>OX439042.1:58297730-59688740 GCA_949317995.1 Acholoe squamosa
ATGTTACGTTCTATCGGGATGCTGTGTATCATTATCATTTATACTTAAATTCAGACATTTGTGTCCATATGAATGTTATAATAGAACCATCATAGGTGGTCCCTGCCACCTGGTGAGTTGGACTGGAACCAAGTATTAAAACACTTTTATAAACCTAAACACATTTGCAGGAAAAGTGTCAAGTGTTTTAGGAAAAGTGTTTAGATGATGAAAATGTGTTTTACCAAAAAGTGTTTTGGTAAAATATGTTTTAGTTAAAACACATTTTTTAGAGTGTATTTTGGGCCTAAAAATCTCCATTGGCCAGATTAACTTTTGCATGCCTCATAAAATCTCCAAGGCCTGGCATAATATAAAAACACACCTACTATTCCATTTATTAACTATTTGGGAACACCTGTGATTTTTTTCATAATTTTACCAATATTTCTTCTGTCTAATTCTAAACTAATCAGCAGTCAGAACACCCTTCAGTACAGGCCTGAATACCATATGACTCACGAGAGGGCAGCATTTACGTCCACGTAACCTTTAGCTCATCAACAGTGGACATTTTCTATCAACCAGATGGGACTGGAGAACCCTGCAGTCTATGGCCACTGCACTCATGATTTGTTTAATGAGTTCATTAGTTCAGTTGACCGCTGGCCCTGCAGAAATCCTGCAGACAGATTGTCATTACAAGTGTGTACAATACAATCTACAACACAACTCCAGCTAAGGGAGTGGTCATTTCTGAACAACGGGGGGAGGGGTGGAGGGGGACAAAGACCCTCTTAGGGAGGAGGGCAAAAAATAGTTCACCACATTTGAATGAAAAAAGCCCACACGCTACTGAAAAATAAAAGGGGGGACGGAAAACTTTGAGACCCCACCGAGGGGGAGGAAGGGATAAATTTTCATCACACGTGCAGAACTTCACCAACTCCCATGTTGTTAAAAAAATGACCACTCCCAAATAGCATCATCATTCTATGCTTTTGGTTAGATTGTGGTCTATTTGCACCATTTGTCACCATTGCTACTCGTGGGCGGGATTTGGGGTCGGGAGCTGGCGTTTTTATCCGTCATGGAGTTCTTGCTTTTCAGAGCTGAGAATGACAGTCATTTCCATGCATTAACGATGCAAAATTGAATCACGATCGATAAAACACCCCAAATAGCAAAATAACAAATGGAAAGCCATCCCATATAGAAAGATAAAGAAAGGAAAAGAAAAGACCAATCGAACGTTGAAGTCGTATTCCCTTTAATGATAAAAAATATATGCAATGATTACTTCAAGCAGCTGGTTATGGGTGAATTACGTGTCGTAGTAAAGAAAAGTCAGCTTTGCTATTTCCAGATGCTTTATTACAGTCACGTCGAAACACACCTAAGTGAATAATTGCAGGATAAATACTTGATAAACCCATGTTAGATATATCTGAAATGTAAGGTATGATAGTTTACTAAAACCCCATAATGATTATGTGACCCATCCCTACAAAATCACCCAGAAGTCGCAGATTCAGAAGTCTATAGATATAGCCTTCTCTACTGACATAGTGGTAAATGTATCAGAATATTCAAAGTTGATTTTTTGGCATTTTTCTAACATTAGGGTAGAGTAACCTAAAGACGACCACATACCTAGAGTTGAACACCTGTCAGCTTGTTTTTCTCACTTTCACATGTAGTGTATTGGTCTTAAACCCTAATATTATTGAAATAGACATGTTAAAATACCCCATAGAATGATGTCCTGCAATATATGAAGTAATTGTCATTGTATGGTAATACACTTAAGTTCCCATGTTTAAATGGTTTTTATCATGACCAGCTGGTCATTTCATCAGAATTCTCCAACTTTGGTTCGATAATTTGAAGATGACAAGTGCTCACATATACAACATTTTGACTCTAGGCAAAGATAAACATCTTTGCTAAATGATAGCATAAGGAACAGTGCAGAAATGTTAAATACTTTCTGTGTAGGACTTATTTCCTAGAACATACCAATTTCACCTTGAGATGACCACAATTTCACCTAGTTATTTATGCATTTCATTGAATAGATACCATTTATGATATAGCATTACATCCAAAGATTCATATTTAGAACAGTTTCGGATACAAAATTCCCTGGATGATGTTCTAATACAAACATTTCAACCTTTACTGTAATCCTACTACTAGTAGTATGTAGAGTAAGTTTGTGATACTGAGAGCATGACTATAAAATCAAGAGCTGGGTTAGGCCAAAAAAAAAAAGTTTTGTTTCCGGTCACCTGACCTACCTCGGCCTAAATGGGCCGACCTCAGATTTTTTTTCAAGGAAATTTTCATATATTGATTTTAATTTTTCATATTTTTTTCTTAATTTTTGCACATTGATATCACATTTCTAATATTTTTAGGATCACTTGTGTTCAAGTATAGAATCTAACATTCTTGCCAAATACTCTTAGGTTTTGTGCTGGTGTGATAGAAAAATTGATTCTCCATGACTCAATATCAATAATAACAATGGAATATATAGGCCAAAATAGGGTTTAGTAAAATAGTAAAAAAAAAAAAATAATAATAATAAAAAAAAATCTGACCTACCTACCTCAACTTTTTGGAGCATGTTACCGGAAACTTACAATTTTTTTAGGCCTTATTATAGTGCATATTTCAAATTGACTAAAGCACAGTTAAAACAAAGCTTTTTTAATGCAGGGTTAGCATTATCACCTCTGTTTTGATGAAATTTACGATATCAATGGGCATGCCATTGTTCCAATTTTCATTTTAATTTAGCCACTCTAAATCATATATTTTCCTTTTGGTGCAGTATCTTTAACGATGCTATTTTATTTCATATATAATTAAGGAACTTGTTTGATCCTTAATTTGATGTTTTAATCAAAAGGGCTTTATCAAAAGGGTGGATATTAAGTGGTCAACTCTAGGTGCAAAGTGGTCATCTCAAGGTGAAATTGAACTAAATGGAATGTTTGTAGTAAGAGTGATAAACTAGAAATAACATGGATTTTCGAAATATAACAGGTACAAAAGCCCAAACAATCCTCTTTTATTCAGTGTATTTTGGAAGTCTGAAGTCCCAAAACTTCCAGAAATATTAGCAACTACAAACACCTGATTGAAAACCTGCACAGGAACGGTCATCTTTAGGTTAATCTACCCTATGGGTAGATGTCTTTTAGAAGCCTATGCTTACTAGAATGAATTCAAACACGAAATACATGAAAGGCACATAATTCATGATTACATTGAATGGTATATTTGATAGATTATTGTGGTCGATCACGTCAGTTTTCGATTTTCATCAATTTGCCTGAATGTATTGTCAGAAGATCCTCTATATAAAGAGCAACACGGTCGATATATACGAGTCGTATGTATGCCAAATGAAACCTCTTGGTAAACGTTAGAAGAACAGGATAGTAGCTCTATGTTTTCTACGTTTGATTTCCAACCCATTTTGTTAGGATGATTATAATATTATACATTTCCTTCTGTGCCATGCACAAGCGATTCTGTGTTCCATATTGTGGCCAACACATTAGACAGTCACCTTCACCATCCGTTGTGAACAGTCAGTTGCACTGACTTTGGATTGAAGCAGTGCAATGAAGTAGGTGACAATCATCCCAATGATCTGAAATGTATTACACAAAGTGAAACGTCTGAGTGATGTAGGATCCCCCAATTGTTGCTTCAGTTTGGTGTGTAAATTATGAACAGATAGTTGGAAGGTGGCTTTAAAATGAAAATAACCAACAGCAAAAGCAAGTTACATGGAGCGATACTTCCAGGTGAAACATCTACCTATACATGCACATGCACACCATCCCTGCTAGCACAACTCATCCAAATGATGTCTATTTTACGTAAATCATATGAGTTTTCACGTAAGAATGACGCAAATTGCACGAGTTGTGCTAGCTGGGATTGCACAGTTGTGTCTCGTTGGCATATTGGTTGGCTTAGTATCATCGACAGTGCATGTTAAAGAAATAAAGTCCATGTGCTGAATATGCATGGGTCAAATCCAACTACGCTAAATGGTTGGAAAATCTCAGTTAGTTTGATTGTGTCCTTATAGGTTTAGCTGATATTGGAGGGGCAAAATGTCGACTAAGGACGGCCTTTATATTTGCTTAGAATCCTTGCCAAGTTCTTGTCAAACATTTTTCGCGAAGTGGGATTCGACCTTATTATAAACATACTGTTAAGATACTTCTCTTGTCAACGACCAGCATGTTACCAGCTGTTATCCCAATATGTGAGCCTGTTAGCTTCAACAAGAACAGGTTCACCACCTGAAGATAGAAGGAAGGGGGAAATCCATTTGTTAAAATAACCGAAGGCGACACAATGGCGCAATAATAATAATAATAATAATAATAATAATAATAATAATAATAATAATAATAATAACAACAACAACAACAACAACAACAACAACAACAACAACAATAATAATAATAACTATTCCTTGTCCAAATTTAATGTTCAAACTATGTAGAAGGATATCAGCCTGACAAGACCCCCCTCATTCCAGACACCAAGCATGTCCTACTACCACCAGAATAATAATGATCTCGAATGTGATGTTTAGATTTGCTATGTATGTGTGTAAAATATAGACTGTACCCTGTAAATTGATGTTCTGAAAGTTTTGACTTACATGCACAGTAAAGGATTCATTAACTTCATTTAATCGCACATCCATTAAAATATCAAACGATGCATGTGCCTGAAAAAGGAACAGCTGTTCTCAACACTATCTCAGATAAAAATATCATTATACAAATTGTCAAATATGCCCTACACCATATTTTGAAGTTTTCTTTGGGGAAACACCCCACTACATCCAATTTCTTTAAATTCGGTTAGGATTTATAAAGGAGTAGGTACTGTTATGAAGTTATTGTGATACATTTCTTTTCCTTAAAATATAGACTAATTTTACTCTGATAAGCTACACGTATACTGTGAGAGGAATAGACATTAGCCATTAATCACTTAATATTTAGAAGCCAGTAATAGGTTCCTTACCTCTTCCTTTATCCAAGCACATGTGCCAATGGTGACAAAGAGTGTGGATGAATTACAGACCAACCAGAAACATTGAATTACATTAACTAGAGGATCTGTCCGGGAGTTGACAAGGTATATACACTGTAAAAAATGTGTGCTGAGTTTACACACTTTGTAACACGCTTATTTGCAGCACATTTTTACTCACTTATTTTTTCAACACACAACACACTTAACTCAAAAGTGTGTTAAAAAGTGTGTAGCTCTCAGAAGTGTGTTGACAGAAAAGGTGTGTTGACATAAAAAAAAGTGTAAACATAAAGTGTGTGGAGATTAGTGTGTGTAAAACTTTGAGAAGGGTGGAGGGTAGGGAGGGGGAGGCAGTGTTAGTAGGGGGGGGGTATCTTTATTTTTCTACATTTATCATCACTTCAGTGTGTCTGTTAAGTTATTCCAGGCTCTTGCATTTAAAGCTGGTCCATCACTATACAGTTCTTCTCTGAGCCATGATAAATGAATGGTGCAAATTCTGACCTGAAATTTCAAGAGAAAACAAAGGATTAATGTTTAAGGTGAAGAGCAAAGGAACATGTTATACAAAGATAAAACATTAGTCATGACAAGAGCGCCACAGGAGTGATTGATAGTACATTAGAATACTCGATGATTAATTCATTAATTTCTTTTTGAGAACTCACAAGGATGTCTATATAAGGCCTTCATTAAACTATACATGCCATGTATACATTGTATTAGTTTATTCACGTGTATTCGTCCCAAGGAGACAGTTTTCCATCCACACTTCAGTACATGTACAATTTGATGCGTATGAATTTAAGACATAGTGAATAAATATTTATCTTAATCTAAATAACTAGACATAATCAAGTACACATATATGATCATAGAACAGTAAGAAGAGACCAAAGATGAGGCCAGAAAGGAGCAACGCATCACCAGTCGGTGTATACATTGTAGTTCATTTATGGCTTGCTTGTACTTATATTTAGTAGTGATACACTGTGTTACATGGGTTAATTCATCCCAAAGTGTAACTTCACGATAGTAAGGTGATCTTTGATAGGCATTACTTTTTGCCCTGCATTTAGCAAATTTAAGTTTTCTATCACCTCTGGTGCGGACATAGTCTTGCTCTCTGGCCTTACCACTATGGGCTTTTTTCCACATAATGCCAATCAGTTGCTTTTTACGTCAGGTGACTAGGGTTTCAACGTTGCATGCAGTATGCAGTTCCTGTATAGTCATGTCTCTTATCCTAGCATTGATTTTGCATACGCTGAAGTTTTAAAAGTTCAGTCTGCAGGCCACTGCCTATGTAGAAGGAGCAGTACTCTAGGGTTGGAGTTATCATAACTCTATAGACTCTAGTACAAAGTCCTTAGACATGCATTTGCGCAATTTGGTTAACTTGTACAATTTATTCCCTAAACTCTTTTTCACTTTCGATATATGTGGATCAACATGGTAAAAGGTATGCCCGTGCACCCCCTACCGGGCGTACCTTTTACCGTGTTGATCCACATATGCGGGCCGATGTTTAGGGTCTCATCTAATTCAACCCCTAGATATGTGTAAGTTTTGCAGTTGGGCAGTGTATCTGTTCCCATCTTCAGCTGTAATGCAGGGACATTTTTCAACCTGTGCTTCGTACCAAAGTACATACACATACTTATATTTATTTATATTTATTGTCATAAAATTTTGGTTACACCAATCATGAACTTGCACAAGGTCATCCTGCAGTAAGTTAATAGCCTCAATGGCCGTTTTTGGCAAAGGAATACATTACTACATCGTCAGCATACATTGCGTACTTGCAGTTGGTAATACGCTCACCCAGGTCATTAATGATTAGGACAAACAGCAAGGGACCCAAGGTTGACCCCTGTGGCACTCCAAATTTCACATTAGCACCATTTGACTTCCCATTATTAGCAACCGTTTCGTGTGATTGGTGGGCAAGATAACCAGTTAGCCATTCTTTTTAGGCATCCATTTATGTTTAGCTGATTTATTTTCATTTTTAAGGTAGGATGGTGTACACAGTCGAAGGCTTTGCAGAAATCTATAAAACATGCTACCGTAACAAGTCCGTCATCCCTTGCTTCAAAAAGATCTTTTACAACATTGAACACTGCATCTGAGGTTCCACAACCAGTCCTGAATCCATACTGAGTTTTACATAGTAGGTTGTTTTCTTCTAAATGTTTAGATAACAGTTTATGGATTATTTTCTCTAAGATCTTACCCGGCAGGGGCAGGAGGGTGATTGGTCGCCAATTTTTGACATTTTTCAGGTTACCCTCTTTTGGTATGGGGACCAGGAGTCCACAAGATCAAGAAGCAGGAAAACTTCCCTATGCTAGGGAATTTCTAAAGATTGCAGTGAACTCATCGTCCAAAAAGGTCATAGCATCCTTTAGTACCTTGCTGTTTACTCTGTCCAAGCCACTAGATTTATCAATGTTTATACCTTTCACCAAGTTTAAGACAGTTTCCCTATTGATGATAGACTCGAGATTGAGCTGGTCATCATCATTTGGTAGGTCATCATCAGGTATTAGGATACCAGAAGGGGGTAGCTTTCTAAACAAGTCTTGGCCAATATTGGCGAAATAGTCATTTATATGAGTGGCAGTTTCTTCTACAGGGAAAGCTTCTCCAGTCAATTAATTTTTGAATAGTATTGTCAGATTTTTGGTAACTGGATTGACTAGTTCATTAATTTCTCTCCAGAACCTGTGGGGGTCATTTTTACTCTCTTCTAATGTTCTTAAAGGAAATTAAGATTGGGAGTACTCTAGTTGACGATGATTTCTGTTTCTCATATGTCTCACTGTTTTCAAGATGTCCCTGTTTTTTGTTATTTGCAATTCAGCTAAAAGCTCCTGGCTCTCATTAATGAGCTCTATAGTCTCTCTAGTGACCCATGGTTTGGATTGTTTCTTAAGTTTGAATGACCTGACTGGGCAAACATAATCTAAATATTCAACAATATTGCCGTAAATGAACTGCCATTGCTCTTCTGGATCATGTGTGGCATGGAAGTCCTCCCAGTCCAAATTGGCCAGGTATTCCTTAAAATCATCTTCATTATAGGCTTTATAGGACCTTCCAGTAAATGTTAGTGGGGATTTAATTTCATGTGGCTTTTTTTCTGCAAGCATACACTGCATAGTGGTCAGCCACCATGCTACACAAGATACCAGAGTGGCTCACAATGTCACAATCTGTAATAATGTGGTCCAGGCATGTTCCACCATTGTCATTCAGATTTGGCCTTGTGATTCCATCTATTAAACGCCATAAACTATGCTCATGTTAATGTCACCAAGCAGCCATACCTCAAATTTATCTCGATCAATATAACCAATAATTGTGCTTAGCTTATCCAGGAAATCATCAGCATCGCCATTGGGTGGCCTATATACATTGAGGATGATTACTGCTTTATAGGTCGGTTTGTTAAACTCAATCGCTTGTACTTCTTTATTGGCCTCCATTAGTTGCAATTCCTCAATAATCTTACAGTATGGACTATGTACATTGCTGACATACATCAATAGTCCTCCCCCAGTGGTAACCGACCTATCATTTCTGTATATAGTCTTCCCTCCCCAATGGATAAGACTGTTATCACTGTCTGGCAACACCCATGATTCACATATGCATAAAAAGTCACAATCCAGACTTAATTTGATTTCCAATAGGCTTTTTCTGTTTAGACTATGAGCATTACAGCTTATGAATGTAACACCCTTTGAACTATTTATTAGTAGCTGTGTATTTACCAGTAGTTGTCTTCTTTCAGCAGCAATTTGGTTGTTCTGATTAGGCATTTGATTGTGTAGTGTTTGAGGTAGGGGGGGGGGTAAACCATCCCAAGTTGTAACACTGGGGATGGGTTAAGGTATAGACCAGGGGAGTAGTCTCTACTAGGCCAATACCTGAAGTGACTGGGAGACTGACTCACGGGTAGTTATATATACCATAACACCGAGGGGCTTCGCTGTACTCAGCATTATTAACTTATATACAGGGTAATATATGTGACATGTACTGCAAGAAGGGGTCTTAGTCCCCTCTGCACTAAGCCCCCTTTTCGCAGATTGTGTCACATATTACAATGTAACATCACATTTATATGTCACATAAACATGTTGTCGTCAATTGAAAACACAAAAAGTATCTGGATATTAATGAGGTTGCTCCACAGTTAATATTGATGTCACTATTTGATGGCAGTACTATTTGTACTGATATTATTGTATTGAGTTGCACATTTGCAGGATAGGTTCATTGAATCAGTACGGTGTCAATACTTAGCACATATATTGTTACTGTGCAGTGGATGCCGTGCAGAAATGCAGATGTTAGTGGCAGTGTGTGGTCTTAATCCCTGGCTAATGACTTGCACGGTTATTGGGGTCAATCACAAGTAGAAGTGAGGCGGTGATGGAAAGCAGTAGGTGAGGCAGTGAGGATGTGCAGGCTATACTTGGGCGCAGCTCATCGTTAGTGACAGAGACAGAATGTTAGCCAGCCTACCTTGTGCTATGAATACTGGTACCATTTGATACGGATCTGCATTTTGAGCGTCAATATTGTAGCATCAACAATGTAGTGCTGGTCCTCAGCGGGGTAGTGACAATGCCTATAGGTATTGATGGCCTCGCTTTGCGTAGAGTGATCTTGGGTCCTGTATTATGAAATCTTGTGCTCACACGAGGATCTCCTGGGAATAAAATGGCTTTTCTTTTTTCCCCATTAGAGAAGGAAGGTTCAGATCTAATGTAAATTTGTGTTTTATCATGTTATTTGCTTAGATGTATCTAGAGGTTTCTTGATACACGCATGCTGACATTTGGGATTTCCGGTTTCTCTCACCATGCAGGTTTGTTCCTGGCATGTCATGCAGCTTGAATGTAGGGTAACTACAATGCATATTGCGAGAGATTTCCAGATCTGAACCATTATGGCCGCACATACAGGACCTCCCGAGCACTATATACAGGGTATTATGGTAGGACCTCCTGAGTCAGCACTATATGTGACACGATCTGCGAAAAGGGGTCTTAGTGCAGGGGGCAATAAGACCCCCTTTCCCAGTACATGTCACATATACAGGGTATTACCATAGGACCTCCTGAGCCAGCACTATATACAGGGTATTGTCAATGGACCATTCTGGGTATTATTATTATTTCTCATATTTACTACAGTCTTCGCCATATAAAGCCTAAGCTCTGCCCATGATCCACACTCAATAATCTCCTGTATTCCTCAATAGGAACCAGGATCCATTACTCATCACAAACACACTTCCTCCATGACACTCTGTGACATAAGGTACAAGGATGTAATAACATTCCAACCTTATCTACACACACACAGTCTAACTGGAGGAAGTGTGATCCACCTGTGGTGCCATATTTGGAATGAGAGGATATTTCACAATCTCCTCTCAATCCTCAGTAACATAATCTACCCACAGGTGGCACTCTCTCCTTATGACATGTGTCACTATTCTATTGAGCCACATGTACAGAACATTTCACAACACTGTGAGCTGCTCAGGCCCTCAGTATATAAGGTAGCTTGAGCAGCTCCCAGTCATCTATTCCAAGCTTCTATTCTGAGCTATCTATTCTAACATCATCTCTCCCAACTTACACCTCACACCTATACCTAGAACCTACGACAGGTTGAGCTATAGGATCGGAGGCAGAGCTTAGATCTTGGCGAGTGTTATCATTGTTACCACCTTTATGAAACACTCATGTCAGCTATGCAATAAAAGGATCAACTGAACTTCCCTGGATTCCGTGTACATTCACTTCACCACATGTAACCGTCCGTTGACACGATGGTGGATGAACCCTCCAAGAATATCCCACTACCAACCTCTCATTAAACATGAGCAATAGTGAGACATCACCCAAGGAGCCAGCTTCAGAACAACGCACCTTTACATCACCTGGGCTAGACGCGCCCAACCAATCCACAAGTGATACTACACACCACTTCCAGAGGCAGACTTCATCACCTGACGCCTTCAGAATGATCCAATTATATCCACCCGACACATCTAGGAACACCACCCCTGGTAGGAGCTATACAGCGCCACGATCTGACGCTTACAGCGACAGCCCGAGGAGCAGCCGCAATGATTAGGATTCAGGGAACGGAACTACAGCACCTATAGTCACCGCCCCCCACCCTACAGGACCCGACCACACGACCGCCCACCACTACTCCAGAAGTTAACTCTCAATTGACTCTCACACCTCCAGGACTCTTGCACTGACAATGAGGAGCACAGCCAGGATACCTCGATTCTGGAGCCTAAAAGCAAGTCTGGTCAATATGGACAGCAAGGTAAGGCCATTTTTGTTGATACAGAATTGACTAAGAGTGCAGTATCTGTTAACATGGACAACCACTTGTATAGAGCTCTCGTTGATTCTGGCGCCTCCTTGTTTTTATTAACCAGAAATGGTTGATAGAATAGCAAGCATACATTTTGAAATATGTTAGGAACCTTAGACTCACAGTGTTACTGGCTGATTAAACCCTTTTCCTCCAAAAACATCCTACAATGTCTAAAGTCAGAGTATAGGCATTGCCCCCCCCCCGCCCCCCACCCCATCTCTACACCCCAATTTATTATTCCTAACAAACCCACCCATGGTAACTTTCTTACCACCCTTCAAACAGACATACATAGAACCACCCAGACACTATAGGCATATTTTCTTCAGGTAATAGATGTTTCCTCTCCATTTCCCCTTTATTACTTCAATGGAGAGTACTCATTAGAACCACCAAATTCACCTTTTTTATTTTTCCACAATTTCCATTTATCCCCTCCAAAATATCAAACCTTAGTACCACAACTAAGTGGGTGACATTGCCAAAAATTTTTATTTAATTTTCTGAAGGCTCAGGCAGCCGTAAACTGGATGATCTGGTTGGCACGCCACATAAATTACCCACGGTCACAGCGTACGCTCGGTTTGTGTCCCATTAAATTGGGGCATGCATGCGCCGGTTTGTTACAAGCTCAGGGCTCCTCTATACCCTAAAGTATTACCAAATGACGGCCTACTGTAGGAGCGCAGTTCTCTTGCATCCTGATCCGTGTTTATACCTCTGTTTACCATTGGTACTGGAATTTTGGTGAGACACTTAATCAAATAATTCAGCACAGTTCCCTGCTGTGTTATCACAACAGGAACAAAGTGCACCCCGGCAGGCTGACTAATCTCAGCAGTACAACCATCAACCCCTCCTTCCATAACTACAATATTCAGATCACCCAATGATCATCCGCACCCCATAAAGGTCCATTAAATTTCCATATCACGATGATCAGGTGTATGCAAACCAACCAATAGCTAGGCCCCGTGCCATATATGGGTGAGACATACCTTATCGGGAGGCATGTAATGAGGAATTAGCCAACCTCATGAAGTGCTTATAAGCCTCACCCTACCCCCATTTTTCCCACTTCCCAAACAATATACCAAACTTACCAAACCCAGTTACCATATGGAGCAAGTATCCGGAGACCACAGGGCCAAATGCCGAAGCTGCCATGCAACCAGCCCAGGTAGGTTTTGTCTTATGTGTCCATTAGTAGCGTCATCAATCGTTCTAGCATGACAATGATGGATTATGCCATCATGTGACCCAGATACCCATTACATGCCAATGGTAGTGTGCGCCCAGAGTGCTTTGTAAAATGTGATAGTTGAATTCGCAGTCCACTTCATGCCCTTCTACGACGACCTGACCACTTCAGATCTTACTTATCAACCTTTTGGCAACACCCCACCCACCCACCCACCCCACACACAACCCATCCTACATCAGATTACCCATTTATTTATTACCAATTTTTAAGCCTTAAGGCACCAAAGTCATATGGACTCAACCCAGGGTGGCCCATCCATAGCCTTCTAGGCCCACATGGCGAATAAGAGCAAGGCCATGGATCTGTTTGGCAAACTGTTCATTGTTATCAAGCCAAACGCCCCCACCACTGTATTGAACCATCTTAGCTCACTAATCACTAAAAACTCTTACAAAAGAGTCAGGGTAAAAATACATCGATTACTAGCCATAGATTAACCTAACAAGCTAGTCTATTTTAGAAGTTATGCCTAACAGTGTCCTATTAGCAACACACCCCAAACAACAACAACCCCAAAATTTTGTATAAAACTTTTCATTTTTCCGACCCAAAATTCACTGCGCCCCACACCCCACCTTTTTCTCTCACACAAAACCAAGCCCCCCCACTCAACCACCCAAGCCCTATTTCCCCCCCAAATAAAAATTCGTATGAGTCACTATTGCAGTAGAGTACATGTGCACTGGCAAAAAATCAAAACAAACCATTTTGTCAGTATACCCGTAACCATAACAACGGGGGAATCACCCATTCTATTTATAGAACAGGTGTCCCCACGCTGTAATAGTGAATGCCCGGCGAGTTTAGCCACGGCATCGTCCCCCGATCCAGGAGAGCATACCAGATAGAAGGCTCGGGCCCAAACGGCGGCAAAGTATAAGGGCCTCTGCTAAACCCCAAGAAGCCCAGCACCCCAACTATCTATATATGTTTAAACTCAACCTGGCTGAGAGGGCCACATACATAGTCTATGGTAGGTAAAATTTCGACTCACCATTCCAACATGGCCGATTCCGGCTCATGATGAAAACCACCGTCCCACCTCACTAACTACCGGCCACCCCCACAATCATATAACTTGGGACCGTCCCAAGGTTATACCCAAATGTTAGTAGCGTTTGGAAGATACCATCACACTTATGTGGGGATGGCAGGTAGCCCTCACACATACGCCGCAAAGACGCTTATGTGGGGATCGCCCCCCCCCTCCGCCCCATCTAGCCTACCATTCACCCCCGCCCCACCCCCCCCCCCGCACCCCGAACTGAACCCCCCAGCCTCCACAATACACCCAAAACCACATCCATACACAGCCATCATCAAACATAATGAGCTAAAACAACATCATAGCCAAAGCTAAGCCTAACTAACACAATAGACCAGCCCACACTAATGTTCATCAGTATTGGCACCGGCTGCAGCGTCTGGTCCGCAACTTTCGCGCCATACGCGGCAGTCCGGCGCCATCTTGGTTTCGTTTTAATTACCGAAACCGACGGACGTCACGGCCGTCACCATGACTACCATCGGTCATGTGACATCCGCACGTGGCATCTCCGTCACAACAACAACATTAGCACATGTTCACACTCTGACTTGCTCAGATCAAACTTACCTCAATAACCATTGATCACTCCGCCGGGCGGAACGATCACCCACTGGATCTGTGTAATGCTGAAATACAATCCAAGAAGCAGATTAGACCAAAATAGCCCACGTCTTGAACACAAAATTGTCAAAAATTCAGATATCACCCTTTTTTTTTTGGCAAACCAAAATATACTCACAATCCGCCCGTCATGGTGATAACAACATGGAGGACTGTGCCGTTAGGCAAGACGATGTCGACCTCATAGACCTCCATGGTTATGTAACATTATGACATCACGCACCCCCCCCTTTTATAGTAGTCCGGATCAAATTTTGGCGCCACAGGAAAGATTTTTTTTTTCTTCCTCGCCCCCCCCCCCCATTTCGACCCAAAAATTTAAAATTTCCCTTCAGTCAGCATCAACAGAATTCTTGTCAGGATATTTGAGACAGGTAGGAGTCGACCTGAGCAGGTCATACCTGTATTAATCCCCATAACTTATCTGATTCTCGCCATTATGGTGCAGCGCCAGCTCGCTACTACCACCTGGTGGAATTTAGATAAACTAACCATAGCGTCCCTGGATACAGGACCCGCGCTAAGCCATATATCAATCGAGCTCTGTACTTAGGTTTTGTACGTTGACAAAATGTTATTGATCTCACATCCTTTCTCTGTATTGACCATGGCCTGTCTGCAACCCATAACAGACAAACTATAGGTCGATGAATTGTCTCCTCTTCCTGCTATTTCCTCAACAGGCCTACCACTAACACAGCATCGTTTCCTTCAGTGCCAGAAGCCAAGACCAAGGAGAAAGGACCAGTACCATCAAGTCCAGAAACAACTAACACCAAAACAACATGGCAACTTATAAACCAATAGTTTCCTCGCCATGGAACTTTTCAGGCCACAAAAGACAATATCACCATAAGGAACATCAGGACCTATTTCCCAGCAGTATACACCCAAATTGACACTTCAAGAAACACAAATAGACACTTTTCAAAACGAATTTTTGTATAACCATATTTTAAATCCAAATCGCTGAGACACAATTGTGACGTTAATTTATAATTTTTGATGAATTTTACGAGAGACACACCAAAAATATCCTTCTGGCCTGCCTCTCTAGGTGCTATAAAATTCATCACCTTTACCACTGTTTTTCAAGCTCAACTATGACATGTATTTATGAGTTTTAGTCAAATTAGTTATCCATAATCAACAGGTTGTATACATCCCATTTTTGTATATTTTCGTGAAAATTACCATGTTTCTAGTCAACAGTAACACTGAATACCACCTTGACTTATACCTAATACCCGACTGTGTAGCAGACGCTACACAACTTCAGTTGTGAGTCTTGGTAGTGTGGAGCCAAGGACTCATCACCCTTGTGTTGATTGTTGACCCCACAATACCAAGAATCACCAAACTTGGTTAATTTTCATCTGGATATATTTCATTGCATATTATTGTATAAAACCAACATGTTATCAAATCAGAAAAATTTTCACTTTCCCACGATAACATACCGGTATATTTTAAGCATTGTACATATCCCGGCATTTAAAACCTGTATATATACTTTAAGTCACTTGATCCACACAAAAACTTTATTTTTGTAATTCCATAAAGGAACCCTTTTTTTTTATACTGCATATAATGTCAAACCCATCAGGTTTTTCACAAAACCCAGTATTTGTATCATAATACCCATAATTGTCAATGGACTTGGCAAAGCCTCATCTTTTCTACTTATTTTTCTCCCTTTACACTCGTGCAGAGACGAGTGGGAATGTGGGGATTTGTCAATGGACCATTCTGGGTATTATTATTATTTCTCATATTTACTACAGTCTTCGCCATATAAAGCCTAAGCTCTGCCCATGATCCACACTCAATAATCTCCTGTATTCCTCAATAGGAACCAGGATCCATTACTCATCACAAACACACTTCCTCCATGACACTCTGTGACATAAGGTACAAGGATGTAATAACATTCCAACCTTATCTACACACACACAGTCTAACTGGAGGAAGTGTGATCCACCTGTGGTGCCATATTTGGAATGAGAGGATATTTCACAATCTCCTCTCAATCCTCATTAACATAATCTACCCACAGGTGGCACTCTCTCCTTATGACATGTGTCACTATTCTATTGAGCCACATGTACAGAACATTTCACAACACTGTGAGCTGCTCAGGCCCTCAGTATATAAGGTAGCTTGAGCAGCTCCCAGTCATCTATTCCAAGCTTCTATTCTGAGCTATCTATTCTAACATCATCTCTCCCAACTTACACCTCACACCTATACCTAGAACCTATGACAGGTTGAGCTATAGGATCGGAGGCAGAGCTTAGATCTTGTCGAGTGTTATCATTGTTACCACCTTTATGAAACACTCATGTCAGCTATGCAATAAAAGGATCAACTGAACTTCCCTGGATTCCGTGTACATTCACTTCACCACATGTAACCGTCTGTTGACAGTATTATGGTAGGACCTCCCGAGTCAGAACTATATACATAGCCAGTATTGAAAGATCATGACGAGTACAGGACGGATGGCTCAAGAGGCATGCGAGTTATACGAGTATGCCTCGAGACATACGTACCGTGTTTTACCTCACCCTCCGCAAAGCCAAAATAGTCCCCTCACGCGATCAGTTTTTGTTAAAAATGATTTTCTTAGAGCCTTTAAGTGCATAAATTTTGTTTGATTTATTAATATAAAAAGGATTAAGACAAGAATTTAATTCAATTTCAACAAAAAACATATATTTTATTCAAGCGCCATTACGACAGAGTGAGACGCGCGGCCGATTCACGGCAAAAACAGACTGCTGCGTTCGACTATTATATATGTAGTACTTTACTTATTTAACTTTCAAAAATTTGAATCTTAGGGCTAGCCTGGTTCACTTGGGTAGACTGAAGTCCTCCAGCAATATTGTAGTTAATGTTAATATGAACATCTTCATTGATAGTAGCCCCATACAGGAGTGCTTTGGCATCAGACTGCAAGTTTGGCAATGATGGTTTTCTACTGGAGCTACTGCTAAAGGACATCGAACACGCATCTGCCTTGTCGCTGTTTCCCGCCCTGCTTTTAATACGATGGACTCTGTTTTCCTTCATGACCTCCCCGAAATCTTGTAGAACAGGATTATTTAGAATATCAGACATTGCCTGCTGCTGCTCGTAGGATGCTCCAGCATAGTTAAGAATGGAGTTTTTGTCCTTGTGCCCTGTTATTTGACATATCATAGTATCTGGAACGCCCGCATGGTAAAGCTTGTTGGCACATGTTTTCCAGACGGTGTGCCCTGCAATCCGGCCAGGGATCCCCCCAGCCTTTGCTATCAAACCCATGATAGCTGCGAGTGAGTTGGGCCCCATTTTTCCATTAATATATCCTTCTGGAGACTTCATGGTAGCTTTGGCTTTAGGGGTAAGGAAGAGTGGACTGTATTCTTCCTTCATCTCAGCAGGCCTCTTTGATGAATACAATCTGAACAGTTTCAAAGGACAGCGATTGGTGCCTGGGCTGAACACCTTGGGGGGAAAAGCACGAGGCTCACCCTCACCGTTCCTGGTCTTGGTGGCTCTCTCAGTCCATTCTATATATTCCCTACCGTCTACCCGTGTATGGATCTCAAGGTCACCCCATAGGCATTGGTTTGCCTCATGTCGTGCCCTCCAGCCATAGGATGTTGCGAGTTGGTAGAAAACTGTATGCTGCAATATTCTGGGAGTGGATGAACCAAGGGCCCCTGCCTCCCAGCGTTCAATCTCATCCTGCTTGCCAAAAGGAATGCATCGATTTGGTTTGTTGCCCAGCCCCTGCTTCTTCAGTTGGGTCTTTCTCCCTGCTAGCACTACTCATCTGAATAATGTCTTTTTTACGTAAATAACATGAGTTTTTACGTAAGAATGACGTAAATTGCATGAGTTGTGCTAGCTGGGAGGGTGCTAAGAACACCCTTGCTTGATACAAACTCATGTGCTTTCATTATTTCGTATGGATACCCCTCGTCACGGAGGTGCCTGCAAGTTTAAAAAAAATGTCACTTAACATAGTGTCAATACCTGTCAACTTGGGTTGTATGCGCTGTAAGTGGAGTACGTTCAACATGGAGTCAATAGGCGTCAACCCGAGACCAGTGCTACCGTGCGTGTGTGTGTTGTGTGTAAGGTACAAACCCATAAAAATCATTTACTATAATGTCAACATGTGACAACTTGGATGATACGAGCTGAAAACTGGAGTACGTTCAACATGGAGTCAATAGCTGTTAACCCAAGACGCTCGTTGACATACCCATACATTTTATTTTTTTTTAACTTAGGCCTAATCACAAATTCTGCCACTTTTATATATCGATAATTTCAGGTCTTTCTTATCCTAGATTTTTTATTCCCATTGAAAATCATTGATTTTTGACGATTTGACAGAATTTTAAACTTTGGCTTACCTGGCTATTGCCCTATGATAGGATATTAATGTCTCCAGCTGGTATTCCACTTCTTCAAGTTTCAGGGTGGTATGGTCCACTCCTTTGGGAACTGCTTTTTTTAGGGTTAGGAGAAAATTACCTATGTAGAAGTTTAATTTCTGAGGTGGGATGGTCTCCACTTTTCTTTCTTCTTGATACTTGTCAATCAGGAATAGCTGAAATCTACGTATGACCTGCAAAATATTTTTATTTAATTTTAAATATACCATTTATTGTAAACTGATTAAATAAAATAACTTTTAATTGGATCAAGTTGTAAATTCTCCTCACTTATCAAAGTTTCTATCACATAAATCCAATGTACATGATGCCTTACCTGTCCAGTTTTAGTTGCAGTATTCTTGTTTCTGTTAGCCTTTTTGAACTCTCTCAACTCCTGGTCATCTACATTGTCGTCTCCTTCTACAACAATTAACTTCTTTAACTCTTTCTTGGTAGGTCCAGTGCTAGAACATGAGGCAATTCCCGTGGCTTGGACATCTTCTGGGATGCCTTCTTGGATGTCTTCTAAGATGCTTTCTGGGATGTTTCCACTGACAGACACACAATGTCCCTCTTCATCATCTTCTGGCAGATCCATCTCCTCAAACAAAAGTCTGGATCAAGTCCATCTTCTGCAACACTCTCTGCAACACTCCCTTCACTCTCTGCAACACTATCGTCACTATCTGCAACATTCTCTCCACGTCCAATGGCTTCCATACACTGGTAATATTCTTCATACCATTCCCCAACAACATCATGGGCCACTTCACTGATCTCCTCTGTCAGAAGCTCAGCCAAAATTACAATATCTGCAGGTAAAGTGTTGTTTTTCTGTTCTTTTCTATCCATTTTGAGTTGTTTTGATCGTCTGTCACCTAAAAAACTGTCTGTCACGTCCCAGACGCTGCAGTGACGGACTATTTTCAAGAAATGTAAACAATCCCCTCATTAATATTCATACTCCGGCCTGCTTGGCGCTGATTGGCTGAGAGAAAAGGGGGCATGGCCTATTGTCAAATGCTGCAATCTGATTGGTCTAGAGCTCCGAAAACCATACCAGTCGGTCGTTTGGTATGCTTAAACTGCATACCATACGCCTATACAAATAACATTATGTCTATTTATTCTTATATAAAAACTCAGGGAAAACAGATTTTAATTGTTTGCGAGTTTAATAAAGGGTATAACAGTATGACAATGCTGGATATTATACCTGACAATCATGTCTATGCAGTCATTTCCAATAATGAACACGGTGACGGTTCTATAGATACGATTGT
Organism: Acholoe squamosa; assembly: GCA_949317995.1. NCBI lineage: Eukaryota > Metazoa > Annelida > Polychaeta > Phyllodocida > Polynoidae > Acholoe > Acholoe squamosa. Next base: position 58,317,867 of record OX439042.1, read on the forward strand.
AATGTATGGCCACACTGTTAGGCCGCGGAAAGGGTTTCACAGTAGGTTGCTCTATTTTTGGAAAACAGTAGTAGTTGCTATAAGTAAAAATCCAATTCCCTAACTGGGTTGTCCTGTACCCAGTTCAGTGGTCATTATAGACCATTTACAATTGGGGCTGAGAGTGCAAAGTCAGCCGAAAGGGCCTAGTCTTTGAGCAAAGGTCAAGAGAAATAGGACAAATAAGTGTAGGGGCAGTATTTCCCTGTACTTGGTGGCAGACCCCCAGGGGCGGGTCTCCGGGTAATCACTGCCCCCCCTAGTGTGTATCATACCGATCCAGGTGTGGATGGAAGGTGGAAATGTCAGGCCAGGGGAAGTAGCCCAGAGGAAGAGCAGCTGCTTCGAAGTTGGAGGGCCCCGGGTTCGAGTCCCGGTTTCTCCAAGAACATTTTCACTGACCTCTACAGTGGTTGAGAAACCGAGTGTCCTAACGCAATCATGAGATCAAAGATATGTGTGCCTGCTCATGTCTTAATGTGATCGCGACCAATTGAGGACTCGGGAACTGGGCCGGTATGATACAGATAACGTTTCAGCCTGCTAGGGGTAAACTAGTCACCTGCTGGTGGTTGGGTTGGAGGAGCAGGGTTGGTTGAAGCTGATGGGGAGGAGTGTAGGGGCAGTATTTCCCTGTACTCGGTGGCAGACCCCCAGGGGCGGGTCTCAGGGTAATCACTGCCCCCCCCTAGTGTGTATCATACCGATTCAGGTGTGGATGGAAGGTGGAAATGTCAAGCCAGGGGAAGTAGCTCAGAGGAAGAGCAGCCGCTTCGAAGTTGGAGGGCCCCGGGTTCGAGTCCCGGTTTCTCCAAAAACATTTTCACCGACCTCTACATATATTATAGTCCACTGGGCCCCATCAGCCGACTTTGGCAATACAAACCCTGCAGGATATTCGGCCGATGTGGCCCAGTGGACGATTTTTCCCCTATTTCTCACCCAAGATCATTCTTATTTTTTTCTAGCAAATCTGATGTAACATGCTTGCAGTTCTACAATATGCAGAGCTTTCTTCAGTGCTATTGTATATGGCTGAAAACTTTGAAATGCATACAATGAGCCTCCCCCATTGATTTCATCCAATAAGTGATTAAATCAATTGATCTAAACTACAGATGCGGATTTTGTGATCACATAGGGTCCTGTCACGGAGTGACAGTAAGAATTATTCCAGGCAGTTACGTTGAAATATTACTCTGTCATCAAGTTAATAAGGCATGACATAAATGTACTAGACTATATGACTCAAACTCATTTGGGATTATTTTTGAAGTAGAAGGCTATCCTCAAGCACTAATTAATGTTTTGTTATGGTAATCATCACCAAGATATTAGCATCGCTGATGGTAAGTATTCTGTAATTGTATCGCAAGTCATGAAGGCACAGAAAACATACCGTTAGTATAGTGCTTTTGTCAACAACAAACATATTGCCAGCAGTTATCCCGATGTAAGAACCAGTAAACTTCAACAGGAACATGTTCATCTGAAAAGACGAAAGACATTGCTTGACTCAATGTTCATAGCGTTCAGAGCTATGTCAGACTGCCATTTAAAATCATAACTTCTGAAGTTGATAGTTAGGCTATATGTGGAAATTTTCACACACAGCAACCCACAGTGGAAAACAGTGTATGAGCTTAATTGATGCTTGGTGGTATGACCATGTTGGCTGATCTTCTGGAAGAGAATACTAGTATTTTTAGATAAGCTTATTCCCTAAGCAAGTATTAATATGAAACCTAATTTATGTTAGGGGGACGTTTTGACCACGCACCGGTTTTTGACGGTGCCAATTGCCAGGGAATGACCACACACCAGGTTTTGACCGCGCCTGATTGCCGGGAAATGACCACACACCTGGTTTTGACTGCGCCGACTGCTGGGAAATGACCGCACACCCAGGCTTAATTTAACGCAACTGATTTTCAATATTCAAATACCTGTGGCCATCTCAGGGCTTCCCCAATCCCTCTTAACCACTGTACCGTAACAGAGTAGTATTCAGAACATTTCATAGAAAAACCTACCCTAAATTATTCTGCTTCTATGAAGCATACTAGGGCTCCATCCTCGCATAAGACATGCCTTATACATGGGGTATTGCGATGCCTCAGATATAATATGCATCCAACATTATTATAAGGCAAACCCACATCAGTCAAACAGCCCTATTCAGTAAGTAAGTTTTTCAGCCAAACGTAGTCAGTGATAGATGCAGTACAGGTCAATATTCCCCAGCTAATTGTACATATGGTTTGGCCATTTAATTCTGATAACTTGAATTACAGACCTTTTCATCAACAATTTTGGTTAGCCAGAGGGGAAAAAAATAAAAAAGCTCACACTTGCCCCTATCTGACAGCTCATATACCCCACTGCCAGGAGCAAAAAAAGAAACAAAAGGCCATGGAAATATGTGTAGAGGCAAGGAGAAAGGGTGCTCTTATTCACGGGAGGTTTATTCAAGGCCCAACAGCAAAATGTGACAATATGATATATCTTTTGCACTGACTGTCCCACAGCTGGTGTTATCACTGAGTTATGTAATGAACTGATAAGGCTAATGAACCCTGGGTCGTGAACAAACATATTAGGTCATAACTTACTTAAATTAAGTACAGAAAAATACTCAACAGATATTAGTAAGACTTATTGTGCATCATGAATAGAGTATACAAATAACTAAATGTACAGTTGCGTTGAAGAGGTGCGGTAACTACACCATCTTCAATGAATATCCACAATTATAACCAAGCTTAAGTCTAGACCTCAATCTTAAATTTCACTTTAGTGGTAGCCATCTGAACATCCTCTGGAGTGCCGGTGGTGACAAAAAGTGTGGAAGAACACAATACCAACCAAAATCCCAGGGTAAGACCAATCAGAGGGAATGTACTTGAATCGACAATGTAGATGATGTAGTAGAGGGAGCAACAAATGATTATCAGATTCACTATGATAGAGATACCAATAATTCCTGAGAGCAAGGTAATTACTGCATTTGTCAAGTCAGTGAACCTATGATGCATGTCTCCCGTATTCTGTCGAGAGTATTGCACATTGTAAGAGGACATCTACTCTTCTTAAGTCGTTTATTAAATAGTCTGAAGTTAGTGGCCACAAGATCATTAAGTAAGACCGACACAAGCAAACATGATTATCATGTAGCCCATAACAAAGCAACGGAATCCGATGTTCCATCTGGCATTATCCCAGACACCTATGACAATGCTCATGAAATCTGTCCAAAATGTCAGATATATGATGAAAGCTGTGTTGCAAACAATACAGAGCCAGCATATTCCAACATACACCAAGACCCGTCTTTTGATGATGATATGGCCAGATACCTCCCTGAGCCATTCTGTAGACAGAAAAGAGTCGTTTCCACCCTTTCACTCTAAGGGAGTGATCACTTTTTAACAACAGGGGGGGGGGGCTGGTGGGTTTGCGTGTGGACGCGCAAAAAAGATTTCGACCCCCCCCCCCCGCCTCTTGAGAGGGTAAAATTTTTTCGACCCCCCCCTTAAGGGACAAAAATAGCGCGCGAATGTCCCCTTTTAGCCTATAGTAACGTGCGGGATTTTTCACTGAAAATAGGTGAAATTATTTTGACCCCCCCATCAGAGGTGTTGAAAAAATGCTGACCCCCCCAGTCAAGGGGTTGAAAAAATTCTGACCCCCCCCTCAAACTCACCAGCCCCCCCCCCCTGTTGTTAAAAAATGATCACTCCCTAAAGGATATCAGAATGGCACATATGCCCATGGTTAATATGTACACAAAAACAGTATCCATGACCCCTTTGAGATCAAATCATCCAGAGTATTGATGTCTTTGAGAAGTGGAACATTCACGAGTATGCATCCTGACACCAATATCATGGTGAATGTTGACCATATCATTAGGATCCTACTATTGTCTATATCACCTGCTGATGTCTCAGTCACAAAACACAACCCAAAGATCCTCATTGTCAGTAGCATTGGACGGAGAATGGGGTAGAGTCCGTCTCCTTCACCTTCACCGTGTGTAGATATGATGCTGAACATGTTGGACTCCATTGCTTCCTGAACTTTTAATGCGGCAACCTTCATCAGGCTTGAGAGGTAGTAGATAAATGGCAGTCTATGCACATATATGCACAATGAAATACCCTCAAGGATAATGTATTTCCAACTTTACCACTATGATTGCTCTAGCTAATCCACCAGCCCACATGCACCATCTGACCTTATCGAAGAAATACCGACAGAACCGTACCCTTAAAGCAGGACTGATAGATTCCTATGACTTTGACCTAGTTGAGGGATCTTCAGATGATTTTTGGGGCGGCAATGCGGCATTTGGGGATGCATCATATACGCGAGGTGAAGTTAAAGGCAACAATGTCTTGGGTAAGTTGTTAGTCGAACTCAGGAGTCAGTTAATGGATAACGGGGGACGCCAAGGTAGAGCGGGAAAAGCACCAGAGAATGGGCTGGAGAGTGGAGAGGGCTCTGTCTCGGGAAGTGCGAGTTCCGGCGAGAGTGACAGCGAGGCTGGCGTTTTTGCTCATGAAGACGGCGACCCCGAGACCTCTGTCAAACTTGATTTATTGTAGTAAGTCGCAATACAGAACTTGCAATTCCTAAATATCGAAACTGTGGGAGATTCAAGGACCCGCTATGAAGTAAGCTAACCATTGGTGATTTCATCATGTGCTAGTATACTTATAGCTGGGGTATGACTTGAGTATGACAGTAAGATCACCTTTACATGTCGACCTATGGATGGTGAATTCATCATCAATTGTATTGTACTCATGTATGTATTCAGAGGTACAAGTAATCACTTATAAGTAGCTCAGGCAGTACAGATTATAATCTGCAAACTGATGAAATTCGAAAATGCCAGTTACTTATCATTAAAACTTGTTAATTAACATTAAAATTAAATTGTGTATTAATATTAACTTAAAAGATCATTCCACACTTGATTATTCCAACTTGATATATTTTTCCTTATTTGATCACGTTCACTTGATGGCTAATTACAACTTTTCATACATTATTGTCTGAATTCTTACTGCCATAAAATTATGACTGTTACAGCATGGTGATGACATCATGCTTGTGAACCACATGGATCTACGATGTAAATAAGGGCCCACAGCACTACCACCAGATTGGCAGATCCACCATGAACAATGCAAACTATGTGTGGGTGACTGGGTAGCTTGCACCCCTGGCACCAAAACCACGTCCTTGTGACATGGTGGAGAATTGAAGCCTATACTGGTCTGAAGTATAATAATAATTTTGGATAGTGACTGTCGCCTAAACTGTGAGTAGATCTTAATGTGCTTGTAACAGGTACTTCCAAGTAAGTAAGCAGTGAAAGGCCATCATTACTTGTGGGCAGATGAGGGGAAAGGGCCCTCCCTGCAGGATTTTTAGTACTGGGTTTGGCCACTAGGGGAGCTACAGAGGCTAAAATTGAGGAAAATAGACCAAAAACTATATAAATGTACCTTTTTACACAGATTAAGATGGTTTTCTCAAAAACGTTCTATTTTCTTGCATTCCAGTCTATTTGGAATGTAAATGGAACGTTTTGAATCCAGAAAAAGACCTAAATAAGGGTTTTCGGAGAAATGTGTTGTCATGGCAACCAGAATCATATTTCAAATAAAAAGAAAAATAATGTCAGTCAATAGAATGATTCATGGAGATTCATACGCTGAAAAAAGCATATAGATACCCTTCTAGATCCAAAGCTATGCCCAAATATGTGAAAATCATTTTTTGATTGATTATTCAAATCATTATGCTAATTTGATGCCTGATTTAATCAAAATAATGAATGATAGAGCCTATTGGCTGTATTGATACATTTATATTATTCCATTTTTGTGAAGCAATATTTCCAAGACCAGAAGGGCTATTTGCAAATGTTTTACCTCATTTTAAAGCTGATAGCTTCAATCTTAAATGTCACATTTTACCTCGGAGAACCCTTTCCCCTCAACTGTTCACACTTATTTATTGTTCTACTGTATTGAGAAAAACACTTAGTTTGAATGCATGATGTGTAGTCTAGTATTTCTGCTCGCACTGAAGTATTTCACTTAGTAGCTAAGCATTTTCAAAAAGGAAATATATTAAAAAAGCCCTTTATTGTTTGAGTATTTAAATTGGTCGGTATATGTAAAAGTACTCATGGAACGATAAGTAATTTGAATTAAAATGGAGTATATTCATGATTGATACCATTAGCCGCGATTTATATGTTGCATTAATGGGCTATAACACCACTATTGATTGGCTAAAAGCTGAAAAGGGGGGCAATGGAGAGAATCACATTAACTCATAAGCTATATCTCGTATTTATTGCATGTTAATGTGGGATGAATTTGTAGTATTAAGTATATTTTTTTCTATTTGAAGGTAGTGTAACAATTATGTATGTGGTGAATTATTCACCTATGTCTGTCTATTTAAACCACATGACCTAGCAGGCCATGAGGTGATTGTCTGTCACGCACCTAGGGGGACATATGTCTATAAGACGTCGCTCTGAACCACTGCCCTATAAATATAGCGCGCTGGCTCATTATATGTTTTGCACTTACATTACATATTATCTTTGATATGATTGATTATGAACTATTGATTGTTTGACTCTGTGGATTAATGTACTGACTGTAACGCTAAATTAAGACATATCTTAATTATATGCAACTGGGCCATGAGAAGGGACTAAAAATGGTAGCACTTAACTCCCAAAGTTTGAAAGATAAAAAAAACAAGTTTAGTTTGTTGAACTTTGACTTTGACTATGTGTCAGTCTCAGAAACCTGGCTTGATGATAGTATTCTAGACTCTGAGGTTGACTTAGCAGGGTATGAATTATATCGGCTGGATAGACCAAATGCGAGGAAATGAAGTGGCGGTGTGGGTTGCTATATAAAATCAAAATACACCCAGTTTACTCATGTTGTGGATGAACTTAGTGTAACTAATAAGGACATAGAATGTCTATGTTTATGCACTGAGTTCCCCAACCATAAATTCAGATTGATATTTAGTATCTACCGACCCCCTCGTAGCAACGTGCTCCACTGTTATGATACCCTGAACAATTTTCTGAAATCAGCAGTGGCCAAAAATAAGGAGCTATGGCTGATGGGAGACCTAAATGTCGATGCCTCCCATCGTAACAGTTCTAAATTCAAACACATGCTGCGTTTCTTACGTAAGAGGAAATTAAGCTACCTTCAGACTAGACAAACATATTTCCACCCATATGGTAAATCCACACTTGACCATATTTACACAAATTGCATATATGTGGCGACTAATGGCATAATAAATGATATGAATGGAGACCATGCCCCTGTCTTTGCGGTAAAAAAACAAAAAACTGCAAAAGATGCAACATCAGTAGAGGTCACTGGCAGGGGATATTCCAATTATAGTAGTGTGACTATGATGGATTACTGCACTGGCATTGTGGTCCCTGATCTGAGTACTCTGGGATGTTTAGACATCTACATGGTACTTCACGATGCATGTGTTGATTATCTAGATCAAAACCACCCTATCCGTACTAGACAGCTGAGTATTAAAAACAAAGCGGGCTTTACACCAAGAGTAAAATATCTTACCGGAAAAAAGCACAGGGCTCTCAGAAAAGCCAGGAAATGTAGGGTTGGTCATCTAAACATTGACCTTAGTGAGGTACGGAGGATTGAAAAGGTAATCTCCCAGACATTAACAAAAAATATTAGAGATAAAGTTGTGTCTGACCTTGAAAAATTTAAAGATGATCCCAAGCATTTCTGGTCTGAAATCAACACCTTCTGGAAGGGCCCTAAGAAAAAAGTAATTGTGAAATTGAAATTAAATGATGGATCGTTTGTGGAGGAGAGGAATATTGCTAACTACATTAATGACTACTATGTAGCCATTGGTGCTAGATTGGCAGAGGTGATTTAACTAGGGTGACTAACTGGAGACCCGTGAGTCAATTAAATTGTGTGTCCAAGCTGGTGGAAAGGGTAGTTCATTCGCAACTAATGAACTATCTAGAGGCCAACAACCTGCTTAGTGACAGACAATACGGCTTTAGGGCGGGTAGGTCTACAATGTATGCGGTCTATGGGCTAGTTCAATGTCTGTATGGAATCAGGAACAAAGCTGAATTAGCCTCAGTTGTGTTCCTGGATTTAAGAAAGGCATTCGACACTGTGAACCACACTCTATAACTGCTGACACTGGGAAAACTTGGTTGTGATGCTAGGACCCTAGAATGGCTGGAAAGCTACCTAGAGGACCGCACACAAACAACAGTGGCCAATGGGCACACCTCAGACGTCAAGCGGGTGGGTTGTGGCGTACCATAGGGCTCTGTGCTCGGCCCGCTCCTTTTTCTTGCCTATATTAATAGTATATCCCTGGTAATCGAAAACTCGGAGTACTATATGTATGCGGATGACCTAGCAATTGTTACTTTTGGGGTGGATCCCATTGAAATTAGTAATAAACAACAAGATGACTTGAATAGAATTGCAAGATGGTGTAATACCTTCAAATTCACTGTCAATGCTGAGAAAACAAAGGTCTTATGGGTGCACTCAGATAGAATTATACCTGACCTCGCTGGCTGTGATGTCAGGCTTGGTGGGGAGGTCCTAGAACGGGTACACACATTCAACTACTTAGGGGTCATGGTGGATAGGTTTCTTGTTTTCTCTGATCACTGCAGGAAGGTTGCCACCAATGCACGAGGCAGGTTGAAGCATCTCAGAAACCTTCGAAAATATATGAATAAAGACCTGGCCCTACGGCTGTACAAACAAATGATCCTGCCCATACTAGACTACGGTGACCTGGTTGTAGATGGATCACTTGTTGATAATGTAAAGGCATTGCAAACAATCCAAAATCACTGCCTGCGTACATGCCTGAAAATCAAAGACCCTAGAGATATTAGCAGGAACAGGCTTCATGAAGTATGTAATTGTCAGAAACTGCTTCACAGGCGTAATGAGCATCTCCTGTGTGCTATGTACCGCCTTTCCTGCAATGATGAAAACGTTGCTCAACCACCGAGGGTACTGAGGGGTAATGATGGGGTCCGTCTTAGGGTGGATATGCCCCACTATGCACTGTTCAGGAGCAGTCCACTGTATAGGGGCAACCTCCTCTGGCAGACCCTGACAGCCCAGCAACAGAAGTTTGTGACATAAGTAAATTCAGAGATGGTATTAAATGAAAAAATGTATTGACATGTGAAGCGCTGAAATATTGGACCCTATGGAATTAGTCCTGGGTTTCTCATGTAATTTATCTGTATTAACTGGTCTAGGTGGAAGGCTGGTGATTCATCAACCAACCACTAGACTATATGTTATATTATTATTTGAAAGTATTTAAATGGGAGTGGTGATTTCATCCGCTCAACCGGTAAAAGGCAGAAGCACCAAAAGCTGAGTTATTTGGCCATAAGTCTTACCAATTGGCATGAACTGTTGTATATGATTGGATCCAGAAATGTACTGTTACATTTTTTTTGTTTATTTTATGGTGTGAATAAGTGTATTTTTAACTAAGAATGTCCATTGAATAATAACCATGGTAATTTTTCATATATTGTTATATTGTTATTTCACATTGATCATCATGAAAATAGCACTAGTATGTGTGTATCTTTTTGATCAATAAAATTCCTTACTACTACTACCGTCATCCAAACTTGAGGTGCAACAAGATTTACCTTCCGTTCCATTAATATTTGAGAGAGAAATTGTTGTATATATGTGATCACTCTACATGGCAGATGGAAGGGTTGAGTACCTACTCGGGGCAGTTTGCTGCGTCGATCAAGGGTTGTGATTGCATATGCTGTACCAACTGCTTGAATATATTTGTACAAGCTGAAACCGCTGATTCATCACCAATATACCACCATATTGGATAACAATGCATGATTCATCATTGTGTCCAACATGTGTAGCTTTGTATAGCTTTGACAACGAGAAGCAGGACCAATAAAAAGCTCTTCATTCGGCATTGGTCTTCTTATGAAAAATTGATTGTTCCCTTTGATGCCACTTTCGCTATACATTAAGCATATGTAGGGTGTTTTAAGTGAGACCATTGCATTCTGCATCAAACTTAGCTCAATGTATTTTTATTATCACTTTAGGGTTATTTTGCCCCTCCAATGCCCCCTGGTGGCCAAATGGGGAATTAAAAATCCCCTACGGAGGGGTGTTCTCCCTTGTTGAGTCACACATGTACACATAACAATATGCACTATATATAGACGATAGGCATGAAGGATGCATCTTACAATGGATTTCATTGTGCATCCTACTGACCAATAGCGACATCAAAATCCACTTCTACTTTTACTATCTTGTAAATATTACTATGATACCATTGACACATTACAATGAATATTCAAATACACATATATTAGTATCCTCATTCAGGAATTTTAATTTACAATGTAGGACATGATAGATTTGACTACAATATGATGGCGGAAATAGGGCAAATGTAAGAGAAATATGTGTATTGAGTAGATGACATTCTATTGTCACTTTAACAATACATTGCTATGTTGTCATCCTATATCACTGAGCACATGGTAATGTTTCCATGTTCTGCACACTGCATGGTGACGTTAGCCATAGAAATAGAACAATCACATCCTGGGGTACTGGGTTTGAACTGAAGGAGGACAATGAAGTAGGTGATAAGCATCCCAATAACCTGAAATACGAAATGGGAATACATGGCATTAGGGGGTATCATAAAACATGCCTTTGAGACTAGACATAAGAGATGGACTAAAGCAAGGTAAGCATAATACATTTGTAGCAATAATCAGCTAATCACCCAGAGAACTGATATATCATTACTGGCTGTTGCCTCATGATTTATATAATGCATTATCATGTGCAGATCCTATAGAGCCGTGAGCTTGTTATTGTTTATATTATGTCACGGTTATCATCTTTATTAAAAGGAATTCTAGGAGGATTGTTTTTGAAAACATACCGTCAGCACGGTATTTTTGTCCACAACAAACATATTTCCAGCAGTTATCCCAATATAGGAACCAGTGAGTTTCATCAAAAACATGTTCATCTAAATATTGAAAAGGAACGACCATAATCTTTGAGCTATTTTACACAATATCATGTACATTCATGCAATCAAATATCTTTTAAGGAATATAACGTGACAATGAAGTGAAAATCCTTTTTACTTTACTAACTTCCACCATATATTAATTTATATTGTAAATGTGTGTTCCCAATAAAATACTTAAAAAAACTTGCATGTTTCCTTGATAACATTTAATAACATTATGCACGTATAAGACATCGATGTGTCACTAAACAAAACAAGATACCCTTAACTTGTCACTTAGCACCAGTTGTAGCACTGGAAAGATCTAACTTACATGTAGATTGAAGGATTCGGTGACCTCGTTTATTCTCAAATCAACCAGAATGTCAAATGAAGCATGTGCCTTGAAAGGAAATATTTTCCTGTACTTTACACTGGTACACACCCAATATCTTTTTATTTCTGAAACGCAGAAATAATGTCTTTTCCGTGGCTACATGCATTAGTGTTGGTATGCGCTATACCAGTGTACTCATATATGGTTAAGAGAGTTAATCTGTATAATTATCTTCTATTCTATAATAATGCATTTCAAAGCATCAGTAATTCTTACCTCTTCTTTTACCCAAGCACACATACCAGTCAAGACAAGTATTGTAGATGACGAAACGGCCATCCAAAAACACACAGAAACTATAAGAAGTGGGTTTGTACTGGAGTCAACGATGTAGATAAGAAAATATAGGCAGCCACAGGTTATTATGAGATTAAATATAATGGAAAGCCCCACAATACCCGACAGTAATGTATCAGTTGCATTCGTCAACTTTGTCAGTCTCTTATGCATATCATATACCTGTAGGATGTAATGACTCTCTTCAGGCGAGCATTTTTCTCTTGCAAATCTTTTGTTGAAAAGTCTGAAGTTGGTGGCAAGGAGATCATTCAGAAGAACTGACAGGAATATTGGGGCCATCCAATAAGCAGACATAATGATCATATAGGCAATGACAAAGCAACGGAACCCATAGTTCCATCCAACAGTGTTCCAGACACCTACAGCCATACTCATGAAGTCTGTCCAGAAGATTATATAAATGAGGAATAATACATTGGATATTATGCAGGACCAACACATTAGAACATAGATCCTAACTCGTTTTGTCATAATGACATGAGCATCTGCAGGCCAAATGCCCTCCTGAGCCAATCGGTAGATTGAAAAGAATTGTTTCCATCCCTTTGCTCTGAAAGACATCAGAATTGTACATACACCTAAGCACAGTACATAGATATACCATACCAACCACCCCGTTCTTAGTATCAAGCTATCAAGACCTGTAATCTCTCTGAGAATAAGAGTGTTCATCACAGTACATCCTGATACTAAAATCAGAGTGAATGTCGCCCAAATCTGTAACACCTTACTATTATTCAGATCACCAGATGATGTCTCAGTCACAAAACACATCCCAAATATCATCATGGTCAGGAGCATTGGACGGAGGACCATGTAGATTCTGCCATCGTTATCTTTATAGTTCTTAGATACACTGCCGATCGTGTTAGACTCCATGGCTTCCTGAACAGCAATCTTCATTGGGCCACAGTTGTATCAAATGAATGACCTCTCACAGTATAGATAGTTAGGTCCAAAGGCACTTGCAATATTATCTCTTCAGTTTTACAACAATGCTTGTTATTGTTAATCCTCTAGCTTGATCAAACTGTTTTTCCTCGTTCAGAGGAGTGAAGGTCTAGATATTGCATTCCTGCTGTGCTCTTACTCAGAAATAACTTAATGTCGGCTCATGTGCTTCAGATCTCTTAGTGCCTATGTGTCAGATGATCATGTTGCCTATGTATATGAAAGATTGCTTACCTATGGGAAGCAGCATGCTATGTCAACATTTCTAATCGCTAATGCAAATAGCTTAAAGTTATACCATATTTCCTTCATGTCCATCTGGACTCACTGACACAGAAGGGACAGGTAAATGGGTGTCTGCGATCAATGTAGCTATGGCAGTGAATTGTGTGCTACTATTAATGCTTTGAAACTAGCATTGGTTTTCTTATGTAAGCTTTTCTCACTATAACATAGATATCGAGTACGTATGAATGTGCATACAAGTGTCCCACATGTGCCATTTGGCAATGTCAGATATTGGATACCTCCTCACTCATCTTCAGTATCCATTCCATCCAATATGACAAGAACCTTGGTCTTTATATATCCATGGATGTAAATATAAGTCTCTTGTTTACAATACATTTATGCATGAGTTCCAGGGTATTTGCTAAAACCCTGAACAAACGCTCGCTCCTTCCAACGTCATTGATTTGACTAATATCAAGTTCCTCAGCCAACTTGAATCTATAAACCTACTTGATAGAAATGAAATTCCCAATTGCCATCCAATTGAAAATTGATGTCATTGCATGTATATATATATATATATATATATATATATATATATATATATATATATATATATATATATATATATATATATATATATATATCCTGGCGTTGCTTTGCACACGTGTGTTTGTGTGCTCACTTATACTGCAAGTAGAATGCTGTGATTGCTACCGTAGGAGTGCCATCATGTATGGACTACGGCTAGAGCCTAGATTGTATATTGGTATTTGAGATTGTTTTAGCGCACCAATACATAATATATATCACTGTATCCATGGCAACAACACAACTAGTGATTTACTTTGTGTATTGCCACGCTGAGGAGTAAAAGTGACTGCCGATTTGAACACCATGGCTAACTCAATTTACACGGGTCTTGACGGACCAGTCAAGTTCTATTGGGAATACGCCTAACTTTGATCCAGGCATGCATGTTTTATGTGAGGCTTTAGCTACAAGCCCAATATCCGATCGTTAAAAAGTACAACAAGTTCACACATACAGCATTATATGCATGACAATGATGTATACTGGTGATATGAGTTTAGGGGGTTGTAAATGATCAAAGTGCCTCTGTATAGGCCCATGTCTGTGTTTCTAAGGAAGTAACAAATAAAACGTATGTTGCTAGGGAAGCATTAGCTCAGAAATACTTGAGCAATTCTACTATTTGATATACCGGTAGTGATGCTTGGCAGTGTTATAACTCTTATGAATGACAATTTTGGGGGGATTGCTAGGGAAAAAACAAAATTGCTTACTGTTGCTATGCAACAATATTGCATAGAATGTATATCTTGCACAGAAATCAATAGGTTTTTAAAAATAAGACTCACTGACAAATATGGTGACATGAAAATAATTTTAGACCCTGTAAACCCTTGAATTATGAAGAAAAAAATCATAAAACAGGTTTCCATGGCAACTGTATCCAAGGAAAAGAATTCAAGAATGGATCTATATCCAAAAATGATCAGTATATCCTGAAGTACCTCTGGGTGAAATGTCATGCTTTCATACCAAAATGCACAATTCTTATGAAAGAATTAACGGATCTACTAGACTAATTTATGGTTGCAGGACACATATATGAATTGCTTCTATATGATTGTTCATTAGAGATTGTTCAGTTTATTCATGGCGAGGAGTAAAGAGCAACCTGTAGTCGGGTTTGTGGATTAATTTGACAGTATCCACAAGATCCCTATTTTGGGAACTGTAGTGAGTGGCAATCTAGGGGGATATTTTATTACTTCTTATCTATAGCTATGTTTTTTAAATGCCCTCATGTGAAAGAGCGTCTAATTTTGGGATATTGATACAATGTACTAGTGGCGGACTCAGTTATCAAAGAAAAGAGGGTCAAAGGGTTTTCCTTGACAACAGAGTGGCACTTCATGTTAAGTGTTTGGTACATTGGAATTTCTCCCCCAGAAATAAAATAATGAATACTCCCTAAAGGCTACACGGTTCTCCAATATATCCTGTATGTCTCATGTTTACTCTCATGAGAACTTGTTTGCAACTTGTTTTATACATTCATCACTGGTGCCTGCTATGGTAGACATCGAACAGTAGAATTTGCCAACCACGACAAACAGTCACATGTTGACTGTGTACTAGGCTTGAATTGTAACAAGACGATAAAGTAGGTGATAAGCATCCCCGCCACCTGCAAATAGTTATTACAAGTGCAGACGTATTAGTGGGAATTGCCTCCTTGAATCAATATCAACAGTGGTTTGATAGTTTTGCAATATTGGTTTTGAACCCAGATAGCCCCAGATGTGAGATTTATAGGTCATGAGTTCCAATCTGGCACAGTAAGCCTGACAACGCTTTTGGGATTGCGTCATATCTAGGGAACCCAAATCAATTGATAAAGATCTATCTCTGCCAGGACAGCGTAACTATGAGGACATAGAGTAGAGCAATGATACACATGATATGGGGAGATTTACAATGATATATGGCGTGTTGGCCTGCAGGAAGCAACTTGTTACATCGGACTATGCCCTAAGGGCATACTGATTGCCGCATGGGAGTGACGCGAAAATTACGCGGACAGCAGCAGCTGAGGCGTGGGCTTTCCCACACTCCCCATGGCAAGTCTGGGAAAATGCCCCCAGGGCATCCATGGTAAGGATGATGCTCCCAGGACATGTAGGCCTATATAGGGTATTGGACTATGCCCCGGGGGCATCGTTTAGTACATGGATGCCCCCAGGGCATCATCAATTTTTTTTTATGCATGTACGATTATCTAAGCTTACTATGAATGTCCTGGGGGCATTGTCCCCCATTGTTCTCTGTACCATGCCCCTGGGGCATCCATAATATGGATGATGTGTGATGATGCCCCCAGGGAATGCACTGATAGTCATATGAGTCGAAGGTTGGAGAGCGCCCCAGCCTAGTAGGCTCCTAATTCCCCCCTGATTAGCTTAAAGTCCAAAATTCCCTGAGGGCATGCATGGATGTCCCAAGGGCATACCCTTGTTTAATACCACTTCATTTATCATCAACTTTATGCCTTGAGGAGTAACATTTGTAGACTGTAGAAGGAACCCGGGAGAAGGAAGATATATGTCCTGGGGGGTACGCATACTTAGGCTCTTCTTGTAGCTAGCCTACAACTTGTGGAATTGTACTACATGCCTGGAGGGCATTCTTTGGTCAATCATGCTTTAAAGAAGCAAGAAATATGCCCTGAGGGTATGTTGCCCTGAGGGCATGTGCATGTTTTTCTGGTCAATGCCAGAACATCTAGATCTAGAGGTCAGGAATGGTCCTGTGTATGTCTATGCCCTGAGGGCCGATACACGATGCCCTGAGGGCATAGACTAGCATGCGTAAATTGCTGATTTCTGGAAGCCCAGCAATATGCCCTCAGGGCATGCATTATTCTGCGCGGCAGTCCCGAAAATATACGCGTCACCACAGGGGGCGGCACTGAATGCCCCCAGGGCATAGACCGATGTAACAAGTTGTATCCTGCTGTTGGCCTCTCTGTATGATGCTGCCACCTTGTGTGGGAAATCTGTACTACCACCAATACAATCTAGTAAGTCTATGCAATCACTGATGCTGTGACATATTTTGCAGGATTCTGAAGCTAAGCTGAGTAACCCAGATGTCTATAAAAATGGTCCCTTAGATATGTAGCAATCTTTAAATCATCGACATTTATTTCTGTGAAGATTTGAGGCCTGCAATTACCTAATCAAACAGATGTCTATATATATATATATATATATATATATATATATATATATATATATAGTGCTATATTATTATAACAGTACGTTTTGATGATCATAGGTATGTAATCAGATTATAATTAGACACTTGATTAAATAACTGCAACCAAACATTGACTTCATATCTAATATCAATAGCCTACAATGCATAATAGACTTACTGTCAGGACGGTGTTTTTGTCAACAACAAACATGTTCCCAGCTGATATTCCAATGCATGAACCAGAAAGCTTCGTCAGAAACATGTGCATCTAATAAAGATATAATTAATAGACATAACCATAACTATAGGTAATACACATGTATTTGTCTATGATTCAATACAAAGGTTATTATTAAATGCACATCCACGCTCCTTGCATTGCCCATCTACCACTTTCCTGTCATACTTTGTAATTCATGGGCCTAAACCCCTACTAGATCTAACAAAGAAATTGTTATTACTACATGGCATAGTCGTTTGATGTCATTAGCTCTAGTAATTGAATAAAAGATCCTCAAGTGTCATTATTTGATTTGTTTTCCTTGGCAACAACTTAACATTTTCCCAGAAATCAGAATCCTTTCTTGCAGACTATAGACCTATTTAGAGTGTTCTCATATGGTATACATAGTAGGCATAGGTATAGAGTATTGATATACGGAATTAGCAGGATTGAATATTAGCCATGAGATGAATCCTACTATTTACAATTGGGGCTGAGAGTGTAGCTAACAAAGATCTCACAAGAAAAGAAAAATGCAGAGGAGCAGTTCTAACCTAAACCATCCTTGATTCTACCCATGACACAGGATCTATATAATGGTATTGGTGGTTCACGATTATTTTAGCAATTCATATTGATCAAGGATGAGTATTACATGGGCGTGGAAAGCAGGGGGGACAGGGGGGACATGTCCCCCCACTTTTGGCCAAATCCTCAAAAGGTCAAAACTGAAAGGTCAAGCAAAGGGAGGTCAACAATTGCAGAAACCCCCCCTGGTCCTACCCACTCTGAAACTGCTTCCCACACCCCTGAGTATTGTTTTATCCACCGATTTTATAATGTTTACTAATAGGTGAGGCTCCACTATGTGTTTTTTGCACAGAATCGGAGCTATTCCCACAAACTGGGACACAAACACAGACTAAAGAGTAGTGTTTGTTTTCATTGCAAGGTAGAAATTGTATGTTAAAGGAGCCATTTGCTTATGTTGGGATGTCATTGTGTACAATCTCAGGCATGCTTGTGTTGTCAAAAAGAGGTTTTTGTTTACCAAATCAAGCTGACCTAACGTAAACATTGCAGACTTTCACACTGATGACTCTATGCAACTCAATATCAGACAGGTTTGATTTTACAGTACAAGACCCTGTGATCTGTATGCCTGTGTGTGCCCAATCACAGAGTCTATGCAGGCACAGGCACAGGCTAGTTTGTTAATATGGCACACAAGGAGAGATATCACCCATGAAATGACCCCTGAAATCCCACGTTTACAATTTTGAATCTCATGTTTACAAATAGGTATGTCAACACCCTATACCTTAGGTACTAGAGGGATAACATTCTGTGAGAATGCAGCAAAAAATCACGTAGTGGATCCTCCACTAATCTCTCAGTTCCATTAAATGCATCGTTATTTGTTATATTATGTTCAAAAGTATGTCCAGTAGCAAGGATACACTGGGCCAGCATCGGCTATCATCGACACCATTGCAATCTTTAGTTAGCTATATAGATACTGATCCAACATGGGAAAATAGACATTGGTACATTATAAAAATTCTGATAATTGCTCCAGTCTTGGGGAATGATGTAGGAAATGCAATATTGGCTCAATATATGACTTTTTATATTGGGTCAATGCTGGTTTGACCACTGGCCCAATGTTGGCAAAAATGATGGCTATATGATCTCCACCAGGGGGTTTCAATGTTGTTTGAAGAGTTGTTGGTAGGAGGACTCCTACCTTATATTGTCAGTGGGTTACAACATTCAAGATACTGTGCACTGTACAGGTTATGAAGTCACAAGGACTTCATTGACGACAAACATGACACAAAAGTATTAGTATGAATTAGCCAAGAGTATATCAGGAGTAACATGAAGACACCTCATTTATAGTAATGAATTATGGTTAAGTTCTAAGTCCTAGTATAAGAGTTTGTATCATTTCTTATAATTTTTTGGGCTTAGATTAAGAGACTGGCAAAGGCAGAAATTGCTGCTTCTAATATGATAATACTTGACAGTCCTGTCTTTTGGATCTTTACAGACATATTATATAGGCTGCTGAAGGGCAGATATCTACAAGAACCTTTTTATGTATGCAAACTGTACAGATATTTAAACAAATGACAACTAAGAAAATGATATTGGGCATTTATCATTATTTGCGGTATTGAGCTGTTATTTGAAAATCAGACATTTGGCCATTATTGGACCAATGCTATTAAATAAAAATGATGGGCCGACATTGTACCAACCTCATGGTAATATGGCCATTTCAAGCTTGGGCCAATTGAGGGCCAGCCGTCAAGTCTTCATGTAGCCAATATAAACATGCCAACATTGGGCCACTCTACTTGGGTACCTGTTGTTACTGGACATAATTTTCAGACCGAAACATCATGGTCTTTGGAAGCGGGAGGTGGATTGGACCGGGATGGACCTTTGACGAACCACTAGCAGGTAAAGACTGCCTGATATACTTACATGCAGGTTGAAGGACTCGGTTACTTCAGTTATTCTCAGATCCATCAAAATGCCAAATGAACCATGTGCCTTAAATAGAGAACACTAGCATGAAGATGTGCAATAGTGACTAATTTAGCAATTTCATATGAATCACCTTGATTGTCAGGAGTATAAATGACTATGATTCCATGTTTGTAAAGTATCCTACCTCTTCTTTGACCCATGCACAAGTCCCTGTGATGACAAAAAGTGCACTTGATGAGCCAAGTAACCAAAAGCAGAACGTGACAAAGACCAGAGGGTGTGAACTTGAGTCGGTATTATAGATCAAATTGTAAAGGCAGCAACAGATGATAATTAGATTGCATGAAATAGAGAATCCAATAATCCCAGACAGCAATGCATCCACCGCGTGTGTCAAATTTGTAAGTCTTTGGTGTGTATCCCTCATTTGATGAAGATCGGAGCACAGTCTAACGGGACATTTATTTCCTTCACATTGAAGCCTATCATTAAACTGTTTAAAGCTGGTTGCGACAAGGTCATTGAGTAGAACTGACAGGAATGTTGGAATGAGCCAATAACCAGTCATGAAAATGAAGTAGCCATAAACAGCACATTTGTAGATATAGTTCCATCCATAGCTATCCCACAGACCAAGTGCATAATCCAAAGTATCTGTCAAATAAAGTAGATACCCCACAAATGAAATGTTGCAAATGATGCAGATCCAGCATATAGCCACATATACATAAACACGTTTTGCTAAGGCAACATGGCTTGTCACAGGCCAAGAACAATCCTGAGCCATTTTGTAAACATTAAACAGCTCTCTCCAACCCTTTTCCTTTAGTGACATCAAGACCATGCAGACAGCTAGAGATGCAACATAAAGATACCACACCAGAAAGTTGGCCTTAGAAATGAGATCATCGAGACCTGTTATTGTCGCAAGTGGTAGAGTGTTTATGATTGACCCTGCAAACACCACCAGCATCGCAAATACACAATAAGCAGTGAGGATTCTGCTCTTAGAAATGGTACCAGAAGAAGTCTCAGTGAGAAAATACATCCCATAAATCTTCATCGTCACAAACATTGGACGGAGTGCCAAATAGAGTTTGTTTTTAGTGATTAGCTGAATAGGCTGTTGCATGGTGTCCTTCTTATTCCGTACCTCCTGTCCATAGGATTGACCTGAGCAAAATCGAGTTTGTGGTCTTTCGTTAGTTTCCACTGCCTCAGCCACTGTTATAATTGCCATTGTGGAGTATTGACTACTTTAAATTCCTGCAAATGACTAATTCCAGGAGTCTTGAACTGCAGTAATGACTTTCCAGCACGTGTAGCTCAGTATTAACAAGTCCCAGAGCTTTTATACAGCTTATTAAATTGGAGTTGGAGAAAGAAGAAGTCGATGTGGCGTCAACTGCAATCTTTGACAGACGATTGATGTGTGTACCTAAAGCTGCCATTCTGTATGAGCTATACTTAAGAATGCAGATGAAGCCACTCAAAAAAAAAATTATTTGTTTCCTATGACTTATTCAAGAGATGATTTGGTACCAGGCGAACTCTTCGCTTATATCTTTCACATAGGACCTGAGCAATTCTAAATTTCTCAATCCAAAGAAAAGGAATGGACTATGGGTGGCATATAACCTGCATTTATGACAAAAAAAAGAGAAACGAATCTAATGTTAAATTCATTTCTGAGAGCTATCGACACTGTGAACATTAATATCATATCATAATACGAAATATGGCTGATATCGTATATGTTGCCATGTATTTCTACCAGAAAAGGTTAGCGGTGATGGGAAACACATGTATATTTGGAGCGACCTATATATAGCTCTTACAATCACTATGCATGGACCTCCACATGAGTATACTGTGGTCCATCCAATTACCATGCACTGGTGGGACTAAACGTTCTGCCCGCAGATGGTTAAGTGAATATCAATATATAGCTATATACAGCATCAGTGCATATATGGGACTGTATCTGGGTCTATTTATACAGGTACACGTTGCTAAGGTATCCTTAATGGCTCAATGTCACCAAACATCCACTTCCATAGTGCTGTCAATTATGTCTAATGGAACACAGAATGTGACAATGAGTCAGCGCTTTTAGAGATTAACGTACGGGTTCTCTGGTCTGATGGCAATTTGATTCCCAGAGTACATCTGTTGATACATGCACACTCGCCAATTCAGGTAGCACAAAGGCATATTTTATTTTATAGCCAAAGGTACATGAAAAACGCCCCTGATTTTCCAAATGCAAGTCTACAACTGCACTGGTGCAGAAGGAATAGGTATCCCCCCCTTCTTTTGATGCACTGTTATGGGGAGATTTTGAATAATTGGTTAGAAATACAGGGGCGTAGGAAAAGGGGGGGCAGGGGGGCCTGCCCCCCCAATAATGAGGAGGTTCCCTATATAAGCCTATATAAAAATATAGCAGGTCCCCCAACCGAGACCCCTGGGCCCCCCCAATAAAGATTTACTTCCTACGCCCCTGAAATAGGATGGGTCTTGAGGATGAGACCTTATACTTACAAGGTAAGCATATCAATCAATTCAATATCATTATTGACGGTTTCTGGTTTCATGGTGGCTCAATCTCGGACGTGCCCAGACTGTACTATATACAGTCTGGGCGAGTTGTTATGGATCCACTGACGTTGCATAGGAGTTAGGTGGCAACTATAGGTGTGCATCCATTTGCTTGGTATGTGGGCATTCAAACATTCAGTTATTACTAGTAAAATCTACTTGTAGTATATATATATATATATATATATATATATATATATATATATATATACACATGTATATATAAAATGTACCATATACAGTCTGGGACAACAGTGGACCTTCTACATGCCATGCCATACCCTACTTACTACAGATTCTGATTAAGAGTGGCATGTTAAAAGGCCATCATGTCATTTTCATAAGGGATACCTTATACCTACCCAGGGGCGGATCCAGGATTTTGAAAAGGGGGGGGGTCCAACCCTGGTTTATGGGGGTAATGCTGCAAGCGCAGCGCCACGATGTCGCAAGTGCAACGGCGCGACATCGCAAGCGCAGCGCCGCAAGATACCTAGGGGGGTTTGGGGGCATGCCCCCCCAAGAAAATTTTGAAATCTAGACATCAAACAGTGCATTGTGATGCATTTCTAGATTCCCATCCAGTAAAGCATTTTGGTGTACCATCAGTAGTAAACCCATGATTATGAGAACAGAGAATGGAAATGTTATTGAATTTTGATTGCACAATGGTGTTTTAGGGAGGCTTGGCATGTCCCCTAGAAA
Organism: Acholoe squamosa; assembly: GCA_949317995.1. Taxonomy (NCBI): domain Eukaryota; kingdom Metazoa; phylum Annelida; class Polychaeta; order Phyllodocida; family Polynoidae; genus Acholoe; species Acholoe squamosa. Next base: position 58,340,732 of record OX439042.1, read on the forward strand.
ATTGTAGAAATATGTATATCAAACTCCAAATTCTAAAGCATTTTTGGTGTAAACTTAGGGTGGGCAGGTTTCCATGAAGAGGATGCAAATCTTATGTGGTAATGCTTTGTCTTTGTGAGGTTTTAGGGGCTGGTCCCTCAAAAAGATTTTTGAAATATAGATGTCAAAATCTTGAGTTCAAGGGCTTCAACTAGCCTCAGATGAATGTAGTATTTTTAGATATTGTTCCTTAAGTGGGTGTGGGGACTGCCTGCACCCCTGGGAAGTTTTTGGAGTTTAAATCATTTTGGTGTACCATCAGGAGTATGTTTATGCACTGGTGGACTTTTGGGTCATTCCCAAAGAAAATCATATAACATAATCATCAAACCTAAATTTAAAACGTTTTGGTATAGGAAAGGGATGTAAATTTATGTCCTGATACCATACATTCTTCTTTGATAGAGTTTTGACAGCTCGTCCCCCAAGGAATTTTTTGAAATATTGGTTTTAAACACGGTAGTCTAAGCATCTAAGGAATTTCTGTATCATTGGCTGTGAATCTAGTAGTTTTTTGGAGTGATTTGGAGCATACCATCAAGAAAGCTTTGAAATTTCACAAAAACTCATTACAGCACACAGTATTTTGATGTACCCCAAGTGGTGAATAAAATTTTAATGGGATATAAATCTAATAGAAAATTACCTGGGGGACCAAACATAGTATCCCATGCATAAGGCACACCTGATGCCTAGATGCCTATGTGGACTCACTGGTGCACATTGGGTCACGTTAGAAAATTTTGTGGAAATTTTATAGATTTTAGATACTGTAGTCATAAATTGTAAAATTCACAAACAATAAAACCATATCAAAGAGAGATAGGGGCCATGAATGGGGGTATACAAAGTGGACATCTTGGGTGGGCCCAAAGGGGGGGGGGTCCCTCTTCGGGGACCCCCATTTGAACATGTTATGGGTGGACCAAAAGAGGGGGGGTCCAGACCCCCAGGACCCCCCCCTGGATCCGCCCCTGACTACCTACAGTCAAGAGAATATGTCACTCCCATGGAAGTCAGTAAATTGATTGCCTGATTAGCTCTGTAATTAGAGCAAAGGTTTTCAAATGCAGGGGTCATGAGTTCAATCCTTGGCCCAGACGTTTGTAGCTGCATCAAGCCTGCTGATTCTAATGATGGAATTACCACAGGTATAGTCATAGGAGAACAAGCTCCATTTATAGATATTCAATACCACTACCAGGATCCTGGATCATTTTTAAGAGGGTATTGCAGTGATTTAATAAGGAATGGTCTAGTTCCACTCTAGAGACTGGATGATTGAGGCTGATGGTGGCTTGGCATTTTGCACTAGTCTAAAGACACACATGCCACCTAGTGATAACATTCATCCTGATATATCCGCCATTTATCCGCCAAACACCAAGACGACATCTGATGTCAAACATACGTACTGCTTACTTTAATAGATGTTGGGGTTTTATTAAAGGGTGACGATCATCTTTAGATCCGATGTCCAGAATTCCATCATTTTTGTTTTAATATAAGATTGTCTTTATATATGTGCATTTAATTAGTGAAATAAAATTCAATGTTTACGGTTTAGTTTGTCCATAGCAGAACTCTGATCATGGGGGCATTTTGAAAAAAAAATTTAATTCACCCTATGTTGAATATACCCCCTTTCCCATGATTTCAAAAGCTGCTTTCATATCATACTGGTTTGATTATGAATGGGGACATGTGCACTTAGAAAGAAAGGGAAAACTTTAGATTATTTGATATTATAACATGTTTAATTATGCCTTGAATTTACTAAAACCACCTGCTACAGTAACATTTTCATCATATGAGCCCAAAATAAATCAAGACCCTCTGTCCTGCTGGGGGCTGCCTGTGGTAGGCACAGGTATCCAGTACAATACTCTGCTCAATACCTGCAGGCTGCTCATGCTGTGTGTGTGTGCAGTGGCAAGACGTTCTACACTCTTTAAATCGTTCTGATCGTTGTTAGAAATACTAAAGGTACAGACAAGGTCTGGTTGTTTTCTTTACATCTATCGATTTGTACATTTTTTCAAGACTAAATATCTTTTGCAAAACAAAAGCACAATTCTATTGTAAAACGTTATAACTTTATTCAACAAAACAACAATATAAAAGCAATGTATACAGCTCTCTATTGCATAGTGTACTGGGTATAATGCCTTACCCTCTTAAGACTCCGTATAAATAACTTCAATAAATGTATCAAAATGCATTCAAGTGTACATTGAACAGCTTATACTAGGCAAATACCCTACAGCTTATTTATTCATTTTGTTTCCTTAGACAAGAATAAAGCACCAACAAACGGCTGTCTCGCTGGACAATCATCGATACAGCTAGAACTTTTAGAAAGCTTAGAATAAGTATGTAGCATTATGAATGCCTAGAGCGATGCTTATAACTGCAAAGATGGCTGTCTACGAACAACTGTGGAGTACGGATGCAAATTATCTATCACTGAAAAATAGGAATATGAAATAAGTGAGCACATGCACATATATACAATAGCCCTAGTGCTTTATAAGAGACTTGAAATAGGATGACAGAACCAAGTGGCAAGAAACAAATTAAAGTTTACATGAATAATATTATCATGAAGAAATGTCATCGCCACTAACATCTTTAACGTTTGTTTCACAATTTTGCAATATCATAGGAAGGATTCATTACATAACATACAAAAACACAATCTCTATACCCTTTTGGTTATATGTGCATCTAAATCTCTGAATAAGAGATATTCTTTGATGCCAAAGGGGACATCTAAGCCTTTTATTTTAGAATAGATATCGATAGTCCCCAATGAACCTCTTATGTACCCTCTACAAACCTTTTTGAGCATGCCAGGGTTCTTTTTCCTATCTGTCACAGCAGCCTCAATATGTGCGGTGATAGCAGCATCCAACCCATTTGTCTTGCACCAACCTACAAATTCATCAGGCACAGGAGTCCCAGCATCCAGCAGCATGTCTACAGCCCATTGGCACTTCTTAAGGCAGGCCACATGGAGTGGGGTGAACACATTGGTGATGCCATCTTCCTCAAATATCGCCCCCATGTCGGTTTGGCACCCAGCGGCCAGGAGGAGAGCTGCCACCTCAGAATGGTCATTCAATATAGTTGCATGGAGGGCAGTGGGAGCTGGCAGTGAACCCTGGCCCCCTGCAGCCTTACGTTCTTCCACCATATGAGCAGCATAGGCGTCCACATCAGCACAGATCTCCAGCAGCACCTCCACACACTTAACATATCCAAACTTTGCAGCCAAGTAGAGAGCAGTGCGGCCTAGTTCATCGAACTGGTTCAGATTACATGTAGCCTGACTGCCAATCGCCCTCACCATCTCTTCATTTTCCTTGCAGACAGCCAGCATCAATATAGTCACCTTTTTGGGGACTGGGAGATGGGCATTTATATCGGCTCCACAAGCAGCAAGCATGCCGATAATGGGGATGTTACCTATCTCTACAGCTAGATGGATGGGTGTCCAGGGTCCATCAGCTAGGTTCAGATCTATCCCACCATCTACTAAGGCACAGACTAGCTCATCCTTCCCATGGCGGATAGCGTGGTGCAGAGGCAGTAGGCCACCCTTCAATGGGTTCTTGGCCTCCTCAGGACAAGCCAGAAGAAGTTCCTGGACACAGGCAGCCTGTTCGTGCTCAAAGGCCAACGCAAATGCAGTCTGTTTCTTGGCTCTTGTTTTCAGTGAGGTGTCAGCCTTGGCCTCTAGCAGCATCTTCAGCACCTCTACTTGGCCCTCCTTACAAGCTTCCATCATAGGGGTCAGTCCAAACGTGTCCTTAGTATTAATATCACAGCCACTGTCAATGAGGAATCTGACAGACTCTGTCTGCCCCTTGGCAGCAGCAGCATGTAATGCTGTATGCTTATCACCACTGACAGGCTTATCAGGCCTCACCCCCTGGCCCCTGAGGAACTCCATGATGTGCACATGCCCATTGGCAGCACTGATAGTGAGAACAGTCTCATCAGCAGAGGAGTGCCAATAGTTACAGTCAGCATTGTGCTGTACCAGGAAGTCAGCACACTGGAGGTGCCCCTGTGCTGCAGCCAGGTACAGAGCCTCATTAATCAGGTACGAGTCATCCTCCCACCCTGCTATGGCAGTCTTAAGGGTCTGGAGGTTTCCACCCTCAGCAGCCACTAACAACGTATTCCTCTTCATTCCATACATATTGAAGGCGTCCTCTGTAGCTTCTGTCTTGTATTCACTGTCTGTCTCCAGTCCTGAAAATGCAGCCAACCTGAAAGATATGACATGGGTAGGTCAGTACATTGTAAATGGTATATTTAAATTACATATGATTGTTATTAAATTTATTGCATTCAGTGGATGTGTTGTACTGTATAGTTCACCCAGATAAATTCCACGTTCATATATAGGTGACAAGGAGCTGAACCTAAAATCTGGCAGAGGTTCTGTAAATTCATGTAATGATTTCTAACAACGAAATTTTGTGTACCCTGATTGAGACAGTATTACATTTCTATTTTCAACATGGAAATACCTAGTCATGGTCAAACCATTGCCCAAACCAAGTGTTTCTATTAGGTATTTAAGAATCGTGTTTCTATTTCTCTTCAGCCAGTACCTGTATATATGACAAATTGAAGGCGGATATCAGAGTCAGGACGGCTCTTGAATAAACATCCCACTTGTTCAAAAGACCCTGACCTTGTGTGGTGATAATTTCATTGGATCAGTTCATGGGAAAGTGTCACTAATGGGAGGGTCAGAGGATTAGGGCGTCATACTCAATTAAAAATGATGATTCACTGGCACCCACATTGCCAGTGAATCATCGAGAAAAATATTGTGAATTCCTGTTGAAAAATGCAGAGAATCCCCATACAGTGTGAACCACTGAGTTTCCATGCTAAATTTAGGGAATTTCTTAACAGTGTATTTCATGCATCTTTATAACACTTCTGGGCAAAGTCAGAGTACATTATCCTGAATGCTGTGTTCTGATTGGCTGATTGACCATGCATTATCTAGATGGATAATGCACTCCTGGCAAAGGAGTGTTAACTTCATCTCACCTTTAGACTTCACAATTGACAATCATGTGTTGTCATGTGGCTGATGGGTATTTTTTTTCTGTGTTATAATGGGAATAATGCACTTGGTCATGCCTGTGGTCGTGCTCTAGACTGTATTGAGACAGTCTAGAGCACTCCCACAGCCATGCCCCATGCATTATTCCCTAATTAAAGCACACCCGAGACTTCAAATTAACATATCCTAACATGAACCCAATATACATCAGCTAGGATTTATGACATGATAACCTGATAAAGTGAAAAGCCTTTGTCATATTTGAGGTGGCGTCCATACAAAGGACTCCAAGGGAAAGACCAAGGCGTTAAGTCTGAGAACATAAAGTTTTTGAGATTCCCCCTTTCCGAATCTGTAGTTACTGAAACAGCCAGCCTTCTGTGTTGCTGACACCCAGCATACCAGCACGTGTCGACCTGTACCCTCATGCTGTGTCTTATCCCCCCCCCTCCTCACAACATCCCTCAAAACACACACATGTATCTCCTGCCTTTGAAACTGTAACAGGACTTGACATGCACGCTAGGAAACAGGACCCAAAGCCATTATTTTCAATGTGTCAACTTAACTGTCCGAGATAAGTAATATATGTAATAGAATAGATCCACTGCTTTGATTTCATCTATAAATTTCAGCCATTGCAGTGGCACAGCTGGACTATCCTACATGTAGTCCTATTGGCTGCTATAAACAGACCACGAAAATTGAATTGTTGTCTCTAAGGGAGTGGTCATTATTTATCAACGGGGGGGGGGGGTGGGTTTGAGGGGGGGCGTAAAATTTTCAGACCCCTCCCGAGGGGGGGCTAAAAAGATTTTGACCCCTCTTGAGGGGGGGCTAAAGAAATTCACCCTCTTTTTAGCAAAAAAGCCCGCGTGCTTCTATAGATCAAAGAGGGGCGCGAAAAAATTTGACTGCCGTCGAGGGGGGGCGTAAAAAATTTTCTCAAAGAAAAACCCACCACTCCCCCCCTATTGATAAATAATGACCACTCCCTAAATTTCTAAATGTCTTTAAATGACAGTATATCTGTGTGTGTTTGCCAAACTATAACAGTTGATCATAGGGCCGATTCATTAAGGGAGTGATCATTTTTTAACAACAGGGGGGGCTGGTGGGTTTGCGTGTGGACGCGTGAAAAAAATTTCGACCCCCCCTCTCGAGGGGGTAAAATTTTTTCAACCCCCCCCCCATAAGGGACAAAAATCGTGCGCGAATGTCCCCTTTTAGCCTATAGTAACGCACAGGGTTTTCCACTGAAAACAGGTGAAATTATTTTGACCCCCCCATCAGAGGTATTGAAAAAATTCTGACCCCCCCTGGTCAAGGGGTTGAAAAAATTCTGACCCCCCCTCAAACCCACCGGCCCCCCCCCCCCTGTTGTTAAAAAATGATCACTCCCTAAGTATGTCACACTGGAGGGATCGAGGGGGGGGGTGTCCATGGCCATACATTTCTATGGTAAAAGTGTGACGAACAGGGGAGGGTGTCCAAAAATAGAATAGGAATCTAAATACATAAAACCTGTTAGATAGAGTTGTTGATCTAGACATAAGGCTCAGTTACAGGTCATATGTGAACTTACAGTCAGGTATAAAGCAAACAAACATGTTATTGTGTGCGACCCTAAAGACGCGTGGGAGGACAAGAATCAAGGCCACCCATCCCTCCCAGGTCAGTCTAGGTCATCCATTTCAAAGAGGACTTCTCTACTCTAATTCATATAGGCCAAGTAGGTCAGACCTCTCTAGACTATAGTTCATCCTGAACTGGCTGGTGAAAAGCACAGTACACTATTTAGAAAGAAAAGGTACATTATTGAGTTCTACAAACCTGGTGAAAATGAGCACCATGGGTCTCTATGATATTTCAAATAAGGTACCCCTTTTTATTTGGTTTGAGAAAGTAGCTATATATACAATTCATAACCACATGTATGCATGAGTGCCCCTTTAATGCTTAGAAGTCCAATACTACAGTCAGTCACCCATAGAGGTATTGATACATTGAGGTCATAGATAACAGCATATGTCCCTGTACTATTACTATGTGTTTTTTGTAACAGCTGTAACTGTTTGTATGGTCCTTGTTTATAGAATATAGTGGTGGTCTTCGAGTGGAAGGGCATGTGGTAGACCTCTGGGTCACCCTGTGCAGGTCACATTGTCGCTCAATGACACACCAATGGCATTTTATAGTTGTGTGAGGCATCAGAACATGTTTACAGTGTCAAAAAGTGTGTATTGCTTTTGAAGAAAAGAAATAGGATACACCCCTGTATTAACCTAGTCTGTTATAAATCTAAGAAGGAAAAGGGGAAAGAACTTATATGTGCGGTGGGGGTCTATGAAGACATTTTATGAAGTACATTTTATTATATTAATGACTGCTATATCACCCTTTCTAAAAGAAGTACAAATTTGACACATGCTTAGGAGTTTAGAATTGAGCATTGATGTATTGATTCTGCAGGCACTGGACTGTAGGGATGCAGCAGCTCTGCATGTAATACTATACTCTCTTACATAACACACCCTGAATCCCCTGAATAGAGCATACCTCTGTGCACTAGTTGTGGACGATCTGGTTGTTACTGAACTTGAGTCATGGTGGTCTACTGGGTCAGCCCCAGCCCACTCCTGTAACCCGGCTCCTGCTGGCTCCCCCTCCGCTGCAGCCCCGGCTACTTCCCCGGATCCTCCCGGGCCCCCTTCAGCCACAGCGACCTTGTGCCTGGTACTGGCTAACTTGTCCTGCAGTGCTACCTGGGCGTCCTTCATTTTGTCCAGCTTGGCCAGAAGCTCTGATAATCTATCTTCCATGGTGAAGGTTGTGGGTTGTGTGGTGGACAGGGGTGAGAAGCTACTGTATGTGGTGTTAGGTATGTGCTCCTGCTGCTGTCAGTACCCAGTGACAGCGGTGGATCATTGAGTTCTGCGTCTAGTCTGGGTGCTCTGTACTGGAGGGACTGACGCTATGCTGTACGCAGGGGAGGCTCCAGCTCCTGACGCCGTCAGTGGTTCGTGAGTAGCGCTGGAAAGTAGTGGATGTTGACATGTGTGGGTGGGTGTGGTTAGGGGCTGTATTATGGGTTATGGGGTGCCGTGTGTAAATAACAGGCAGTAGTCTATAGGTCTTTAAAATTTACTATTAAAAGAAAAGACCACCCTAGTTTTATGTTGACTAATTTCAATGGACTTTGTTCTAAAAAAAGGATTCTGATAAACATAGCACAATATGCACTACCCTAATGGAGGGATGCAGACATTTCTGATGCATTGTATGATGTCACGATTGACCAAATGCAGAACAATATTGACTGCACAGCACCGATAGTTGGCAACGAAATGCCAATATCAAACTTTGTGTTAAACTGATTGTTTATCTCTTTTGTTAATATAAATGGGTAACCCAGAGTGATCTGGTGTAATATCATGGAGATATGGCACTCTTTTATTCAATAACATGTTTTCCAGAAGTGTCCATGCTTAATCAATGCAGTACCTGCTGTATTTGGTATTATGACGTCATATGATGCAGCAGAGAAGCCTCCTTCTCTCCCTTAGAGTACTGCTTATTTCACTATGTATAGAATGTTTCTTATTATTACAAATACCATTGAAATAAAGGGACATGAAAATATGGCGGTCTTTTTTAAAGAGGAAAGAAAAAAATATCATTTATGCAGTATGTATATTACATGTATTGGAACATTAGCTATAGATTGTTGTACTCTGATATCTATTGCAAAGAGGAGTCTTTAAGCCTGCTAGAATCCAATGTGAAATTTTATATTAAAAAAAAATCAAGAAAGTAGATAAAGCCACGTAGCTCTTCATCGTACAGTTATCTCCACTCACCAGCAACAAAATACAGTATACAATAGCTGCAGTGAGGCTGAGTATCTTCTTCAATCTAACCATATTCAAAAAGTTTTTGAGGAGGGGGGGCGGTAACGTAAAAAAGATGTTATACACTTGGAAGCCCATACCATTCACTGTGCAGAGGTTATACATGTAGGTCCTGCCGCCCCCGCTATACATACCACCAGTGGGGAGGATGCACAGTCATAGCACTACAACAGACAGGCCTACAGCTATGGACTATATGTAAACAATATGCTTTTTTACCTGCCCTTTTGTCTCTGTTTTTTTTTTAAAACACGAACTCTTTTTCTTCAAGGCTAAATGGTGTTTATAAAATGCTTAATACAGATGTTTGTCGTGGATGAAACAAAAGCGAGATATTCCCATGCAGGGAATGAGAAACTATGAAAAAGCCAAAGAAGAAAAAGAGCAATAATCATATGTCTCTGGAGCACTCCCTAACTTTTCTATAGTTTTTGAGGACTCATTATTTCCTGAGTCAAATGAAAGCATTTGCCATGCACCATTGCCATGCACCATTGATTGTATTAAACATCTATGTAGACTATGATACATCATTGCAACCATATAGAGTGGTTTCCATTTCAATAAAATGTTTATGGAAGTTCAAGTTCAATAGATTTTATTGCTAAGTTTTTGGTCGCAATAATAGGCTGACCAACCCTTGGGGATACATTAGAAAAGCCATAATAATATTGGAACAAAGGGTTTCTTTTCAGTTTCATTTCATTTAAACAGCATTATGTGATAAAATTTAGTATTTTAAATAATACTAATGGTTGTGTTGAAATCTCAAATTCATTTGTAACTATGTAACTTAGAACAGCTCTGTAGGAATCTCCCCTAAAGAAAACCGCCTCCCCCCACCTTAGAAATGACACATAGATTTGATTCCTATCATTAAATGCGATAAGAATATCAAAATTATGAAGAGACGCTGAAAAAGAACGTTTCTGATCCATTTACAATCCACATCTATTCGAATGTGTAAAGGATGGACGAATTTTACTGAAATGATCAAAAACAATGTGGGATGAATTAAGGTGTCTGTATTAAGGTGTCTGTCAGCCCTTACCACATTACAGAGTCTAAATTGCTTCGCTGGTTCTGCCTATGACGATGCCAGAAATCATACTGCAATTGTGGGTGACTCCTTAAAAAACACCCTCTAATGCTAGGTGACATTCACACAATAAATCTGCCTAAAACACGGTCTTACGTTGTACCTTCCTTCCACGAGGTATACGACGGTCACATAGAATATTTCTACACATACATGAGAGATAGAGATCACACTAACACTGCGTTTTTGTGTGGATGTGTTTTTATTTTGATCTTCAAATATCTTTCTTTAAGTACACGAGCTGGATTTTCCAGCCAATGTCAAACAAGGCACTTCCCAGAACCTCAAAGTCAAATAGAAGGGATAGGAGTCACATGATATTCATGTTGTGTTGCTTTTGTTATGCCCACTTGCCACCTACAAACCCAGATCTTGTACAATTTAATGTCTGTCGTTTAATGATCGATGATTCCCACATAACGTTGGGCTTGCTGATGCCGGCATGAACTAAACCATAGCATTATAGGATGTCATAATTAGAATATCCGAAGACTTTGAAAAAAGGAAACGAATGTGATCGACATGAGAACACCAGTACGGTGATTTTGTGTGGCATTGTCCCTTAAACCATTAAAAAGATTCTCCTTTGCAAGACCTCCAGAGCTATTTCCTGAGCTATGCGTGACCAAAGCCTCAACAATTAGAGATTGCATAGGACACTTAGCTACTTATATGTCTTTATTTAGTAGTATCAACAAACACCCCCAAGTCTAAGTAAAATCCCGGAGTAAAATAAGTTAATTTCTCTGAAATCCAGCATTGTGTCATCAGAACTATTATACGCCACCTGGCAGAGAAAACAGCACCAATAACTATTTCTTACTGTATCCTCTAGGTGACACTAGTGAGCCTGTTGACCACACCATCACGTTAGTTTCTAATTTATCCACCAGGTGGCTGGACGCCATGTGTGGCGTCTACACATGGAGCATGGTTAGGTGCACAGGAGTAGTGAGGGTGAGGTCTACCAGGTGTGTGCGAGCTTGTGTATGGAGTAGAGTGAGGGGGAGTCAGTTGTGACTGGGACTAGGAGTACGGTGGACGTCTGATTACCTTTAACAAGCACGGAGCGCATCTCCAGCACACAGCAGAGCCAGGTGAGTCAGTATTATAGTATAGAGCTACTGGAAGAGAGGATTAGTAACTACTAGAGATTATTGGATACCATAGGCTTTGATCAGGCATTAGAAAAGAAAAGTTAATATTCTCACATTAAATAGAAATTATGAATGCAGGTATTCATCTTAGGAGCTTTTTGGAATAGCAATATGATAAATCAATACCAATATGATGGGGATAACAGACAGTCTCGGGACAAGGCACATTTATGAATTTGAAAGTGGACGTAGAGTTTAAAGTCAGCGTTTTGATTGGATACAAATGTTATGGAATTAAGCTTTATATATTGGTATAAAATATCTGAATCCCATTTTAGAGCTAGGTCAACAGAAGAAACTCACTTCTGCTTATATTGAAGGAGAGACTAGATAGATATAATATTATTAGCTCAATGTCGTAGACTGAGCGAATGTCTGTCCGTGGCTAAAGGTTTAGCATGTTGAAAAGGTAAAATACCCGAGACAGCATGGGTCCCATCTTTCATAACCCCACACTGTGAGTGCCGGGTTAGTACCCTGGGGATGACTACAGACTTTCAGATGAATGTTGTGCCAAATGGTTTCTTCTCCCATTAGGAATTTGGTGAGGTGAAAAAAAAACTTACACACTCATAGGGGATTGTGTCTATAGAGAACACAACCATCAAGTGGTGCCCATGGCAATGGCACCTGGCCATCCTACAAACATACCACATTTGGCAGATAGAAGGACAAGAAAAGCGCCTCAGAAAATCACCTTGGCATTCCATAATTTGTGTCTTGGAAATTGCGTCTGACACAGCAGGAGCAGAAATGTAAAGAAGGGAGGAGATGGGAAAGGTTTGTCCCATGCCCAAGGGCGGAGAGGGTCATTGGACATACATTATGCGAATTATGGAAAATCATTTATGACTACGTTTTTGTGGGGTAAGGCAGAAAGGGGTCTTCCTCTTCAGAGGAAATCTATAAATTTGAACTAGGGGACTTGTACATGTTGTCATAGGGGAATGTTGGCAAGCAAATGTGACCCACACTGGGAAAGGGGACCTTATTCCCCCTCAAATAAGGTCCCTTTTCGCAGATCTTGTCACAAATATTCCACTATAGAGCAGGGCACATTAATGCACAAAGGAAGCCACTTGGGATGATATCATAAACACGTTTTCAAAATGAGAAATTGATTCTTCGCTCTACAGGCAAATCAATTATATGGTATGTCTAGTATAGCCGTATAATAATGGACACTGAGAGCTGGTCTCTGTGAACATGCTTTGTCCCATGTGCTGTGTATTGAGTTCCAATATCTAGTATGGCTTAATCATCATACATGACGCACACAACTATCCACTCAGCAATGAGTAGGTAACTGTTCATGTATATGATCCTTTAAACCCCTCCTTATCCCAAAAGTATAAGTGCACCAGTTTTTAAATGTTAAAGATTAATATGATTCATAATTTAGTTGACATGCGCACCTTTCTAATAAGAAATGATTACACCTGGAATTATGATGCATGGCTTTGGCTTAGCTGTCCTCAACCATCACTCAGTCAAAGCATGGCATGGGATGATAGGTGGTGACTAAATCTAACAGAGTGGGATATATTGCACACCTTTTTGGCTGGGCAGGTGACATCACATCACTAGTGCCATGATCTATAGGATTAGAGAATGAGAATTTCACTTATATATATATATATATATATATATATATATATATATATATATATATATATATATATATATATACACGCCCCCACTTTGTCAGGCCCTCAGGTCCCACTGACACCCATATTTCATATAACACCTGATACTCTACATTCTATAAGCTTTATTTATATCTAGTGTTATAAATTACCAGGTGTAGACAGCTTAGCGTTATGGGGTATGTCTCCGAAGGTTAAAACAAGATGTTAATCCTTTACTCCAACAGCGATGTATGTATGTCTAACAGCTTGAATTATGAGAACATTCACTTTGGTATGTGGGAATCCTAAACATTTCAGGTTCAATTTAATTTTGCATTTGTTCGTGTTAGCCCTGTTAGATATTGTCACTAGAGGAAATCAGTGACCTACAGCTTCTTAATCACAAACCCAGTAAAATATATTTCTAAGCATTCGCTGAGTTGCATGCATGTATACGATGCAACACAAACTCATAGTAACTTTTATACTCAAAGGACATTAGGACAGGATAGGACGGGAAGAGGTAGGGAGGTGGGAGGGAGATAGGAAAGGGCTAAGGTAGGGGGTTGGTGATGGTGTGGGATGGACCAGGTGAGGCCTGGTCGATGTGGATTGATTGGTGCTGGTTACCTGGGTGCTGTTCACACTGCCCCCCCCACCTACCCATCCTCACCTTTCAGCACCATCCCTCCCTCCCTCCCCCTTACACCCCAGTGTGATGCATCGACCACGGTTCCAGCTGACTGGTCACAGGAACCCACGCCCATTGCGACACATGCCCGGCATAATAGACCACTGTAGCCATATCAGAGATATGTAAATTAATATCAGAGTATAGCAACATAAGTTCCCAAGTCTATAGATTAGTTTGTTCCAGGCACAGTGCAAACACGTGTTGACTCATGTTCTTCTGTACATGTTGTATTATAAAGAAGACACATACAAATGTCCTTGTCTCAATCCTAACACAAACTTCCACAAAGATAATCTGACAGCCCCTTATATTAGCCGTTATCACTTCGACAGGTGCTGGAAGAAGGATAAGAGCGGGTGTAACCGCAAGTCAGGGCAGATATCTCCATTTCAAACTTGAATTTATCTAAGTGATTTCCATCTCATGGATATCTTTTAGGAACGCATTCTGCATGATGTATATCACTATCCGCTACAAGCATGCTTATAGCATGTACTTGAATTCAGCAGTATGTTGTCAGTCAAGCCATGCGTGCATCAAGGTATAAAAAGGTGGAAAGGGACCAAATTGCTCATGTATATTGGCCTTTATAGTTATAGTGCTGCCATGTGGAGTGGTTGTGTCTACTCTCCTGTACTCTGCTAACATGCAACTATTGGCACCTTACAATTACCTGACCAATAGCCTCATATTAACGCCTGCAGAGGCTTAATTAGGGCCTGTTAGTGCCCTGCTGTGTGTACATAGGCGCCTGCATTAAGCACCTAACAAATACAAACATAAATGTTGGTCTGTGTGTTTACCTTAAAGACATTAGGCATTAGAATAGAAGCACAATGGGCACTTAATACTTAAAATGGCTTTAGTGTGAAGTCGGCATTTACATTGGGTATTTCCAGTGAGCTTTGAATTACAATACAATACAAGGGAATCCCAGCTTACTTTGCAGAACTCAGACAAGTAAGCCTATGCCAATATCTGTAGCTATTGCTTGCGATTCCAGAGCACTTGGTTACATATTCAGTAAGAGGTTTCCACCAACAAAAGAAGCCCATGCCCGACGGGAATAGAACCCATGACTCTACTTTTTCTGACACGAGGATGGACCCATGTTTAAGAGGTTATTACCCTGGAGGAAACCTTGTTGTACTCCATCATAGTCCAAATACCAATATCCTGTGAGCGGCCTGCAGCATGGGTGTTGTGTCTGCATGACCTCCTGCTCTGTTAGCTCCAGGTAACTTTCATAATACATTGTATATCAGGTACAAACTATTGTTAACCTTTAACTGCTGGTGGCGTTTCCACTCTGACCTCCTCTGGACTGACTTAAATGGGCTTTGGCAATAAATATACATACAAGTGATACAAGTTCCCCACTTTCAGGACAGTGTGTTGTGTTAGAGAAACATTTGATATGATGCACCAATGCGGCAGTGGTAAGAAAGTCACTAGCTTCAAACTCACTAGGATTGCATTGGTGCATTATGCTAACTCTGGCGAACTATATATCAACTATGTAGGTTCAGCATGATGCACACTTGTAGTCATGGCAACTACCTCACCAGGGCTGCATCCATGGGTCATTGCAAGCTGGCCCCACACCGACCACTACCGTGAGTCGTCTCTGGCTTACAGGGATTTTGGGATAAGGTAGTACTGTCCGCTGGTTGCTGTAGTAATAACATGTATAGCAGTTACCATGCATATTAATATTCCCCACTAAATGGGGACCCATAATGCCTAAACGCGAGAGTGGTATTCCCATAGACTGTTTCCAGCGGCGAGTGTGGGGTCAATGTGGCAAAATACATACTGCATAATTTATTTAAAGCACTATCTCACCCTTAAAGGTTTACATTCCTTCATATATAGGCCAAGTGCAATAAGTCTCCACAGAAGGAGGTTTAGAGACAGCAGTTGTGATCACATTCTCTCAAGTACTTCCTCTATACAATTTACGATGCCTCTTGTTGGAGGTCAACAATAGGCATGCTTTTTGTGTGATAGAGAAATAGAAAGATATGGTCATAATAGAATACTAAGGAATGTCATTTTATATGTAGAGATTATATCAGGGCATGATAATACACTTGAATTGGCAATATAATAGTTGAAAAGACATGGAAATATGTCAACCATGCACAACTATTAGCACAGCTGTAAGCAGTGCCAACATCAAATGCCTTACCTAAATCTCATATAGTAAATATTGCTCATGTTGAAAATCCCATAGAACAGGTGGAGACTAATGTCAAAACCTGTGGTAGAGCCAACATAACTAGTGCCCTATGAAACATGAATCTGAATAGGATCAGGCCAACAGAAAAGGATTTGTTTCAATTCGAACGTTCAAAATAAACTATCCAGCGGGCCCATTCAGCACAATAATTTGAGACACCAGCATTTCCCTTCAGCCTTCTTTATTCTATCTATTTATTCTGTAATTTAGAGGGGAGGGTTTATGCCTTCCTTAACTACCCAATCAGCAATGGAGAATTGGGCCATGATTGTCCATGCTCGGCCCAATATAAGCCGACATTGGCCTCATGTATGCTTGCTACCTGGGTAGCATCGAAGGCCCTTGATATGCACCAGAAAGATTTGCTATACAAAATCTCTGGGATCAAATGAAATCTTGCCTAGAGAATGTAGGCTACCAAATCTGTTACATGAAACACTCAGAGCTTTCCTCACGAGTGGGCTTAGCAGGCATGAAATGGCACACTGCCACAGAGCTTGTCCACCTCTAGACCGTTCACACATTATGTTAGTGGATTAAAGGTAAGAGATAATGTAGTATAAGAGATGGGTGTCACGACTCTAACCCTCAAAAGCATAATGTCACCACCTCTCACCCTCACATCTCACTTCATTATCATTCTATCTGACCATTTGGTGCCTTATGACGTACAAAGGGAACCATGTGTTGTGTTACACACAGTTCATAAAAAATTACATATTAAGCCTACTTTGGTGTACGTTTGCTTTATCATAAATTCACCAATTGATATATTATGTAGACTAAACCAGAAACCCGTCAATTCGATAATACAATCTTTAATTCAGACTTTTATTTTCCATTTCCATTTCACACCTATATTTCCCTATCATGATAGGTTTTGAATGATAAAGGTATGTAAGACATGGACTAGTCTACTTTTGTATACATCACAGAAAACACATTTTGCCTAATTCACCTCTTTCTCACTATGTCCTCAGACATATTGCGCATATGTTTTATGTTGAAACCTTAAAGTATGGGCTTTGCAGTGTTGAGGTTCCCAGCATATAGCCTGGAGAAGTTCCGCATAGCCCAGTGCTTATTGTGAGACCGTTGGTTGTGGGTGTCAATGAGGTAGAAAAAAAGTTATAGCTCTAGGCTATGTGCCATATGAATGCAATTAGAATAACCGCACATAGCCACCTCCAAAAGCTTTTTTAACTCGAGAGTATATAATGCTCATTGCACCAACAAATTGTTTGAAAAAACACACACACACACACACCTTATGACTCCTATATGGAGACCATAGGTGGAAAGGGTATGATGTTACTTTAATCAGGTAGTTTTCTGAATGAGAACAACTGGCTTTAGTTTTTAACTTCTATCATTCGAGTATTTGAGATGTTTTTGTTATGAATAGATATGTGACTTGTGTTCACTCCTTAGCTCTCTAGACACAGTCGAGATCCTTTAATGGTTTGCTCAAAGCAGGGCCTTTTTTATTTATAGAGCTGTATTATAGTTATAGTAATCATAGTGTCGCTGTTGATATAAAAGGGGTGTGGATGGGGGGTCCCCCATGTCACATGTCGATTTTAAAAAATGGTCATGGCACTTGTCACTTAAATCCCCATGTCCCATGTCATCTCTAAGAGCCTATCATGTCCCATGTCGAATTTAAGAAAGCACCTATGTCATGTCACTAATTGTCTTGCCTCATGTCACTAAGGCCCATGTCACATGTCGATTTTAAGAAATGGCCATGTCACCATGTCAAATTTAATGGTCCATACCCATTATAAAGTAATATGGGCACATGATTTAATTTGACAGGTTGGTAACAGTCTTGGAAGGGCATTCAATTATCTCACATAAGATGTCCCATGGTCCAGCAACTTGCTGCTTCGGTTAACATTCCCAAAATGATATATGCTATTAGAAGGTATATGCCTGGCCAGGTTACACCTCCCTCTGTCTGTCCAGGCTGGGCCCTTCTGTGCATGGTCATGTTGGACCCATCTCTACCCAGCCAGGTTAGATCTCCGATATCATACATAGATCTAAGCAGTTTGTATCCCTCTATACCAGGTTGGATCCCTCTTTACCTGGCCTAGGTATAGGCAGCAGGTTGTGATGTGGATCCTACTGGCACACCTGGCCTGACTGGATCCCTTGACATGCATGCTAACAACCTATTACCCTGATCCAAATGGTCCTAAATGACATTTACTATGGCTTCGCCAACACTAAGCGCATCATACAGGAGCCAGCTCCAGGGTGTACCTTCCTAAATTGAGATTTAGAATGAAAATAATGGTTTTGCTGGGTATTTAGAATTTACAGTTGTCCTTCTAAATGGATGTAAAGTCAACTCCACCACGTAATGAGTCACACCTGGGAGCTGGAGGATGCTCCATGGCCAACTTCTGCATGCATAGCGTTAATTCACCCACTGCTGTGCCTGGGATGAAATTGACCGATTATACTAAGTGGTCGTATTTACTTATAATGATAAAGGTAAATTTCGGAAACAGTATCCTGTAACGATTGAATGCAGTATAGGCTTAGTACATGTATTAATATTGATCAGCACTTTGGATAATGATTTTTCTTCTGGCACCAAGGATGCGTCTGCACAAAATAGAGATATGATGTGACAATACGGAAAGCAAAACATTATATACAGTAGGAAATTACAACTCATGCACCAACAGTATGCATTTTTATCTAGAATATGGTTAGAAGAACTAGACATCACATTGGTGATGTGATGTCAAAGACATTCGACTCTAGATGAATCTACCCTTAATAAAACTGTATACCAGCCACCTACGGACGCTATGGTATTGGGCTTTCCAACTATAGGCCTACATAAGAGCACATTCATAATATACCTAACGGTATATGGCGGTTTTATATGTCGCCACATGCAACTGATGCCTATCTATACCACCACTATACAGAGTTTGTCAACTCCAGATAATAGTATGTGCAGGACAAGTGGAATCCTACTAGAAAGTCTCCACATGCAAGGGCAGATTGCAAATGGTTTTTCCTTTTAAAGATTTGTTATGGGAGAGATAAGATCTGTCCTACTTCAATCCCTCCATTTAGCAATACCTACCTTCTACAGCCCATTCCTCAAGGCCTGTAAAAGCCCATGGCCCAAAGCCTAAATAAATATTTAATCACTGCCAATTGAACAAAGGAACAGCATTTAGACACCAGTGCCAGTTGTTTCCAGCATGTACAACTCAGTGCAGGGACCCCTCCCACACCTCCAGCAATCCCAGACCTACTACTACATGTATGGAGGAAGTATGTAGGTAATGAGCTTAAGGTTGAGATAGGGGTGCTTTTATTTAGGATACAACTCTCAGTGTTTGATCTATTCTTGTACACGTGAGAAATACCATTATCCCAGGTACAATTCCTTGCTTGGATTCACAATGGGGCCCTAGATGTTGGTGTGTGTCACTGACTGAGAACAGAGAAATGCTGGTAATTACTGTTAATGATGACAGGGCGGTGACGAGCGCGTGTTTTCCCAGTGCCCTGTGCTTAAACACTGCTTGGTCCAGGTAACAGCAGCCAAGACCTTTGATGCTAATGAGCTAAAACTGTGTTCTACCTAGACCCATTATCAACAACAAGCAGTCCAGTTATTGCAGAGATACAGAGGTAATTGATGGTTCTACTAATAATACTGCCTGAATAAAGTATGGGTCAATATGAGTATATTATATACTGGGAACATGCAAATGAATTAATATCAACCAAGATGGGAAAATAAGATAATTATGATGCAGATTCCCCTAGAAACACTCCTCTGACAGCATTCTCACCGGGGGGAGCTATTATCTAGGTACTCCTTTATTGTTGATGCAGATAGCGTTGGACCCTTGCATGCACTGATAAGGAGCTAATGCATAAGGCTAATAACGAGCCTTCTGGTTTCTCATTGGACAGGCATGCAACTGCCTGGATACTGGCTTTGATTCTTTCTCGTTTACTCCTCAAGGCTGAGCCACATAGAGATCACATAGACCTGTATACATGTTAGACTGCTTTGCAGTCTGCAATCCCCATTTTTTCCTCAATAATATACAGGTAGTTCACTCTTTTTGAACAAGGCAGCGACTTCCTGGGTGTGGGAATTGTATTAGGTATGGAACCTCAGGTAGCAAAGGGTCATATAGTGGTAACCCTCTCACCACCTGGTGAGGCCAACCCCTCATCCCTTTGCATACCTGCCATTTATTATTCAGTAAAACACACATTCACACACCACAAAATGGCCAGAAATGTGAAGATTCTGTCAAAGAAACAATTTTGAACATTCTTGTCTTAGCTGCCCATCTGTCCCCGATTGCCATCAGGAGGGCTGTATCAATGAAGAGGTTGTTTGAGAAGCCAGACGCCATTGCGTTGTCATGGAAACAGTCACTTGTGGCATGTGATTAGCTCGGGGGTTTATCAGCAGCTGGCCGCAAGGGACTAAAGGCAGGGTAGGGTGAACAACGGTGAACACAGGCAGGGATTGTTCAACCTGAGGCAGGCCGGAATCACACTGTGCGTACCAAGTAAGGAAACACCTCAATTTGTACGTCCTCAGGGTAATATGTATCAATCATAGAAATGATCCAAACTTCAAAACAATAAAGCTCTCTCACACCACTATTTCCTACCTGAATACCCTCCACCCACCTTTAAATACATGTATGTGTATCTCAATCCAGTGCATGCTTAATGAAAGGGGCATTCCTTATGGTCCCACAAAGAAGGCATTTATCGAGGGCACCTCCTTTGCTGTTTTTGCCACTATCTATTGGCTGAGATAGGGAGTTGACATCAAAGGTGTGGTAGATTCATTAGGTGTTGAGTTATGAGAGGGGTAGAGCCTGAGGGAGTAGGTATATGGTAGGCGATAACATACCATGTAGCATAGTAGACATACAGACAGTTGACCCCTGTTGAAATACAGGGGAATGACACGGGAACAGACAAGGGGTTAGTTATTTACTTCATCTGCAGATAAAAAGTTAAACAACACAAAAGAACCTGGCAATACCAATCAACATTGATGCTACAGTTTACCTCTGTAGTCTATCTGATAGCAACTTACATCAGCCCTTCTGGTAAGCATACACTCCAGATAGTTTCAATTTTTCAAATTCCAATTGCAAAAGAAAATTCACTCTGGTTCTGGGGATATTTGTCAGTCAGTAACATGCCTCAGGGACCTTTGTGAAGGTACAGCTGCATTTTTATTGACCTACTATTGAGGAAAGTCAAGTTCCTACTGCGTGTATATGAGCAATTTGTGTGCACTACCTTCAACAGTCTGCCCCTATCTCTCATTAAACGTAGACGCAGACGTTGTGTGCTCTCTCATCAAGTGGAGTCAAAAACTTACGTCTATGAGATAGGGGTAGGTTATACTTGATTATGGCGCTTTCTTCCCTTAGTCCTTCCCAATACACAAATTTCGAGTGAAACGTGTTGAATCATGACTGCAAAGCTTCAGCATGCTCTGATAAGTCATTGGCTATTTACAGTTATTCCATGATCACCACCCTTTCAACAATTTCAATCCAGATTCCATATGCCTCATTTACTTCAATGATCGATGTAGAATTGCAGGTCAGTGCATAGAGATCGTCCCCGATAAGGAAGACACTCTGGGATAAGGGAGTCTCTAGTGGATGAGTTGTCCAACCTGAGGAGCTTCACTAGACCAATGCCCATGGAAACATTGCTGGTCAGAATCGATTTATGATATTTGTACACAATAGGTCAGCCATGCATGCCTGTTCACAAGTGGTAAACAGGGAAACACAGAGTAAGGATCCATAATACTAGCTATCAGCAGATTTACTGGGGGGGGGGGTTAACTCAGCAGATGGTAAGGGCGTCTTGTATAGATGTGTCTGGAGTATGTCTGTGTTGTCTATTAATAGAGATATTTTAGGTTAATGGTGGTCACTTAGAGTGAAATGTGGCATCCAACTGGTGGCTCTACCCCCTATTGTCAGATACAATGGGAGAATATTCACTTTTCATCTGATGAAATGAGACGGTATAATTTAGATTAATTTAGGCAGTGATTGTAAGGCTCAAAATTGCTTTTCACTTTCACAATGTCTGAAGGATCTCTGTAATCTTCCTAACGTTAGCTTATTGTGCCAAAAACCCCTGATTTGTCCATCTAACATATGTTAGTTTTTTTTGTGAAGAAACCTCCGGGATATGCCTGTTTCAGTTGTGAGTTTCTCATCAGAAGCAAATAAATACAAAGGTATAGACTTGTACCTTTTTCTGCACTATTGTGACAGATGTATAATAGGATATGGCTCACTGGAATCAACAATAGGCCATAATAAGGAGCCAGGAGGGTTACAAAGAAAAACTGGTATTATGTACTGCTTTTACCTTTGCAAGTCAACACAATTACAATTCTAGCAAACTTACACTAGATAAGATGACCAACGTGTTTCTATTTTAAAGAGAGAACAATTCACATTAAACACTTCATAATCACATAAGCAGACTGTTCCAAATGATAATGGATCACATCATGATAAGGCCTGGTGAAGGAGGAAATGTCCTTTTACCATCCATCGGTTTCAAGAGGGTGTGCTCATGATACACTGCCATCAGTTCCATATCTCACTTCTCTAGGTGACAGGGATGATACCGTCTGGCAGCTTTAACCCTGAAGACTGGCCTATCAGACATGCATCCATCTCAGCCTAGGGGTCTGGTCAGCAGCAGCCTGCAGGATAATTGCAGGCAGTGGAATGCTTTATGACCTTCTTTAAATATCCCTGCAGCCTTTTTTGACGGCCACTGACCTCCCCTTGAACCAGGAGACAATACCCTATCCCTGCAGCAGTAGGCACAGCTACAGACCCCACACTGCCCTTTGCATGTCCTTCACACTATGATATATTTCTCCCTCCTCATGAGCAAAGTCCCACTTGGATGATCTCATAGAGGTCTTGACTTTTCACTTTGGTGCTGTGTAAAATGAAGGCACAGCTAGGCATGAGCCCCTAAATGTGATTTGTATCTGACAAAAACCATTGGTTGTACCTCCTTTAGGGCCCTGCCTGAGGGCCTTACCCCGCCCCTTAGTTTGACCTTTAGGGGCCTATTGTTTGACCCCCACGCCTCAACCCCCCACCAGGCCATTTACTCCCACCTTCCAGTGCCCCAGGTACCTTTCATCGTGTTGCCGCCCCTCCTGGTGGTAGTGAGGGTCAATGTCAGAGGATAGCTCAGGCGCCATGGAAATGGTCACCAAGTTACCATAGTAATCACAACTTGACGTGACGTAGGCCTGGGTAGACACGTCAATATTAGAGGGTCTTACCCTAACTCACGCCCCTGGCGGCGGCCTCGGAAAACACGGCTATAAAGGTGCTGTAATTGAAAGGTTGTAGGTGATCTTCAGGTTCAAAGTGGGTATACCTTCACACTTTTGGTATGTTAATGACTGTCATCATCCCTTAGTCAGTGTAAAGGTATAGAAGCCATGGACTCCAGGGGTGAAAATAGGGGTAATCATTTCATAATCTGAAAGATGCAGAACGAGATATAAAACGGTACATTGCTTTATATATTTCTTGATGTACCAAAATAGTGCAGAATAATCAAAAGATAAAGAGAGAGCTGCATCCGAAACAGCACAAAGATAAATGGGCCTAGATGTTTCTGGCTGGTGTTCAATTTTCCTGTAGTGTATAAAAGTAATATCGATCAATAAGCAATACTAATATTGACTGTGCCGTATAAAGGTCAATATCAATCGGATTTTCTTCCACATCGTGGCAAGACGTACAACTAGCTATATCCATACGTCAACTATAGTAGACCTTCAAAAGGCATAGTTATTATTTCATTACGACACCACCTAATCACCCTAGATAAAGCTACTTATTACGACATCTAATTGAGCGAATTGACTTGCAGCTAATTCAGCGTGATCAGTAGCTGATGACCAGAGGCTAAAGTTAATAGGTACCGGCTCTTGACCTTTGGCTATTTTGGGTGTCCAACCTCTATTCCTTGCCAGGTCTAGGTTCACAGAGATTGTGCAGCCATTGTAGTGTATTCACTTTTTAATGCGATTCCTGACAGTCTGATTTATGATTGACCCTTGGCAGTATAACAGAGGCTACTTATAGACGGAACAAGTGGGGTTCAGACGTGGGGGGGGGGGCTCCTGCAGTCTACTATAGATTAAACAGGTGTATGATATCTCTTTGCATTGCCATTCTTCTGCCTATAGATTCTTAATGGTAAAATAATAGTTATTTGAGAGTCGGGTAAGTTACATTGAGCCTGCTGCAACGTCACAGGTTATACGAGGGGTGGTCTGCGCACCAGGCCCAGGATCATGCAGCAATCGATGAGCAAAAGGCATTCTCTTTAGCTATCTAGACTCTCATGTAAGGATACCTAAGAAGCAATTGCTATGTATACATTTTGCCAGAATATTCATAATGATTTCATTGAAGCCATTATTTCATATCCAGCAACACACATTCAACATTGTACCAATATCATTTAAAAGTCCTCGTCCTTGGTGGGTATAAATATGGCTGGAAGGAAATTTTCCTGAAGGGCCAATTTTTTGTAAAGGCATTCAACTCTATGAGGAGCTTTCAGTGGGACTTTATTTGGTGCTACCTTTGAATTTAAGTGGAGAAAATCAACTACTACCACACACCAACCTGACTTAAGGGTTACCTCAGCTTTCCATCATCCCAGTTTTGATCAAAAGACAAGTTATTTCAGCTCTACCTGCGGTCCCTCCCCCCATGTCAGCCTATCAATGGGGCTTGGTGAGACACTGTTACCCTCATTGGTGCCCCAGGCAGTACTTTACAGATAAGCGACAAAATGAAAGCTTCCTTGTGCCACCCAAGGTGTCAGGGTGTCAATCTGTGCTGCCCTCAGTATAGAGAGTCTGTCTGTCAATCCCATATAAAAACCAGGTACCAGGGTAAAGAAGCTGAAAGGGAATCTTTATGTGTTATGTCATGTTGTGAAAGTCTTACAAAAAGCCGCAGAATGAGGTGAATGTCTATTGGGTATATGATATCAAGCTTGGGCAGAAACCATTGACATTGCACCTAGGGTGGTCTTATATTTTTTAAGCTTGAATTTTCAATAGCAGAATGACTTTATCCAAACCATTACAAGTATAATGTAGGGATTTATCCATGTTGATTTGGTGGAGCTTAAAACGCTTGAGGATGGCGACTTTAATAAGATATCCTCACAAATAGTATAATGTGAAGTATAGTCATGAGAAAGTGGTGAATGGTTTCTCCCAGACAGACAAATTAAAGGGAAATCCTCGATCCACCTTTGAGTCCCAGCCCTTGATCCTTGTCGGAATAATCACAAGATGTCTTAAACCACACACTTGTCCCATAGTATGGACAGCCCGCAATTAACTTCATGGAGGCAGGACTGCCAATAACAGCTGAATTCATGCGTGAGATCAAAATGTCGTCTGCTTATAAAGGTCAAGGCCGTTAAACGAACGCTACGTCCCTGTCCATTCTCCATGCACGTGTCGAGCATACCTTATAACACATGAATACAATAGGAATGAATGCCTTGTGTGACTTGTGTATGGGACATCTCAGCCAGAACATACAGACTGTGCATAGAACATGGGCAGTGGTCTGGGTTATACAGGGCGGGTTTGGTGCTGTGGTGGGTTTAATGGCAACATAAAGTACTGATGCATGGACAGGGGTTGACAGGCCCTTGTCCCCCGTGTTACTTTATTGTTGAACTTAAGGACATTAAACTACCATGGATTTCAGAAGCCGTAAACTGTTCATGATTATTTAGCAAGCTGGTTTGGATATTACATTTCCGATGTTGGGAATCTTAAATTAGAGCCTATGATATTGCTGCTATACAAAGCGTGACAAATGGCTTCAACCCTTCTGTCAATAAGGCTTTTTAAATTTGAGGTTATTTTTAACAGAAGAAAAAGTGGTTTTTTACAATATCTCGATACGATATAAGATAAGGGAGTATTGGAGCAGTGGGTAGAGGGTGTGTTCATTGGGGAAACTACCTACTATCTGCAGGTACTTGTCACTCCTGAAATAAAGTGCACCTGATCAATGTAATCTTCACTGTGATAGCTCATTCGGTAAAGGAGAGCATTTATGAAATAATATCTCTGTCATAGATGACCCTAATGTTTAAATCGCCAGAAGAACAGAATACTTCAACTCAGTATTTCCCTCACCTCTCATCTT
Organism: Acholoe squamosa; assembly: GCA_949317995.1. Lineage (NCBI taxonomy): Eukaryota > Metazoa > Annelida > Polychaeta > Phyllodocida > Polynoidae > Acholoe > Acholoe squamosa. The sequence continues at coordinate 58,366,871 of OX439042.1, forward strand.
CTTGAATTGTAGGTCCCATATGGGGTTGCTCCACCTAAATGGCTCGCTCCTTGACCATTGATAATTGTCATAATGGGCAGATAATATCTTCCTATACTTCAGATCTTCACATGTGAATGCCCTCTCAATATGAAAATTAAACCCTAAATCACCAACTCAAAAGAATGTATAATTGGAAGCATCTAACCATTTCTGAGGTGAATAGCTACCAATGACAATATTGTGGACAATATTTTACAACAAAAATGTTGACGGCCCCATTGATTTTACATTACAATATAAAAGCAGAGAGCTGGAATATGTAGAATAATTGGGCAAACAATTTCAGAAAATTGAATTATATTGAATAGTCCATAGAGCACTGCTTGAAGAACCATCTCAATTTGTAAAGCATGCTTGAAATAGTCATGACTTGAGACCTTTGATACATGTCGGCGTAACGGTATACCATGTAGTGGGTGGTAATCCAAGGCTGTATATGACACGCTTGGTGGGGCACACACACAACCTGCCAGCAGCCCCCCCCCCCACCCACTACCATCAACTCTCTGATCCCTTTAATATTTACAAGACATAGGTAAACATGAATCCCCTCAGCCAGCCAGGTGTAAAGTGTCCCCAGAGCTGGGGATGAATACCTGGTTCATTCTATATGAAGACCCTTGACCTGGACTTAGCATGGATTGTGGGAATAGACACATGTCAGTCAGTCTGTACTCCCTTCTACTCAGGTGACATTAAGGTGACAGACAGGGCTAAGTCTATGACAGCCATTATGTCTCAAGTATATACCCTTCTCCATCAAGGCACTGACTGTGACAATGCTGGAAAAATGCTGTTAGGACCTCTGCGCTTTAAGGCGAGCATACTTGCCAGGTGCTCTATTCAGCACCATTTTGCAGCATGTGCCACTGGAATAAACATGGTTTAACTTGTTTACATTCATGAGATAGTAGGTGGTTTCTATCAATACAATTAAATCTATTATTATTTCAATGAGATGCCTTGTTACCTATAGACATTCAGTGGGGAGTAGCTTTCATGGCATTGTTACCAAGAAGCAGCCTCGCGACCCCCTACCTGTTGCAGCTATGTCTCTGTGATTCTCTGTCTCTCTTTCTCTTTCTATCTCTCTCTGCCTGCTTATCTTTAATTCTTTCTCTGTCTGGTTCCTGTCGCGAACCTACAGGAGGTCTTGTAATGAGTTCTCTGGCCTGGTTTACTCCCTACATGTCCCTGCACGCTATCCTCCTACCATCTCCGACCCCTGACCCCTGCACACCACCTGCTTGTAGCTATTAAATACCACCTGGATATAAAGGCTCCTAAATCCTTATCCTTATAAGGAAATAACAAACAGTGGTGTGGGTTTAGGGACCAGGCCTTTGGTGCAATGCAGAGTATTGTAGACAGTACGCCTAATACCTATAGGCTATGGAGATGCTCCCTAACGGTCATCGCATAGTTGCTCAATAGACCAATAGACCATATCTCTGCCCTGTGCCCCAATGACTAGAACTCAGCCTGGAGGGTAAGATTATATCTGGGAGCCCACCTGCAAGGTGGGAGATACTATTGTGCTATATGTTGTAACAATCACCATGCTCCCCTAGTGTACTCGTTTGTACTGCTAGGGGATATGTCCCTAAGGCATGCTTCTGCTCACTCAAGTACAGTATTAATACTAAATCTGAAAAGTCTCAAAGAGATTTTAGAGGGAGAGGGGCCCTCGTGAGACAAGAGATTATTTTGTTATATATTTAAGCTTGCATGTTGCTCTATTTGGAAGGGCTGAGAATGGGTGTAAAGTTGAGAAGATGGTTGTCATTTATCTTCACTTCCTGTCATTATCATATCTCTTTATATTCCACATAGTGCTTTATGCCATTTGTCACCATGACGCATAAATGACATCCCCACCCCCAAGGGTGTCGCCAAAACAACATTGGTGAATAATGACGAAAAAGGGAAAGATAGACAGTGTGTGACCATGAAAGGGTGAGAGGTGTGCTGTCGTCAATGTCGTAACACTTTGGATATATGATACATAAAGATGAGGCAGGGAGTATGTGAATAAATCTCCCTGTCATATATCATCATCTGCGCTGCAGCCTGAGGGATGGGGTTCATCATATCAGACACACGCGCCGATCCCATACTGAATACTCATACAGGCTGTTCATAACATGTGACCAATTATATATGAGTATGTCTTCCATTGAACAACTCTTTGTTTGCCATATTTGTTGATCGGCTGGCGATTCTGTTGCTAGTTTTGTGACGAACATCAGCTGGATATCCCTTGATTTGCCTTTCAGGGCTCGAGTAGCACCCCCTACCGTTATCTGCCTAGTACGTTATTGCAATCCATTTGAAATGCAGGTAGGAGCCTAGGAGTTAAAAGTAAGGTCAGTAATGGCAAAAGTACCAAAGATAGCTGAACATCAGAACTACAGACATTTGGTGGATTGAAATACAATTTATAAGTAATTTAATCTTGTTTAAAGGAAGTGATAGGAAGGTCCAATGCCCTTTCGCAGTTTACTCTGACACATTGACATGACCATGGTTATTCTGACATATGGACATGGCCAAGTTTATTTTTATGTTGTCCATGTGCATGTATCATATCTATGGGCGGAAACTCCCTTACATAATGACAAAGCCTTTTTTTGTCATTCCCAGTACTCACACAGACATAGCATGTCAGTGGATCCCACACGTGCATACCTGTGGGTCCGCCTTTATGGGGGAGGAGATATGCTTGACCTCCAGGGTTGATAACACGTTGTAATGTGCTGATGACTATATAGGATGTCGACTTTTTATAGCCATAATCAAATTATTTTGAAACCGTCATTTATTCAGGTGTCACATATCAATCATGGCTGGTGTAAGCGTCAGGTAACCTTTCATGACTAGAAACCACACTTTATGAAACCACCATAGCCACAGGAAGACTTAATGCGGTAGTTATCATGTAAATAAGTTAACAATTAAATTGCAGTTTTAGAGAATATGTGAGGAGATCATAAAGTGACCCTAATGGGTGCTAATTAATGTCAAGGGTAATCCAATTGTTGATTACAGACAAGAAATAAATTTGCTCTCATTGATATTAAGTATCAGGGAAAAATAATCCAAAATCCCAAGACTCGGCAAGAGCTTTCAGTCCCGTTGCAACTATTGGATTTAGTAATGGCCAAACTCATCCAGAATAAACCACATCCATCTGAAACCTCACAGTTTCATCATTCCCCATCTATCGGTATCCTTATGATTCATCACCCCTCTCACCTCTAACTGAAGAAACCAATATTGATTGATTTCAATGTTGCCATGGAAACCAAATTAACTTTCATTGTGTAGCTACGTCCATCCTATAATTCACAAGGCTGAAGGTTAATTTAGAATGCATCGGATGTAGGCCAAACTACTTATTCATTCATTAATGTTTTTGTCTGGCTGCTAAAGCACACCGGACTGTTGATGAATTACCTCTTCTCAAAATCAGCGGAAATGGTGGCGTAATGAGTGTAATGTTGATTTATACCATAATATATGACTTGTAAAATTCACTTTGCATTAAATTTTTATTCTAATACATGAAGGGAGTTTATATTAAATTGGCTGTAGACCTGGGTGATGCATAGACTATTTAAAGTGGTGTTGAATGTTCCAGTATATCTAAAGGTTTTGGCGTATACTTCAATTGTTATAGGTTAGCAATTTTAAGCAGCAGACCGTGCGTCCGAACGGACACATCTAGAGTTGGGATCAGTATTGAAGCTATAACCGTATATCTTCTGTGTAACAAGGCAATACATATAATGTAATCGTCTTGACGTGATCATTTCATGTAATTCATTCCTGGGTTATAGCATACCAGGAGGGTGTTGCTCCTATAGTAAAAGGAAGAGCTGGCTAAAAATGCCCTCATTTCCAGTCCTTTCTTTTCATGTAGCTATAACTTGTCGCTTTTGTTGCTCACAAGTGGTCATTTAAGTACGGTGCTAAAAAAGGGGGATTTGAGTAGGTACCTAGTTGGGAGAAGTCAGTCAGTATAATATACTATAGTGCGTGTGACATGAGTAGGTACCTGGTAGTGCAGCTCTCTCTATTTTAAACAAGGCAGGTGACTTTTCAGACTAATGTGGTGAGTGCAAGTACTTAGGTGAAGCAGTGCACGACTTGTTTAGAAAAGAGGGCACATACTCACAGCTCTTTTTACAATAGGAGCAACACCCTCCTGTGCCATAATTCAGTTTCAGCTAACAACTGCAGAGTATGGTTTATAAGGCCAAACTATAAAATGTATTAGATTGCATGGTAAAAGGTGTAGGATATAGTCTCCCCCCCGCTATGTTTACTCCTAGACTGTAGAAGTGTTCATTATGATTTATATGTGTGTACACCTAACATCATGATGCATTCATTTACCTTTATAGAACCTTTCTTTGCCATGTGTCGATGCAGCAGCTGTGTATTCTTCTTGAATTGAATAGTTTTATAAACATTATGATTCATACCAGTGTAGTATTCGTTATATATTTACAGACGATGAGGTGATAGTGAGATGATGACGTCACGAAGAGAATGGAACCTCAGACGCGGAAGCTGAACCCGAGTCCTCAGCTTGAGGCCAACATATTTTCTCGTCTTCTCTTCTGGTGAGTTACAGTCACTCAATTACTATTGGTATGTGTTAGAATGTAATGCCACCACAGCAAAACAGCAAAACCACACTGCCCATGTGTCCTTCTACAATTCAATGGGGTCTATGATTGATTTAACCAATGCCTTTGATATCGCTCACAAGCAGTGGCCACAACATTGCAAACAATATCTCAAATATTGCTCAAACCAAAGCCTACCAAGTCGTGGTACACCTTTAGTGGAGCTGTGTGAATTGAGTGTATACCCACTGTGTAGACTACAAAAGGATTTACATCTAAACTAGCAGCAATGAGTTATGACAGGCAACTTGGCTCGACTCTATAGGACTCAGTTTGGAGGCCTAGTGGATCCGCCATTTTGAATTTCGCTGGTTGAGGTAAACCCCACTGATAAGACAAACCATAATGGGTACCTTGTCCCTGGTTAACACCCACTTCCAGGGATATGCTGGTCCCATCTTATCAGTGTGTGTCGCCGGAACCAGCTCCAGACCAGCTAGTGGCCAATACATAGCGAACTAAGGCCCCTCCTAGAACCTCGATACCCCTTGACATGCTGCATGATGCCTCCTGAGGTTAATATGCCTTGGACGCATACCGTATCGGCCTCTATAAGCGCACGGGCACTCATTAATTTCACGTAGGCTCAACCCAAGGTGCTCATTCAAGACGGGTGCTTATTCGAGACTTAGATTATAGTGTATTTTCAAATTTCAAGACCCCTGTACCCCCGGTGCTTATTCAAGACCGGTGCTTATTCAAGACCCGGCGCTTATACAGGCCAATACGGTAATACACTAAAAGCTGCACTGGTGAGTTAGCATTGATGCCTTATGCCGACCTTTCAGGACTGTTGGGTCAGCATGATGTATGGCTGTAACTGCAGCCATATATCATAATGCCAAAAGGCAACAATGCACTGAAGCATCACACACTCCCTAAAGGTTTACACATGGAAGTGGTTGTTTTATTCCACGATCCCCCATTGGGACTTCATTATTTCCTGGACAATATTAGTTCTAGGCCACACGTGACATCTGCTATATGCCTGCGCATCCTGATCCTTTGATACTCACCACCCCATGACCTATTGTTTTGTGTGTCTGCCACGTTTTTAACATAGGCTACCGGGGCAGACAAATGGAGTGGGTGGATTAAGACTGTATTGTTCCACCTGCACGATCCCCGCCCTCTGTCACTTTACTGCTGATAGATAGGTATAGTCTATATGAGATGGACTCGTATACAACATACAGAATATTGTAGAACTGGTGCTTTATGCCAATAATGACTACTAAGGGGTGCTTCTGTGTGACATCTTATAAGGTGCATGCATTTGATCGAGACACCACATGTCGTGCAGTGCTCGTGGTATTCTGTTCTTTGATCAACGACAGTTCCAACTAGATAAATTCGGGTACAGCCTCGACCTTCCCAATAAGGGATCTGTGGTGTGGATGGAGCATTTGGGATCTGCATTATAGTGCTTCGCACCGGGTATATATTACGTAACCTGGTTAAACCCATAGTTTATCTGCTTTAAACCATGGTCCAGGTTTGTCACACCTCCCTTCATTCACTGCAGCATTTCTTGGGTACATTATGTAACACCTGGTACCCATCATGCGGGCTGCTATCAGTGCTTATCTCTGGTCCCAGATCCAGTAATGGTGGATCCACTGGACCTCAGTACTGAGCCCTATACTAGTAAGAGAAGGTGATTTTCACTACTCACAACTGGAGGCTGAAATCGTTAGAGTCCTGGCAAGCAAATAGCTCATCACTAATTATAAGTAGTAGTCGGTTAGTGCAATATCAATAGCCTAAGTACAGAAGTGGATTTCCTCTATATATAGGCCTTTGCAGACAAACAAACCAATGCACTGAATTGACTGCTGGGTAAGATGACTATGCCTTACTTAACTCAAAACTATATATATATATATATATATATATATATATATATATATATATATATATATATGCATTGGATTTCTATCTCTAGGACCTATTCTACATGCCAACTCATGTGATCCACTAAGCAATAAGATATATAGAATGTATAGGGTTTTCTTATAAAGTTGTTTAAAACAATGTCCTATCTAATATATTCCAATATTTCGAGGAGCTTCTACTGATGGTGTAGCTACCTAACCATAACTTGTATAGACAACATTTGCCCGCAGCTACCACTCTGTGACGTAGCAGGGGCTTAATTGTAACTCACGCTATAACATGGATAGCACACCGTGACAGTTCAGTGCTTCCTAAGCTTTTCCTAGAGTTTATCATAGTTCAGTAGAAGACCAGCTAGACTGATGCAGGTGAGATCCATTGTTCTTCACATTGTATAAAAGAATGTGAAGGTGGGAAAGGTAACTACTTAATCTTAGCGCATAGCGTAGGAATGTAGGTAAGTAAGATACACTAGTTGGTACATGGGATGGGAATGTAGACAGCTATGGCACATTACATTTGTGCTAGTAGCAAATATTGCTGTGTGCATGTAGGCCTATACAACTGTTGTGAGAGTGGAGATTAAGACAACTGTGGGAGTGTGGGAAGGTAAGACAATTGATCAATGTCTACCTGCAGGTAAGTAAACTGCTGCAGGTAAGACAAGACGATCACGACCCTGTGACGCTACTTAAATCTATTGTATCATAGGGCTCTTCACAACTCACCCACATTTAGGTATTTGATCCCAGCTGAGCCCCCAGATCTTGTAAGGACGTGTTGGCTGATGGCCCACCGAGTACTCACCAGGTGGTGTTTGGGTGTGTAGGGTGCTTCTAATGGGAGCTTAGCAGCTGTCCTGTTAGTGGACGTGTTATAGGCTGTCCACAGGCTGTAATATGCCCACTGAAGGTCGTAATGGGCCCATGTTGTGGTTGGATTAGCGGGATAAGCCCTCAGACTGCCACACTAACGGCAGCCTGTACTCAGTTCTCCCTTTCAATGCGTCTCACTGCCCAAACCTTTATGTGGGTTTGTTTATGCGGAACGCATAACGCTGCTATTCAATTTGGGGGGAAAGTACACTTCAAAATATTAGAGTTGTTGTTGTTACTCATGGCTGGATCAAGGACCCATTGGGCGTTTAGTTAAGCATTGATGTACAGGATCAGCACCCAGAAATATGTGCATTAGCAGGTCTATGTAGAACGCCTGCAGTTATAGGGCATTAGCATATCAGGCTATGGAGGCCGCCATTTTGGTTAGGACCCCGACTCCAGAGCAGGGTATTCTGGGTAAAGTTCTTATCAGCCACCAGAACAATGGGCAGTGATAAGACTGCCCCTTTTCTTAATCACAAACAGTACCTCTCTATCATTTCAGGTGTGAAGGAAGGTGATAACACAGATAGGGAGACAATGCCCTGATGGGCTCACCTGTGGTATCAAACAGAACTTTCAATGATCTATTGCTCTTTTATTTTAAATATTTAATCTATTTCTAGATCATCTACTTATGGCTATTGGTATGAAGAATCCATACATTTAATTTATAGAAAAATCCCATGGATAGTATTTAATTGGCAGTTTGTCAATTTAGACTATACATAGAGGCCAACTGATGATCTAGCCCCTGACTACATAAGCCACCTAGCTGAATACCTTAGGACTAGCAATGTGCTAGTCCCGTATAGTCAGTTGTAACAAGCTCTGTTGAACTATGATTCTGTATATATGAACTGCTATACTTAACTAAGGAAATAGAACCAAACAGTAAATATAGTTTGTCACAATTGGCGCTCTTAACACCCTTAATTTATTAAGCAAATTACACAAAAGAAAAAAATTGGGCACCAACCAAACAATATGGTGGCCTTCTTGTGTGTGTGTTGGCTACCTGGAGACAGGTGACCTAGATGAGACTATGCAGGCCTGCCCCCTATGTGAGTCCCAGGGTAGCACACATATAGTAGCAGTCTCGGACACACACCTGCCGCCATGAGAGTTGACTGGCCTGCGCGAGGCTGATATAGTAGCAGAACCGCTACACATATATACCGTTATAATAACTTGTACCGAGATAATTATAACACCCCAATCAACTTTTCAATATATGACATTATATCCCAGGGAACTGTTTATGACAGTTATCGCTGGATAATAACAGAATTTGACTGAATGACCTACTGTTATAATGATTAAGGACATATTCATGTCGACTTAGTCTAAGTTACTAGTATAGTCACTTGGATAACTGAGCGCCAATCACTCGCATAGGTCCTAATTTTGTTATGCACTTCCTCAGGGCCTCCAGGGATCTTTTCTCACTCTGGTCCGCTCCTGTCCTTAATATTTAGACTAGAGGGGCTGGTCTGGGACTTGTTTTCGCCACAAGAGAATGGCGGTCAACCTGAGTATGATTAGTAACTGTGAGCCAGCAAGCAGAAAGGACAGTTCCTGCGGGATTTAGTACCAGATTTAGCCACCAGGGGACACCACTATGGGCTAGAATAGGAAAAATATGCCTAAAACTGTTATAGGCTACTTTTTCATGGAGAATTCAAGGGGTTTTGATAAAACGTTCTATTTTGGGTCAATAGGTTCCAAATTTGGCATGTAAAAGGAATGTTTTTGGGCCAAAATAGGCATTTTTGTTGATTTATGTTGCCATGGAAACATGATTTTCATTCTAAATAGCAAAATAAATGGTCCCACTTGAAGGAACATTGTACAAGCTTTACTATGGTGAAAACAGAAGGAAAATACCATTTCTAGATCAAAAGTTATGGGCAAAAGAATAAAAATTTATGCTAATTTAGCTATTTAGCATAAATTATGTTAATTAGCTATATATCTCATGATCAATTAGCCATAGACATTCACAAAATAGTCACACCTATCCATATTTAGCAAGCCATTCCTCCAAAACTAACAGGAGTATCTTCTCATGCAATATATCACTGTAAAGCTGGTGATTTGAATTTTAAAGTTGACTTTTAGCACGGAGCACCCTTTATCCTTGCCTCTACATAGTTAGTCTTGAGGTGATATATGAACTGTACACTTGTTGTTGGTATAAACAGGACATAATAATGAAATAGTGTGATTTGGAGAAATTTGGAACTGGATATCATATTATAAACTGACCCTTCAAAGGGCTAAAGTGTAGGTCATTGAGGAACACACATGAGAATATAAGGAATACTCATGTATTTTCTGCTCAATACATGCCATATAGGTTGAATCCCATATGGCGAAAAATGCCTGAAATATCTATACAATTTTGAATCTGTTGCGATTTTGGGTTCTACCCCGAATTCTCAAGGGATGTGACTGAAATAGGGTACATAGAACACAAGGACACTGTTATGCTTTATTGTAAAGTATTTGTGATATATTGCCCTGGTTAATGGGTATATCTGTGTCTGACATGTTTCCTATCCTAAAATCGCAAGGACATAAAATCTTAGCACAGTCTGCAGTGGGACTTTGATATTGCAATTTTCTCCGAGCTAAGCACTCCTTGCAATTTAGGACACCAGGAAAGCTATAAAACTTAACTAACAAAATCGCAGAGATATTTGAGGCCTTTTTTGCCACGTGGGATTCGACCTTATGAGTGGGCCTATGCTAGGGGAAACAATGATCACGGTGGTGAATATCTCATTATCCAGCTCAACTGCGGATTTCTTTGGATCCATGCAAGATAGGAAGATGATTCAAAGAGATCTGAATTTTTTTAAATAAATCTAAATGGCCAAGTTAATTTTGTAAATTTGTGACAGCTATTTGGAGTCGTAATTGAGGTCATATCATTATTTATCCATATCTGCATTGGCATGTGCAACTGTAGGTATACAAGAACAGGAGGTGTTATAATTTATTATCCGGTCTGCTCACTGTGCCTTTACCGCGTTTCACACCTTGGTAAAAGGCCAAAGGATTTTGGTTTAGAGAGTGACTGGGTCCTTGTCACAAGGTTCTGTGATAGGACCGCTGAATTCAGACCGTAGCAAGAATCAAGTCAAATACCTTCATAGTGAATGTGACCTGTCGTAGCACCTTGTGAAATAACTTCCTCTATCTATCTATATGCAATGGCAGCATACAGCTTAGGGGGAAAGAGATGGGAGGGGACGTATAGCAGGGGTGGGCCCAGACTCCCCACTGAGTGCACCTTCTCACACACTGAAAAAAGTCTTCCTGACAAAGTGACATGTATACCCATGCCAACCATGACAACTGTAGCACACAGTAATCCTCATATGAGTTGATATGCCTTAAAATGCCACGTCATCTATGAGTTGACTAGGGTCACGGCCATGTCGAAGGCACTTGACATGTGATGGTTTGACATACATAATTGTTCTAGGATATTCCACTAGATGGGGCAAACAACCATTTTGGTACCCGGATTAATCACTACCAAGAAGTACTACCAACACTTGAGACAGTTGATGTATCTGTGTCATTTTGTTTTCATGAAGAATAGATTACTAAGGTCTGTAAATACTATCAAAGAATGGTAGTAAATTCTATTTCATTCTTAAATTTGTGTTTGTTATTGAATATCAAAATAGACACCCACCATCCTGAATACTTCAACTGGAAGGTTAAACACCTTATGTGTGGGTCAGTGAAAATACCAAAGGACTGCATTCCAACCCACAATCTATAATCTCAGTATCTACAGTACAGGGAAACATATGGCATTGCCATGCACCTCCATGCCCTTGTCTTATGGACTGCACAGAGGTCCTCAGTCAAGTAGAGGTTCTGTAGATAGGAAAAAGTGCCTTAGTGTTGCAGGCCTGTAGGACTATAATATCCCCTGCCTTCTATTATAGGCCTGCCTTGATTGAACCATTGGTACATAGCTATTGACTGCTCTTGACCCTTACATAATTGTCTCACAGTATTACCTAGCACTCAGGTGAATGGATCAGAAATATGTGATGTGTCTTTATTACGCATGTCAAGTGGAGTTGACAAACCAAATATGAGAGCATCGACCTTATTTGACATGCCTTCCTACATGTCATGTGGGAGACAAATTGTGACCTGTGCAGTATGCGTCAAAGCGATCAGCGTTCTTCTCTCTGTGCACCTATTCAGGTGGAAGTAATAAAAGGGTTTTTCACTTGCATAAAAACTAGTTTTCTCTCCGACACTATCAGACAAGACCTCCATTGTAAGTAGGATTCTCCACCTGATCGTCTGTAAGTGGTACCCACTTAGAGGACATTCTATGGATCACCTACCTGTAAAGGATGGGCTGAACAGGTCACCACATACCCCTACTGAACGGTACCTAAAGATACCTGTCAAGGCCTCTTTATGTCTAGTGAACCGAGTAAAGCGAGGTGAACTGTGAAGTAAATGTTAAAAAGAAATCATTTTCTACAGACCAAATCAAAACACTCTCTTGAATTCTGAATTTCAATGCAGCAGAATGATTTTCAACGAGTTTGATTCAAACGTATTTCTGAAGGTGTTAATGAATTTAGCTCTTTTGGATTTTTTTTCTTTTTATCTTTTTGGTTAGTGAAGTTATTTCCATTTGATTCGTTTCACTTGATGTCAACAAGCACGGACTACTTAGGTTCTCTGCTCCTGGTCCTGCTTCATTTCTCCCTAATCTGTGTACAGAGGAATAGAAGGCGATTTAACTTACAACCCAACGCGTCCATAGGACAGAATGAGTTAATGCTCTCTCTCAGAATGAGGCTCAGAATTCTCCCATTCTGATTTATTCAATGCTTTCTTATGAAGAAAGTTTCCATGTTACTTAAAGTCTTTCTCGGCCAATGGCCTTTGAAAACTAAGCTGTACACCCTTTCCCATGTAGACACCACTTTGGAGAAGTTCGCAGAGTCCTGTCTCAGTAAATATTTCTTTCCTGTGAGCTAAATACTTATCTACACGTCCGTTCCAACCAAAGCCCCTTTAGAAATATTGCTGCCAATTCCTACCTAAATGCATGTGTGTACCAATCCCCGAACTTTTTTTCTAGATTCTTTCTGAATCAATGCTATCTCTATGGTCTCAATATTCAATGTGCCTTTTCAGCCAGTTACCTTATACCCCTCCACAAAACCTTAAGTGTCTTAACAGAGATATTGTGTGTTCTTCCAGGTGGACACAATCCATCTTCCGTGCGGGGTACCAACGTCAACTGGACGACACCGACATCCATGACGTAGCCCCTGACGACTCATCCGTCAAACTCGCCAACGACCTCGGCAGGTACGTGCACTGCAGATTGCTCACCAATTTATTAAGCATCAATCTGATCTTGCTTGAACCAGACCGGGTAGAATTAATATCAAACTATATATATATATATATATATATATATATATATATATATATATAGATTAACCTAGGGTAGATTAACCTAAAGATGACCGTTCCTGTGCAGGTTTTCAATAAGGGAAATGCAGTAGTTAATATCTTTGAGTCTAATAGGTCCTTAGGGTTCCCCAAGGTATTAAGTGAAAGACAATTATTTGAGTTTTTGACCAATCACCTTGAGATGACCACCTTGCACCTTGAGTGGACCACTTGATAACTGCCCTTTTATTGGCGCTATGATCATTAAACTATTATTTGAAAAAAAAATAAATGTCTTCTATAGATATGCAGTAAAATGGCATAATTAAAACTATTGCATCATAAGAAAATATATGTTTTTACAGTGACTCAATTAGAATGGAAATTGGAGGCAATTTTATGGCCATGGATATTGTAAAATAGAATTGGTATTTACAACCCTGCATTATAGAGACTTTGTTTTTAATGTTCTTTTATAAACCTTCAATATGGACTATGATAATCCTTTCCTTAACTTTATCATCACAATGTCAGTATCAAATACTTCCTCTACACAGTAATATCCATAGCATTACAGTAAAGATTCAGTGAAGATTTCTATCCCAAACTATTGTGGCCATGAATCTTGTGATGTAATCCTACATAATCATTGGTTTCTATTCAATTAAATATACAAATAGGTGTATAAGGAGTGGTCAACTCAAGGTGAAATGGTGGTCATCTCAAGGTGAAATCCGTATGTTCTAGGAAATAAGATCTATACAGAAAGTATTTAACATTTCTGCACTTTTCCTTATGCTATCATTAAGCAAAGATATTTATCAATTCCTAGAGTCAAAATCTTTTATATGTGAGCACTTGTCATCTTCAAATTATCGAACCAAAGTCGGAGAATTCTGATGAAATGGCCTGCTGGTCATGGTAAAAACCAGTCAATCATGGGAACTTTAGTGTATTATCATACAATGACAATTACTTCATATATTCCAGGACATCATTCTATGGGGTATTATAACACCTCTATTTCAATAATATTAGGGTTCAAGACCAATGCAGTACATGTAGACCAATGCAGTACATGTGAGAGCGAGAAAATCTAGCTGACAGGTGGTCGACTGTAGGTATGTGGTCGTCTTTAGGTTAATCTACCCTACTAGGAGCATACAGTCCTTGTTATAGTGTGATCACTGCCATGCGATGCGGGTAGAGTGGAGCTTTTTAGATGAAATATATAGAAGTTTAGCATTCACTTGGTTTCAGCCCTTATATTATTTTAACAACATACTCCTACTACAGCGTATTTCCCTTAGATAGAGTATTGATACTTGGTATATTCCGTTTCAACAAGTAAACTATACCTAGAGAGTCGTTATTCCTCATTGAGATCCATACATTCATGGTCATGGTCAATGCCACATCCACCATGAGATTTCGATGTGTTTAACAAATGTGTACCTACACAGGTAGTCAATACCTAAACAATGCTATCATGTGTGAGACCTAAGGCACATTTAGTTCTGCTCAGAAGTAGTTGTTGTATCCTACACCAATCCAGGTATGACCTAAAAGTGAAGGAATGTTTTTTGACACAAAGTCTTGCTCTGTCATGATGGGGCAATATAGCTCTGGGGAAGAGCACACATGTTAACTCTGAGTGGACGGTCAAGTTCCGAGAAAGAAGAAATCTCCACATTGTCAGTTATATGACAGTGAAAAGAGAATAAGCCTTGGTTAACCTTGACATTGAAACATGGCTTTAGCCTGGGGAATGATTACAATTATATGTTTGACGTGCTTCACCATAGGGTTAGCCACCAAGTTAGCCACAAAATTGTAGCTCTGTATATTGTATCATTTTAAAACGATAGCTCACATGCAAGTGAATTGTCTTTTTCAATTTCAAGTTCGGCAAAAAAACTTAAAAGTAAGTCGTTGTTTAATATGTAACAGGTATGCCACAGTGCCCTCTTTTTCTCTCTTGGTGTTCAGATATTGAACGGTCCGTTTAGGCATATTGACTGCAATGCTGTACACTGGATCAGTGATCAATAGCTATAGAAACTCAGTGACCGTGATGCCCAGGTGTATTCCCTAACTTCCGGTTAGCTGAGCCAAAATATCTCCTAGCTGGTTTCCTGCATTTTAAAGCCTCCCTCTCTCTCTCTCTCTCTCTCTCTCTCTCTCTCTCTCTCTCTCTCTCTCTCTCTCTCTCTCTATATATATATATATATATATATATATATATATATATATATATATATATATATATATGCAATGTAGACCAGGAACAGGGTGCTTTCACAGCATATCCCTATACCCCCGGGCTATACCCCTCCCTTTATTGTAGGCCCTGCCTTTGGCAATAGCATGTCCCTATAGATACACACTTAGCACCTTTGGAGAAACCATATGTATTATTAAACGCCTCCTATTATGGCATATACGCCTCACCTAATGTCTGCAGGGAAATAGATTATCAATGATGTATTATGGATCCCAGGGGTGCGCTAGTGCTTCTAGGGCCTGCTGGCCAAAGCAGCAGTGTGACTGAGTCAAACATCTAAAAAAAAGCTTAACTGGTTGGTTTGTTGGATGTAAAGTGCACTAAACCTTGATGGCAGTTTACCTTAAGAACACTCAGAATGATCATGGAGGGTGAACTATTTTGTGATTCAATTCCCAGCACTCCCTGACATGACTGCAACATTAGAAATCACATTGTGTCCTCAGTCACCTTTCTACAACCTGAGGTTTCAAAGGCAAAGAAGCTAGCATAATAGACCCAATGATTAACTGTACAAAAAGGGACAGGGTCAGAGTCACTTCTCTACACAGGCATATGAAGACATAGTAATAAGAACCAATAAGAGTCCTGTCTCCCCAGCAGTAAATCGGGGGTAATTTAGTTAGCTGAGGACAAAAAAGTGATGAAACTAGAAAGGATGACCCCCCACAGGTGGTTGTTAAAGGTAGCAGGTGCCCTATGGAGTAACCATTCCCTGGTAGTGCTCAGGGTGGGGGGGTTGGCAGCTTAAAGGTCTCATTTGTCAGGTGTTTTATAGTGGGGAGGGATCCCTGACTGATCACCTCCTGTACCCCTACCAATACACATCTAACTTAAGTGAAATACCATTTAGTACTCTATCATCATGACAATAGCTGATCCTCATGGACCAGTATGACCCCTTAGTGTTTGCTAAAGGAGGACATTGTATGGGAGTGAGAGTGTGTAGAGGGTGGGGACGGCAATTGACAGCTAGAATATGTATGCAGGTATGTGGATATAAATGCAAGGATTATTCAAATGTATTCAAAGAAAGTGTGTCGTTCAGCATAAGCAGTGCATATGCAATTCTCTGAGATGGGATTGAATTTAAAACAGGGAGTCGTCATTCATATCCATAGCAATTATTCTATAATACCTCGTGTATAAGGTACACCTCGCTTATGAGGCACGCCTGGAGTTTTTGCAGATCAATAAGGCACACCTGGACCCAAATTTCTGTTATTTCAGTTCTGTTCTACATTGTGAAATCCTCTCATATCTAACTTCAGGAAGATTTTATAGGGCACAGCAAGGGCTTATTGTGGCTAATACTCAAGATATAATTGTAATAATGATGTAATTCAAGCTCTACTAATGGGCCTTAAATAGTAGGCTATTATACCATCTACGGTTAATAGGTTTACAATGTGCAAGACTTTAGGCAATTAAGGCTGTCTGTATACAGTTTGCATTACAGTCAATGCATCTTGTGCTCTCTGTACTATTCGTTTCAGCAACCATGAAAGTTCTAATCATTCTGTAAGATAAGATGTGCACTGCATGATACCTTGACTTACAGTGACGTCAATTACTTATAAATAGACATGCTCAATTGGCTCTTCACCCTTGACTATCCCATAAGAGCAATTTATGGGTCTGTGTGAGTGGTTAGCCTGATCTAAATATAGCACAGCCCTGTGCTGGGGGTGCAGGAGGATGCTGTGGAGTAGCTGTTATTGGTGAGTGGTGAGCAGGTTATGATAAACGAGCAGCTCAAATAATTGATGACGTACGAAACCAGCTATATTTAGATCATTGAGCAGCTGAGGATATAGCTGAGGGGAGTACTTGATCGCTAGATATGTCTACCTGTTGGGTGTGAAGATCGGGGTTTGGTTCTAAATATAGAGTTTTTCTAGTGTTCCTGATTCCCTACAAGTGGTTCTCCTCTAGTGGGTAATGATTATTATGACACAGTGCCATGGGATTTAAGAATGAGGCATAGTTGATTATGGGAGTGAGGGAAACAGATATTATACACAGCACCATGAGACAAAGATGTTAGAGTTGTCTATGCTCAGAATAGAAAGAGTGAAAATGGAATGGAAAATCAGCAATACGCCAACGGGTAGATCAGCTGCGGTTGGCCAAAACATTTCAAAGATCTCCATAACCGGGAGCTGCTTCTGTGACGTGGCCTACACATATCCTTTCCTTTAAACAGATCCTCCTTGATTCTGTGACACATCTGTGTGGTGTTTCACAAGTTGGCAATATTTACAACCGGTCATAACTAGATGTGATAGTAGTTTTAAGATTGGCTGTATGCTTACCATGGCAGGTGTTTCTGTAAAAGTCATTAGTATGTTCTAATGTATTTCTATGTATGACCATGCTAAGATAGGAGTGGTTGTAACTTTGCAACAGTCATACTTTGGTTTTAGAAATGGATATTTTATGACTATTATTATCTTTGGCTTGTGAAACACCGCACTGTGATGGAAAACAGTAAAGGCGGCCCTATAGTAGTCCCGTTATAATGAGCAGTGTAGTGTTAAAGTGGGGGGGGGGGGCGTGTACAACCCAACGGTATACTCATCATTCACATCAAACTGACGCTCTAGGGCTGACACCTGGTGGCAGCACATAAAGTGACGTCCACAATACACTGAGGCCCTTTGCTGTCTCCTCATCCACCCATTTCATGCTGACAGAGAATTCACAGAGGACCAGTGTCTGCATAGGCCACAAAAGGTCTGTTTCAGGTTCCAAGTCCAGAAAACATAATTTGTCAGGATATTTTTTGAATTGATCAACAAAGTGGGCCTACATAGATTTTGATTCAAGGATCAAACTGATATGTCTTATACAGTGCGAACTCATAGTTCTTAAAGCCTTGATTTTTTTAAAAAGTAGAGTTGAAAAAAGTAGGTAAAATCAGAACACATTCTTTGGCCTGATTTTCCACCTAGATATGCCTCCTCAGACCGCCCTGAGGTCCAAACCAACCGTAGTTGTTAAAGGCATCTACATACTGAATATAACACTTTTCCTGGAGGCTATGATTTATTCCACAATATTATTGACATTCATGAATACAGCCAATTTCCTTTTTTTGCATATAAAGCGGTCAACTCGTCTACATTGCCCTAAGGGAGCCTGGCAAAGGAGTGCATTAGGCTATTTCTAAAGGTGAGACTGCATCTATAAGTCTGAACATTTGTTCAAGATGTAACACAGGAAACATGCGCATCCTGGCCCCATTTCAAGTTCAAGAAACAATTAGGCACAATTGATCCTGTGTGTCAACCAGCATGGACACTAAAATAACAAGAAATATTTTATGAATAATGATAGTATATGTGGGTAAGAGGTCTACGCCGTTATTTTCATTATGGCTACGTTTCGAGAAGCACCAGTAAGCAGTCGATAGAGAAGAACATAATATAAGTGAACCCAAGATTTGATTCAGAGAACTCAAACACACCAGGAGTGTCTTCCGCATGATGCTACGACAGCACCTCCATACACCATGCAACTAACCACATATGGGCCATACAAACGCAACAGCTCATCTATCGCATGACAGTGTACGATCGTAGGCCCTTGTGAAACAACCTTCTGATAGATTTTCGTACTGCCTACAGAAATATAAATTTAGGGTAAGTAGACATGGAATCCATGATAGGAACAAAGGGGGTGGGGGTCAATATTGACAAAGTGCAGTTCTATCAGAGGCAGAGTAGTATGATGTGAAATGATGTCTGAATTGACAATTTCACTGGTATATATGGTGTACATGTATCTTATTAATCAGACCCCCTCTTTTCTCCCTGGATAAATCATATTTATAGAATAATGTAGCTGTACACGTCACAATGTGAATATAGAGCTGTAGGGGGCAATAGCATTTGTAGTAATAATAAACATCCTGAGTATACTGGTCAGTAACTCTATATGGACGGCACGCCCCAGGTGCGTCGTGACGAGCATGTTTGATATCATACCATCAATGCTTTGGCCATAGCTACCTTGGCACTGCTTGGCACAGGTATGAGCCTTTGTTCACACTGATCCAATCGTCAAGTACCTTCCTGTACCTAAATCTCCGAGACATTAACATCTAGGTCAAGGGTTAAAGGACGCACACACGGCGTAGTCTTTATTAAATGGTATGGATGGGTAGAGTTTGGTTGTCCAGCGTTGTTCTCACACAAGTCATAGTCATACCGTCCGTGCTTTTTAGCGCGGCGACTAGCGAGTGCTACCAGTGAGATAGACGGAACCATCGCTTAAGGAGCAATGGTAAGCGGTGGCACTGGTGTTGTGGTGGTGGAACTTTCAGAGTAGTTTCCCAAGCCCCCAATGAAAACTTGGTCTCTAGTCTTATGTTGGGTTGGTCTTTGATATCTTAACTCTATGACCTACCTACTTGTTGTGTATTGTTTTGAAATGTGAAATCATATCCATGCCTTTGTTTTTTGTAACCTGATATCTAGAACTCAGTCAGACA
Source organism: Acholoe squamosa (assembly GCA_949317995.1). NCBI lineage: Eukaryota > Metazoa > Annelida > Polychaeta > Phyllodocida > Polynoidae > Acholoe > Acholoe squamosa. The sequence goes on from OX439042.1 coordinate 58,386,614, forward strand.
TGTTGGGCAAGGTGGCAAGTGCTGGTTCCTGGTCGGTCTGACTGTTGTCTTTGTGGTGGTACAGGTGGGGTTACGTCTTTCGGGGAGAAGCGCTAACGTGGCGCCATTTTCGCTTGTTAAATATGAGCAGGTAAACTTTCAACTTTCGCCGGTACCAGGAACACACTTCCGATCATACCGTTTCTCCTCGAAAGGGTTCACGTACAGGTGGGAGGGACACAAGGTCCCTCTGGTGAGTAAAATATGAACTGTAAAGGCCTGCCACCTAGGGACCATCTAGGGACAGGAAGTTCAAGCCCAACTTGTTGGATGAGATGTTTTGTTGACATTTGAGATATGTGTGATCAATTCCAACACACAGGGAGGATATATTGACAATTATAAATTATCACAGTAAGTAGGACAGCTTCATAAAGGTCAAAACAAGACAGGGGTCTACTTTAATTAATGCACACAGGCATCATTTGGCCACAAACTGCCCTCAAACCCACGGGACTTGGTTTCAGTGGACATCAATTGCTGGGCCTCTGAATGAACATATCTAGGGCCCAGTTAGCTGGGTACCAGTGAGACTGGTTGACTAGTGTGTGGTTCAGAGTCGCCACAGTGTAAAGGATAGGGAGGTCCTACAATCTTTTTTTTTGTTTGAAGCTCCTCTGCTATGATCTATTCCTGCACAATATTCTAATGTGGCAACAACAGTGTGTGTACTGTACTACCAGTGAAGGAATTTTCTGGATATATCTCATACTTTTGATTTTATTCACCGATTGGTAATTTCATCATTTGAAGCCCTATGGCAGATTAGCATTGTATGAAAATTAAGATTAAGAAAGACATCTCTGTGGGCTGTGTTTCTGAATTGGTTGTTCTGAATGTGGTACAGCTTTCAACTCGGGGGGTTATGGTACATTTGGTTCATACTTTCTGTATTTGAAGAGGATATTCACTGTTTAAAATCACTATAAAACTCTATGCAGTGGTCAATGCTAAAGTTTGTATATGCAGTCTACAGAGGGGAGGGGTGACTGGCTAGGGGGGGGGCTGTACCTCTTTGCAGCCCCTGCAAAGGTGATACAGTGTATTGGCCACAACAGTCAACCACCACCAATTATGTACTGCCTTCACTGGCCATTCTGGGCCTCTCTGGTGCATGGTCATGGGTCATTGACCACCATTACCTCTTTAAAGGTTGAATAGTGCTATATGTTGTCATCATGCCCGAGTAGTGCAATTGGTGTGCCCAATACCTCTTTGGTTGAATCTGTTAAACCAATTTTCTATCACCAATTACACCACGATTTTGGGTGCCCAAACTGGATAATCTGAGTGCTTTTATTTCAGGATAGAGGCACTGAGAGTTGACACTTGAATATTGACAATGTTCTTTTTCTATACTGTTCTTATATGTGATAGCAGCTATGGCATGGCTTTGACAGTGGTTCATACTGAAAAAGCTCAGCATTGCCTGGGATTGATCCAGGGACCTTCTGATATAAAGTTCTGCATCTTATTCATTAGGCCATGGGGCTGGACCATAGTGTTGTGTTAAATGAGTCATATGTCTGAGACCCTATGGATAACATATATATATATATATATATATATATATATATATATATATATATATATATACATACATATACATACACGTATGTCAGTGAATGCAGAATGCATTCTAATGTATCCTAAAGGTGCAGACCGTGGTATAAACGCAATGCGTGATGATTATGCTTGTACGCATGCCTTTTAGGTACTTGATAGAGTCACTTGGCTCCACCTCGTACCTCTATCAGTACCTAAAAGACACTAGTGCAAGCCTAATCATCATAATTATATTACATTCCTAAAACTAGACACAATATTACAAGTCGCCCCGCCATGTCTCACAGGACTATTCTCTACCATTCTATTGAAATCTACAGCACTACAGTTTTATTCTTTTGAAATCGTGGATGATTAACTAAGGCATTGCATACCAATGGTGTGTCCATGGGCCTGAATAAAGAGCATGGCTTTAACCATGTGTAGTGGTTCGTCTTTTTGGTTAGATGTCAAATCATAACGAAAAGAGAAGAAGTTTCCGGGTAGGCACTAAGGACTCAGCATGAGGTCTGTAAATGAACTCTCTGCTACTCCTTCCCAATTGATGTCTGAGTATAGAACTCCAGAATCACACATGTAGACTTAAGTTCTTGCTGCTTTTATTCTATTTGATATTTTGCTATTGGTTCCTCTTTATTCTACCATTCTTGTATTACCTGTTGCTACCCATCTGGACAATGCATCCAGGCACCATGTGTTTGGGAATACCAATGTTGAAATGGAAGAGGTGGATCAAGTGCCTGATAACGGATCTAACACATACAACAGCTGTGCATGGGGTGAAGTTGAAAGTGACATACCAATTTCCACATTGATAATACATATCATGGCTTGGCCTGTATGGTTGTCCTTGCCAACATATCATCCACTCTGGGGGCTAGTCTGGGGGCCAGAGAATATCCAATAACAAATCATTCAGTGTTTTGACACTGTCCAAAGGGTGTGACAATTGTATGGAGATAAGAACATAAATCCTTCACATTCACCAAAGAGAGCAATTTATTTTAAATGGTCTCTGTTAAAATCATTGGTATAATTATGGTTTACATATACTCAATGTGACTGATGTACCACTTTTGGATCCTGTCTGTAAGAGAAATTCAAGAGTTTAATTCTCTTCCACCAAATGTGATGAGGACGAGAAAAATGAGGACCTCAATGCCTAATGCCTGTCCAGAAACAGTAAATCCCATTATCCTAGTTATTATTCATGATATATATGGGTGAGTGGTGTGACAATTTTTAAACTCACATTGAAGGTTTTTGGTTTAACCAAATAACATACAACTTACACCTTTGTGATTTATGTCAATATTTATGGAAGCTGACACTGGATATGGAAGGTCAGCCGAGGTGACCGCTTAGAACCCGCCACACGTCCTAAACATAACTCATTGACACCTAGACAATCCTACCCCTGGCCCAACCACCAATTACACCGCCCCCCAGCACCAACCTTCCGTATATTATGGTTGAATAGGCCAAGCAAAAGACAATTAAGAACCATATCTTTTCCTAGAATACCGATGCTGTTAATCTTTCTTCTAAAATCTTAAATCTCAGATAATCTCACATCTCTTGTTAGTATTTGCAGCCTGGATAAAGAGGTGCCAATAAATATTTTCTAGAGAAAATCCCAACTAATTATCTTAAATTTTCTGTCAATGTATCCTTAAACATAGAATGAGGTCTTGTTGGTTTAATGATGTTACTATAAAATTATTGTTACAAACATCTGTACAGTCAACTTTATGGACAGCCCATTATACATGTATTATCATTCCAATTAACTTCAAGAATGTTCACTGTTCTTTGAACTTCACATTGGGAGGTACAGATACATATGTAATTGCACTTTAACACGATTTGTAATTGGTGAAATGTGTCTGTACAATGTAGCGTGAATATAACCATGCATGTTCAAGTGTCAAAACATGTATAAGTGTAATACATGCAGGTGGCAGCACCTGCCTCCGGGTTCGTATCCATTACACCAGGGGACCTTCCACTCGTCCGTCACATGTCACGTGATGGGTCTGAGTTACGCAAGCTTTTCCCCTATATAAGGGCAGTTCCTAAAGTAGTTCTCAAGAAATCTCAGATAATCTCACATCTCATGTTAGTATTTGCAGCCTGGATAAAGAGGTGCCAATAAATATTTTCTAGAGAAAATCCCAACTAAATATCTTAATTTTTCTGTCAATGTATCCTTAAACATAGAATGAGGTCTTGTTGGATTAATGATGTTACATGTTACTATAAAATTATTGCTAATGACAGCATGGACAGTTAAGTGTGACGTGATCTGCACAGTCAACTTTATGGACAGCCCATTATATTATCATTCTAATTAACTTCAAGAATGTTCACTGTTCTTTGAACTTCACATTGGGAGGTACAGATACATATGTAATTGCACTTTAGCACGATTTGTAATTGGTGAAATGTGTCTGTATAACATAGCGTGAATATAACCATGCATGTTCAAGTGTCAAAACATGTGTAAGCATAATACATGTATGTATGAAGGTTAGGTCATCCTGTTGTAAGGAAGAAATAGAGTAAAAAGAAACCACGGAAAATCACTGCAACACCATCACAATTTACAAATGTCACAACTTGTCCTTTAACAAACTTACATCATATTTGTATGATTGCCAAAATGTTATTCATAATGAACAATCCACCTGGCAGAGGGCAAATCTCAGTTGTAGTCCCCTGCACGCAAGGCCTACACCGGGACCAAAAGGACCCATGTAAACAAAACATATGGCCATAACTAGAACTCGTTTTGTGCTGTCATACCACAACTCTGCCAGCATATGCAATCAAATATAATTCAGCAGCATTTCATTGAAAGCTTGTCGGCATATAATTTATTGCTTAACAAGATTTTCTGGAATGAACTCAATATGATTTGCTCCATGTTACCAATAGACCTTTCGAAGCCTACTCATGATGACAGGGACAGACACATCTTTTTTAAGATGTATATAAATCAAAGTATACCCTTATTCCCAATACTTTACAATTATTTTGGACATGTTGAACGTTTCAGTTATTATCTCATTTGCTTCCTACCCCATTAACTGTCCCACTGGTATCCTTATTGCTGTACACCCTTGTCTAGAACTAATAATGAAACTGATAGGGTAGATTCACCTTGAGGCGCACACATACGCTGATTCGGACACTGAAATCTTTAGTTCCATCTCGGGTCCTTCCTGAATGTTAACAGCTACAACAAAGAACAAGAAAAGAGCTTAATAAAATGTCAAGTGTCAAACTCAAGGTATATGTTTTCGACTCCTGGTGAATCTACCCTTAAACCAAGAATTCTACTAATCTTTTCATTTACACTATAGCATGGGGTCCTGCCCAGACCAGAACGAGGTCACACACGTGACAGCATCAGACCTTAATTGTTGTGATCTATGGTGGACGGGCCTGACCGTACTGGAGTAATTTGACCATACACTTTGGGCTCATTTTCTGCCATTTATATCGTAATTAGAGTGATCTACAACCGCACTATGCCACCTCGCGAGGTGGCGCCTCTCTGGTTGTGCGTACAGCCCCCGGCCACTGCCAGCAGATACTATGATTTAGTAAATAGTGGAAATAGAGGGCGGTTCAACATTAATTTTATTTTCATTCCATGATACAACTGTCCATACTTCACAGTGCTATACTAGATACTACTTTATCTCCTCTTCTATTTGAGATGACATAATATTATACCCAAGGGCATAGAAAGAGAGTGTCTCTATATAATGGTTTTGTTTTAGAAATGGAACCCCATCTCCTTTGTGGCAAAAGGTGTTACATTGTTACATCCCACATCCTAAGCAATTGAATTTCTAAATGACATGCATATGACCCTAACACAGTTTTCACTTCTCCAGATGCAGGTGGTGCACCGTGGGCAAATGTGGAATTCATCAAGGACCAAATCAGTTAATGACATGGGATCAGCGGCGAATTTAAAGGGGGGTGCGAGAGTTTTGCTGATTTTGGATCCAGAATTGGCTAAAGAAAAATAAAGAAAAGAAATACGCCCTCCTTTTCAAAACCCTGGATCCCCCATGGGGGTTCAAACAAACCTATATTTATACACCAGTACCTGCATACCTTATACCTTTACACACATGTATGCAGAATTCTATCCTGTGTTGCCTTGGCTTCCATCCATTACCAGTACATCCTCACACAATACCTCCACACCATTTCATAAATCGTTTTCTTAAATATATTGCAGAGAGTGGGAGAAAGAGACGTACAGATGGAAGACAGGTGGCCAACCCAGCCTCTACAAGGCCCTATTCAGGTGCTACGGCCTAAACGTTATCGGCATAGGGTTCTTCTTTCTACTAGAGGTTGGTACATTTCTAACTCCTATCTTCGACACAGGCTCATTGGCGCCGACATATATCCAATTCAGTCACATATCAGATGGGAGCTCAGTGATCTTGTCGATGGATATGTCTAAATCTCGAAATCAAAATGGGGAATCAGTATTAATTCACCAACTACCGGGTAGTAGTTTATGAGCCTATTGGGAAAGGTGAAAGGGAATATGGATGTCTATGGATTCTAAACGACAAAGAAGACAGTTTCTAAGGACATATTAGATGACCCAAACAGAGATCCTAAAAGAGCATGTTTAAACCAGATATCTTTATCTTAGTCTTCCCTCATTGTGACACACAACATTCTACGGCCATGACCAATAAGCAGATTTCATGTCCAGTTATATTCATACAAAGCTCGGAATTGGGGTTTCAAATCTGGGCAAAACCCAGCGGCTAGGGAACACTTAGGGTCACTGTTGGAGGATCTCTTTTATATCTGCAGTATAATCTGCACAGTTTAGACGTCAGTATCATACGTTTTAAAGGTGAATGCCATGGTCAGAAACACTTATCAGGTGTCCTGGCTTTTATCCCCAAGAGGTGAAAAGAATGTGGCTCACTCACCAAACATATATTAGCCATTACCCCAGATCTACAGCTAGATAGCTCCTCTGTCCAACAGAATGAAGTCGTAAAACCCATTGAGGTCACATTTCAAGGTAAAGACTGCATATAAAGTAGAACCATGTAATTCCATAGCTGTGAGACCGAAACGACACTATTGTCTACCATTTAGATGCATTGTGCTTTGTAATGTACACCTTTGTATTGTGTTAACACAGACCCAAGAGGTATTGGGGTAAAAATTGAAAAACAGGAAGGTAGTTAAAGTGGCATAGTCCGATTTTGTTTCATTTTTCAAATTCTATCCAATGTGTTTTACACAATGTAATAACACTATATTTAGGGGTTTGTGGACAATTCATAGTTGCCTTTAGCTGATACACACTTAAAAAAGGGGTCCCATGGACCTTGCTATAGCATTTTACAGTGTATTTCCAGTGGATGGAGTTTGGCATGCACGCCAAAAGTAGGAAATGGAGTATAAATCTGACAATTCTTTCAAATATGAGCTTAATTATGAGGAAGGAGAGCCACTAAAGTAGTCACCATAGGATGTATGATCTATGTGAACATCCTGGTTCATTTCGGAGAAGATTGATTTTTTTGGCCCGAACCATCAGACTATGCCACTTTTAGTATTTCATTTATAGTTTACCGACATTGTATGGCTGTATGACTTTGCAATAGATTTAATGTAGGATGTACAACACTCATACGTGAAATCCATTTTAACTCATGCTTTTTAAGAGAAAATGTTGTTTCATGTGAGGATAGGCCCTTGTGGTTTGTTGTCTACATCTGGAGGGAGTAATCTAGAGAATAAATCCATGTATCATCTCAAGCTGCAGGATATTGATACAGAAATGTATGCGGTTAGGGCAAGGTAGATGTCATGCAGATCTATATGAAGATATGAAAGGCTCACCTGGGGCTGTGAAAATGTCTGAATGTGTCCATCTGTCCATCAGCAGGTATCAAAGAGTCTATGGGGTATACATTAGGTATCAGCAGGGGTTAAACCCTGACTCTAACCCTCATTGTGGCAATGCCCGGTCTCGAACCCCTCTATTAGAGGGTAAAGCCCCAGACCCGCCCACCCTTTTAAGGCCAGAGAATCAGATACCAAAAGGTCTATTAATAGGACTTCAGGGAACTGTGCAGTATAATCTAAGACGTATAGGTGTCTTAAGGTCTAAATATATATGTGTATATATATATATATATATATATATATATATATATATATATATATATATATATAAATCTCCTTTCTTCTCCCTAAAAATGAAAAAAGAGAATCTGTCAAATGTTATATGTGTATTATATATACAGTATATAATATATTATATACAGTATATAGCTGAGCAAGCCTACTGCTTTTACTGCTGCTCCAGTCAAATGACACCAAAGTTGGTTGGTTTTAAGTACATCATTATGAATAATCATTGCATAATAATGCAAAATGTCTCTTACATATGACCGTCAACGTCCCCACACTGATGCCACATGGTTTATTTTGCACTACGTATGAAATCACAGAGATCATTGTCGAAACCCACAGCGGTGGTATAGAAACTGGCATTTGTGAAAAAATAGGACCATGTAGTGTGATTCTATAGCATCAGTGATCTGTTAGCTAACAAGCATACACCATGACAATGGTAGGAGATGTATGGCCATCATAGTGTGTAATGTGATCCCCACCTTTTGACATAGCCTATACCACTCAGGTATGTGTGGTGCACCAACTCACCCACCTATCCCAGGTCCCAGAGACAGCTGCATGGAGATGTACTCACTATGGTAATAGGTATGAACTTGTTAACTGTCATGCCAACAATAACTGAGCTATCTGTAGAAGGTACAATGTCAGGCGACATGAGATGATACACAACAGGACAATTTCAAAGTGAAAGTACCCATAACTTAAATGAATCAAATGGTTATTTACACAGCATAACTGAAAAGATATTGGACAGTTCTAAGCGCATATATAAAGTACACTGTTGCTGTTTTCGATCATTGACAATGAATGTATTGGGCCAGCCAACATGTTATCTTTGACAGTTGTCACTAGCTTGGTGCACTTGCCCTTTTCAAACCCTGCTGCACATTAATTTGAAAGTTGTGCTTCCCCGATGTCATTTGATGCAATCAAATGGGACCTGACATGGGGAGGATATCACAAGAGTCACCGACTGCACATAATTCTTGTCATACAAAGGTAGTTAGCCTACCTCCAGTACATCTCGACATAATCACCTTAGATTGTTAAATGAGGTGGGCAAAGCATAAGTCCAAGGGGACACAGAATGTGGGGGGTCACTGGGTGGGCAGAATGCCCTAACCCTCCCCTAAAGTCTAAATAAATCTAAGGGAATTGCCCCCAGAATAGCTACACCTGTCTGACGGCCATTAATCTCGTTAAAGGTGTTTAAAGTTATGCCTTAAGGGAACTTCTCCCACGCATGGGATGCGATTCGGTTAATCACCCAACTTTGAATCTGCCCCAAGTTAGAAACCTTCAGTGAGTGAAGGTAGGAAAATGATCGGAGGCTTACTTCTTTCCCCATCTTCCCCAGTCACATACTTCTACATTGCCTTTTCAAACCTACTCTGGTGCCCTGAGGTATAAACCCTCAGGGAACCACCATACAGGAAGTAGTATAGGAAGTAGCAAAGCATAGTGGTAGTTTACTATATTACTCTCCCACTTCCACCTGATGGTAACTGGAAATACTCCTCACTCTTCAAGCTTAGGTTTTATTTTTCTAGTCTGAAATATATGGCTGAAGAGTGTCAAGTTCAGGGACATTGTGGCAGTCACTAGCGCCTATATATGGCACTAGGTACGAGTGTATTTCAAACCCTACATCAGAGATCTTACTCTTTGCTGATACATCTAAGATACCTGATTTTCCTGCGAGTATTAGCAAAATTGATTGAGAAGCCTTTCCCCTTTCATATATCGGAACGTAAGAATCTTCCCCTTAGCTCCATAGGCATGACAAAGTCTATTGTCACTAGACAAGGAGTCAAGAGTTGGGAAATGCATGATCCCAAATACATGTGAATTAGTTGGGGCAGAGATACAACTGGCCGATATAGACCCTACACAAGGTACCGTGATCTCTGACGGCAGAGCGAACTGTAGAGGTGTGGAGGTATATTGTATAGTCAGCGAGGGGCCACGGTAAAGTATGGGCGTGTATGTATACTATATAGTGAGCATTTGTAATGACACTTATCTAATGTTATTGATCGGATAGATAAGGCTCATCCAGTTCACATGACCATTCCCTCTTGTTACAAAGACATATGTATTGCCTCTCATTGAAAAACATATTTAAAAGTGTCTTTTTTAAGATATGTGTGGCTTGCCAATCTAATTGCACATGGATCCACAAACCGGCAATGTACCCTTAAATACGTCATGAACTCCTTGTGATCTGTGATTATTTTCAAGATACACGAAGGGTTTTTGGCAGAAATTACTAGGCACAGGAGGGTCTTGCCAAAAGGGAAAAGACAGTCAAAAAATAAACCACGCACATTCTTTTTTTTGCATTTCCCAATGTCTACCATCCTCTCACTTTGTTAAAACGTGTACAGTGCTTACAAACGTGTCGTGTACACGTTTTAGGTAAAAAGGTTATATTCCAAAATGGTTTCTCTTTGAAGGCTGTTATACAGGTTCTTTAACACCGTTTTCATTTCGCAAGAGCCTCCTGATAAATTGAGACATACAGTCATGATACCAAGAGCTTTTGAAATAGTCCTTGTACAAGAACATTGTACCTTTAGATTAAAACCCAGAAATATCTAATGGATTTAGATGGATACAGAAATCTGACCACATGGGGATACTGGGATAGAGGAGAATCTATTTCTCAGATACACTGGGGTTGTGTAGGTCTTCAGGTAATGTTTGTTAAGGCTGTGTCTGAGGTGAGATGTGGTGTGACGTTTCAGCACCCTCAGAGTATAAAAGGCTTAGGCACAATAGCCGGGGGGCAAACTATCCTCGGTGTCTCATTTCCACCCCTTGACTTGGCGTGAGGTGCTTTGTGTTAAAAGGGAAAGTGAAGGATATACTTAAGTCCTATAGGCTAAAGTTAAGGGTTTCCATGTAATGGTGTTTGTATGGTGTTCAAAGCCTAAGGAACCCCCTACACGTGACCTTAGAAATGTCAGGCCTAAAATATCAAGCAGAGGTTAAGTGACAAATAAAATGACAAGCCCTCCCCTAATCCAGCAAAGAAAAGAATTAGAGTGGAGAAAGAACAAGACATTCCAGTGTCATGTGCTTTATCGTAATACTACAGGAAATCCGTTGCTCTGTGTAAAGGTGCAATTTTGCATTTCATATGTAGGAGGGGGGGTGCACATTGAGTTTACTTCAGTAGTCAGTACTTTTAGGGAGTAAAGCCGCAACCAAAGGACTCTCCTTCAATTAGCAATTTAAGAGGCATCATGAAAGTACTGCAAAATGACCCATTGACCTGGGAGCAAGCCAAAATATCTGGAATTACCATGGATCCCTAAATGGAGCCTGGTCACGGAAGAACGTCCATTCCAGGAACTGCTAGTCCATTACTCTATCACTAAGGGTCAACATGGCGCCATGGACACAGATACAGGTTATCAGATACCCCAGTGAACCTAGTCAACGAAGACATGTATCAGAATTGATGATAGACCTACCAGGTAGCACAGTGTCCCTTACAATTACCACACCTATACCTAGCCCTTTCTCTCCTGTCCTATTGTTGTCTCCTAGGTGGGAGTTTCAGTATCAGCCCACAATAGGATCACATCAAGGCTGTCCAGGTGGGGACTGACAGCAGATAATGACCACCAGGTAGGAGGTCAGGGAGAGGTTGGCTGTGTGTAGGTGTGGAGGGATGGGGTGCTTGTATAGCCTGCTGATGGGCTTAATGTCTGCCTAATGGGCCGTGGTCAGATACACTGGAGGAAGGCGTTCACAGGTAGTATACAGGAGAGCAAGAGGTTGTGACTATGCTTTTATTCTATCCCTATTCTTAGGAGTGGTACAGTCCAATAATTAGAAGTTAGAATTCAAAATGACTGGTCTTTTTGTGTTCACTATTTTAACAATGTGCATGCTTGTACATATAATCACTTGTGAGGGTATGGTGCTATCTTTAGTTGCAAAAGTGTTTATCCGTCACAAGTCGTGTATCGTTACATGGATTGATATTATGTAAGACAACTTAAGTATAAATTCGATAGTGTCTGAACTGGTCATGGCTGACAGGTGGTTACCGTGTGTGGAATAAACATTCATAATTGGTGCACGCAGCTACAGGAATCTGTAAGTGCACGTCTAATTGGTGGGGGCTGTACCAATTACCAAAGTACCAATGCCCCAATATCTATAGCAATGATACGTCAATGTCCAGTATTGTACTAAATATGAGCCAAGGGAGCTGCTCACAGAACGCCTATATTTCACACCTGACATACCTCACAGGTAGATAAAGGCATCTTCCTCTAGACCTTAACTTGCACACATTGATCTGCAAGTGGTGAATTGCACCCAGGTGACGTGTGTTTGTTTTAGATACAACTCACTTGGAGGATGGCATAACGTAGTTACCAGGTGATACCTACACACTAACCCTTTAAGGAGTGCAGGACACATTAATATATTGAGCCCTTTGGTCGGCGTGACTGGGATGGTGAGGTTGTGGAGTGTCCATTAGGCGCAGCCATTGCTGAAGATGCTTACCAGCGAGTTATCACTGATAAAAGAAAGCGGATAGGTACCAGTTGCCACCTAATAATTCTGAAATGAATAGGGGGTATTATTTCATTGGTTGATGATACATCCCACTAGTTTGCTAAAATCGTTCCTCCTGCATTTATGTACCGGTACCATGATGCGACTAGTACTGTAGACTGATGCACTCCCAAAGGGTCGGCATGATGCACCATAAAATGTTGGTGAGTACTATACTGGTGCATCGTGAGGACAAAGTAACATGAACCTGGCGGCAATATGCACTACCTAAAGAGTTGGGGTGAGCGTTCAGGTAGCGCCTCATCAATTAGTCACATGACCCTCCCTATACCAGCTAACCCCTACACCAGGTGGGAAGTGTGTACCACTATAGGGCCATAGGGGGCACATGAATTTTCTAAGATAGGACAAAGACCAGAGACGACCACCTGTTGGTTACCTAATAGATACCCTTCAGCTTCATCAGGTGCTCATATATAACCCATAACTTGCAGTATAGCAGTGACAGATATGATTGCATACACAGATTAAAAATATAATATTTAACTCGGAAAGAGGTATAGGCACCACCATGGATTAAGACGCTTTTGGGGGTCCCCCAAACGAGGCTAACATGGAGAAACTTTGGGTAAATTACGGGTGAAAGAACTGTGATTGGGGAAAAATATGTTCATGTTCACTTAGAAGAATGTCTATAGGTTTTAAATGTATAGTTTGTTGGTTAGATTAAGCTGTGATGTTAGTAGTATACCAAGCGCATTAAAAATGGTGTAGTGGTCATGCAGGGTGGCGACGGTTAGGGCTGCAAATGCTAAAGGATACACATTCCATTGGGATACCTTTTTTCTCACTCATTTTTGGCTCTCTTGGTGCATTCGGGGATCGGTTTTCTTACATTTTGCAGTGCATTGTGGGTGGGGGTGACCTTGAACGCATTCACTTTGAAGGGTAGTAAGTTGACTCAGGGATCAACGTTGACCCACATGGGGAGGACCAATAGGGGGTGGCCTTACAAACCAGCATTGATCCCTCAGCCATTCGCCGAACGCCCCGTGTGTTAACCAGAACACAATGCTGACGTCATACTTCTGATATGTTTACCCAAGCTGGCAGCAGCTCTTCCATTTACACACTTCTATTGAGATAGAAAGGTAGACTACCCTTGTTTGTCACAGCATGAGGGTGTTCCCATCTTTTAAAGCTAAGACATATCATTATTTGTTCAAAAGTTACATGTATATTAGTTTGTGTGTGTGTGATGGGGGGGTGGTAGTGAAACATGGATCCATACAGGAGAAAGCCTTTCCGAGTTATCAGCGTTTTTAACGCTTACCTCTAGTTTAAGAGACAATCAGCTTTTCACCATAGGTAACCAACCACATGTCTGGATAGATTTGAACAACTTTGTCACTAGGCATACAGGCGTACTGAAGACATAGGTTGTGGTGACAGCCCTGGACAAATACATTTCACTGGATAACCTCTTCATTGGGCGATGAGTTATGTATAACTCAATGGAGATATTGTACCGACTGCGGAGAAGACATCATAGTATTTTTTAAACTTGTATTGCCTCTGGGCTTTTGGCATTTTGTTTATTACAAAAAGTAAACATAGCTATAGACCACCATCACATGGACGTAAATGCTGCCCTCTCGTGAGTCATATGGTATTCAGGCCTGCACTGAAGGTGATCTGGGTGCTGATTGGCTTAGAAATCATATGCAAGAAATATTGGTAAAATTATGAAAAAAATCACAAGTGACCCCAAATAGTTCCTAAATGGAACAGTAGATGAGTTTTTATATTTTGCCAAGGTTTGGGGATTTTATCAGGTCTGCAAATGTTCATCTGGCCAATGGAGGTTTTGAGGCCCAAAATAGGGTAGAATGGCACTTGCTGTACGTATCGCTCCCTTAGTTAAGATTTTCAGGGTTAAGCCTATCCTATATTCTAACACATTGTGTGTGAGAGATGGTTTAATCTTGCTACGGTCGAAAATATTACCAACGAACATTACAGGGGGCTGTTTTTATGTGTTATGCTATATAGAAACATAGAGGAAATGGAATTAGTTCCACGTAACCTATAGGATGATTGGACATTTGACCTGCCTATTTCAAATGCCCTTTTAATGTCATTTTTCTGTTACAGCAAGGATGGTTTTACAGGAATCTGGCCAAATTAGTCACAGAAATGGTGTGTAAATAAAAAAAATAGGAAAACCTTGCTTGCGGAGGTAGGGTAATTCACTAAATATTGCAGTTTCTATGAATCTCCCAAAACATAACTTTTTCTGGACATAAACCACCTACAGGGTGAAATTTTCAGCAGAAAATGACATTTTAGACTGATTTTAATCTTCCTAGGGTTATTGATGCACAGATATCCATGTAGGGCCTACCATAGGGTCCATTGGAAGTTTGGTCGGGTTTGCGGTGTTTCGTCAAAGTTTCAGTGAGAGCGCAACTATCTAATTAACCAGTAGTAATTTATCCCCCAGTGCAAATATTAGTACAATATTGATAACAGGTATTCTTGATGCATGTAACAGAAAAGGCATGCCTTAAAAAATGATCCCCAGGTAAGATATGATCTGTAAAAGGTGGGATTAATTATAGGCCTAATATTAATCATTTTTCACCAGTTTTATCATGTTTTTCATGATTTTGTGAGTTTTTCTGGCAAAATCCTAACAATATTTTGCAAAATCAATGCCCCCTTCATCATCAGGTGACTGAATTCAATGCAAATATGCAATTTGACAGCTCTAGAACTGCTGCTTGTGCAGTGCATAGATCTTTGATGATAAAAGTCGCTGCTCGGAAATCACATTGAAAACTGGTAGGAATTTCAGTGTGAATTGCACACATCAATCCCCTCATATCATAACATTGAGAAAGGCTGTTGCCACCAAACTTTAGGATTTTATAGGACAGACCCTAAGGTTTGATAGGAAAAACATTTTAGTTTTATCTGAAGACCCTACCCCTAATTAAGGTTACATGGACGTAAATGCTGCCCTCTCGTGAGTCATATGGTATTCAGGCCTGCACTGAAGGTGATCTGGGTGCTGATTGGCTTAGAAATCATATGCAAGAAATATTGGTAAAATTATGAAAAAAATCACAAGTGACCCCAAATAGTTCCTAAATGGAACAGTAGATGAGTTTTTATATTTTGCCAAGGTTTGGGGATTTTATCAGGTCTGCAAATGTTCATCTGGCCAATGGAGGTTTTGAGGCCCAAAATAGGGTAGAATGGCACTTGCTGTACGTATCGCTCCCTTAGTTAAGATTTTCAGGGTTAAGCCTATCCTATATTCTAACACATTGTGTGTGAGAGATGGTTTAATCTTGCTACGGTCGAAAATATTACCAACGAACATTACAGGGGGCTGTTTTTATGTGTTATGCTATATAGAAACATAGACCACCATCACGAGACGATCATAAATCTCTGTAATCATCCAAAATCGGACAGAACACTTGGAGAATATTTGCTTTATGGCCAAGGACCCTTTTAGTTGGCGATCTCAGTACGTGTAGAGGGACATTAACAGGTATTTGGCGATGGCAAATAGGGAGTATCATCCTTGATTATCATGTTTATTGCTTGTCTATGGGTTGGATGATGTCCTTAAGTATGATTAATGACATTGACATGACATAAAACATGATGCATCATAGGTGTTCCCAGGACATCCACTCTGCCTTGATGATTCAGGATTAGCCATGAAATATAGACTGAAGTATATAAATCAGTTAATATATCACGGGCATGAGCTCAAAAAACATGATTAATAAACCCTGCAGGGGAAATCCAACAAGGCATGTAGACATGAGAACAATCCAACAGAGCCGAAGCTCCAGGCTACTCTACCAAATAGCAGTTAACTGAAATCACCTACTCAAATACCCAAACCAAAAAGTCCAAAATAAAAAGGATACCTGCAGGAGTAATTTTACCTTAGGACTGTGGACTTAAACCCACCTGGCAGGATCCATTATTGGGTGTTGTCAGTTATTTGGCTGGCGTTGGGATGTAGTGTTTACCTTAGGGCCTATGGGAGCTGGGAGGCAGTGTAAACCGGTGGGGGAGGCAGTGAGAACCTGTGGGCGGCTGGTTACGCTTCATTACACCCCCACCTGTGGTCTAATTAAAGGTGTCACTCCAGGGTGGAGTACTCCACAGGAGGTCAATGGCGGGTAGCCAGGTAGACTCTACCACCTCCAGCCCCCTGGTTCTACCAGCACTAAGGGACCCCAAACCTACACTGATCATGTACTCTACAGGATGAGTTAGAGTTGTCAAAATTTAATGTTTAAACTGTTATATGAAGTACAAATGTACTCAAACGAATAACACTATTACATATTTGTATTTAACCTATCAATAAGTACATGGATAACATCACTGGGGTTTATGATTGGATGGGTGTGAACAGCTTGATATCAACACCATGCTGTAGATTACCATAAGAGGGAAAGACTGGTAATGACATGATCATTTTCACTAGAATGGGAATTGTCATGGGATGGTTTGTGGTATTTTGAGTAATCAATGAACTGTTTCGGTGTGTGCAGTCATGTGAAACAAGGATTGATTATTGATGGATTATTGATTAGTTGTAAGAGTGAAGTGTACCACTTTCTGGTACTTGTTGTGTTGGCAGTATTTAAATGGATTGTACAATTCAAAAGTGATTATAATGATGAATTGTCATCATTGCAAAATTATCCTTGATTTAATAGAAGTTGCTTGAACTTGATTAGGTCTAGAATGCCTTTATGAGACGCTCGATCTAAATTCGAGAAGAAACTGAAGTTTCTGAACTTTGATAAACGATGCTGTATTCTAAGTGGTTTTCTTCAGGTTGAGGTTCTAAGGCAACACTGAAGCTTGTGCTTAAGGCTTAAAGTGAAGGTTTTGAAGGAGAAGCCCACCAGGAAGGCATAAGATCAACAACAAGGATATGTAGACAGAGTAACGTCCCCTCTAATTGAAAGGCAGTAACACTTTGTAAATCCTCGATATGTCCCAACTACACAAGCACGTACATTTGGCATGCTGAGAGTTAATTTTGTGTCAAGTCCTCATCAAAGACCTGGTGACACTCTAGTTATTCTGGTATAGTTTACCTACTGGTTGGGGATCTTAGGGGGCGGGTTGGCCTATTTGGTACATCCCTGCATGACTCAGACGTCTTATGATGGTTTGCTCTCCAGGTGTCAAATCTGCACAAATTGCTGCATCCTTAAAGGTCAGGGTCAGAGAGATAACCATCCATGTGTCCTTGGAAATAAGATCTGATGTGGCCCCTGGGTGTTCAAGGGGTGGGTTAGCAGGCCACAGTAAAAATAATGACAGGTAAATGATAGCGAGGTGAGTTCCCAGAAAAAGACACTCAGTGTGCTATAAGGCTAACTATGACTTTGTACTAGCCACAGAGTGCAATTAGCTTTGGCAATGCTAGGGAGTGGGGGTGATGAACAAAGGAGGCAGATCTCTCTCATGATTATGGCATTTATTGGTGACAAGTAGGATGAGGAAGACTCAATAAGGGAGTGATCATTTTTTTAACAACAGGGGGGGGGGGGCTGGTGGGTTTGTGCGCGGATGCGCGAAAAAAATTTCGACCCCCCTCTCGAGGGGGTAAAATTTTTTTAACCCCCCCCATAAGAGACAAAAATCACACGCGAACGTCCACTTTTAGCCTATAGTAATGCACAGGGTTTTCCACTGAAAACAGGTGAAATTATTTTGACCCCCCCCCCCATTAGAGGTGTTGACAAAATTCTGACCTTCCCGGTCAAGGGGTTGAAAAAATTCTGCCCCCCCTGTTGTTAAAAAATGATCACTCCCTAAGTACACGTTTTTATTTAACAGCGGCTGCATTGTATTCCACCTATTTCATTGGGAAAATGGTGGTATATGTCATGACCAGACTCTTGTGGCTTTATGATAGTTTGTAGACATGTATGTTTCTGGCGGTTTAAGATCAGGATGTGTCTCCGTATCAGAGACAATGCCCCCTACCCTTTATTATACAACGCTTTAGTCTCATCGTGACAATGTGTTACTGATATGAATCTTTGCCGATCCCATATAGAGCCTTCTTATTGACTCTGTGTGAATTTACTCTCATTGATCAAAACTTGTTTGCGTATGAAGTAATTTTGATTGACAGGATATAATTCTATGCAGTCCAACATGTATTTTTTTCCCGGTGACGTTCCTATTGTGTATATGGGAGTGGGACACAGACCCATATATAGTCTATGATTGTCCTGAATAATCCAAGACTTGTAGCCCAGCAGAAATTAATTGGGAACAAATAAGGACTTCTGCGCGAAAATGATTTCTCATGAACGGGAACGGAAGCATATAGGTTTTACTAATTGAGGTCCATTTCATATAGAAAGTGAAGGCCTATGTTCTAAAACAAACATGATAATACATAAGCTATACCATCCTCTTCAACTCCCAAAAGGAGCATTTTGTACCGATTTAACACACATAGCCTCTTGTTACTTTTGAAAATTAATGGGCACCCATGATTCCCAGGAATGTACACCAAGAATGACTGAGGGAGCAGAAATGTGTTTTTGAGGTGACTGTTGGTGTATTAGTGTCATCGATTACACAACCGGCTGTGCTGGTGTGAAGGGTAAGGGCAAAGGCAAGAGAGCGATGTCGTTTGAGGTAACAAAATCAAATCGAAGCCTTTTCATAAAATTTCATTCTATTTTCAAAATCTGAAACGAAAAGGGAACTTTGCCATATTACCCAAGCTTCCTCTGCGGATTCAACGCACATTCCTTAAAATGTTGGCATGGGTAACACTAACTTAATATTTGTGGTCAACCATAACTTGCTGGATCCATTGACCTCAACATATCATATTGCTTTGCCTGAGTGCAGACAGGGGTACGCCTATATCACTCCTGTGGCTTTGGTTAAGGTGGGACCTTTTCTGGGCTTTAGTGGTGACATTTTGATTGCACGTCTTATGACGAATCATGCAGGGCAAACAAAGAAGGTCTTGTGGTAGAATGAGTCGATGGTACCAGCATATGTATTATATTTATAGAGGCTAAAGAAACAAGGGATGGTGACCTGGGAAGTATATGGTGCAGAATGGGGAGGACTAGCACGATTTGTCTAAATATACACTGTCTGGGCCATAAAGCATAGATCAGGCCTTTGCTCAAATTATTGTGGAGAGAAACAAAATAATGAGTGTTTCAGTCATACAGATGAACTAAGTTGAACAACACTGGTTTTGATTCCTTATAAGTATAACCTATGTTAGGTGACTTTCAAGGTAGACAAAAATTTAATTTGGAATTGGCAGATTGTGCCAATAGTTATGCTGGTGGACGACCTGCTAGACAGGGTTGGGTTTTGGAATAAGAGTCTGAATTATCAGAGTCTAATGCTGATGCTGGACAGCACTGAACACCTCCTCCAGAGTCAGGAAGTGTTAACTATATATCTTTTTACGAAAGGAATGTTTTGTGCCTTCTCTTTTTCCCATCGGAACTTGAAGAAGGCAGCAATTTATCTAGGTCTCTTGGACGTATTTTATGTGTCTTTAAGTATTGCAAAATAGTGTAACTACCTGCTCCATAGCTGTAATTTACATTTACACGATACTCACTTCTTTAGAAGCTTCTGTTTAGTACCCCAAGACATGTAATTATAGAGCTCCTTGTTGTTGTTAGCTTTGATACAGTTCTAGACTTCTTTAACCTTCAATGTGATTGTAAGACTTTTTATGTTATGCATTGGGGCTACTTCTATTGTCCTTCTCTAAGTGACATGTAATGAAAAGAGCATCACCTTGCCATTAGCTGTATACTTAACACACATTTTTGGTAGGGATGGAGTGTCCCCGTAGGCACTGGCATTCTAACAGAAGGCCACCCCAGATACACTAAAAGTAGGTTCATTCTTTATATAAAAAAGGTTAAAGGTTTGAATACATGAAAGGGCACTTACTTTTAACACCTTATAACCACATATTTCTTTCTTATCAGCATACTACATATTTCAGAACTTTGGCACCTGTGTTTTAGATTAGGTATTGATAGGATTATATTGTTGTATGGAGCTTACTATATTTATATTTCATATTGGCCAGGAGTGGAGTCAGACTTGATCCTACTGCACATAATGGTATTAGAGTTTAAGCGTGGGGTTTAAATAAAGGATTATGATTTCTTGTAGCATCGACTGCCAAGAATGCTGAAAATAGACATGAGAGTGTTTGACCAGGATTTTGGAACTGGAAATCATAGACCACAGAACACTCTTCGTTAATTTTGCTCACTTATGATGTGGCATAATGAGCACAAATAGGTCATGGCGTCACAGGCGGTGTAAGGTGGATATACAAATAGTAATTAGCTGTAACACGTGTTAAAGCAGCAGCATGACGTTCTTAGTAATATTGTTGATTTATATACAACGTATCTTAAGTCTTCTCTTAAAGGGACAAGTTAGCTTAAATAGCAGCTGACAAGGTATAGAGGGCCGTTATAACTACAAGAACGTCCTCATATCAGCCTAACAACGATGGTAGATGGATCCCTCAATGCCCTCTTTAAACAGAAGATATTTTGGTGACCACAAATAGAATGCCTTAACGACGCCACATATAAGAGATAAGGCAGAAGATCGGCATCATCATATAGGTTTGGAAGAAAAGAAGTCATAGATGTATGACTCTTATACAGGTCACGAGCATAAAACAAAATCCTTGCCCTGTATCAATTCCAGCAGAGAAATTCAAAAGACATTTGTTAAACATTTTTGTCCAGGGGTAGACGAGTTCTATGTGCAATGTTAAGAAGGGCCGACAAATATATTCTGATGACGTTTTGTTCACAATTCTCAAACTGAGTTTCAAAGACTCTATGTTTTTCCCCACCAGGAGGCGTTCCGTATCGGCCAGGCGGTGTTCCTGGGTCTGCTGGTGACGTACTTCGAGGCGGGTTCGGATGTGACATGGTTGGAGGCGTACCTGTACGCAGGAGGATGGACCTTGACGTACCTGTTCGTCATCATCTTCGACAACCTTGCCTTCCACAAGAGCTTCTACTTTGGACTCAAGATGAGGGTGGGCTGCACCTCCCTCATCTACAGAAAGGTAACAAGTCATTGAATCAGATTGTATTTTATGTGCATTTGTTGAATTATTTTTGGATAGCTGTAGGCCTTCCCTGTTCGACCCGACCAATATCGCCTTATGACTTAGTGTCTACTGTATATGAATAACTAGGTCTTGGGAGGAGGCAATTCATATTTTTTAATCGTAATCTTGTTAGCTTTGAGATGCCTCGTATATCGCGTTTAAAAAACAAAAACATGGGATATGACAATCAGGACACGATCATTTGAAGAAGAAGCTCCCTTACTAGTTCCCCTTTTCTGTGTTTTTACAGTTGATGCGTATGAGTCAGCATTCTCTAACAGATACCAACGTGGCTAGCATCATCAGCCTCATATCTTCTGACGCACAGAGATTTGAACAGGTAAAGCATGAAACGACGTCATACTAACATGATGATTTAACTTGATATGTTTACAGCCATCTCATAATAGCTTCTCAAACGTAGGGTCTATTTTGGTTGAAATAAAACCTGTTCCTTCCTTGAATAGTTATTGTCACCTTGGTTGCTTTTTTTTTAAACTGCACGTATTATTATAACTTTACATGTCAGAGTCTGACATGCAGCATAGTTCATGTAGGCAAGTGTGTTGCCTCAGTAGAAAAATCAATGATGAACTAGGTGTACAGGCTGTAGAATTTTGCTTTGCCTCTAAACAGCAACAAATTATATCAAATCCATCTCAAGACCATTTATCTAAGCATCCAACGTGTTCCTTGTCCGCAGAGTTGTCTAGGTATCAACTACCTGTGGATCGGGCCCCTTGAGACGGTGGTGGTTGTGGTCCTACTGTGGTGGCAGCTTTCTCTGGGGCCCCACAGTCTCATAGGTACAGGAGTCGTCATCCTCCTCGTCCCCATTCAGTACCTTACAGGGAGATACCTTTCAAATCTCAGGTAGGTGCCGCCACCTGGTCGGCAATTGGAGAACTATGAGTCACTGGTTGTCCAGAGACTGAGAAAGTATTGCTTTCACAATTTGTAGTTTCAACACAAGGTATACTAATGACAATTTGTATATTCCTGTCTGATACATTGTACTCTGTATGAGGGTAAATAATTTAGGTAATAAGAGATGTCAATTGGAAGGCATGACCCTTCTTGAAATAGGGGTGTCATGTAATGGTCCTACCATTGTATGCATGTTAGACTTATGTTATGCTACTATGTGGAAATGTATCGCCGATTTGTAGATCACCATCCCAAAACTCATCCCTTTTACATGTACTGATTCAGGTCCCAGTTAAGTCGTTTGGTTGAGCGTCGTGTGAGGATTATGCACGAGATTATCTCAGGAATTCAGACAATAAAGATGAACTGTTGGGAGGCTCCATTCTCTTCTCTCATCACCACTGTACGCAGGTGCGTTTTTGTTCATATATATATGATAGCCTATTCTTCGTTATGTTTATCTGTTTTGTTTTGATTTTATATATTCCACATGGCTCTACTGTTTGGCTATTTAGCCAATTTTAGAAGAAATTCAATCAGCATCTCCATAAGAGAATAATAAAAAAAATAAAACAACTGTAAAGCCTTATAACTTGCACAAGAAAGCCAAGAAAATGAGCATAGTTCATTGGCTTCAATGGATTTGAATTATCCAATAAATCTGGTTTAATTGTCATTTTGTAATTCTCACTTATCTTGACGTACCTCAATGGCATATCCTTCACGTATAGCTCTGAGTGGCGGTGTCTGCGCACACTCAGTCACTGGCGGAACGTTAACAGTGCCGTCTACTTGGTGTCGGGGAAGGTTGTAATGTTTGCGACGTTTGTAACGTACGTCATGCTGGGGTTTGGGACGCGGCCCTCCGTCATGTTCTCTGCCCTGGCGATGTACGAGGTGCTAAGGGCGTCTATTGGGCTGCTCCTACCCTGGGGCATACAACACTTCACTGATGCACTAGACGCTGTCAAACGGATTGAGGTAGGTCCTATGACAGATTTAGGCATAGACGTATTGCACATTAGGGAATTGGGGATATGGAATGAGATGGATTAGCTTAATGGTAAAGGTGTGATGATGATGGTAAGGACGCTGTCCAATCATTGGCTAGATGGAAATTGTCTGTAGGGAGGCCTACGTTGTCCATACTGTATATAAGTTTATCACTGTTGACAGTCTGTCATCTTACTGCAGCCAACTGGACCTAGTTGCACTGACCATGCATTAATGAGGTAATAATGAAACTGCTCTGTAATTTGCAAAATATGCTTTGATGCAAATAAATCGGCCTGGCAGATCATTCTGCATTTGGTATTTCAGTGTGAGTAGTATGAGGAGAGGGTGTTGGGATATGGCTACTGGTGATAGACGAGCGTTCAAAAAAAAAAGGGGGGGGGGGTATACAGCAGAGTAATCCACGTTCTTCTGGGAATTCATGCTCTCACCCTCCATTCCTCATTACAGAAATTCCTTCTGCTGGAGGAGAGGAACATCCTAGAGTCCCACCTTCAGCAGTTCTTGGGACGGCCGCCACTTCCGGAGGGCGTAGCCGTCAGCTTAGAGAATCTGACTGCCGCTTGGGGGCGTGACAAGTCAGCCTTCCGGGTAGACAACCTCAACATAGAGGTCCAGGAGGTAAGAGCAATAGCTTCAGATTTATGGTTGATCTAATTTGACAGGTGACTTTAAGATCCAGTGATATATGTATATTCCACATATAGAATACTTTTGGGAAAGCCCCTCCCCCTTTACCACAAGTAGATTTCCAAGGGTATACCTGCAATAAGTTTTGATCCTCAAAGGACTGGGTAATGTTTTACGCAAATGTAACCCACAATCTAAGCATTCAAAATGTAGGTATAGTAGTTATAAATAATAATTTTATGTAACTCTATCCTTACAGGCTCGAATGGCGGTCCTCGTGGGTCAGCCCGGATCAGGACGGGTAAATTCACCTTAGCGCTAATGATACCATAAATATTATAGCTAGAAATACTGATTTCGCTTCCACGCAACATACAGTAAACTGCATCCTAAGCCTCTACTACATACTCCATGCTTTCCCAATCCAGAAATTATTCATGATGAATGCATTTACGGGTTCGCACTTAAATGGCTTTTGACTAAATCCCCTAATGAATAGATCCAGGTTGAAAATAGTGTAAAGGGCATGGCTTTGGTGTCACAGATTTATCCTTTTCTATATCATAACCTACGGGTATATCAGAAGTATACGTTTATTGAACACTGCGATAATATAACCATATTTTCTCTAGTCGTCCTTGTTGATGGCTATCCTGGGTGAGTTACCCCGTGCTGGTGGCTTTCTTCGTACACGTGGACGGCTGGCCTATGTCCCCCAGCACCCCTGGGTGTTCAGGGGGTCCCTCAGGGACAACGTCCTCTTTGGTCACGACCTGGACAATAAACGTTATCACAATGTACTCCACGCCTGCGGACTCCAGCCTGTAAGTACATTATATAGATAATCTCATCAAATGCCTCTAAGAGCATATACATTGTATATACAAAGATCTAGTACTGATGAGGTAACTGGTAGACTATAATTATTGGATCGGCTGCTTAGAAACGTTTGCTTATAGGTAGTTGAATTTGACGCTTAAATTATAGAATTATGATATAGCGTTATTGCAGTATCACACCAGCAGCGTTCCATCATTTATATCCCCATCAAAATCCCTCAAAAATGATACATATAATAGTCAGTATCATAGTATGGATACTGATATACTGTTTTTCTTATCCCGTCCAGGACCTGCAGAACTTTGTAAATGGAGACCTCACTTTGATAGGGGAGAAGGACCAAGCATTAAGCAATAGTCAAAAAGCCAAAATATGCTTAGCTAGGTAAGAGAGTTTATTTTAAGGTTGTTACCGTTGTTGTTACCGTTGTTGTGATGTTGAGGCATATGCTATACAGAAAATTAAGCTGAATGTTTTTTTTTTCTTTTTCTGGCCGATGTTATGATGTTGAGGCACATACTATTCTTACTTTCCCTGTAAATTCAGCTGAATGTTTCCCCGAGGATACTCATTGAATGGTGTTATGTGAACCAGTGTAATTTTACCCTACAGAGCAGCCTACCACGATGCTGATATCTACCTCATAGACGATATCTTCAGTGCCATGGACGAAAAAGCAGCTGTACATATATTTACAAAGTAAGAATTTATTCTATGACAGTTTTGCCCCTATTGATAGTAATAATTTTATTATCTATAGTTGATAGGCCAAACTAACATTGTTTTAGATATAGCATTCATGTGTAATAATGAGAAGGGAATATGTAAGGCAAACTCTTTAATCCCGTGCATATACATTGTATGTTGCCACAGTCCAATGGGTTATAATGGTTTTCTGCATCTCTTAAATTGATATTCCTTTACTTTTCAGGTGTTTTTGTGGCCTATTGAACACAAAGACAATCCTATATGTAACGACGACGCTGAGCCTTATCAGGGCAGCTGACCACATTATCATTATCAAACAGGTCAGTTCACATGTTCAAATTCTCGCTGGCGTATAAAAATGTTACCCTGTCCCAAACATCAGGGTCATGTGCTTGTCAGTCTTCGCCTGGAGATCCAAAGAGGCGGTGCTCGATATTACTTTATTGCTCATGTGAATGGCAAAGCGGTAACTTGTATTTATGGTTGTTTTCTTGGTCCTCAATTAATCTACTTCCGGTTTGCTGACAGAAAATATATATAGTGTCTGCTTCACAGCCCTAACTTGGCCCTTTCTATACCACCATAGGGTAAAGTAGAGCAACAGGGGACGTGGGAGGATCTCCGCAATGTGGGCGTCGATTTCCGGGAAGCTACGGGCACGGCGGATCCGGAACTAGATGACCGGATAGACGATGGGTTCACCAAGGATGGACTGTCCCTTACGGTCAGACGCCGACGTCATGGGGACGTCATAGATGACGTTACAATAGGGGAGACGACGGACAACGTCAACATAGATCTCAAGGTAGGGCTTGTGGACTCTACCAATGCTATAAGTTTACACATATAGCGCAGTTTCATCATTGATTCATATTTGATTTAATCGGGGTATGTTATTACAGCTCATATCGGCTCTATCTTGGTCATTTAAACTGTACCCTAAAAGAAGAAGGAACCAGGAATTAAAGGGAAGGCGTCTTGATTTATAAGATAACATATTACATGAAGAGTAGTTATTAGGGAGTGATCATTTTTAAACAACAGGAGGGGGGGCTGGTGGGGCTGGTGGGTTTGAGGGTAGGGGGGTCAGAATGTTTGCGACCCCTTGACCAAGGGGTCAAAATTCACCTGTTTTCAGTGAAAAAGCCCATGCATTATATAGGTTTAAAAGGGCGCCGATTTTCAGCCCTTCGAGGGGGGGTTAAATTTTTTGACCCTTTAGACGGGGGCCCAGAACACCCCCACCTCTGTTGTTAAAAAATGACCACTCCCTTAGGTGTTACATGTCTTTGAAGCCCACATCGATCAGGCCAATATCAATTATAAGAGAATAAGCAGACATTGATTGTCTGCGGGTAAAAATCATCAATACATTAGATGATAACGACTACAATTCTTCCTTCTATACAAAGGAGCCACCCATCCCTGAGGTCGTGACGGAGGAGGAGAACTGTAGTGGGTCGGTGCGCTGGTCCACTTACTGGACCTACCTCAAACTGGGAGGACGGGCCTTTGGGTTCTTTATGTTCGCCACTCTTTGTGTCCTCCTACAGGTAAGATATGTGTTACAGTGTTGATACAAGAATCTAAAGATGACAGTTTGTGAGTTGGAAATCGCGACATAATGTATAAAAGAAATATCAAATTTGACCCGAATTACGTCATATGTTGCTGCCACATTCCCCATAAATAATTGAATGCACAGAGAAGAATTGAATGAAAGGAAGAAAGAAAGAAGACGAAGGCAAAGTTACTTCAGTTGAATGACATTTGATTAGTATCTTCTTTCGTGGTATATTTACTATTTCACCTCTGTAGACTTTCAAATGTAGATTACTTCATTTCAGGTTTCATATATATTGACAGACTGGTGGCTGTTTTACTGGTAAGTTCACCTTCACCTCCTTCTTTCATCTCAATAAAGTATCAACTTCGTAATATTATATGTGTTCAAATTTTCTTAAGCTCATTTCCAACTACTGTATTTGATTTTGAAAACATGTGATTATCATGAGACAAATTATGATGATAGAATCATATAACATTTGTGTCTTTTTCATGTGACTATTCTTATCTGTTCTCATATTAGCAATTACCAACTGATTACAAGTAATTTTCATTTTCTGTCCGCTTGCAGGTCAAAACACCAATGGCCTTCACAAATCTCAACTAACCCAGTGGCCATGGCCATGGTGGCCAATCCCACCACCACACAACCACCAGCCTCCAGCGGCCTAGTGAGCAGTACACCTTCCTCCATAGAGGGACTCATATCCAGCTCACCCACTCTAAATATAGCACAAACAGTGAATAGTTCAATACAAACTATAACAGACACTGTACTGCAACCCCAAGGTGCTGACAGTGCTCATATATCTACTTCTAGTTCCATTATTACCACACTGCTACCCTCCATTGTAGCCCCCACCACGGGGCGGACTCGTACACCAGTGACACAGGTTCACTATTATTTTTATATTTATTTGGGAATCTTTGTTGGTTTCCTGGTGCTGGCCTTCCTCAGGGCCCTGGTCTTCAGTATGATGGCCGTCAGAGCATGTCGGATGTTACATAGGCGCATGTTCAAAGCCTTCCTCAGGGCGCCCTTAAGCTTTGTAGAGAAATTTTCAATAGGTAAGTAAAACATCTTGAGACATTTTTCTGGTCTCCTTGATAATGGAAATTTTAATTTTGAAGGAAGCATAGATATTCAATTGCTTTTAATGTGCTTCAAAATAGTCCATAAAACTTTTTCTATCTCATCGAAACTCCTTCGGATTTGTGTTTTATCCCATTTTCAAAATATAAAAAAAAGAAGAAGAAGAAAGCGAACTATGGAATCATCCCCTCACATAAGAGAGTATCGTTGGTAAAGATATCTGTACTCCAGTGGACCTCTATATCCATTTGACGATACAGGTTCAATATAGAGGTTAATTCATTCATATTACCTTTGTAGGTCGGTTGCTATCTAGGTTTTCACGTGACATCATGACGATAGATGATGCACTACCAGCCAGTTTATTTGACTGTATACAGGTCAGTATTTATTTTTAATCAAAGTGTCAAGATATGCAGCCTTTCCTTGGTTTAATAACTCCCCATTAAGCTATACCACAACGTATAGGTGCATCTTTTTACTACTAGTAAATCATTGAACTAGAACAAATTAACGCAGTCGACCTTCTCAATATCGAAAAAAAAAAACAGAAGCATCTCATGAAGATTTAACGTGCAGTGACAATCACACTTTTCTGCCCCTTACAGTTCCTGAGTTTAGTAGCAGGTATGGTATTAGTGATTGGAGTAGCAAACTTCTGGATGTTCCTCGTCCTACTCCCTCTACTGACCATATTTATCTACACCCGCCGGTACTACATGGCCACCTCCCGCCAGGTGAAACACATAGAGGTGGCAGGTAGGTCATGGTCTTGTTAATGAGGAAATGATAACCATTTTGTATGTTTGTAATTAGGCTAGATGTAAAGAGGATGCGTTCAGTGAGAAACGTTATATATAATGGGAGAATCTTTGATAAAGTGTTAGGGATAGTCCGGATATTGCCTTGTGAGAGAGCTATTGAACTGGAAAGGTATAGATTGTCTGCCATTTAATCTGAGCATCAATCAACCTTTACCTGTCACTAAAGAACCGACAATACACTTGTTTTATGACCAATTCAAACTTAATCTTCTAACAACCATACCCCTCCCCTTACAGCGCGGACGCCCATATACCAGCACCTCGCCCACACCCTGGAGGGGCTGTGGACGATACGCGCCTTCCAGGGGGAGGAGCGGTTCACACGTCACTTTGACGTGTTCATGGACCGCCATACGTCAGCGGCTTACACCTACCTGGCCGTGTCCAGGTGGTTCGCGGTCCGCCTGGACCTGCTCACTGTCCTACTCCTGGGGCTGTTAGCTGTCATAGCCGTAGCCGTTAACAACAGTGAGTTTGCTAATGTGATGTGCTTAATGATAGTCTGGTCAGGTTAAACATCGATATTACTTTTACATATACGTGTGCTGTGACAAAGGTCGGTCTATCTGATTTAGTCATTGAAGTACGCAATTGTAGGGTGCCCGTTTTAACGCCCTGTTTCCATATACTACTTACGGCCAGATCAACCCATGGTCACACTCTCGTCTTTGCAGCTGCCCTGATATACTAAAATGTGTATGCCTATTTCTGCTCAATTCTTTGATCGTTCTGTCAGCACCATCTTAATCTTAAGCTATCATCTCTCACCACAATAGAGTTAAGGACTTTATAACTATAAATAAAGAGATACGTATGGTTATCTTTCAAAAAACTCCTGATCAACTTTATAAGTTGTTATCCTTTCAAAATTGCAGTTATTGATCCCGGTATGTTGGGTCTGGCTATGGCGCATGCGTTGAGTCTGGTTGGTTTGTTCCAGTATTCTGTCCGCCAGACGGCAGAAGTAGACAATCAGGTGAGTGCAGCATGTTACCACAAGAACCCCTCAGCTTAACTACCTGTAGTATATATTTCAATAGGAGCGACTTCGGACTCGATAGCAATCATGTAGAAGTTCCATATAAAAAAAGATATGGGGATCTAAGGAAATGAAATTTTTATCATATGCCTTTCAAAACTAATAGAGTATAGGGGTGGTAGCAATATATGCCACAATATGTGTCACAATTGATTTCAATACCAAAATGTTCTCCCCAGATGACGTCATTAGACCGCATACAGGAGGTATGTGACGTCACTCCTGAGGCTGACCTCATCAGCAGTCTACGCCCTGCGTCTACCTGGCCGCAATACGGCATCGTGACGTTTGAAGGCGTCAGCGTCCCTGTGGACGGGGACGTCCGGAACATGCTCAGGAACCTCTGGGGCTGTATCAGGGCTGAAGAAAAGGTAGGATATTAAAGTCGAGGGCATTCAATATTAGCTTATTTTAACAAATTAGGGTCAAGTCATTTATTGCCAGCTGGGGGAGGGGGGTTGATGAATTTTGGCGGATCGGCAGATTTTTTTCCGACCTTCCCCAACCACTATGACAAAAATGATCTCGGCCCCTCACTAAGAACTGATTTTGCAAAATGACCCCCTCCCCCCTAAAAAAAAAAAAAAAAAAAAAATCGGATACAAGCATGGAATGACGCATCAAGATGGGTATTTGAATTGCCAATATTTAGTTTAGACCCCCCAGTGTGAAGTTTTATTGGGTTTTGCTGCCCCCCCCCAACCAAGGGGCTCTTTTTCAAAATGGCCACCCTTATATCTAACAAGCCCCCCCACCCCCCACCTGGCAATAAATGACTCGGCCCTTACGTTACTGGGTCCAGGGCGTTCCAAATAATCCTGATCACTGACATCTGGGACTTACATAGGGGAGTCTCTTCCCTAGATATCATACCTCTTTTAGAAAATGGGTTTCATTATTAAACATGCCTACACCATAAAACACAGAATTACTGGTGACTCAGCCATATAGATATATATGTCCTAAGTAGAGTTGTTTTTTTTTACAAACTTAGATGTATGAATTCCTGTTGTATTTAGGTTGGAGTGATTAGTCAGCCGATGGGATGTAAGGGGGCGCTTGTGGCGGCCCTCCTGCGTCTTTCTGAACCACGTGGTACGGTGCGTGTGGACGGAATAGACATCAGTGATATCGGCCTCCTAGACCTCAGGGAGAGGATCTCTATAGTACAACAGGTAAGTTGATATATAGACCTAGCAGATATCTTTAGAGATATCAGGTGAACAGCGTATGTGAGTCTACTTATATACAACTCTATCTGTAGCCATGGGAGTGAAAGAAATGACTACGAACTGTGCCGGTTACAAACATCTATCTAGTATACTACTCACAAATATGTGGACGCTGCTGCCAGGTTCAAATGTCTAGTATACTACATGTACTTACAAATATCTGGACTCTGACACCAGCTTCAAACGTCAATCTAATATACTACTTATCTGGCCTCTGGCACCAGGTTCGAACACCCATCTAGTATACTACTTACACATTTATCTGGCTTCTAAAAAAAGCACCATGTTCAAACACCAATCTAGCATACTACCGTTATACCCCTGATAAGGCGCACCCCACGAATAGTGGTGGCTCCACTACGCGATTTTTTGGCACATTCTCACTAACTGCTATCCCTATAGTGCCTAAGCTATAGGGTGTTAACATTCCTATATTGTAAACATGAGATCAAAATTGTAAACATGAGATTTCAGGGGTTATTTCATGGGTGATTTCTCTCCTTGTGTGTCATATTTACAAACTAACCTGCACCTGCATAGACTCTGTGATTGGGTGGGAGTTCAATATATAAACAACAACACAACAAAATATAAATAACAACACAGCAGTCACATAGATCGCAGGGTCTTGTACTGTAAAAATCAAACCTGTCTGATATTGAGTTGCAGAGACTCCCCAATGTGAAAGTCTGCAATGTTTACATAACATCAGTTTGATTTAGCAAACAAAAACATCTTTTTGACAACACAAGCATGCTTGAGAGCGCACACAATCACATCCCCAGATAAACAAATAGCTCCCTCAACATACACATTCTACCTTGTAATGGTAACAAATACTACTGTTTAACCCATGTTTGTCTCCCATTTTCTGAGAATTGCTGCGATTCTCTGCAAAAATCGCGTAGTGGAGCCTCACCTTATAAGATGCACCCAGACTTCATGGATCTGCCAGAAAAATTTAAAATGAAATAACTTTTGTTCAAGTCAATGGATTTTCGAAATTCACAAACCTATGAGTGGCTAAAGCACCCCCTGACAGCCTAAAACTATTTTAGAATTTATGGGTTACATTGGGAAGATTTTCGGGAAGGTCTCAATTTATTCTCACCCTATAAGGTGCACTAGGGGCTTATCCTCGTGTATAAGGCGCGCCTTATACGCGAGGTATTACGGTTCTTACAGATTTATCTGGGCTCTGGTACCAGGTTCAAATGTCCATCTAGTATACTACTCACAGATATGTGGACTCTGGCACCGGGTCCAAACGGCCCGTCTAGTATACTACCGGCGAGACATGTACAGTCTAAACTCTGAAGACAGGGCCTACATCATAGTACTAACATATATTACAGTAACGGTGAGGATGTGGAGGATGTATCCTCCAGAGGATTTACCAAGATTTACATCGCTCGCCCCTCCCCAATCCACATTGTCGGCTGCCCCACCCCAACTCTGATCATATTTGCAATCTATTAGAATTCTACAATGTAATTAGACGCTGGTACATGTATCGGTACATGTATAAGTACCCTACATCCTCGGACCTACATCTTGGTCCTTAGATAAATCAGGTTTATAGATACATGTACACGAATCGCAGTTCAGCTAGATCAAAATTGAATTACTTTATTTGAGGTTGGTGTGAATATGTTTTATTCGCCCATGACAGGATCCTACAGTATTTGGCGGCAGTATCAGGCGGAACCTGGACCCATCCTCATGTCACCCTGACTCGGCGCTGTGGAAGGTTCTGGGGGCCGTGCTGCTCAGGAACAAGGTGCGCCACCTGCCGGGCCGCCTGTACGCCGACATGGCAGAGCACGGCAGCGCCTTCGGACTGGGAGAGAGACAACTACTCAGCCTAGCCAGAGCTCTACTACGTGATACCAAGATAGTTGTGTTTGAAGAGACACCCTCTGTGTTAGATAGGAGGTGTGTATACAGATTTATCCCAGTCTCTGTCACATGTTTTTTCAACTCACCGAGATCATTTATAACTATCATCTTAGTAGGCTTGTAACTTTCATGCTGAAAGCTCTTCCTGTCTGAAATAAATGAACTCTAGTCCTTGTTTTAAATCTATGTCCATTACTTTCCAGAGTGGAATCATTAATTCAATATGTACTTCGTCACCACTTCCCCAACAAGACTGTGATTATTCTGGCCCACAAGCCACAGAGTGTTGTAGATATGGACAGAGTTATGGTAAGTAGGATTGAGGGTGATGCGGAGAGAACAAACCCCTCTAATTCTATCTGCTTTCCTCATATGGCTAATGTATTTGTAAACAGCCATATTAATACAAACTGAAAAGGATATAAAGGGTCTTTTTCCCCAGATATAACAATCACTTTAATCGAAACCTTGGTAATTTTAAATAAAATTGACCCCTGAATTGTAATGCGATTGCCATCATCAGTGATTCCCATTCATTCATCCCCAACATGACTTTGTTAGGTACTGGAGGAAGGTCGTATTAAGGAGTTTGACTCGGCGCACACCCTGCTCCAGGACCCCCAGTGCACCTTCTCCCGCCTCATCCACACCCTACCTGACGCCAAGGTGCGCCGCCTTCAGAAGATGGCGCTGGACAAACACGAGAACAAACCCTATCGTCCTCCAGCGGCACTCAGCAGTGAACTGCCCGCACAGCACACACGGGGGCAGAACTTCCTGCCCTCCTTCCAGACCAACCGACTCTCTGGTGTACTTAGCCACTTTACTGGGAACAGGTTCTCCACCAATAGGTTCTAACTGATTCTCTGGTGTACTTAGCCACTTCATTGGGAACAGGTTCTCCACCAATAGGTTCTAACTGTCTCTCTGGTGTACTTATCCACTTCACTGGAAACAGGTTCTCCGCCAATAGGTTCTAACCGACTCTCTGGTGTACTTAGCCACTTCAATGGGAACAGGTTCTCCACCAATAGGTTCTCACTGCCTCTCTGGTGTACTTAGCCACTCCAATGGGAACAGGTTCTCCACCAATAGGTTCTCACTGCTTCTCTGGTCACCCAACCATTTCACAAATAGTTTCTCCACCAATAGGTTCTGTCTCTCTGGTGTATATGGTACTTATAAAGCCACTTCACGGGGAACAGGTTCTCCATCAATAGATTCTAACTGCCCTAGTAACTTCCCGGCAATTGGTCATCCCACGATTTCACTTAAGGAATGGCTTTTCCACCATTGAGTTCTAACTGCCTCTTTGGAGGAGTCAGCGACTTGACTCAAAATAGGTTCTCAACCACTAGGTTACAGTTATTTCCTCTGAGTCAGTCACTTCACTGGCAATACGTTCTCCACGAGAAAGTACAACCTTTCAATTGGACTCAATCATGAATCTTTGTTTCCATGGTGAGTTAGGACTCCTTCGGTGGTGTAATTTATACTGCCCACTCTGTGATGATAATACTTGAATGTATTGCTGTGGAATTGATTGAAAGAGGTTACCTTTTAGGTGGTGTAACCATGGAGGTATAAGGCTCTATCTCTATAGGTCGAATCCCACATGGCGAAAAATACCCCAAACATCTCTGTGGTTTTGAATCTGTTGCGTTTGTGGGACCTTTCCCAAATTCTCAAGGGATATAACTACAGTGGGGTGTATAGAATACAAGGACACTGTTGTGCTTTCTCATGTATTCATTGGGATATTTTGCCTTTGTTCATGTTTATATCTCTAGGAATCATGTATTTTCTGGCCTAAAATCGCAAGAGTCCTTGTGTTCTATACACCCTGTTGTATACTCACAGCCCTTGTGAATTGGGGAAGGTCCCACAAACGGAACTGATTCAAAATCACCGATATTTGAAGCAATTTTCGCCATGTGGGATTCAACCTTATGGTGAAACCTAGCTAAAGTTGGCTTTAACAGGTCCCTCTCTATAATGATAATGTCCCCCGTCTTCAATACAAACTACGAAGAACATACCAGGTCCATATTTAGATTAAATCTGATACACTTCGTCACCAGTGCTGCGATGGCTTCTAGTGGTTCATAATACTTTATTTGACTCTGTATACCTCAGTGTTATTTCAGATATTGCATCAATATCACATAGGGGGGTGGGTACCTTTTAGCCCTCAGAGTTCTCACTCCCGCCTTTTTTTCTAATCTTCTATGACTGGGGTACCACACTGACCTCTATACATTAGATGTTGCAGACACATTGTATTCCGGGACTTCAGTTTCCAGACCAATAGCAGAAGGGTGAAAATTGAGTTAGAGTTTTCAGAGTGATTTCTGCAACTGTAACTGCTACCGGTACTATTGATGTACAAAAGGAGATTCGCATAAGGATTATTAGATATATGTAAAATAGAAGTCATTGTCTATAATGATCCCCAATAACTGCCAATAGAACATAGAAAAGAAATCCCTTTAAATCCATGTATGCGGCAATCTAGAATTGGTATCATACGAAGGTGTTCCGTCCAGAATCATGTATGTGCACTATGTTTAATGGCTGAGTAACAAATGTGGAATCATAATTGTAAAAATCAGCATTTGAAGTGTGAATCGTAGGGATGAAGGCATTCTCTTAGGTTGCCTGCCACATAAGACAGTACATAGCGCGAATGACATACACAGCATAAATGACTTGATTATATATGTATATAAACCCTATAATCACTAAGAAATGTCTTTGCTATGCGTGATAAAAGTGGAATATTTATAATTATAAAACTCCCTTCTCCTCCTATTTTTATTCATATGGGAAGTCATTTTTTTTTTTAAATATAATTCGCACTGTATTTCCACTTATATTGTAATAAAGTATCTTCCTAACTTCTTACACGTTTTATGTTCAGAAAACATACGTCTGTGTGTGTAATTGTGTAAGATAGTCCTGAACATAAGTCTCCTACCGATAAATCTATCTATACAGAAGTACCACGTTCAGGCATTGGTTTACAACTAATTTCCATTTTCAACCGTCTGTATTTAGCGCATTTAATTGTCTGTACCTATTTCCACGTGGACTAGACACTGCCTGTATGAAGGACTGTAGAATGTATATAGTCTTGTTTGGTCCAGAGAGCATACTGAAGGCATAGCTTGTAAATACTCATTATGTACCACCTTTCATCGAAATAAACTGGAAAATGAGATATTTATTGCAACACGGTCTTGGTCATTAACTAATATAGGGTGATAAACAAATGACATCCCTGTAAGTTTTAACTACGAAGGTTTATTCCTTTATTTTCTTCTATGTGAAAAGTTCTACTGGTCCGGCCAGACATCGTCCCAGACGATACAAAAGATCTGATATCGGCTTACATTTTTGGATGATTCATTAAGCATATTTAAATTTGAAACATAAAAGACACTATATCAGTACTTGGAAGGATTACGCATACTTATATGCATAAAAAGAGAAATAATACACATCTTTTTTTTTCTACATGTATATGGTTATAAGATATTATGCTATAATATAGCAGTAATACGTTATCACAAATGACTATAGTAATTAAGTTAAGAACGTACGCTATGCAGACTATTGTCTGTAGAAATCACGTTAACACACTTTGAATATACTCACTAACATTATGTTTTTCACATCATAATAAACATGTATGATACAGAACAGAAAAACTGGGTTTCTAAAATCTTAGTGGAGCCCTCAGGACCAGCCATCTGGGCTCAATAATCTATTTGTAGATATCATTATCTACACTCTAACAATGTTGTAATCAATCTGAAGAACATCTTCATGGTCGTCTGATATGAAAATAAGCTATACCAAAGAGTGACCGATTAAGAAGTATTTTGTAGTAACGAGGTCTACTACTTCATTTTAAAAATACATTTAAAATTGATATCACAGAAAATCAGTACCAGCAATGGCATTCCTCCAAAGATGGGTATTTGACCAATCTGGACATATAAAAATGATTTAGTCCACTCAGGTTTTTGAACTAATTAGTCGATGCCCTTGCGGACATTGCCGGATGAGTCGTAGAAACTCATGGCTGGCTTCTCGATGGAGGAGGAGGAGACGAGAGAGCGCTTGGACCCAAACTGGTTACTCATTCTGTCCAACTTCTCCACTGTAGACAACTGCGGCAGCGTCATCAGGTCGTTATCATCTGTATACATGAACTGTAGAGCTGAAAAGGATAACACGATACACATCTCATTAGGTTTATACATAAACTTACAGATTTTTCTTACTGAAGATAACAATTCAGAATCATTGAGGATGCAAGTATGTCTCCAAGACGATTTCTTTCATACAGTTCACTTAAGCGAATCTCGAAAAGTATGCTTAAATCATTCTATGCCCCAAAACTTTCAACTACATTTAAATCCCATTACTGACAGAGATATTGTATTTAATACATAGATATATTGATAAAAGAACATACATAAGCGTGCCACGCCTATGCCATACCTGAGTGGCAACTTTAATCTGATAACATCTCCCAAATGCACATACTACTTACAACAATGTTAAGTGAATAATAACATGAAGCATTTATACATAAAGCAGGCAGCCTTACCCTGATCAGCCATATCCCACGTCTCCCTATCGTTAGCATGCTCCCGGATGTCTTTAAGAACACGGTCAAGCTCCAAGTGTTGTGCACGGTACCTAAAGGAAAGAGAATGAGATTCATCATTTGTATATCATTCATAATCAATTATCAATTGCTCTAGTTCTACTGGGAAACAATACATAAAGACATAATAGCTTTTAGTCTACATAACCTATATTTCAGAGCAATATAAAACTGATTGAATTCGTCATTCATGTCTTAAACACTTCTGACAACCTTACTTGAGTTCCTTGGCCTCAAGTGCAGAGAAGATGACCTTGATGACGACCTTCTGTAGGATGGGATCCGCAGAGCGTGCGTACAGCGCGAGCGACTCGCGGACATGTGGGTAGTCCAGCATCTGTTCACATGTCTGTAAAGGAATAGTTGGGCGTTAGGGGTTACTGACGATTATATACTTTCAATGTTGGCGTCATTTCATTACTTACCTAGAAGTCAATCTCAGGTAGAAGACATTGATGCTTTTATGATTTCATAGCTTGATCTGAGAAATGTCTCAGTTTGTAGGTTCTGATTTGGAAAGAAACCATATAGTCAAATTGATCGTCTCAGTAACCCTAATTTGGATGAAACTGTGTGATCTATGATCTAGATTTGTCAAAATTACCAAATGAAGTTATAGTTAATGTTAGTTTATAGCTTTATACGTACATCTCTGTTCTCTGCAAAGTACAGCAGTATCTTGCCTGCTAGAAGACAGATGCGGTCATCGGCCGTCTTATTGGGGATCTTCAGCAGAACAGGCAGCAGGTCCTCCTGTGGTATACAAAGGGTTCACATGGCTATAGATTTTATTGGAACAAAGATAGAAATTAACCAAATATCAAATGATACCTTTACTGAATTCAATCAAGGCAAATGTATTTATGATGAGTATCAACAAAGTTCAGTCAGATGAAATGAATGCAAATCCACGAAAAGCATCCTAACCTGAGCACAGATGGTCTCTGAGCTCTCTATAGCGAGCAGCTCCAGGGTCTGTAACGCATACCGCTGGGTGTCCGGGTCTGTCGACTGGCACAGACCAATCATGGCACGGGCTGTAAAAGAGGACATAGAAACTAAAACTTCTAGTACTTGGTATTTAAAAGGACAAATAGATATAGATATAAAGGTATCTATTGAGCCATGAATTATCCTAGAAAATGGATTTTTTTAATAGTTGATTTTTATAAGAGATGCTACCGGTAGCACACTTCTCAAAAACAAATCAACTTTTCCTTTCACTGATATTCAATTTTCTGAATTTTCAAAAGATATTGCTCTCTTCATCAAATTGACTTTTTACCTGGTGAATTCAATGATGCCATTTGTGTACGTATGAGAGAGTTAAATGCCAGTTCCAGGAAGATTCCAGCAATGATCCGCTTTGTATCAAGAGTTGCTGTCTGAGCCGCATGGCATAAGTCATCAAGTCTGAAATGAGTAAGAAAATATATATCTAAAAACATTTATTGAAATAGAACTGTATTGACCAACATGGACATAATGATACTATAAATGTGCTAAGAAATATACAAATACAAATATTAACACACTCTCATCAATGGTGGTGGATCCAGCGTTTGGGAAAGGAGGGGTGGGCCCTTCTTCTAAGTAACATTATCGGGCGCACCCCTACTTTTTGGTAAAAAAATGGGGTATATAAGAGGCAATAGCCCCCTCACTACAGGCAAAAAAGAGAAATTATTTGTATTGAGGAATCTTCAAAAAATAATGAAATACAATAGAAAGGAAATTGAGCAGTCTTCCCATTTCCATGGCTTACATACCCATGCTCATTGACGACTGCCCCCTTGTTGTCCTCAGAGTCGGATACAATGTAAGACAGTGCCACCGCGGCTTCATGCACCAAGCGGGGTTCCCGGGAGTGGAGTAAGGCAGTAAGTGTACGCACCCCACCCATGTCCACCAGCGAGTCCTGTAATAGGAATAAGATGCAAATTAAAAAATAAATAAATATCATACACTTTGGTATTTATATGTATTATTGTATACTTTGATAACCTAATCATAGCGTGTTAGAAGGTCCAAAATGAAACTTACACGCAGTATATCTTAAAAACATATGTCAATAAACAGGCCTTTTTTAATCTTGAAATAGATGCAAAGTGTACAATGTACTTACCTGTATAGCAGGTATGGTGAGTAATTCCGCAATAGCCTCCACGGCATGCTCCTGGGTTGTCGCATCAGCAGACAGAGCCATTCGGATCAGAACCTCCAAACTGGAGACAAACACATGAGAATAATAGAAAATGAGGGACATATAGTAATTTACTTTTACAAGCATGCTCTATGTTACAACAATCTCACATTTAAATAAAAGTCTACATTTGATTTTAGATATTGGTGTTCACTTACCCTCCTTCGGCGACAATACGGAAT
Organism: Acholoe squamosa; assembly: GCA_949317995.1. NCBI lineage: Eukaryota > Metazoa > Annelida > Polychaeta > Phyllodocida > Polynoidae > Acholoe > Acholoe squamosa. The sequence continues at coordinate 58,426,993 of OX439042.1, forward strand.
TTATTGTCTTCTCCAGAAGCTGCAAGAGTTGCGAGCTCAAAGGCAGCCACCCGACGCTCCTTTACCCTGTACATTATAAGTTAAGAATACAGTCCTCACAATTCTCTGTGGTCGTTATAATGCATGGTCCTATCTTAAATGATATTAATAGATAATCTTTGTACATGTTACATTCGTAGTGTCGGTTCAGTAAGCACCAATAATGATTTTAATTACCCGGTACATTTTAACTTGGTAAACTTGGTAAAGATTAACTTATCAAAGATATTTAAGAAAATTATGCCTCACCTGCCCTTACGTGCTGCCTTCATCACCAGCTCTATGTCACGTGTCTGTACAAGGTACTTCTCTATGTGGTCACCCACCTGAATCAGAGACATCATTCGACATTCAAATTTGGATGGAACCTTCTCTGATAAACATTAGCACACTTCAACAAAAAAGATATTATCACCAAAATGCATATCTAATTGTTGTTAGATCATTTTAGAGTGAGGCATATAATTTATATTCTCCGTATATAATAGCAGCCCCCCCCCCCATTATAGCATTAATCTTCCTTTTAAGCGTACATACCTGAACCTTCATGTTCCACAATAAGACCCAGACCAGGACGGCAGATACCAATAGACACAGTGACTGGATGGCGAAGTAGACACCAGAGAAAATGTGCTGGTCTGAACAGTCACCAATAAACTGCCAGCCGCCACACCCATGGTTCTGTCAGAAAGAAAAGCAGATGGAAATCAACAAATGTTCATAGAACATGGATGTGGTTATATGGTGAAGGGAGATCTACGAGATGAAATACACTGGTATACTGAATCTCTGTTTAAATACAAACAGCCTCTAAATTATAAAAGAATAAGACTTACAACAATGCGAATCCACTCAGACGTACACATGTAGATGGATGCTGCCATGTTCCCAATTGCCAAGATTCCATATCCAATGCAGAACCATTCTTTGCTGAAATCGATGAAGAACTATATATAACATAGTAATGACACTTTTTTGTAACTTTGTATCTTTATTTTTAGATCAGTATAAGAAGTTTATTACTTAGTGATTCATTAATTATATTGGTGATGTCAGTTTTATTTATAAGTACCCATATATGAAAGCATGGCAGTTCTGCAGTATACTATTACATTGTGTAGGTATATGATGAAAGTAACTTACTAAATGCTGTATAGTCCCACATAGCCACCAGTTCGTGTGTATGAGGGACAGAATATAACACCGACCAGCCACACGAAGCCCGTCCAGAAGCCGGAGTACCAGTAGAACGTGAAGAAGGCGAAGAAGAACAGCAGGAAATGGACGTACAGCAGACCCTACAATCACATGTTTCGAGCAATGCTAATCAAATACATACAGTTCAGGGCTTTTCTTTGTTGTTTTTTTTATGTCTATATTGTTTGAATAAAATTCATATCAAGGAAGGGTCGTTTTGTTTATCCTTGCCCTAACATAACTAAACAGTAATCAACACAGTATATATGCATGGTCTCATGCCTCAAATACAATAGGTAGTATGCCTTAAAAAGTCTATGATGGATGGTCAAGATGTGCATCGCCTCATGACAAGAACTGGTATGGAGGAAGTAAAACTGTAATGATTACCTTGAAGTCCCTGACCAGGTTTTCGCGCCTATTGAAGTGTTTGACTTCCTTCTCCAGGGCATTCTTCACTCCAGGCCCCAGGACAGCAGAGTTCTCACTGCTCATGGTGCCAGCACTCAGCTCCGACTGCACATCTATCATGGACTGTATCATTGTATAAAATGGAAATTATATTTTTCCGACAGATAATTTAATGTGTGGTGCTATTTCACCACTTTAAAACGGATAGGAGTAATGAACAACCAGGAAACAGAATGGAAAGGAATTTAATGAACAATTAGGTAAAAATGTCGAATAATTATCAAACTGCTGGTTCTATAATTCTAGCATTATAGCAGCCAATGATATGGAAGACTATGCTTAGCCTTAGGGTCTATATATTATTCGACTTTTCAACAGTGCTTCTATGACCTGCCCATGAAGATTGAAATGCGAAGTCATATCTGAACTAACCTCAACCCCATTATTTTTGGACAACGACACCATCTTGATGATGGCATTCTCCATGATCTCATAATCTTCAATGGTATCAGCATCCCGTAAGTAGACACCATTAAAGCGTAGCCGAAACTGGTGGTCATCGTGCCCGATCTCATACATCACATGCAGCAGTTGTGCACGCACCCGGGCTATTGTGTCGAACTGATGTACCCGCACAACAAAGGTGCGAAACTGTAATAGAATGAAAAGACATTCAGTTTGGCTTGGTTTTGTGCTTAATAATGGTACAATGGAATCTCATTCAACAAAGACACTTGGAGCAGAAATTTTTATACCAGTATTCAAAGTACAGATATATGTATATCCTCTAAGCCTAAGGACGTATGTATGGCTTCCTTCTTTACGTTCGAAATACATGTACCTTATCATAAAAGTAATGTCTGTCCCCTCTCCCTTAGAAACACAAACACTGAATCTATTACATGTGTTAGAGTGAGAAAATTTTCGGAAAATAATAATAAAAAAAAAGACACTTGATATTAACCCGGGATTAAGTTCTCACCTCCGGTACCTATTGTTACAGTTAGTGTTAGCTTTATCTGTAGCCAGTTTGTATGATGGTGGTCTCTTGTTACTAGTACATGTACTCACTAAAGGTACAGTCAGAGGTGTAAGTTTTCACTGTACGGCAGGAGATAGGCTTACACACATTGCTCCAGCGCTCAGTCACACAGTGACATATGTGTCAAACTCAAAGTGTGTAAAACTGCCTCAGAGGAATAATGTCAAAATTTCAATTAGAATGCAATAAAAATGGATGGGGATATTTCTTATAGCACACAATTGATTTGATACAAGTGTGATTTAGTTATTTTTATTCTTTTTTTTTTTATGGGGATTTCGCTATGATTATCAAAACATAACCCAGTCGTTATGATTAAAAAACATGAAAAAATAACAACCTAGTCCTAGATGTGTCGACATACCTAGATATGATATGTTTGATTTCAATATACAAATGGCACAAGACAGTAATGGCATACTCATCAGTCTCATCATAATGGTCTGATCATCTCAATGATGTTAGGGCCGAGTAATCCTGACAATGAATGGATAACATTGCCAGCTGGGGAGGGGGGGGGGGGCTTGATGGATTTTGTCGGATTAGTACCCCCCCCCCCACCACTATGATAAAAATGATCATGACCCCCCCCCACTAAGAACTGAATTTGTGAAATGACCCCCCCCCCCCATGGGCCAAAAATTGGATCCTAATCAGCTGAATATGGGGTTATTTTTCTACTCAAATCTCTAAACTCTAGGTGCACCTTATATGCGGGAAATTACGGTAGATTGCTACATTTGTGCAAAGGAGTAGGTGGATGTGTGTGAAAAAAGCTGCCTGTGGAGGCACCTTATTATGGTAGTAAAGATATGAAGCAGTGCAATAACTACTCTGTATAAATGTGGAAAATAGGCAAAGCCTATAAGCTAGGTCAATTGATCCAGAATTGAGTGAACTATGCTCCCACAATAGAGATCTATATATAGAGATATCCCACTTTCTGATCTGACCAGTAGCACCAGAATTAGAGAGAGAATCGTTAAAGAATGGAGCCAAACACGTACCATGCAAATGAATGAAATTGAATGTGTGGGGAAGTACATTTGCTGTCTGTAGAAAAATAAGGAAATATTCAGAAAAGATCAAGTCAGCGTTATGGACAGATATCCGAACCACTATTTTTCCAAAGCTACTGCACTGTGTGTATACCAAGAGTTGGGACAACAGAGCCCACTGAATGCATGCTATGCAGGTGTGGTGGGCAGGCAGGTCAGGGGAGTACAGTCCCTCAGTATGTACACACAGGTGCTTGTGTCTACCCCAGCCCAGTACTCCATAATCTTGACCAGAAGCATGAATCCCTCAGACTCAGTGTGTCACCTCAAAACTTTTTTCACAGAATATTCCATAAAAAATCAACCAATGATGGTAGAATCATAATTCCTTCAACACTGAATTACTCTAGATCCCCTTCATTCATTCTACTAAAATAGAGAGTGTTTTATGCGTTTTCTATAAATAGCCTGAACAGACTCGGCCCTGCCTGGGCCTTATTATAATTATAACAATTCGTGCGGACGGTAACCACGATGCCAAGGACGTCGCCAGGGTTACGTGTCACGTGCGCACGGACTGCGCCATATTCTGCGGGGGACAGATTTGTGTGCGTCAGGCCTATGTCCACCATTAAAAGTTCAAATTCCTTATGTATGTTAAGACTCAAAGGACATTCAATAGGAGAATAGAAAGCAATGGCAGAGAAGATAATCATCCCACAATTAAGAAGGGATTGGGGCATTCTTATGGCCGTGGTAGCCATTTGAAATATGAGCAGGGCTCCAGTGTAGCATCTTTATTATGGTACATGACAGGGATCGCAAAGCACAGAGCACCACTTTGTCCCCGGCATCCGGTGTGCCGACGTCGGACCGTTGCCGTAGTTACGGGACTTTTCGTCTCAATGAATATAAAGTAAAACAAGAAATTTTATTCAAAAATGTAGACGAGATTACCAATTCGTGCAAGGTGACCCAGGGTGACTACCGGAACATTAGTGACTAAACCATGAGTTGTAGGTAAGAGACTTAGAGAGAAACCGCAAGAAATGTATTAAAAATAGCAGAATGCAGGAATGCACCATGGCTCGAGATCGAGTGTACACTCTGAGGTGTACACTCTGAAGTGTACACTTTCAGGGTTAGAATAGTTTAATATAGGGAGTGGTCATTTTTTATAAAAAAAAAAAAAAAAAAAAAAAGGGGGGGGGATGGCACACAAATTTTTGACTGCCATCTAGGGGGGGGGCTCTAAAAAATTTCCGCGCAACTGTTTGGATGCCAGCTGGGACAATGAAAAAATTGGCATTTGGGATTAATAGTGAACCAAATAATCATACTCCAAGCTCTAATAGAACTAGAGACAATTAAAGGGCTAAGGATACTGTCCCTACGCCGTAGAACTATTTTTGCCAAAAATGTCTTTGCATCGAGGCTATTTGCTTATTTTTTAAAGGACGATTGCGAGTTTGTACTACACCAACTCCTTGAGAAAGCAGTTGTACACATCCCCTCCAGAGTGTACACTTCAGAGTGTACACCTCAGAGTGTACACTCGAGCTCGAGCCATGCTTTTATGGAATGCAGCGGCAACAAGTGGTTGTTTACAATCGCAACGGCCGCCATCTTGAAACCAATGTAAACACAACGAGGAACTCCACACACATCCATGTTCAACCACTTGATACATCCATCAAACTTATGTAAAAAGTATGCTACCAGGAAAGAAGATTGAATAGTAAAGAAAGACAAGAGAAGACTCACCGGAAAGGCTGCATTTTCCACAAATAACAACATCTTGGCGCTTTATGCGCCAGCGGGCGGGCGGGCACTTGTCTGCGCTGTGTCGTGATGCTTGTGCGCCGCGGCTAATTTAATTTTTTGTAGGTGGCGGCATCTGGCGAGAGGTTAGCACACCAATGACAAAAATATTGGTGCCGAAAGTCCGCAATACACATCATGTGATCGCATGACGTCAGTGTTTGCTTTCTGAGGTCCAACTTTGTACCAAGCACCGAATTTCGATCCATTTTATAACACTCAGGTGAGTATCTCATATCTTTCACACTTCTCAGAGATTAGTTTTTATATCTGCTTTAAATTTTCCAGGTTTCGCATTTGACAATTGTATGCAGGTGCCCGTTTCTAGGTGCCAATACACAGTCTGAGCCAGTGACAGCTTCTGGCAGTTCTGCCTAAAACTATTAAATTAAAAGCATAAAGACTAGTAAAGTAACGGAAGGAATAGAAAGGGGGAGTTGGTTTACAATTTACATGTTCAAAGAGGTCGTTCAAAGTGTTTGCATGGAAAGTAGTCATGTGACTGGTGTAAGATTCAATCATTGAATGATAATACTCAATGATACTCAGCTTAAGTTAAGGCCTTAAAGGGGGGCTGGCATGGAAAATTAACAACATGGGTACCGATTCAAACAGCGATCATAAAATCGCGGGAACCAGGGGAAAAATCGCGACACCCTGATTGGTCAAGAGGTGATCACATGACTTTTTAATGCGGGCATGCATTACTATGCCAGGGCCCCTTTAACTTAAGTTAAGTTACTGGTTTGTCTGTATGACAGTGTATTAATTTTGTAAATAGTCACTTTCTACTTTAAATCTATTTCTAACCTACTTCTTTAGACTAATTTAGTCTTAGACCAGTCTTAGTTGACTCTTACAGTCTTAGAGTTAGACTTAGGCCAATGGAACTCACATTGCAGTTTACCGTCCACCGCCCGCATGCTTTTAAAGGGGCCGCATGAGAAAATTTCATTATTCATTATCTAAAAAAAAATTTAAAAAGTTCTCAAAAAATGCATTTTGACATGATAGGAATGACCTAAAGGTAGGCACTTACCTAGTTTTTCAAAACTTTATATTATCTATTCTATCTGCATACTTATACTATTGGATAGATCTCAAGAAAAGAAGTGGATTTGCTTTTTGAATGAAGTCTCTATCTTAATTCAAAGTGATGTTATGACCATCCAAAGACCACAAAATGACCCCAATATTCTGCCACAATAACCCATACTTAAGAGTTTAATCAGGGTTCAAATTTTGTGATCATGCTAGTTGTGGTCAGAAATGCCTGGAACACTTAAATCATTGTTTCTCAGAAGATATTGACTCTAGGAACTTGAAATAAAAACTTGAGAAAAGGTCATTAAGGGGTGGTTCCAATGACCTATGGCCTGACCTTGATCTAGGTCAGGTCAAGGTCATTTTAAGGTCAAAGGTCAAATTTATTGATTTTTTTTTAGGCCCGGGCTAGGGGAATGTTCACCTGTAGAATGGAGTTCACCCAGCCTCAGGGATCAGTACCTGGGTCCTTCCCCCTCCCCCACCCTCTGACTGATGTTCATACTTCAAAGTATAGCCCTACTAGTTAGTCAGAGAAGTCCTGGTAGTCAGCCCTCCAGTAGGGGCCACCTCCAGGTGGTCCCTCCAGTGGTGGCTATAGGTGTGCTGCAGTGGGGGAGGTGTTAGAGCTATAATCTCTCACTCCCCCTCACAGAGTTAATATGTCATGATTTTGTAGATGCTTAAAAAACATAGTGCTGCCTATTAGAAAGAAGAAAACTAGACAATTTCTAGACCTTATTTAACCAGGGAATATGTGAGTGCCATTTTTAACTATGTGAGATGCATACTTCATACCATAAAATGCTCCTGAACTTAAGTTTTGAGTTCACCTGGGAGAAACATGATTTTTTTCTCTTCAATTTATTAAACAAATACATAGGCAAATGTTCACGAGTGGGGAGAATTTTCGAGGGTTATCTCACGCGCCGATCAGGTGCCGTATCGCACGACGCCCGCAGGGCGGAGTGCGATGCGGCACCTGATCGACAAGTGAGATAACCCTCGAAAATTCTCCCCACGAGTGTTCATTTGCATTTATTTCATGTTATTTTGATCTAAAACTGCTGAATTACAATAGAATTTACCAGAATGACTCCCCGTGCGCATTGTTTACATCGCCATCTTGGAGCTATGACGTCATCAAATGGTCACGTGACCTCGGCGTGTGATATTTTCGCGGGTTATCGCACAGGGGGTGTGAGATACGGCCCTCGAGTGCTAGATCTATGGGCTGTCAGTATCTCGGGCATATCAACATGAAATAAATGCATATTGAAGCTCTCTTCAACCCCGTTAAAATGATACCCTAATTGTCCAAATCCAGCTGTAAACAGCTTCAGAATCAATAAGTAAAGACATGTCAACTTCAGCTGCTCCATCTTTGCTAAATCACACTTTTAGCCTCCGCGCACGGCAGACCCGCGCACGGCAGTTATGTCAGTGCTAAAGGGGACATATTTGGTACCAAATTAAAGCTCATAGTGCAAGGAATGTAAATAACATAGTGGCATGTAAAACCTAGAAAATCCCTGGCATTGGTAGGTTGATAATGAATAATGAAAAAAAGCCTCATCAGTTTTCAAAATGGCTCGGATGGTAAACTGTAACCTGATTTCCCATGGCCTTAGTCTATCTCGATCTACCTGGGTCCTGGTACGGTATTCTTTCTAGGAAAACGAAAAGTAACACCAATGAGCCAGATCTATTTATTACAAAGGTTTCAAAAGTAAAAAAATTGATACACTTCCACTGACTGGTCACTGGGTTTGGGTGAGATTGAGAGGAAAGTGCACTCTCTGCAAGTGAGTGCAACACCAACAACAATGTCAACAGTTTTCATCATTTCAGATTAATCTTTATGAACTTGTATGGCCACAGTGAAAGATTGAGTGTCTAGGACTATTAAACGTAAAGACCAGAGGATAGACAAGGTCCTAGATCTGGGCTTAAGTTTGACATTAAAGCGAGGCAATGATCAGGACAATATTTTATATGTAGGTACGTGACTAAAAATTTTAAATACATCAGATCTACATGAATCCAACAGTGCACAAAGAGCCACATTTAAGAAACATTATGCTTTTGGAATTTTTATTCTAACCTTAATTTTGGCTGAGCTAGAGAGGATTCAGTAGGGTGAGGTTGGGCATTTTCCGGTCACAATATTAAACTATAAAAAGAGGATTGACATGTGACCATTCCCATAATTTCTACTAATATTTTATATCATAATTAGTCAATAGAACTTTCTATATTCTGAAAGCCTGTAACCTTGCGAATTTAATGCAACTCAAATCAGGCTTATCCCGCCTCTAGAAGCAGAGATATGAATTTTTGAAAATAAAAAAGGTATGAAAACCCTCAAAATTGCTCAAAATTAATTAATAACTTTAATTTCCGGATCCTAAAAACCTATGTTCGCAACGATAGATTTGCTTCATATTTGGTACACATAAAGTTTAGACAGTGCTCTACCACTTCCATTGGTTTTTGAGTAACTTGTAAGATTCATTCATTGAAATGATACCATCTTAATTAGTCACTGACCTAATTAAGCCCATAATTAATTAACCAATTAGAATTTTCCCCAAATTCAAGCACAATATGAAAGGAAATCTTGTATACTTGATATAAAAATTATAAGAGGAATTATCCGATCAATATTAATCATATTTTAAAGCTGCTAAAAGAGAGCTGCCCCTGCACACCCCCTCTCATAGTGGCACAGTTTTCTAGGACATGGTCTGCAGCCCCTACATTCACGTACGGTACCTACATGTACTCTAGTATGATAGTCATAGATAGATTGGTCCTCCCCCTGATAGTCCTATTTCTGTGACCTTTGTTGTGCTTTTGTTAGTCTACCAGTAATATCGATCACAATTTGATAACATACTGATGATTATAGGCAAATGTAGGGCGTTAATGTCATTTTATATCGATGTAGATAATCCAACTTGAACACAAACACAGACGAATTGACACAATATCGGTGTCAAAATGATATGAAAGATATGTATCATGGTGTACACAGCAGTATGCATCCATGTTTAAATGGGAGGGCTTTTCTTGTTATATAGAGTCTATGTATATTAACTCAGCAACCAATAATTAGATCAGTGGTCTTTATTCGTCGGATAAAACCTAAATCATTGGACCAGTAAAATATAGGACTCAATTAAAATTAGTTGTTTAGCACTACATTATCCCTGCCTACCATGTGACTCATGCCCTTGATCTAGAATACATTGTATTTGAATGTGGTTCCATGTTCATATAGGTGTGTCATTCCGAAAAAGGTGACCAACTGCCTTAAATGATAAGTATATCCACAACTGTTCAAGTGTTTTAGCTCGCATCCTCCTGTATATATGGAGTGCTGTCCACTTTGTTTGTAACCCGTCAATCTGTTTTGTTAAGGGCATCTTTCAATTAATTGCTCATACTTACTTTGTAATTTCCTAAATATGTCATATTGTGTTTTCAAATAGCCAACCATTAATATCAGTGATTCTAATTTGAGAACCACTTCGCGACTTAAAGAAATAAATGATTCGGGACTCCTCAAAACTGCACATATGACTGCCAGATATACTGGAATATCCATCCTCAAAGTGACTAGGGATATCCTGACCCTATTTTGTCATTGTTAATACCATCAAGGGACCCGCATCAACAGCTGACCATGCTTGGTGTATTATTAACCCGTCCTCTGACTAAGTAAGTATTTAGTGCTACTCATCATGATAGACGGCTTATGCAATACTTTCACCAACAGGGATGGAAGTTTGTCCTATACGTTCCTGTACAAAACATATATTATAGGAGCTCTAAAAATATGAGTATTTCACTTCCATCCCGGTGCCATTTAAAGTATCCATTTAATCGCCAGAAGGAAAGAGGTCTTATATATAAATAATGTCTACAGGATATATCTCAGGTATCAGTTACAGAGAGGCTTTGGTTCGGCCCCTGTCCTTTGAACCCAACAATGATCTGATTGTAGTTTGTCTAACACTGAGCTCCTAGCTCACCCTTGGCCTGTGGCACAAGACGTGTTACACACGTGGGGTTAGGTCTACATGAGGCTGGTGACAGATAAGTGTCATGCTGAGGATGCTGCTATAACACCTCACTAAGTAAAAGATGACACGATATGCCACACGTGTTTGCCATAGGCATAGATGTTTTCACAGCTCAGAGCCAAATAAGAGTATCTAAGGATTACGCTGAAGATATGAGGCCAAGGCGGGAAGCTGGAAATATGGGAGAGCAGTTCTGTCACTGTGGGACAAGCCTCTTTGGAGACTTTTTATTTTGAGCTTGAAGTGATTGCCCCTTGCCTGCTGTCATGTGTCAGTGCAGGTGTGACCTGTGTCCTGACCAGTTGTTTTCCCATTAAAGTAGGTGTGAGGTGATTAGCAGTTAACACTCTGAGGTGGCAAGTGGTGTTTTCAGCAATCGACCCATTCTTCTCATCCTTGCCGCTAATTCTGATATCAGATAAGCCTTTCAGTACACATGTATCAGGGCTTTTGACAGGATTTTTTGCAATGGGCCAATTGCACACTTCTTAGCAATGCAAACACAGATAAGAAATTGATATATACCCAATTATTATTCACTCAACTCTAGCTGCAGAGCTGATGGGGCGGGAGAATGAGGAGTCTCGGTGATTTGTTAGATATGATGATTTCACTTAATACTGTCAATAGTGAACATTGCCAATCACTTTATACACGTACCATGGTTGGTAGGTACCCCCAAAAAAGTCCTAGTTATTCCATCTCTATGGTTGTATCAAGGTTTTAAGATCATTCTTATATCCCTTTGACTCAACTTCATGAGTTTGTGAGTTTTGTGTACCATGTTAAATTTTTTTTTTTCTGTCTTTATCTAGGTGAGGAAGTCAAAGAACGTAAGCAGTATGAACTATGATGGACCTTCTTATACTGCTTGGAGATGACTGGAGTTGTCGATGACCGTTAAGGAGAAGCTCATGCAGCATTCTGCACCCACTTTACAAACTACAGGCTGATGACTGGTGGACAAAGTGAAACAGCACAGGGCAGTGGCACTTGGAAAAACTCTCTCCTGACGTGAGTTCTGCTGGCAAGAGCAGGATCAAAAGTAGTTGCAGAATTTGTATATGAGACAATTTACCCAAAATGTCGAAAAACAGCAAATCTAACGGCACAAAGTCAAAGCTCTTGAAGGTTGTACTTCTTGGGGATGGTGGGGTTGGAAAGAGTTCGCTTATGAACCGGTTTGTGAGTAACAAGTTTGACACCCAGTCATTTCATACAATTGGTGTCGAATTCCTGAATAAGGATGTGACCGTTGATGGTGAACAGTACACACTGCAAATCTGGGATACAGCCGGTCAGGAACGCTTCAAGAGTCTGCGGACGCCATTCTACCGTGGCGCTGATTGCTGCCTCCTCACATACGGTCTGGACGACCTGCAGAGTTTCAAGAACCTCACTATGTGGAAGAAAGAGTTTTTGTATTACGCTGATGTACAGAACACAGAAACCTTCCCCTTTATCCTGCTGTGTAACAAAGTGGACGTGGATGATGGACAGGTCACTGTGGAAGAGGCTGAAGCATGGTGCAGTAAAAACGCCAACATGCCATACTACAGGACAAGTGCCAAGGATGCAACCAATGTGGAAACCGCCTTCATTGCGGCCGTGCGCCGTATAGTCCAACTGGAGAACTCTGATAGCGTGCGGCATTCACATGCCGACACTGTAGACCTATCAAAACAACCACACCGACAAGGCTGCTGCTGACATGTTTAAGTTACTGTAGAGAATCACAGAGGGAGGGGGTTATGTTGTTTTGTGGGCCAGTGTCTACATAATATATGGTCTGCATTTCTGTAGGGTTGACACGGCTATTTCAAGTAGGGTTTGTGACCTAAAGGATTGCTTCGACTCACCAGCACATATACAGATGTCATATAGGTGTAGACTCTTCAAGAGAAAAGGTTAAAGATGGCCAAGTTATATCCTCTACACATCAACACCTTGTAAGAACATAAGAAATAAATATTCACACTATAGCCATATGGTGACATGCGTGCATACAAAAAGCTTATAATTGATGCGGGTGCACGCATTTAATATGTCAACAACAAAATATCTTGGCATACCAAGCACATGAATTCAGTGATGTTGCATTATGGATGTAATTATTTTTTTAAAGTTTTGTCTTAGAAACCTTAGATTATGTACAGGACCATATATAAAAAACAAACTGTAATGCTCTGCGTATAAGACCACACGTTGACCTCATGGCTTTGAAGGCGAATGGGTCATCCTTGTAATTGGCACGGAAATAATAACACCCATAGGAAGGATTTAGGCACCACCTTTGAAAATTATTCAAAACCCAATCCCATGCCTGTGTAAGTAAAGCCTCACGTATTGAAGCACACCAGACTTGGGAATGAACTAAAGGGAACACCTGGTGTCATTTTGATACATGTATAAATATGCTGCGCCTTATACTTGGGTACTACAATAGATTACGGTTTACAAACAGAGGGAGGTGGGGGAAAACCTGAATATATGAAATGTAATCAGGAATAGTATAATTTTGTGATGTTATTCTTTTTCATTTTACAAGTAGAAACTTCATGAACAGACTGTGTTAACATAATTCACCGCTTACTACCGACTGTTACAGGAGACCACTATGAATATAATGTCGAGTACTTGTGATGTTGTGTATGTGATTTGCTGAATGTTGCCTTTAATGTGGCCAAGTGGCCTTTATGTGTAATGGTATAAAATATCTTGGCTTTGTATATTGTTAGAATACATATTATACATACCAGTAATACCTACTGGCTCCAGTTCTCCAGAGATGCCACGTTCCCTATTTCCACAGGAACTTTTCCATTGGTGTTTCTGAATGGAATTTTATCAATTTCTTTTAGAAATCGTACAGAAAACAGGATTTCCTATTTTAATTGAATAGGGAGTGGCATCTCTTGATTATTAGGAAATTAGGACCGTCTCGCTTGATCTTCATTAGTGGTATACGACCCCTCAAAGAACAGTAGACAAAATGTACAGGATTTTTTCAAAGGTTGCCATTGTATGATAATAACAGTTTAACATGTACATGTTTAGTGTTCATGGAAATTTAAAACATATATTTTTTACTTTGTTTAACAATTGAATTGTCGGTTGAATGAGATCTGAGAGGAGAGTGCAATGTGTCATTTTTTTCATATTGAATAAAACTTGACTGAATCATTGATTGAGGGACAATTCCTACAGCTACCTAGAATGAAAGAGTTCGATTGAAAAAAAAAAAGGTTTCACTTGTGTTAAACATTTTGTTAACAATGATAAACAGAAAACACACGAGAATCTGGTAGTCCTTAAGATGAAATCTTAAGGACTACCAGAAGAGGGGCTTTTTAATGGAAATTTACTACATGGAATGTTGGCTAAGTTGTTGACAATTTTGTATTTGTGTATCATTACTTGGTACAAAAGGTTAGCTTTACTGAATTGATTAAATGAAATAAACTATGTGTAAGACTAAGGTAGACGTCAATTAACTGAATGTTAACTTTAGCATAAGAATTTTTAAGCAGTCTTATGTGTGATAGTGTTTGGAAATGTAACGACTGCGGTGAAAATGGTTAGCGGCAATGGACACTCTTATGATATCAAAGGTATGGGACCCTTGGTGTACTGGTGACTAGTACTTGCTCAGTGCCTCAATTCAATGTTGTGTAACGAAGACGATGGGGGTTGTGACATGTGCTGTTGTCATGTTGTGTTCGGTAACTATAGTAAAAGCGTCTTGCCAACATTCCCAGCTTAACAACACCGTGTACTGTAGATAAGACATTCACAATGTATATAGCTGCCAGCGTCTGTTGTATCTTACGTAGGACTTCACTAACCAATACTATCATATTCATAATATACACTACACTATAAGAGACAAGCAAGATCGAAGGAGGGAAATTAATTTATGCATGGGGATTAGCTTCGCCTAAACTGTAGTCAGCTTGCTTTCTGTCAAATGTAATTTTCACAATTAAAAGGATTAAGAAAAGTCGAAAAATGTACACCCTGCACGTTTTTATTTGGGACTCGTAGGAACACAAAAACATGTATTTCATATCAATTTCTGACAAAAGACAACTTTGTAAACTGAATTTACCCCATTATGATGTGGTTGAATTACAGGCTGTATAGTCAAGACCGGAGAATATGGCGAGTCCTCCTACTGGGAAGGTCATACTCCCCCAAATATAGGTTCTACCTCATTAACATAAGATACCATTAGATCACACCATTAAAATAGACCACTGAAAGTTAAATACCGTCGGAGCAGCTCGTCCTCTTATTAATTAACACTAATGGAGATCAGAGGCTCGCGGTGCCGATTTACGGTAGAAAGGGGGCCCTGGAGGTGATAAAACTGGCCACAGGGCACTTGTGGGTACATACCGCTAATATAGTTATCATTTGTAAACCCGTGGAGTTTTATCCACAGGGAGTCCCCTTTGTCGGCCTTGCCAAATTCTCCAGTCTGGACTATACTAGATATACTGGGGTACTTCGTTCACATGTGAACTTCTTGTTCTTCAGAGTAAATATTTAATCAGTGGATAATGTGGTCATTTGGCCTATCAGTGTTCAGTCATAATGAAAGTTAGCGTGTAGAGTGGACGTTTGTAACATAGCGCATTGATAGCTTCTGTGTGATGCCGTACACTGACTCGTGATTGTCTGACCAAACCTTGTGACCGGATGCGTACAGTAACTGTTGACTATCGCAGTGTGTGTAATCCCTGTTTGTCATAATCCAGAATCAAAACTTGCCTTAACAAGTTGTACCCACGAATAACCTGCCTTGAAACAAGTTTGTATCCACAGAGTTGGAGTTGTAGGGTAGGGCACTTAAGTAGACGGCTTGGTGGGTCCACCCAAACTCTGCATGGACCGGTATTTTAACATGTATTTACTCGGTTAGTACAGGGAAAGGCATTTTCGACACGGTGTGTAATTACCCACATAGCCTCAACAATGTCTGTACATACTCATATACTAACATACTAACCAAAACGTTTGTCGGAAGTGGAAATAGATTTGACTGTCTACTCGATTCCCACTAGCCATTTTTCTTATTGTCAAATATGTTAATTTTTTCATAACTCTGGCCTGTAGTTTACACCTACAGGTAGACTAGGGCAGGTTACATAAAGTTTCATATTATATTCCTCAGGTTCTAACACAATTGTGTATGGTTTGAGGAATTTGTTTTTCTACATAGAAAGGATGACGATGTAAATTATTGAAATGGTTCTGTCCTATATCCTTTTCTTACGCAAATAAAATATCCAAAGAACAGTTGCTTATATCTTATATATCATAGGTTACAAGTTCGCGTAGTCGATTATGGGAGGCTCATACCTTGAAGTCCCGCATACAAGTCACATCCCCCAATTTAAAAGAAGCTATAAGCCAAGACTTAAATGTGGGAGTTTATGGTCCTTATATTTTGGCGAAAATAGAACAAGATCAGTCTTTATACGTCAAAACCACTTTAATCAATTGTTTTACAGAAAAAAAAAATAGGCTTGAGACTGCACTGACACATACTCCTTACCCTTACAGCGACATCTTCAGTAAAACTGAGATCATGCGATTTGACCTGTCCCTTTTAACTTCTTCAGTGAAACTGACACTATGTGCATTTGGCCATGGCTTAAACTAAGTATTTTAAAGCACCGCAACACTGTTCCATGTAATGTACATGTAATCATTCACACACTTCACTCGTTGTCATGGTAGGGCACTATACTTTCACTAACACTGAACCTAAATGATTCAGAAAAGGTGGTGAAAAAGAAGAAAAACAAAAGAAAAAAATTCAAGTAGGAAGAAAAACAACATTAATCATATAACAAAGTGGATATACTGGTATCTCTAGTCGTGGTACCGGCAATATACCCAGATTAAATCTGTCATAGAGTGTCAGTTTAGCATTATCACAATTATCATACATTTTAGTAAAATACAATAGGTACATTCTTAAAACCTATCATCATATTCGGTTCTTTCCCCCTCAGCTGCATGCCGCGCTGGCTAGAAAGCCGTACTACAGATCCACTCAAATGAACACATCTATGACTTCGGTGTCAATGTACTAGTATCAACAAAACTTACTTAACAGATCATACTGGTACAATGTGATTTACACAGAAAATTTAACATTTGCCTTAACCAGTCTTTACATTTTCTCAACCCTCCCCTACCCCCCCCCAAGTACCCGGTAAATGAGATCCAAATTTCACTTGGCGACAGGTTGGCTACAATGTATTAATGTGTGAAATGACTCTTCTTTTACTTAATTGCTGTTACCGGTAGTACTTGATACATGTAATCTGTAAAATGTTTAGGATTCTTAATGCGCAAGACCTGGAGGAAGAATTTGGTTGGATAAAATCATTATATGACATCATTTTTCAATTGCAAGATAGGTGTGACCAAACAGTAGTACGACTAGTCTTGGACACAAGGAACTACATTTACATCATCTTTCATAATGGCATCGAACATATCATCTTTTGATAAAATTGACATGCATGCATCGTTTATCATATATTTGACACGATAACTCAGAATTTCTTATAGCAATGGCCTCACTTATACCCATTCATTCAACTTGATAGAAGAATGGGTTTGGCGCGTTCCAAGATATCAATGTCGGGATCCAGCGACCGACCGAGTCCCTCTAATACAAAGATGGCAAGGACGATGGAAGCAAAGTTACTCTCCATTTTGACTTTGTGTCGGTTAAGGACTTGGAACACGTCCAGGAGCAGGCGGCCAACATCAATCTGAGGATACAATGAGAGGGTATTTGTAATAAGTTTTTGCTATGCAAGGGCAGTCAATGGTAATTCTATCGCCAGGTTTGCATCAACACCTCATAATGGACGTTTCTATTTCAATTCACCGCCGTTCAGACCAAATGGAAGCGCTTGTCTCTATTTTCCGACAGCTTTATCTATGTCTTACCCACCTTGCCCAGTTTGATGGTCATCTTTCTGGCTTCCATAACGACACCGCCCAGTTCCCGCCTGAAGGCACTCACGTCTTTACACTCATTGTATGTTGAATGTTTCAGCATCAGCTCAGCTACCTTCTCTCCCTGAAGAAGCAATAATATGAGATTTAAACGCCAATATGTGACCACAACTTTACTATAATTCTTCAATGAATTCACGCATCACATACTGTCTGCAGTCTGTGTCAGTTTTAAGGAGGATATATGACAGAACAACCAAGTTGTCCATAAGAAAAGAGAAGAGAATGCACCTACCTCTCCAATAACGATGGCAGTGAAGACATCCTTGAAGTTCTGCATGTCTGAGTCACTGAGAGAGGAGGAGATGCCAACGTCCAGTAGTACAAGGCGGACTGGGTTGTCAGCCGGCTTCACGTTCACAACCACCGTATCACACAGGTCCACTAGCACCAACTTGTTCTCGTCCTGTCATATCAGTCATATAAAGGTTTATGTGATGAACAAATCTACCGGTATATACATTCATTATACCGGTACTGTTATTTTAGCTCAGATTTCCATTTGAGAATGAGATACAAAATGTCTTTAGGCCACACCAAAAAAATAAGTTGGTCTACGGATTTCCCTCTCCATATTTTCGGAAATACAAATTTTTTTTCTTTGAAAAAACCTTGTCTACGGATTTCGCTCGCTTCACTTTCTACAAGTTTTCTCTTTGTGATGTTTGGCAAAAAAAATTTTAAAATAATTTTTTTTTTCGCTTGCCTCACTTTTCCAGCAAGGAATCCATTGAATGTAAAAAAAATCTTGAAAAAAAAAAAAAATTTGCGCGCTCGCACCATTTTTTTCAAAACCAAAATCCGTAGACCAACTTATTTTTTTTTGGTGTGGCCTTATATTAGTTTGATCTACCGGTAAAACTGATGTCATTTCATGTGACCTCATGACTGCATGATAAAAGTTTGTATAAAGTAAAAGCTATAGTGAGAAAAACAGTGGTAGTGTTTATGTACTTTACAATTGTTTGTCTAATACTGTTGAGTGGACACTGCAATAAATATGATGATTGTTAAGTAGATGGAACACGTGCATATTTATTAGGGTACAGCAATAAATAGCAAACCGTGCACCTTTACTTCAGTCTTGAAAAAAACCTTTTATAAAAGGGTGTATCAGCCAACAAGTCCACACAAGTGCAATATCGGAAATGAATGCTCAGTTAAGACGCGTTTTATATTATAAGCACCACTTGAAACGAATAACACCCGTACTCACACTTCTCTGATTTGGTTTGAAATTTTCAAGGCAAATTGGAATAAGCATTACACCATAACATATATATTTCGGTATTTTCTTAATGTCCATGAATGTAACGTGTTGCACATACATGATACTACATTGCCATATTCACATTTAAAACAGAACTATTATTTACACGACTTACTTCAGGACTGAACTGGTCTGAATTCTGTACCAGTATATTTCCAGGGTGGAGATCTCCGTGAACAAAGTTATCAACAAAGATCTGAAAACAGAATTACAAAATTGTAGTCTTTATCAAGTCCATCGCTTGTTTTGGAATCTTCTACGTTCTACTGACAACTTAGCACCGATGAAATATTTTTTTCTACGTTTTGTCGACATGCTTTGACATGGCGCTGTCAAAAAAGCATCTGTGGTAAAGAGGGCACCATAAAAGAGCACTTAACGGTAGCTGTTGGATGGGTAATCGTCACAATTAAAGATTGAATGAGAGTCTATGATTGAACCATGTGCACCCACCATCTGTAGAAGTGCGTCTAGGCCGTAGGTGGCCAGGGTTTCCCTGAAGCCGTCAGGTAAGGCTTCCTCCTTGCCATCAGACACAAAGTTAGATATGTGTTCTCCGTCCTGATAAATGACATTCATCACAATATTATAATTTAATAAAGTCCTTTCTCCCCTCAAATGTATTAATTACAAAATAAGCAGTAATGTGTATACTTATCAAGGCTCATAACAGAGAGGGCCTGCATAAGATTATGGAGTTCATGAGAACCTCTTATAGGCCACAATAAGCCCCTAGATCTGTACATAATATCCACCGTACATACCTCGAATGTTTCAACAAGAACGTCTCGCTTGCAGTAAGGTCTAATTGGTCGTGGGAATCTTATATTTGGATTATCCTCAAAGTTGTCAATAAACTTTTGCAAAGACCTGCACTCATAACGTAGGTCAACCTTTGAAAAGAGTAGAACATGTATCTCACTATGTTTGCCATTACACCATTCCAATTGCCGTGGGTAGAATGAAGTAGCCATTATTAGAAGAATCAAAATTCATATAGTGACATTCATTAATTCGATAAATATTTGTATATTGTGGGTGTACACATGTATATATAACCTTACAATAGATTACCTGTTTTGTCATGAGCTCTGAGAATTCTTCTACACATTCTGGCAGACTTAGCCAGCGCAGTCCTGGTATCAAAAGTTCAGCTGCTCTCGCCACAAAGTGAAGTATGGAAATGTCCCTCCTTGTTGACCGGAACACTCCAGGGTGTAGCACCTACATACAAGGATAACAATCTGTATAGTGTTTGAAACACCAGACACCTACCACTGTCAGGAAACAATTAGTGCATGCTCTCGAAAAGTCATATGATTTTCAAATTTTCAAGAAATCCTACACCTCTTTTAGAAATAGGGTCTCTTATATTCCGAGTTAGCAGATCGTGCCATGGGCGCCGCCATTACTGAAGCTTGTTACCAGCGAGTTCTACTGATAAGACCTATCAGATGGGTACCAGTCGGCCCCCGAGAGGACCGCAGTGAACCGTTGGGATCATCTCATTGGCTAATAAATAATCCTGCTAAGTCCGTATACAGCTGAATTGTGAATATTCAAGTCAAATGAGGTCGAAATTGCTATGATAAAACAACCAAGACCCAAAGACGACATATGGGTAACACTTGAAGCTGCCTAAACCCAAAGCTCCATTAACTAAGACCCACCTTTATGGCTACCGGTATCAGCTGTACATCGTCATCACTATCCGTTTGTTGGTCTCTTCCCTGTGATGTCGTACTTCCTTCTGCACCAGCACTAGCACCTCCATCTGGAATATACACATGTACACTGTCGTGTTAATCATGGATTCAACATTTTGCTAGAATGATTCCCCCACATACCTCCAATTCAATTCTTGCAGTGACGATGAAAACATTTTTAAAACTTGACTTTTACATAAAATGACATCCTTTTGTTGTAAGGAAAGTTGTCGATTGTACATTGTTAATGTTACATTCATATAACAGTTCTCGCCACAAGAGTGGGGGTGAAATGCATGATGATTCGTTAACACACTTACCTGTTGGCACAGACGTTGGACGTGGAGTAGTTGGGTAGGCCACGCCTTTCTGTCGCCACCAGCGCCAGCTCTGCTCGTACTCAGGGTTGTCATCACCAGAGCCGCCCACATCTCCAGGGCCGACCGCTGAGTCAATCACATGACCAAAGCCCATGATCTCCAAACCTGGATGGATGGTTCATTAAATATATATATATATATATATATATATATATATATATATATATATATATATATATACATGTACAATTGTGTACAGATTCTACATAGAAATATACACAGTATAAGAGTGACATTGCACAACACATTATGCTTAAATTGGACAATAATGAAACAAGATACGTAGATATTTTCGCGCTGTGCATATTTTCGCGGAAATTGAAAATTCGCGAATTTAAGTACAGCGTGAAAATTTCTCCCTTGCAGTTGGTTAGGTTCATGTAGGGGTGGGGGGGGGGTAGATGTGTGCACTAGTGTTTATAGCCTCCTGTTCTCTCACATCTGTAACTACATCATGGGGTATAGTAAAGAGGGTGTAAGCTGAGTTCTAATTCACATGTAAGAAATTACATATTAATATTACCTATTAATATTAAAACGTGTACCAGTAATATTACATATGACAATAGATATTAATTTTCACCAGCAAACACAAAGCATAGAGTAAGTTGGGTGGGGCTGGGGGGTGGGGCCATGTTCAGAGCAGATTGGGGTTTAAGAGAATCAGAAATTCGCTAATTTAAATACACGCGAAAATGTCTTTTTTGTACATTCGCGAAAATTTATACACGCGAAAATATGTAACTTTTAAGGATAAACATAATCTCTCAGATTGTTCACTTTCTTCGTGACATCGATATAACACTATAGCTGCATTCTATTCAATGACATAGCCATTTAAAGTTACCTTCGGAGAAGTCCATTTCTGTCTCATCGTCGTCATCTGTGGCTTCCTCGATAACTATTTCGTTGGGAATCATATCTGAGCGCATATAACCTTTGTGAACCTATGTAGTGAATGATTAAAAGATTTTTTACTACCGGTACCATGTGTTAACTAACATCACACTATTAGTGATGGCATTCAACAAATGTTACGAAAATATTGATGTTTAAACAAAGTATACTGTGCCCTCAACTTTCAACTTAACGAGATCACGCTTGGTTGAGGACATTATTAATAGTGAATTGTACATCACAGATGTAATGGCCGAGAGATCGTAGTAGAGACATCTAATTATGAAGTGATTGAACAAACACTCAGAGACTCTAGGGGACAGAGCTGTGGTGCTGTTGGATGACCTGGGACAATAGCAATTGACTACAGGTACTTAGAGGCGCCTAGAGTGGGTGTGGAAGCTATCAGCCCGTCCCAGAATGACCTGGAATAATAGTAATTCACTGGTACACTGGTACTGGTACACTGGTACAGCACAGTCTTCGTCATGGTTGACTGATTTCAGTAGCTGATCTATAGTAGAGGGCTTTTGGCTGTTTTTGACATGACCTGCTGTCCCCCTTCTACATGATGTACATATGGCCGAGGAGACAAGTCTCTCGGCCAATAAAACCATAGGAAGTATTCAAGTTAAAATTTCTTTTTGAAAAACTTTACTTGACACACAAACTAAATTTGGAGAGTAGAAATAGCAAATTGGTCACACTATAGTAATATCACTCAACACACTACTTACTTGTGCTATGCATCCCGAGCCAACAGGTTTCCTATCAATGGCTACAAATATTTGGGTCCAGCTTTTACCGAAGGCCTTTGTGAGTTTCTTACGTGTGCTGTACCAAGAATGTGGCTTCACCTTGGTGTGCAGCTTGGAGAAGAGGTCACAGAATTCTTCTGAGAAGAGATCCCGCCGGGTGCCCACCCACTGACCCAACTTTGTGAACGTAGGGCCGGAGACCTCACATGCCCACAGCATCCATCGCCACCAGCATTGGCGGACTCGATGGTGAATACAAGTAATGGGGTAAAGTGTGAACAGCGGACCAAAAGTCAATGACAGCCGGAAGAATCGAAGCAGCAATCTTGCATTGTTGAATATTGCCATACAAATCCTATAGATGAAATTTCTCTTCTTTCGCTTTTTGACAAGGACATCTTTTACAAATACCTCTCTGGGAATATTTGATAGTACTTCCTCCTCATGTGTAACTTCTGGCTCTCCTCTGCGTCGGAGATACGCAAGTGGAGAGGTAAAGCCAAGCAAAGTTCCTCTCCCTATTAATGTTTTGTAACATGAGAATGGTGAGCGTTGTAAGCTAGCTTTCTGAGTCGCACCCGTGAATACATGTCGAGCAGTACCAGAAATGCATGTATGAGGGCTTATTTGAGATGTGCGAGCTAACTTAAAGACCTTTGTTTTCTGGTGGGCGAAGCCACGAGGGCATATAGAAAAGCTCTTTACAAGAAGTAGTTGTGCCATGTTTCATATTGATGCACTCACATCAAGCCTGCAAATGTAAACAGAAAATTATATAATAGCAGGATTAGGTGACTGAGAGAGAAACAGTATCTGGAAATCCATATTGAAACTGTGGGCCAGAAAAAATGACCACAGAATGACAGGGCGGCCAATTGCACAAACCAAAATATTCAACAAATGAGCAGATCGGCCCATTTGCATTTGGGGGATGATATGAGTTGGACGGCGATCAACTACGTAGTCTGGGACTGATCTGATGCAGAATTTAAGGGGAGTGGTCATTGCTTATCCACTCGGAGGAGGGTGGGGTTGTGCGGATGCATGAAAAAAATTTATGCATACCCTCAATGGCAGTAAAAATTTGTTGGTGCCCCTACAGGCCCTAGCCAAAGCGGAGGTGGTGTGACTTTTCGTGCCCCTCAATAAATTGATCTATAGCAGTGCACAGGCTTTTTTGCTAAAAAAAAAAAACGGTAAATTTTTCACCCCCCCCCCCTCCCCTCTCAAGAAGAGGTAAAAAGTTTTTTATGCCCCCCCCCTCAGGAGAGGTCAATAGTTTTTGCGCCCCCCCCCCCCAGGAGATAAATAATGACCACTGGCGGCCCGGGACTGGCGGTGTCGTATCCTGAAATTCGAGCATCTCAGAAGTTGGCCGTAATATTTAAAATAATTAATTCAAACTTTAACAGTTTCATAATTCTATGGCGTAGGGACAGTATCATTAGGGTTGTTGTCCTTTCAAATTCTATAAGAAGAGAGGGATGTAATCATAGTTTTTATGTTTTCAAAATATTATCTATTTTCATTGATGTTTGTGACCCATGAGCGATAATAGGCTTAAACAGGGATTGCGCATGCGAAGCCAACTTCTGGGATGCGCCAACTTCTGGGATAAGACAGCGGCACTCCCATTCCTAAGGCAAGGGGCCATCCACAAATGACATCACGCTGGGGGGATGGGGGGTCAGGCTCAGCTAGGCCGAAATACCTGCCTGCTTACAGGCAGGATCCAAGATGTATACAAGTCTATAGTGGCTCAAACACAGGGCTAAGTACTCACTGTCAGTTCCTGGAAACAGGGTGTCCGGCAGACCCCTTTGAAAAAGTAGGACAAAAGTAGGACTGGAAATTTTCAAAAAGTAGGACTAAAGTAGGACAAAAGTAGGAAAATATAAGAAAAAATAGGACATATGCAGAATAAACAATGCATGTGTAACAAACCTATTTATCCTCAGAACTGATAAGCTTATATGTAGAATCTATTAGGATAATATTCCAGAACATATTTAAATGGTGCTCAGTTTGTACCTTGGTATGTGAAACATGATATACAGTGGTTTCATGAAGGCATTTACTGCGAGTCTGCTACGTCAAAATGATGTACAGTGGCCATGTTGGAGCACAATGTGTGAAATAAAACAGTAAATTGTTTCTTTGTCATGAATTGTTGCCAAAGTATTGGGATTACTGATCCTAGATTGAGATTGAGAAATTGGCTAGTTGTTTCAGCACACTAACAGGTGAAACTTGCAATGATAAGTCTATGGCAAAAGTTTTGCCTCAACATGGCTGCCATACAAGATCTGTGAGGTACTAATTTTGTGAAACCCCTCTATAAAACTTACTTGATAGACACAGTTTTTGTACAATGTATTCATGTACTACGCAGAGGGTATGTCACAATATCACTCTCTATGCGGATCCCTGTCTATCACTCCCCTGTGGTGACCCCTCATTTCCATCTGACTGAAATTCCCATCTATTTGAACCTGTGAATGCCTGTACATCCAAACTCCGTGAGATCCACAACCTTCACTCCATTAAACTACTATCCACAGGTCGCCGAATGACCCATTACTATAGCTCAATTGATACCCTATAACCATTGTAATCCAACCCCCACTACTCTAAACTTTTGTCTTGTAAAGGCAAAAGAGGCTTTGTGAAAGTTTGAAAAGCTGTTAAGAATCTTACGCAGATTTTCCCACTGTCTTGGCACCAGTATCTGAGCAGAACATCACATTGTTTACGGTTTTGGGCATTCCCAGTTTCGTGGTATTGTAATGTGAAAGCACATCCAGTTTCACGGATCATACTAACAAGTTCCCTCTTGTAATATGGTCCGAGTCCATCTGAGAGCAGATATGACACTTTGGAATTGCTCAGTGAAAAGTGTTGTGATGTCACACTGGGAAACATTATCTCAAATAAGTCAGACAATCCTTCACAAGACCGAAAGCTGAAGTTGCTCTCACATACTTTGTGGGCACATAGGATTTCAGCAATGGCAGTCTGTTCTTGCTGGGAAGCTGTCTGCACCATGAATGAACTAGGCTTAGCAGAGGTGCTTGCAGTAGGTACTGTTTTGTCACTTATGGTTGGTTCAGCACCATCTGATACAGATGCACTAGCTGCTGCACTAGCACTTTTCTTTTCGAAGTGGCGCTGTGTGCTTCCAAATCTGGCTTTAGCAATACCAGTAATCTGGCTTTAGCAAAACCAGTATGCTTAACCCTTGATGCATGGGCTAGAACTTGCAAGAGACCTCACCTGTATTGTCTATTTGAAATGATTTGTTGCATGATGTACAGTGGGCTTTGTAAGCAGAACTTGGCTCTAGACGACACCACTGTTTGACTAAATTTCCATTTTTATCTGTCTTATTTAACCAAGATTCTTGAAACTTTGTGGGATTTGGCATGTTTCTATAGAGTTCTATAGCAGGCTTTAATGACCTAGATTACTTGATGTCAGATGAATCCGTCACCAATCTATTGACCCATCACCAGCAGTACATAGCCTAAAACTAAAAGCACAGCAATGGAGAGTGCCATCTTTGTCCAAAAGTATCATAACAGCATAACTGCAAGCAATTCTGAATGTTTTCTACATTGGCACTCCATGGTTTAAAATATAGATTGCAGCCAACACTGACACCATTAGTCTCATATTGATGTTTCATGTAGCCACCTTTTGATATTACCTCCATGATCACTATCAGTCAGGTGTTTGCATGTATTCTGTTAAAGGGTTTATGAGTGAAACATTAGTATAATATTAGTTCTTATGCTCAAAGCATATATGTCCACCAAGTCAATAACTAACCATCACCACACAACTAACTTTAGCCTAATCAAACATCAATTGATACACCAATGGTGTCAGAATTGGCTCTTTCATTCCACAAACCAATATCTCTGAATCTTTAATGAAGATGTGATTAATAAATACTGCAAATTGCAATGATACAACTCACATGCTGAGTCATAGATATCTTAGATAACAGTAAAACTGCACTATTCATAAACCATGTGGAGGCTAAACGTAGTAGTGCTACAACTCCACTACTCAGTTTCTTGCAAGTACTAAAGGAGCGCGACAGACATGGCAAATTTTGAGTACCAGATAATAATGCAAAGTACGAGACTAAATGGATAAAACATATAAGAGGAGGAAAATCGTTCACATGCCATAGTTTTGGTAATAAAATCAGGTACTCATTACTAATTTACCATGCCTATGATAGTTCCCTCAGGTACCTCATTAGGAACTACAATAGCCTATCATGGCACATATCAAGACTTGAGGGTTGATTTCACTTGTCATAAGTTACTATAAAAATGTACTGACACAAGCAAGATGTGCTTCAAAGCAATTAACGGTATTTTTATATTGCATGCGCCAAAGCAAAATAAAAAAGTAGGAAAAAGTAGGAAAAATAGCAAAATCATAAAAAATAGGAAAAAGTAGGAAAAGTAGGATCGCCGGACACCCTGTGGAAATTGTCCCTCCTATTCACAAACATGTACCGTAATCTCCCGCGTATAAGACGCGTCTTATACGTGAGGTTTTAGTACTCCCTGGATCTGCAAGGGGGACACCAAGAGCTTTATTTTGATATATTACACTCTCCCTAAGTCATATTATGACATAGATGGCTCCAGGGTTGTCTGGGAGGCCAGAGCTACACATAGCTTCTTAAATTTTGAAAATCCATTCAGTAGAAGAAAAGTTATGAATATTTCATTCTTTTGGGCATAATTCAAAACTCTAGGTGCGTCTTATACACGGGAGATTACAGTAGTTTTCATGTACATCAGCTTATAATGACTGAAGCATGAGATATATCCAATAAATCTGACATGTTTATCTTGAGCTTAGATATCACTACCTCAATGGCCTCCATTGTCAACATGCTGGGGGTGCTACCTGGTGTTAGCCTCATTTTGAAATATAGGGCTAACCAACCAAGAATAGTGTAGTCTCTTTGGCACTAGGTGGCTACATCTGGCTGCAAGATGCAGTGCGCCCGTTGGCAGATTGAGACATTACTTCAAGTAGACAAGCCATAGCTCATTAGCCGCTCATTAGTAGGCTACCTGAGGTAGACAAGAGAACGGACCAATCAGAGGCAAGCACCATGACAGCAGATGCATCTGCTGTTGGCAAGATGGTGGATGATTTCTACATTGATCCAGGGCATAAATAAACAATTTTCTGTTGTTCTATGCAGGATTAGATGCTGTATTGATCCTATCTTGCATCCTCTAAGTTGCAAAATCATGTAAATGTGAGTTATTCACCGCCAAAACACATTTGTGGCCTGCTTCATACTAGAGAGGACCACTGGACTTACCATATTTTTATGTCAATGTCTTTACCTGAAGTAGACTAGGAACGCCTTCTCTACCCCAGGTAGACAATGAACGCCTCCCCTACCCTAGGTAGACAAGGAATACCTTCATTACCCCAGCCTCAGGCCCAGGTAGACAATGAATGCCTTTCCTACCCTAGGTAGACAAGGAACACCTTCATTACCCCAGGTAGACAAGGAATGCCTTTCCTACCCTAGGTAGACAAGGGACACCTTCATTACCCCAGGTAGACTAGGTATGCCTTGTCTACCCCAGGAAGATTGCGAACACCTTCTCTAGAGCAGGAACACCTTATCTACCCCAAGTAGACAAGGAATCACCTTCTCAAGCTTAGGTAATGGGAAAACCTTATCTACCTGAAGTACACTATGGATGCATTATCTACCTGAGGTACAAATGGTTGTCTACCTGAGGTACACTGTGGACTCCTTATCTACCTGAGGTACACAACACCTTATCTACCTGAGGTAAACTATTGACACCTTGTCTACCTGAGGTACACTATGGACACATTGTCTACCTGAGGTACACTATGGACTTGTCTACTTGAGGTACACTATGGACACTTGATCTGTCTCAGGTACACTATAGTATAGCTGTCCAAGTTTTCTATCTTAAACTATTTTTAGCATCCCAAAACTTCCAGGATTGCTAAAGGAGGGTGATATGTATGCACATGATAATTTTTATGAAGATTGATTAAGAATTAAAAGCAGGAGAGTTGCGCGGGCATCTCGGGTGCAGGACCTCAAAATTTCCTATGGTCAATACCCTCCACTGCACAGAACGAAGTGCCGAGCGGTGGCCTCCACTAATCTGGCAGAGCAGATAGACTACCAACAGACACCTTTGGATCCTGCCCTTAGGGAGTGGTCATTATTTATCAACAGGGTGGGGGGTTGGTGGGTTTTCGCGCGGACACGCGAAAATTTTTTACGCCCCCCCCCTCGATGGCAGTCAAAATTTTTTGCGCCCCCCCACGCCAGAGGCGCGGAGAGTTTACGCGCCCCTCTTTGATCTATGGTAGCGCGCAGGCTTTTTTGCTAAAAAGAGGGTGAATTTTTTTAGCCCCACCCTCAGGAGGGGTCAAAATTTTTTAGCCCCCCCCCGTGGGAGGGGTCTGAAAATTTTACGCCCCCCTCAAACCCACCACCCCCCCTGTTGTCGATAAATAATGACCACTCCCTAAGGGCAGAGAGTTTTCGCGCCCCTCTTTGATCTATAGTAGCGCGCAGGCTTTTTTTCTAAAAAGAGGGTGAATTTTTTTAGCCCCCCTCAAGAGGGGTCAAATTTTTTTTTAGCCCCCCCCTCGGGAGGGGTCTGAAAATTTTACGCCCCCCTCAAACCCACCACCCCCCCTGTTGTCGATAAATAATGACCACTCCCTAAGGGCAGAGAGTTTTCGCGCCCCTCTTTGATCTATAGTAGCGCGTAGGCTTTTTTGCTAAAAAGAGGGTGAATTTTTTTAGCCCCCCCCTCAAGAGGGGTCAAATTTTTTTTAACCCCCCCTCAGGAGGGGTCTGAAAATTTTACGCCCCCCCCTCAAACCCACCACCCCCCTGGGCCCTGTTGATAAATAATGACCACTCCCTAAGCAGGCAGGTAATTCGGCCTAGGTACATCAAACAATGCCTGCACCACTCCTCTGGGAGTGTCCATCATTTGTGACACATTTTTTGTGACCCAACAAATTGCTGCACTGGAAATTAAACTGCACTGAAATTGGCATATTCTTACAGAACAAAAAATAAATGAACACATATAAGAAGTTATCTTGGTATTTCATGGCTTATTTACCTATACGGCACAAGGCTATTGTATTATTGACCAATGGGAAGCATCCCTGGCATTTACTGCGGAGACGGGGGCTGAAGGTGTTAGTCATAGTGCAGTCGGGGTCTAATGGCGGCCTCCATAGCCTAATGTGCTAATGCCCTATATAAAATATTTTCGGGGAAATTGGTGCATTTCTAGACATTTTTGTAGATTTCTGAAGTAGATGACTGAAAAGGTCATCTAAATCAAGTTGTCCAAAATGAAAAAGTAGAATGAAACTAAAAGAAAGTAATAGTATGTTTCATGGCGTTTCATATGAGGTCTAGTTTGTGCATGTGGACTGAATAGTACAGCTGGTGACTGCAAAAGAAATTCGAAAAATCACATTTTCCTGTGTGAAGGTGCGCAATGGTGATTTGGCAGTTTTAAAACCGTCACTGCATGACCCATGTACATCATACAGGTGTGACACTTACAATACCTGCTAAGATAAACTTGTTTTACAGGCTCCCGACTTTGGGAGCAATTAACTGATTTTTTTATGATTTCCCAACCATGTGAACTTGCTACCACACAGGAAAAAATTATTTGAATGTGTCATCAAAATCTAGGTCATGAGCTAATGTTGGTCAAACATATGGGGTGGTCTGAAACTAGGTCAATAGGAAACCCATTAGATGTTAATGTTAGGGTCAAATACCAGTGGTTAGGTTATCAGAATGTCTACTTCTTCATATTTTACAGCGTCTGTTCCTATATATTTGATCATATCAGAATCTAGGTCATGAACTAATGTAAGTCAGATATATAGGTCATGGGAAAATTAGGTCAAGGTCAAATTTCGTACAGGTAAACATCCGGGTCAGATAGCTTTTTATTTCATGCTGATATTGTGGTTCATTCCAATTGAATTGACAATTTACTAACTTACCTCCCTTTCATTTCTTCATTTATTATGGCTAATTGGCCCATTATTGGGATCCAGAAGGTCACAACAAATTGCCTGAATACTTAGGACAATAGATATTAATTCTGCGATTCTGTGAGAACGAATTGAGATTTGAAATCCTTGCACTCTCCTGCACAACTAAGACACAGGGGTTTAGCTCTAACTCATTATCTTAATTTTCATGTGATGTGATGTACCTACCTAGGCTCAGCGTGACAAAATTGATTTTCCATATAGAACTACCTTCAGTATTGCAAATTTGGCAAAAAAACGTAACGAGGGGGAGAGGTCAAAATTGGTCAAATTTTTTGTGACGTCATTTATGGATGGCCCCTTATGGCCCAATTAGGGAGTGGTCATTATTTATCAACAGGGGCGTAAAATTTTCAGACCCCTCCCGAGGGGGGGGGGGGCTAAAACAATTTTGACCCCTCTTGAGGGGGGGCTAAAAAAATTCACCCTCTTTTTAGCAAAGGGGGGGGGCGTAAAAAATTTCCGTGCATCCGCGCGGAAACCCACCACCCCCCCCCCCCCCCCGTTGATAAATAATGACCACTCCCTTAGCTACCCCAATAGTGGCAATACTTCTGAACTGAAGACTGAACTGAAGTGAAGTTCAACTTCTTGTCTGCACTGCCCCAGCTTAGGTTTTCAATGGACATATACATGCCCAGTTCACAAATCGGGCAGTGACTTACCTTGCCATCTAGTAAAGTAGCTTATGTATCAATTACACTACGTGACATTTACATCAATCCACGTGGCTATCTATATTTTGACAAATAGATAAGCCAAAATTGCGGTCAACAACCCCAAGGGAAGTGCATAGAGACTTGTCAACAGCGGTCGGGTGAAAAAGTGCGGGACCAAGCAAATCGGCAAATATATTTTCTGCGAGACTATGATTTTAAATAAATATGAGATAGTACGATTAAACCAATAACATAGGTTGGAAATATTTAGCTGTATAAATATAGAAATTTCTGTTTCCGATTTTTTCAAAGCATAATAGCGGAGATTTTAAAATGTTGATTTGACAAGCCCGGACATGTCCCTAGCGCCATGTAAACTTCCGGCGTAAAACCAGCGCCAGTTCAAAAAGTCAAGGGAATTTTGCCCATATCTCATTGTTTTGAGGTGATACATGCGGGATCTTATGCACATGTGAGTATGAAATAACAAAGTATGTAAAGTAATCCCATTTGTCTAGGTGAGGCTTCTAGAAGTTGAGCATGCACTGAAAAAACAAGCCTTACAAGGTGTCAGTTGTGTGGCCCTGTGGGTCAACCATGCTATTACTAAGTATTCTCTAAACTCTCACGGCGGTACAGAGATGAGAGTTTAGATTTCTATTAAAGCTACACTAAGTATGATACTTAGTGTAGCTTAGAAATCTAAACTCTCATCTCTGTACCGCCGTGAGAGTTTAGAGAATCCCATGTTTGCCAGTGGGTGGCTGCATGTGTATCTGCTCAAAGACCACACTTTTTCGGCCATTAATACTTACAATTTCTTAAAATTTTGAAGATCCCTGCAAGGGGAAATATGTTAGCTATGCACTCATCGATTTTTGAAACCGGATGGCTTATAATAAATATTCTAGAGCACATTTCCTGCACACACCTCTTGTCATTCTTCCACCTTCCCAGCTGAGCAGGAGAATGGTGGAGGTATAAATAGACTTGAAAGTAGGTTAGAACTCTATGCTTTTGTCCCTCCTCCCTGAAGAGTTCTTCACCCATCTGTAAACATCCTGTTTCTAAACTCTCACGTCGGCCACAGAGATGAGAGTTTAGATTTCTAAGCTATACTTAGTGATACTATAGTCCATACGGTTAGCCACTCTCGTAGGCTACGTCGAGCCCTAGCCTAGGCCCCTACCAATGCAGTACCAAGGTAGTGTGAACGGCCAACCCGTGACACAGACGAAACTTAGTCTACCACATGGTCCACTGCCACTGACAGTCGAGGCATTCGGGCAGCGGTTTTCTAACGATATCTATAACATTATGGGTAGGGGTGACCTCGAACGCTAAGCCTTAGCCTAAGGGCATTTTCGCGTGCCCCGATCCGGTTAACCCGGTCAACCGGCTGTACCCATCGGGCATACACCACAGCTACACCCCGGATGTATCAGATCAAGTCACCCGGTTAACCAGGTTGGGTCGCGCGAAAGTGCCCATACTACCCCACCTCAGCTGGTTCCCTCCAGCCACTTCCACCCCAGCCAGGTCTGGCTAGGTACTAGTCCTTAACTATGTCTGGGAGGGTAGTAAGTTGACTCAGGGATCAACATTGACCCACATGGGGAGGACCAATAGGGGGTGGCCTTACAAACCAGCATTGATCCCTCGGCCATACTCCAAACGCCTCGAGTAGCACTGTCTCGGTGCGTTCGTGGCCCGGCCCGGAAGCGATATTCGCACCTCTACGATTTGCGTATAGCGTTTCTTATTCTCACCTTGGCGAGGTGCATATAACAGCACTATCCTTACCTCGCCGTGGTGAAAATAATTAAAAATTAATTTCCTTATTCTCACCTCGAAGATGTGCATATAAGAGCCCTATCTGCACCTCGTATGGTGGGGGGGGGGATGGGGGCGTGTAAACAAAAATTCAGTTTCCTCATGGGGGAGTGGGGCTCCAAAAAATATCATTGATCCTTTTTAGACCAACCTTTATGGGTTTTTTTTGCACCCCCCTTGGCTTGGTAACCGTAAGGGTGTGGCAAAACCAAATAAACCTTATTTGGGGAGGGGGGTCAAAATTAAATTCCGTTTTTTTTTTAGGGGGAGGGGCTCATTTTGCAATATCAGTTCTCTGTTAAAAAAAAAGTTTTTTGTTTGTTTGCAAGGCATCTTTAACAACAAGGGAGGGGGCTAGTGGGTTTGGGGGGTCAAAATAATTTCACCTGTTATTTTAGCGAAAAAGCCAGCATGTTATATAGGTTACCAGCATGTTACCTCAGACCCTTCCCCTGTGGAGTGGGGACCTTCATGTGAGGGCATGGAGGAGCAGAATAACTTCATTGGGAGTCCACTAAGGAGGAATTCTCCTTCCATTCTACCAGTGGGCATACCAGATTCGTAAAAGGCGACAAACTTGGGGTTTCTTGTGGTTTGGGGTGAGCATGTAGGCAGCTGGTGTCCATATGTGCGGGCCCGGGTCTGCATGCTTGTCTTTTGCCATGGGATTCCCCCTCAGTGAACCATGTCTGAGTGATCAAAGGCCGTGGTTTGTCTGGCCCTGCCTATTGGACCAGGCAAATA
Source organism: Acholoe squamosa (assembly GCA_949317995.1). NCBI lineage: Eukaryota > Metazoa > Annelida > Polychaeta > Phyllodocida > Polynoidae > Acholoe > Acholoe squamosa. The sequence continues at coordinate 58,461,060 of OX439042.1, forward strand.
AAAGAACACTTGCTATCCTTCGAAAAGAGTAGGGGAATGAAGCCCCGGTAGCGGTTTTCCCCCTCAACCCTCCTCATAGATTCGGTCATTCATCTCATAGATTCGGTCATTCATAGATTCGGTCACTGCTGTGTCGGGCAAGCAGCATATAAATACCTGTCCAAAAAGAAAAGAAAGGACTTAATGTCCGAGAACCCTTGAATGTCTGAGTTCCTCGATGGCCCCCGGACGTAAAACTGAATAAACAAACAAACGGAAGACCCCGAGTGGGGGGGGGGTAAAAAAACTTTGACCCTTCGAGAGGGGGGTCCGAAATTTTTTTCGTGTGTCCACACGCAAACCCACCAGGCCCCCCCCTGCTGTTAAAAAATTATCACTCCCTAAAAAATGCAGATCATGTGTGGACAAAAATTAGGTGTGAATAAGAGCACACAACCTGGAGGTGTCAATAAGAATCTCTATTTTCACTCACCTTGAGGTGGTGTACCTCCTCGAGGTGAGAATAAGGCCACTGCTTGCACCTCGAGGTGAGCACTTATTTGCACCTCAAGGATGTGTGTATATCATCGGCCAGTACGGCCGAGGGAGCAATGCTGGTTTGTAAGGCCACCCCCCATTGGTCCTCCCCATGTAGGTCAATGTTGATCCCTGAGTCAACTTACTACCCTCCCAAGCATGGTTAGGGACGGGACTGGTACCTAGCCAGACCTGGCTGGGGTGGAGGTAGGGGGTTGAGGCAACCAGCTCAGGGTGTGTAGTTAGCGTTCTAGGTCACCCCTACCCATAATGCACTGGATATAGTTAGAAAACTGTACCCCGAACGCCTTGAATCACTCAGTCACTGAATCAAAAATTATTTTCAAATCACAAAATTCTGCACTTGAAAATAAGTGTTTGCTTCCGAGATGTCTGCTTCCAAGATGATTTCCTCCGAGATGTCTGCTTCCGACCTGTCCTTGCTTCCGAGGTGTCCAGTTACTGTAGAGACGATGGAAGGTTTCCTTAGGCTATAGCTTAGAAAACTAAAGTCTCATCTCTGTTCCGCTGTGAGAGTTCAGAAAACCGGATGATTTCCTGTGGGTGAGGAACTCTAGTGAGGAGGGGTGAAAGCAGCGAGTTCCAACCTGCTTTCAATTCTAATTATACCTCCACCATTATCCCATGGTGATCTTGATATGAACGGCCGAGTACAGATTGGTTCAAGAAATAAGCTCTAAATCATTTAATATCAGCCATCCAATTAGAAAAACACCTGTCAGTATGGGCTCAACCTGCCAGGCTATCCAGGGAACTTGAAATTTTTAAGAAATTCTAAGTATTAGTGGCCAAAAAGGTGCTGATTTTGGTGGGGATACACGGCCCGTCACCCACGGGAAAATATCCTGTTTTCTAAACTCTCATCGTGGAACAGAGATGAGAGTTTAGTTTTCTAAGCTAATAGGCAAAGGAAGGTGGGAGTGTCAGTCAGAAGATGCATGCTTTGTGTATCATACTAAGAGAATAAGGGGGAGGGGGATGGACAGGGGGTTAAGTTATTAGCACATCCAGATGCTTTAGTGTGAAGGTCACTGAGGCAGGAGACAATACATGGATGAGTACACGCCCTGCGCTTCACATTGGAACCAGGTTGTGACAGGGTTCTCGGCTCGCTCAGGGACCCAGTGTGCCGTGAGGTGTAGCAGTGTGAGCTCCCATTTTCAAAAGCTATTCTAAAATATTAATCCTTGGAATATCAAAATAATTCCAACCCTGAATGAATGGGCAGGACTCAAAGATGCCTATTCTTAGGATTACCGGTCGATACAATTACTGTGAATTAACTTGGCAGCGGAACCTTGGGTAGTCCATAAAACTTGTCAATTTTGGGCCTTTTCTACCAAAACATGCAAAAGCGACCCATGTTCACCCTGTAAGAATAATCACTTTCCTTACTTGCTCAGCCACCATGTTCTAATAGATAACAAAGAAAGACCTAACAATGAATGGTATGTGCATTGATTGATGTTAAATTGTCCAGTTTGGCCACATATATAGGGAGTAGAAAGTGAAGTTACATGTCTGCGCATTTTGCTCATCGCGGAAGGAGAGGCTGTGCATGAAGGGGTCAATCTTTGTTAAAATCAATTAGATGAGGGGCTATTTCAATCAATACCTGTCTGAACATGGAAGTCCATTCTGAAATTCTAAGGCTTATTCTTGCAAAAGCACTTGTGAAGTTGAGTTATTTAACACTGTGCTCTATGGGAGCTGCTGTGTGTACACCCCGGTGCAAGCTAGCCCTCCTCCTACTACTAACATGGTTTCAGTACCCAATATCACTTAGGGAGTGATCATTATGAGGGGGGGGGCTGGTGGGTTTGCGCGCGGATGCGCGAAAGAAATTCCGACCCCCCTCTCAATGGGTCATAAAATTTTTGACCCCCAAAGGGCTGAAAATCGCGTGTGAATGCCCCCTTTTAACCTATAGTAACACACTGGCTTTTTTGCTGAAAACAGGTGAAATTATTTTGACCCCTCCTGGTCAAGAGGTCGAAAATATTCTGACCCCCTGGTCAATGGGTCGAAAAAATTCTGACCCCCCCCCCCCTCAAACCCACCAGCCCCCCCATGTTGTTAAAAAATGATCACTCCCTTTTATAGGGTTGACCCTGGATGCCTTCAATATTAACCAAACAGATAATTCCATGTATTCACTGCAGATATTTTTGGGTACATTAGGTAACACCTGGTACCCATCATTCTGGTTTTTATCAGACTCAGTGCTTATCTCGCCAGGTGCCGGATCGTGCAATGGCCGTTCCACTAGGCCTATATAGCCTTATATTAGTTATACCTCTTTGTTCCATAGTTTTCTTCAAAATTACCTTCCTATGCCTGAGTGTGCGCAGAGCAGGATTCGCACAAAAGGACTGTGGGTGTGCAAGGACAAGGGTAGCATTGTCACCTATGGCAAATATCTGGACAATAGTCACAGTCAATAGGACACAGTCTTGGTGTCTATGTGTGTGCCTTTGATTCATCTATATTCAGCATATAAATTTATCAGTATTACAGGGTATTCATCTATCTGGGCTACGTCAACCCTGAGTCTGAACTGATCTGTACACCCTTCACCAGTTGCAAATCCTGGGCCTGATCTCGTACATTACACAGCTCTCAGTCAGGTTCCATGCACTCTTTCCTCATGTGATGTTTAATTCCAGTTCATGTAACTCTATACACATACATAGTTTGGCCACTGATGAAGGCTGTATCGACAGCCTCAAAGGGGCGGCCCTTGGAGAGGGAAACAGGATCAACCATTTAGAATCCCCCCACTTATCTTGCTGTAGATCGTGTATTTGTTTGCAATTCAGTGATTTATTTCTGGCTATATTCCAGTGATTGTTTCAGTGATTTTATAATCTACTTGAAAATTCAAAATCAAGACTGCAAAAAGATGGGATAACAGGGTATTATCTTTTGTGTAGCTGCTGGTAGCGACTTCTTTAATACCTTAGTTTGATAGAACCATTGAAGATTTTTAGATTTTGCAGGGTCAATAAACGTGGTCAGTCATGGCTAGTGATGGATCAACTTCAGCGTCTGACAGTTTAGGTGGGAAACAGAAGAGTCGTGACTTTGCTGATCAGATCAGGCAGTTGGAGTTGGAAGGCAGCAAATTATTGGAGGCCACATATACACTGAGCAGTAAGTAGTTTAGGAATTTCCAACTCAATTTAAAATACATTGCATGAGCTGGAAAACCGCTACTCTGTTTTTGCTGCAAAAGTCGACGTCCAAGAGAAACACGGAACTACATTTGCAAACAAGAAAATGCTTTCTCTCCGTCTAAGCGCTGCTGTTGTGGTAGTTGATCAACGAATAGAATCCTCCTTAAAGTCGCAGCAGAGCGCAAGACTTCGGCTAGAACTTCTCTTTATGTTGAGGCTCTGTTGTTTGTCTCTTTTTTTAGGCATCAATCCTTGGGGTTAAACAGATAAAAGAATATCACCAGTGTCAGATTGTTTTATTTTGTTTAAGATATACCGGTTACATGATGTATTATAGTATAAGCTTACATAGCCTTGCTCTTTGTTCTATTTTAGACTCATTCAGCACACCAAATGAGACCAGTCGGACTACAGCAACAGACTACACCTCTTCACCAGTAAGTCTTGTACATCTCTTTATGTCCTCAATGTGCTGTAAATATAATCAAGCATAATTCTTTACAATATTTCCTAACTTGTATCTACAAACCCTAAAGTTAACATAATGAATAGATTTCCACAAATAAATTGAGTCATGACTTGATGTGCTGGTACTTTTCAGAGCAAGGCTTACAAGGCTACAGATCCATCTTTGTCTGCATTGACCGATATAAGTGCTGAACAGAAGACGATTGAAGATCTCAGGTAACTTATTTCACATTCAAGGTGGGCGGTAACAGATTGAGGAGATTAGCGGGAAGTCATGTAGACTACAAGGAGTAGTGTCCAACAATTGTGAAATCGAGATTCCTAATGCAATATTTTGGGCTGTACCATACTTCCAAGTGAGAGTTATGCAGAAAGCACCTCTCATCACGTACCTCTCTGTTTTCAGAGTTCATCTTGATGCACAAAGCCGCGAGACAGAGCGTCTACAGAAGTCATTAGCTGAGCCTTCACTGGGTTTATCGCGGTACCCACTGACCACCCGGAGTTCAAGCCTGTCTGCGCTAAACCTGCCACTGTCATCCAGCTATGGCCGGGAGAACTATCAGGACCTGGGAGCCTCTGGGCATACATTTAATACCATGGGTCAGAGCTCCACAGGCTCCACCTACACACCTAGGTTACAGGATTACACCTCACAGTGAGTATAATACCATGGCAGTAATAGGAAATGTACCGGTACTTTCTATGGTTATTTGTACAATGTGGCTGATATAGTCTAGTTTGCAACATGGTTTATCAACATTGACTGATATAAGTGCCGAGAAGTGTCTTCAATTCTCATGCATAAGTACAAAATGTACATGATTTAGAAATCACAGTCACGCCCATCATTTGTACTTTCCGAGCAGGACTCACCTGGAAAGACAAATCAAAGAGCTGCAGGAAGAAGTCAATGGACTGCGTCATAGGCTGAGACAGGTTAGTATAATAGTGCAAGTTTTACTAATATATGTAACTGTGCATGGACTATACAAAACATATTCCTACAAAGGACCAAAATCGGTAAGAATTACTCTTAGCAAGAAAACCGATAGAAATTAAATGGAAGAAAGATGGGTGAAGCTTAAAACGATAGACACAATCAGTCTTTTCTGTCTTCAATTTGCAGGCACTAAGTCTTGGTGAGGAACAGAAGCACAGTTTTAGGTTGGCTCAGGATGAGTTAAAGCGGCAGTTAACATCGGCCATTTCCACCAAAGACAGTATCATAGAAGTCAAGTAAGTAAAATGGGACATTATACAGGGGAAGTTTCAGAGTCTGTAGGAATCTTAACAATTATTGTCAGTAGTTAAATGGCAACCTGGCAGTATGTGTACTAATGCAGTGGTGATGTAGAACGCATTGTAAATCTAATGTTTCCCTCCCCCCTCCCACAGGACCCGTGAATTGTCAGCCCAGGAGGCCCTCGTCTCACGACTACAGGCAAACATTGAGCGTCTTGAAGCTAACCAGCGCCTTCAGGAGGAGGTAAGGGATGCCTGGAATCTTGTTCTCATATTGTTGACTTGGTAAGGCTAGATAAATATATGTGTACACTACATGTATGTAGATAAAAAAGAAAGATTGGTTGTTCAAAACAAAGTACCTATGGACACATCCATATAATTTTGTGCAGTCGAAAGACAAGAAAATGGAAAAAAACCCTTTACCTTCGTCTTAGGTGTTGCCTTCCTACATTTAGATTAGGAAAAGCTGACGATTTCCCTAAATCTCTACTTAATCTAAACTTTAATTTTTATGTTACTTCAGACACTATTGGAGTTAAAAAGTCGTTGTGAGACGAGTCAAAAGGGACAGTACCTCGTGGAGAATCTAACGTCGCAGCTTCGCAAGATGGTTGGGGACCGGGAGAGGCGCAGGGGTCGTCCGTTCTCTGATACGGAGAGCTTCTCCACTCAGTCAGTATCAATGCTGCTTCATCATATTGAACGCTACAGTTCAGAACTAGAAACCGAAAATGAGCAAAACAGTCTACGTCTACGTCAGGTATGTCTTTCCCTAGCAACAGATTAACATCTACACAAACTCGGGTACTTTGGTGGCCTAATATTTTGGCCACCAAATGCCCTAAATTTAGTTGAATAAAAGAGTTATGAGTGCTGGATTTTACTTTCAGATGACAGCAGAATTGGACTCGTTGAAATCAGCTAGTCTTGAGCGCCAACACAGCACTTCCCGCTCCCACCAAGACAGGTACATGTAGTACAAAATCTCCAATTGTATCTTATTAAGAATATAGTTGTTAGATTTCTACTGTTGTAGCAATGCTAGCCCTAGATATGTACCGTACTCTAAATGCTTACCTATGTCAGTCAGTAGTATTAGTAGGTTAAAGCCTTGACATACGTACCTTAACTACTATAGAGTAAAGATATATGTAGTTCTTGTAAATTTAACTACCCACACAGAGATAGACATTAGCATTTTAGTCGAATTTGGCCCGGACTCTCAGTGGAAAAAGAAGAAATAACACGGATTCATTCTGTTTTTATGTTTTGCTCTCCCTATTGACAATTACAATCCATGTGTTTGCATGCCTTTCTAGTGAAGTTTGTGCTTTGTCATATATGTCAGTAAGGTTGATGATGTTCAAATAGTTGTGAGCTGTTCTTTGTCCCTTATACCGTAAGAGCCCAATGATCCCTTACCTCTCATTATAATAATTGTCATAATCCAGGTCATTAACCCTTGATATTGTTGAGTACCGATAACCATCTAACGATACTTCTCCACTGGACAATGTTTCCTTGACCAGGCTGACTGAAATCGCTGAGTCACATGAGAAAGAAATAAGTCTCGCTGTCGAGCGCTCGATGACGGCTCGCTCTCAGGTGACAACCTTGCAGGAGCAACTTTCAGTTTTAAGGTTAAATTTCACTTTGAAATCCTATATCTCTTAATCCCTCTAAATAACAGTAATCATTAGCATACTAATTGCTCGCCATTTACTCTGCGTTTCGTATTTTGCAATATTCTGTGAATCATAATATTTGCTTTTTGAAAGATGTCGACTTTGACATTATAATATCATACATCTTCGTATTCTGCTTATAGAGCAATAAATGATATTCTGGGGCACCAGTAAGCCATATTTCAGTACGTTAACAACAGTGTATTCCGAAAAGCAGCTGTTCCAACATGTATTTACGTATTGCAATGAGTGTCACAAATTAAAGCTGAAACTAATGCCGTTTTATCCCAAAGAAACTAAGACACTAAGCATTAACTCTGAGCCCATAACATTCCTTGCTGTCCCATGTGGCTTACTTCAGTATCAAACGTTGAATGTTATAAGGCAGGAGAGTATACAGAAGTTGGCAGACAGAGATGACCAAATCAGCCAACTGAAGCGTAACCTGGAGTCGGCCAAACTAAACCACAGCAGGGAACAAGAGGAGTGGCTTCAGAAGGTGATTACTAATCTAAGTATATGTGAAAGACAGTTAAATCTGATTTCCATTTCAAAAGAAAGATCTTTGAACAGTTGCCATACAAAACCTAAATCTTGAATGAAAAGGGCTATTCTATGATTTGTAGCTGATTTTAAGAATATTATTTAATTTTGTCAATCAACAGTTGACCTATGGAAGCTGAGTACTCCGTAGATTAGAATATATGCTGATATTGAAATTAAACAACTAAAGGCAATTTGGTATATATTTAGAAACAAGCATTAGAGGCAGCCATGGATGCCACGCAGAAGGAGGTGGGTCAACTAAAGCGTGATCATGATGATGCTATATACCGCCGTGCTAAGCTGGAATCCAAGGTTGATGAACTCGAGGTAATTATCTTTCATTGGATTAGATGGGCATTCTCTTTTCTATCTACACCGGAAATGATGATCTGAGCCTGAACTTACTCAGTTTAATATGACAGTACAACTATTAAAATTCATAATTCTATATATCTTAATTTTATTTTCCCAGATTTATGCACACATCTTATTCCTTTTTAACATTGAAGAAAACCATCACTGATCTAGAGGGTCAACTAAAAGAGCTGCGAAGTCTTGACGAGGCGCTGTGCCGTGAGAAGGAGAGCGTTGAGCAGGAGCTGAGCGCCTCATCCCACCGTCTGGGACAGAGTGAGCAGGAGGTACAACGACTACAGAGTATCGTCCAGGCCGCCAAGCTGGAGTCTAATGCACAGCTTCAGACTGCAGTATGTTCCTTTCATTATTGTCTTTCAACCCTTGTAAGGGAAATCTTTTTCGCCTAGGCCTACTTTAGCATCAGTAGGCCATAATTATGGTCGCTTTAGGTTTCATCGAAGCTGAGCACTCATAACAGGTTTTGGTATCTTAGTTTCTTAGGCCATCCTAAATAAATATATTTTCTATATCAACCAGCCCAGTGTTACTGTATATCTTTTCCTGTAGACTTTAGTCCCGTATAGAAATACTCAATGCAGTATTGCTACCACCTCAGGTAGCAACCCTGGAGCGTGAGGAGAAGGAGAAGGCTGCGGGAGAGTTACGGAGTGTCACAGAGCGGCTCGGTAATGCGACCGAGCAGCTGCACCAGCTCAACTTACAACATGAAGTACTCAAAGCTGAGCACAAGAACCTACAACAGCGTCACAAGGACCTGGATGCCGCACACACAGAGACAACACGTAAAGTGGAGGAGGTGCGGTCCTCCAAGGAGGCACTCACCAACTCACTGCAAGGCCAGATGACAGAGATTGGCCGGCTCTCTCAGGAAAAGGATTTCTACCTCAAGGTACTTTGAAGCGGTTATAATCATGTGTGTTTTACATAAATTTGCACTTGAAAGGATTTTCTCATGTTTTCCTTCATACTGCTGTAATGTGATATATGATTGAAGAAAAAGATTAATAAAGTCGTAATAATAGCATTAGTTCATGATTTTCATTCCTTTACTCCCAGCTGTCAGAGGAGCGAGGGAAAGAGCTTGGTGAGCTTCGTGTTGAGATTGACAAACTAGCTGTCCAACTGGAGGAGCGACAGAAGAATTTCTCACTGTTGAAAGAGCAGAATGACAAGATTAACCAACTGCTGGAAAACAGCTCAGAGACAATGCGAGCACTCCGTGAGGAACGTGACAAACTTGCTGAGCAACTCACCTCGCGTATCACAAGCGCTGAGCAGCAAAAGGCGACCCAAGATCATCTTGCTAAAAAGATGAAGATTCGTGAGAAACACCTTCGTGATCTTCAGGAGGACAATCAGCAGATGGCTGAGCTGCTCACAACTAATAAGGAGGAGCTTGAGCAGCTCACACGTGAGAAGGATACGCTTTATAATGAGCTGAAAGACAGTCGCTATGAGGTCTCAGCACTCAAGGAGACTAATACAGAACTGGATAAGAGGCTAAATGAGAGTGAAGATAGTCTACGAAAAGAGTTGGATAGAGTCACTGAAAAATTGAAAGGTGAGATGCCCTGCTCTATTACATACAGTTTAAACACCATTAAATATCATTTATATTAGATCACGAAAACCAGTTTATGTTAGGCTGGCAAGTCCCTGAGCTCTCCTCCCAATACTCCCCCCCCCCCCATCCGTCTCCTCTGCTCTGCTGTAAATTCACTAGAAATTGATTCACTAGAAATATTTTAAAACTTTCCTTTTCTCACTTCATTTCAATTCTCTCATATTAAAATTTACAGACTTGAGTAAGTCTAAGTTTATGTATTCTCAAATTCTTAATAGATCTACGTGTATCTTATCCTACGTTAATAAACCAGTAAATCAAATCCTCAGCAATTGTCAACTCTACATAGGCATATATACACGGATGTATTTCAGTAACGGAGAATGACCTAAAACTGACAAAGAAAGCTATGAAGACTAAGGAGCATGTTGATGGCAAAGGTACATCTGATTTCTTTAATTACCTGTACTTTGTATTAATACTGTAGACGTGAAGTAAATCCCATAGTGGGAGTTTATTTTTACTTAAAATTCATCAATGATGCACCTGAGATAACACATGTCTATGTATTGTAGATATGAAAGCAATCTTTTAAACAGAATTGAATTATGATACAAGATATGCGTTGAGAACAAAATACTGCCCCTAAATACATCTTTAGAACAATTGTATATGATTCTAATAAAGTGACTTAAATCTTTCAGCTGTGCGAGTGGCAGGAAAAATGCAAAAAGAGGTTACTGAGAAACGTGGGCAGATTGACTCACTACAGTCTAAAGTCCGCTGGTTGGAAGAGTCCCTAGACAATATAGTGAAGGTAAGAATTACTATGGAAATAGGATGTTTTCTAACTGAAATTGTGCGCATATCACAAGCTATTACTCCATTCATATTCAGTTAGTAATCGATTAAGTCCGAATGAGATTTGTATTTGCACTTTCTCTAAAGGGTGATTTATTCAACCGCAGGAAAAGAAGTTGCTGAAACACGAGAGTGAGAAACTGTCAGGAAGTTTACAGAAGTCGGTAACACAGAATGAGCGTCTCACCTCTGATCTTGGCAATATGACGACCCGGGAGAAGGAAACAAGGGATCGGATGAACAAACTAGAAGCTGCTCTCGAGAAGGTAGCCTTAATTTCCACACAGCAAATATTGGGACATTTCCTTTTTGATCCATTTTTTACCTTAAACATGTGTATGGTGAGAGAGTGGTAATCTGTAGTCGATTTAAGTTCTTTAAACAGCACCCATCATTCATGTTTATTGTGAACGCAGCTTCAGAGTATGGGCCTCTATTTCAGGCAGCGGTGAAGCATGCGGCGGCTCAGGCCCAGATAGAACAGTTTGAACAGGACATTGCTCGTCTCAAGCTCAAACACCAACTGGAAATGAAGGTATTCTAAAAAATGAGAAGGAATAATTCTTTTTGTCTAACATCATGAATTGATACTTGTGAAGCTGCTTGATTTATATGTTGACAAATGTAGGTAAAGCTAATATATTTTGAGGGCTTATCTGTGAAAATATTTCACATTTCCATACATATTCAAATATGACGAATTTTATGATAAAAGCTAAAACCAATCAATGATGTATGCCAACTTAGGAACTGGTGCGTTCTGTGAAAACATCAGCCAATGATCAGCACACAACAGCAAAGAAGGCGGCGACAGTGCAGTCTAAGCCAGCTACAGCTACAGCGCAGACCCTGTCTGCTCTACAGGCACTAGCCGCATCCTCCGTCCCTAAAACTGCCACTCAGGATAAGCAAGTCTCACAAAGTACTCAACAGGTAAGCAAAGTGTTAAATGCCAGTTATTGCATGACAACAGGTAAAAGCTTTTGTGACATTTTCGAGGCCTTACACTCTTAGCTAGGAGAGAACGGTTCTTTCCAAATGTCTAAATTACAATCTAGACTTCCACAAGCTTCTCCAACATGCCAGTGTATATCTACTTTGACAAAATGGGCCTTTTTCAGGCTAGAAGAAGTACTTAAATTTTTGATTGTTTGATGAAAGACGTCATCTAAATAAGGTTTTCATTGTCTTCATTAAGCCTGTAGATACTCAAGTTACAAACAGTGTGGGGAATGAGCTGAGGGAACTTTTACACGAGATGCGCGGACTGATACAGTCTGGTAAACAGAACCAGGAACCACCACCCCCATTGCAGCGACCCTACTACCACTACCCGGTGTCACCCCAAGCACCGCCACCGCCTGCTAGCCTCCAGACTCACAAACCGACACAGTCCTCCCACCACACGGGATACACATATCACACCCCACCCAGCACCGCTACCACCGCCTCCAGGTAGGTGTACCAAGATTAACACTGATTGTCACATCTTCGTAGTTCTAAGCCCACTGAAAGCTAAGATGTTTGGTACCCGGGTTTGGTATGGATCTTCCATATCCAATTTAGCCCACTCAAGACACTCAAGTCTGTTGGTCTTCGCGAGTTTGCTTTAATATTCTGAAATTATACATGTACTTTGTAAAGTAGATTAAAACTTACGCAGATACGATGGTTCCATTGAACAAATACAATACATGTACTGGTATTGTATGTTCCAGTTTGGACCAGCTGGGTCAGAATGCTAAACTGTATAAAAGTAGTGTTCGCACTGCTGATCTCCGGCCTACCAAGCTGTCATCACGGGGTAAGTAATACTTAAATTAAGTACCATAATTATGTACCCCACGTGTAAGATGACCTTGCTGATAAAGCATGCCCGGACTTGAAAATGAAACTGATACTATTATGCACAACAAGACCATCTCATTCTGACCAAAATAATCCGAAATAAAATCTGTTTCAATGTAATAAATCTGTAAAGGTTCGGTCACACTTGTTTTGAAATCAGGGGCAAATTTTAGGACTTTTTGAGATTTCAGAACAAAATGCTTTGCTGCAAAGCATTTTTGTCTTGGAACACACTTTTGTTTTGGACCCGTTCACACTTGTCTTGCAAAGCTAAAAGTCTTGAAAAGCCAAGACAATTGTTGTAGGGTTCCCACAACAATCGTTTTAGCTTTTTAAGACAAGTCTGACCGGCCTTGAGGTCTCACATGTACTGGTATGCCAATTCAGCTGTTTTGATTTGTAATTAGATACCTGTAAATTTCGATTCTTCTGACCAAAGGGAGCATTTATTGCACAGATTTTCATATTTGCATGGTTTTAGGACAGAATGGTTCACGCTCCAACCCCATTAACTATGCTGCACCACCAAAGCGTAACACAGAGGAGCGGTACATGGTACCGAGCCCGAGCACATCGCCCGTGTCGGACTTGCTTGCTGATACATTCTCATACAAGGACGTGCAGGACACTGGTATGACTATGTCTAATACTCTAACTTAAGTTGTGTGTGTGTGTGGGGGGGGGGGGGTGTGGAATCCCTTCTGCACCTCTGAGGGCAGATTTTTGTTAATTTAGTACTGTTCTACAGTAAAAGATACCCCCCCTATAAGGCGCACCCCAAACTCAAGGCAATTTACCTCCCACGTATAAGACCCAGCAGCATTTTGTTTGGCCTATAAGACGCGCCTTATACGCGGGAGATTACGGTAGTGTTATTGATTGATTGATTTGTGTTTTACAGCACTTTAGCGGCACTAAGTGGCTATCCCGTGCTTCACAGGTTGATAATTTAACAGAGGAATGTGTCAGTGCCCGCGCATATGTGCACCACACACATCCTGAGGGGATAGGAAAGAGGAGATATAGACCCTTTTAAGTGGGCTAGGGAGGCCCGACGGTCCGACGGTAGTGTTAGATCATTATCGATTTGATATTGAGGATAAATCAATACTTTTTCCCTACAGTGAGCTCCATCACAGGAATAACAGATGACATTGAAGACCAACCTCCAATAAACAGTAAGTGCTACACTTATCTATTATCTGTTGTATATAGACCATGTATGTATCAATCTTTTGCTATGTAGAAAGTTCCTCCTGGGTTGATGAATTACAATGTAACATAAGGGAGTCGGAAAGGAATTTAAGAGTCTTAGGTGCGCCAGAGTAATCTTCTCATATGGAAACTGCGCCTTATATGCGAGTATATTAGGTAGTATTCTATTATATAAAAGTACCGAGTAGCAGACGTTTCAATGGGAACATGTGCATTAGTTAATTGAAAACAACTTTTGGTGTATCTTATCCATAGGCAACCCCCAAGGACCAGATACTAACATGTTGTGTAAGAGGCTTGAGAAGAAGCTACAGAAACTATCGAAACTCGGCTCCCACCTTGTCGATGAAAACAAAGGTATGTCAGATTTGGAGGTTACATTGAGTAGCTTAAACATCGTCTAGAAAGGGTCTGATGATAAAGTTGTTAGGTATAGAAAAGTGAAGTTTTAAAAGTATTTTTTTCACTTCTCTTTCCGACTCGCATTGTTGTAAGTGTAATGTTTTATTCTAAGCCATGCATTTTCGTGTTAAATCGTATCACCAATGAAATGCATTAAAGCATGACACTTTTTATAACACCAACAGAAATCGGGAAGATGATGAAAAACCAGGACTTAGAACTCAAGAAAGTCAGAAATGGAAAGCTGCTCAAAGAGTAAATTTTGCATATGATTAATCTATGCATGACAAATCAACCCCGTCTACTCCTGTGCCAACTGGAGATCTGCCAAGACTTCTATTGCACTTGATTGTATTAAAATCTTCCAGAATACCAAAGATATTCATGCTCGGAAACTGCCAAGCTCTTGGTAGTTGTTATTCTTGAAATATCTTCTTGTTTATGTACTCTAAGTGTTAAGGACATTTTATAGCTATTTTTGTTGCAACTATATTTTCATTACGGTAAATGTCTTATGAGCGAAGGTTAAGGGGGGCATTTTAGAGTATGTATACATGGAACAGGTATCCGTCTAAGCAGAACATATAGTTTATACATGAAGTACATTGTGATGCGTTTAACTGTGATCCAATAGAATTTGTTTATATTTTATCTACTTTTGCATTCAGGATGTGTTGATATTATTCCTGTATCAAGTGCCAAGACGATTTTTATGAGGGAACATTTGGCAGCAATTAATAAACTAAATGATAATGCCTTAATATGAGTTGCGAATCATTCCGGATAATAAACGCTGTTAACTATATATGTATATTCCTGGGATGAAAGTCAGAGTGCGAAAATCCCTGAAATGGTCCAATATCTGCCCAAAAATCCTGTGTTTTGATATAAATGTATAGGGCCTTGGAACTTCTAAATCCCTGAAATCAGGGAAATCCCTGAAGACTTTCAGCCATTATTCGTTATTTAGTTATTAGTTAATCAATAAAATAACATACGGTAAGCCTTTTTTCATGTGTCAGAGAAAAACTTTATTGGCCGACTATTGTAACATCAATCGATAAGTGACCATTCCCTAATGTGTTTGAGTTCTTCAAAACCTAACCATTTAAACAGGGATGAAAGTCGACGATGACAAAAAACCTTGAAAAAGGAAACAACTTTAAACACACTGTATATGCCCTCCAGTCCCATCCATAAGTGTGTTACAGGGTTTGTGTGGTTGGGGGGGATGAGGCAGTAGGTGTTGTATAAGGGTGTAGTTTGTCCTCAAATAACAGGAAAAGCTGTTTTTCAAGATGTTGTTCATATGTATACTATACCCAAAATGTGCACATTATGACCCTTTTGCAGAGTATGTCCTAGGATCCCTTCAGAATGTTACTGTATAGCTGTTTTCCAAGGTCTTGTTTGGATAGCATACCCAAAATATGCACCACCTGATCTACTGGTAGTGGTGCCTTTGCGCAACACGACCTAGGGACCAATTACAATGTTATGTATATAGATAGGTCAAAGGGTGCAGGGAATAAATGACCAATATAGTTACATGATGAAATCATAACGCGCAGAAAAGGGGTATACTATCTGACACTCTTCTAGCATAGGAACTATAGCTTGCTGCTAAGACTACACTGAAGAGTGGAACAAACACCAATAAAGAGGGGAAAGTTTTCAAGGAAAAACTTGAGAATCCTTGAAAACCTTGAACTAAAAACTGGCATGCTGCCACTGTATGCAGTGTTGTGGGACCTGACTGTGTGCATGTATGCAACCTCTGGAGGTAATTTGTGACTCCTTTATCCTGTTTTCAGAGGATTTTCAAGAAAACTTATTTTTCTTAAGTGAGTGAAAAAAACCTTGAAATCAAGGAAAACCTTGAACTCTTTCATCCCTGTTTAAAGAGCCGCATGATACCTCCAGATTCGTTAATCTACCTGCGGTATTTAACGGTTTAAAGGAGATTGGAGTTTCACGAGTCGTCAATTTCCGACTATTGCACACGAGGCTCCAAAGTGTAGGCAGTTTTTAATTAAATAAATTCTCCCCAGTTTCAAAACTTTCAATAAGGTGCCAAGTTCATGTTTTTCTACTGATACAAAACACAACCGGGTACATTATATCACCGTTATATTTCAAAGATAATCAGTGGATTTTCTCTCTATAGAAAACTGTTTAGTGGCAAGACTGACACAAATATATACATACCTGTGAAGTGAAAACAGTTTATGAATCGAACATGCAAATACAAGAAGAAAATTCATATTTCTATATACAATATCCCCACGTCGTGCGTTGTATTTATCAGTCAGGGCGATAAATTCATTACCCAGATCACAAGCTGCAGTTATCATGTTTCTATACATTTGTTTAACTCGAATCTTGAAACATGAAGAGAAAAAAAAATCACATGAATATATCACCCGTTCTTGGTACATGTACATGTATGGTATTATGGCCGTAATAATTGTCCAGGAAGCTATGTATTTTTGGTTGGTATATAAACACTAAGCCAATATTCCTGATACAGGTAATAAAAATTCCCTCCTAAATACAACCCACATTTAAAAAAAAAAAATGTCACACTTTATAACCAAAAATGTCAATACTGCCAGAGCTGGTTAGTGGATATCACATGATTTATTTTTAGTGAGATATGCAATAATAATGTCCCCTTACGCAGAGAATCTCATCTCAAACAATAGCAATTGAAGTAGCAATAATTAATGTCCTTTCTAACCATAGAGTGTATGAATCTTTGGTTCTAACTCCTGTGTTAAAAGAGTAGGGTAAAGCTGAACACCTCAAGTTTGTGAAAGACCATACTTCTAACAGACAGAACGAGGGGACCAATTGCAGACCATTGGTCGAGCTTTGTAATCTTCAATTTAGAGAAACAAATGATTTAACATTGTTGCCAAATAGAAACGGAGACTTTTCATTTTGAGCTAGTTTTCGCATATTGAAGTAGATGTGTGCGACTGGAATGATACCTCTGAGGTTTACAAAATGTATGTTTAATCGACGTTAATGTTACAATATGACGCAAAACAGCAACAACTAAAGCATCTAATGCAACAATATAACTAACATAAGGAGTGAATGGATTTAGGTAATGCAAACAAGCACAAGTCTCTGAAGCACACAATACGGTTTTAACCTGTTTTAGATATAGTCAATAGGTGTATGGTATATCATACTGAAGCCCTTGGTAAGCTTATGTGGAATACGTTATCCGAAAATACACGCACATTATTATGATTGCGATAAAATGTAACAGCAGTATTTCTGTACATGTCTCATTCAATGAATACCTCTGGTCAACCTCATTAAAGACATAACAAAGAAAGATAATGCCCCCTAAAATCCATGTTGTTTAACAGAGGGTGGCTCTTTGCACCTTTTACAAGGGATTTATTATGATAACTCGGTGTGCAGGTTTTGTATACTGATGACAGTGGTTGATAGCATGGTGCCTCCGTGGATAACAAAGTAACAGTCCCGGTAACCACTGGGCAGGAAACAATGGGCACAGCGGGTGGTGGACGGCTAACTTCATCACAGTCTAGTCTCTATGGTAGCAGATACTTCCTACCTGTTATTCACCTGCAAGACAAAATATAGAATTCACTAAATGACACCGTCAATATTTCTATGGTATAGAGGTATACAAGATTGGGTATCTTTAATTTATTTTACTTGGCGAAAACTGCAAGTACCGGTATGTTTACGCTGCATTGGAGAAGAAAGAGACATTTTTCTTTCCTCTTCTGTGGTTTTAGAATATCAACGTAGCTGAGGAGTACATTACTTCTACCGTATAAATGAAATGACATTTATTTTAAACGATAATCTAGAAGGGGGTGGGATTTCTCAACACCAAAACACCAATTTCACTGCCACAACGACACTACTTGAGTGTAAAACAATAGGTTTATAGACGAAGATCACGAAGGATTTAGGGATCCATAATTATAAAAAATGATAATAAAATAAACAGAAAAATCATTCACGTGTTACTCTTCTAGCATTATGTTTCGTAACTTTTATTAGTTATTTTGAATATAACATCCCACTATATTATCATACCTGCAAACTGGACAAGAAAAAAACTGAGTTCCGTCAAATGGATCTCCAAAAAAAAAGAGAGAAAACTGAGGAGTTTGCAGGTATGAATTCACCTTCACCGTTTCTCAATCTGTGCATACCGCCACAAAAAGAAATGGGGTCCTAGGTGGGTGTGAGTAAAACCTGAGGCTGTGGCTTAAATACATCAATACACACACAGTGGTACAAAGGTGCTTTGTGCATTAAGGGCTAACTCACTTGTAGAACTGGCTGCTGTCTACAATGCCCTCACTGGATCCATGGGCCCTAAAACACACAGCTAGAGTTATCAACCATGATCCAGTATAGGAATCCACACTATATGCACAGTGAGACAAGTCGGGGATGATCTAAAGTAGTGCAATCCTGTTTGATTGCCATACATTAGGGACACACTGGTGGACTCAGGGTTGGAGCCTGAAACAACGAAACTAAAAGGAAAAGTCATGCTTCTTATAGAAAGCTAATGTAGGGAACAATGACTGCAACATTCAGATTACCCTGGGAGTCAAGCGTTTGACTCGTTGAGCTTCAGGCCAGGGGTCATGATGGTACTACCATCAGGGGCGGTCAAGTAGAGCACATTGTCGTTATGGAATTCCACCGTCGGACTCGGCACATCTACAATAGCCCACCAGATGCCCAGCTAGTACTCAGATGCCCAGAACTCAGCCTTAAATTGTGCAATGCTTGAACATCCCTTTTTATCATACTAATACGGTGACTGTACAAGTAAAATGGCATGGACATTTTGAATTATCAATGATTGATGGAACTTTCAATTATAAGTCTTACATTACATCACTATAACTCCCATGGGCAGTTCAGATTTGTTTTTAGATTTCGCCGTGCTAAGTTTTAGATGAATATTTACCCATTGTGACCTGATAATAAAGACCAGAAACTCCAAGTTACCTACCAGGATCTTTCAGAGCTGCGGGATCACCTGCAAGCTCTCCTCCAGGGCTTGCAGCAGCACTGTCTAGGACTTCTAGGGCAGCGGCTACACCAGAGTTCAACTGGTCCTCTGCTGCACGCTTCTCCTCCAGGGCAGGGTCAACCTAGGGAATTTATATCAAGGTTAATGTCTGCCTGATAGGCCACCAAAGTAATCACAGCAGACATGTGCTTTATGAAAGGCCTTTATCTCAGCAAATACATATTTGAGCTTCCAATGAAAGTTTCATTGTGCAGCAAAACGTTTCATCATGAGAGGGCTTACCGTAGATAGACCCGCAAGTTTGGCAGGTAGGTCGTCCACAGTTATGATGTCCTCATCCTCATCGTGAACCTGCAGAAGACATGCTTTACGTGAACCACTGCCTGTTAAGGTCTCAATATCTATTAACTGTGAAAATACAATTGTTTGACATTGAATACTAAAGTTATTACATGTAGCTACGAAAATCTGTTTCTGTAGTGTGATGAACTAATTTTCCGAAGTAAAAATTGATACAGTTGACTGCTTTAAATGGTTCCTGTACTAAGGTGAACCTATAGTGTCTACAGTGACCTAAACACAAAGCGGTGATGACTTACTATTGTGCATCTACATATAGACGAGTTTACAAAAGACAAAGTTTGGTTATTTTACTAAACATTACATCTACTAGAGTTGAACAGTGACATAGCACAGGGGACCTATAATTAGGTACTCCATAGAAGTTGGCCAGCACGGGTTAGTTTGATGGACGACACAGATTCCACACAAAACAGAAGATTCTGTTAACACAATTAGCTATCTTATCAAAACGGTGCAAAACCTGGACGAGCGATTTCATGTATGGTTTGAAACAAAATCCCTGGATTTATTGTCATCAAAATTCAATTTTCAAAATAATTTCCCATTTCCATAGACATTCACAGTATATAGTCTAGGTCCATGCTATTTCTTCCTCTTAAAATAAACAGATTTGTTCTTTGACAAATGAATTATATACTTGGTTCCACATAACAAAAACGAAAAACTTTTCCCAAATGATTTTTTTCATATAAAAAAGAACTGGGAGAGTGGATTTCAGAGATGGACTGGTCCAGACTGCTCATCACTAAGCAGTGTTAGCAGTGGTCATCACACGCTGCGTGTACCACCCGGCGGCCAACTTACAGGAGGTGTGGGTACCCCATACAGGTAGACACTGTACACCTGTAGTAACCTGCCCACCTCGCCATTCATCACCGCACCCCCCGCCGGAGCGCTACCTCCCGTCTCTGTCACCTCCTCACTCGCCAAGTGACCAGCTGAGTCAGACACCTCAGTTAGGACGATCGATGATGGGTCAGCTTCGGCGGTAGTCTCATCCTGATCATGATCTGTCTCTCCCTCCATTTCCTCTTCAATTTCTTCTTCCTCAGGGCTGGCTGCTGTGTCTGGGGCGTGGTGAGGAGACGCGCTGCTGCTGTTGTTGTTGGCAGCTACTTCATTGTGGATGTCTCTGGAAACCGCAGTCTCTGATACATCATCAGCACTCTGTACCTCATCTTCCTCACCTTCATCATCCTCATCACTACCAATCCTGAAATAAGTACCGGGGTATATGATGAAGCTTAATCTTTATCTGGCTAAAGGAATTGATATGCGATCACTCTGCATAATTCAATGGGAATTATATCCATATTTTTGACATTCACCTCTTATCTAGGGTATCTACGGTTGGCATTGGGTGGCCCCATACATCTGCATACATACCTGGTAAATGATTTAATCTCGCTCACGGCCAGTTCGATTTTGACGGGCGATTTATGTGGACTCTCACTATCATCATCTTTTTCCAGGATGTCCATCTGGGCGGCCATCTCGTCATCACGGGCCTGCTAAAACCAAGTCGCCCACCCCATAGAGCAGTAACATCTGAGACACGTGGAGGACAAACACAGGGTCACAAGGTGGGGATAACACTCTGACTCAACAAACATAATGCACCGACTGGCAATCTCAACTTAAGTGAACATGGGCAAAATTCATTTAGACATAAATCTGGGAACAGTGTGCTATGACACGCTGGGTTCATAATCTACCAAAACCACTCCAGTCCCCCACTCCGCTTATAAATGATTGAAATGGATCTTAGGTGGTGTTGCTACATTAAGATAATTTGAATTCCTATAAAAGGAATGAACCGGATCAATCAAAACTAACCATACATCATGGTTTTCTCAACTCATGACCAGATTGGTTACTGGGGGCTTGGCTGTTAAGAATTATGGTGTTCAGTTTTTGTTGTTGCTTTTTTCAGTTGGGATAATAGGAAGTTGGGTAAGTTATGCCTGGTTTCTGATGAAGATGGAATTCACAATATGAATAGGTTCAAAGTCGATGACATTTTTGTAGACGTAATAGGCAAACATGATACCAATGTGTAAAACATGCATGCATACAATGAGTAATATAAAGATTCATTGAGGAAATCTGGGTCTGTTTTGTTATATTATCAATCTATTCAACTTAACTTATTTATTGTTGAGGTAATCTAATATAAGAGTATAGATGTTAATGGAATTATATTGTGATTAGACCAGTAGACAGCTGTCTAGTGGAAGGAGAGAAACATGCCGACTGAAAAACAATCGCTTATACTCACCTTGCCGAGATCATCTGTCTCATTAGAGTAGTTTGACTCAGATTCATTTCCATCATCATCTTCATCCTCATCGTCACCTTCCTCCTGCTGCTCCATCACGTCCCGTGAGTCTGCAGCCGAGATCTCAGCCTCAGACTCAGAGCTCTCTGCAGCTGAAGTAGTTGTTTCATCAACCAGTCTGTCTTCATCGTCTCGCCTCTCACCAGTCTCTGTAGACGTCTGGGAATCCTTGAAAAAAGCGTGTTAGACAAAATAAGAAATCAATTGTCACTCATATTTGATCAAGACTAGGACAGTTGTAAAAGGATGCACATCAAGGTTGATTTGTTTCAGAACATAAAAGTCCTTTAAAGACTTTAAAGATATGGTCTCACAAGTTTATGTCTGGATTTAAGCCCACTGCACCAAAAAGAATATTTGGGGGTATAAACTGTTCAGATCGCTCCATTAACCTAAAAGATGGCATATTCCAGTAAAAATGTAACCACATTAAAATTTCAAGTCTGACTTACAGCTCCTGTGTTCTGCCACGACTTGGCCCTGGCCTTCATGTTGGCCTTCACTTTAGCCTTGGGGTCATCAAGGTCTTGCATCAACCGGAAGAAGGCGAGCTCATTGAAGAGAATCTCAGACAGTTCTACTAGCATGTCTTCTCCACACTCACGCATCCTGAAAAATATAGCGTTTGAGGGATACATAAATGTTAGGACTTCTAGCTTTCGATGGCTCTATGTCGTTGCAACTCCCTACTAAAACAACTAGACTCTTACAGACTAAACACCACAGGCTCAGTGCATGTATTATATACCGCAATTATACCGTCATTGTACACATTACGACTATGTATGAAGTTCACAAAAAGGTACACACTTTCTGCCTTCAAACTTGGCCAGGGAGTCTTGCACAATGGAGCCGAGTTGTTTGTGGAAGAAGCGTGCAAACTCATGCTGATCATCTCGGTTTTTGGTCAGTGATAGCACCAGACGCCGCACATACTGCAACAGTGAAAGATTTTGATGTACAATCTCATATTTTGTAGTCACCTACCAGTACATTTCCATTAATAATTTAGCGATAAATATGTCCAGAATTTGTTCATTTTCACAAATCTTGCTGACTAGTACTACGGAGGTACTTTTAGCTACTTGAATATACAATAGTTTGACATGATGTGTTGCAGCTTACTTGAAGCAAGTGTTGTGAGCAGACTTCGTCCATGTGTTCCTTCAACACCGGAATCACCTCCGTCATAATGGTCTTAATCTGCCGGTCTAACTGCTGGGTGTCTATACGTGGATACTGTCATAAAAACAAACCAATTATGTATGAATAAACTGTATTTTTAACACAGCTTACAGTGGTTGGTTTTAAGAGCCTCTGTTGAAGGCCCCAGAGGAAGGGGTATATTGTATTATAAGTCTTTATTGATTTTGTTTGTTTGTTTGTTTAGTTTTACGTCCGGGGGCCATCGAGGAACTCAGACATTCAAAGTCTTTATTGAGGAATGCTATGAACACTCCCAACAAATTCTATACATCTGTTAAGCTATTGCCTAAAAATTGAAAATTGAACTGATATTCCAGAGGGTGCTGCTGTTGAAAATGCAGAGATGTCAGACCCTCAGAGGTTCATCTATTTTCAGAGGTTCAGAGGCCCCTAAAATTTACTTCCATGGAGTATCATACCGTAATCTCCCGCGTATAAGGCGCGTCTTATAGGCCAAACAAAATGCTGCTGGGTCTTATACGTGGGAGGTAAATTGCCTTGAGTTTGGGGTGCGCCTCATAGGGGGGGTATTTTTTACTGTAGAACAGTACTACATTAACAAAAATCTGCCCTCAGAGGTGCGCCTTATACGTTATAACAGACCTCCCTGAGTTGCGGGTGCGCCTTATAGGCGAGGTGCGCCTTATACGCGAGAGATTACGGTAGGTTAAGACATCCTTCCACTTGTGAGATGCTGATGGGCACTAATATTTTCAGAGGTTGAACCACCACCCAACTGACACCTCTGAAAATGCATGTGACAAGTGGATTTTACAAGTGGATTTTCAAGCTGTTTGGTGTGAAATGAGATGTGTGGTGAGACAAGTTAAGGCGACTGCAGACAGGCCAGACTCACTTGACCGATCGTGATGATCGATACGTGTAGGGGCCGTCTGCAGGATACGTCAGATCTAGTCAGTCAATATCAAACATGTTTGATACTCCCAGTCGGTCTGCAGTCGCCTTTATCAAATCTGCTGTTGTGTGCAGTTAAAGCCTTTAAGGAACTCATAGTGATTTCAATGCATGATGCCCTTTTTTTGTCAGGGTGCATGGATGCAGTCCTGGCATCCAGAAATCTGCCAGTGCTACATTCATCCATCATGCCAATCAATCCTCCAAGTGACATTCACCCCTAATGGGGTGACATTAAGCATCATGTTGCCCTTAAAGAGTTAAGTGATTAGTGTACACGTAATTACACACCAGGCATGGGACTGGGCTTTTAATGAAATTCCGATGTGTGCCTGAATTCCTCCCCCAGGTGACATTTCAGAAGAATTTTATGAGACGAGGTCCCCTGCTCGACCGCCCCCCCCCCCCTTATTTATGTGTGAAATCCACAAGAATGGCCAATTTGTTCTTCAAATATCAAAATTTCCGGAAGAATCCCATGCCTGACATACAAAGCAGACTAACACAATCTACTGAAGTGAGACAATATAGTTGTAGGGAATATATTTTTGACTAAGCAAAACTGTCAACAATGTCTTTTTCCTTTAACCCCTTCTTTATCCTACTTGTTGATGCTCATTCAGTCTAACATTCTAACATGGTGTCGATCATTAAAGATGCCAAGTGGTATGATACAGACTACAGATCCTTTTTGAATCCCATCGATCGAACTACTTCACAATGGTACTCTATTATTGACATGAGACAGTCTAAGTTCTTTGTTGGGTAGTTTCTATGACAGTCATGGAAATGAACTATATTCAAAAGAAGAGTATTGTCTTAAAATGCTAATGCATCAGAGGATCAAATGGCACTAGAGGATCAAGTGCACCATTTAAGAAAGGTTAAGCACAAAACTACTTCGGAAGCAGAGCAGTTCTCTATCATGTACTTACACTTAGTTCAGACATTGAACTAACACTATCGTCCTGCAGAGTAGCGAAAATAGTATTTCTGTCAGTGTTTAATGTCTTACATTTTCAGTGAACATCTCGTTTATATGATATATTTTTGGCGAGTGACTATATGAAAAGCTTTTGAAATGTATTTTGTCATATAAATAACTACAAATGAGTGAGCGTGTTTTCATGGGATTAGCAAACTCATGCATAATGCCTTATTGATGGCAAATTAGATCAACAATCTGTTTTTTATATTCAATTGTTTTATGTATGTGTCAATGTATACATGTCTGAAATGAAAACACAGAATACTCGAAAATGGAACTGAGTGAGGAGCCGTGATGTGTTAGGGTCACCGCTATGGGGTGGTTGACTTGGTTTTAGGGTCACGGTTCAGAGAACAGGTTACTTCTGGATATAAGAAACACGGGCTACTTACAGGTACATCGGAGTTGGATGTGTCACTGCCCTGTGCTGAGCTGGATGCCACTTCTGCCTGCTTTTCTTTAGGTTTAGCCGACTCTGGATGTTTGCCACCCACGGCTCCCTCTGCGGCTTCCGCGTCCTCGCCAGCCGCCACACGTCGCTCGTACTCTCTCATACGCTGCAGCGCCTGCAACAATTCCAATTATATCAGTCAGCATCAACCACTGGTATAGGATTATAGCGCACGGTTTTAACACTGGTACATGCGGCAAAAGAAGTGAAATCCTCTTTCTTCAAGTCCTTATTCAAGCCAGATATATTTCTACATATTTGTATTCTTGATCTCCTAAGTTATGTGAATAATGAGCAAAATACAAAATGGTGCTTTAGTTGAATACCACAATGTATTCTTAATTATGACTAGTTCTATTTTTCATTACTTGACTTCATCACATTAGATGATCCTATTTTAGGTGAAGCCCTACTTAATGTGCGGAGCTGAGTGTGCCCTGAACTAAAGATGACGAGGCTGTGAACAATACTGAGTCTGATTCCAACTATGAACCAAAACAAAACATTACAAAAGCTGTTTTGTGTCTATTGACAATACCGTGACCAAACAATTAAAGACAACAGTTGATATAGCTGAACACAGAGGATACTATTTTGACATTCGCTGAAGACAAGAGTTCAGCTTAAGGTTTCACATCAAACTTACAAAGGGAGTAAATATATTCCACTCGGTAAGATAGGGATTGATCACGCTTTTTTTTCCTTATAAGTTATATCTAGGAGCATAAGAATAGTGACGAAAAGGATTTTCTGGCATCTATAAAAGAAAGGCAAAAGTTTGCTTCAAGCAGATCGAATTATCATATGAGCACAGTACTTTTAGCATATGTATTTACTGTGTATGTGGGTTCGTCTCGTACTATTTGCTAGTTCTTTTTATTTTTTAGTCTTGTTTGTGGTTTGCCTTTTGTGAAAAAGTTTGACAAGGAAACAAAGACTGTGAGAGACGAGTGGCAATGTAGAACAGTTATACAACCCGTCCAGGTAATAAGAGGAAGCAGCCTTGTGCATGTGAGTACATGTACTGTTATACATAGTCACAAGTATCCAGCTCGCACCATCGCATTCTGTGCCGCAAAGACACGCTTTGATTTCAGAAACGCATTTTGTACGTCTAAAGGAAATTATTCATTAAGTTAATGTGATTGCTTTTTCCAAAACCTTTTCTTTAGAATCCTATGTTGTTTTTGGTCATTGAAACTGGTCTTAGAAACTTGTGAGAAAAGTGAATTTTATTTGTAGAATAAGTATAAATTCGGTTGTCAAACTACTGAATGAGAATGTGCCAGTGGTATTCTTGTGCGTCATAGAAAAGAGCATTTACCAATCTAGTCTTCAGTGACCAAAAGAAATACAAACAAGCTGCCTTTAGACATTACAGAGACGAAGGCTGAGCTTCAACTACACTGCCTTGTACATCCTTATTACATTCATACACTATATGGAGGGCAGAAATTGTTAATAGTTAACTCACTGCCTCTATCGAGTCAGTAAACCGAGCTTCGAATTGCAGAGACGCTCGACATAGCAGCGCATGCTTATTCTGTGTCTCTTTGTACAACTGCACGGAAGATATAAGAATTTAGAATTGGTGACAGGAAGATTTAACGGCACATTTATGTAATCGCATGTATGGGATAACTGTTTTTATTGGCCACATGATGTTGATATGATCTACACAATTCTAAGGGCCTCTGATATGCTCTTGGATTTCTCTACATAATTCCAAGTGAACCTAATATGTAGCTATGATTGCATTGTAAGTACATTCACCCAGCTATAATTAGGTTATGTTAGCAGCACACTTATGTTGTGTGCTCCATCTTCTCCTGCCTGTTAATAAAAGACTCCCCACAAATTATTAAGTACATACATCATATGGCATTACGGAGGCAATTCACAGGATTAAAATAGATGACATATTATTTGACAGGTTGGGTGTGCTGATGTCTCGCGAAAGGATACGTTTTATGTTGGAATCCCACAGTAAAGCACAATGACTCCTACACAAATCAAGTGCAACAGAGAGCAGAATGCGTGCAAGTTCTCACTAAGCATGATTAATACACCACTCACCATGCACACAAAATAAAACTGTCAGGTGGAAATCAGACCAAATGAATTTGGATGGTGTGGTTCCAAAGAGTTGAATCTTTTAGATATACCCTTTTCTTTCTCAAAAAAGATGTGAGAAAATGAGTACCTGCTATGTTGTGTGCATATTCTTTCATTTGTTCCGTGATGAAAACAAGTGCTTCGATATATTGTACCAATAAGGAAAGAACGAAGTTCTAATGGTGTCATTTAGGGGGGATTTTTTTTCTCAAGTCAAATAAAATTTGTGAAGAGATAATGCACAAACAGAGACTGCAGTAGCCTCAGTGAGCCTCTTTTCTTACCTTATCTAGGTGGATCACAGTATCGCCCAAAGAGTCTTTAGCAAAGTGGTCATTGTCCCAGTAGTTACTAGAGGTGGGAGTGGACATAGAACTGGTAGTGTCTACTATCTCTGCATAATCAAAGCGGTCGCTCTTGACAGACCCCGACACTGAGCCACGGTCATCCTGAGGGAGACCTTGCTGGGGCGGTACACGCGGCCGGCCATGTGGGCTCCGAGCATACAACTGGGCCTGAAGTACCCAAGGACATCACAAGGGTTAACTTTTTGGGGACTGTAACGAGTAGGAAATTCTACAAATTTCTACAAAATTCCAGCTCAAATGCACCAAATTCATTTCCATGGTATGGTCATATGGGCTAGATTTTCTGGGCATGTACAATTGGCATTTTTCACTTTTGTATGCTTATGCACCTACAGAATAAAAACTTATGAACCAATATCCTGTTTTTTGGTCCCAATTGGAAGGGAACACCATAACCTTTCAAATGCATGTACTGTCTTGCATATCCAACCATAATATTTGGATTAGTTGGCTTTCAAATTTGAAAAAATGGTGAAAAAAGCAATTTTGACGAAAAAGCAGGTTTTTTACAGCCCTAGCTTATATACCAAAGGGGTTCCAGAACCTCAGATATAGCTTTTTCTCATTGATATATCTGTTGTGTTAATGATTCAGAAGGTTTTTGGGTATTGTAGAGCATAAGTATTTGTTCGTGTAACATTGAGTGTAAAATGACACTAAAATGTCCATCTGACAGTAAAACTAAAACCCTCCCATATTCTAAACTAACACAGTTAATACATTATCCTTACTCTGCTCAGAATTGAGGGGCACTAGGGTGGTTAAGCTGCCGCAAAGATTTGTTTTGCCGTAGCCTGAAGTCTTCCTCTTATACCAATGAGTACATCCGTATACACATTTCTGTCGGATGGATATTTAGCACTTTTGCTGTCGGACAAATTTCTTAATCTCAAAGTAATGCATTTGGATGCATCCTTTTTTTTTAAATCAAGCACAGTCATCCCTTGAACACTTTTTAAAATAACATTTGTACCATAAGTCTCCCCATAATTGTGTTTTATACACTGTAATATGAAAAAAAGGGTCCATCCGACAGATAAAGTCTGAATTTTAGGGTCATTTTAAGCTAATGCTGTGCCGAGTTGGTGGTCCATTAGGTTATGATGATCATTATTTCTTAGAGTAGGCATGCTGAACTTAATGTACCGTAATCTCACGCATATAAGGCGCGTCTTCTACGCCAAACAAAATGCTGCTGGGTCTTATACGCGGGAGGGGCATTGCCTTGAGTTTGGGGTGCGCCTTATGGGGGGGGGGTATTTTTACTATAGAACAGTACTAAATTGACAAAAATTTGCCCTCAGGGGGGCGCCTTCTATGCGAAACCCCCCTGTGAGTTGGGGGGCGCCTTATATGCGAGCTGCGCCTTCTACGCGGGAGATAACGGTAGATTGATTTTAATGAGTATTTAAGCATTTTCTAGAGAACTAGAGAGAAGTAGCATTTTTGACAAGAATTTTCATTTTTTCACAAGATGGCTGAATTTCATCAGCCTATATCTCAATAAAATTTTGAGTGAGTGAGTAATAGATGTTTAACGCCATTTCAACAGCTAAGGTCATATTCATGGCGAGAAATACATTACACAATTTCACAGAGGAATGTGGTGGTGCCCGCGCATATGTGCACCACACACATCCTGAGGGGATGTGTAAGAAGAGAAATAGACCCTTTTAAGTGGGCTAGGGTCGGCCAATAAAATTTTTTTTTGAACAGTGATGTTTATTCATGATCTTACTAAACTTGTATACTGTCAGAGCTGGTAAACAAAATTAGAAGTTTCTGTGGTGTATATATTGGTAACAAAATCATATCACTGATTAAATCTGTCGGATGGGACACAAAAAGTGACAAATTGTTATCACACAGCTATAAAAATGGAACCGGTAGGGATAACTGTGTAAAATTGGTGGTTCCAAGGAGCCAAGACATTGTTCTTTCAATGTAATAAAGTGATTAATTCCTTTTCTGACTTTCATATTTGGGGCCTTCTCAGGGAGGTTTGTACGTCCCCAGGAAATCTGGCCCATATATGAACCATCTACAAGTAGTCAAAGCATGAAATTATTTTCTGAATTCATGCTATCTATCAGATATCTACGGCAGACATTCTAACAGAGTACAAGTACTAATTACACAAAGCTAATATCTATGACCAAGACAATGTTGTCAAAAACACCCAAACATGAAAAGATTATTAAAGCAGAGCGAGTGATAGGGACAAGTTAGATTTACAAGATGCCATGCCATGTTAGTATAAAGTTTTACATCGCCCTCCAAGATAACAAAGTAACTTTAAGACAGTCATAGACTGACCTTAATCTCCTCATCATCTGATGTGATGAGGCTCTCGCTGGGCGTGTTCTCAGACATGACGCGACCCGTAGAGAGCGGCCAGAAGTGAGCGGGGCGTGCAGGGGACTGCAAGCATAATGGGTATGTGCAAGAAGGTAAATACACAGCTACATGGGGTGACTATACAAATTGAGTTTGGAGCTATGTAAGTGACAAGGTTTTCATAACACCAATATACTTTTTTTTGTACTTGCTACTCTTTCCAAGGATTATGTTTCTAGAGAAAACGCTAAATTCGTGCATAAAAGCAACAAAATGTGTATTAGTTGCATCAAATTCTGGATTTCTCCTCCAAGTGACACCTGGGGTCATATATACCGCTACGGCCATGTCTGGCTTTACAGACCATCTTTTGGTAACTACCAGTAATTCACTTGGGCTCGACTAGATGGAGATTTTAGATATCCTCCCATGGTTTATAGGAGAGATGGTCAGACTATTCGGGTGACTGGGTACACTCTTGTGGAATATAGGATAGCAATGGGCATTGCAGGTAACTCAAAAAGCCAATTTTTTTCCTTTGTTTTCTCATCAGTCACCACTACAATATTATTGTACATTTGTACAACAGGGAACTATTCGCACCACCAGCCTCCCTTTGAACCTCATTTACATATATCTGCACCCCCAATGGCCATTTGCACCACCTCAGTGTAAATAGGTGGGAATATTGATCCATGGATCAACATCCCATAGACTCAGCACTGGGTCCCAAAAGCATTTTAAATGGACTGGACACAAACTGTGAATGACTTGTATGCACTTATGACAGGATATTTAAGAAAGTAAAAAAGAAAACAACTTCACTATTTCCATATCATAAAATAGACATTCTAAGCTCCAATTCCATGTACAAATTGTGAAGTTTATTGCATCACTTAACAGTGTATTTGCAAATTTGAAATCCTGCCCCTCCCTTTTTTCCATCTTTACTGAGGCACTGACACCCTTGTTTTTTTACCCGGCTCTTATAACTCGCTTTTCGAGTTAATGAGAGTGAAAAGAAGACATGATCGACACTACACTGACAGGTCTTTCTAGCACTTGGCTGCCTGCACATCTCTATTTCACCTACATACAGGCGGGTTGCCAAAGGGTTTGTAAAGGCTATGCATGGGAGTTGTTTGGGTCTGGTATATGGTATGCGATGACTGCATATCTATGGCCATCTAAGCCTAGGGATGGGTTAGGTTAGTCATTACTTTAACACAGTGTCACAGCGAGTGAAACATTTTAGGTTCATATAAACTACATAATGCAAACAGCATGATTTGCAGGGGAGGGCTAAACATGAGGCAGATTACTATGTACAACAACGTTCATATAATGGTAGCACTGTTCAAAATATCAGCGACTTAAATTAATGGAAAAAAATCTGCAATGTCACAATCGTTCTTACCTCTTTGTTTGCTTCTAGTTGTTTCTGGTTCTCATCCTCAGTGAGGTGGCGGGTGACTAGGTCCTGGATAACGTAAAGGGCGCGTTGTCTCAGATAGTCCGTAGAAAGCATTTGTAACTCTCTGAACAGCTCAATAAGAAAATGGGGGCGCATCTCATTTTGGGAGATCAATGTGGCTACCTCAGCATAGATCGTCTCGCGCAGGGTCTCAAACATTGTGAAGTCACTGATCGTAGCATCAGATTCTCTGT
Organism: Acholoe squamosa; assembly: GCA_949317995.1. Lineage (NCBI taxonomy): Eukaryota > Metazoa > Annelida > Polychaeta > Phyllodocida > Polynoidae > Acholoe > Acholoe squamosa. Next base: position 58,492,784 of record OX439042.1, read on the forward strand.
AATAGATAACCCATATTTAGTTTGTGCTTGTCATCTATTTTAGGTCACTTATAGTTGTCATTTCTATAAGACACTGGTAGTAAATTGTTACAGTCTTAGATTCTAGGCAGTCTTTCTTTTAATTTCAAAAATCTACAGCTAGGAATGAAGAAGACCGAGTGCTATCCCAGCATGCTACTCTTGATGTATTGTAGTGTAGGTGACTGGGCTCACTAAAGTTATCCTATTCACAAGTACCAAAATCTGCAAAAATGTTAAAGTATATGGCTTAGAACTAAGTCTAATAAATATCTATACTCACTGTTCGACATTTTGTGAATCAGTCACGCTCAATGATTGTGCTTGAAGTTGGGCCCTTGCTACAGCATCAACCGAACCACCCCCAGGTACACTGGAGACGGCACTGGAGAGGCTGGCCATGCTGGATGCATCCATGAAGGCTGTTCCACTAATACCTGCACTGAGGCCTGGTCGCTGTGGACCGACCTGCCGACTTGCTAGACGGGAGGCAGCATTGGCACGGCTTGGTGTTGGGAATTTTCTCCCTACTACTGCATCAGTACTGGCAGCTGTGGACACCTCTGAGGCAACCTCTCTGTTTGCATTTTTTACCCTGAAAAAGCAGCCAAAAACATTTTTCACTAATTTTATGGACACATTACATCTCCACTGCATAATGAAAGACTAGTCAGGGGCTACAACTTTAATCAAAGTACACTGAACTAGCAATAGCATGAGAGCATGACCTCTAAACAATTTACTTACATCCTATAACGGTTTTTTAGAATGTGATCCAAATCCAGCGGAGGTATTCTGCTTCGGTCCTTGGCTAGGATTGTGTCAATTTGGATGTTATCCGAGCGTGCTGTTCTGGCTGTGGTAATTGGGCTGTACTCTGACCCTGACACAAGATCAGTGTGGTGTGCCATGGAGGTCTGTGATCGGGGACTGCGGTGTGGAATTGCCGGTACCACTGGCTGTGAAGGTTGCTGGTTGTTCTGCTTCGGACGTGCTCCTCCATGGAAGGGGACTGTGTCACTTGGGGCAGCTGAAACCTCAGACATGACATCTTCTGTTTGGACCACCTGATGTTGCATGTTCTGTGCTGTATAGTTTGCTTCCATGTCACTCTCGCTATATCCACGTGCCATTCCATAGGTATTGGGGTTGTTTATGACAGCAGCACGGTCAGGTTCATAGTTAAATGGCCTTGGGTCCAATGTAAACTGTGAATCGGATGTGTTCTCTCCAGCTGCTCGTGCACGGGCAGCCCGGTACTGCTGCAGATATGAGTCAACCTCTACGTTATTGCGGCCAGCTGCAAGCCGCTGTGAGAACTGTCCTGGGGACTCAGCTGAGGGCTGTACACGGAAAGGGTTAGCCATGAGAGGAGAGTGTGTGAAGGAGTTGCTTGTAGGTATCCCGCCCACACTGAGGTGCTCTCGCCGGGCAGCATTAACAATATCATCAGCACTCTCTGCTCGCATTAGTCGGTTCTCTAGGCGGCGGAGGCGGTCTGCACTGTCATGTTGGTTTAGACAGAGCTGCTGATAACTCTGGCTGAGATTCATCACCAGCTGTTGCTGCATATGTGCCATCATGATTGGATTAGGTGCTGCCCCCAACTGGAAAGCTGACGCACTAAGCTGTGCAGGTGAGGTAACTTGGCCTGAGTTCATCTGGGAGCGAAGATCCTCCAACTGTTGACGCAGACTCCGCACCTCCTGTTCTAATGCACTGTCTGCTTTCTGAAAATGATTCATACTATTTTTTCAAAAACATTAAAGTATCATATTAAGTAATTTTATGCTGCAACTAATCTAAAAAGGGAAACTTCCACAGCCAACTGCATGCAGTTCAAACCATTCAGTCATAGAATGGTTAGGTTTTATCAAAATCATTAGAATCCAGGTGACAATTTGAAATTATACAAACCTCCCGCTTGGATCTTGCCACTCTTCGACGGGTGCGTGCATTATTGAGCACTTTGCTCTTATCAGGTGCCCAGAAGTTGTACTCATAGCTGCGGTTTTCTTCAGCTGTAATGTAAAAGTATGCAAATCACGTTTCAAGATCAGTTTCAAGATACCCTACGGGCTGTAAACCTAAAGTTTAAACAGATTTCAAATGTGGTATTAAACTAAATACTCCTTTACGTGGTAGAGATGTGAGAAAGGGGCACACTGTAGGTGGTATGTTAAGTGATCATGTATTACACAGTGGGTACATTAGTCTACTTACCTCTCTGTTCCATTAATGGTGCCCCTCTCCTGGCCCTACGTAGCCCTCCCCTAGAACCCCGACCACCCACTATCGGGCGTTTAGGTATAGTAGACTGCCTGCTGGTATGTCGCTGATTAAATGTATCTTCTATGGTGTATGTGTCACGGTCATCTGATTCCTGAGCCTCCTCTTCCTCCTCCACCTGCACGATACCATCGCTCGGGTAGCCATCGTCATCTCCCTCACCATCGTCTGGCTCCTGGCCAGCACCGCTGCCGTCTTCGTCCTCCTCTATACTCTCCAGGTTGTCAACTGTGGACCCGCCCCATGTGGCCATTGTGTAATCCTCACTCTTTGATCTGTGGGAGGCAGATTAAGTCCTCAATTAAACGGCATTCCATGGTCAGAAGTATAAACTTGCCATGTTTTAGTAATCATAGGGCCATTCTTGATAGAAAACAATATGTGAATTATTTGTATTACCACATTTTACAGACAACCACGTCTCATCTAAGATAATCGAGGGCCTACAATTTTATTGTTCATGTTTGGTCCTTCAATATTTACACTATTTTACTAATGATATACAACCTCTGTGAACCTACCCAAACGGATCAGATTTGTTGGAAAAGCTGACGTTGTCACTCTGGTTGTCTTGATTTCTAGAATACTGCTTCTTTGGCCTATCTTTGCTCATCATGATTTCAAGTTCCTTTTTCTTCTCCCGCAACTCCTCCCTGAGCATCCGCTGCTGTCGCATTCTGCCGTATAGTTCGTCATAGGACTGAACAACCTCTGGTGGCTCCTGGAATGTCACCTGTGAGGTTTCTTGGACAGTCTTTACACGTGTGTTATTTGTGTCACTCTCAATACCACCCTGATCATCTTCAGTGGCACTGCGGGCGGAGTCGGAACGTACCAAGGGGTCTCCTGCTGCTCCTCCAGCTTCCTGATTGTGCTGTGTAAATATCAAAATGGTCTTTATTCAACCATTAACAAATTCGCTCCATTAAGCAAATGTTTTATCAATAGAAAATAAGCTCTGTCTAATGTCACCAGTTTTGGATTATTCTAAAACAATTAAATATTTCTTAAATCATCATTAGTTGTACACTAGGACTAGGCCAAGTGCAGCATCAGTTCTTGTATAGAGATGAGCATATAACTCACCCCTAGCTGATCGTGCAGGGACTGGAGCTGCTCCTGGATGCTGAGCAGCTTACACCTCTCCTCCATCAGCTGCTCAAGCTCCTCGCGCTGCTCCTGCATCTGCACCTCGTAGTACACTTCACTGAAACCCGACAGTAGATATGGTTCATATAGTCAGAGGTATTAGTTAAGGTGCATACATTTGTGCTAAATGGATAACTTTAATACAATGCAGCAGCAAGCTAGCTGGCACTGAATGAGGAATAAACATTAATCCTCAAGAAAAAGTAGGGAAGTACAGGATACTAGTTAATGACAAATCACGTAGGTTATGAGTCACATTATGGAATCCCTCACCTGGAGTCTGGCTGAACTTCTCCCTCACTCCGTAAGCTTTCATTGTCTGCAGGTTGACGTATGGGCTGCGTAGAGGCCTGTGATATCTGTGATGTTGTATCACCACCAATACTGTAGGCCAACTCGGCCAGATCGTCAGGTAAGGCATGCGCCATGTCGGGCGACTGCTGTACCATGGTCACTAACTCCTGTAACTGACGCAGCTTGTCCTTGGCTGCCTTCAGCTTCCTACAAGCCAAAGGGTGACAGCAATTATTTTACTGCCTCAATGGATAATCACAAGTTAACAAGCACTTTGATATACATTTTACTACAGCCCTATGTGAAGCATTATCAGTCACGTACTCCTGTACTTACTCTGCTATAAAGTCTGGGTCCATATCCTACAATGCACTCTTAATGTTCAGTTAGATATTGTAGCACTAATGGAACACTATTTTGTAGTTTGCTTTTATGAGAATGAAACACTATTAGTGCGGTTGCTGCAGCATCCTGTTTCCTACCCAGAGTGGGTCAGTTCAGTTAACATCTTTATATGTACAGGATATCCTTCTCCGTTTGACCTTTTTCTTTTGGCCTTTCATTTTATTTTTGACCGGTCTTACAACTTAAGGGGAAAAAAATTCTAATTGGGAGCTTTATTAGTCATACGGTAATAAATCTATTCATTTACATGGCCCGATGGTATTCACAATGAATGGAAATGTCATACAACTAGGTGGTTATGTCTCTTTTTCATGCTCACTTGACTTTATCTTTGATCTCAGGATCATCTCCCCAAGCTCCAGCTGAACTCGACACATGAGACTCGGTGTCAGTGGTGTCTCCCTGGCTGCTAATGTCGCTCTGTCGGTCAAAAGACTCCCTTCGACCACTGTTAGCATAGTGCCGCAACTTTTGTGTCACCTGGGACTTTTTGGAAGGCTCCCTGCAAACGAATGAATCAATGGTCAAGTATATTCAAAAGTATGATATCTAGAGAGAAGACACCGGTGGTACCACATAACAGTTTATTGATTTTTACCTGTTCAGATTTCCTCGCGTATAAGCCTTGCCTTATACATGGACACAGAGTATTATGGTAATTTGTGGTCTTTGGCTGTACTTTATGGATGAAAAACAAAGCTCACACTCTTGAGTTATGGAAAAGAATACACTAGTGTATGGGAAATACTGTTAAGGCTGCATAAAATTGATAATCAGCTTTGCGGACAGTGCCCTCACCCCTTAAAAAGGGCCTCATGGACACTTTTTATCATCATAGTACAAAAAATGACCAACAAAAATGCGCACCCCTTGAAAAAATAATAAAAATATACCCTCACCACCAATGTGGTACTTCTACTTGATCAATTTTCATAATTCAAATGGCTTTGGAATCCCTATAATTTATTCTATCTCATCCTAAAACTGGCTAATTAATCAAGAGAGTGGTTGATATTCTGCACGAATAATTAGGAAACATATTTTGCAGGGTATTGGAGAGCACATCAAAGCCACAGCAGCAGAATACAAGAATAATTAAACATGAAAATAATTAAAAAAAAAATCTACCTCCCTCATTGTTTCAAATAAGGGAAAAAATAAAAAGTGACCTCCCTCATTGACAAAATATCATAGAACAAATAAAATAAAAAGCCTCCCTCCCTCACTTCATTTTTTCAATGTGTCCACAAAGCTGAAAATCGATTTTATGCAGCCTAAGGACTCTCAATGTATACATACCTTATGTTGTGGTTGTGAAGTGGGTCTCTCGTCTCTGGGACGGCACTGGTGGCTCCTTGATCGTCATCATCTCCATGAATAAACTCGGTGCTTGTCTGATAGTACTGAACCAGGTCACGAAGCTGGTTAAGACGACCCCGTACATCATGTAGTTTTCTGAGGGGGTAGAAAACCATTTACATATACCTAAAGTGATATTGGGAACCTCCATAAACCAATGATCCACAAGAAGGTAAATGCAATTTTTTCAAGGTTTTATTCCAATCATATAGGTTATCACAGTTACAATCAGGCAAAAAGGTAGGACTTAGAACTCAACGTTTCAACGTTTCTTTAGGAGTAAGTCACCTTACGAACTCCACTTTTAACAAACAACAACTTTTATAGTCCAACATATGTAAAAGAATGTGGTCTACATGCTTTATTCTAAAAAAAATTTAACGTGTGATATATATCACATATGGCCCAGGGTCTACAGTTGGAGCGTCCATGACCTACCATAGGTGACTGGCACTATAGTGACAGTGTGTCGAAGTCGTCAATGCTTAAGGCTATGGAGGATGCACCCATTATCGCTCGCATGTTTCATTGGCGAATAACTCCTTTCCTGGCGAGTTAAGCATTGCACAATACCAGCAAGTCTTGAATAAGGATACATATTAACCATACAAACGCATGAGACAATGTAATTCTCTTCCATTTTGTTATAATCCAGCAGTTTCGATAGCACCGTAAGGCGATCATCTCGCTGTCCGCCATTTTTTATTTTGATGTTCCGTGCGCATGCGCGACCCCTCCTTGCCGGAAGTCGCATTTTTGACGGAGAAATGATAGATAATATCGATTTAACTTAAAATTAATGGTTTTTTTAATATAATCCATGCATGTTTGGCAATATTAATCGTATTGTATCGAATACACCCCCCCAATTTACTGTTATAAAATAAAATCTGACGACCGGTCACTCTGCGCGCATGTGCGAACTCGCACGAGGATGTCTTGGCTGGAGGGAGAGTGTAAAGACTAGTACATAAGGTACATATATAGTATCTCAGAGGGCGCAGGCAGTAGCCGGTGTAAGGCTAAGACATAGAAATCATAACAGCCTGCGTCCTCTATGTATACTACTCCTACACTCGCCTTGCCGGAAATGCGATAGCCATAACAAACATATGGCGGTCCGATTTACAAGGTTGGTCTATGAGCGGTCTTATACAAATATTTCCCAACTTTTCCTGCATCTAGCGCATTACATGAACGGTCTTCCAGCCTTACATACTGAAAAAAAGGCATCTTAATTCGACAATTTCCATAGGAGCCCATGTGTTATGTCTATCGCGAAAATCTATTGCACAATGCTATGCTATGGAGCCTCGTTTTCGTGAGAAAGAAGGTAAAATATGTCAGGTTTTTTCTTCAGCTATTTTCATAGGTAAAGAATTTTTTTCCCAGGAATTGTGCATGTACAATGAAAGACAACGTCCTAAAGAATATGTTTCCATGATTTTTTGTTTAATTATCCCCCAATTTCGATGAGCGATTCCCATATAAAGTTTCAATTCCTGACCATCAGTTTTCGACCGAAAAGGCGCCACCAATGACCCAGCAGGGGCTGGGCCAATAAGTTTCTTGGAATGTCTTTGTACAAGTGCACTTACTTCTGTTTCTTCCTTGCTTCGAGAATTTCTAAAACATCCTGAGCCTCCGATGCAGTCCGTGCTGCAGATGTCGAAGCTTCCATGGAGTCCATGATGTGGCCTTGTGACGAGGTAATACTCTGCCCGTCTATTTCTGGAAGATTACACACACAACATTACATTACATATATACTTGATTTTTTGTTGTCTTTTTGTGGAACCTTTGCAACATTCTTCAAGTGATATATTCATAAACATCGATGAAATGGTAATGGATTGAAATACTGAAGAAAATCTTGAATTGTGCAGATACCATTATTGAGGGGTGGACGCTGCTTGCGGCGCAGTGAGTGTAGATCATGCAGCAATTGGTCCATATACACCTTCTTCTCTTGTAGGTCCTCCAGCTTCACCGACAGATGGCGCCGCTCAATGGATGTCATTGACAAGTCAGACTGTTCAGTGTTGACACTACGCTGTTCTTCTACCTCCGTGCCCTATGGACCATAAGAAAGCAACATGTCATAGCATGAACGTAATTACATTGAGCAACATACCTGTACTGCTCCCTAACTCTGAACTCATGTCTTGATTTTCGCTTTGCATTTCATCTAATATTTGGACCATGGCTATATTTGTTTTGCAATCATGAGATCACCCTCAACTAAATGGTGTTTTATTAATACATTTTGCCATTACAATGATTTACATTCACTAAAACATATGGCAAGATAAATCATACCATCTGGTATGTTGAGATAGGCAGCCTCCCCCCTCCCACAACCGGCAAAACTAAACTGCAAAAGCAATCTACTTACTGGTTCCTGTATGTCGTAAATATTTTTAAGATAGTCAAGTCGTCTACGTAGATCTTTCAGCTCCTGTGGCAGAACGTCCATATCGTTCTGTTCACTAGCTCCAGAGTCTATTCCATTTGTCAAGACTGATGGCACTGCTGCTGCTGCAGCCCCTACATTACTGGACTCTGAATTAATCAAAATGTATCATTTCAGTATTTTATATACAATGTACATTACAACCCATAAGGTGCATATGAATGTCTTTTGTCTTTAATGGAACACGGATTTCTAGTATAGCATGATCTAGTAATCATCCATACACTATTAATGAATCATGCGCGTAACCTATTCTTCATACTTCTGCTAAATAGATACTGATATAGGAAAATGGGGCCTATATACCTTCAAGAGCACGTTCTTCTGCTAGTTTGGCTTCAGCATCCCGCTGCAGTGCCTGTAGTGCAGCTTGTCGTCCTTGTAGAGCCCTCAACTGTAAATGGGGGGTAAATAAAGTCAATAAACTTCACAATACATTCCTGGTGTGAAATTGATGGCTGACAGGATTGAAATGTATATAGCAATTATTATTCATTTTGCACACCTCGTCAGTATTCCTCTTTTACCTCTTAAACATTTTGAAGCACCTGTATTTGGTATACGTCTCTATTTATTCAACTTGTAACACCAATAAACCCAACACCTCATGATGGATTTCCCATCATCAACAGCTCGTTCTAACTGAGGCACCAGGTCTCTGAATATTTAATAAAGTGACCTACTTTTGGCATCGATCGCTTCATGCAGCTAGCCCTTATTCCCAAAATCGTACATAACAAGGCTCCTATCCAGATATTACTATGGCCTACAGATTATTTAGTGATTGGAATGCAATGACTTTACCACTCTCCTTCGGTCCTGCAGACCCCTGTGCAGGATGCAGTAAGCCTGGTGGCTGGCGGACTAGGAAGGCTGTCAGCACCAGTACTAATCAATACCTCATCCCCTACAGCTGGTTGCTAAGGGCTGTGTGCCATAACAAACTGATGCTAACCCGGGCTGCACACATATTCCAAGCACCATGGCCAGGTCAATACTACATCACCATAGGCAGTGCACCTAGCACAAAGCCCCGATAATCCATAAGGAAGTGTGGGGTTTATGCACCAAATCATACCGACATTAAAGGTGAAGATAAAGGGCAAACATGTTATCATATATCTAACGTTGGGAGTTATAGTTTCATAGATAATAACTGAGGATTAATGATACCTCCCTCAGTCACAAATCTAGGATGTCTCTTCTCTGCACTTATTATTTTTAGGTCAATATATCATATTTCACCTACCTGTTCTTGCTGATAGAGCATCTTTTTCAGCATCTCATGTTGCTGTTTGAGTGCATCCAACTCCTGGTTCTTCTGGTCCACGTCAGTCTGAAATTAAATTATCTTATCTGTCAACAAACTAGGGCTATGTTAGGATTATGGGTTCTATAGATAGATCTATCTTTTTAAAGTTTTTATTGACAAATTTGAAAATATTTAGATGTGATGGTTTCATATTACCGTTTCCTTTGTGTTTATGGGGTTTCGCTTCGTTCTTTCATTGTTCGACAGTTCTAGCATTACTTTTCGGGGGATTATTTTGATTGATGATTTAGTGAAAAACAATTAAAATTTTCTATACTTGACCAGAATTTGTAGGTTTCTTATGTTCATATAAAGCCTTGAAAGCCCCTTAAGTAGTCGCAAGAAAATAAAGGTAGCAATAGGGTCGGCACTCAGCTGCAATACACTACATCATCCACACAGAGAAGGAAAAAAAACACATCAGTTTATTACAACTAATGCTTGAGGGTCAACTTAAGACAAAACTTAAGGCAGTAATGGCAGAGAAAGTTCATCCAGTGACAGGTAAAGTATATTCAGGACATTGCGATCCTTATATTGGCTAGGCAGGCCAGGTTCACACTCACTCAGTACTTGATTTATCTCTTGGCCACCACCAAATACATAAAACTGATATTGACAGACCAATCACCAGTTATGCGTAACACTAACAATCAAAACCGAAGCATACAAACCTTAAGTGTTTCTATTATATGATTTTGTGCCTACATTGACAACTGAACTGATGAAATAAACAGCCACTGAAAATGATCGCGGGTCAATAGAAATATATACTGGGATCATCAGAAATATCAAAACCCTCCACAGCACACAAGACTTAGTGGGGTTAAGGAAAGGCTGTTAATAAATCAGACAGTGTCAGTGCTATGCAACAGGTATTAAGTTCTAGTTAACACGTAGGTGCCGTATACTTACGGCATGGCATCTCTCACTATGCTTATTTACACATTCACTTAGAATCTGGCCTTAGCACTTTTGAGCACACAATTAATAGTCAAGTATCAAAACTTTGAAAACTGTATGGTTAACAGTAGCAGGGTTCTAGTTAGTGACAGCATCTATTAGTGATTGGTTGGTGGTGATCAAGTGAGAAGACAAGTAGCGAGAAACAGTGTGTACCTGAAGTCTTTCCCGTCGGGAAGACAGCTCGGAAAATGCCATCTCTTCCTCCAAACCGCCAACGTCAGGCTCTGCTACAAGTGTGTTATCTAGCTCTGACTCCTTCGACCTGCTTGAGCGAGCGCTCGGAGGATCTTCAAGTTCAGTGTCTGAGTGCCGCCCAAGTCTGTCCTCAATAGCAGGCCGACCGATGCGTCTGGACAGGGGCTCATCATTGAAATCCTATCAGCAATACAGCTATTGCTTTTTATATATTCTCCACTATTACTTGGGACTAAACTCCCCTCCCCCAACTGATCTTGTTCTACTGTAATTACAGACATCAATGCCTCCTTTTCCTCACTCTTGACTTTTGGGAAAGATGACATTTTTGTTGACTAAAGAGAAGGTTTTAATACCTTCCACTTGGAGAAGCACTTACATCTCAAGCTCCCCACGTCCGATATATAATTAAGCTCAGAGTTGATACAAACTGGCCAAGGTTTTCCTGTTACATCTGTTGTCACTGTTTAGATAAAGAAAGCATCTACTCACTAAGTGTGTAGTCTATTAAGCTTTTACTACTGTGACATCACTTTTATTGATCATAGAGTTTACCGACAACATAATAGAGGAAAAAATAGTGAATACTTACGGTTGTGTTTCCTGAGTTGTCTGAGCGAACATCAAGATCGACTGATTCCCCATCTGTGTCAGATTCCTGTTGCGATGTGACAGATTCTGTCAGGTTCTGTGGGAAGTGTAGGTCCTCCTCCCGAGCAGTCTGTGACGGAATGAGACATCTACTTTAGCCAATTCAATATAACTATCATATAAAAAGACTTTTTAAAGCGAAAGATAAAGGGTGCATACCATATTAAACTTAAACTAACAACATGGTCTTATCTATACAGATTTACACACAGCTTAACTGCAACCACATACATCTACTAACAACACAAAAATGTACTAGATTTACTTTTTTTTTAAATAGATGATTCTAAGGGTTTATTATTCCAATACACAGGGTAAGACTACTGGCAAAACAAGGATACAAACGAGACCACTTAAAATCGATCTATAACTCTTCAAAGTATATATGCATGTCCACCTACTATAGCCAACCATACGCATATGTAGTTCTCATCAAGTTTTAAGATTCAGTTCTCAGCCACCTTAAGGATGTTGTGCAGTGTTAGTTTTAAAATGTCCCAGTACATATTGGCGACTGACTGTGTGACTGTGTAGCGTTTGGGTAATGATTGTGCAGATTATTTCGGGTATGAATGTGTGAATATATTCTGACAATTTTGGTGCAGTGTCTATCTGAGAACTCACCAGTTGTCTCTCAAGTAGCTTTAGATAATCCCTCTCTTGGTACCCGAGGTGCTGCATTAAGTTCTCCAATTTCTCACAGTGCTCATTACCTTTCTGTTAGTAGGAACGACATGCAAGAGGAAAACGCTAACTTAAAGACAAGTATGGGGTTAAAGGGGAACCAATCACTTTCAAGACAAATAGACCAACACTTAGGTGGCAAATCCAGGTTAATTTCTAAATTTGGTTTATACATTGTGATCAAATGTATATCTAAATGCACAGCCAGAGCTAGCTTCTACCGTATAAGTTATGGTCCATGCTTGAAATTGAGTCAACAGGTGCCATCAAGACGTTTGACCGTCTTAAGAGCACGAGTTTCTTGCAATCTAGAAAAACTTGTCAAGAAGCCTCATGCTAAGAGTTCCAATAAAAAAGGGTATGTTTTGATTTTATGAAAACAATTTATTTCAAGTTGAGGGTGGATATCTCATCGCTGAGGCTTCTTGTTGGTGTACGACAGTGTAAGGGAAGGATCAGTAACAAACCGAGATTTTCAGAAGAAGATCCAAGTATTTTTGCTCTTGTTCTTTAAGCCGCTGGATCACTTGGTTCAGCTGTTTCGCACGACCCTGGTCACCCTAATCAATGAAATTTTAAGGATGCCTGTAAAATCTACTTTCAACATCCCCCATAAATACTTCTTGTGAACAAGTCTCTTTTAGAACTTGTAATATTAGTTTTGACTTACAAAAGACAGGTTACAATCAGTATATTTCCTCTCTATAACAAACGTCCCAATCCATTGTATTCGTCCTAACTTAAACATCTTCCATGAATTGTGCAGGCAATCAGTCTTATGTCCTAAAACAGAATTAGGATAACTGGTAAACCGCCCTGGGTGCTATTGAAGTCAATTACAGTTTTGGTTACTTTACATGGAACTATATAGATATTTTCTGTGCTTACCGGGTCGGCTGACTTCTTGAGGTTATCCATCATGGACGAGGCCTGCTTGATGTAATCCCTTATCTGCATCAGTCGACCTACTATCTCATTACTGTCCGGCTGCAACGTTGAGAACAACAATATCTATGTAGAGATCAGGGATGCCACTCAATGATCACCAAAAAGTCGGAAATCCTCCTTATTTTATCAATTTCCAATACCTTTAGAAATGGAGTTAAAAAATTCGGAATTCCTAAAATGATAGGAAAAGTGGCATCTCTGAGAGAATTCTTAACACTTTCCCTTGCAGCGATATCCCTTTTTTTTTTGTTGGTTTTTTTTTTTTAAATCTGTGTCTGTCCAATTATTACTATGCACAATACAGAAAGTAATACGGGGCCTTATTTTGGAAGAAAGAAAAGAAAAATTCGTTAAGTACTCACCCCTTCTGATTTACTGATATTAGAGTTCCTATCTCGTTCACTGGCTAGAGATGCGGTTTCATTTCTTGTGTTTGCTGCAGCTTGAGACATGTAGTTACTGAGTCGTTCTCTATGCACTATGGGTCTTTCGTTGTTTCTCTCTCCATCTGCACTCAGCTATATGCATTGAAATACAGATAATTAGTCAACTTGTAGTTCTTTATCCATTATCATGCTGTTTTAAAAATTAAATAACAAGTTTGTTTTTTTTAAGCATTTTTCCTTTTATTTTTACACCTTTCAAAACTGGGTTATAATACCATGCATCCAGAATTCTTCAGGTCTACATGATAAAGTGATTAGAAGTTACCTCATCAACATCACTAAATGAGAGATGCTGTCGAAGATTTTCCATTGCGAGACGTTGAGACATGGGAGCCTTGGATGACATCTTTGTACGAGGAAATGTAGCTGGTGTGTGTTGCCTCGCACGGGCCCCAGGTTCTGACGGGGAGGTGCTGTCACGAGACGCTGCATGGTGCTCCCGTTCTCTTTCTTTCTTATTTTCTCTCTCCCTATCAGGATTGTTGTTCCCCTTCTTAAGCCTTTTACCACTATCGTAAGCAGAGCTTGGTTTCCAGTCAGAAAAGTCCTGTACGAACGTGTAAATTCCATGTCAAAACACTGGTAGAATAAATTATCTGATTTTAGAAAAATGTACTGAATTTCAGCCAACACAACAGTATCTGAACGTTTACCTGCAATGCATACTTCTATTTTGATCAATGATGATTAGTTACCTACAATGCATACTTTGGTCAATATTATAATTCAAAGAATTTCTTACAATTCATCAAAAGAAAAATATTCTCCCTGAAATGTCCCCACAAGTGAAATCTTAGTTCCCTTACCCAATTATTTGGCCTATCCTCTTGGCGGTTGCTTCCTAAGCTGGAGAGGTCATCATTATCTATTCTGTACCCTTTGGTTCGCTTTCTGTGCTCCGACATAGAGCCTCGGCCACTGCTCCCTCCTCCAGAAGCCATGGTCTGCTACTGTCACAAAGAAAATGTCAGTCTTTTAATACAAGAATTATCATTGCAGTCCTCTAAATTGGATATGATCAGCCGTCTAACCACATTGTATGTTGGATATAATGTAGTACCGGTAGTTTCAGTGGTAGCACAGCAACCCACAGCTACTGCAAAAAAAAAAAAAAAAGCCTTTAAATGGTCACAGAACTTTCAAACTCCACCTCCCATTTACATAACCGTGCGCTGTAGTATTAAAAGACTGATTACAAACATTGCTGTATAAACTGCGGCTAATAGACACCAGACCTGGAATATCGTATCGGAATATGTCATGGACGCACCCTTTATGTGAAGTTTTACAGAATTTACCAAAACTAACCACTTTGTGCAATTACAATTTAGACTAGCAGCAGACCACTTTTGAAGTCTTTTCTCGTTTTGCCATTAATGATTATCAAGGAATCTCTCTATCTCCTATATGCCATTATATATGTTTCTTGTTCTACGCTTATAGTTTCACGAGCATGCACGTATGCATTAGCCTCAGGGATGCCATTTACCGTTCACAAAGATTTCGGGAATCGTCCTATCTCTATTTCATGTAGGTGGTATGCCTGATGAATGAATTGTTTTAATCTCCCTGATAATAGATTTGTGTCCTTGGCAGCACAGTAACTGAGTCCTTAACTCTCATTTCAATGCCTCCGTGAGTTAGATCAGAAATGTAGAGTACCCCGGTATGTTAGATGTCTTCTACTGAGGTGTCAGAAAAGAGGGTTGGGGCATGCCCCCCCCCCAACCCCAGACATGGGCTTGGGGGGGGGGGGCATATAAACATGTTTTAAATTTTATGACTACGTCCCAGAGAGCCTAACGTAGATTCTTTACAATTCAATTTCATCCACTTCAGATGGCTGAAATTAAAAATCTTAGAGCAGATTTTCTAACACCTTTCCGATGTTCTTAGCTATCAACCCCATTTGCAAAGCGACCATGGACCTATCAAACACGGGCCAGGACAGTGTTTGATCGACTGAATTCCGCGACTGACTTTGTTTTCTGCCAATAATAGTACAGATTTTCTTAAATCTCACAGAGGCACAGATCATGTAAGATGCGAGTTCAGACTCTTTGAGCTATGATATTTGCAACTGCAATGGTATGTTCTGAACACCCAAGGTATATTCTGAACATGCTGTGTTGTACTTTGACATTTATGAAGTTAAACCTGGTGACATTAAATGATTAATAATTGGCAAAAAAAAAAATAAATTGTGTGTTTCAACATGCTGAAAGAATTTAGTTAGGGTAGGTCAGATTTTTTTTTTTTTTAACTGCGTCAAAGAGTCGCGCCTCACTTTTCCAGCAAAGAATCCATTGGATGCCAAAAAATTCTTCAAAAAAAAAAAAAAATAATAAAAAAATCCGTAGACCAACTTATTTCTTTGGTGTGGCCTAACAAGTGTCAACTTTTAACCAAAATACCAGAAATTGCATGGAAATGCCCAGTTTTGGCCACAATTTTTCCAGGTTTTCAGGATTTTTTTTTAAAAATCGATTAAAGGGAATATTCTTGATCAATTTGTACCAACAAAGTATATTGGTAAGATCTTTCTTAAAAACATGTTTTTGGGACAAAAGTGCCCCAAGAAGGGTACAGTTTTGGAGGCAAAATCCCCCTAGGAAGGGTAAGGCCAAAGGTTGTCTAGTTGGATCGGCGCCCAACTCACATACTTGTTGTGAGTTGGGCATACTGGCTCCTGAGTTTTTTAGATTGGATGCACCTTGAGTTTCGGGGCACTCTCCTGCCTCTGTTCCTGCTTCTATCTTACCATAACTTACATTTCTGGATAATTTGGACAAGTAACTTGCAATCAATTTAATTAAGCTGCGATATGTTTAACCTGGCTAAAATACGATTTTAAAAATCCTGACATTCTTTGATGGAGAAATAACAATCGGTGAACTTCTAGCTCATGTAACACATGAAATATACCAAGCCGTGCTTCAATTTTTTTGCACACCTCTAGAATTACGTTCAAAGTTTATACAGACCTCATGATTTGGATCAAATTTATTGCTATATGTTCAAAACAAGCACAAGTAAACAATGAACGTGCTACTTCCGGTTTGACCTCACAGGGCCACTGTCTAACCTCTGATACTCTTACACAGGTCACTGAGACCCTAAAACGTAGTGTCATTAGGGGCTCAGATCTGTGACTAAGGGTTGTCCAGCCGCACACCTGTATCAGAAAACAGGTTAGCCCAGTTGAAGAGGGAGACAGCTACGCCTTCCTCGTCCTGTGTGGACTCAATGGCTTTTCTGATAAATCATTATAATTCAACATTGTTGACTTCATCTTCTACGCAACATCCCCGGGGGGGGGGGGCCACTCCCTATCTTTTCTATAGTAACCATGTGCGTACAAACTACATCACCACAAATTTGGGACCCTTATAGAGGGGTAATTTTCCATAAAAAGATAACCCTTTCAACGGGAATTTGCCAGGAAAAGTACCCCTTTCCCTGCAATTTGATTGCAAGGAGGCAACCCTTAAATTTTGGCACCCTTTCAATGGAATATTTTCATAAAGTGCACCCTTTTCCGAGTATATTTTGAGGGTTTTCTGAAAAAAGGTACCCCTTTCCCTGCCAATATTTGATATTTTTCTGAAAAAAAAAAGTAACCCTTTCCCGGCCTAATTTTGAGAATTTGCTTGAAAATTTTAGAAAAATTATTACCCTTGATATCTAGATCTAACTTTGGTTCTAGTTGGAATATTTTGAAAATTTTCTCACCATTGGAAAGCCCTTTTAAAGGGTACCTCTTTTTGCTGAATTTGGGCCCAAAAGGGCCCCTTACAACGGGTCCGGGTGGATCCGTTTCTTGGGTCCAAAAAGTAACCCCTTTCCCGCTAGTTTGTGTACACACATAGCTTCCATATATCCTCAAGTGGCCCCCCCGGGGCAACATCACAGACAAATGTATCAATTTTCATCTCAAACGATAGACATACATGTTGTTATCAACCCTACAGTGTAATTTCTTACTTTAGGAGAAAGGATTCAAATATCTGAGTCACTTTCCATCACCTCGTCTGTTTCATGATCTTTCTAACATAGAGCCTGTTGAGGTTCCCGAAACCGTAGCACTTTCTCGCCTCCTTTCATGGAAACGGTTGAGTTCCGGTGACATCGCCCACGCATTTCAATCAGATTGGAGATTGTCATAAAATCTTTCATTTCCTTCCTGTACATGAATTACTGATTGATATCAATAAAGAAACCACCATTTATTCATATATAATTGCTGCAGGGTCTAGCTATACGCTGTTATTTTGTAATAATGGGTGTAAATAAACATGAAATGTTTATCGGCTTTACCTGACCAAATATTGGATAATTCACGGGTTCACGAAAAAATTCACCGGCTCCAAAACGAGGATGCTAAAGAAATTTTGCAAATTTGCGTGAAATCTTGACAATCACCCCCTTAAAATAGTCAAAATACCATTTTGAACTGACTTTTCCCAAAAATATCTTCTTAACTGACTTTAACTGACCTTTAAAGAAAAATGGGTTTAACTGACTTTTAACTGACCAGTGGGAACCCTGGAGTGTAGATTATGACCCTGGAATATCTTAGGGATTAAAGCAGTAGGGTGGCCATAACATGGATTTCAAATTTGAGCAGGATGCCAGTGTAGGGTCTATGTTATGGTATGTAACGCGGGAGCATACAGCGCAGGGCACCACTTGTCCCCGGCATCCGGTGCGCCAACGTCGGAGCGTCAGGGTGTGTGAAAAATTCTGAATGTACACATAGAAGTTCTGAATTCGTTTTAAAATACTACAAAAAAATTGACCTAAGAAAAGAACAATGGGTAGATCTATAGTCATCTCAACCTCTGAAAATTCTGAAATCAGACAAATTTCTGAAAACTTCCATCCCTGCTTGGATACGGGACTTTTCGGATAAACGAATTATCCCGTCTATCGAGGGACTGAGTCAGGGCTTTTGACAGGGCTGCGCAGCGCGTAATACATGCATTTAAACTCTAAATGGCGCATTTAAAAGGCTAAATGTGCGCAAAATGGCGCATAGAGGCCTGGGATTATTACCAAGAATGTCATGGAAATGGTAGACCCCTCATTAGAAAGATAAAAGTCTCCAGATGTCACTGATTGATTGTACAACTTTCATCAAGAATTATTAATTGATGTGTGAGACAGGGATTTCTTTTTATGATATGAAAACTTAAATCCAATCAGGGAAATGGCAACAGGGGATGGAAGTACCGGGTAGACTGCATTGACAGAGAAATTGCCTTGCTCTAATTATTAGAGTGAGGAGCCACATAGTCGCATACTAATTGATATATTTGTAATTCTGATTGTGTTATTTTTTTCTCTCAAATATATTTTATGTACATGTAAAGGTTGATAAATTATACAAATTCTAAACCATGGCATTTATGTGTGCAGGAAAAATGAGAGCATTGGCAAATTGGATTAAATTGTCAATGTCAGTCATAAAAATAAATCTGACATACAATTTCTTTTTACCAAGCTTCTTATCAGAAGCAATGATTTACTTTTATCATTCATGGCCTTCATTCCTGATTCTCCCAAGGCACCGATTGGGGTTTGTGCACAGATCCATTGCCAGAAATGGAAGGTGTAAGGGGTTTCCCTGATTTCAGGGATTTTCCAGTTCCAAAAACTAATACATTCCTATAGAAAACTGTGAATAAAGGGGTTCTAATTGAGCATTTCAGGAATTATTGCACTCAGTGACTTCCATCCCTGCATTGCGGACATTTTTTGAAAAGGGGGGGAGGCGATCTTAGACAAAAAGGATTTAAGCACATCTCGGAAATTTCTTCCTGTGCCTGTTCTACCTAAGATATTTTTACTACCAGGAATATCATTATGGCCCATTGATTTACAGAATGGCGCATTGTTCTTTCTAAGACTTATGAGTGCGCAATTTGCCCATTGCAAAAAATCCTGTCAAAAGCCCTGAGTGACTGCCGACTGAGTCACTCAGTTGGCAGTCCCTCAGTGAGTGGAGCCATTAGTGAAACGAAGGAGGGGCCGGTTAAAAACAGGTGAGTGTTCCCCCCCCCCGGGGGGTAAACACCCATCATACAGTGTAAAATGGGAGCATATATTATACACTGGTCATAAAAATACCCTGGAATCACCTAAAAACACACATGTGAACTTTAATAACATAGTAGGTACCAATCAGTAATGACATGTTATAAATCAAGATGCACACTTTAATTAAACCCAAATCAAACCATGATAAAAAATTGATATTATCTTTATCGAAACAACAACCTTAGTGATACTGCCATAGTCTATAGCATAGAATCATGGGTGGCAACGACTAGCCACTCTCGTAGCCCTACCAAAGACATGCTTTTAACTCAAGAAAATGTAAATTTAAGTCAAAGAAAATGTAAATGGTTAATTCTAAAAGTTGTTTGTTTGATGCCAGTGACAGTGTGACTGGTCTCAACATACATGGGACCAAAGAATTGTTTAACACAGCATTACCCAAGGTTACACCAGAGCCTTTTGGTCCCCTTATCATGTCAGATGTGGAATTAAATACAACACACAGTATTGACACCAAACATGGCTGTCAGATCCAGATACCGGGTAATTCAAAATGACAGGCATAGCTGTTTCAATTTCAGTCTATTTTGGGTACCAAGTTGGAGCTGTCAACACTTGAGTAGTCAAATATTGCCCTATGTGAAGCAACTTGTCTATCATGACAACGCCAGATTCTGCTCCGTTATTCCTCAAATAATGTTCTTACCATCCGTTGCACTGCAAGTTGTCGAATCACTAATTATACGATGTTTGTGCAGAAATATAAGTTAGAACTCGCGGCGGCATCATAAAATGGCGGCCATTTTTCCCAACACTGCGCATGGATACGGACGCTGCGACTCTTGCCGACGCATAACTTACGAAATATTTGCCCACTGTATGTATCTGTGGTAGTAATATTTAGTTCTTTTATTTTCCAAATGATAAATGAAACATTGCTGACTATGTAGTCTGGTTATATTCTCCTTGCACGGAGATAGTCGAGGCCTATTTCTTCTTAGCAGAAGGATTTTGCCGAACGCAGTGGTTCGGAACATAAATGACATACCGGAAGTAAATAGTTTGACAGGTCAGTTCACGTTATCCAGTAAGTTTCCCGCGCTCCCAGCAGTCGGTGCGCTGCCAACGCATACATGTACCGATCTAGCGGGATACGTTTTTCACCAGTGAAAACAAGAAAAATGTGGCAAGGACCACGGATAGGAATTGACACTCCTGACCGTGGTCCAAGCCATATTTATCTTGAGCTTGTGTGTGTGTGGGGGGGGGGGGGTAACTTTCCTTTTTTTTAACCAAAAAAATGCAAAGATATAGGCTTAGCTGGGTTCTTGAATTTTTTTTATTTATTTTTTTTTTGGGGGGGAGGGGGGTGGGGGGCATTTAAGCAGTAGGCCTTATTCATTATTTCCAAACATTGGGGTGGTGGGTTGAAGATCCTTGAGGGGGGCATAACAAATTTTGATCCCGTCTTGAAGGAAGGCATAAAAACTTTTGTTTAAAGGATGGACCATGATAGGACGGATAGGCTGTTGTTGTATACAACAGTGGAGCCACAGGGGCACAGGTAGGCACAGGCTACTGGACAGGGCGTGACTTCACTGGATGCTGTCTCACGCTGTGTGTGACGTCACACAGCATCATGAGCAAAACCGAAAACATAATAGGAGTTGCCCAGCGATGTTGCGTTAGCAACATCACTGGCTGCTTTGCGGCCTGGCAACTCCTAAAAAGATTACACATGGTGAGTTACACATCATACCAACTTTAGAGGGATAATTCTTTTCCCTAAGATTACCTCCTCCAGCCTAAGACCTTCCCTCTAAAAGTAGAAAGCAAGTTTTGAGAGTCCAGTCTGGACCATTACGGGACTCTTAACTGGTCACCTTGGTTACTGGTCACTATGGCAACCATGTCAGTGATAATTACTGGACACAACACTGGTCACCTTGATAATTCTGGTCACCATGACTTATCAAAGTTATTTTCAATTAGCATGACAACTGATATGGTATGAAGAGCTTATGATTTTCAGGAAGTAAACTTCTCAAAGGCCATCTACAATTTATCCCTTTTAAAGGGACCCAGTGAAAAAAATTGTGACAATCTGATTGGTCAAGGGGTGGCCATGTGACTTGCTAAAGCGCCCGGGGGGGGCACTTGAATTTATTTTGACGGGGGTGTGCGGCTGGGCCTCTGACAGCTCTTTCCCTTGTTAGGGAGATTTTACCCTCGAAAGTCCACCCTTGTTAGGGAATTTTCAGCCAAAAACTCCATGTTTTGGAAGGAAAATCTGATCAATGAAATCACATTTTGAAAATTGACTCAAAAATGTCTAGTAGTTGGGAAAATTTTCTTGAAAAAACAGCAAACTTTGCCTGATCCGCGGGCTTTTTGCCCAAAAGTAGACCCTTGTTAGGGAGATTTGCTTAAAAGTAGACCCTTGTTAGGGGGATTTTTCTTTAAAATAGGACCCTTGTTAGGGAGATTTTTGCAAAAAAGTGACCTTGCCAGCCGCACACATGTGGTACCAACACATATGAAGTGCCCCCCCCCGGGCTAAAGCGGGTACGTCTTAGCCATGCGAGCCCCCTTTTAAATAGTGCAAACATGATTTAGATGTTCCTCTTTGTGTACAGAGCTAGACTTTGTCAGACTGTGGGAGTAGTGCAGCTATCTACTACATGTATTGTATTCAGTGAAGTGTCTAGGTGGGATCAGTGATGGCCAAGGGTCACAGGGTGCTGTGTGTGACGTCGCAGGGAGCTGTGTGATGTCACATGTGACGTCACACAGCATCATGAGCAAAACCGAAAACATAATAGGAGTTGCCCAGCGATGTTGCATTAGCAACATCGCTGGCCGCTTTGTGGCCTGGCAACTCCTAAAAAAATCCTATAATCTAGCGGAATACATCAATAGACCAGTGAGAAAACCCCTTTCATTCAGTGCAGACTTTTTAGTATCACAACACCTGCTCACTGGTGGGGGCCAGCCACAAATGATGTCATGCTGGAGGGTGGAGGTGGGGTTAGGCCCGCTAAGGGACAAGTCATCTATTGCCAGGTGGGGGGGGGGGGTGGGGCTCGTTAGATATAGGGGGTTCATTTTGAAAAAAAACAGCCCCTTGGTTAGGGGGGGCAAAACCCAATCAACCTTCACACTGGGAGGAGGGGGTCAAATCTAAATATGGTCCTTTCAAATAACCACCGTGACATGTCATTCCATATACATATCCTTTTTTTTTCTTTCTTTTTTTTGGGGAGGGGGGGTCATTTTGCAAAATCAGTCCTAGTGGTGGGGGGGGGGGTCGGAAAAAAATCTGCCAATCCGCCTAAATCCATCAAGCCCCCAGCTGGCAATGAATGCATTGCAAAATTGGCAAAACATGACGAGGGGGAGGGGGGGGGGTCAAAAATGATCAAATCTGAAATGATATCATTTATGGATCCCCCGTAAGGCCCAACATGCTGGCTGTTTTTTAACAGCAGGGGAGGGTTGGTGGCTTGGGGGGGAGGGTCGAAAAACTTCAGACCCCTCTTTGGTGGGGGGGGGGGGGCAACTTTAAATCCTTCTTAGTGAAATAGCCCATGTAGTACTATAAAATCTTTTCTACCCCTATGAGGGGGAAGGCCAGACAAATTTTGATATGCTCACCTGAAAATCCACCACCCCATCCTGTTGTTAAAAATTGCCACTCCTTATAATTACGTGTATCTCGTATATAAGCCTAAGGAACCTGCGCCCTCTGTACCATGTACGAGTCTGGCCTGGGTGCGAGCATTGAAAAAGATTAACTTAGGCAAAATCTCTAATTGATCTTAATTAGTACGCCTACATATGACTAACATTTAATGAACATTGTTAGTAACAATGGTCAGCTGCTTAGGCTATAACTAGGCATGGTAGAGGGTTAAAACATTAATTCTAAAAATAGAATTATCATAAATTTAGGATGCTAGAAGTGTGAGCCTAATCGATCATATATTAGTATTGTGATGCTGTTAGCATCGTGCTGTCAGAGACAGGGTTTTCTCTCAGGATTGCCTTGCATCTGTCCGATGAAGGGGTCCAAACGAGAATCCAATAACATTTAGAAATTCATCCCTAGACCATGAGGAAGGCAAACATTTTCTCTTCATGTGTCAGTTCGATTTATATAGTTGAATGTGACCCAAAAGTAGGCCTCATGCATGGCTGTTTGTAGGGTGTTTACCCCCAAATAGAAATAATCGTCCCACAACTCAGTAAAATCCTTTAATAGAAAGGTTAATATGTCTGATGAACAATGCAGCAACCCCCATGTTGATATCTCTTATGGTTATTGAGATATTAAAGGAAATGTGAGGTAAAGTCAGAAGTTTTCTGTGAAGAATATCCCGAATATAAACTGCAGCCAGAAAGTGGTCATGCTCTGTGCACACACTAAAGTAGTGCTCCCCCACCCCATACATGGCTTTACACATCCCTTTAGCTGAATAACCTAGATGGTGCAATCTAATGGTCCATTACACCTTTAATATTCATAATATCTTTGAAATTTCTTAAGTATATGAAAGCTAATACACTACTCAATAGCACTACTGGTCCATTTTGTCATTCCTATCCACTGTATTTATAAACTTAGCCCAGACATTCTAAAAATCACTTGTTATGGCTTAGATGTGTCCCTTATAACCCTACATCTGTTCTAAACTACTCAAAATACGAACTAATGTGTAATAACTTCAAAATTTTCAAATCTACCTACCCCCTGTGCAATGAAATGCATGAATATTTCATGCTCAATGCGTTTTTATTGGCATTTTAATGTGCAGATAGACTTCTAATAATGATTGAGAATGGGGGGGGGGGTAAGACCCAAATGTAGCTAAATAGTTTGCCCAAGCCAGCAAGGCATCAGTTTTACTCAAATCGATGCCATAAGGCACGAATCTGATATAACAGACCATGCCCCTTGTATACCTCCCCTACTTCACAGGTAGACCTTTATTGTACTCACGGGTATGTAAGGTTGAGTCTGCAAAGGTGTTATCCATATACTATAATAAGGGTGAGAGAGTAAAGGACCCTTGCTGCACTCTGTTGGTTCAGGGGTGAAGGGGGACTTTGGCAAAGTCCCCCCTCACCTCTGTAATCAAGGTCTATGCATAGCAAATAGTTTACAGGGCATCTGGCAGAGGGCACCAAATGTCCTGTACTTTCTCACCCTTCTTAATGGGCCAAATTTTTGAATGTGGTACTTTTGGCCCTGACAAAGTAAAAACAGTGAAACTCAAAATAAGCTAAAACAACTTTACTACAAAGGGCAATGTCTTGGCTACGTAAAAACACCTGACATATGCAGCAACTCCTAGCGGGTCCGTTTTTATAAGCGTTCAAAGATAATCTGTTGTAATTTGTGTTACGCCCTGCTCAAAATTCAGATACCAGCTGGATATACCTCTTAACTATATCCTAATGACTCCTAAATCCATTTACAACATCTACTAGTAAGTATGTATCATAATTCAAAAAATCAATATGTTCATTTAAAAACTTCCCGAGATATCGGATATTGAACTTTTGTCATTGACTGATTTTTCTGAGAATTTTTTTCTAAAACCCCAATTTTCATCTAGCTTTGTCAAAAGTTGTCAAATAATCACCAACATTCATCCATATTAACTTCAATATGCATACTTTAATATGCAACTACCATCTGTTCCATATCTAGCAGTAGTTTGTGATAGAACTGGTCACAAGTTGGACCACAGTTTGACTTTTTTGAGCAGGGAGTAACACGTTACTCCCTGCTCAAAATTAATTTCACCCCCAATTAGCACAAAGTGCAAATTATGTACACAAATCTACATAAATAGGTTAGGAGGACTCCATAACAAGCAAATGAAACAGTAGTAGGTGGAGTTTGATGGATATTCCTCAAAAAAATTAAAACATGTTCCTATCAGGTGTTACTCTCTGCTCAAAATTCAAATCCCCCCATTGATTGGGTTAGTGGGGCTAAATAACTGCATGTAGGTAATGCTCATATAACACATTTTTTGAATAAGTGAGGGGTACATCTATCATAAAAGCCACAAAAAACAGTAATCTTTACAATATTAGGGACATGAGATGTGAAAAAGTGGGATAAATCTTTAGGTCCGATGCAGATTTTTGGAATTTCCACTCAAACAGACACTTAAAGTATTAGGATCATAACCAAATACTGCAGGAAGATGCAGGAGTGTATAATATATCAGAAGGATATCATAAGTACACATTTTGATAACTGACAGACAGGAGAGGGAGTTTTAGCAGCAGAATCTATTTTTGAGCAGGGAGTAACACACATAGGGCTCGGGCAGGCGACATGCTTCAACCCCATATAACGCCCAGTCATTTAGAAATAATGGCAAAATTCCACCACTTGCCGACGGACAACATCAGTTTTGATCAAAATAAAAGCATTTGGACCCCAACAAAGTATATCAACATGTGCCCTACACCTTCATACATCTTATAAAGGTGATTTTTTGGCTGATCCCTTACCTTTCTTTTGCTTTAGGAATAGCAATTGTCAGTAAAATTGGACAGAAAGAGGATCAAATGATAGGTGGAAGTGTATGGATGCGCCATGAGAGGGACGACAGAGATGTCATCTAGTTTAGAGCAAAAGGACTTAGAATTTTGAGCAGACAGTAACATCCAATCATAATTTTATGGTCTAGAAATGGCACAAAGAGTCAATATGGAACCAATTTTTGTTCATGATTAATTAGGAGGTGCCAATACAATATGCAAAGCAAAAATTTACTGTATGGAAGCAGTAGAATTTGATTCATTAAACAAAATATTAAATGTTACTCCCTGCTCAAAAATGTGTATGCCAATACACTTTAGGGCCAGGACTAAAAGAAAATGGGTGTGGCCGCAATTTTTTTACACCATATAAACCCCTTAAATGTCCCTCAAAATTAAGTGCAGTATGGATGGTAGAAACAGAATATTTCATTGGTATTTTGAGAAGTTTTATTTTTTAGCAGGGAGTAGCATAATGCTACCTTTATTCAGTATGAAGGGGAGAAAAAAAATCTACCATGTACATCAGGTTAAAACCTTTTGGATCTCAGAGTTAACATATGTATTGAATTCCAAAAGTGATTTTTAGGGGTGTTGTACAGTATAAGCAAACATGTGGGGGTGTGTGAAAATTGTATTTTTTCAGCAAAATACACACTTTTTGGTCATTTTTCAACTCTGTAGACCCATAACTCAAAAAATTATGGTCCGATTCGCTAAAGTTTACTCTCATTTGAAAGCTTAGGATGTTTTCTCTTGAATGAAACCAAAAAATGCCAAGCTTGTGCACAGGCTTTGACCCTATTGGTAGGTAAAGCTTAAAAACCCTGTAAAATGCTAAAAGTACCATTTTCAAAAATTTGGCCCATCTTAATATGATATATGGGTAACAACTTCACAGACTCAGCCTGGTAACCAGTCCACGCCTATGATTGTACTACTACAGGGCTCTACCCAGTAAACACAACTTCGTATATGGACGTTGTAAGAGGTATATCTACGTAGAATTTTGGTTGCAACTATTTATTTTTGCTTGGTATGTGGATGTTCAAACGTTAAGGTTTATCTACGTTCTAGATACGTAGATATATAATAACATATTTTTACATTTTTCTACTACCAAAGAACTACCCAAAAAAAGGGGGAAAGAAGAAAAAAAAAAAGAGAAAAACGTTGGTAAAAGTCCATCAAGGTGAAGCCTTGAACCCTAGACCTTCCACATCTAATGCCTGCTTCCTACCACTGCGCTATAGATTCTGACAAAGATTTGTGTATGGAAAGTCCATTGTGTCATTTTCATAACCTTCCACCAAGATCCAAGAGAATATATTATGCTCTTGAATATAGATAAATTGACTGCCTGGATAGCTCAGTCTGTAGAGCAAAGCTTTTCAAATCCAGGGGTTCTGGGATCAATCCCAGGCCATACCTGGAAACGATTTTGATATAGGGAGCATTATAATTTTTTTTTTTTTTTTTAATTTTTAGGTAGCTTTTTGATACAAGAAAAACGTAAAAATACATAGGAAAACGTAAAGTCTTATGTGCAAATGGTCAGATGTGACTTATATTTTCACAAAAAGTTAGTCACAAGTTACTATAGAGTGATAGCTAAATATCGCACCATCATTGTAATAATTTAGGTTGCGCAGCACTACTGACCAAAATATTCTTCTCCGCCAAAATTTATAGTTGTTGTGATTAAACATGTTTTAAAAGACCTAAACTTAACCCTTTTTATACAGTGTAAGGCCATATATCCATGAATGATGCATGCCCTATGATCCAGTATTTATGATCGTCAAGTCTTAGCTCAGTCACTGCAGGTTTTTGTCCCGAGATTTCTGTGTTGCCAAGCGCTGTTAAATAATAAAGTGACAGCGGCAGTATAATAGACATTTAAAAGACACGGTATAATCATTACCTGAAGAAGTGTAATAAAAAAATAACGTTGTACTCAAATGACCAAAACCCCCATCTCTTGATGTTATAAAACCCCAATAAAATCTAAATTGAACTTGAACTTGTCTGGTTTTGTGTGGATATTTAATTCATTCTCGAATAATGTATAATCACCCATACGTCAAAGCTAATTAATATTTTATCCTAGGGTAACACGTTGATGCACTCTTGCAGGGAACATGGTGCATCAGTTCAATATTGGCTACAGTGTCTCAACAGTGAACGGTAACTGATTATAGTAAGGTCTTGAGGAATCATGGTCCCTTTAAACAAGGGGAGATTTATTTACAAAGTCATCATTGCAACATATACATTTATGCTGAACAACAAATCCTTGAATCACTGCAAAACTTAGATAATGATGTTCTTTAATAAGCAAGCATCTGATATATGGGTTTTGTCATAATTACAGATGGTTTACACTATCAGACACAGCACACAGTCTGGAGGACATATTAATTTCAATTAAAGAATCGACTACTAAAGTAACCTTAAAATTATAGAGTGTCAATTACCGAATTGCATATCAATTTAACGTGTTTCTTCTTATTTCACTGCCCACATGTACAACAACAAATTAAAGTATACAATTAGCAAAAAGAGGTAATTAATTAGATAAATAATTACACTATTAATATGTTAGGATTAAGTAGTGAACACTAACGACTACTAAAGCATAAAATACCACCGTCTTTAAATAGACAACTTTTGGTATGGCCACTGCTAATATACCACAATAGACTACTCTCACAATTCCTCTCCCTTGTCCATCTTCAAGTCTTCCAGTACTAAGTCGTCAGCTGACTGTGGCTTGTCCAGCTGGTCTCTAGGTTCTACAACGGGTCTGGTGTCCTGTGTCCATCCTTTACTAGGTGCAGGAGTGAAAGTATGGTTTCTCAGGACCTCTACCTCATCTGTAGACGGTCTGTCAATGTCATCCCCCTCACCCTCTTTAGAGGTCTCCTTAGCAGCCTCTTCGTGCTTGCTCTCATCAGAACCCATGGTACTCTAATATATAAAGGCGCTTAGGGACAGTGCTTCAAGTTTTTGAGGTATAGAGTTGCTATGTATATGGCATGCTCAGTGTGATCATCTGAAAAGAAAATAATGAAAACTTGGTTTGATAGGCCAATGGTATAATATTCAATTATTGGCAAGATGGAACGCCAATTATGAATGTTGAATTGACATTATTATGATTTCTGCATATCATACATTTGTATAACGGAGCTACAGTCTTAAGGGTATTAAGTCATTATTATCCTAATAATTATCCTAATAATGTGAGTAATCAACAACACAGGGTATCCATTTGGTCGCAAATACCTTTAGATAAGTAAATTTATCAGTTAGTATATATGTCATTAGAAAACCAGCTCTTTAGCTATGTAAGTATAATGCTATAATGTCTCTTACAATTTCTGTCTACATGCACACCACTATATGGTCTAAACCACCTAGACCAACATGTATAGCCAAAATATCCAGGAAGTTTAATACCAGCTGATGTATGTGCTACCTTCATTCATTACATGGGCAAAGACTGTTGTACCAAAGTTACAACCTACCCAATGCTGCTCATGTCCACATGCAAGGTCCTCTCACGTCTTGTATTTAGAATTCTCCAATTCAACTTGCTCTCTTGATATCTTGAAATTCTCTGTGAAAAATACCTTCTAGGATTTCGCACTGCCTTAGGAGTAGGAGATGCAAATATTTAGTCTAGAGCTAGGTACCAAGCTGATCAATATAGTTGTCATTAATTCTGCATCCGTTCGTTGTCCAATCTAACCTCAGCTCGTATTCTCAGGTGAATCGATTTCAGCCAATCCGAGCTGGCCGCTAGTATGTTCGTTGTCGTGACGTTTCACTGCGCTTGGTAGAGGGGAAAAGTTCACAGAGTCTTAACTTGGATATAATATACCTATCCGGAATGCATATGCTATTTAAGTTTCATGATTTTAACTTGGACTGTCAATGCTAGGATGTCATGTTTGAAAAAATGATGTATATTATTCATGTATAAAACTATTCGTTATTTGATTTGGTTACCAGCCCGGGTCAACAATCATCGGTGAGCAATTTTGATTTTTATATTGCCATAGCACTTTTGGAGTACATTCTCCAAATCGGTCTACCATGTGCTGCAAAGGTGTCAAAGATTAAGGAGGCCTGATTGAATTGAATATATGGGAACATTTTCTCATTAGATTACGTTCATATCAATCAGCCCATGCAGTAAGTGTAGCGCTACATTTACTCAATATACTTGGGCTATACATGTATTAATCTACTTGAAAAGTACTCATATCTCTGGGCTTCCCTAGCCCACTTAAAAGGGTCTATATCTCGTCTTTCCTATCCCCTC
Organism: Acholoe squamosa; assembly: GCA_949317995.1. Lineage (NCBI taxonomy): Eukaryota > Metazoa > Annelida > Polychaeta > Phyllodocida > Polynoidae > Acholoe > Acholoe squamosa. The sequence goes on from OX439042.1 coordinate 58,522,924, forward strand.
AGATGTGTGTGGTGCACATATGCGCGGGCACTGACACATTCCTCTGTGAAATTGTGTAATGTAGTTCTCGCCATGAATATGACCTTAGCTGTCGAAATGGCGTTAAACATCTATTACTCACTCACTCATATCTCTCTGTTGTCTCCCGTGGAACGGCTCGGATGATTTGGCCAAAATGAAAAAGTCTGGGCCACCGAATTCTTATTCAAATATTGTTCAGAACAAAGGATAAAACATGACAAATGAGACCAAATTATTCTTCATTCCGATATATATATATATATATATATATATATATATATATATATATATATAATCTATAATACTTGTGTAAAATAACATTAACATAGAGTTTATTTCCCGCCACCGATGTCCAAACTTTATTCCATACGTGCATAGTTATAATTGGTGTGTAGTTGCAAACCTCTAAGGCTTATACTTCCGGATGCATCTAGAGTGATACCTGTAGGCCTGCTGCATCCTTTACTGCCCAGCCGAATGGAGGGGGGCGTGGTAGCATGCCATTTCCTTTAATTCTTAATTTGGGAAACATTACCTTGGCATTTCTTTCTTGTGGTAAGCTAAGCTCTAGTGGTAGAGTCAGCCCTCATAATGTAGCCCAATGAATGTGAGAACCTAACACACATAGTAAAAAATAACTGTTGAATCCATCAGGGATCCTCGTAAAACTGAACAGTGGACCATGGTAATTGAGAAGCAATGAACCAGTGTAGCTTTTTTAAGAAGCCCTAGGCAGCAGTATGATGGTACATAAATGTGCAAGGAATCTCTGTGAAAATTATGACGGATGTCTGGCAACTTTGGGATGAGGAACATGTCATTATTTCGAGGACATTTTTCTTTACAGTGCAGCAATCTCTTGAGAAAGCTTTATTTAAATAAGTTTTAATAATCTGTAGGTACGTTGGATATATAATAGGCGCGCACTGGTATGTGTACAGAAGGAAGATTAAAGTAGAGAAAAACGACGCCCTTTTCATTCCTTTTCTGATTGGTCAGATTAAGGAAGTATAATTACAGTCACGAAAATACACACAATCTAAATTGATGGGCTTGGAAGATATCATGTACACATTTATTAAGTAGGGGCCTATCCTTGAGCAGCATATTCGAACCAAGTGATTTTTATCATTCAATTCTATGTGAAATTTCCTTTGTACATGGGGGGTCAATAACATTATAAGGTATACTTGCAGAATGAACCATGTCCATGTATTTCAGAGATATCTTGTTTAACAGTGAGCATCTCAATTGATTGTTTGTCATCTTAATGTAATTTGCCCGAGGGTGTCTTCCTTGGAACGAGCCCCTGCCCCAAGTACTTTGGACTTTTAAATGCAGGTCATAGTTGGTCATTAAACATGAATATAGAGCAGCATGTATGCAGGGACGTGTAGCAGTAGAATTTTTCAGGCTCTGATTCCCACAGTGAGAGTTGTCTTCATGCATGGCGTGGTACCAGCCCACACTGGTAGAGCTCTTATCATCCTGACAAAAACATGTAGATGGGAGTCTAGTGCAGTCATCAATGCTTCATAATGCAAGGTGAGATTTTCCATTAATATAGAAGGTACTTGATTATCTCGGTAAGTCAAGTATATTTCTTTCACATCCCCATAGTCGACTTGTTGTAGCTTCTTTTAACTTCTTTCTTCGAGAAATTTTAGACAGACCACGCCATCAAAGTATTTTCACGTGAGTGAAACTGTGCATGCATGCCCTTGAACAGTATTTTCTTCTAAATAGCATGATAGATATTCAAACCAGTACACTAGTATGTCATGAAGTAAATTGTTGAATACTTGTACGCTGCTATGCAGGATTGCCACAGCTATAGTGCATGTATGATTACGACTGTTACTCTCAGGTCACAGACCAATAAATATGTGGGTCTAGAAGTTATGTCAAGGCAGGAAGGTGATACACTTCAGAATTTTATTTTCACAATTGGAGAAAGTATATAGATGTGTAAACTATTATAAGAGTAGCTCTATTGTAACAGTATTGGAGTAGCCCCAGTGAGCTAGCAAGATGATGATTAGTGATAGACGGGGGATATGAAACTATAGTTTTGTGTAGACTTTATGTAGAGTATAGTCACCACATATGAACATATTGGTGATGTGAAGAAGAATTATGTTAATTGTCTTCCTTGTGAAAAACTTGTTTCTTCAATGTGTGGCTCTTAAGAAGTACCATTTTGTTAGTATATATTCTCACCACGCATATGATTCGAATAAACAATGTACCTTTTTGTGACGTAAAGGCAATTTTGTGGCGTAAAGGCCTCACAGACCCAAAACCTTTTCTTTTATCACACAGCCCCTACAGGGCAGCATGTGGCGAGTGAAGGGTTGACGAGGCCAGGTCGGGCTGTCCTCTTGGTGATTGTACTGACTACTCTGCTCCAAGGTATGCTCCTGTATAGAAACTGATCTCAGAGTTATAAAATTATTATTAATTAGTTTTGCAGATTGTGTTTTGGGATATTCGAGGGAGATAAGACATCCACTTGAAGCTCCTTCTTAAATGGATGCATTGCAGATACTAGCAAGGCCTCCTTTAGGCTTTATTCCCGGGGGGGGGGGCACTCCCTATCTTTTCTATAGTTTTTATGTGTAAACAACCTTCAAGATTTTGTACCCTAATCAAGGGGCCCAATATTGTAGATTTAGGACCCCTTTCAAGGGGCAAAGCCAGATAGCATACCCCAATCAAGGGCGACTCCTCAGAAAACACACCCTAACCCTCTAGTAATACTCAGTAAGGTACATTCAGGCATTAAAACTCCCTGGAACTATCCACTTCTGGGTAAAAGGTCTATGGTCTCAGATAGGATAAGATAAAAATTTGCATTTATGGTCTAACATTGTACCCCTTTTCCTTCAAAATTGCCTGAAAACAACCCCTAATCAAGGGCCCTCGAGGACCCGTGCCTATAGCCCAAAAATAGCCCCTTTCCCTTGAAACAAGTATACCATAAACCCACATTGTAGCCCGTAGTTAATCCTGTATTTTCATCGTGAATGACGCTATACCCTGCTGTCATTATTCAATGAAGAAACAATATTCGAGCAGCAATCCGTGCACTGCATACATCTATATGTTTCCTAGATACCAGAGCAAACTACCCAGACTTCTTTCTGGAGATTGGCACCCCAGAAAGCGACCCAAATACATCATTCGACTTTGGAATTTTGATCACTTCAAACCCCGTCACTTCCAAGCGAGCCACAGTGGTGACCTCAGCAGGTGCCCAGGTAGAATAACCACATTAAAACAATTATAATCAATTTACTTTACCTTTGTATGCAACCCTAACGTGTTATTGAATAGATTATTCCACATATGTATCATTAGTCCACACCGACATGCATCATTGAACATCTGCCAGTAATATCAGGCAGGGTCTACAAAAATATCAGTAGACTAATTCTCAGTAAAGTTGATAATCAATGACGGTGAAATTCATGAATGCTTGCAATGGAGTACAACCTTGAAGCATTTGCTTTTTTTTTTACATTAGTATGTGAATGTATATCACATGCAGGAGGAACATTCCTAAGCAGCTATCCCAAACTGATCGTATTAGTTCTGTAATAATAGACATTTAAAATGAAATTTATATCATCAAAATATGCTGTCATAGAAATCCACAGCAATTTCTCCGAATTTGTTCATTATCGGCTGTAGAATTCTTTCTAATATGTGCAAGTCCATAACATCATGTGCCATTGCAAAAGATTGTGACATACATTTGTGCAAGGTTTTACCCCTGAATATTCATGATACATTGTTTTATAAGGATAAACGCTCATCTTAATATTTTTATATGAGTCCCATGAATACAAACTATCATGACGATCAATGGGCACGATGCCTCGACGCGCCATCGGCCTCTAAAGGGCTAATGGATTGGCCAATTTCACCCATTCATGTTGTTTGTACAGGGACAGCTTGAGGATGGTTCGTTCAGCTTCCAAACCAGTGTGGATACTGTGAGCACTGTCTTTGACCATGCGGAGAGTATACCTGCAAACTACCAAGCCCAACTTTTACTATAAGGCAGGTCTACTCCTTCTATGAGAAGTTTGATGCTACTTATGGATTCACAATATCATGGTGCGACGCCAGGATTGCTAATGAGGTATGGATGTTGGTGGCATTTATTTTGTTAAAAGCCACAGATGGCTGGCTCGTGGACATGTCCATGTAAACATTTTGTTTATTGACTACGCTTTCATCCGCACATCTTCCTACCATAATATCGCGTGTGATTTCCAATATAGAATGTATACTGTCAAAAGTCCATTAATCACTAAACTGTAAAACGATATTCAGTATGATGATTAGGTTATTGGTATATTATTGATATGCCACACGTGGCCTAATACTTAACCCTTTCTCTTTAGGTATTATCATTCCAAGTGGTTGCAGAGGCGTAGGAAGCAAATCTTCATTGGGGGGCCCGGCGAGGGCACCATCACGACCACCTTTAATTGTCGGCTGATGCGTGATGGCGTCTATATATGCGTATTTAGAATTCATATAGAAAAGTGATTTTTGGTAAATTTTGGATCTGACTTTAGGCTCAGACCCCCATTCTCCCTATGACATCACCATAATAATCTAATTTGAGATGTAAAGTTTTAGCTTCTTTTCCATTGTGTTTATGAGTTCCTGGAAAATATTGGGTGGGCCCAGACATACTCAGGCCCCACCTCCTTCATGATTAGGGGGGCCCAGGCCCCCCTGGCCCCCCCCCCTTTTCCTACGCCCCTGGGTTATGGTGACAGATGAAACAGAAACGTTTATGTTATAATTATGACAGTGTGGACGCAGCTACCTCTACAGCAACTGGTAGAGTAAGTAAACCTGAGCACAATCTGTCAAACATTATATTTCGTGTGTTATCCAACATGACAACTTTATAGCATTGACACTATGTCTCTTCCAATTGGCAGTAGTACATGACAACTTTATAGCATTGACACCATGTCTCTTTCAATTGGCAGAAGTAATTCAGTTAGTTGACAGCAGACGGTAGGGTTCTGCAACAAGTCAAGAAAACAAGTCAAGTCAAGAAAACAGCCTCAGCTGGAAGATATTTCGGAGAGTACTAATTAATTAACATCACTGTTATCCTGAATACCCTTATTTAGGTCCTGTTATATCGGTTCGACATCCATCTCCCCTCATATATAGTGTATTAAATTATTGTTGTCTTTCTTTTACTACATATGTATTGCAGGCAAGCGTCCCCATCCAGCAAGCATCCCAGCCAGTTGTAGGGGATGATGTGTCAGCTTTTATCCCCTTCGTCACCTTGTCCACCACTTCTAACATTGACTGCCCTGGACAATGGCTCTTTCAAATCAATAGTATAGTAGTTAGTGATGGTAAGTGTGCAATAATGGGTCTTGGTAACTGCTCGGCATTCAGATTGTAGACAATTGGTTCTAATGTCTTATAGAAATATGTAGCATGGAGTGTGGAATGCAAATAACGGTAAAATGACAACGCAGAATTTCATAAGCGATACCACTTTAGATAGGATTGGGACTACTCATAAGAAAAGGGGCATACCACATATTGTACAAATACACGCCCCTCTTATAGTAGGACACAGGAAAAGAACACCTCTTAATATTGGCTTGAAAAAGTCTTGATGAATAATAATTTCGTGTACAGACCATGATTTATTGTTGTTTATATTCAATATCTTTGAAAAAAAGGTTCCTGCTCATGTAGACGCCATGGTAAACTGGTAAATGATACATGCGAGTGTGCTACAGGATTCACCTGGGACGGCACAGAATGCGTTGGTAAGAAAACTAACAATCAGCTTCCACAACGACTTGGTAAATCTGTGTTTGATGGTGTAATTGCAAGGTAAAAAATCCATCTCTTATGCAAATAATACCTATTCGGATCTATGGAAACGTTAAGTTTCCGGGGAGGGGGTATAGCAGCGTAGCCCATATAACCGGTATAGTAGATCCTATTTGGAAGGACACCCATGCGACCTAGAAGTGTATGTTCATGAACTATAGAATCCATAATATTTGTTTATCGACACGCTGTCTTTAATCTAAATGCATGATGTGTGAAACTAAGACTAAAAGTTATATCTAAAAACAACAAAGACGCAATGAACCTTACCATTTATCATTGACCTGATTACAAAGACACCAATGAGTGTGCTCTGGAGGGTGTTGCTCCTATTGTAAAAAGAGCTGTGAGTATGTGCCCTCTTTTCTAAACAAGTCGTGCACTGCTTCACCTAAGTACTTGCACTCACCACATTAGTCTGAAAAGTCACCTGCCTTGTTTAAAATAGAGAGAGCTGCACTACCAGGTACCTACTCATGTCACACACTCTATAGTTTATTATACTGACTGACTTCTCCCAACTAGGTACCTACTCAAATTCCCCTTTTTTGCAACATACTTGAATGACCACTTGTGAGCAACAAAACAGACAAGTTATAGCTACATGAAAAGAAAGGACTGGAAACAAGGGCATTTTTAGCCAGCTCTTCCTTTTACTATAGGAGCAACACCCTCCTGGAGACCTACCACTGTCCTGGTGGCTCGTCCTGTGTGAATGTACCTGGGAGTGCAGAGTGTCACTGCAGGGAAGGCTTTCAGGAGTTTTGGGGGACGTGCAGAGGTAGGCACAGAGAGACATTTTATTGAGTGCAATATAATAATGCTGATCGATGTACTAAATTTAGATGGGCCGCATGATGATTTAAGGTTCGTGTCCCTTTTTTACCGAAATAATTATGACGGATTACCGGTGCTGGCCAGTATATCACTTATAATTATGCATATAATCCTCACCATTTGGCAAAGAACGCGTTTTTAGATTAATAAAAGAACAACACAGTTTTCTCAATATCTTTGACATCTACAAAACATTATACTTGAAAGCAAGAGTATAACTGATGTGAATACTGCCTTCTGCCTGGGAATGGGTAGATAATTCTTGTGGATTAGTTCACTGTTGTGGAAATATTATATTAAGGAACAGCTTCTTTTATCTCAATGTCCCAGAAGGCATTGTAGACCTAACTTCTGCATAAATTACCATAGAAGCGCCTTAATTGCTTTTTTACAGATGTAGATGAGTGTCTTATTGAGAACAGTTGTCCAGTGGGTTCCACGTGTATGAATACTGAGGGTTCCTATCAGTGTACCTGTCAAACAGGCTACATAAGAGGAATCAGTGAGGCCACAAAATGTATAGGTAAGTCTATTTCTCACTTTTTCTCCATTCATACTGTTTGCGCATCATCAATGTATGGTTGGCGTAAAGCAAAGGGTGATTTTGGGTCTCTGTCCTGAAAGCTATATTTAAGGTTGAAGGCAATTAACCCAAGACCGCAGGCTGAGGAGTTTGGTTATACTGGGGACAGAGATATGGAGCCCTGGAAAGGACGCCTAGGACATCCGTTTTATGGATCTACATATTTTTTCTAGTGTTTGTTTCCGCAACCCTTTTTTTTTCGTTTCCACAACTTTTATTTTCATTTCCACAAGTTAATATTTCGTTTCTGCAAGTTAAAGGTGCACTGACTCGAGGACCTATACGTCCACCAACGTTTGCACTGTGGCAGGTGTAGCCGATTCAGAGCTCCTTTAATATTTTGTTTCCACAACTTATATCTTTGTTGCTGCAACTTAAAACATCCACAATTGATTGACCAAGCACAAAAAAACCTAAAAAGTTGTGGAGACAAAAGAATAAGCTGCGGAAATGAGAACTAAAGTTGTGAAAACTAAAATTTAACTTGCGAAAACGAAAATTTTACTTGTGGAAACGAAACTTTGATTTGTGAAAACGAAAATTTAACTTGCAAAAACGAATATTTAATTGCGGAAACAAACTTCAGACAAAAAAATGTAGAAAACGGATGTCCTTTCCAGCGCTCCGTACTATGACAATCCCAAATTCTTTTTTTTCCCTCACACTGCGCCTATATGGGACCCAGGTGTATGCTAGTGTTAGAACTCATCATGTATAGTGTATGTTGTGTGAAGTCAACCCTCTCCAGAAAAAGCAGCTTCTATACCTGGGTTCTATGCTTTCAGATCTAGATGAGTGCATTTTGGGAACACACACCTGTGGCCCGAGGGCTACCTGTCAGAACACAGATGTCTCATTTAGCTGTTCCTGCATGAAGGGATTCATCAAGGACCTCCTAGGCCACTGTCTCAGTAATCCATTTCTAATATTTGTTTCTTTAATAGATCGTTTCTAACACAAAGTGCAGCACTGAATGTGCTAGGGTCCACAATCATAGCATATTTTGATTATGGTGATGTCTTGTTTATCAACAGTGCAGATAAGTATGTAAATCCTCTACAAACTGCACAGAACCAATGTATATAAAGATGTGTTTACAAGTCCATCACATGACAGACATCAATTATATTCATACTCTAGCAGCAATGCCACTACTGAAAGGTAGGAGAACATGTCACTTAATGAACTATATGTACATTTAATAGGTCTCTGAAAGCTGAATATAGGGACAAAAGGGTCTTATCTACAAGAGCCTTTGATGGTCTAATATTGGCAGTTCCACAAGCAAACTGTATGGCATACACAGAAAATAATCTAAGTTAGTAAATACTAATCTAACTTAGACAAATTCACCCATTAGGCAAAATACCCAACATGTTAGTAACATCTTTCAATGACTATCGACATAATAACGCCTATACAATTCAACCTGGCATGTGATTTAACAGAATACACTTAATAAATATAGATGTGACCCATCCTTACAAAATAGTACGGAAGTCGCACATACAAAATGTTTAGTTATAGGCATATTCATTTACAGCTCATCAAGAGCTTTCATTTGATATAACACTTGCATATTTGAACCAGGTGGTCCTCTAAGGATCTTCCGTCTGTAAATTTAGTCGGATGAATTAAAAATCGATTAAACTGAGATAATTGACATTTTAAGCATGTAATAATTTATGAATCCTATATAATTCCCATGTAATTCTATATAACCAACAAAACTATAGCTATGTCTTCTAGGCATTTGGGGCTTAAATTCAGTTTAGTAGGCAAGGATTCTGAAAGATATCTACCCATAGGTTAGAAAAATGCTAAAATATCAATTTTAAAAAATCTGATACTTTTGACACTATACCACTTGAGAAGCCTATATCTAGGCTTCTATATGTGCAACTTCAGTACCACTTTGTTAGGATGGGTCACATATTTGTTATTGAAGGAGCAATGAAGAATAATGGAAACACCTTTTCTGTGGAAATTTAATTTACTCATATATCCACATCTTTGGCATTATGATAAACCCAGAGCAACTAAGTTCACGGGTTGCAAAGAAAATGATGTGAGGTATTGAACTTGCTTCTCAAATGGACAGGCTCTGTTCTGGATGTCTTAACCTATGTGGAGTTTACAATTACCATTTCAGAATTAAGATAATTGCTATGTTGCTTGAAAGTCTATGTAGTTAGTGGAAAAGTCTAAGGCAAGTTAGGAGAAATCAGGCAAGTCGGGTATTTTTCCTAAGGGTTAGGCGTAAACTCCCAAGAAAACTTCGGTGGTTTGGGGACGTGCAAACTCCCAACCTGGGTTAGCAAGTCCAACAAATGTTAGGCGAAAGGCCTAAGATATTCAGAATATTTTTTTGTGTGTACAGGAAAAGTGTTGAATATTGTGGGACAATATGTTGGAATGAAGAGAGGCGACTAACTGACTCATATTATCAATTCAAACTACCGTAGGTACTAAATCCCTAATGAAGTCACTAGTTCCTGTGGCTACCTAGGGTTGCACAGGGTTTGATTAATAACCATTCAAGATCATTTGTCTTTTCTGTTGTTTTTTTCTCATTTTCTCTCATATAAAATATAGACAAACTGATAGATAAACCTAATAATTGGCTGAACTATTAACAGGTAGGTCTAGAATTATCTACCACTACATCGTTGGGTGGGTAGAAGGCTTACCTTTCTTTATTGCCACTGTCAGTGCAGTATTCATGTGGTATTTATGTAATTCTCAGTTCACGGAAAATACTTGTTTTCATGTATACTCCACATATATGTTCATATATATCAACCTCTGTAAGCAATAAAGATAAATGTTGATATAAACCGTTCATTGATATTTATAAACCGGTGTAGGGTATAATTTAGTAAGGGTATGTGCAAATGGTAAGGAACGTAACATTTTGAAGCAGAAAATAGTTGCCATGCTAATAGTCATAGCCTTCAAAATAACTATATACTATAAGGTAAATATGAATATGGGCTAGCACATTGAAATATCTTTCTTTATTTCAGATGTGAATGAGTGTGCTTCCCCAGACACCAAAACCTGTTGTTACATGGCGGACTGTGTGGATACTGTGGGCTCCTACGACTTTCATTGCAGAGACGGATTCTACATGGACAATGACAAGTGTAGAGGTATAGAGTATATAGTCGTCAGCGTGGACTGGTTTATTCAGGGGGGGTGGATAGAGGAGGGGACAAGGGAGAGAGAGAGAGGAAGAGAGAGAGAGAGAGAGAGAGAGAGAGAGAGAGAGAGAGAGAGAGAGAGAGAGAGATGCAGACGGACAGAGGCACAATGAGTTCTGGAAACAGGAGTTAACAAGTTTCCATACCTTGTTTCAGATACCGATGAATGCTTTATCCTTGGCTTCATACCATGTGGCCCTCATGCTAATTATACTAATTCACTCGGTTCCTATGAGTGCAAGTGTAAAGATGGCTACCGAGGGGATGGTTTGTCCTGCAAAGGTAAGGTTAAGAGAAAAAAAAACATGACTCAAACCACCATTTTCTTTTTCAGATTGTATAGTCACTCATTGCATTAGTCCAAATTGCCTAGAGCTATGGCGTGTAATGGTAGAGTGTATACACACTCCGCAGATGATTTAAACTTTCCTTGAGAATAGTCTATGAATAACACCATTTCTAATCTATAAAATAACACTATTTCAGACGTGGATGAGCGCATCGATGGATTTGACGGATCCACATTGTCTCTGGACTTAGAGCTCTATGGACTCATCTTAAATCAAAGTAGGTTTAAATAACATGGGGTAGGCTGCATTACCACCCCTTGGAGAATTTAAATCACATATTACTGGCAGTATGATATTATAAGTATTTTTGGTATACTTACCATCATGTCTGCATGATAGTATCTTTGTTTAAACCCCAGATGATGCTGGACGGTACTTGTGTGACAGCAGGGCCCTGTGTTCTATCATTGGCGGTAGCTACTCCTGTTCATGCAAAATAGGATACACAGGGAATGGACTTGTGTGTCGAGGTATGCCAAAAAGATCACTATCATTCCCTCATCTTCGAGGTGTTAGTGAGTAGAGTAGTTGCTTGCCATGTGTGAACTTGGCCGCTTCCGTCATTCACTCGTCTATTATTATTATTTGCATCATTTGCATGGTATGTGCATGTACAAGTCCCAACTACTGATGTTCATCAGAGGACATGATTCGCTCTGAAATAAATATTAGATCTCTCATTTATCACGTTGCTTTTGGTCTTAAATGACTGTTGAGTCATTGGTCTGATACTTCCTTATCGAATAAATTTTGAAATAACTTCGATTATATTCTGCAATCTCTTCAAGATCTTGATGAATGTAGTAATGGAAGACACAGCTGCCCAGAAGAGACATCAACATGCCAAAATGTGCCAGGATCCTTCCGATGTCAATGTAAAGATGGGTTCTTCTTTGATGGAAAAAAACTGCATGGGTATGGTCGGATTTATCATTTGACCATTTGTTATGAATGAAATCAAAAATACCAGAAACATTTAACATAGGGGATTTTGGGGGAACCCACAGAAATTCCCCTAAGGCAATTAAGCAAAGACACAGTGAGATTTGTAAACGTCAGACTGTAATGATTGTATTGCCCAATAGAGGTATTTCCATCTCTACTGATTATCTATTATAACATGTAGACATTAAAACATTTTAGACCGAAATGAATGTCAATCACCAGAGGACCATGAGTGTGGTTTCCAGGCAACCTGTGTTAACACCTTTGGTTCCTACAAGTGTGAATGTAGAGATGGCTTTCAGATGGCGGATGGCAATTGTACAGAAAGTACGTCTAATTCAACTTCACTATACGATTGATATCAAAGATTTCCATGTGCTGAAAAGAACCTATGCATTTAACTTCTGAACAGGGGAATTCCTCTCTTCATAAGGGTCCTTATCCCAATGGAGCTGAATAGGTTTCTTACTTCAGTGAGATCTCTTAAATAAGTAACTTTATTTTGACTTGATAGTCAGCCATAGTCAGATCCGACCAATAAATGCAAGGATTTAAGGAGGCACTACCCACACCTCACTGTATAATAATTTGATTGTTTTATAAAAGTTCCAGATGTTAAAGAGTGCAACTATCTGTTGGCATGTAGTCAACATGCTAAATGCATCAATGAGGTCGGTTCCTACAGATGTGAGTGTCAGGATGGATTCTGGGGAGATGGACAAGAGTGCTTAGGTAAGGTTTTTGATATGCGATATCATATTCTGTAGTTGTCAATACCTATTGGATATGTTAAAGAAAATAATGAGGCTTCATTTTCTTCTGTGTCCCTCTAAACTGTTCATATCACTATTAAATCCTAAATATAGTTTGCTTCATATGCTATATGAATTTGAAAAGAAAAGAAGATCCTGACATTAACATACTGGTGAGGGGGATTTGAATCCGGAAGTTGATGTGTGAAAATATATAAGGCCTTTGGCAGCATTTTGCTCACAAATTTGTATTTTCATACAAAAACGCAAGTTTTAGCGATTATCATCTTTCAAAGCACCGTTATTAGAGAGCCAGATATAAAGCAAATGTTATTTATCTTTTTCATATTTTTAGATGTGGATCAGTGCATCCTGGATGGATTTTGCAGTGCTGAACAGGAAGAATGCATCATGAGCTCTAACAAGTGTTCTTCAAATGCCATATGCATCAACACTATCGGGTCATATGATTGTGAATGCATAGGGGGCTACACTGGAAGTGGCTTTAACTGCACAGGTGAGGAGTTGACCTAATTCTATCATGAGGATTAACATATTTTAACAACAGTCCTTAGTAGGGGAGACCGGGGCACATTGGGACACTTTTGGTCAGTTTTGCTCACCTATGAAGATTCTTAAGAGAAGCAAACAACTATTGTTCTAAAAAATACCCTTGAATATTGGCTACAATCACAGTATAGAAATGAATTTCTTAGTAATTTGTATTTCATGGAATTGAATTTCTCTTGAAAAAACATTATATGCCCCACTGTGCCCCAATTCCAGGGTGCAATGGGACACTCCATGGGGCACAATGGGACATCAGCTCCCTGAATTGCCATGGTCCCTCCAATCAATTTAATGTAATTTTTCTCAAGATCCTTAAACTATTCTACACCATTACTATTATTTCACAACTCTGCTATTTGCTGTCAGTTGCAGCTTTTGTCCCCAAAATGGCATAACATTCACTCTCCAGTAAATGGACTGCTATAATGATTAAACCTGAAATGTACAGCAGCTCTTGCAGTGCCTCCAATGGACATTATTGTGAGGAATCTGGCTACATTATTTCCCAGTTCCACCCTACTGACTATTCTATAAGCTTCATACTTTTCAATTATCTACACCAGTCTGATAACCCCCTGCAAAGAAAAGATAAAATGGAAAGGGTCTGACAAACATGAATGACAGTGCTGGATCAAGATGAGAGCTAGAGGTACTAGCAGGCCATTTGGCTCACGCCAGTCAGGTTGTGTGGGGAGGCCGTACATTTTCTAAGTGAATCATTAATTTCCTAAAATTCATTCCCAAGGATGGTAAAATGGTTCATATTCCGGAAAGGATGGAGCTAGACCTGACATGGTGGAGAAACTTCCTAGAGGTATTCAATGGCAAAGCTCACTGGATAAAAACTACCGGTAACTTCATTCCCCAAATAGAGACTGACTCGTCAAAGTCTGGCTTTGGGGCCAGATGGAGTAATGACTGGGTAGCTGGTTGCTGGGATCCAGATAGAGATCTAATGAAAGTCAGTCTTTCTTAGGCCACCATTACGCAAAAACACCAGGTGAAGTAGATGAAACCTGACATAAATCTGCTAGAGTTATGGCCCGTTCTAGAGGCATTGGATGGATGGGGAACCTGCTGGAAAAATCAAAAGGACCACAGATGAGGGGAAAGGGTCCTCCGAGGTTAAATATGAAATTTGAAATTGATGCCATCAGCTTTAAAATGAGGTATAACACTTGTAGATAGGCTTTCTAGTCCCGGAGATATTGCTTCATGAAAATGGAAAGACATGACTATATCAATACAGCCTATGAGCTCTATCATTCATTGTTTTAATAAAATCAGGCATCTAATTAGCATAATGATGTAAATAATCATTTAAAAAATGGCCATCCCTTTCCATACATTCGGGCATAGCTTTGGATCTAGAAATGGTATCTTTATGCTTTTTTCAGCATATGAATCTCCATGAATCCTTCTATCAGTTGACATTATTTTTTTCCTATTTGGAATAGGATTTTGGTTGCCATGGCAACACATTTATCTGAAAACCCTTATTTAGGCCTGGTTTTGGATTCAAAACGTTCCATTTGCATTCCAAATGTACAGGAAGTGCCAGGAAATAGAACGTTTTTGAGAAAACCACCTGTTTCTGGATGAAAAATTACATAAAACCTATTTTTGGTCTATTTTTCACATTTCTAGTTTTTGTACCTCCCCTAGTGACCAAATCCAGTACAAAAAATCCCGCAGGGAGGGCCATTTCCCCTCATCTGCCCACAGGTGGTAGTCTGGACGGACAATACCCAGGTCCAGAGTGTTAGGGCTATGTGGTGGCTGAGAGTTAGGAGGGTTTGTCTCTATAACATCCATCTCATTCCTAAACGTATTGCTACGAAGGAGAACAGGGTAGCTGACTATATATCGCGTCTCTTTGACAAGAGGAACAAAGGTACACTTCCACCTACCTTTACACATGACCTATGTTGTTTCAGGTAAATTACTGAGAGACAAACTCCACGTGTATCAGTCAAGAGTGATGGCGGAAGCTTCGTTAGTTACTAGGTCATCTCTGTGGAAGGCATACTTCGAATTTTGTTCAGAGCTAGGTTTTAATAAACCACTCCCGGCGACTTTAGATATGATATTGCTATATATTACCCATATAGTTTACCTACTCCTTTGATTAACATGATAACGGCTCATTCATCATTTTGTTCTTTCAGGGATCCTAAATTGTCCACTTGTTGATCCCTGTTCTGGTAACGGTGAGTATGTGGAGGGCGACAATTCGTATAGTTGTGACTGTTATCCGGGGTGGACTGGCGGCAACTGTGAAACAGACAGTAAGTCATTTAATGCTTTATTTATTTCTTCTGCTGTACCAACCCTTTAAAGTCGAATCCCACATCGCAAAAAGAAAAAATGCCCCAAATATCGCTGCGATTTTGAATCTGTTGCGATTTTGGGGTCTACCCCAAATTAGCATGGGGTATAACTACAATAGCTGTACATAGAACACAAGGATACTGTTGTGTTTTATCTAAATTATTTATGATTTATTGTTCTGGTTCATGGGTATATCTGTGTCTGACATGTTTCCTATCCTAACATCACAAGAATATAAAACCTTAGCACACTCTGCAGTGGCACTTTAATATTCCACAATTCCAAACCACTCCTTGCAATTTAGGACACCAAAAAGGCCATAAAATACAACTGACAAAATCGCTGAGATATTTGAGGAATTTTTTGCCATGTGAGATTCGACCTTTAGGATCGCATTTCCTCTACTTGGCCAGCATGATTAACAACCAGAGGGCATTAATTTACGATGTTTCCATAAGTTAATGAGTTTAGCCCATCGCATCCTGATGGTGATGTTCATTATTGTCCCCACCATATGGTTGATGACTGTACCAGGTTCCGCAGGCCGTGCTTTGGCCGTGGTGAGTGTGTGGACGGTAATGGTACCTTCACATGTGTCTGCAGATTCCCCTGGGCACCTCCCCACTGTAGGAGATTTATTGGTAAGTAAATAACGGGTAAATGTGCAGTCTCATTTTACGATATCGCCCCGTTTGGCTCTGGAGCATCATTCCGTGATGTCACACACATTTGGCTCTAGGGCATCATTCCATGATGTCGTGCCCATTTGGCTCTGAGGCATCATTCCGTGATGTTGCACCCATTTGGCTCTGACAAATAACATGTCAACATTGCATAGGTTATAAGGTGCATTGATTATGGTCTTTTGTGGGTGTTGCCCCTCAGCAGGTTACCTGGGGCTGTGTGCCTTCCTGTAGACTGTACCCCTGGAGGACGATGCCATATAGAATAATGTTGTAATACTTATCTACTAATAAACCTTTATGTACTGCGTATCTGAATATATGGAGTTATTTTGTAGAACCTGTGTTTGTGCACCGGGCTGTGTACACTCAAAAAAATATTCTGAATATCTTAGGCCTTTCGCCTAACATTTGTTGGACTTGCTAACCCAAGTTGGGAGTTTGCACGTCCCCAAACCACCGAAGTTTTCTTGGGAGTTTACGCCTAACCATTAGGAAAAATGCCCGACTTGCCTGATTTCTCCTAACTTGCCTTAGACTTTTCCACTAACTACATAGACTTTCAAGCAATATAGCAACTCTCTTAATTCTGAAATTCTGAAATGGAAAGTGTAAACTCCACATAGATTAAGACATCCAGAACAGAGCCTCTCCATTTGAGAAGCAAGTCCAATACCTCACATCATTTTCTTTGCAACCCGTGAATTTAGTTGCTCTGGGTTTATCATAATGTCAAAGATGTGGATATATGAGTAAATTAGATTTTTACAAAAAAGGTGTTTCCATTCCTCTTCATTGCTCCTTCAATAACAAATATATATTTATTAAGTGTATTCTGTTAAATCACATGCCAGGTTGAATTGTAGAGGATTTTTTATGTCGGTAGTCATTGAAAGCACCATTATTCTGACATTCATATGCTTTTCCATGATATGCACTTACCATAAAAATCCTCATGCAAACCACACTGCCACCTGGTGTGAAAAAAATCTACTACCCCTTAGACAAAACTGCTACCCCTTAGACAAAACTACTACCCCTTAGACATGGCTAAGTCAAGTCAGCTTGCCTTAATAGGTTAGTTAATACTACTAACACATTAGTAAGATGTTACTAACATGTTGGGTATTTTGCCTAATGGGTGATTTTGTCTAAGTTAGATTAGTATTTACTAACTTGGATTATTTTCTGTGTACGCTCCTGCATGCACTGCCTCCCTGGAAGACACTCTATTGTTTCACGTGAATAGCAACTGCCCATAGACACAAGAGTGGCGTACGCCACACCCCCAGTGTCGTAATATGTCTCAATCCATACTACTGGTCACGTGATCAATTTAGATGCTAAATCAAGTGAATTTATGCACTTTTAAATCGAAATCACATGAAATTAATTTATATAGGACTGGGATACATTTCATTGATCCACTCCTCCGGGGGCTGTCTCTGCCTCAGGGTGCATCGATGAAAATGTATCCCACGGACGTTCAGCTCTGTCTATTTATCTGAAGGACATTGTTGATTTTGCAGGCCGGTGTAACTTCCGTACGTGTAAGATTGTGTACATTTTTTAGGGATGTCATAGATATTCACCATATCTAAATATTGACAATGTGATCGACAATCTTTTACATGGAATGATATAGATAGGAACAAGTATTAGTGATAACCAAGATCGTGAATTAGGGAACAGTTATATTGATGATTAATTCACGATAAAAATCACTGTATGTGAGCAAGTATTTTACTCTAGAACCATGTCACATATATTACTTCTGATTACGGGATTATTTGTCTGCTTTGAGATGAATTTTCTAGTAGTGTTTCAATGGTTTATGATATCATGATATATCGGAATATCGAGACCAAAAATCGTGATAATCGGAATCGGGAAAAAGTGGATGTCAATGACATCGCCGTTAGGTAACATTTTTGCACTACTCCCATGGAGGAGGCTATGTTGTTAGCCTTACGTGACTTGTTATACTTGTAGGCCTGTGTTACATTCACTGGAGTATACTGTGTTTCATAGAGTAGCTTGTTATAAATTGTATTTCCATCAACTTACATATGCACTTTGTTTGAAGGCTCTGCAATGTCTAACAATGCTTCCATGGGGAACAATTTCTATCGTATACCTTGTTACACTTTTAGCCAGTGTAACTTCCTATACTGCTCCCCTGGCGGACGCTGCGTTATCGGACCCAATGGACAGAGGAGGTGCATCTGTTATCCTGGATGGACCGGCCCCAGGTGCCGCAGGAAGATCCGTGAGTACAGCACATAAATTAATGCACATTGAGTTAAACATGTAAGATAAGATATAATGCTAGGATTTCCGAAGAGTGCATCCTTGATGTTTGGGGGAAGATAACACAAACAGTTTGGTTTTGCTGATGGGAAAGGTCTGTAGATACAACACTGGAAAAAGTTCTTAATCACTTGAGTCTGGATCCAGACTCAGGCAATGTCGCCAAAATGAGTATGATTTGAGACTCAACCTGATCCTGGGATGATACTCAGGCAGAGCCAGAGTATCACCCCAGGATCAGCCTCAGGATCTGCCAGAGTATCACCCCAGGATCAGGCTGAGTCTCAAATTATACTCATTTTGGCGACATTGCCTGAGTCTGGATCCAGACTCATTTCAGTGAACACTATCATGCTGTGCACACATGTTGTTTCCCATATACAGGGTCGTATATATTTCAGGTATAATACGCCGTTGGCGTTCTATACAGGGCCTCATATTGAGGATAATCCTGGGCATTATCGACCCTTTGGAACCAGAGGACATTGAGGATTTCGGCGTACAACTTAATCATCTTGTAAGTTGACATTGGTATTAGTTATTTTTTCTGTGTTTTCATCTTTTTTTTTTCTGCTATTAGCAATCAAAACCAACAGTGGGAGACAGTTCTTTCATACAATGTGTAGACCTAGTACTGACCCTACCCAGTCATCTTTGGCCCAGAACGCACTCCCTCCCCCCAGGGAATGATTCGTTAGATTCTATTTATGATTGTTTTTTCCATTGTCTTTGCTGTAACTACTGAAGTAGTTTTCTTTAACCAGGTACACCAACGTCTTGGACGAAGTAACCTTGTCATTCACCATATCGGTAATAGATGTGAGGCGTGGGTCTCTTATCTATGATGTCCAGGTGACCTTACTGTACCTAGATCAGATAGACCCTCCTAGTCTTCAACCCCTCAATGAGGCACTGGACTATGACTATCTGATAACAGAGAGACCAGACCTACCCATCATATCCAATGGTATATTCGTCCTAGGTAAGCAAATGATGAATTCACTACTGTACTCCATGAGTTTCCATGTACTTCTCAGGCATGTTCTACAATATGCCTGGCGAATATGGTCCTTTCTATATACTACTAGTCCTGCTTCACAATATGCCTGGCTAATATGACAGTTTTCATATACTCCTCAATCCTGCTTCACAATATGCCTGGCTGACATGACAGTTTTCATATACTACTCAGTCCTGCTTCACAATATGCCTGGTGAATACGCTCCTTTTCATATACTACTCAGTCCTGCTTCACAATATGCCTGGCTAATATGACAGTTTTCATATACTACTCAGTCCTTTTCTACAATATGCCTGGTGAATACGCTCCTTTCCATATACTACTAAGTCCTGCTTCACAATATGCCTGGCTGACATGACAGTTTTCATGTACTACTCAGTCCTTTTCTACAATATGTCTGGTTGATGTGACAGTTTCTATGACATTGTACTACTCAGTCTTTTTCTACAATAGGCCTGAGGAATATGTACTACTCAGTCTTGCTTTACATAATGCCTGGCTAGTATGACAGTTTCCATCTACTACGCAGTCACTTTCTCCTTGCCTGGCTGATTTGACAGTTTCCATGCGTTACTTAGTACCACGTCGATTTCATGCAATTTATGCACCCCTCGTATCGTACATTATATGTGATTGTCAGGTAGGACAATGTTATACCTTGGTATATTTTATCATTATATCGTTAACAGAGAGCCTGGAGGGTGTAGGACCCCCGTGTGAGGTATAATGTTACGGTGGTGTGTGAAGGTGCGAACAGTACATGCAACCCGTACTACACAGGCTACTACTGTCTGTGTGACGAGGGTCTGGATGATGACATCATCCCTACTGGGCAGAGGTGTTCTGTAGGTACGTAATTTTGTTTAGTTCTTAACCTTTTATAGAATGCATGATAGCTCAAGCTTCATAAATTACTATCGTCATTATGCACACGTGTGCCCCGGAGTATCTTGCTGACACATGCGCTATGTCGCCGTTAGGTATCCTTACAGTATAGTTTTTAGAAATAGAGTACAATGAACTATAGGTAGGTAGGTGAATTGGAGTGGAAAAGTTGATTAAAGTTCTTGCGTAATAACTTAAACATGTTTTACTTTCATAATCATCAGATGGCGGTACAACTACAGACAGTACAACAACTCCCACAGGCACGGCAACCCAACCAACTACCGCCGACCCCACCCCGCCTCCAACAGTGCCACCTAGGGTGGTTGGCGCCATTATTGGGGGCGTCGTGGGATCTCTGGTCGCTATGACCTTGTTCACCTGCGTCCTGATTACCATGATACGTAGTCGTTGGCGCCGCCGGCGTCACCGGAAATACCCAGAGACGCCGGTTACATCCATGGAAATGTCCACCATGGCCCCACCACGACAGACCCTAATTTGGAGGACGTCGCCTTCTACGCCGTCGGCGCAGCCTGCTGCCCCACCGTCACCTCCGTCCCCGCCCGTAATGTCATCCATGCCTTTGACCTGCCACCACCGCCGGCGGAACCACTCACCATTGTCCAGCAGCAGGTGGTGCCCCATGTGATCGTGCAGTACCCTGGGAAGTTCCTGTGGCGGAGCAGGGACAACCCGTTCCCGTCTGCCACAGGACGAGCAGTGGCCCCTCTCACTGAGCCCGTCCTGGAGGATGCATACAGCTCCCTCTACCAGGCAGCACCACGCAGCCAGGCACTGTTCCATGCTCCCCCTAGTGGGTGGTCCCAGAACCATGGGCAGGAGGCTCCTCCAGTGGTTTGACAGTACGCAGGGCAGGCTGCACCCAGACCGTTATTCTGGAGGAGTGTGGTGCAGCTCAAGAAGTAGACGAAGGACAGGTCTCAGGAGCTTACTGAGGTCATTGTTTTATGATAAAATTCCCATACCTGTTGAAGAGATAATGAGAATTTTGAAATTTTCTGTGCTTGATTAACCCTTGCGAATATAGTACAACATAATGGTTGGGGTTGTAATTAGGCCCTACTCTATCATAATAATATATCATATTTCTGGGCATATGTGCAAGAATATACAGGTGAGTCTGCCTAAGGATTAAGGGAATTCATATTTAGATGTGAAGTAGCCTCCATCATCTTAGCCGAGGAAAGTATTGGTGAATGCACGTCGAAAGACGTCTACGCAGATCAACTAACGTCTAGTTAAAAAGAAGACACATATATAGGCCTACAGCTAGGTGACAATCAAAGGAGAATTAATAAAGAAGACCATGTTTAGCTAAACATATATGTGTGTTTTATTTCATTATTTCAACCTACATTTATATCGACGATACAAAAAAAAACGAAGCTCAAATTTGTTAACATGCTGACAAATCTTTCAGTATTGTGAGTCAGCTATACATCGTGTTTCACAGACATACTGTTGCATTGCCAAATCGGCACAAACATGGAGCAATTCTGTGCTGAAAAACGTTGATTTAACAGAAACGAGACACATTGTAACCCGAAATAATATCATATCCCTTGCTGAGTTGATCACTTTTTATCTTTACGAACTTTTAAAGTAGAAACTACGCAAAGTATGCTAGCTATACATACAAACAACCATTGAATCTGAATCCATATATCAATGGCTGCGGCTGTGAAAGGATGTGTTTACATTCAGATCTAGCTCCACCTCTGAAATTATAATATATGATGTAATCATGGTTAAAGTAGTCCTCCAGTACACCCGATTCTCATAGCCTCAAAATCATGCATTTTTCCTTTGTGCATGTCTACGGCTTCATACTAGGCATCATGATTCTATGTTTAATACATCTGCAATAAGCATACCCTGTTCAATACCGCATAAATAATATCTAGAGGATAACATAACGTTTTCATAGAGTTAGGAGGATAGCATGCTAGTTAATGTAAGAGGGTGAAGACTCAATCATAGAATACTATGGCTCCGCAGCCACATGGAAAATAAATTGTTTTGGGATTGACTAATATAGTCCACAAGATATTAAAGTAACGGAAATGATTGGGTGAACATCGAGTAATCAGTTTTCAACAGGTTGTTTATCCAAACACACACCCCTATCTACGTATTAGTTTGGGGCACAACGCTAAGTAAACTATTATATATGATTTTGGAACACTCTTTTTCCATGGCTAATATTTGAAAGTTCCAAACAAAGCCAAATTTTGAATAAAGATTAAGGGAAGTAGGCCAATCATAATCAGGGGTGAAGGGATCTGGTAGATTTTCAGGCCTGTACTCTCAAGATAATTTAGAGTGATTTCAATTTTCAATTCCGGCCAAGCAAGTATTTCTCTCTCAATTCAATGCTGCCAAGTAGACTCGCCAGCATGGCATTGGTGCATAATTATCAAGGAGGTACCTGAAGCTGAAGGCATTATGTGACCCTTAAAGTGTATGGCATCTTAAATCGGCAACCCATTTGCCTCTCTCTTTGTATCCATTCATTTTCCCCACCTTGCTCTTCCTTCTCAGTCTCTCTCTCTCTCTCTCTCTCTCTCTCTCTCTCTCTCTCTCGCCTCTCTCATTCTCTCTTTTTCCTGTCCCTATGGTGCGTTTTCTCCTATCGTCACAGTAAAAGGATAGGAAGGCTCTCTGTATTCTCCACTAATGGGTCTTGGCTGACGACCACCCTTATACACGCCCTAATTGGCCTCAGTGCCCATACAAGAGTTAGGGAGTGGTCATTATTTATCAACACGGGGGAGGGTGGGTTTGAGGGGGGGCGTAAAATTTTCAGACCCCTCCCCAGTGGGGGGGGGCTAAAAAAATTGAGACCCTCTTGAGGGGGGCTAAAGAAATTCACCCTCTTTTTAGCAAAAAAGCCTGCGCGCTACTATAGATAAAAGAGTGGCACGAAAACTCTCCGCGCCTCTGGTATGGGGGGGGGGCGCAAAAAATGTTGACTGCCGTCAAGGGGGGTGTAAAAAATTTCCGCGCGTCCGCACGAAAACCCACCACCCCCCCTGTTGATAAATAATGACCACTCCCTAAATGGGACATGTTTCATTCATTGTGCTACAACCTAGGCGACCATTCATTAGGCCGTCCCCAAGCCCACACTAAAAACAGACTTCTGTTTCTGATTTAATTGAACACACTTAATTTTGTTTAAAAAACAACATGACTTTCTTCTTTCTTCTGGAAAATTCTATGCCTATGTATCAATGTTGGTTCTATTTCCTGTGGTGAATGTCAATTATTTAGACAAAGGAATTATAACTGTTATATTGAGTACAATATTAGGCCTACTTATGCCGTTTATAAAACGGTTTATATCGGAGTTGTATGATAGATATAGATACATCCCTGCCTTGAGCTTGAAAAATTTTTTTTTGTTCTACCACTCATTTGCTTACATCTAGGACCTCACAAATGGGTGTAACCGTGGGTACTTGTACAGGTGCAGTGTACACATAGACCGCATAGACAGCAATATGGTGATATTACCAAGGTCTTTGTAGAAATCAATTATTCAGTGGTGACTGCCTCCTGTTGCTTCTCTAACCAGTGCAGCTCAGAGTAGTATATAACAGAGGACACACATGTGCAGTGATATGTACATATAGCAAGGTAGGTACCATATTAGGTTAAAGTTTATAGAGGTATACATATTAAACTGTTGGCAATTGAAGCCATTTGGATATGTCTTTCATATGTCTGGATATTTGATATGGGCGGAGGTCCCATTTATCTAGACTATGTGCAGGTGAATGCTTGGATGTAAGCGTTCCACATTGGATTAACGGTTTCACCCCACCCCGCCTAGCATGTTTATGCAAATGAATCAAGATACTGGAGTAAACATTGATAAATTTAGAGGAGTAAATAACTTCCATACTCTCATTATTAGTCGCTGGCCAATGAAATGGGTGTATATCGTATGTAATCATAATTCTATTATATTATGTCTTTCCTTCTCTTGATTTTCATTACAGGTTTCTGACAAGCACGATGGGGAAGTTTAGTGATAAAGGTAAGACATTTCTACTGATTGACTTATCTCTATCTCTGTCTTTCTCTGTTTCTTCCTTCCTCTCTGTCTATGTCTCTCTCCCTCTCTGTCTGTCTGTCTGTCTGTCTGTCCGTCTGTCTCTCTGTCTCTGTCTCTGTCTGTCTGTCTGTCTGTCTGTCTGTCTCTGTCTCTCTCTGTCTGTCTGTCTGTCTGTCTGTCTCTCTCTCTCTCTCTCTCTCTCTCTCTCTCTCTCTCTCTCTCTCTCTCTCTCTCTCCATAAGGATGATAACTCCTGACAGAGCACTCCCCATGCTGACATCATAAAGCATGCATACATGTGCATCTATATATAATTTTATAACTTTTCTGTGCTTGGAATCTCATCTAAAAGTGTGAAAAGTAGTGTTATTGTTATCTACACACCCACGACCTTCTTGGCATATCGTGAGAGCTAGATCTTCCTTATTAAAGAAGAGATATCATCAGCTGATTAGACCAAAAATAACCATGTTATTGGCAATGGAATTATTTAAATATCCTGATAATGGCCGAGTACACCCCAATGTCCGGGATCATTAGAGTGGATACCCCTAAGTCATCAATAAGTGGTGGTTTTTTACATTTTGAAGTTTTCAGTATCTTTTATGAATTTCTACACGCTGGCCTTTTACCTCATGGCATTTACCTATGTCCCTTCTCAGTCAAACACCTTATCATCTGAGCTGCAAATTGTTTCATGTTTGTTTTACCTGTTCCTTGAAGTGTTTCACCGTTGCGCATTGGCTGTTAGGGGATCCACCTGCATGTACATCCTAGGTACAGAAGTAGTGGGTTGTGTAGGGTGGCCTAACACCTGGGCACTTTATTGCCTTTCTGTCTACCTGAGGTGTGGTTAGGGTGTTAGGTGGTCTAAGATCCTTTTACCTGTGTCTACTTTGTTTTGCTTCTTTTGCTCGTTGTATCTCAGTACAATGACAAGCCATACCGATGTTTCTGCAAACTGCAGAAAATACACCCATAAGTTTAGGTTGATAAGTCACTAGTTTAAATCATATTGGTGTAATAGCAAAATACAGTCAGGAGTCTAGGTTGATAAGTCCCTACTTTAAATCATATTGCTGAATTTGCAAGATCAAGCACAAGGTGCACGTTGACCAAAGTTCACTCAATTTGGTTTGATGACCCTCGGTCAAACCAATTTGACTGAAGCTTTGCATTTATATCATGTTGTCTTAGTCATATGTATTTAAAATTCTATTAATTTGGCATAAAATAATGATCTAATCATATTTCTCTGGACATTTGAGAAGCTGCAACTGGCCGAGTTATTGTATTGAACCTGAAATAATAGCCCTCGTCCCATGGTGCCACGTAATGTTTTTCCTGTTGTCCATCCTGCAAGACTTATATAGGTTCTGTTATCATAATAGTGATTCACCGTGTGTGTAAGTGTATTTAGGTTCTGTTATCATAATAGTGATTCACCTTGTGTGTAAGTGTATTTAGGTTCTGTTATCATAATAGTGATTCACCTTGTGTGTAAGTGTATTTAGGTTCTGTTATCATAATAGTGATTCACCTTGTGTGTAAGTGTATTTAGGTTCTGTTATCATAATAGTGATTCACCTTGTGTGTAAGTGTATTTAGGTTCTGTTATCATAATAGTGATTCACCTTGTGTGTAAGTGTATTTGACCGAAACCTAATATGACCAATCTCATATAGCTCACATTCTCGTCAGATGCCGTTATATCGTGCTCATATGAGAACAAAAAAAAAAGAGAAGACAAAACACAAAAACGAAATGGAGTGGGTCAATGTCAGGAGGCCTATGCAAAGACACTATAGATACCATCCAATGGAGACGACCCATTTTAGTCCAATTGACTTGTCGCAAGAGAGAGAGAGAGAGAGAGAGAGAGAGAGAGAGAGAGAGAGAGAGAGAGAGAGAGAGAGAGAGAGAGTAGGCCTACATACATTGATTTCCCCATAGTGGACATGTGGTCCAGTGGTTTTAGTGTCAGGGTGGTTCTACCATGCAGCAGACTACATACACCATGAGGGCATGGTTATGTAGCTGGGACATTGTTTATTCAGTGTACCAAATGGACACACTACAGTTATTTATCATCGGTATGCCGAACCTTCCTTTGTTTTAAGTATTATAAAGGATGTTAACTATGGTAGATCACACTATAAAAGAATACTGTTGTAGGGGAAATGGAAAATGTTTATTATTCCCTGTCAGCAGTTATGGCTATTTCAGAACTATGATGTCTAGACCATTCATTGATTTCAGATATAGAAAGCGCCGTGTCACCCTTTGTAAAAGGCGGTAAAGTGGCACTTGGTCACCTGGATGATGTGTTTAAAGCCCTGGGATTGGATCTCACAACTGATGAAATAAAAGACACGCTAAAGTCCAACCAATTTCATGGTAGGTCCATTATCCATGTTTTACTCCAATAAAGGGCGTTTCATGTTACATGGTCCGAAAATCTAGGCTTTTTGGACAGGATCCTTTTCTGCCCAAACCCGAAATTACCTACAGAAAACAACTCGAGAATTGATGGGATCGTAAGTTATTGTGGCAACTCATGGTCCACAGGAATATCTCCAAATAGATTAAAACAATGTCATGTGATTTAATATGAAAATCTGCTACAATATACTTAGGGTCAGATCTTAACAATTACTTGGGCATATAGAAATAGGTGTGTGGTGATATGGGACTGATGGTATTGTCATGATATTCTGGTAGCGCACCTTTCCACAAACAGGAAAACTGACTTGGGAGGGTAGGAATTTGCAGTGGTAGATTTGGACACCTCTAGTTTAGAGTTTATTTTGGCACTTTTAACCCCCAATTAAGCTAAAGAAAAAAAGAGAAGAAAAAATGAGCAAAACGAAGAGCGAGCTCACTCGTTTTCAAAAACTATGAACTGATGGTCCGATCGATTCCAATATGCAATCTCAGGCAAATGAGAACACATGGCATCGATTTAAGCGCCATGTTCACCATGATTTGTAAATTCTCAGGTCTCTAAACTAGAGTAATAACCATTCCAAATACGAAGAGCAATGAAATAGTATTTCATGCAGGTAGAAAACTGGTAGCTAAATATAGAAATAGAGCACGTCGGCTTTCAATGGGACCCGGTAACGCTAACAGAGGCCAACACTCTTATTGCTTCATCAATCATGAACCACCACCTGCTGCAATGATAATCCAATCCAATTACATTATGACAAATAAAACAAATGATTGGTTGAAAATATGATTCCAATGTAGATTTTTCGTCAATCAATATCGTTAATGAATTAATAGAAAAAAATAACCCCTACCAAAATAGAAACAATTTCCTATTGATAATTGCAGTTCTTTTATATTTCGCTTTTTTCCTTCAAACCTTCTAAAGCTGAGGACGAGCTGACAGTCTCCAACTTCCAAGGTCTCGTATCACGTGTTGCCTCCGCGAAACTTTCCGAGAGGCAGCTGTTGGAGGAGTTCCGGAGACATGACTTAAATGGTGATGGCCACATCTCCCGGGCTGAGGCCAAGGCAGCTTTACAGGCAGATGGTTTCCAGCTTTCAGATGAGGAGTTCGAGGAATTTATGAGAACTGCCGACCTCAATGGAGACGGCAAGGTAGACTATGAAGGTAAATATCGTGTTCTCAAGAAATCTCATTTTAAAGCTTGTGACTTGCAATTTAAAAAGTCAAATCCCCCATGGAGCTATGTTTTCCCTCATCTGTTCAATTCTGTTGACATTGCTGTCGTAAACCTGTGTTGGTAGAATTACAGGGCAATGGTCAAGGGACAGAGTCAAAGAGATGAGGCAGACAGACACAGATCCTCCGTGGAAGGTATATAGTCAGTACTGACTGTTACTATAGGTTTTATTTTCAGTGTAGCAAAAAGGAGGGGGTGCCAACCCCCGCGCCTCCCGTTCAAATCAACCACTGTTGCCTGGTTTCGCATTCCTCTGAGTTCTATTTAAAATGTCCCTTTCAAACTCTCTTAGATTTCTATCCTAAATCTGTTAAACCGTCGGGTTATCTAAAATAAACGTGGGAGGAGAAACTCCACTCATTGGTTAATGATTTCTGTTTAGATGGTCGACTTTCATTCCAAACATTTTTAGACCTGTGAAGAAGGAGGGGGCAGTGTGTATGCATGTGTTTGTGTGTGTGTGTATGGGGGGGAGTAATCAATGGATAATTCATGACGAGTGTGTGTTAGTGAAGGATAATTACACGAGGCCGTAGGCCAAGTGTAATTAGCCTTTGCTAACACACATGAGTCATGAATTATCCATTGACTACTTATTTTATACCACGAAACCAATAGATAATCAATAGAATACCAATAAATTCAAGTTGAAAACAAAAATTATTCCCCCTCCCTGGGACTCGAAGCCAGCCATAGTGTGTGTACACAGGTACATACACCTCGGCACCCGGCAGCGGACAACGACAGCCCCCGTCTCGGCTTGCTTTGAATGATTGAATGAATACGTCTCATGGTTATAAATGTATGTACACAATCAGTACATACACCTCGGCGCCCGGCAGCGGACAGCAACAGCCTCGGCACACAGTGAAAAATAGTGTTTGTACACCTCGGTGCCCGGCTAGGCTTGGCTTTGCCTTTGTTTGAATGCATTTATGTATAATACACCTCGTTGCCCGGCAGCGGACAGCAACAGCGCACACGGCGAAAAAAAGATGCGCCCAGACCGGGACTCAACCTGCATACCTATAACGGCTGAGCGCAGTGCGCTAACCACTAGACCACCCCGTCTCCTCCTTCAGCGGCCGTCTCGGCCTAGTTTGATTTGAACACGTCCCTTGGTTATGTATACACGATCGGTACACACACCTCGGTGCCCAGCTAGGCTTGCTAGGGGGGTCACAACCCAGAATGCTGGGGATTTCCACACTTTGAATGTATAGTAGCTATATGTGAGTGACCTCCCCGGGCTTTGTATCATATCCAGACCTGGTTCTAGCCAGCCACTACCCGTCAGTCCCTATGGCGCAATGCATAGGGAGTTGGACTAAGGACCTGAGACTGCAGGTTCGACCCCTACCATGGCAATGAAAAATTCCGTAGGTTTTAACATGTAACATATGACATGGAAGGACATGAGAGGGTTATCCATGGATAACCACACAGCATGTGGGTTATCCATGGTTATACCACGATTTCTGGCTTACACAGTGCTTTTTGGGGTCTATTCCCATCCACATATCTGTCGATATTGCACACCCTGTAGGCTTTACCATCGATTTTGGAAGACGTGCTGTTATCCATCTAAGGCCTGCTGTTATCCATCTTAGGCATGCTGTTATCCAGGATAACAGCACGCCTCTCATGTCGTTCCATGTCATATGTTAAAACCAACAGACTAATTCATTGCCATGGTAGGGGTCGAACCTGCAGTCTCAGGTCCTTAGTCCAACCCCCTATGCAGTGCGCCACAGGGACTGACGAGAAATGCTCGGTTCGAACCAAATCTGGATATGCTACTAAGCCGTGTGCGCTGTCGCTGTCCGCTGCAGGGCGACGAGGTGTATTATACACAAACATAACCGCGAGACGCAGTGAACGGAGAAGGCGCGGTGGCCTAGCGGTTAGTGCTTTGCACTCAGCCGCGTGAGGTACACGGTTCGAGCCCCGGTCTGGGCGCATCTTTTTTCGCTGTGTGCACTGTAGCTGTCTGCTGGTGGGCGACGAGGTGTATTATACACAAACATAGCCGCGAGAAGCTTTTTTCGCCGTGTGCGCTGTCGCTGTCGGCTGCCGGGCGAGGAGGTGTATTATACACAAACATAACCGCGAGAAGCTTCTTTTTTCACCGTGTGCGCTGTCGCTGTCCGCTGCCGGGCGACGAGGTGTATGTACCGATCGTGTACAAACACTATTTTTCGCCATGTGCCGCTGCCAAGCCTAGCCGAGACCGGGGCTGTCGCTGTCCACTGCCGGGCGCCGAGGTACACGTACACACAATGGCTGGCATCGAGTCCCGGGGAGGGGGAATAATTTTTGTTTTCAACTTGAATTTATTGGTATAATATTGATTATTTATTGGTTTCGTGGTATAAAATAAGTAGTCAATGGATAACTCATGACTTGTGTGTGTTAGCAAAGGCTAATAACACACACGCATCATGAGTTATCCATTGATTACTTGTTCAATAACCGCACGCCTTACAAAATTGATGTTACAGCCTACAGGGTGTGCAATATCGACAGGTATGTGCATGGGAATATCCAGCAAAAAGCACTGAGTAACCCAGAAATCGTGGTATAATGGAAGCGATTAAGTGAATGACAGTTAGGGAGGACAACAGCTAGTGTAATGCCCAGAGATCACAAACCCCATCCCCCACGTTTTTAGTTCTTTCTCTCTGTGCTAGCGATCAGTAATTTAGCAGCCCTCTTATTTGTGCCACCTGTCATGCCATCTGCGCTTCTTAATGCGACTATCCCCTTGCACCTGACCTTGGGCCAAAACATGTCCTTTTAATTACAGTTTTTCTCTGGGAAAAAATAATGCAGTCGTACTTAATGACTTTTTCACTCAACTGTTCTTCAGTGTTTTTCCCCCTTCAAATTATTCTTCATTGGATCCAAATCGAATAAAGTTTGTTTTAATCGGCCCTGGAATATTATAAGGTTTACTGGCCCCACCCTGTCCCAGGGCGTTCTGTTCTGGGAAGAGTGTCGTAAAGATAAGATCAATAATCAAATAATGGTGATCTAACACCACCTGTATTTAACTTTAAATAATAACCTGCCAAATGTCCTCCCTGCTGGGCATTGATCAATTTGGGAGATAGAGGGATATTTCCCGGCACTAATAACATGACACGGGGAAGCATGATTCCTATAATTCATTCACCCCATATCATGGCTATGTAATTTGAATGTACTAATATATAAGAGTGTATAGAGTTTACATGCTAAAGGTATAGAGTGAAAGAAGGCCGGGGGAAATTCAGTTTCAAAATCAACCAGAATGTGAAACATGATTAAGATATGCCATCCCCTAGGAAGGACAGGATTATGCTAAATAGTCTCCCTACTACTTTTAGCAGTTGACAGTTGAAACTGAGATGACACAATACTCCCTCAATATATTGTATGGTGTTCACATTGCTTTGGGTCATGCCTGACTCTCTACAATCAGGAGGACTTGGCCCATGTCAATAAATCCCACCCGGCTCCCTCTCCAGGGGCTGATAAATGATACAGTGTATACATAGTGCCCACTCCAGTGGGTGGGAACGAGGCTATATTCCCCAGACCACGGCTATATAGCCACCAACCCGAGGCTATATGGCCTTAGACCCGATGACAGGCGATATAGCCTCCAACCCTTTAATAAGCAGTAGCCTCGTCTCATGTGGCAATATATCATAGAGCCTTATTTGTGCATCTGGTGCTGAAATGTATTATATGTGATTGCAGCGGGTGCACATCAACCTGTAAAATATCAGATGGTCAATGTTATGACAATAATCCGAATGCTTAGTTATGAGCATGTAGGAGATTTCTATTGTATCTTATTCCTTGTGTGATATTTAATATACTGATATAAATGGCAGCTTAGATCTTTGAACATTTTCAAAAACATCATGCATGCTCGTGATGTGGTCTATTTATCTTTACCAGTCTATTCCCCTGATTAATAAATATGCTAGAAAATGAGTAAATGTTGGGGTATAATTATCTTAATTGCTGCAAGAAGCCAAAAGGGTAACCATGAAAACTCTGCCTTTGTTACAAGTCATAGCTACCCGTCATCAATTTTGTTATATAGATATTCTGTGTATGACAAATTTTCTCGTGCAATGGTTCTAAAAGCTACCTTGTTTTTATTTACAGAATTTGCCAGATTTGCTTCGGCGCATTGAAGGTTTGATGGAGGAGATGACATGCTATGTGTATCCCGGCGTCTTTTGTAGCTCGATGTCCCAAATTGCCTGGCTTTGCATCTATCGATTTTTGTCAGAGCCAATTTCAGAAAGGAGAAAACAAGCGACTTGGTAAAGGCCTGTGAGAAGTGAGGCTTTTAACTGGGATGGTGCTAGTGCTGGATGTTTCGCCAATGTTGCGGCCTAGCATTTTGAATGTCAACCAAAGATAATAGCCACTGTGGCTGACTAGGCACATCTATTATTTATAAGCATCAGATTAAGTATTGTATATTTCACGAATAAAGGGTCAAGCTATGTAATATTTCTAGATCGTCATTTGTTTTTTTGCCGCTCATTATGAAATTAAATCACCAGTGAACCAAAATGTTTGAAGATGATTGATATGAGAACATTCCCAATAGAAGAATTGGGAAGCACACATCTTGGATGCATAGTGACATTCCAATGATGACAAGAATAGTCATATAATATATTTACTCTATCAATGTGATTTGGCTGAGACCAGATCTTCAGTTGTTCCACTGCAAACTCATGTTTCCATTCCAACAGTAGGCACTTGATTTAATAAAAGATTGTGGTAGTCAACATACCAATAGCCTTTGCAGTAAATTAGCACCACTGGTTATGGTTTCACCACTACTATAGTGGAAGTCACCTGGAGGGTGAGTAGGTGCCCTCTTTTCTAAACAAGTTGGGCTCTGCTTCACCAAAGTACTTGCACTCACCACATCAGTCTGAAAAGTCACCTGCCTTGTTTAAAACAGAGAGGGCTGCACTATCAGGTACCTACTCATTTCACACACTCTATAGTATATTATACTGACTGACTTCTCCCAACTAGGTACTTATTCAAATCCCCCTTTTTTAGCACCATACTTGAATGACCACTTGTGAGCAACAGAAGGGACAAGTTATAGCTACATGAAAAGAAAGGACTGGAAACGAGGGCATTTTTAGCCAGCTCTTCCTTTTAGTATAGGAGCAACACCCTCCAGATACTCACTAGGAGGGTATCAGTCCCAAGGTGCACGGCCACACCACTCCAGCAATAAAGCTGACAGACCGGGGCCATGTTGACATTACACCGCCACAAATGATGCCACCAGTATTTGGACAGAGGCACTGTTTAGCTCCCACAATGACAGCGCAATCACCAGCCCCTGGAGAGTGTATCGATGAGGGAGATCAATCTCCATCCTGAGACCCCGTGTGTCTATGGTTGGAGAGAATGACCGTTCACGGCACCGCACTTCTCGCTATCTGTTGACTTACATATTGGACGTTGCATGAGAGTCTCGTGGGTGGGCCTTTGCCGGGAATCTGACAGATACTGATCTAATCATTAATGATGCTGAACAAGAAGGATGTGGATAAACGGTTGGTTGTAGGTGGTGGCGGTGGTGGTGGGAGGGGGCAGGTGAGAACAGGAATAAGACATAAAGTAATCTCAAAGGTGTGTTCAAATTAGGACACCAACTCAGGAATGACAAATT
This sequence comes from Acholoe squamosa, assembly GCA_949317995.1. Taxonomy (NCBI): domain Eukaryota; kingdom Metazoa; phylum Annelida; class Polychaeta; order Phyllodocida; family Polynoidae; genus Acholoe; species Acholoe squamosa. Next base: position 58,556,793 of record OX439042.1, read on the forward strand.
GACCTCAAAATGACCTACGGCTTCAAATACCCTTGTCCTTTTGGAGAGACAGGCCATATAGTAACCGAAGTAAACGAGTTTGTAGAAGAAAAATAAAGCATATAGTAATTCAATATCTCACCAGAGGACTGATGGCTCAGGAGAAGGTGCAAATTACAAAGGGCCACTTCTGCTGTTGCCTTTTACCATTATATGAGAAATATCCTGGGACCCAGGCATTTTCCCCAAACACAATAAAGGTCCTGTATCTAATAACATTGCATGGGAAGAATAAAAAAAACTTAGTTGACAACTTTAGGCCATTGTGCCTCCAAAACACGTATGATCTGCTTTGTCCTAGTAGAAATCTCACTATTGTGTTCCATTTCTTTTAGCTTCGCTTAGATTAATCTATTTTTCTATAGCAAGGCCATTTCTTTCATTTTCCTGTATGGCTCGGCTAGACGATATTCCTTCCTCTGCGACAAGGATGTGTTCAGTCAGAAGTTCCCTGAACCAATGCCCTAACCTCATGTACTACTTACGACGTCGCTATACTGACATATACATTTCTGAAAGGGGAATGCTACCATTGTACCTCACAGCGTGGTTTGTAGGCCTACGTGAGCATTTAAAACCTCCTAACACCAGGGCGGGCGTTACAGGCTGGGAAATTACAGAGGTTCCATATGCACCAGTGGGAGGCGTGATATATAGGCGTCTGCATTGTCCTTTGACCCCTGAGGCACCAGGTACAGCTATGTGCCAGTCAATGAGCCCACAGTTATAAATAAAGGAGCAAGCTCACAGCGTCACCTCACCGATATAATAGAATGTATGCTTAGGCTACAAAAGGACCATACCATCATATATGATGCCCAACACCAATCCTTTATATTTAATTAGGGAGTGGTCATTATCAACAGGGGGGTGGTGGGTTTGAGGGGGGCATAAAGATTTCAGACCCCTCCCGACGGGGGGGGGGGCTAAATAGATTTACCCTCTTTTTAGCAAAAAAAACCGCCACTACTATATATATATCTAAGAGGGGCGCGGAAATTCTCAGCACGGGGGATTAAAAATTTTGGCTGCCATCAAGGGTGGGGCATAAAAAACTTTGAGTAAGATCATTATATTATGTTGATAAAAAATGACCACTCCCTTAAGTGCCAAATACACTGAGATGCATGAGCCTGCGTGTGTCAGAAAAAAAAATACATTGGGGTCTATGGCATTTTTTGACGCACACACACTCATGTGTCTTAGGGGATTTGGCCCATTAGCTGCACAAATGCTCTATAGGTTGAGAGCTGAAGGTTGTTTCTTAACATAATACGACCGCGCATTCCAAATCGTATGAGAAACACCATATAGGAATAATAGCATTGATATCGAAAGCTTGATATCTATAGTCGTATACGGCCATGTGTGATCGTAGTCTGTCAAGAAATGACCTCCCGAAGTGAATTTCACTCTAATAAAGCATATTTGAAGTTGCTTTTTTTCATCGATGATTCAATCGTGCCGAGCAGAATGAGAGACATTTCTAATTTCTGGAGGGTGTTGCTCCTATAGTAAAAGGAAGAGCTGGCTAAAAATGCCCTCATTTCCAGTCCTTTCTTTTCAAGTAGCTAAAACCTGTCCCTTTTGTTGCTCACAAGTGGTCATTCAAGTATGGTGCTAAAAAGGTGGATTTGAGTAGGTACCTAGTTGGGAGAAGTCAGTCAGTATGATATACTATAGAGTGTGTGATATGAGTAGGTACCTGATAGTGCAGCTCTCTCTGTTTTAAACAAGGCAGGTGATTTTTCAGACTGATGTGGTGAGTGCAAGTACTTTGGTGAAGCAGAGCACGACTTGTTTAGAAAAGAGGGCACATACTCACAGCTCTTTTTACAATAGGAGCAACACCCTCCTGGCAATAAAAGCATGATGATAAATTACATGCATCCATATTAAATATGAGAGCTTTAATGGACGGCTGGTCAGGGCAAGAGTTATTTCTCATGTAGTCAGCGAATAATGTATGGGGGTGAGCTGGATGGGGATGGTATCATGTGTTATAATATATGAGGTCGATAAGCTGATATGTTGGCTTTATTATAAAGGTCACAGTCCTCCATATGCCCTATCATCATATCGCGATGTCATCTGACAATGCCACTATGATTGCTATTAAAATTGTGGCCTCAAAACCAGACCTACAATTATCCCTCATTGTATTTTGAAAGCATTGATACCGATATACTTATATAGGCACTTAGCAGGATTAACTGTTATCCAATGAGATGACGCCAACGATTCACTGCGGCCCTCTCGGGGGCCAATTGGTACCCATCTGATAGGTCTTATCAGTAGGACTCGCTGGTAACAAGCTCCAGCAATGGCGGCGCCCATGGGACAACCTGCTACCTTGGATATTCCAAGAGGAATTATTTTGTAATTCGCAGCCAATATTTTGTTTTGCCTGTACATGTTCTTAGCTACCCTAGAAGTACCGCCTTCTGAACGCGATTTAGTTTTAAGGTTGGAATTCCATGATTATAATGATAGAATTCTACGTCTATATTAGCAAGCTGACGGCAAAACATATCATATACGTCACACATTATTTGGATACAAAGAGTACACATTTGCTATGGGCCCTCGGCAGCTAGCATGACGCAAATCACCATTTTGGCCTTAAGTGTGCACCATTTTGGCCTTAAGTGTGAATTGGGGAATTTCTACACAGATAGGGGTGGCCAATGTCGAGTAGTTTTAGTGTTATTAGGTTTCAGAAGGATAAAAACAGCAGGGTGTTGGAATAATTATGGTGACTGTTTTCTACCCCAGCCGCAGAATGCATCTCCGTTGATAATACTAATTTCTGCTTCCCTCTGTGAAGAGCTAGACAACTTGACACCTAGAATCACAGTGGGGTCAGTCCCGCAGGGGCGTAGGAAGCAAATTTTTATTGGGGGGCCCAGGGGTCTCGGTTGGGGGGGGGTCTGCTATATTTTTATATATGCTTATATAGGGAACCTCCTCATTATTGGGGGGCCCAGGCCCCCCTGCCCCCCCCTTTTCCTACGCCCCTGTCCCGTTATTGAGAGAACCTACGTCTCCATCGGTAGTTGGTGCATATTAGAGGTTTTGTTACTATGACACCTCATGTAAAACAGAACAGAACATATGTTGAAAACACAGACAATTATTTATCTTAACAGGTGCTGATATTAAAACCCATTACTTCAATATAGAACAATCAGATATTTCTCTCTTTCACTACTTGTACTAGATGCAGCAAAAATACTTTCACACATCATAGTGATGCTCTCACAGATGCATTTGCATATTACAATAAGTAATGCTGATTCCACATTCATAACCAGCTGATTAAAGGATCACCTCAGCTTCTGGATCACAAAATGTACCCTTGGGCACTACCTTGTATACTGATAACAACACATAACATAAAACAACATATCCCTGCCAGTGATACATCTGCTAAGTAACCCGTGTTTTCAATGTCATTTGATATTTGAATGGTTATTCCACCACAGCAATTTTACTCAACTTCTGCATTATGGTGAAGATGGCTTTTTATCAGAAGTGGGTCCTGATCACCCTAATCATCACCAACATTTTCATCTTATCTGTTGGAATAAGCCATACACATATTACTAAAACTTAGGTAATCAACGTACAGCTTAAGTTACAATGAATGTCTATATACTCTTTGATCCATGACTTCTCATTTGTTGTGGGCCTAAGCCACAGGTCAACACCGAGATATTTCTTCTATATACCAAATAACGATGTCATCTCTGGAATTTCTAATGGGAATGATATTATATTGCCAGAGAAATGGATAAAAACATTTCTAGTTTAACTTTATAGTGTTCAATGGTTGTGTACCTGCCCTCAGAAAACATAATCTCTGTGCTGAGGCATCCTCTCATGTCTATCAATATCTGTGAGGTCATCGGCGGCGTTTGCTTCCGAAGTTACATTTAAGAATGCCTCTGCTGTAGCGCCTGAACTCAGGACTGATGTAGGCGTATAGGTAAGGATTTAGGAGCACCTTAGCCCAGTACCACCAGTTAGCTGCCTCATATACCATATCAGGTACACAGTCCCCTCTACAGAAGGAGTAAACACAGCTTACAATCACATAGGGCAGCTGGAAGACCACAAACACACACACCATCAGCAAAATGGTGATCAGTGCGCGCCGTCGGTATATCCTGTACCGCTGTTTGGCCCTCGAATTCAACACTCTTTGAACCTCCTCTATGTCCATTTGTGAGGCACGCCGAAGGCCTGGTGATGGGGGTTCTGAAACTGTTATGATGCTGGATACACTGTCTGGAAGGTCAGAGGCACAGGAACTGAAACTCGAATTGCGAGTTTCAGCTTCTTGCTCTTCAGCAGCTGCCACAGAAGCACTGTCTGAGCCTTTCCTGTCATAGTCTGTCTGTGGAGAGAGCATGTCCGTCTCCTGCATGTTCAAAGGCTGTGGCCGACAGTGGGTCCTTGTGGAGGGCACATCCAAGAAGTCACATGTGGAGGTTGTGGATCCTTCACGAAGTACCCTCCGCCTGGCCGGACTGGCAGCAGTCAGTGATATGCGATCCTTGCCATTGGCCGTGCGATTGTTGGCTGTCACCTTATTGTCTGTCTTACCCTGGCTATCTGCAGAGGAGGCTTCTTCACTTAGATCGTCCTCTTTTTGGCACTCTACACACTGGCCTTGGCTTAGGACTTCTTCATCAACCTCGAGGGGAAATGACACCTGTAGAGGAATATCTCCACTCTTTTTAACCACAGCTGGTGGACTTAGAACATTGTGATCACAGAGTCTTGTAAGGATTATGCTGGGTGTTGACTTGCTGGTGGGGAAGCCTTTGGGGATTTTATTCAAGGGCTGATTCTTTTCTCCTGGCACCTCAAGGGTGTTAAGACTGACTGACTTGCGGTTAAGGTTGCTTTTGTTTCTCTGCAAAACTCTAAGACACTTATTATTTTTTGAGGCTTTTGTGAATCTTTCTTTGGTTGATAGGTCAACTTCATCCCACAAGGCTGATCCATCTGTCTCCCCACCAGAGGCTGGGTCAAGTACGATGTCGACTGCACTGTTGGATATCACCTTGGATTTATCTACTGTTTTCCACCCAGCTGGACTGCCATTGAGAAGGTTGCTGCGACAAGGGGAACATCTCCCCTCCTGAGGATCCTCCTCTGGATCAGACATGGGGCCAGCAATCGTGTCGCGGCTGCGGGAGAGCCCGTTTCCATTGCCATCAGACTTCTTGCAGTCTGGTGAGAGGTACTTGGACCAGAAACTGATTCTGCTCTGATTGGAGCCACGGCGCTCCTCATTGGCAAAATTGGCCAGTTCCCTCTGTGGAAATGTGAAGTCTAAACTCATGGCTCGCGACCGCTCCACGGCCTTGATGAACTTTTGTTTCTCACGATTCTCCAAATATATGTACACCTGTACACCCCATATGATGATAAGTATCAAGGGGATGACAAACTCGCCCAGAGTGGCTATCATTGTGTAGATTGTGTCATACTCATAGATTCCCACCTGGAAAGGCACATCATAGATGGAGTGTGGGTCACATACCGACATTGGTTGTAGCTTACCCCAGGTCTCCACCATCCCGAAGACAACAAATGGTACTCTGAACAAGATGGCGGCCAACCAGATACCAGCAATCCGCCAGCGGGCGCTGCAAACTGTGTGTTTCCCGAGATAATGTGAGGACCGAGTTACCAGCCAGTATCGGTCAAAGCAGATAGCTACTATGGCGAAGTTAGATACGAGACTACACACTCTCTCCATACCAGTCCACACCGCACAGAAGTAGTCCCCGAGGGGCCAATTATCCTGGATGACAGTCGTGACATAAAAAGGAATGCAAATCAGAGACATACACAGATCTGCTGTTGCTAGGTTTGTGACGTAACATCCACTTGGTTTCCTCAACTTCCGGTTGGCGATGAATGCAAGGATGACGACGGCGTTTCCGACGATGGCGGCGACGTCCAGTGTCAGAACCAAGACGCTGAGAATGGCACGGGACATGGTGACCAGATGAGCAACTCACGAGTAACTCAGATTGAGTCAATGTTATTATACAATACCCGACCAGTTGATCTTACTGACATGCTGATATTGTGATATAGTCGGTGCGTCATCAACGTGACATGACACTGACAGGCCAGCATATTGCATGAACCTGCCTGCATTGGGAAGTAATCCCTTCGTCAATGACGTGACTTGGCAGCGTGACGTTTATGCAGTGTCACACAGACTGCTACATAACGGTAGTTGCTACACTGACGTAGTGTTTACATGATGAGTTATTGCTGAGGATTTGGCACCAGTGGAAAAGGGGGGATAGCTACCGGTGGGTTGGGTAGGTGGGGTGGGTAGTGGGCGTTTGGGAAATGGAGGAGGGGCAGGAGGGAAAACGCCCCCACACTACCAACCCTGTCTTTAAAGGCGGCCCGCTTTCTATTTTCTGCTGTCAAATAACCTGTAGTCCATTTGGGTTTGGTGGATTGTCGGAAGTGGAAAGGCAGGGAGTGTCTGGCCTACCCCTTATGGCTGTGACAAAGTCTGAGGGTGGGGTAATGGGTTGGTTGGTAGGGAGATGGGGAGGCGGGGCGGAGATCGACGTCGGCGCCAGGATCACATCTGATGCTCCCGTGGGAGGATGATGATCTGTTGCGTCCAGTAGATTGCGTAATGACGGTCTTGTGACGTCATGACTATTGAAACACACGCAGCAGCAGACGGATGAGGATTCTAGAATAAAAACAAAGAGAGATGGGATTAGATGTAGGAATAGTTATGGGATATTGAGTCATGTAGTGCAGTATAGATGGTGAAACCTCACCAAACAAATCCCCTTTCCCTTAAATTGATATCATGCCTTAGACTACTGAAATGTGTTAACTAGGTTAACAATAATGTAAAAAGGAGGGAAACAATGGTGATAGCAGTTCTTTCACAAAAAGAAACGCGCAAGCGTAGCCACCAACACTCTCTATACCCAATGAAACGCACTGTTCTGTATTAAATCAGATGTATCGTGATACTGCAAATATTAGACACAATATTGCACATAATATATTTTAACGGTAGATTCTTCCATCAATGCAATGATGGCAGTCAGAAGAATAGTAGGGGCCTACCTTGCCTCTTTGAATTCTAAAAGGAAAATTAAACTTTTCAAGCCCCTAAGAGGAGATAAGGCCCAATATGTCTCAATGGGACTGAGTCAGTGCACTGCAGATAAAGAGTCAATTTCAGGTCATAAATCACAGAAAGTGGACTTTTAGGGCTTGGTTGGATTTTGGTGGGGTTGAAAAAATGTATGGAGTATCTCAAAGATATTTCTTGTGGATAATAAATAGGGTATGGAGTAACTGCCTACAAAATATTGTGAGTTAAATTTGAAAACTGTTGCTATGGCAACACCTGGAACTTATATAGCCTGGGAACAATGTCCTCCTGAGTGACCCTTGGGATTTGTCCTCTTAGGCTAATCAAATGAGTTGTGATATGTTTTTGGCCTACTGTTATATGTTTTTATTTGTTGTTTTGGGTCTATGGGTTGGGTTAACAGTGCTGTTGCTAGGTATAATAGGCTTTTTGCCTTGTGCATGGGTCATTTTGCTACAGGGTCTAGACTGGATTTTAAGTAAATTTCATTTCATAATATATTCATTAATTGCTATTCAGCATAAGAGATGTACAGAGTTAGGTAGACACTTTTGGTTATACAGAAGACAAAGGCCAGGACATATACTTTCAGGTGGTATATAGGTTTATTGGTGCAAAGATTGCTGTATACCTTATACATTTCATTAAAAATACCATGCAGCTTAGGGGTCACTCACCCGAACACGAAATTCGGGAGGACAATTCAGTTATTCCCTTCTGCTATTCAAAACCATTAGTTGGAAATTAATTTCTAACACATTGGGCACTTAGGTATATGTAGGTGGTTAATAACTGGCATAGTTAGGATAGTTAGATAAATCAATCTTACACAAGAGAAGAAGAAACATTGACAGGGTATTTGTGTATAGCCAAGCACAAAGGGTCCCCCAGGGGAAAAAGTCAATTTTTAAATTCAGGCCATGAACTTTCCAATGATATATTACATAAGATAATATGTCTGCTAGTTTTAGAGTTACGGCTCTATAACTTAGATGGTTACCGACCTATTCAAATCCCAAATAAGGTCTACCTTGTTTATTTCATGAGATATATCAGACGATATGTATAATTAGGCATAATTCTGCAAATTAGGGAAATTGTCATATTCTTCGCATTCTTTTTCTCATAAAATTTGATCTGATTATTATATTTTTACCATCTTTTCAACACACCAATCCTTGTGGGTGTGGCTACAAATAGGCTTTTTTGATTCCTCAATTTTGAGTGAAAATAATGTTTCCATGGCAACCAATATCAACAAAAGCACTGATTTTTGCCCCTAAATGCCCAACAACATTCTATTTACATTCCAAATTTGGAAGGTTTTCCTTAAAAATGGGAATTTTCCTTTAGGATGATTGTAATCTACATAAAAAGTAGTATATAACTATTTTTGGTATATTTTCCCCCTTTTAGGCCATAGTGGTGTCCCCCTGGTGGCCAGAATTGGTACTAATGTAGAGGTCGGCGAAAACGTACTTGGAAACACCGGGTTTTCGAACCCAGGACCTCTCAACTTGCAAGCGAGCGCTCTACCACTGAGCTACATCCCCAGACCTGATGTTCTTTACCTTCCACCTACATCTGGATTGGTATGACACAAGAGTGCAGTTTTCACTGGCTGACCAGCCCCTGGGGACTGGTGCAACAGGAAAGGGGACAGATAGCATACCGCCATGGACTCACAGCCAGAGCTGGCCCCTACACTCCTCCCCACCAGCTTCAGCCAACCCTACTCCTCCAACCCAACCTCCAGCAGGTGACTAGTTTACCCCTAGCAGGTTGAAGCATTAACTGTGTCATACCGGCCCAGCCACCGAGTTCCGTAGCCCCCCTTACATGGGCAGGGCCACTCGGTGTTTCTACCAATGTAGAGGTCGGCTAAAAACATACTTGGAAACACCGGGTTTTGAGCCCGGGACCTCTCAACTTGCAAGCGAGCGCTCTACCACTGAGCTACATCCCCAGACCTGACGTTCTCTACCTTCCACCTACATTGTGTGTGGTGCACATATGCGCGGGCACTGACACATTCCTCTGTTAAATTATCAACCTGTGAAGCACGGGATAGCCACTTAGTGCCGCTAAAGTGCTGTAAAACACAAATCAATCAATCAATCAATCCACCTACATCTGGATCGGTATGACACAAGGGGGGCAGTTTTCACTGGCTGACCTTCCACCTACATCTGGATCGGTATGACACAAGGGTGCAGTTTTCACTGGCTGACCAGCCCCTGGGGACTGGTGCAACAGGAACGGGGACAGATAGCATACCGCCATGGACTCACAGCCAGAGCTGGCCCCTACACTAATCCCCCTCGGATGGTCCTTTTAATATGCCTCCTCACATTTTACAAAATGTAATCTGCTCCAGAGGAAAAGAATAAAAAATCTGGTTCTGTGCAATTTTGGGTCCAAATGCTTCCTAAGACTCCATAGTATAGTAGAAGAACACATATCTAGTCCCAAATTTTGAAAAGAAAATCATGTAAAATATCAATTTTATTGAGTTTTTGGGTCAGATTGGGCTAATTTTGACCTATTAATCCTTACGAGGAGAATAGGAACAAGTAACTGATTATATGGACTTGGACCTGTGAAACTGAACACCGGCCTATTTATTAACAGAAACATAGAAAGAAATAAATGAAAGAAAAAATTTGTGAGCAACATGGAGCTAGCAGCAGGCCTGCAGCGTGCAGGGGAAGCACTAACTAGGTCAGCACACCTGGGAGTCTACCTGTACAGGTGTGGGGACTAGGCCTCCCTCTAGTGATCAATACTCACATCAACTATTGATGCTTAACATTAATCCTTACGAGGAGAATAGGAACAAGTAACTGAGTATCTGGACTTGGACCTGTGAAACTGAACACCGGCAAACTCCAAGTAAGAATTAAATGGTAAAGTTCTTTGACAAGCAATTGGAAACAATGTAATCAGTGTAAATACGGGAGCTGTAAGGTTTGGTTAGATATAGAAGAGCGGCCATACTGGCCCAATATCCAGCTTGTCTGATATCTTCGATTGTCAGACCAAGATTGTACATATAAAGAGCTCCAGCTCTGCGGAATGAATGCAAGCCAGTTCGTTCACTAGGTAATGAAGCAGATTTCAAGAGCCTTTTTAGGAAACCCAACAGCATTGGATAAGTGACAGGTGTGAGGATATTGTTCCTTGGTAATACAAACACTGGGGCCTCCGGGTCCTTGCGAGGGAATTCAGCCATATGTCGTTTTATCAAACTAGCCGCGCACAGTGGGGAACCTGGAGCCAAGGTAATAGGTACTTTATGTACCCTTTGACCATGTTGTATTGTTTTAGAACTTGAGACCGCTATTTCCAGGCCCCAATCAAGACACAGCGCCCCTCTTGAGGTAATGCACACCAGTAGCCGCAGTGCTATCGGGAACGATATTACATTTGCGCAGTAGTCCTCGGAAACTTAAGGCGAGACAGGTCCACAAGACCCTATCCTCTAGTTTTGACATGTCCACAAAGGCAAACATACTTAGAATATCCTTCAATGTAAAGGAAGGACGAACTGGCTCGGGATCACCTAATACACGTCGGATCCCTGCCATAGTCATGATAAAGGAGAAGTCTGAGCGGATATACTTGGCATCATAGCCAAAATAAGCATTAAGAGAAATCACTCCGCTAACATAGTTCTGAATTGTTGAATACTTCAAATTTTTGGACAGGTCCACTATATAACGACACAAGTGTTTAGGAGTAGAGGGCAAAGCTGGGGTTAGGACTGAAAAACTGAAAGTTATGTAGCGTTTCCACTGTGAGGCTTTTGTCCGCCAAGTACTAGGAGCCCAAGCCCGAGCTCTCAATTCAGAAGCCTCAAAGTCCAATTGTCTGGTTCGATCCTCCACCCCTGCAACACACAAATAGTGGTATATCACTTGTTGATGTAACACGGGACAGCGCGTCAGCAACAATATTGTCTTTGCCCGGTATGTGGACCCCTATAAGCTGGCAATTAAATTAGCCAGAACATTTTACGCAGTAAACACATAGAAACAAAGTTATCACTCTTGCCCTTATTTATGGCACCCACCACTTGAGTGTTGTCTGTGAAACACAATATTTTACAATCCCTCCATGAGGGGCCCAACGCTCCAATGCCTCGTATACCGGATATAATTCTCTGACATTGATGTTGACAGGGATTTCCATGCTGGGAGGTGCCAAACAATGGCTGTGTCGATCGGACTCCATAATCAAACTGTCGAACCATTGACCGCAGATCCAACCTAGACCATGTATGGCACCGTAACCCGTGCCAGAAGCGTCAGTGTATATATGGCCGATACATAAGGGGCTGGACAGATTATTTTGGCAGAACCATTGAACCAAGCAGCAAACTGGTTCCACCAGCATAGGTCCTCCTGAAAAGACTCAGAAAGAGTTATATATCTCTTCCTAGCAGTGAAAGCGCGTAGCATGCTGATGACTAGATGCGAAAAGGTCCTCCCACCGCGCACCAGGGTTGAACAATGGCTTAGTATGCCACACAAGTGTTGCAGCTGCCGCTTTGTCGCCCTGCGGTGACCAGTAAAAAAGCGCAGCTCCTGGTGTAGCTTTTCTATTTTATCTTGTGGGAGGCTTAGTGTCATCAGCAGTGAGTTTAGCTCGATACCCAGATACTGTTGGACCTGCGATGGTGAGCTAACCTTATCATAGGCTATATAGAAACCTAGAGAGCGTAAGGTGGCATGTAGGTAGAGCTGAGCATTTTTACATTCCTCGTAAGTGGTTCCTAGAACGATAAAGTCATCTAGATAATTCAGACAGGAGAAACCACTAGCAGTCATATAGCGAGCGACCGCATCAGAAATACTATTAAAGATGTACGGTGCTGCTCTCGTACCAAAACTCATGAAATTGTCCTGGATAAATTCACCATTCCAGAAGAGACCCTGATGGGTTCTATCGTCAGGCCTTATCAAAACTGTCCTATATGCACTTTTGATGTCTGTCACTGCCATGAAACAGCCGGGTGTCATCAGGGCCGAAACCTTGTCAATTGACTCATAGCTAAAAGAATGGAAGGTCTGGTCCATAAAATTGTTAATGTTTTTTTTCTAAAGGCCTACTAGCATCAGTAATTGGACGATAGCCCCCTCCGGATTTGGTGACCGCACCTAATGCATGAATGCATTTTGGTTGTTCCTTAACAACAGACAATTTACCACTCTCCAACTCGTTTGATACGATAGCATCAATAGCACTGAAAGCGTCATTAGTGGCCGAAGAATAATTTTTGCAGAAATATCCTTCAACAGGGGCACCAGGGTCCACCAGCTTGAAGCTGTGTAGGACGCCATCCAATAAATAGTGGGAATTAAAATCCCACGCATCTTTACCGAACACCTGGTCATCACCACCTGATAACATTTTGCGCCAGCCGCACGGTTTAAATTGAGCGCATACTCCTTGGACAAACAAAGGAATATTACAGTCCCACAGGGGAGCGAGGTCAACATAGGTGCTCAACAAATTTGATAATGACGGTGCACATGTAATTCTATCGTCACTCCCCGGCCACAGCCAGCATAAGTCATTCAGTCATGGCTTGTGTTTTTCCTGCTTATCATGAGGGCCCGAAGACTGTTGCGGAGCAGCACTAGCAGCATTGGAATCATCATTCTTACAGAACCTATTCTTGTGCTGCCCCCTACATGTAGCACAGGCATGCTTTTTATAGCATGGGTCATAGTCGCAAGACCCGAGATTCCATTTCCAGCACACATCGGTAGGCCAACCAGCGGTGTAGTTGTCAGAGCGCTGTCCCCGCTGACGACGGCGTCTGTTCTTGCTGCTGGTCTTATCCTGTGAATTGGAATTGGGATTGGATAAGTTCTCTACAACCCACATATGCTCAGCACTCAAATGCGCTTCAATGGCTGGTTTGTACCCTGCCTCAAAGTCAGCCAATTTGCCTTCTATAACATCTGTCACCACCTTATGATCATATTTAGAAAGCGCTTTGGACGAGAAAGCATTTCCTTGAGCCTTTAATGATACAAATCGCATATGTGCTCTGTAGCCATATAGACTGACCCTAGGGAGATTGGAATTACTTATGTAGTCCGCAACACAGTTCATGCCATTCACCAGCTCTTGAAGACTCATTTCTTCGAATTTCTTGTCAACATCAATGTGGGCGTAACTTATTAGTGGAACGCTTGCGTTTTGTATTATCTGACAGCATTTTAAAATTATTCAACCAATCCAGGTCAGGCATACCTTGAACTTGTTTAGCCGTGAACAAATTGCTGATATCTCCATCTAGAAGGCCTAGTGAGGATGTAGATAATCCCGCGCTGGATAATCCTGTCTGAAGCGTCTGTTGAGCTGCTGACACACGGGGGGTAGCTGTAGGTGACTGAACTAACTCATAAACTTGGCCCTGGTGGATAACTCTCTTGGGTGCTACAGGTACAGCTGGTTTAGACAGTTCATATACACATCCGTTGTGAATAATACGGTTAGTCTTACTAGTAGGATCAGCCAAAAGCAAAGGAGTACTACCTTCCCCCAGGGGTGTGGGTCCTTCAGTCCCACCTAGCGGTCGAGAACCCTGAGGCGCAGTAATAACACCTTTATTGACACAAGATTCAGCATTGCCAACTAGTTTACCTTGCTTCCACAACAGATATTCTTGGTAACTTGCACCTTCGGTGAGCGTGCGACCGCCGGAGGCTTTGTTGATAACCGGTCCTCCGCTGAGCGATGGATCTCCTGAGCTTTTTTGCTCATTATTGGGCATGTTTGGACTACAAATTTCGTGGAACATGCCTACTGAGTCTTTGTAGTAAATTTTTTCGACCACGGAGGCCTGCGGAAGGCCTATTTGGCCTGAAACAGCTTTGCTACTAGCCTGAATCTTGTCAACCGGAAGGAGGGGTCCGCCATCTTGGATTCCGCACTGAATATTCAGGTGCGCTTGTGCCTGGGCTGTCAGAGCTTCTACTGTAGGTACCAGCGGAGGACCGGAGACATTTGGACCTATTGTAGACTTTTGGCCCTGTTGTAGTGAATAGTCTACGGCATTGGGACCATCTGCTGGACAGAGTGTACCAGTGCCCATACTGTTGCCATTGGGGCCAAGTGTACCTGTCAGACGATTGGCATCATTGGAATAAATTGACATAGCTCCCTGCCAAGCACGGACCCCATCGTCCAAATCTCTCAAGGTACGTTTATTTTCTGCTCTAAGTGTCGCTAGCTCCAATTCTAACTCTCGTCTCTTAGAAATAGCTTCGATGTAAGTCTTGTGGGCCCGTTCAGCTTCAATTTTGGCCTGTAGGTCTGCATTTGGGTCGTTTGGGTCTACCGCCGAAGTTGTGGTCTGCTGACGGGAGCTACTGTCGATCCCCCCGGGCGCTGTGCCTTGTTGTCGGGGATCGATGGTGTTTGTACCGGTCCCTCTGTCGCCTCTGTCCTCTGCCACGTCCTCGTCATGGTTGAATGACGATGTGTCCTTTGGTGTGTCATGACTTACCATGTCATGTCCAGACTTCCATCTAGGGTTCGGGCACATACAGTTTGGACAAGCCCTTGAGTTCCCATGGTAGTCTTGCCCACACGCATCACATTTTACAGCCATTATGGCCCAGCAAATAGTGATAATAAAGAAAAAATTTGTGAGCAACATGGGGCTAGCAGCAGGCCTGCAGTGTGCAGGGGAAGCACTAACTAGGTCAGCACACCTGGGAGTCTACCTGTACAGGTGTGGGGACTAGGCCTCCCTCTAGTGATCAATACTCGCATCAACTATTGATGCTTAACATTTTTGGCCTCAGGAACCCATAATATCAATATTTCACCAGCAAAACCTATATGTGACACAAAGATCTCATCAAGCCCGACAATTTGGGCAAAAAAACACCGGGGGAAAAATGAAAATCCTAAGGCTAGGGGCTGGAATATCTTCAAAATTCCTAAAAGTACACTTTCTGTGATTTATAACCTTCAGGGCACATTTTTGTGCCCGTGCAGAAAAGGAAAATCAACCTGCCAATCCTATAAACCATGTGCAGTCACGATGGATTGTGGTCGCATCAGTTCACATAGACTTAAATATGGCTCCTATCCATAAGAGGCATTGACATAGCCCTGGAAGCCGTTCCAATACAATTCATTTTGGCTTCCTCCCACTCAAACCCTACGGCCTGCCTGTTGCTAGAAAATGCAAATCCCTGAAGGCAGAGAACAGTCTAGCACCTAATGGAAAATGGTCTGGTAGGAAGGATTCTCCCAGTAAGATGGATGGCTGTGTGCACTTAGGGAGCGTTCATTATTTATGGCAGGGGGGTGCCAATCTGGCAGAACAAATACATCAATACCTCAGGAAAAAAGGTTGAAAAAAAAGTGACCCCCCCCTTAGAACTCATTGAAATAAAATGATTCCCAACACATTACCTTATACATTTAAACATGTTCAACAAAGTCTATGTATATCAGGTCTCTTCATTCCTGTCATATTTGGAGAATTTGAGGGACTAATGCACTTTAGCAGGCGCTGAAGTGAACCCTTTAGCTACCCTAACAGTAACCCTATGCTAATCCTAACGTGCAGCAAGATGTGCGCCAGCTAAAGTGTATTGTACCTGAATTTAAACCATTCCAATTATGTGTTAAAAATGGGGTGGCCGTTGTAGAATGTCGTAAAAGCTATCAGCCGTTGGCCAGCTTTCATTTCGCATAAATGCAAAGCCTATTTCAAAATGGTTCCAATCTTTTAAAAAATTGAAATGTGAATACCCTGCCATTGATTGATTGACATCTGTAATAGTACCTATTTTGAAGGCTCCTCCATAAGGGGCACTAGCATGGGCCACTACTTATGCAGTTTAAGTGGGTACTATATTTCCCCGTGTATGGCCTCTGTGCTCAATGATAAAGCATTTTGGACCATTACCATATGGTATTTATAAATTTTTTCAACTATATCAATTTCCCCTACCCCTATATTCATTGCAAAGAAAGATAAAGGATTATAGAAGATGTCTAAAGAATGATGTAGAAACCATAGATAAGTCTTGAGCAAACTGTTTGCTACTCCCTCATTATTTCATGTAGAGAAATATAAGCCTGCCCTGTGTATAAGCCTGCCCTGTTTATAACCCTGGCAAATTTGCCACTTAGTGTGTTTACAAGCCCATACGGGCTTATATAAAGGGAAATACAGGATGTCTTAGCCAGCTATATTATGCGACGTATTCCTGACTGACTGTAGTGATTGAGGCACTTGCAGCTGTCTTTTTCAAAATTTGCACATACAAAGACAAACTTTTTGAGATTTTTCTAGTGTTTCAATTTCATTCTGATCTCTTTTTTTAACATTAATTCAGTAGGTGTGATGGATATCAATCGCAACAGCATCGATTTCAAAACTGAAACCAAGGGTTAGAAATGGGAGGTTCTGATCAGTAGTTGCTGTGATTATAGTAGGTGACCTTTTTATCAACGAACTTTGCTGGCCATGCCATCATGCATCAGTCCTGTTTGTGTCATACCCATGCCAACCCCTTTTCTATGTATACTTCTAGAAAGCCACTGCTGTCATCTATTCTAATGGTCCACAACAGATTGGAGAATGTTAACCATTCTCTCTTTGTGCCAGATATTAAGATGATAAGGTGATTTGATAATGGTTCACTGCTCCTGACACCCTGAACTTATTACCCGGTAAATAGAATAAGAAAGTGGTAATTGGAATTACAGAAAAAAATTTGCTTTGTGATCTCTTTTGGCCACCAAGATTATCAAAAATGATATCTGCTTGCCTTTTTCAAGAGTTTTCCAACAAGGAAAGCTGAAAACCATAGTGATTTTCATCTTCATCATCCATTTTTTAACACTGAATACAGTGAGAGTCCTAATCATATACAGCGCTCATGTCATGCCTTGGTAAGGAGATTCACTTCTAAGTTTGGAATTTAGATATCCCCTACATAACGATACATAATTACCGTAATCTCTCACGTATATAAGGTGCAGCTCATACATAAGGTTCACCCCTAACTAAGGGATGTATGTTTTGCATATAAGGCACTCCTACTGCTTCTGGATTGATATTTTGAAAAACCCTTGTATAAGGTGCACCCCAAACTTTTGACATATATGCTGTAAGACATAGCCTCCCCAACTTTTGTAAAAGCCAACCTACATGTACATTGAATAGGGCTAAGTTGTGGGGAAAGCCTTACTAAGGTGTTACTGTGACATTAGAGGGTGTGAGGGCAGCCTGGGATGGAGTGAGGGTGGCATTGGATGGTGTGAGTGTCACATGGGAAGGTGTGAAAAGCTATAACCACCATAGAGTACTGGTAGGGTGGGAGGGGAGCTGATATCGCCCTAACACCTTTACAGCATTCATTAGCTTTACCGTAGGTGTGATGGAGGTGGGGGGCTATTTACATGTTTTTCAGGGTAAATCATTTTATGTATCAAATGATATTTGCATAAACCCCACATATAAAATTGCGTTGTGTTGTGAAATTTTGCATTGTGTTCGCGAATACCCCCCAAAAAGGAATTGCCCCGCCCCTCAGGAATAGGTTGAAAAAAAAATGATGACCCCCCCTCTGAATACCTCTAAAAATTTTGAGCCCCCCCTCATTTGCTCACCCCCCCTGCCATAAATAATGAACGCTCCCTTAGTTCTGTGAAGCAGAGTCAGGGCATACAATGGTTATCTTACTGGTCCTTTAGACCCACCTTCATGTATTGGAATGAGCAAAATAGCCTGCCTGAGTCCATGGTATTAACGCCCAATGGTAACATATGGGGAGCCTGGCCCAGTCTGTACAGTACCTGTTCCACGGAGTTTATTTCAGTTGAAGTTTCTAGATAAACTAAAGAAAAGAAAAACATAATTAATCTGTGGACTAATTCAATCACGTGAACATAAAACTGCACAGATTCCCATATTGCGCTTAGCATTAAGACTAACCTAGTACCAAAAGGAGCAGCCATTTAGCTTTTACCATTGAGCAATCTGTAACTTTGAACGTAGTTTTGTTGAATTCCCTTGTAATTGCAGTTAATCTCCTAATGGATGTTTTTATTTGTTCTCCCTGCTGCTTCCTTTGCACTTTTTCCTTATTGTATCAATATTTTAATAGTCACTTTTTATGTATTCAGTGTCTTAATTTTTTTTAGCCCCAATGGTGCCTTGATGTCGGGTTTTAAAAAGGTCCATTGTGATGTAATTAGTTTGATGAAACAGAAAACCATGAGACAGACAAGGGGAGCAGGGTATGTGGGTGGGTGGGTGGTAGAGATCGATCTTTGGTCTACTTCTGAGAAGACCAGATTGCAGTAATTGCACCCTCCGGACTTGGTGCTGCTTCTTCATCCAAGGCTCCCATATGCGATTTCTATTGAGAATTGGCACCTTTCTCATGAAGGATGACGCAGACACTTTACAAGGAGTGATTCATAGAGAAATTTATATCTAGGCAACTCAGAGGCTTTCGGAGAAAATTATCAATTTCCTTCCAACATCTGCGATAGAGCCACTCTTGAAGCATTACCCCCTCATATGGCCAGAGCGTTTAGTAGGTTGAAACAAGTTATTGGGACCGAAGAACGTATATTGACTAAATTGAAAATATTTATGGTTATACACATTTCTACATGATGTAGGCTGTTCAGCCAAGCCAAAGAGAAAAAACAGAAACATAAATAAATATCCATGCGCTACATGTATAATGCATGGATAGATTCTGTGGTTTTGCTCTGTGTATTCTTTCATTACATGGAATGAATTTCACCATAGACCAAACTGAAGTGTACATCGCAACACTTAAGTGAATATCGATTCCATACACACGTTGCAACTTCTACTGTCTGTCTGTTTCTATTTTGTGTTTCCCCATTTCCCACTTAAGATGTCTCTTCCTATCTGTGGCACTCTGTCTATTTTTTTACCCTCGCCCATCAGTAATCTCCAGGATGCCAATGACCCACTTTGGGGCTGGTGGCAAATGTCAGGTTGTGCAACTGACTGCAAAGGCTCTTGTTTTACCAGGTAATTAATGTGGATGACCATACTATACATTGGAACGCTCATTAGGGAAGTTTCTGAAGTATATGTGGTGTATGCATCACTCACTATCAGGATTGACAGGTGCATATCAGTATATTGAAGGGACAGTTAGAAGAGCCTTAGACATACACAGGTAAGGTCAGTGTACGTGGCGTCCCTCACCTAATGAAAATTGACGTTCTGACAGATCCGATCTTCATCCGATCTGCTCACTACGGGTATCTCATCAGTTCTGCTGTATGACTCTAGCTCGGGAGAGCTGATCTACTGCCTGTGATAACATTAGTGTCAGACATAAGATCATCCCCTACCTTCTCATCTAATGTTGTGTTTTTCTTTGTCTGTGTAATAACATGAAC
Organism: Acholoe squamosa; assembly: GCA_949317995.1. Classification (NCBI taxonomy): domain Eukaryota; kingdom Metazoa; phylum Annelida; class Polychaeta; order Phyllodocida; family Polynoidae; genus Acholoe; species Acholoe squamosa. Next base: position 58,576,429 of record OX439042.1, read on the forward strand.
TATCCTCATTTATACCATGGTTATGGCTGATTTCCACACGTTTGCATTCAAGTTTAAGGATAAAACTCGTGCAATTAAACGGGTATTCCACTGCCGTCGGTCGGCCGAGATTTTACTAATCCGACCGATTTTTTTCTATACTTTTGTATAATCAAAAATAATCGGATTAGCAAATTTTTGGCCGACCGACGGCAGTGGAATACCCGCTTTAACCATAGCTAGAATGAACAGTAGTTGACACTTAACCGAAACACAACTTTGACAGCGAGTTGATGACAGAATATATGAGTCATTTCTAGCTTTTACATACCAAATCTGATGAAAATACTTGAAGGGAAGAATGTATGGAGGTTAATTCAAGTAGTACTCTTGTAGATTCCATGATATTAAGGCAAAAATAAATATGATGAAAAAACACTCGTAAACTTTCGATGCAAGCGACCGGCTGTGTGTCTCCGCCATAGTGTCAACATCCCCTGCCGCGGAAGTCATGCTGCAGTCCTGCCATCCGGTGTATATAGAAAGTACTACCCTTCTTGTTGGACAGGGAACCGGGACCGATCATATTTTCACCATTTTGAGGGAATATAACCTTAAAATTATCTATAGAATTATGGGAAGACTAAGAAGAAGGCCTCTCCTTTGTTTTATTAAGCTGTGGAGGACACAAATGCTCTATAAATGGTGAAAATTGAATGTTATTCTCGGCATACTGGCAGTATGTTGATAAACAGAAATCCAATATGGGGGACTGGCTTCCTCCTAGTCTGCATCGACTCACATCAAAATTCATTGAATTTAAAGGTAAACCATGGTATAAAGACCTTAGATAAGGGTTATTGATGCACAAGTTGAATTTAGTCACAGATACAATGACCGAGGGCGTTATACACCCGTGTTATTTAACCTCTAAATAGATCTTGTCTGTGATTATCTAACATGCACAAAGAGTCTTTTTTTCCCTTGTCTGTATGGGGTGTTGGCATTGTTAATATCATTATATGAATGTAATATTCATTCTGGGGTTAAACTGGGAAGGCCCATGGTAGACCAATACTTCTTCTCCTTGTTACTTTATATATGCTAAAGAATATAATACTGTTCAGTGTACACTAAATCAGACAGCACCGCAATGGAATATATGTATACATAAATGATATATTTGTACCATAAATCTATTATGGTACAGAATGTCCACCCTAATAAGACCTGTTGTGACAACCACATGATGTTTATCCTATGTCATCCTCCTCTGGTGCGTAGGAGTGTAGGTTTGGACTTATGGGATATTAGGGAGCTTAGAGCACATCGTTAGTGTAGACCTATGTCAGAGAGACAGTCCTACACGCAGGCTTATATCTGATCCCTCTGGTGAGCTGCTCCTCCTACCTGCAGCTCAGCCAGCAATGGGTGAATACAGCCGTGGACCCATTTCCAAAATCCCTCAATCAATTTCAATTTCGCCATCATTTTTGTTACACATTCATCATCCTTTTAAGCTGTACCATGAATACTACTATTATTATAGTGGTATTGTTTCTGACCCACCCAGTTGTCGGCCCTATATACATGGGGGAATGGAGACCCACAACATAATGAATGGTATCATGCAAAAATAGTCGCTAGAGCAGACGCAAATAGTACTGTTGGTAAAGTTCTAATATTTTCTATTCCTCAATGGGTGACGAAAGTATAACTTTCTAGCTCATATGAATGTTTTATAAATCCGGCTCTGCACAATGCAAATGCTCATTTAGTTAGATGATAGCAGATCGTGGAAGCATTGTCTGGAAATGGGATGCTTAATTGACACCCACCCAATAATTGCATTGGGTGGTTGACATAAATTGCTCAGGCCTAAAAAGAAGTGTTGTGTTCAGGAAACGCTACCTACCCTATCTTAAGCCCTACCCTCATTTTTTATGAGCGTTTTGGGGGCAAATCTGAATATTTGGCATTCATCGTTACATGGAAAATTTAAATTTTACGATCCCATACTCAAATTTGTGTCGCAAAGGCTTGAAAATCTACAGCCAGCCTTAATTTTTCCCTACCTATCTTAATCTTTTAGACCCACTACCTGAACACAACCTTTCTTTTTTTTGGCGGCAGGAAATTCATCAAAGGGGCACATAAGCTACTCCAGAATTCGCAACCAGCAACGTTATAGCATTCCCGTTCTGTAAACTTAGCTCACATCATATGTGTCTCCTCTCTGATATCGTGTGACCTCTTACTAGTACTGTGCCCTTAAGAAATGGATGTTCTCAGATTTCTTTAAGCTTCAAAACTCATCTGATCTTATGCAAAGAAGTGGTCGAAATATAGGATTGATTGGCTATGGTGGAGCATTGTACATAGTTGGAATATTCAACTTACATCGTGATACATCATTACTGATTACATTACCTATATTGTGAAAATTTAACAACCAAAGAAAGCCTCGGTCTGTCCATTTTTTACATCTTGGTAGAGGGGAATTCTACATTGAGGTAAATGCCTACTTTATTGGAGCTTGTCATTGGACCCCCCCCCCCCCAAGTAAACATGGTCTGTTGGCAGCACTCTGGAGAGTGAGCGTGTTCCTCTCTGTCCAATTGATTATCATCTACACTCAGGAGGAACCTGTATTTGGGTGAAGGGGCACGAGCAGTGCCAGCTGTAGTAGGCCGTGTGAGGAAAAAGACTTATCTAGTCAGATACTAGTGAGCCTGTCCACACCTGCGCCAGACCTCTCTCTTTTTCTATACACGTTCACTCACTTAGACCCTACAAAGGTGTAAAGGAGAACTGTGGTTAGTGCATATAATATGTGCAGATATGGAAAACACTATGGAAGTGTAGACCAATACGGTAAATGCTGCCCCAAAGTCTAGATCCCTAGACCAAAGTAATTCCGCATTTTCTCTTCTACTCACCCTGATGTTTGTACCCATCCAATAAACTTCTATAAATCCCGCTGCTAAAATGACAACTCTCTGAAAGCAAAGAACAATTTAGCACTGAGAGGTAAGTGGTCTGAAAGGGAGGACCCAAAGGATTCTACTGGTAAGATGGATGAAAGTACGTGCACTTCACTTTGTGAAACCAAGCCCAGACACACGGGCTTCCCTAGCCCACTTAAAAGGGTCTATGTCTCCTCTTTACTATCCCCTCAGGATGTGTGTGGTGCACATGTGCGGGCACTGACACATTCCTCTGTGAAATTGTGTAATGTAGTTCTCGCCATGAATATGACCTTAGCTGTCGAAATGGCGTTAAACATCTATTACTTACTTACTTAAGCCCAGACACACACAGGTTATCTCACTGGTCATTTATACTAGGACCAGCCAGGAGCATGTCTGAGCCAGTGGTTTTAACCATCCATAGCAACATCATGTGGAGCCTCGTCTGACTCTGTAAAATAGCGATAAGAAAGGTGCATAAAATATGGAGAAATTAGACCCTAAAAGATCCAGACAAAAGAGTCATGCGAAATTCTTCACAATTTTATGCAACAATTAAAATATGATCTTGCGATATAGGAACTTTGCTAAAGGATCTTTGTGGCATTGCCCTTGTAACCACAGCAATCAATTTACCAATGGTGGTCCAACCCCTGCTACTTCCTTTGTGCCTTTTCCTTTGATGATTTCATCTCAGGCTCTGACCCCCTACCCGATACCTCTCCCCTCCTGTCCGCTCTTCCGGGCTGGGACCACAGCTTACCGCGACTTTTGCGCCAGGCTGGTGGCGCAAACTCTCCTGGTGGGAATGAATCCACTCTATCCCACCCCACCACTGGTTAGCCTACACTGTCACTGGGTGCCTTTACATGTATGGTTGTAGGTCAGTCTCCACAACTATGGGTGTGAACACTCCACACCTTGAGGTGTGATGAGTGATGTATTACACTAATACTCTTCTTTGAAGTTTACACCTAAGGTCCACCTCTGTGAAGTAATTGAGGGCAGGGGGCTAATGTAGGTATCATAGAATATCAAAGAATAGTTTGAAAATAATTATTTGTTATGGTGGCATGTCGCTGCCATTGAATCAAAGTCTCTAGAATTCCATCATGTCAGATCTAATTTATATCATATAGATCTAGAATAATATATTGAAAAGAAGAGTAGGTGATCCTGAGCTACTTTTTTTTGCATTGGATTTTGAAAAAAAAATAAAAGTATTTTATTCTCCACCTTGAAATTAAAGAAAATTGTCTCAGATTTGAGAAATTTTTCCTGTCATAACCATCAGATACAGAGTTATGAAACCTCACATGATATCCTTATTTATCAAGAATTTTCGTTTGTAACTCCCTAAGGGAGACCCAGCAAGACTATGTACAATAAGCTGGAATAAATACACCTTTATTGCTATGTTGTGCTAACTGATACAAGGTCTTGTCCTATCATAACATCTGTCACAGACTAACTTAGTAAAGTGAGAGTGGCTTCACTTAAACGACTGCAGCGGTCGTGAGTCAGGTGTAGATCTGGTCCCAGGCTATCCACCTGGTAGGATAGACGTGGACCGAGGCTGATTTCATCTTGGCTTTAAACATTTTATCATAGTATGTCTTCATTTTATCCCATTATTTCATTTTGTTTGCTTTCAAAAAGACTGTCATTATGGCATCATGTTGATGAACTGACACTAAAGAGGCAAGTAAGTAGGCAGGGTAGGTAAAAGGTGAAGAAAATCATCCTTGATGTGCTTCTTGCCACGCTCTCAAGGTAATTTTAGGCCTATCCACTGGAGTAATTCTAATTGACTCTGCATTGTCTATTTTGAATCGGAACTGTTTTTATTCCATTTTAGGTATAGACGGTATAGTCAGGCCTCCACTGCACAATCCCATTTGTCAGGTCCCCTGAGAGTGAGGACCCTGAGAGTGAGGGGAAGTATTGATCATTTCTGCTACTTACGATCGTTTGTACCTAATTTTATTCAGAATGATAATGGTTCTTTATCAACGTTGTATTGTGGACGCATTACAGACACTAAGGGAAGAAGCTTTCAGCAAAACGTTCCAAAATTATTTATCCTGTTCCACAGGTATATGTTTTAAATCCAAGAAATAACCCTCCAGGTCTATACAATCAGTTCACCGTGTCCCCTGTCTTAGACTCATCTTTCTTCTTCATCTCTCTCCTTGTTTTCATTACACTATGTTTACTCAGGTCTGAGAATCGGAGGGAATATACAGCTAATCACATACAATCTTGATTACCCACCTTGGGCATGGATGTCGAGTTGTGCACCCGTCAGCTCCCATTCCACCATGCTGTCAATGGTTGCTGGTCAGACTCCTCTCTCCCAACTAACAAACTCTCCCACCCACCCAGCACTCCCCTCCCTACTCCTTTGGGACCCCATACAACATAATCTATAGCTGGAGATATATGCTAGAGTTCATTAATGATGTTTGGACAGGGTCGGTACGTCTGTCAAGGGTACATGTCAGGATCATGGAGGGTAAGATGCCCTTATATAGTGTTACTCGACTTTGCAGCAGCAGCTGCCTGAATGATAATTGACATTCTGACAGAGCTGATCTGGAACTAACATAGAGATGAATTACTACGAATAGACTGACTGACAATACTGATTTACCTTCAAATCAGACACAGGAAAGGCTGATGCACTGTCTGTGCACGTTTGTGTAGGAACAGAGTGGATCCACTCCTATTTTCTGAGGTATTCTGCAAGTTTATCTCAATGTTTAGGCTGACAAAGCAGGAGCCTTTTTCAAAACAGTGACAAATCAACCTTATTTTGAATACAGCCTAGCATTACATTACCTGCAATGCTGCATGAGGTTTGCCTAGCACAGCATGCTATGGTAATGATTTACTGACAGTAAATGGGGGTTTGAAGGCTGTATTCTAAGATTTCTTTCATTTATCAAGGCTACAGATTATCTCATCATACATGTACTATGACGGCACACCTTTTACATTACAAGTGCAAGGCTCATTCCGTTATATACTATAGAGCCATAAATATGAGTTAATACTCAGTATCTCCCGGCTTGGCAAATAGGCAACCTATATTGAAGTTTCAATATAGATGATGTGAAGGGGGCAAAGTGGTAATCACTTTGGATAGAAGCTAATAGTTCCCCTATCGGGGAAGGTATTTAAACAATATACCACTACTGCCTTGGTCGTAAAACTGCTTTCCTTTGCCTTTGTACACGATGATATCATTAAATGGCTTTGGTGAAAGCAGTGAAGTATCAATCTGTCATGCCTGTTACATATTTTTATATCCCATGCTAGGTTGTCATGCCATATTCTATACTCCTCTTGGAGAGAGAAAAAAAAACACGTTTGCCCCCTTCCCCAATAAATATTTGAAGTTGGCCTCTCCATAAAGGAGAGCCTATGAACATGTTCCTCCACGTGCAGTAGATGACCCTTTACCCTTAGGGGGACCTGTATTTGGATGCCTGGGCATGCATGGCCCTCCTGACAGGGCGAGTTTCATAGGGAGAGAGAACAAATCTAACCAAACACTTTCAACTCTGTCCACATCTGAACCATGGCGACCTCCTTCTGTTTGCACAGCTGTCTAGAGTGTTCAGTTTAGTTAAAGGAAACCTGTAACTTAGGACTCGATTTACCAAATTAAGATTAATGGGCCAAATTATGTATTAGTAAAATTCCCCACGAAGGAGAAATAATCTTTCGAAAGAGTCCCAAATCATTTCAAATAGTTAATGCAATGCAGTGTTTAAGAGTGCATTCATCACCACGTATAGGACAAGGACCACAATAAACTATTTTGAAAGCAATTCAACATTGTAGCTCATCATATGACATTATTTAGATCACCACGCCCTTAGTGGTGGAGTGCGACCCTGGCATCTAGACTAATCAGATCATGAAAGCCATTAGAAGGTATCCCACCTCCCATGAAGCAAAGGTTATAATGATAAACACTAGGTTCAGCATAAGCTTTTAGGGAAATTTGCCCATGCAGCAGAATAATATTGGCCACTTCAACCCTACATTTTCATAAAACATTCATACCTTCGAATGATTGTGCCTTTGGGAGAAGTTATATTGATGACCGCAGCAGGCAGAGTTTTGAGTTGCTATACCAGTAGTGTCCTCCATTGGTGCTCAAACTATGTCTCTATGGCACTATATTCACAGAAAAAGAGATAATTTAGTATGGACTTGTTCACTTGTAATAATATCACTGAAATTGTCATGCTAGCATAGTACAATGATGTAGTTTTAGCCAGTGTTTACATTTGAATGTCAATGTGTCAGTACAGCTGAAATTATTTGATTCTATATTCAATGGTCAGTCGATTATTCTGGAGTCTATTCAGAATCGGCAAATGCATACCAAGTTAAGTTAACGCCCACACCATCAAGTACCTATAGCTCTCAGTTCTGCATTTTGGAACAATGGACATGGGGATAATTCACATACAAGTTTCCAATGATCTGCAGTATCCTATGAAGGGAAAATTGTGTAAACACTAGAGAACCGCATTATTAAAATGCAACCGTTTAAACACCCCACATGATAAGATGTTTACCTAAGAGTACAGGCATGTTAGAGTAGCTATTAACAGGCACATGGATAAAAATGCTACAACGCAATACGTTTAATACTTATTTTGTGCAGTTACCAGAAGCCTACGCTGAGCCTTTTCTCATACTGTGTAACAAATAATGGATCATATTAATCTTCCTTGGGAGGCAATATATCATTGTAGATACTAATGGATTTGTCTTATCACAAGCTGTTTTGTCAATTGTTGTGAACAGATGAGTCCCTAATAGCCATAGTCCACAGAGGGAGGCCGACAAGAGGGGTAGATAATGAAAATCGGGGATGATTTGTAGGGGATTTCTTAATTATTGTCGGGCAGTTTACATCTGAAAATATTGAATAATTTGATATTATAGCATAGTCCACAGAGGGAGGCCGACAAAGGGGGGAGATAACCAATGTCGGGGATGTTTTGTTGGGAGATTCTTATTTATTGTCGGGTAGTTTACATCTGAAAATATCAAATAATTTGACATTAATTCTCCTTGCATTATCGGCCATTTTTGTCAGATGTCTTTAGTCAGATAATCATTATCTGCAAGCAACTGTCACATTTCAAAGTCCACAGGATAGTTTCTACCCTTTTTGTCTGCCGATAGGTATTATCTTCCCTATCACCGATAGAAGCTCTGTGGACTATGGGTATAAGACCAATAGACCACTGGACCCCATCGGTTGAATAATATGTAGGATTTGTATGGCCAAATTCTGCCGATGGGGCCCATTGGACTATTGTTCTAATACCCATAGTCCACTGGGCCTATTCAGCCGGCTTTTGTGTAGGAAATGTATGGCTAATGTTGGCCAAAGAGGCCCAGTGGACTATGGGGCTAATGTCACTGCAATATCATCGCCTTTGAAGTTGTCTCTCCCATAGCAGTGTTCTTTTATTTTTTTCCAAGTGTTGCATTAGAACAATAATCCACTGGGCATCTTCAGTCGACTATGACCACAACTTTGCTACAGAGGGGGGAGAAAATCAACGTTAGGGATGTTTTGTTGGTAGATTCTTAATTATTGTTGGGTAGTTTACATCTGAAAATATCAAAGAATTTGATATTAATTCTCCTTGCATTATTGGCAATTATTGTCGAAATTATTTAGTCAGAAAACCATTATCTCCAAGCATCTATCACATTTCAAAGTCCACAGGACATCTTTTACCCCCTTTGTCTGCCGATTATGCATTATCAGCCCTAGGATCGGCCGATAGAAGCTCTGTGGACTATAGGTGAGGCTCCACTACGCAGCTTTTGCACAGAATCGGAGCTATTCTCACAAACTGGGACACAAACACAGACTAAAGAGTAGTGTTTGTTATCATTGCAAGGTAGAAATTGTATGTTAAAGGAGCCATTTGCTTATGTTGGGATGTCATTGTGTACAATCCCAGGCATGCTTGTGTTGTCAAAAAGATTTTTTTGTTTACCAAATCAAGCTGACCTAGTGTAAACATTGCAGACTTTCACACTGATGACTCTATGCAACTCAATATCAGACAGGTTTGATTTTTACAGTACAAGACCCTGTGGTCTGTGTGCCTGCTGTGTTGTTACTTATATTTTGCTGTGTTGATGTTTATATATTGAACTCCCACCCAATCACAGAGTCTATGCAGACACAGGCTAGTTTGTAAATATGGCACACAAGGAGAGATATCACCCATGAAATGACCCCTGAAATCTCATGTTCACAATTTTGAATCTCATGTTTACAATAGGTATGTCAACACCCTATACCATAGGCATTAGAGGGATAACATTCTGTGAGAATGCAGCAAAAAATCGCGTAGTGGAGCCTCCACTTATGGGTATTAAGCAAATAGATACACAAAAGAAGATTTTCGCATAATATCAGTTATCTCAGGTGGTGAATCTAAACTAATTTCATCTAGACTAAATTCACGATTGTAATTTTTGGTAAACCCCTTTCTGTTTGCCATTTAGGATTACCCTCTTTATACCAATAGTCCACTGGGCTCCTACGGCCGACTTTGGCCACACATCTCTTACACAAAATGCGGCCAAATAGGCCAGTGGACTATTGGTATAAAGTAAGAATTGTATGGCTGTGTACATATGAGCACACACAAAAAATCAGATCATTTGTAGCGTACACTTCCATCCAGGGTAGCAAATATCACCAAGACACTAAATCAGCCAATCGTTCACTTTCTCTTTCCGCCCACCGTCCGTGCTACAAAATCAATGACCGTAGGGGGTGGTCAGTGGATATTGCCTCCTATTGTGACAAACTAGGTTCCAGGGCTAGGCGCGGACGTGCTCGTTCAGAGAGCAACTCTTCAAAGTTCATGGTTTACATTTGGGTCTACACCTATAGTGACGTGGTAACTGACATATTAGGGGCTGGTTTTTATAGGATTAGATATGTTCTAGGCATGATGCCTTTAGGTTTGGTAAGGAAAACACTCATTGTGTGTCCATCCCACTATAGTGGAGGGGGGGGAGATGGGATAGTGTCACACCCATCTGCATAAGCCCAGAATGAATGGTTTTAAGAAAGATACCCCAGCGATCACTGCTTTGTACTAGTAAAGAGAAGCGTTCATAGCGATGTTGATTTTTCTGAATCCACTACTCGTTGCTAATGTTAAATTCCTTGTGAGGATTATAAGATATATGTATATGTTTAGAACTTGCAGCCATGGTACTTTGCAGTGCTATTCGACCATACCCAAAACCAAATACTACATACGGTAATCATATTTCTTTTGACAGTACCTAACTAGCTGGAAAGCGTAGCTGTCAGAATCATATTGGATTCTGGCAAGAATAATGACTAAATATTGAGATAGCCAGCCCCACTGTAGCTTCTATGGGGAAGCCTCAATTGGCGACGGTAGAAGAATGGGTATCAATATTAGCCAAAGCTACCGTGACATTCACGGATAAGTGCTGGTACACAAGGATCTGGAGGCCTTATCAATTATAGTGCATCTTTTGGACTTATTCAACGTTATATATATATATTGTGGCGTAGACCGAGCCGACGTCGGTGGATCCCGAAACCATCCTGGCATGGGGGCGGGGGGAAGCCGGCGGAGGCGGAGTCACGTCAGCATTGTGTTATTCGGAGTAGCGTCTTCGGCGGCGGTGTATGTTGTACATACACCAGCGCCGGTGGACTTGCAAGTGTATAAATACTGGAGGTGTCCCACCGGACAGGCAGTCTGAGCTTGGGGTGGCTATAGGACGCACCGGCACTTGCACCAGAGAGGAGGAGCAGCGGCATATAGATAGAGATATACTTAGCTGGTGTGGCAGAGCAAGCCAGGCAATAAAGAATTCACGTTAATTATACTTGTCCGTGTTACTGGTCGTCATTCTCTTATCCGGAGGAGCTTGAAGTGCGCTACATTGGTGACAGCGGTGTTTTCAACGGATCCACGCAGGACTAGAGATGGCGGAGGCAAGGATAACGGGAACAGACTCATTGAAATTGGAAGGAGAAGGAGTTGGTCGGGGGACCCTCTTGGAAGTAGTGGACGAGGAGGTGACAATCAGAAGACCCACAGAAAGCAGACCTGGGGAACCATACCCCGAAAGGCAGGAGGAGCCTATGGATCGGAATTGGACGGGGAAGGCAACCAGGTAGAGGTGGGAGGAGGGCGTGCAAGTCCCGTAAACGACTTCAGATGGCCATGGGAGAAGGAGGAGGTGGAGAGGGAGATACCCCGGAGGCCTAGCCGGGGGAGGCGCCAACCCAGAGGCAAGACTGAAAATACTTCAAGCATGACTCGGAGGAGATTGGAGGAAGGGTCAGAGGATTGGACGGAGGAGGAGTGGGACCAGCTCCTAGAGACTCTCTCAAAGCATAGGAAGATGAAACCGGCAGCGGAGGGACGGGAGGAAGGAAGAGGGACGGAGGGCCCTGACAACAAGGGAGAGGGGATGACGGTAAAAAAAGAGGTGATCGGGGGAGAGCAGCCATCAGTGGATGAAACCCGGTTACCTGCGTTGCCGTCCCTATCTGGCGGAGCTGACGGCGAAGTGAGTGCAAAAGGAAAGCCGGTGGTTAAACCCACAAAATACGACGGGACGGGGGATCTAGGCGATTACCTCAACCACTTCGACCTGTGTGTGAAGGTGAATGGATGGGACGAGGCTGAGGCCGGCATGTTCCTAGGGCTGAGTTTGGCGGGGGCCGCTCGGAGGCTGTTGAACGGCAGAAAACCTGCTACGCCGGAAGGGTACACCGAACTCCGGAAGGCGCTGGTCGAAAGGTTCGAGCCCACCAATCAAGAAGAGACCTATAAAGCTGTCCTCCGCACCAGGGTACGGAGGAAGGGGGAGGCGTTGCAAGAATTGAGGGAGGATCTGATGAAGTACACCCGACTAGCTTACCCCGAGGCCGACGCCCGAACTACAGACACCCTGGTTTTGGACAGATTCCTGCTATGTTTGGATAATCCTCTAAGACAATGGGTCTATCAGTCACAGCCAAAGGACCTACAAGCTGCCGTCATGACAGCCGTGGGGGCAGAAGCCTACCTGAAGGTGGAGCAGGAAACATCGCAGAGGGTTAGGACCGCTGATGCGTCGGTAAATGAGCATCTCAAAACCAACACCGACAGGATGGATAAAATGGTGGAGCTAATGGACCGTATGGCTAAGAAGATGGAGGAGCCTCTCTCCACCGAGAAGAAGAGGCGGAGTACTGCCTGCTATGGGTGCGGTCAGGAAGGGCATTTCAAGCGGGAGTGCCCCAACAGGAGAACTGACAAACCTGGGGGGGCCCCCGAGACGGGAAAGGATGTTATTCCATCGGGAAACTAGAACCGACCTCTACCCAAGGCCAGGTACAGGTCGGGGGGATTGGGCCTATGAATATTGTGCAAGGAAGGCGAGAGAGGGGCGGCGGAGGACTAATAGTGGAAGGCAAGTTGGAGGGAGCCGTTATACAGATGCTGGTAGATACTGGCGCCTCACTAAACCTTATCTCCCACGGGTGGTGGGAACGACATGGGGGTGATCGGCCGCTCCAAGAAACGGGGGAAGTTGTCTTTTCGGTGGATGGAAGACCCCTGAAACTTAAAGGGGAGGTGCAGGCTTCATTACAATTGGGGACCAGGAGCACGAACGCGATGTTTATCGTGGGGGACACAGGGACGGAAGGAATATTGGGCGCCGCCTTTCTACGAGAAAACCAGCTTGTGGTGGACGTGGCCAGGGGAAGATTAATCTGGACCCAACCAGAATCGTTGTGTCGAGTGGTGAGCACCCGCTCAGCAGTGGTCGGAGCGGGGGAGGAAGCATTCCTGGAAGGCGCGGTGATGGGTCGGTGGTTGGACGGTGGGAATGGCCTGATAGAAAGTATGGCCGGGCACAAGGGTGAACCCCACTTCCTGGTGGGCAGAGGCCTGGTCCAGCCAATAAACAGAGAAACCTGGGTCAGGGTGCTGAACCCTGGGCTGGAACCGATCATCGTCTACAAGGATATGACTCTGGGTGGCATCCAACGGGTGGAAACGCCGGGAGAGGATCCGGGGGTGAACCCCGGAAGCTGGTGCCGTCGGGTGGAGGCTATGTCGCCGGAGGAGAAGAGAGGGCTTATAAGAGAGCTGGTGGAGGGAACAGAGCCAGACAGAAGAAAGGAGCTTGCGAGGTTACTTAATCAACACCTGGCGGCCTTCCAGTGTCATAAGGGTGATAAGGGACACACCACTATGGCCCAACACCGAATAGATACGGGGGATCAACCCCCTATAAAGCAGCCCCCAAGACGCTTAGCCCCCCACCAAAGGGCCACGGTGGAAGAGGAGGTTGAGAAAATGTTGGAGGCAGGGGTAATCGAGCCTTCAGTAAGCCCATGGGCATCTCCGGTGGTGCTAGTGAAGAAGAAAGACGGGACAACCCGTTTCTGTGTGGACTATAGGCGGTTAAACAAAGCTACAGTGAAAGATGCCTACCCTCTGCCCCGGGTGGAGGACTGCTTGGATACTATGGCGGGGGCCACCTGGTTCTCATCAATGGATCTTGCCAGTGGGTATTGGCAACTAGATGTAAGGGCGGAGGACAGAGAGAAGACAGCGTTCACCACCCACCGGGGGCTCTACCAATTCATCAGAATGCCGTTTGGGTTATGTAATGCCCCAGGGACGTTTGAGCGAGTGATAGAGGTTGCCATGCGGGGGCTTCAGTGGCGTACCTGTTTGGTATATTTAGACGACATTGTCGTGTTTGCCGAGTCCTTTGAACAGCATATGGAGAGGTTGGGCGAGGTACTACAAAGACTGGCGGAGGCCGGCCTTAAGATAAAACCCTCCAAATGCCAACTGGCCCGCCGGAGGATACTGTTTCTGGGGCACCAGATCAGTGAGGCTGGGGTAGGGACCGACCCAGGCAAGGTGGAGGCTGTTCGGGGGTGGCCCCCACCACAGAATATCACAGAAGTGAGGAGTTTTCTCGGTCTGGCGGGGTATTATAGAGCCTTCATCCCCGACTTCTCAACTAAGGCTAAACCCCTCAGTTCTCTGGCGGAAAAGGGACGGCCTTTCAAGTGGACGCCGGAGTGTGAAAATGCCTTCGAGATACTGAAGCAGAAATTGATAGAAGCTCCTATCCTGGGGTTCCCCCGACCAGAAGGCCAGCTTATTATGGACACGGACGCCAGTGATACGGGGTTGGGCACGGTGCTGGCACAAGAACAGGATGGGGAAGAGAGAGTATTGGCTTATGGCAGTCGCACCCTTAGCAAACCTGAGAGAAACTATTGTGTTACGCGGCGGGAGTTGTTAGCCATCGTTTTTGGCCTCCGGAAATTCAGACACTATTTAGTGGGTCGGCCGGTGGTAGTGCGCACCGACCATGCATCCCTTCGGTGGCTATTGGAGTTCAAAGAACCAGAGGGCCAGCTGGCGCGGTGGCTTCAGATCATAGGCACTTATGACATAGTGATACAACACCGACCAGGAAAGGCCCATGGTAATGCGGATGGCCTATCCAGGACACCCTGTAAACAATGCGGCAGAGACCCTGAAGAAGACAGGCGGTGGTGTCGTGTCTTCACAAGAGCTCAGAGTCAAGTGCTAGAAGGAGGGAACCGATCCCCCGCGGAGGGACCGGACCCTCCGGTGGGGCCGGCATGGGAAAAGCTGCAGAATGATGACCCCCTTCTCAGGGAGGTACGGGGGTGGGTGGAAGGAGGAGAGGTCCCCACTGAAGCGGTAAGACGGGACTGGAGCTATGAGAAGAAGGCCTGGTATGCCCAGAGAGAGAGGCTGACAATACACAAGGGCGTGTTGGGCCGGAGGTGGATAGGGGAGGCGGGGTCGGCCCACTTCCAGATAGCAGTTCCCAAGCCTAACAGGAAAGATGTGCTGCAGGAGGTACACGGAGAACCACTGGCCTGACACCTAGGGCGTAACAAGACCATCAGGCGGGTACAGGGAGGATATTACTGGCCTGAATTCCGGAGGGATGTCACCCGGTGGTGCGAGCAGTGTGAGCCGTGCCTGCGGCGGAAGGCAGCCCCCGCCCCCCACCGAGCTCCAATGGGACATGTTGGGGCTGGTCTACCACTCCAAAGGGTAGCCCTGGATGTGATGGGACCTCTGCCCCCGACCTCACGGGGTAATCAACACATTCTGGTAGCGGCCGACTATTTCACTAAGTGGACGGAGGCCTATGCCATTCCCAATCAGGAAGCGCCCACCGTGGCAAGGAAGTTGGTGGAGGAGCTCATATGTCGGCTAGGGGCGCCGGTGGAGATTCACACCGATCAGGGCAAGAATTTCCAGTCGGGGTTGTTCAAGGAGATAGTAGCCTTGCTGGGGGTCAAACAAACAAGGACTTGTGCTTTTAGGCCTCAAAGTGATGGAATGGTGGAAAGAGCTAACCGGACCATTGAGGCATTACTGGCTACGGTGGTGGCCACCGACCAGCAGGATTGGGACCTGCAGCTCCCCTTTGTGATGGCCGCCTATAGGTCATCGGTGCATAGCTCCACCGGAGTATCGCCTAACATGATGATGTTGGGAAGGGAAACAACCGTCCCCCTGCATCTGATCTACCCATTGGACCCACCCCCGAGGAATAAGGCTGGATACGTGGCTGAGGTCCAGGAGAAGATGGCACGGGCGTATGAGGCAGCTAGGAGTAACATAGGGAGGTCGGTGGCCCGCCAACGACGTAACTATGATGCGAGGGCGGAGGAGGGCCATCTGCCAACGGGATCCCAGGTCTTCTACTATTACCCCCTAAAGAAGAGAGGACTGTCACCCAAGTTGCAATGTTATTGGACCGGCCCGTGGACTGTGCAGGAGAGAATAGGGGATGCAGTGTACAAGATAAAGAGAGGCCGTTTAACCAAGGTGGTACATTTTGATTCTATAAAGGAGGTCTGCCTGCCAGAGGAAGAGGATCTGGGGGATGAATGCAAGGAGATAGACCCGGCGGAGGAAGAGGTAGCCAACCCCGACCATGGAGCGGGGGATGGATCGCCGGGGGCTAAGGCGATACGGGCGATAATAAGGGACCCTAACCCCGGGCCGCGTGACCAAGCATACTTACCTGTTAAGATGGCTGAGGGTGGGGACAGCTGGTGGAAATGGTGGCGGGAGGAGGAGACTCGGGTGAGAGCAGAAGCTGCAATGGCCCACTGGAGGGGTGAACCCCCAGATGACGAACCCCCCCTGGATGAAGAATATTTATCCCCTCTGGAGGAGGAGACAGAAGAAACTAGGGAAAGAAACGAGTTCAAGAGGGCAGAGTGGGCCAGACGGAGGAAGGACCCAGAGAGATGTCGTATCTTAGGCAGGCATGCAGAGAGGTGGCGGGTCTATGAAATGCTAGAGGAGGCAGAGCACGATAACGAACGGAACGAGGAGAGGGAGAGCCGTCTAGTAGCCCCGGGTTGCTTACCCCGGAGGCCTAAAACACCGCCTAAGGCGGAGGAGACGCCTAAGGTTGCGCCGAGGATGGGTGCCCCCGAAAGAGACCAAGCAACTGCGGCTGGCTAGTGAAGAGGAGGCGGGGGCCGTTCCAGCACAAACTCCAGGCACCTCCACGTCTACAAAACCCAAGTCTAAAGGCAAACCCCGGAAGGTTAAGGTCCACACGTCAAAAGGAGGGGCTGGGAAGGCAGAGGAGCCGGCCGAGTTCGCCGCCGCAAGCACTTCTAAAACGGAGGCGGTGGTGCCCTCCAGCCAGACACCGGGCAGCGCCTCTATCATATCGTCACTGGTGTCCCCCGGGATAAGCATAGGGGATGAGGAAATGGAGGAGGTGGCCGCAGCGGCCAAATATCTAGAGGAACTGGTGGGACTGAAAACTCCCCCCAATCAGGGACTACCTGCACAAGGGGTGGCCACCCGGAGTAGTACTGGCAAGGGGCGGAAACGGGTGTCCGAGGAGGCAGTGGAGGAGCCCCCTGACAAAAAGGTGCGCCGGTCCCCCGGTAAGGAGGGAGCTGTCCGCCGGGTTACAAAAATGATAACGGACCCCTAACCCCGGGCCGCGTGACCAAGCATACTTACCTGTTAAGATGGCTGAGGGTGGGGACAGCTGGTGGAAATGGTGGCGGGAGGAGGAGACTCGGGTGAGAGCAGAAGCTGCAATGGCCCACTGGAGGGGTGAACCCCCAGATGACGAACCCCCCCTGGATGAAGAATATTTATCCCCTCTGGAGGAGGAGACAGAAGAAACTAGGGAAAGAAACGAGTTCAAGAGGGCAGAGTGGGCCAGACGGAGGAAGGACCCAGAGAGATGTCGTATCTTAGGCAGGCATGCAGAGAGGTGGCGGGTCTATGAAATGCTAGAGGAGGCAGAGCACGATAACGAACGGAACGAGGAGAGGGAGAGCCGTCTAGTAGCCCCGGGTTGCTTACCCCGGAGGCCTAAAACACCGCCTAAGGCGGAGGAGACGCCTAAGGTTGCGCCTACGTGTCTACACTTAGTACAGGCTGGGGTCACGGCACCGCCGGGCGCCTTCAGGCCTGCTACGCCGCCTAGCTCGGGGGACGGGCCTAAAACTCCGCCTAAAGCGTCGAGCGCGCCCTCTGCCGGAGTTATAGCCCCGCCAAAACCGGTGTTGCTACGAAACCAGAATGCGAGTGACGTCAATGAGGAGGGAGACGACCACTATTTGAAGATAACAGTCACTTTCCCGATAGAAATGGCGGAGGACAGACGTGTTGTAATGAGGAAGGTGGAGGAGAGCTGTAGAAATGGTGTAACAGGGGACACACAAGCCGGGCGGGAGGAGAAAAAAAAAGGGCCAAGGGAGCGCGTAAAGAAAGACGGGGTTCACCGGGAGGGCCGCCGGAGGGAGAGAGGGGGCCGATCTCCACCCAAATCCTCGTCCTCACGGTCCCACAGCCGCCCTAGGCATGGGGGAAGGGAGAATGATAGAAATAAACACCGCCAACGGCCCACCGAGGAGACAGTCCACCGAAAAGTAAACAACAAACCCTACAGGAAGAAGGACCGTGCGAAAGACAGCTGGTCAAGAACCCATTCCCACGTCCACTACCCACCGGAACGTTCGGAGGAAGGAGCAGAGCGGACGTTCTCACGGTCGGGTGACGGCCTCGTGACAGGGGAAACCCCGGTGGCACAGGCGTGCGGGGAAGGTTCCTGGCTGCTAATTGGCCAAGACAACTCAAGGGGGAGGGGTGTGGCCGGGCCGGGGGTGTATAAAGGAAGGACTCATCCCCGGGATTCGGCAATATCGACCATCGATTGGAAGCAGTTAGAACTCGGTAATATGCCTAAGACACACGAAGACGAGAAGTCCGTGCCCATGGTATGGGTAGGGGGAGTGCAGATACCAAAGCACAGGTGTGAGATCTGCAGGGAGGAGGGCAAACCGTATGCCTTTGGACGCAGCGATGCTTTAAAACGCCATCAGAGGAAGCATGAGGCCGTGCAGGAAGGATACGAGTGCCCCTCCACCGGCTGTGAATACCAGGTCGCCAAAGATTACAAGAATGACCTGGTGCGCCACGTGGAGAGACAGCACCCGGACATAAAAGGATGGGTGCCCCCGAAAGAGACCAAGCAACTGCGGCTGGCTAGTGAAGAGGAGGCGGGGGCCGTTCCAGCACAAACTCCAGGCACCTCCACGTCTACAAAACCCAAGTCTAAAGGCAAACCCCGGAAGGTTAAGGTCCACACGTCAAAAGGAGGGGCTGGGAAGGCAGAGGAGCCGGCCGAGTTCGCCGCCGCAAGCACTTCTAAAACGGAGGCGGTGGTGCCCTCCAGCCAGACACCGGGCAGCGCCTCTATCATATCGTCACTGGTGTCCCCCGGGATAAGCATAGGGGATGAGGAAATGGAGGAGGTGGCCGCAGCGGCCAAATATCTAGAGGAACTGGTGGGACTGAAAACTCCCCCCAATCAGGGACTACCTGCACAAGGGGTGGCCACCCGGAGTAGTACTGGCAAGGGGCGGAAACGGGTGTCCGAGGAGGCAGTGGAGGAGCCCCCTGACAAAAAGGTGCGCCGGTCCCCCGGTAAGGAGGGAGCTGTCCGCCGGGTTACAAAAATGATAACGGACCCCGTTACCGGTAAATATCAATTGGAGCCAGAGGAGGAGGGAAAGGTTCTCTTTGTTCTTAAATTACTAATGGACAGGTACAGTAGGGAGGGGGAGACCCCGACCAAAACCTTAACTAGACTCCAGAAGGAGTTGCCGGTGGGCACACTAGACGTAGATGAAATAGAAAAGGAATATGAGGCGGCTAGGACGGGTATACCAACACGGAGAACCCAGCTAAAGGTTGGGACTTACGATGACGTCACAGACGACGGTTCACAGTCAGCTCAGGAGTCCAGCCCGGAAAAAGGAAAGGCATTCGAAATTTCCGGGGGACTCGATTCCAGCCCTGAAAAACTGCCGGAGTACACCTTAAAGGAGGATCGCCCCAAGCCCCACATTGAACCGGAATTATGCACACCTGCTGAGGAAGGGGCCACCTCCACCCCCGACTCCCCGGAGGAGGAGGAGGACAGGGGACCAGGTAAACCAGACCCCGAAGACGTAGCCACGAAGATGGTCTCTGCTCCAGCTAAAGTCGATGAAGAGATCTTTGAATACCCCCCCGGCGTGGCTGGCTACCCTGACCTCGAGGAGCAGTATGCAGCGATGATCAAAGCTGGTAGAGAGAGGGTTAGGCAGAAGGAGTTAGAGGAACAAAAGAGGTTAGAGAAGGAGAGAGAAATGGAAAGACAGAAGGCTATAGAGGAAAAGAAAGAAGCAGAAGCCAGGGTGGCGGAGGAGGAAAGAGCTTTGAAAGAACAGAAATCTAAAAAGACAAGAGGAGGAAAAGGGAAAGGCCCGGGAAAGAGTAGCCAGAAAACAGGATTAGAAACACTGATGGAGCAGGTTACCGTGCGCACGGGGGAGACCCCGGAAAAGGCTAGTCCACCAGTGGTGCCCCAGACTCCCACCCCCGGAACGCGGCGCAGCCTTGAGGAAATATTACTGAGTACATTAACTCCCACGGGCCAGCGCCCCAAGACCCCGGCAAAGACGAGCTCCGGCAGCAAACCCAGGGACAATGAGGGGGAACCCGTTGGAGTAACCCCCCAACAAAAAGGCAAGATGGCCGGGAGAGCAAAAGGGAGGCCTGACTTAGTGCATTACCCCAGGACGGTTACTGTTGGATTGGAGGGGCTGGTGGTGCAGTCTCCCAAGGGGGACTTTCTCTTACAAATTGAGGCTGGGGAGGAGGCGGGACACATGGAGACTATGGTGTTGGTGCCGGAGGGGGTGGAGACGGTGCAGGGGAGTGTGGAGGATGAGGACCCTTTAGGCCCACCGACCTCCGAACGTGTTATAATAGTGACAGACGCCCAGGTGGTACCCATACCTGACGGGGGCGTGGCTCCCACACAAGGAGTAGTGTCTGTAAGCCACGTGGTGGTTGCCCCTTCCCCGGCTCCCGACTCTGGAAAAAGGGTAGAGGTGGAGGAGAACTTGATGCCCTGGAATGAGGACTTCACAGGCCCCCGTGAGCTGCAGGAGTATACGAGGCGCTTGCGGAACCCGGGGAACTTGGGGCCCGAGATGAGAGTGGTGCCGGGGGGGATGTGCAGCTCGGCAGTGCAAAGCTTGGCTGACGGTGATGTGGAACTGGTTCAGGTGACCCGAACCAGGTACGCCAAGGCTTCCAGGGAGGGACTGTGCTCCAGATGCGGGCAGCCATGGCCTATTACCCCGAAGGCCCCGGAGAAGGAGGAGAGACAGGAGGAGGAAGCCTCTACGAGCACCCAGTAAAAAGGGTAAGTGTCTCTTCCGGTGTATCTACGGCGGGGGAAACGGAAACTCCAGTACAGGAGGGCGCCGGCGGAGGTCGGTGGGAGGAAAAGGAGGGAGGGCGGTGATGCAGCCGGGTCGGAGGGTGACTGCGGGATAAGCTGGGATGACGTGGAATGCACCCGAGTAATCTATGGGTGTAAGCCAGTACAGGCTGGGGGAGCAGTAGCACCTTAAATGAAGGACAAAATGCATCAGTTCCGGTGGGGTAAGCAGTACAAGTGCCTTACCTTGTGTTGCAGACCTGGTCGAGCCGCGGGGGGCGGCATCCGGAGGCAGGCGGAGGAGAAACGGCAACAACCGGAGGGAGGTGGCCGTCGGTGGACGGTTTGGAGGACCGGTGGACGGCTCGGTGGATGAGTCGGGGGCATCTCGGCGGTGGCAGTGATGTTGTATTGGCCTTGAAGGCAGCGGTTGTATAATAGTTAAACCATTTGTAAATTATGAAGCTATCCGTTGGAGCATGCTATAAGTATTGATACTGTGTATACTGTATGATTATCTATATTGCTCAATGTATTTGTTTAAAAGTAATAATCACAAACACCCAGGGGCCATGGTGTATAATTGTTTATTCAAAATTGGATACCCATCTGCAGGAGGGTACTCTGACATTCTTTCCCAGTACGACTGTTAATTAGTTGGGGAGAGTGTGGCGTAGACCGAGCCGACGTCGGTGGATCCCGAAACCATCCTGGCATGGGGGCGGGGGGAAGCCGGCGGAGGCGGAGTCACGTCAGCATTGTGTTATTCGGAGTAGCGTCTTCGGCGGCGGTGTATGTTGTACATACACCAGCGCCGGTGGACTTGCAAGTGTATAAATACTGGAGGTGTCCCACCGGACAGGCAGTCTGAGCTTGGGGTGGCTATAGGACGCACCGGCACTTGCACCAGAGAGGAGGAGCAGCGGCATATAGATAGAGATATACTTAGCTGGTGTGGCAGAGCAAGCCAGGCAATAAAGAATTCACGTTAATTATACTTGTCCGTGTTACTGGTCGTCATTCTCTTATCCGGAGGAGCTTGAAGTGCGCTACAATATATATATATATATATATATATATATATATATATATATATATATATATATATATATATAGCTAAAAGATACAGAAATATCCTACCCAAACACGTATAAAGGGCTAGCACTCTCATCTGATGCTTAGTACACAACCACAGTAGAACTCTAATAATCAAAGCACCACTTCGTCACTGATCAAAGTCAAACTGCGATTAGCTCGGGGGAAGGCATTAGGAGCTAGCCTATAATAAGGGAAAGTGAGAACATAAAGATTCTGAGTGAGAAAAAAAATATCATCCTTTTAAAGATATTCTAAAGGGATACATCTTTGATTAAAGGTATTGCCTCTGGTCTGGGTACCGGAGTAATTGGTTTTAATTCGAACGTTGGTATACTTTTACCAAAGGTTTGGTCACCAAAGTGTTAATGATCTCGTGCGTTAATGTGTACAGCCATGGCAGACTACATCAAGTCCAATTTGAAATAATCTACAACTATGATGGGAAACTCTACAGACTTTGTCATAAACTGTAAGAAAATGCTATCAAAATAACGACGGTTCACCGGCAACTTTGGGAGAAGGCTATCGCTGTTACTTTGACACTTTCAGGAAGATGTCTTTTACCACAGTGCCTTACTATACTGTTCTCTGGGGATTCATTGAAAACATTACACTGGTTCACTGCATTACAAATATGGTGACATATGGTGACAGGGATAAATGTCAGATTCTTTTTTCTAAGTGTAAGCACGTACCTGAAAGAATTTCAGGTCCGTGGTGTAAGAAAGAAGGCCACGATATATTTAACTGTAAAAGTAGACGATTATACTCGTTTTCAACTGCATTACCAATCAGGGAATTATATATTATGGTCATCGTTCATCTGTGGGTGTGGGGGGGGGGGGGGCAGGGGGCAGGGAGCAGGGGACAAGAGGGCGCAACTATCACTTTCGTAATAGAAGCTTTTCATATATTACGGGCTTTCTTTCATATGGGAAATCTATGGGACCCCTATCTGAGACACTCTCATCCAGTGAAGGGTATACCCTATTCAAGAGAGATGTATGATACCGTCTGCCTAATATTAGAGTCAGTGTTCCCTACCTCAGTAGAAAGGAATGAGAATATGTTAAACCTTCTCAGGTATTATTCTACACCATCACCTTGACATGTACTTGTGGTCGTTTAGAGGTGGTTCTGGTATCTCTCCTCAAGTTAAGGTGAGAAACCAGGACGACCTCAAAACGACCACAAGTGGAAGTCAATTGCTCGTAGAGTACACATAGTGAAAGAGAGAAGTATCCAGCCATGTTGTCGCCATGGCATCTAGGTCTTAAAGCAGGATATATAGGCTTAGTAAAGTGGTTGGAAACCAAGGTTTAAGACGTTGGATGAGATGGATAGGTTGCTGGCAGGTGTGGGGTTTGCGGTGTGGGGATCGGGAGGAGGAGAGAGGTGATAACGAATTAGTAGGAGTAATTTATGATGACCGGGTAGGAACGACTGGAGTAGATAAGGGAATATGGGGTATACAGTAGTCTTGGCTTCACTCTAACCCTAGTGCTATATGTGTAGTTTTTCTTTTCTTGACATTATATCTAGTTCAGGAAGGGATTCTGTTCATTTGTTTACGAATTTCCCTATTTACAATACACTTCGGCAGCGTTTGGAGACACCAAGACTGATGACATTTTTACAATGATTAAGGATTATATTTCCATTTTATATGAACATTATCTTCTGAAGGCAGGTGTCTAGACCTGCCCTAGACAGTAGCTCCTTTCTCAGGTAGGGGCACCTGGATGAGATATTAGATAAGGGCTGTATGTGGTAAGGTTAGGGATCGGTTAACTGCGTCAGTAGGAGGTACATGTTAACAGAATAATACAACATTCCATTGTGCACCCCACATTAACCTCGAGGCACGGTGTGCGAGGGTATTGCAAAAGATACTACGATGGCCCTCCACAAATCGTAGTGAGAGCATACACTATCACAAATCTATTATAGGCCATTTATTAGAGGGCGCTCATTCTGGCATTGCTAGGAGCACCCTATCAATTAATTGGTCACATAGTATAGGTGATAGGAGCAGGTACCAATCTTATTGGTTAGAGAGAGAGAGAGAGAGAGAGAGAGAGAGAGAGAGAGAGAGAGGGGAAGGGAGGGAGAGAGAGGGGGGAATAGAGAGAGAGAGAGAGAGAGAGAGAGAGAGAGAGAGACCCTACATTATACTTATCTGGACACAGGGGGCTAGCCCCCTATGTCTACAGAAATCATGGTATCGGTCAGCATCACGAAAATCGCAAACAATATGTACAACTAGTAGATAAAACTCTATTATTGCAAAATCCTATTATGAATCCCTTCTCCTAACTTGCTTTTTCTTGAACGATTGATAACTGACTACTAGTAATTCTCGGAGAAAATGATTAGAGTCTCATCAAATTTATTCCAAGGCAATGGTGACTTCTCAGAACCCCAATTACAATTTACTGACGTCAGAAGGGTATCATTCCCTTACATAACTAGCTGTGACTAAATGAGTTCCTGGGTTCCATGTTAATGTCATTCAAATTGAAGCCCTGTCCCCATGAATTGTGATCACCCTCTGTGAGCTTTGAGCGTGATGCAAAGACAATATTGTCCCAAGGGCTATACGGTGAGTTGCTCCCTAGCCTGACATGTGGCTGTATATTAAGGGAGTGGTCATTATTTATCAACAGGGGGGGAGGGTGGGTTTGAGGGGGGGCGTAAAATTTGCAGACCCCTCCTGAGGGGGGGCTAAAAAGATTTTGACCCCTCTTCAGGGGGGGCTAAAAAAATTCACCCTCTTTTTAGCAAAAAAGCCCGCGCGCTACTATAGATCAAAGAGGGGCGCGAAAACTCTCCGCGCCTCTGGTGCGGGGGGGGGGCGCAAAAAATTTTGACTTCCGTCGAGGGGGGGGCATAAAAAATTTCCGCGCGTCCGCGCGAAAACCCACCACCCCCCCTGTTGATAAATAATGACCACTCCCTAAATACTCCACTGTGTGATCTTAGAGGCAGTGGGGCAGTTTTAGAGGCGGCTGACTATGAGTTTAGGGGTGGCACGGCACAGTTTCTATGTACATTTTATCTTAAAATAAAACTGCTGGCGTTATGTGATGCCCAATCTATTCTATATAATTAACTTATATCTATAGTTTTATGTTATTCAGGGGCCACTGCTTTGCCGGGCATTACTCCCAAGATACAAAAGCAGACATGAACAAAAAAAACACCTGTGTGTTCAATTGAAGTTAACAGAACAAAGTCCCACTTAGCGTCATATTTTGATGGTCTATGGTTACTAGTAGACAGGCATGATTGATAGGACAAGACCTCTTATCAGATAGCAGTAAAGGTGTATTTATTCAATTTTATTGTACAGAGTCTTACGGTATATGTGTCGATGGTAAGGCAGCAAATGCTGGTCTCCCTGTAGGTAGGACGTAGCATTTATACCACACCTTGGCGTTACAGTAGCTCCCCCATTTCTGACTAGGTGGCCAGGAGAGGAACTTGTAGTTCAGGCAAACCCAGAAGAGGGAGAGTTGTATGCCCCCTCCCATACAGTAGCATTTCCATTGTGCTGGCCACCTGGTGTTATGTGGCAGAAGAATGGGGGCTCTGGGGACGAACAGACACACATCCTAACCCCAAGGTGCGGTATATACAGAGAATGTATAGTGTGCCGCCTAGTGTTGGTATGTGTAACTAGGACAATGTTTAAGGAATATATTTGCAGGTAATGACAGGTGGTGATAGTATACTTTGTACAGTAAGGTTTAAGGTATTTAACCTACCTACCACTGATGCTGAAAGTTTATTAGTGGGAAAAGTGTAGATACTCCAGCTCTTCTCCTGACTACCAGGGTCTGAAGTATACGTGTGGTAGCACTATACAGGCAAGGACTATTTTCCTACTACAGACCAACGAGCTCTTGCTGGTGGCAAGCTTGGTAGGCATGGGTATTGCCTTAGTCACAAACTCGATTCCTGAGTCAGTGGCCAGGGTGCTCCTACTGAGAGCAACTCCCCTAAACATGCCATTTCTGCCTAAACCAATCGCAGCCTCTATATCATACACCATTTCCTACGACCTAGTGAAGTGATGATCTAGCTAGGCTGATCTCTAGGTAAATGGATTTAACTGATGTACAACCACCCTCTGTACAAGTCACTCACGCATAAAACATGTCCCTGCCCATGTCAGCACTGCCACCAGGGTCTAGGCCCAAGCCACATCTGGAACTTGGCCTTAATAAGAATAATGCAGGTGAAATCAAATGTCCAGAGTCCTTTTTTTCAGAATCAAGGCCTTCAGAACTAGAGGCATTAAGCTATGATCCTCACAACCTGGCTGCATGGATGGTTTTGGTTAGGGTGGAGATTCATCAGTTCAATGTAGTCTAAATCTTACGAAGTTTCATTTACAAATGTGAAAATAGTTATGCACAAAACCACAATTCTACCGGGTCGTTTGAAAGTTATCTTTCATTTCTGGTTTAATTTGTACATATCATGACATGTATCTGTTTTACAAGCAATAAATACTGGCGTGTAGCTTGGACTAGTTAATCATCTCTACTTTCATTGCAGTGTAGAACCGTTTTGGTCCATGAGGGTCATGAAGGGTCATTCAAACCGACGTGCCTCAATAGATACGGGCCTAAGCCATGCCCACGTCACTGTTCAGGAATGGGTACTGTCCTGATTTAGATACATGTGATCTATGGACCTAGCAGAGCAGGAGGATTTTTGAGTAGCTCAGTATAGCTAAATCTCATAAAAGCAGAAAGCCCATTGTTAGAAATCAGCTTATTGCTTTGTGAATTGGGGTGAGCTGTAGATCATCATTATTTCAAATAGGGAGCAGGTAGGATAAAAACTGAAAAAGATATAGGTCGCTAAAGTGCGAGAAGCTTGTATGCTGTAGAAATCCCATTTTGTACAATTCATATTGCAATAATAGGCAATTGAATGATACAATACAACGTCAATATATTGAGATGACGTCAAGGTGTGCAAGGTTTCCTTTAACAGAATTACTAGAGGTAAAGTAATTTTTACCAATTACAAATGGAGAATTATGTCAATTTTCATGACCAATATGGATACTCTTCTTCTCCCTGGAACCCACTACTTCTGCATCAGACACATTCATATCACAAAAAGTCATGGCATACAAGTAGTGATTATAATGGATGGTTAAATCGGTCACTTTGCGAAATCTATTATAACATGAGAAGACGCCCATTAAGCCCACCTACAGCATGCTTTATAGAGGCCAAAGGATGCATAGCCTTGGGTTACCGTAATTGATCCATTAGCAGTAAAAGCCTTTAGTGCACTGTGACCTTTATCATCTGGACCAAATATAAATCAATGTGCGATATTTTAGCTAACGGCATGGTATTATGGAATTTTTTGGGGAAAAGCCTGATACTGCATAAGTTATGAATCGAATAGGTGGGCAAAAAAGGAATCCCATCTAGCCAATAAGATATTGTTCGACTTTGCTTTGGCTATCACCTAGAAGTTGGAATGGATTTAAACCTCCTCCCCCCACATGCCCTCTAAATTGAAATGGTTACACTGATGTTCTACATTTAAGCAACATTTCCTTCCTGTCTACAGCCTTTTTTCACAGGGTTCTGGCTTCTCTCTTTGCCATAGACGAGGCTTGAGGCTAGTTGAGGATGTGTTTACTACTGCTTTGGTGAAGTCAGGAGTAGAGTGACACACAGAAAGGATGTCCAGCCATTACGTGACCTCAGCATGAAGGACTTAAGTAGCTTACACTCTCAGAACAGGTGTTTAGAATCTAAACACATTCCTAAACACAATGTTGCCCCACTTTTTGGAACGTGTTCAGACCCTAAACATGTTTAGAATTGATAGTGTTTAGACAGAAAGTGTTTAGAAAAAGCTAGTGTTTAGGCCCTGATGTGTTTAGATTATCATTGTGTTTAGACATGTGTTCAGGTGTGTTGCTTTTATTCAGGGCTGGGGGAAACATCACTTAGAAGTTTTCTAATAGGGTATTCCATCCTTCCAGAATGTAGATGATAATCCATTGTAGTTGATGATTCTGTGGTTGGGGATTCATCTCACCAAAAGGAACCTGAAAAGAGAGAAGATGGTTAGTTTCAAGATGTGATGGAGTTTACTTTATGAAATAAGATCTAAGTCAATTTTAATGGGTTGTTATTAGGTATTCATCTAGTGTATATATATATATATATATATATATATATATATATATATATATATATATATATATGAGTGAGCAATTCCAATTACATATTGCCTTAGGAGGTTTCCAAATAGAGTTACTTACCTACTATATAACACTTCCTATGTATAGAAAACTCAGGGTCCAGTAGGCCTATATGAGAGTTTCCCCTTCCTGTCTCTGTGGTGGACTGTCTAAGACTGACAGCATATGGGTAGATGGGGACTAACATGACAGTCTGAATGTAATTTGATACCAATGTATAAATATGCCAGCATAAATAAGCCTAGGTTACCACTGTGGTGGGATTAAGTATCAGGGGATTAAGAGGGGTCCTCTAAACACTATTGTGTTTAGATGCTGGAAAATGTCCAATATTGTGTTTACAACCTCCATGTGTTTAGGTTTTCAACACAAAAAAATGTCATGTGATTGGATAAACAGGTCCTTCATGACAGTGTAGCCTTGACAGGATGAGGTGAACTGGTTGATAACTATGATTACAGAAGAACTGTAGGATGAGATGGATAGTGTGGGCAGGAAGAGTAGGTTGTAGGTGGGATAATTAGTGGAGTTGGGTGTTTACACTGTAACAGGCAGTGAGAGTAAGTGAATGATGCTGAGGCAGTATGGGTCTAGGACCACCAAACATTTCTCACTATAATCTATTATAGCTCAACCACCAATAAAACCCGCCTACAATGAATCAAATCGCCCTAAATGACCAAAAATCTTTAGATACATCTTTTATAGGTTTGACCAATCCAGTTTTTTTTCTATTGGCCTGCATGCGTACCTACTTACATTTTGACCTATTCTGTACCTAAAAATTCAACAGTGCTCACTAATTTTTTAATGCCACTCACCAGTGCCTAACCTAAGGGCCAGTGTGTCACAATTTATATTCTGTGAATCAGCACAGTTTAGTGATTTATTTGATGCCTTATTGCAAAGCTGACAATAAGTTCCACACACTAATATAGACCAATCAGAGGCCACCATCTCTTAACTGCCTACATTTACTGTATGATCGTCGTCACTGTGGACCTCTATGGTGGTCCGAGATCTATGAGAGTCTGGGTTGGAGAAAGGGTGCATGAGGTCAGGGCTCTGAGTAATAGGCAGCTCCATCCTATAGACCTCTGCATCAAGAATAGGTGCATTATATTTCTAGAAAACCCCTTGTGCTGTCTAATTTCTTACATAGATTTTGGCTGACCCCCAGGATATTTTCTTTCTATTGAAGATGCAGTGTATTGAATTGTAATCTATATGGCTTTACATTGTATAGTGGACCGAAAATACCAGTTTTAATGCCAGGATTGTCCTCTAACTTGTGGGATAGGTCTATAGCTGTCTAGACTTCACTTTGACCCAGCTGATAAACCCGTGAGTAGTTCGACCCTGATCGTGAAAGGACACTGATTATTTGGGATAATTCTATGGTAGAAACAAGCCATTCTTTCTTTATTAAAGATATCAAATTTCATTTTCAATTCAAAGCATTTATGCAAGTAACACCAGGCCATGGGTTTAATATCACAACATATAACACTACCTATACAGAATGAAATGACCAAGGCTAACTCCACCTGCCCACACACTAAAATCGCGTATAACTGTTATGTATCTGGTGCACGCAGAGGTGTGTGGCATTGGTGTTTTACCTGTATTAGGCTCCATCAGCTGCCTACTAAGGCAGGGTAAGGTGCATGAAGGCAAACCTAGATTGGGGTTGGGAGGGTGGGTTGAGGAGGCATGTTATTGGGTCAGTAGGAGGGACTGTGTTAAAAGCCACCCGTCCTGTGCACAGCCTACAGTTCAACCCCCGGGTTCAACCCTCTGTCAGACACAACCTTGATATAGACGGTTTGAGCCTGTAGGAACATCACAAATCTGCAAATCATCTTCAGCTCTATGGCATGTGCAGTTAGCCAGGCAACAAACTAGTATCAAATAAATAGAATTATCTGATTTAATTAGCTGATGACATTAATGATCATCATTCTCCTAAGTAAGCAAATTGCATCCACAAAACAGAAGAGTACCTTGGTGGCTTCTCCATTATCATTTCATCAAATGTATCCACTAGAATGTCATTTGTAAGGACAAAAAAAAGGTGTGTTTCCAGTTACATGAACTACATAGCTAGGGTCGGTAGGTCGGATTTTTTTTTTTTTTTATTTATTATTTTTTTTTTTGGGGGGGGGAAGAGGACGGGGAGAGAAGTCTTCCTCCTGTCCAATATAGGCATGTTATATATCAAAAGAAACATAATTTCAAGGTGAACCTGTAAGGATATGCTGCCACAATAGTCTGACAATATAAAAAGGAGTGGTTATTATTTATCAACAGGGTGGGTGGTGGGTTTGAGGGGGGGGGGTAAAAATTTTGGAGCCCTCCTGAAGGAGGGCATAAAAAGTTTAGTCCCTTTTTAGCAAAATAAAGTATGTGTGCTACTAAAGAAAATGACTGCTTACCAGGGCAGGGGCATAAAAGATTTTTGTGCATCCACACGGTTTTGGTGGATCAACAGATTTTTTTCCGACCCTCCCCCAACCACTATGACAAAAATGATTGCGACCCCCCTCCCCCACTAAAAACTGATTAAGCAAAATGACCCCCCACCCCCCCAAAAAAGGTTTATTGAGTTTTGGTCCCCCCCATATCTAACAAGCCCCCCCCCCCCGACCTAGCAATAAATGACTCATCCCTAATCAGCGAATAGAGATCTTTCCAAAAAGTGGTCTGTCATTTTTGTACCTCTATATTGGTATTGTTCCTATGGTAAAAAAAAAGCAATTGGCCCTGTTTTGCTAGGGTCGGTCAGGTAACTGGAAACAATCAGGCTACATAGACCAGACATGGATGTCTAGACAGAGCACTCTATCCCCTCAGCAAAATACAGGTATTTCGACCCTCTCCAAATAGTTTTGAGACACCCTTCAGCTTCGTATCAAGGGTGATATTTCAGAAATACAGATCTAACAAATATCCTCTCACATGTGGATGGCATATGACACTTTGGGTGCAGAACACACAGCATTGAACAGTCAGGATCTCAGCGCCCCCCCCCCCCGCCACCATAATGCTTCCATGGTTAACCCAACCATCACAGGTATCATCTTAATGTTAGGTCGTCATCATTATGCACTATAGAATCCCATGTTGGTGAGCAACTCACCAGCACTTCATTGGTGCAACGTATCAAACCTTATAAAATGTATCAACTCCACTTGATCGATATGGTGAAATAAATGCAACTGTAGAGGTTAAAAACACTTTTGCCAGGTTTCGAACCTGGAACCTCTCACACCATAGGCGGATACTCTACCGCTGAACTCAAACACTCTCACTGCACATACATTAGGATTGGTTTAGTACACATGGAAAGAGTGAATATTCAGCTGTCAATCCCGGGTGTTGGCTTGAAACCCTCTGGTCTGACATACTGGACACGAGGACAGGTAGATGAGCTCATTTCAGAATGCACAACTGGGGGGGGGTATGTTTCAGAACGATTGATATTCATCAAATGGCCCCACAACCACCACTTCAGATTTTTGTAGGACATAGTCCTTCTAGACAATGACCAACTATCTTGTCGAATCAAATTGTACAAAGTGATTGTACAAATAGACCTGAAAAATGTACTAAGCACCACTTATTCTATAATTGTATATACCTGTGGCCTTGTCCAGGAATCTGTACAGTTTTGCAATTGAAAACTACAACCATAGTTTTTCTAATCGTACGATTGTGCTTTACAGCGTCTCAATAACGGCCAAATCGCCACTTGTTCTGAAATAGGCCGCAGGAGTGGTACTTAGGCCAGTTGCAGTAGTGCAAGAGCTGCGGCCACTTATTTCAGGCTATACCGCCTCTCATTGAGGCAATATTATTGCAAAGCATTTGTATCATCTGGTCCAGTAACCCCTGGTCCGTCTACAAAACAATTGTGTGATATCATCAGGAGGTCATTTCCTAATACACTGCGATCGCACAGAGCCCTCCGATTTGAAATGCTAATGCTATTACTACACTGTAAGAAATGTGTGTTGCATTTACACGCTTTGTAACACACTTCTTTGCAGCATATTTTTACTCACTTATTTTTTTAACACACAACACGCTTTTGCCAAAAGTGTGTTAAGAAGTGTGTTCATGTCAAAAGGGTGTTACAACAAAAGTGTGTTGCAAAAAGTGTGTTCATGCATATAGTGTGTTCATAGAAAGTGTGTTGCTTCATAAAGTGTTTAGATATGAAAGAGAGTTAATATTTCTACAATGAATGGGGGGGGGTATGGAGGGCATTTAGCCTTTATTTCTTCATATTTTCACTTTGGTATACTTGTTTTTGTCCTGAGATGATGTGAGGAAGGTAACCATGAGGCACACATACTTAATCTGGAAAGGAATAACAATATATGTTTGTAAGACCATAATAATGATATATTGATTAGTGCATAAATAGTCATAATATCACTTAAACTTCTACATTAAAATATACTAATACATCAATAACATATCATCTGATTTCTCTGTCTAGAATTTACAATGGTGACTGAGTCTTGGCTCCCATATGTAAAAAAAAGTCGTTATGTAGGTACATTATAATGATAAAGAACTATATTCAAAATGCAGAATAGTCCCACATACCTATTCCTGGTATTGTGTAAATCACAAATCAGCATGAGAACTTGTCAGTGACTGGAGCAAGCAGATTGTAGTTTTCTGAAACAGAAGAATTGGTGAATGAACACTGTATGCTACACTGGATAGTATGTTAGGCAGCATATTGATACAGCCTTTAGGGAATGTCTTTATGTGAGTGTAAATCTATGATAAACCAACTTACTACACTCTATTACAGCTTGTATAGCACTAGTGTTGAGGATGATATATAAGATTACTTACCAGAAATAAGTAGAGAAGTGAAGACACTCCTCTCTCCAGCAGGTGCAGATTCAAACTGACTGTGTGTAACTGTTATAACTGACCTTTGGTTAGGTGAGGGGCAATTAATGGGTTACATAATACCACTGATAAGACTGAAGGATTAATAAAATGTGTGTTGATTTAACACACTTTTCAGTACCTAAACACTTTTGAGAAAAAAGTGTGTAAGTGTGTTAGAAAAAGTGTGTTGATGCCCTCAAAGTGAGTAAACTGCTCAAAGTGGGTTGAATATCCATGTGTGTTACAATCTTGTGTGTTCCCGCAACACACATTATTTACAGTGTATGGGGCGTTTGGTAGGACTTGAAGGGTGCAGTCGTAGTATGTTAAGAAATGGCCCCAAGAGTTGCACTGTTGCATTATGCGGCCCTTAAAGGGTTGGCTAGGTTCCCTTCCATCATTTCCTCTAGTAGCACTGTGTACAACCTCGCCTATTAGGTGGAAAAAGTGTGTTTGAAGTAGGAGAGCAATGAAATATGGGGTCGGTTTTGTAGACAAGATAGCCCCTGGTAATGAGGCATGTTTTTCCGAAAGCGACGACGTCTGGGAATTCCTGTCACATTCCTAGAAACCTAGGTCAGGCCAAAGGGTACAATTATCCAAGGGTAATTTGGTCTATACAGGTACACTCATCAAAAATTTTCTATGTCAAGTTTAACTTACCGGTATTATTGACATATGACATTTAGGAGATTACTCCTTGCCCTATTGGCTATCACCCATCTGCAGGGAGAAGTTACATTTGGCTGTCAACCCTTACACGTGAGCAACTCTGTCATGGAGCAGATAAGAAGAAGAATTATCTCACCAGACACCTATAATCCTGACTACACCTGCTAGGTATTTCTCAAACACTACGATCTGAGTGTCCCCACTACGTATTGAACACCCCCTACGATGCAGTCCAATTGTAGTGAGGGACAATTGGTGAGCACTAATTGCCTACGATTGGCTATTCAGATGTATGGCTTTTCCCTATATATCTGCACCACTCGTAGTGATTGACCCTGTGTACCTAAGAATTCCCTTACGATCATGGCAAGGTCGGCACGATTTCAGGGGGCTGTAATCTTTGGGTTTGAGAAATGACTTCCTGATCCCGGTCGCTCTCTATTTTCACGGACAGCATCATTTAAACGGTCTCAAAAGTAAAAAGGAACAATGTGAATTGATGGGAGGCTAGTCATGAGGGGGATTCCAACAGCAGCTAACGTATTGGATTCGTAATCCTCGGTGTACGTTTTTGGCTGAAGTCATAGATATAGAAGATTTTTGTGTGTAAATAATAGGCCCTTCTGCTCTAAAGATCAAGAAATGTACTCTAATCCCCAGTCGACAATAGCAGAAATATCGTGTCTACAATTATTGAGGACTAACTTTGGCTGCCTGTGTCAATAAAGCTCGATTAGGCCATCGCACGTTGTCAACTTGACCAGGAACTATATATATATATATATATATATATATATATATATATATATATATATATATATATTTATATATATATATACCTGAATCAGAGGCCGATAATGAGTTTAGGGCATGATTTTCTCTCTGTGGATTTTATTGCTAAGATCTAGGAAAGATTCCTACCTAGATCAGGACGTTGGGCATGATAGACAATATCTAGGCCTCCCCAACCCAGATACCACTTATTGTGATCCAATATCCCTTGACAGCGACTAGACTGGTGATGTAGCTGCCAAGGTCTTATTAGATCGTGGAAAGAATAAAGACTAAATATTGAGATAAAGAGTATGACAGTCTCATCTCTATAGGAGTACCCCATCGAGCTATAGCCCCATAAAAATAGGTATAGATATTAATTGTTGCAATATTTTTGCTTGTGAGTGCATGGTAGGAGAGGGATTAAGGGAGTAGCTGCTTGTTATATTACTGTTCTCATAATGATCCTCGACTGGGAAAACACACTTTGTTTTTGTCATTCTGTGTGTTGGCGAAGCACCTATCTCGTAATAGCATATATAACCAACTATGACCAGCTATGTCATATAAAGTGTCCGCCAGTGGGTGTTTCCCAGATTTCGGCACACATAGTATAGCGTTCTAGCAGGATACACTTCAGACCAATCGAATAATTCACTTCATTTACTCCTGAATTCTCACGGGCGAACCTGTACCCAAAGCAATGGCTCTATTCGTCCGTATCCCGCCAGTACCAGCTTCAGTGATGTCTGTGACCAGTGGAAAATAGGGTTGACCCCTATAGTCAATGGACCAGCTAGGTATTTCTCAAATGCTACGAATTGAGACTGCCCACTACGAATTGTAGACCCCTTATGAACCAGTACACTTGTAGTGATTGACCCTGGGAGATCATGTATTACCTACGATTGCCTATACAGGAAGACATTTCTCAGATGCTAAGTTTTGGGCTCTCCCAAATCGTACCAAGCTGGCTTGGATCGGAAGGGTATTCTTGGGTTGACAGTGTCAATCACTATGATTGGTGCAGATATAAAAGTGGAAGGCATGCACCAGGAAGTCCTTTCTCAAACCCAAGGATTAGGTCCCTGCTGGATCGTACCGATCTTGCCTCTCATGTAGGGCTATTCTTGTATATACATGGTCAATCACTACGATTGGTGCAGATATAGAAGGAAAAGGTATGCTGCTGTATAGCTAATCGTAGGTATTGTAGGGTCACCCACTCCCCCTCACTACGATCGGACTGATTCGTAAGGGGTGGCCAATTCGTAGTGGGCAGTCTCAATTCGTAGGGTTTGAGAAATACCTAGCAGTATAGGCAATCATAGGTAATACATGATCACCCAGGGTCAATCACTACGAGTGGACTGGTTCGTAGGGGTGGTCTAAATCGGAGGGACAGGGGCAGGTTCGTAGCGTTTGAGAAATGCCTTGCAGGTGCATGCCTTTGCCCTCTATATCTGCACCAATCGTAGTGATTGACTCTGTCAAGAAGTCCCTTCCGATCCAGGCCAAACTGGTACGATTTGGGGGTGCACAAAACTTAGCGTTTGAGAAATGACTTCCTGAGCCAGTAGGAGAGTGATGAACTATAGGCTATTCAACACTTAGCCCTGGCAGTATGAATTCTCTAGATGCGTGTTCACCTGTCTGATTTCGTCTCCCAGAGTGGATGATTTTATGCCTTTATAGGGGCATGTTGAATTAATTCCTCCCACATATAATTCAAACTCAAAAGAGAGTTGGAATTGTAGGTCACGTCTCTGAATAAACGAACAAGCCAAGTACACTTCCAAATATGAAAATAATGAATTTTACTTTCACACTACATTGCCGACTAGATAAGATAAAACAACTTTTAGCTCCTACACCGAAGGCTAATCCTTGAAAACTGGTACTTTTGAAAAGGCTCAATAAAAGCAGAGAATGCCCTAAAGGCAATTCTTTACTACGATTAACTTATTAGCAATAGGTGCCACTGGTGCATTATGTTGTATTCTATCTGAGGTGAAGTCGTTAAATGGATGGCAGTTGATAACAAGCTTGGTATTACTTGATCCCCAACGTGTAAATTGAAATTGAAGCATTCTGCTACATTTTAGGCTGAAATGATTTAGGTACCATTGCTTCAAAGGCACCACAGTGCATTATATAAATATAGCGTTACTTTCTAGGAGGGTTCTGGTTTCTCTCATCACCATGGACAGGAGGTGCCTTAAGACTGCAGTGGAGGATTTTTTCTTTTCAATTTGAATAAATGTGACCAGGCAAGCAAAAACACTGCTCTGCAGGGGAATTCGTTATCAAAGTTCATCTCAAGATCTTTAAAATGAGACATCATTGGCTTAAATATTTCTAGAAGTTATGTCAGAACCCCTCCTTGAACATAGGTTGTTATTCATAGTTGAAATCAAGGATTAAGCTCTAAATACATTATTGACCATGATAATGTCTAAAAACACAATAAGTCAGCCTTTTTCATAAAAAAAAATACATAACAATATGGTGATTTTTATCATAAATTTTGATCTAGAAGGAACTTTCCTTTTCAGTTTTGGGTTTTTGGTGAATATCCCCGAAAATTGGCATAATATCTGCAAATTTTGACTTTTGGAATGGTTGCCATGGCAACCAGGAACAGGCATATAGGTGGATTTTTCATGAAAAATGTTCATTTTACCATCTAAATATGGGCTAATTCTACTGAAAATGGTGCATTTTAAATGAGACCATTGAATTCTGCATACAAAATTAGCTTAAAATATTTCCATAATGATTTTAGAGTAAATTTACCCCTCCCCTGGTGGCCAAATGGGGAATGAAAAATCCCCTGCAGAGGGGTGTTTTACCTTGATGGGTCACAAATGTTTATTGAGCTTCTCACAAATTACAGATTTATGGTACATGAAGCACAACTTGGATATCAATGTTCAGTTTAACCATCTCGGTCATATTTAAATACAATCATTGAAAAGTAGTAAACCGTCAAATATCAGAGTATTCCACTATCAAGGTGCATACAAGTATACAGACAAATGAATAACATCACTATGAGCATATGGTCAACACAAATGAAATGAAATTTATGATAACTATACAAGCCATGTAACACACAAAACAAAACAATCACTGGGCAAGAGAAGAAAAATTTGAATCAGTAAAACTTAAATAGCAACTCAAAATGCATTTTCGAAAAACACATATATGAACTAAAGGAAGGTTTTTAGTGGAGCACTATAAACAAAAGCTGTCATCAATCAAAAGACAATATGCTTTAGAAGTGGCACAAAAATAGTAACAATGACAGAAGGCATTCCGGAGTGGCAGTCAAGACACGCATTACACTTTACTATTAACACTACAACATATATCACCATTCCAATTCCAATATTACCAAAAATTAACCATGTAATGCCAGTTAGAAAGGATCTGTCAAACTGATCAGAGGCCATTTCAAACAAGCATGATTGAATTGAATTGATTGGATTATAGACTACAAATATAGGTATATTTGACAGACAATAGTTATTGACTAATTCATAATAGGAAAGTAGCTAGTTGGTTTCATCAACTTCAGAACCTTCAAAACTTTCCACATCAGTCTCATGACTACAGATTAAGACATTATCATTGCCAATTGAATAGACTTCATCATCATCAATGTGATCCTCAAGAGGGTTATTGTTCACAATACTAAGATTCTCTAGACACTTAATACGCTGTTTAAACTGTAGCTTTGTCTCACTGTGTTGGTACCAGACTGCAAGCAATGACCAAATTTCCGAGCCCCTATATAACGGGGATCTTTTGTAAATACTCAGCTTTGGTCGCTTAACCCTAAACTTTATCTTAGTATCCGATCTGGTCACTCTTTCACCTCGTCTCTCATCTACCATCTCAGGATCACGTGAGTACTTGTACATCAACACCAAAAGCAGTTCATCATGTCTTCGGTCCAAATACGGCAGATCACTCCTGGAGTGTAGCTCTCCAACAGATAAATATTCTCTGTTATAATGATAGCAGGTACGTAGACCCCTATTCTGTTATCTTTGAGCTTTTTTAAGATTATCTTCATTGCTACATCCAGAGTACACAAAACTGCAGTAATCAAATAAACTCATTATGGTTGTTTTATAAACCAAAATTGAAACTTTCAAGGTCAATAAATGTCGGTTGTTTAGCAAATCTAAACAACCTATTGTTGACTTTCTGTAAAACCCCCCTCATCGCAAGTTCCAGCGTTAAATAATTGTCTAAATGTACTCCTAAATATATTATACATTATTAGACGAAGTACACATCAAGTATAGAAGAGATGGGTCCAGCCAATGTATGTCGTCACCATCAAAGGCACAAAGCAGCTTAGACTTGAGAGGATGAGTCAGAGAGGTTGGGGCCATGATGAAAGGGAGACGTGTGGGAGAAGATGTATGGTTTGGACAGGAGTGTGAGGGTTGTTGGGTGAGCTATGGGAAGGGCTATCGGTCAGTATATGATTGAGAAATGTCACTAGATGAGGCTACAAAGTAGCTGAAGGGGACGTGGGTCAGGGGCAGACTGTAGCTTTCCTTGATATGATGGGTTGTAACTCTCTTACTCTAATGAACCACAACAGAACCCATTTGTTATATTTAGAATGATTTATTTCCTGATTATGCTGCCACACCACCTATTCTATCCCGCTGTGCCTTTGGGTTCATATGCTACTAGAGTCGACGGGCAGGTGAAGGGGACTCTGGATTATGAATCTGGATGTAGCGTGAAGAGGTCGGTTATTTCAATGGTTAATAGAACTGCTGAGTTACCCCAATAGAGAACTTCTCTTCAGCCTCTTCAAATTATGTACGATTTCCTTATCCTAGACCTACATAATCCTACATCCTGTCTGAAAATGCCTTAACTTTCAATGTGGTCGAGATTATAGGGATGGTACAATGAACAATCTACAAAATAGGCCCTGATGAGAGAGTTGTGGCAGATAATAGATATATCAAAACATACACATTAAGTACATCAGGTACTCCTTTATACCAAATGTGTTATGGCTTGATCTAAATGTTTGATGTGCATGGCCATTATATTTTGTGAATTGCTGCATTTAGCTCATTGACAGGTGTGTGCAATTTTTTGCAGCAAGTTTCTATCGTTATCAGTTTAAAATTTAAGTCTAGTGATATACATGTACATGTATAATTACTTTAGACTCTGGCTGTAGTCCATAGGCTTATGTAGTACGGTGCCCACCCCCCTTAACACATGTACTCACCCTTTGCAAAATGCAGCATTGGAACTATAATGATTTTACATTTCTATCTTGCTTGCACATGTCAAAAGACATTATTGTAATTTTTGAATGAAATTGTCTGTCCAGTATTGCAAAATATTCACTAAAATCCCTTCTTCTTACAATGAGCTGACGTACTACACCAATTCAATGCCTATACTATTCCTTGCTTTAGGGGTACTGTTATGTGAAGAACTGTGATTTAAATTGCAGCTTTTATTGAGAGGTGGCAGTTGAGTGATAGCACAACTAATAACATACACACAGTTCACCAAACCAACATCAATAAACATAAAATTTAATGAAATGTTATGATAGGCCTGACCTGGCCTTATGGCAAAGTGCTATACAACCAAGCTCCTCGGGCGTATAGTGGCCTTATACACCCTAGGAGTGTACATGGGATTTTCCCATACACCGGACAACCAATTCATACACGGGACATATATAACATACATGGGATTTCACACTTTTCGGCCCATATCTGGGACTCCACCCGAGGAACAAACACGGGACATTTTATGGGATTCACGGGATTGTGTGGACATACAAAGGCCATACATGGGAGCCCCCCTGGCCCCACCCCCCCCACCCCCAGGACACCTGGTGAGACATTTTTACATGGATGCACGGGAATATAACTTGGTTATTGTGGTCCGTCCATCAGCGACTCCATGTCCGAGGGGCTGATCGACAAACGTGGGGTTCCCAGTTCACCTCCCCTCTCCGACTATATTTTATCAGAGGTAGGACATCCTTTCTTTCTCCATACATGGGACATACATCACATACACGGGATCTCACACTTTTTGGCCCACACACAGGACTCCACCCCAGGAACAAACACAGGAAATTTTTACAGCTAATACACGGGACATTCCTTTGGTCATCCTCTCCGCCTTTCCTCAACAATTAAGAATTGTATTTATACCTCACATATAATAGGGCCATAATCAGTTTCCTTAAATCAATCCTGCTGTGCACGTGACCCCTAGCTGCCTCATGTGACCCCCATGAGCTTCTTAGGTCACCGGTTATCAACACTTCCGGTTTGCATCTTACCTGATTTGGTCCATTCCCCCTTCCCCCCTGTGTCTTATAGCAGTCTCACTAGCCTCAAATAAAAAAAAAGCCATTTTAAATCAAAACTACTTGTAATTAATAATATCCTCTCCTTTCCCAGTCTAATCAGTTCAGTCTAATACATGGGACAGAGTACGGTCCAGCATATGACTTGAAAGAAATGGTTTGTCCTGTGTATGCTTCTGTGTATGAACTGTGTACGCCTATACTTTGAGTTTTTTTTAATCTGTCTGTGCATGGGATAACACATGTAGTGAAGGGCAAGTAAAGGGTTCCTTGGGTGGGGTCCCATGTATAGGATAAGAAGTTTGCCTGATGAATCCTTCTATTCTAGTTTAGAGCTCAAACAAGGAAGAAAAAGCTTAAACTGGACGCAGTGAGGAGGAGTCGAACCCACAATCCTCAGAGGTAGGACATCTGAAGATCGTGGGTTCGACTCCTCCTCACTGCGTCCGGTTGTTGCTTTTTCTTTTTCATTTGACCCCGTCAGATGATGATGGTTCCATATTGGTTTGTCCTGTGTATAGGATAGCTTGGGCTGTGTATAGGATAGGAAGTGAGTATGTCCCATGTATAGGGTTGTGGAGTCCCGTGTATAGGATAGAAGTGAGTAGGTCCCGTGTATAGGGTTTCCTCAGGTGGAGTCCCATGTACAGGATAGAAGTGAGTAGGTCCCGTGTATAGGATTCCCTTGGGTGGAGTCCCGTGTATAGGATTCCTCAGGTGAGTCCTGTGTATGCTCCTCGGGCGTATAAGGCCACTTTAGCATCGGCCGGTTTTATGGTACTCTTTATCCTAATGGTTGATACTGAATCATCCCTCGGAGATCAAATTAAAAACGAGCTATTTCCAGAACCAAATCACA
This sequence comes from Acholoe squamosa, assembly GCA_949317995.1. Classification (NCBI taxonomy): domain Eukaryota; kingdom Metazoa; phylum Annelida; class Polychaeta; order Phyllodocida; family Polynoidae; genus Acholoe; species Acholoe squamosa. The sequence goes on from OX439042.1 coordinate 58,618,191, forward strand.
TCTATCATACCGACAGCTCCCCATGGGTGATATTTCATAATTAGAGATCTATCAAATAGCCCCTGACATAAGGGTGACATGTGCTACCATGGCTGCTGCACTTAAAAGCTTTGAACAATCAGGATCTCTGGGCACCTGCAGGGCACCATATATGTTCCTTTGGTAAAGCCAATACCTATAATGGATCGTCATTCATATTGTAGTGCTGCTGTTGGCTAAGAATTCCTAGATGGCTACAGAACCTTTTTGCAGATGACCTCCACAAATATGAGATTTTAGCTGTAATTCAAAGGTGAACGATTAATAATACTGCTACCAAACCTAAAAATCCCTAATAAAATGTCATTACCCTTCCCTCACCATAGACAGTGACCGTATCTGAACTTTCCAAAGCTGCATGGCCCCTCTGTCATTCCCTCTAGCGTCCATTTACCAAGGGCTGTAGAAAGGTAAGGCACCATAATTCAATCTTGACGTAAAGGGAGTTAGGAAATCTAATTAGCTGATGTCAGAGGCGATGGTTAGCCGTATGTAGCCGTTAATTACCATATCAGTGACGTGCATGGGTAACTTACTCTATCAGAAACTGGCCCAAACACATTAGAGTCAATGATGTAATGGTTTGATGGGGTTTACAAAAGAACAGGAAGTGATATTGTGAATGCTGAAATTTATACTCTGCATTGTTGATGATTGCAAGCAGGAATATTGCAGATTTAAATGATCTATTTGCATATTAATTGGATGTGGCACCAGACAATGTGGGGGATGTTGCTATTTATAGTGTTTGTGGTTGATTAGGATAAGGGAATATGGATGAAACAAAGCCTATCAAGAGAACCTGCCACTTTTTTTTCATCCCCACTGCCTAAATTATCTACGTGGCGAATACAGTAATCCAAATAAATAGTATAATGTACTAAGTAGTAAGGAAACTCTACATGGATAGCCTGCCCTAGTCAGAGCTCTCCATGTATTCATCAATTTACTCCAAACCAATTAAGATACATTAAGCTTATTCCCCAGTGTAAGCTCGACCAGGATCTGAAACCGGCCATTTAAAAAATAGATAAATTCAGAAAAAGCATCCGCCAGATTGTAGCATCATGATAGTGCAGAATCTAGTTAGGAAGCACTACTTTTTATTGCCCTAGTAAGATAAAAGCCAATGTAGAGGTAAAATACCCTTTCCTTCTTGACATTTCCTGAAACCTGACGTGGTATTTTTGACCCTGAACCGATTTCTCATGGTATACATGTACCCAAACATTAAGGCGCACGGCGTAGGTGCCAGGTACAGAATACTGGAGTGAAAAAGAGGGGCTCAGGTGAGGATATTGGGAAATGCCTTTTTGGAGTTTACTAGATGACTAAAAGGCTTTAACGATAGCAGCGTGCCAGAATGAGTCGACAACTAGATATCCTCTGATTCACTGATGTACTAAATACACCCGGTAACTGCAGTGCTCTAACCCTAACACAAGATGCACTATCTCCCAAATTGCAGCTGAGTGTGGCGTTGAGTGGACATGTGACAAACCTGAACGACATATTATGACAAATAACATAAGTATCTCTACTCGATGTATTACTAGTATATATTCAAGTCTGGTTTTGAAGCTTTGATTTATACTTAATCACCAGACTTCATGAGGAATCGAATATTACTTTTGGAATAGCTGAACAAGAATGGACGCACACAACTCTAACAGGAAGGTTATTCACAAAGTTGAGGTTAAAAATGAGTTAAGGTGAAAATTTATGGAGAGTGTGAAAATTGTAATTCTCACTAAATTCTCACTAACTTTAATCACTCACTATGGGACAAGACGTGCATGCCATAGACTAAAATTTTGAAATTCTATGGCAACTGCCTATTGTGGTGTGATTCATAAAACACATTTTAGGACACATCCTAAAATGTCACATCAAGTTGTTTTTTTGGAATTGCATACAATTCTTAAAATCAGGAAACTTGCCTGAGAATTCATTCACTTCACATAAAAGTGAAGAATACTCGCCAAACTTGGTGAAAATATTTCCTGCATGGTGCGCCAAGTTGCCTGTAAGGGCGTTGGATGGGTTATGTGGTTATGTTATAAATAACCAGATGGAATAACAGTATGCACGCTTATTGGCCAGATGATGCCTGTAGCATGTTGCGCACACGCAGTCACAGAACCCAGGGCGGCCTGGAGGGCATGGAATGAGCCATCGGCAAGCATAAGATAGCGTGTGAGCAGCACATGAGTTGATGAGTGGGTGGGGGAGCAGCTCAGGATGGGGATCCTCCAGATAGCAGGCTGACTCACAGCATGAGGTCACTGGGTAAGGCCATGTGGTGCGGCATGCAGGTGTGAGCCAGGCGTGTGGGCATGCACACCTGAGACAACACGTGTAGGTAGTGGTAGCTAGTAGTATCCAACATTATCTCACGATTCTGGGCTCTACATTGCTTTTTTGCTCATAACCCCAGTTCCTTATCCATCCATAACGCACTCTCAGGCCTTTTGTTTGTCTTCAAGAAGGTGCTAGTTTCAATCTGGACATGTTAATAAATTGGAGGAATATACAAAGTCAACTCCTCCATACATTTCCTGTTAAAACCGTTTAGGTTCAACGGGGAATTGATCCCTGGCCGCTGTGGCAGGAGGCGAGCTCGCTGTCCACTATACCAAGCCGACCGGTGATACAAAGCAATGTACATCAAGGATTTGAAAAAGTTGTCCAACATACCTGATGTTTACAGACCTCGTTAGCATAGAATCCAATGGAGCCTGGTGGAGTTATTAACAGGGAAACCTCCTTAGATATCCTAGATGAACATGCCATGCCTAATTTCTCCATTTTCTTTGAAATAAATAAGAATCCATTAATTTTCCATAGTGATAGGGGTTGGGACCCGCCATTGCGGCTTGCTGACCTTTGACTCATAACTAGGCCAGGCTGCGACTTCCAGTCTACTTTTACAGTGTCAACATGGCCCGGCTTGGTTTTTGGTTCGATTTATAAAGAATCTGTTGGCTTTTGGACTCTATAGAGACCAGAATGGCAATGAAACATGGCGAGAATAATCCTCGGCACCATGTAGTAAAGAATATATAAAAGGTTAGGTAGATTGACCTTGAGTCGTCCATGTACCTTAAGTCGGCCACTTGGCATGTATTTACTGCCAAATTGAAAGTATCAATGACCACCTAAGAGGATTTTAAACTATTTTCCTTGTTAAAAGGAGGGGAGATGCAGCAACTCCTATCTTATTATCCACTTTAGCAATTTGGGTCTATCACCTACAGGCTGTCAATAATAGCATGTTTGGGATGATTTCAATGCAATTAGAGATGGGTTTCTCATGATTTGCAAGCCACTTAAATTGAAGTTCAAGCAGTAAATGTGGACAACCTTGCAGTTATGTCTTAGTAGTCAAGGAATAGGGTTAACCTTATATAGATATTGTATATGCATTACATTCACACCCTGTCACTTACCAGTAAACTGAAAATCTGCCCTATCCTAGCACAAATACACAAAATACACTCTCCTACCCAGTGTTTGATTATTGATAAGGTGTGGCCGACTCATAGTACTGGTGGCCAACTCATGGTACTGGTGTTGATACACAGACAGCACTTAGAAAAGGAAGGCTTATAAGCCCTTATGGACAGGAGTATAAGAGCTCTAACTTTATTTGTTGGAAAGACAAACACTTCAGGATAATTTTCATAACCATTTTCTGATACCCCCTCCAAGTTAGCCTCCTATAGCACAGATCCTAGAAAAGGTCAGAGGTTGCACAGGGGTCCAAGTGGACGACTCATGGTCACTTTACCTAATATCAAATATTTCCATAGCGATACGGGTCAGCACGCAGATTTGACCTAGTTGTTATATCCGGGCACCTCCCCGCTTCGTCAAGAAGACGCAATGGCCATGTACCAGCCGTGTGCATTGGATCGCTATGGAAAATCAATGGATTCTCATTTATTTAGAAGAAAATGGAGACAAAATGTAGGCGAACACCAACTAGAGATTGTATATTTGGCGGTGCTAGAATAACAGGGCTTGACATGCTTGGATTCTACCCGAAAAGTGTGTGTAAAGGTGGAGGTATGTCGGACAGATTCACAACATGGCAATGACGGCTTGGCAAACCAAGCGGATCGCGTGCACTTACAAAATGTCTTCTCGTGGATTAATTCTGGGGTTATAAGGTAAGAAATTCAGACATACTGGATGAATACGTTAGATAAACGCCTTAATCAAGTTATGATAGAGCACTTCTGGGTCTATGGTTCAATATTTAACTCCTGCTTTGCGGTCATGGAATATTGAACCATAGACCCACGCATGCTCTATCATAACGTCGATTAAATGCTAAGTAGGTGTTGGATAGAAGAGAGGGACAACCCTAAGGGATCATACAGTTGTATCATGTGTAAGTGTAAGCCTATTGGAGATTTGGTTGGGGCAATAAAGGCTGTCTTCATCGACAGAAGTCCATAGCTGATGGATGGAGTTAGTACGTGGTACACGTCAGGGGGCCGTGACCACATAGAGGTGGTTTACAGAAACCATTAGGCCACTCAAAAATAAACCTTGTTTCTCATCACCGCCCTCGTCTGAAAAATCGTCACTTGAGAATTCTTTTTTAGAGAGAGTTTTCTGAGAAAAAATGTACAAAAATGAGCAAAAATAGTCAAGTCTGGTACCAAATGAAAGCTCATGGCCCAGGGAATGCAGCTGGCCATCAATAATAGACATTTTCACACTTTTATAATGTCAATGATAACTTAACTTTTAAAATGCAGTTTTTCTTACACACGACCATTTGCGATGTGCCCGCGATGCATTCACACCCTAATGAAATGCTACAAATAACAAGAAGGACGTAATTGCATAGCAGTCACTTATGGTTCCTCATTAGTGCATGAATGGGCAAACTTATCCCTGTGGTATTGTAAGCGGATGATTTGAGATGGACTATTGCCTACTTCTTTATTAGTATGGGCCCTAGGTGAGGGGTTCCCATGTCACATGTCGGTTTTAGGAAATGCTCATATCTTATGTCACTACCATCTCTAAGAATGAATCAGGTCCCATGTCGAATTTAAGAAAGCACCTATGTTATGTCAGTTATGTATTTATTGGTTACCAAAGCCCATGTCAAATGACGCTTTTAACAATGTCTATTTCATGTGTAAAATTTAGTGCTCCAGACCCCCTAGTATCTGCACGTAGGTATTTCTGACGCCATATATAGGGGCTGCCAAGTACCCACGTGCATCACTGTATGGTTTAGGGTAGGATCTGGCAGCCCAGAACGTAGGGCATCATGGTTACCAAGCAACAGCCCTGACATACACAAGCCATATATTATCATCATATCATATTTGAGAATGAGTTTTACTATCAAGTTGTATGGGAAGACTCATTCTCCACGAGGGAGCGACGAAACTGCTCTCATTCCTCACAACCCCTTTCCTGAATAACGCGCCACCAAAATGGCCAAAACCACTTATTGAAATGTTTGAAATCAAGCTCTATTTCACCCAGCTACACCTCATTAAGTACAGCTTGAGTCTAACCAGTCACTCTTACAGCAAATTGATGGGCTTTGTAACAGATTACTTAGCCGCATAGCATCCAATAAAAACAATTAAGTGAAAGCTGATCCCCCACCTGGCCATACAACCATAAAATAAATTGAGAAGGTATAGAGGTAATCATCCGAACCCTAACATAGAGATTTTACGTGGCCTGGGTAAAAGAATAAAGAGAGAATTGCGTACCAATCTAAAAAGAGATGTAGTAACCAAGTTAAATGAACATAAGAACAATCCTAAAAGAACCTGGTAAATAATCTGGGGAAGCAGTTCCCAAATGTGACACGGCCAAGTATATCAATGAATCTTATGTCAATGTCGGCCTCAAGTTAGCGTCAGAATTCCCTGCTATAGGATTAGACTCTATAGAGGGGATACAGAGGATGCTTGAAAGCAATAGGCCACCCCAGGATATACCTCTAATGCTTCAAGAGATAACTCCAGTAACCGGTACTAGAATTATAAAAGGTATTAACACGAGTAAGTCTTCCTCTGTCCCTAATGTGAGATCATGCATTCTCAAGGACATCTTGCTTCATGTACCAGACATTTTTGTGAATATTGTAAATGAGTCTATTATAAATGAGTCCATGATTTCTGTTTTTAAAACAGCTAATGTTATTCCACTCCCCAAATCTGGTGACCTGCAGAATATCACCAACTGGCGACCGGTGAGCCAATTACATCTGCTCTCTAAACTCATTGAGAAGGCTGTACATGAACAGCTGATGAAACATCTGTTACGCTATAATCTGATTTCACAATATCAATTTGGCTTCATGCCGGCCCGGTGGTGCGATTTTCAGACTAACACATGATATTTATGAATCCTACAATAGGGGGGAGTGTTCTGCCGTAGTCTTCCTCGATCTGAGGAAGGCTTTTGATACGGTAGATCACTCCCTCCTGCTCAACAGGTTGAGCATGATCGGCTGTGCTCGAAATACTCTTGGGTGGTTGAGTTCATATTTGAGTAATAGGAAGCAGAGCACCACTGCCAATGGGGTAACTTCAGGAACCCTGGGGATATGCTGCACATGGCGTCCCCCAGGGTTCAGTACTTGGCCCCATGCTCTTTTTTATTTACATTGATAGCATTACGTCCATTATAAGAAATTGTCGTTACTATCTTTATGCTGACGATCTGGCGATATATAGTTATGGTCTAGATTCTGTATCAATTCTGAGACAAATATATGAAGACCTTGATCGAATTTATGACTGGTGTTGCTTACATAAATTGACGGTGAATATGGAAAAGACTCAACTACTCTAGTGTCCCTCAAGAACCAATTATGAAAAAGAGAGCCTAGCTACTAAAAGTGTGTTATTGGGTGGTTTATTGACCCTGAGCTCGGTGTTTAACTGTATATAAGCAGGTGGTTTTACCTGTAATAGAGCATGCACATTTTCTTCATGAGAGTGGCCCTAGAACCATTGTGAAAAAGTTGCAGACAATGCAGAATCACTGCCTCAGACTCTGCCTGGGGATCCGTGATCCATGCGACATATGTAATCATGACTTACATGTAATCTTGAACAAGATGTAAGCTGCTGAAAGTACGGCGCAATACTAGCCTCCTAAGTCTGATATTTAATTGGTCAAAAAATGCTCAAAATTTGAGAGTCCCTTTGAGGGTACTTAGAAATAATAATAATATGCAGCTGATTGTTAGCAGGTCACAGTCAGCCACATATGATAAGTCACTCCTTATGAGAGGTTCTAAACTCTGGGACAATTTACCTGTTTACACCCAACGGATTCATGATAAGAATGACTTAATGAAACATATAAAGTAGGGCGATCTGTTATTTGATAGATCTTCCTTGCTTTGTCATGTAGGATATATAGCTATGTCGCTTGTTATTTAATTATCTATATGACCTACCATCTACTGAATGTACTCCTATTCACCTATCTATGGTCAGAATTGTTGATCTGATACATTGTAATTCGTTAACCCATTGTAATGCTATTTGCTAACTGTGATACTTGATCTTTAGATTGAATGTCTCATGTTGGAGGCAACCCATGTACCCTACCCATGCTGCTTGCAATTTGCTGTTTTCCCTGACTGAACGATATACTCATTATTATTTGCTTGTTTCATTTTTGACTCACCTGAAAAGCTTACTTGTATGATGTTCTTTGCCAATAAAATTGTTAAACTCAAAACTCAAATAACTCATGAAGAAACACTAGTTTGGAACAATCCCTGTGAAAATCTGTCCATGTAATAATTATTTCTAAAGTTGGTATAAGTAGACGAAATGCAATTGGCATTGGTTATATACACACTGGAGAGGCGGATACAACAGTCTGGAGACACGTCACGGGTATTGGAAGATTTTTGGTAGAACTGAAGATCTGAAAAACGGAGGGGACGGATCCCTAGAAATCTGCCACGGTAGGCCTAATATATATTTTCTGCATTCTCACGTACTTATGGTCAAATCCCACATGGCGAAATAGGGGTTCAATATCTCTGCGGTTTTTTGTCTGTTGCCTTGTACAGCCCACTTTGAGATTCGGAAAGAGTTAAACAAGTCTTGCGTTTTATGGCCTCCAGAAGACAAAATTGAAGAGATATTGAAGCCCTATTTCGCCATGTGGGATTCGACCTTTAGTATAGTGAATAATACCTGTCGTAGTGCTTTTAACATTTAACTGCCCATTCTCTCCAAATGTTCATGTCTTTTGTGAACATCGATACTGCTGAGTTCGAGCTGGTTTATAAAATTGGTGTGGGAAGCAATTGCACCAAAGGGATAAGAGACATATTTCTTTTTTGATTAACCATGAAAAGGGTAAAACCTAAGATGGCTGGCCGGAAGGGGACAAGAATGCCTTTATATGACAAATCAGATGGTTCTATTTGTCATGAGTAGACTCGAGTCACATCCCAAGTAAAAAAATACCTTGTGTCATAAAGTCTAACACCCCGGGTCTAACACCCATAGTCCACTAGGACTAGACATTTATATACCCGGTTAGCGGATTCCTTAGTGGGCCAACCCCTGCGGAAGCTGATACCTTGCGAGATAAGGACTGATAACAGCGAGCTGAAGGGTACCAGGTGTTATGTAATGCACCCTGAAAAGTCTGCACTGAATGACAGGAATATTCTCATTGGTCAATATTGTCTCCCGCTAGGTCGGAATAGGAAATGTATGGCTCAAGCGTGCGACAGAGGCCAAGTGGACTATCGACATTACTCGTCCTAATTAATAGTAGTTATTATGCGATGAATAAGAACAGGGGCCAGGATATTGAACAAGTAACTAATGGATATGTCATGACACGTGACTGTTATCCAACAATAACATGCAACGAGGGGAGCGATTGTTGGATAACAGTCACAAGTCATGACATATCCATTAACTACTTATTTTATTACACGATAATCAATAGATAATCAATAAAAGATCAATAAATTCAAATTCAAGCCTGGCAGCCGTTGGTTTGGTCTCAACCTGTCCCGCAGTCATCGCGGACAGCTACAGCGAAAAAAAATATACGCCCGGACTGGGACTCGTCCCGCCTACCTGTAGAAGCTGAGCACAATGCACTACCCACTAGACCACCGGGTCATTCACCTCGGCGCCCGACTTGGCTTGGTTTGAATGCGTCCTGCATTCCTCTATAATTAGAATGCTATTCTAACCTTGCGCATGTGAGAGTTGTTGTGGGGGGTCACAGTCATATCAATGACTTATAGAGACCTGGTTCTAGCCAACCACTTCTTGTCAAAATCTGTGGTGCAATGTATAGGGAGTTCGATTTGGGATCTGAGAATGCAGGTTCTACCCCTACCCTGGCAATGAAAAATTTCGTAGGTTTTAACATGTAACATATGAAATATAAGGACATGTAAGGAGGCATGTTATCCATGGATAACATGCCTCCTTACAAAATTCATGATGCATGCATTATGGTATGCAATATTGACAGGTATGTGCATGGGAATATCCAGAAAAAGCACCCAAAATCACAGAAGTTGTGTAATAATTCACAATAATGTACAGTCATATCTCTATAAACCGGCCACCTCCGTTTGAGATAAAATTTGGCTGGTTCCTGAATCGGCTGGTTCTCTGAATCATGATTACAATAGAATTCAATGGCTATAATCAAATCTGTTTGATAGTATAGGTGGCTGGTAAGTGAATCAACTGACCTATTGAAGACCAGTTTATAGAGACATGACTGTATAACACTTTCGTTAAATGTCCTCCTGTGGTGGGAATGTCATGAACCTAACTCCACTATAGTGAAACAAAGGTCGGCAGCAAAGTAATGCTAGCTGAAAATCTAGCCTAGGAGGTACCCATGTGTATGTGTAAGGCACGTGGCTCCTACATTCATGCACTGCCTTTATCCCACATATCCTACACCTAATCCTGAAGGGGATTTAGCCCTGGTGTAGAACCCAGGCCTAGCACCTGGAATGATGGAAGTTACACAAATTACACATACATCTAATGTATCAGCCCCAGTATCCCCCTATACTGTAAATGGGACAGCAATGCTACACAACGCATGCATATGTTATTATCCTGTCATGGGAGAAAAGGACGTCAACGTTTATGACAAAGCTCTTTTATACCCTCATATAATATGCATGTTCATTGCTATTCATTGTGATACGTTCTAATATGCCACGAAGTATATATCACATGCCGATATGACATACGCTGCAGAGTATGTTTTTCATTATCACAAAACATCACCAATATGGTAGCCTAAATTATACTAAGGGAGTGGTCATTATTCATCAACAGGGGGGTGGTGGGTTTGAAGGGGGGGCGTAAAATTTTCAGACCCCTCCCGAGGGGGGGCTAAAAAGATTTTGACCCCTCTTGAGGGGGGGCTAAAAAAATTCACCCTCTTTTTAGCAAAAAAAGCCCGCGCGCTACTATAGATCAAAGAGGGGCGCAAAAACTCTCCGCGCCTCCGGCGGGGGGGGGGGCGCAAAAGATTTTGATTGCTGTTGAGGGGGGGCGTATACCCCCCCCCTTGATAAATAATGACCACTCCATAAATGCCTATCTTCAAAAGAGTCCCAAAGTATACATAGCAAACATAGCTTTCCCTTTGTAGTCTCATGAATCCAATATCAATATGCCCGTATATATGTTTAATGGTCGTATTATATTCGTCCATCATGGAATCACCAAGAATTCAACACTTGCAAGTAGATATTCTAGTCACAGTTATCCAACCTGACTTATCAATCAATCCTATATTGGGAAATTTGAAAGTCATGTAGAACGTCCGCATTAACTTTGTCAAATTGTATATAAAACAAACTAACATAGGCCAGATTTCTACTCGTTCTAGCTATAGAACAATTGAATGAGGCTATGTGCCCGCTACCTCATCACAACTACAAAATCCCACTTTACGGTTCCGACCACATAGTAAATCAAAACACATTACATCAAGTATAGATACTAACCTTGGTACCTGTGACGTTGTGCCTTAGTCCTGATTGGGTCAGCTTTATCACTTCCTAATGTTTAGCCTGTATAATGGCTGAGAAACCCTCCTAATGGTAAACTGGTCTGTACTGAGCACGGTACTGGGCAGGTTTTCTAATATCAAACCCAAAAGTTTTGTACATGTTTAAAGAGCAACTCTCTCAACTGAGTATGTAGTCAAGTGTGGCTACAGTGTGAAGAGGCGCTATGTCTTATACCGGGAGCCACCCGTTCTCCAGTGGTGAGCAGCTCATTCTGAGTTGCTGCAGCTACTGGAGCAAGCACTGTGCAGGTTCACCAAACGTCAACCACCAACTGACTGACTCCCATCTCCAGTAGCTTCTGCATCCACACGTCATAACGCACATGCAGCCTCCATGATGCAGGCAGTCAGCCACAGGGGGCGGTCAGTCACTCCGGGAGCTGCTCTCTGGTATACCATGCTGGGACTGTGAGTCTGCTCCATGAGCAGATGGTGAGCACATCTCTCTTTACAGATACTGGCTTCCGGCTCAAGAGCAGCCCAGTTGGTGTTACTTGCCATATGTAGGTGGTGGTAGGGTTGGCAGTGGTCAGGCAGCCTGTATTTTGGAGGTCATCTTCTAGGATTCTGATTTTGTAGTTGGCCCAGGCCCTGCCTGGATCATTGGTGTCGCCCATTCCATCGCAAGTTTCATTTTCAGAAGTTCAAGTTTAAGGCTTATTTTCTTAACCTTCCTAACCTTCTTTTATCTTCACTCTATAACTGTTATATATATACTGTCAACCTTCCTGCTTCAAACTTGCCAAGTCCTACATCGGTGTTGTCATGCACAGTTCATGGTTAAAAGGAGTGCTGTACATGAGTCATTATAAATAATGTAGATTATTGTTAATTTATTTGGAAAGGAAACCAATATCATTATCATAGCACTACATATATATAGGAGGCTGGGGATATATAAGCAAATGTCCATGACCATGGAATATTTTTGCATCGTATTCACCGAGGTGAGGCTGTCTGTATTCAACGAGTTGAATGCAGACAGGCCTCACAAAGGCGCTTCCCACGCAGACGAGCAAACAGACAGGCGGACACGGAGCGTGAAGTTACCCACCCACCATCTCAGAACAAGAAGACCACTAATACATTATTAAAGCCGTAGGCAGATCATGGCTTTGACACATTTCTAAACCAAGCTGATTATATTGTAATAATCTCCAGCCTGCCTCTTTGTTCCTTTCCTCAGTATAATTATCTTTGTTTGCTATACTGAGTAATTATCTCTTTGCTATACTGAGTACATAGTCGCTGCAGTACAGAGCTTTGAGTTTTAAATAGGTTTATTGACCAATTGATATCATTATCATGTCACAGTGAAGCTTTTACAATCATCAGCCAGTTGGTGAATAATACAACAGTCTACAGGCACATTATTATAGTTATCATACAGTGTGTAATAAATGGTTTCCACAAACAGACATCTCTTGTGAATAACGTCATATAGAAAATACATTTCTTATAATTCATATCACGACAATGCCCAGGGACAATTATATAGTGCACTCTAATTTGCGATTAAACTAGCACATTGACTTCTATAGGGAATTCATTTGTAAGACATTTATTTTCAGTACGCAGTGGGTATATGCTATTCGCTTTATACCCTACATATCATTTAATTATTAGAGGAGTCAAAGCAGTTGGTAATCCTGTGATCAAATATACTCTACATCCCCAATTACTATATTCCCACGTTACGCACAACTTCATGACGGATAAAAGTGTTTATGTTAATATCCACAGGACCAGAGACATGTAACCTTTCTGATTTTTTTTTTTCGTAAACCTGTAATAATTGGCCTCCTTCGTGATGAAACTGCATACTTTGACCTTGGATACATATGTTTAGGAATGACTGCAATATAATTGATGTCTACGTACATGTATGTCCATACTTTACAATGAATCTTTTAATTTTAGCAACGTCCATTATTCTTCACACATGCGTCGCTATGTTTATTAGATGAGATACTGCTGGGTGAGGCTTTTGGGACGTGTATGCTATATATACCATGCATGTATAGATAATTGAATAAGTTTGTTTTGTGGCAGTAGTTGATCAGAATATTTATGATGTACAGTGAGTCCTGGGGCTACATGCCCCATGCCAATTGTAGCCTGGCCATTCATACCGACCTTCCTCCCTCCTCTATCCGTCCCATGGCCCACCTACGGCAAAGCTCGAGTAAAAAAAGAAAAGAACAAAAAAAAGAAAACCTTCTTCTGTACAAGCTGTAGACCATGTGACGTGTAACACACATTTGACCTTATGTTCTAATTACCATAGGTTCATCCCACCGATATGTGGTGGCACATTATGACGCACTTCTTTCTCAAAAGACATGGCAAACCCTCGAGGGATGGGGCTACTTGCGCTTTGGCTCTTTGATGGTAGATACCAACAATGGAACTATTCTTTTTTGGTCATTTCACATTCATCTATAAAGCTACACAGTCTTTACAGCTCCCATGTTCCATAAGTCACCTGTGAACCCCCTGTTTGGCCCCCTGTAAGTTAAAATGACGGGAATTTTGTGATAACATAAGGGAGTAGTACGGAGCCCCTAATAGGACATACCAAAAATAATTTGTTTCCCAGAAGAAATATTCTTGTGGATACTGAACAATTCCTGCAGATGCTGAACAATTCTTGCGGGTACTGAACAATTCCTGTGGATACTGAACAATTCTTGCGGATACTGAACAATTCTTGCAGGTACTGAACAATTCTTGTGGGTACTGAACAATTCCTGCGGATACTGAACAATTCTTGCGGGTACTGAACAATTCTTGCGGGTACTGAACCATCCCTGCGGATACTGAACAATTCTTGTGGGTACTGAAAATATATTGTGGGTACAGGAAAAATTCTTGCGAAAACAGCAACAGTAAGAAACATTCTTGCGGGTACAGAAACTATTCCTGCGGATACAGAAACGATTTTTGCTGTAAAGAAACATTCTTAGGGGTACAAACAGAGACCTTGATAGGATATTTTTTACCCATAAAGGTTATTCTTGTGGAGACAGGAACAATTCTTGCAGGTACAAGAACAATTCTGGCTGGTGCAAGAATTTTATTGGAGGGAAAAAAAAGACTTTTTGGCAGGTGAATACATAATTCTAGCACCCAGAAGAGTAGTTCTAGCACCTACAAGAATTCTTTGTGCACCTGTGAGAATGTTTGTGTACCTGCAAAACTTTTCCTGTACCCTCAGGAATCTCCCTGTATCCGCAGGAATGTTCCAGTATCCGCAGGAATGTTCCAGTACCCGCAGGAATATTTTTTTGCATGAAAAAAAAGTTTTTGGTATGTCCTATTAGGGGCTCCGTAGATTTGGCAATTATGGTATGAATGCATAACATATCGTTCCTTTTCTCCTATATGTTCTTTTTTTCAGGTATTGACAACCCCTGTTTCTTTACACTCGGGTCATTTACAGCCCCCTTTTTTCTATTTTAGATGTGTCGACAGTTTATATGTACTCTTACCCGTTTCATGGTAACTATATAGATCTATTGGGAATGATGAATGGCGTTGAACATAGCATAGGAATATATGAAGAGGAATTCTTCGGCACACACGCAAAAAATAATTACCATTGATAATTATTTTCCAGGAGGTACAAGGCATATACCTATGCACACCTTAATACTGTAAGTCCATAAAGCCATCACACTGTATTAATCTTTATTTCCGGGAGAATGTATAATGCTGAGTTTACATATAGGCACAAGTAGCTGATATATGGTAAGAAAATCGTCATATGTAGCGGTTGCTTTTAGTCTCCAATGGTCTTCTATTCATACTACAGGTACACTATCTTAGATAAGGCTGTCCTGGATTGACGCATTTACCCATCAATAGACCCTGTATATTTCGGGTTCCACGTCAATAAAGAGTATAAAGACCATGCCTAGACGGTGCATCATCAAAAGTGTAGGGGTTCGTTCCCCCGTTGGGTGCGCAGAGCCTTCAGAGGGACTGTTCACTTGATTGTGTCACTCCCCCTATGTATACCATACCGATCCAGGGTAGTTGGAAGGTACAGAATGTCAGGCCAGGGGAAGTAGCTCAGGGGTAGAGCTTCCGCTTTGAAGTTGGAGGGTCCCGGGTTCGAGTCCCGGTTTCTCCATGACATTTTCCACTAACAACTACAGTGGTGGAGAAACCGAGTGGTCCTGCCTCGCAAGGGGGCTCTTTAGAGAGCTCGGTACCTGGGACGGTATGGTATACACATGCGCTTTAACCTGCTAATACTTGGGGACTTAGAAACAGGTGGCACCCACAGTGTATCCTGGGAACAGGATAAAGCCGTACTGTGTGTGACTTAGTACTGGTACCGTTCAGACTGGACTGGAGGACCGGTTCTGGCGAGATACAGTTGAAGCTGGTTGGGACGAGTGTAGGGGTTCGTTCCCCCGTCGGGTGCGCAGAGCCTTCAGAGGGACTGTTCACTTGATTGTGTCACTCCCCCTATGTATACCATACCGATCCAGGGCAGTTGGAAGGTAGAGAATATCAGGCCAGGGGAAGTAGCTCAGGGGTAGAGCTTCCGCTTCAAAGTTGGAGGGTCCCGGGTTTGAGTGCCGGTTTCTCCATGACATTTTCCGCTGACCACTACAAAAGTAAAGATCTTTTACTAGATTGGCACTATCATTGCTCTTTGGTCTATCATTAAGGTGGGCCACACCTTTGGAAAGTAAGGTATATTTATGGGCATTTCTACATTCTTTACTACATTTACAAACCACCAGGATGCGAATGGTGGTGTATATAGCCAAATAATGGTATGTGGTAAGTTCAACTAGGCAAAATAGTGGTCCTGACCAAGAATTAAACTCTCAACCTATAGAACCTCAAACATTCTACCTCAAGGCTACATAGGGGTTAAGCGTTAATGGTTCTACATATAGGCCACTCAGCACTATATTCATTTACGATTCAAATATTAGAATATGCCAGGGCCATATGTTCAAAATGCCCTTATGGACAAGTAACATTCAAAGCCATCTGAGAAGATTATAAAGATGTGTAATTACTCTAAGATATCTTAAGATTTCTCTGACTATCAAATGGGCATGCAATTAAGGTTTTATTGTAAAAGTTTGGTAAAGATCTACGGTAGTTACATTTAGACCATGGGAGTGTTCCACCTTAAGAGCGAACTGTGCTCGTATAGATCGATAAATGACACTTTGTCCATGCATGATCTAGTAGAAGCCTAGAAATAGTAAGGAGATTGACACCCAGTTCGCATATTGGATGGTAACTGGAATGGCCATAATCATAATCTTGTAGCTTCTTAACACAAAACGTGAATACATGCCTATTGAGTGTTCCACCTTAAACACCGTACATAAAAACCTATTGAGGTTCAAAAAGTACCTGTCTGGCACTTTGGTCCAGATGAAATTGATACTGCATATGAATATACATACTTAGGTGTAACCTTTAACCACAATGGATCCTTCAGCAAATCCTTGTTGAAACAGATCAGCCAGCCAAAAAAGGCGAGATACAGTGTTACCAGTAAGGTCAGGAAACTTTAACTGCCCATTGACATTGAATGCCACCTATTCGACAGCTGTGTACTTCCTATTTTAACCTATGGTAGTGAGGTATGGGGATACTCAAACACACCACAGATAGAGGTCTTTTATACCCAGGCATGCAAAAATACCCTACATGTACATAAAAACACAAGTAATAGCATCACACTGGGCAAATTAGGGAGAATGCTATTATGCCATCAAATAAATCAGCAGATGCTAAACTACTGGGCAAGAATAGTTAACGGAAGTGAAACCAAAATAATCTACAGGGTTTATTCCCTGATGAAAAACCTTTATATGAGTGGAACATACAAATCTAAGTGGCTCGAGAAAATATGCGGGAAACCTAATAACCTTGGCCTATCATACCTTTGGCTTCAGAACCAGTTTGACCCAAAATGGTTTAAAGGGAGAATATGGCTGATCAGCAAACACCAGCAATGGCAAAGTTGGTGTAAGTCATTAACAAACTCAAGCATATGCCGGAGCTAAAGGCTATTTAAATCTGCACTGAAAATAGAACCATATCGCCTCAAGATTGATAAGAAATACTGAATCCCACTCACTAGATTTAGAGCAGGAAACCATAAGCTGCTGGTCACAGTAGGCTGCTTTAACAACATTGATATCCAAGACAGGCTCTGCCCACTTTGTACTAGGGGAGAAATAGGTGATGAAATGCACTACCTTTTTACATTTCTAATTTTTTATCAAGAACGTTGTAACTTTCTAACGCCCCTCACGATGAGACTGAGGGCCGACACGACTCTGAATTGTTCAATAGTGCTGACCAGACAAAAGTACAAACACTGTCACAGTTTGTCCAGTGCATGATGGTCAGCATTACAAAGCAAATGTCAACATCTAACTCTGTAACTGGTGCTGCTGAAACTGATTGTATCTAATCATAATCCTCAAGCATTGATTACAGAATCTCACATGTATTATCCTAGTCTTGCTAATGAAGCCAGTAAACAGGTGCTACACTGGTATCCCTAATCAAAGATCTAAGTCATAGGTATAAAAAGAAAGAAGTGTTATACTTACTTGTGTGTCAAAATAGTGTGTTAGTATAGTAGAACAAGTGACTTCAGTATTAACATGAAAAATGGTGCTGCTGAAACCACTTTGATGGATAAGCAAATTAATATTTTTGTTTAACTATATATATATATATATATATATATATATATATATATATATATATATATAATTATAATTATATATATAATTATATATATATATATATATATATATATATATATATATATATATGTCATCTTCTAGACTATAGCCACCACTGCTATCCCACTGAATCCCCTGCACATGTACTTTTTTAAAGCATTAGTACATGTAGTAGCATTAGATATTGTTTAATAACTTGCATCTCGTGTATCTCTATGAGGTTTTGATAAATAAAATCATTGTCATTGTCATTGAAATTATGTGTGTTCTACGAGTGTATCATGTATAACTTCTATTGACACTACGAGCTATGTCACTTTCTTTACAAATCAGTGTCTATATTCCGGAGAGAGAGAGAGAGAGAGAGGGGGGGGGGTGTCCTGCCCGCCCCCACATGGACGACTCGTGCAAGACTCATTAATTCCAAGAAGAAGGCTTGTTGGGTTTTCACTAAGGCCTCAGCCCACGCAAACACGGCCAATAGTGGAGGCGATTTTTTGCTACATTCTCATGAAATGTTATTGCTATAGTGCCTAAAGTATAGGGTGTGGACATTCTTATATTGTAAACATGAGATCCAAAAATGTAAACATGAGATTTCAGTGGTCATTTCATGGGTGATCTTTCTCCTTGTGTGCCATATTTACAAACTAACCTGCACCTGCATAGACTCTGTGATTGGGTGGGGGTCAGTATATAAACACAGCAAAATATAAATAACAACACAGCAGTCACACAGATCGCAGGGTCTTGTACTGTAAAAATCAAACCTGTCTGATATCCAGTTGCAGAGACTCATCAGTGTGAAAGTCTGCAATGACCAACTGGATTTAGTAACCAAAAACATCTTTTGTCAACAAAAACGTGCCTGAGATCACCCACAAACCCTTCCCCACATAAACAATGCTCTGTCAACATTCAATTTCTGCATTGAAAGTATAACAAATATCACCATATAAGCTGTGTTTGTGTGTACTTTCATGAGAATAGCTGCGATTCTTGGCGAAAAAATCGCGTAGTGGAGCCTCCACTATTGCTGATAGATGGTTATTTGGGTTCTATTCCAGATGAACGATTTCTTGCGATGTCTATAATTGGGTTTCTAGATTGTGCTCAAGGACACTTAGAGACATTCAATAGTTGGAGTGGTAGAACTTCTTAGGGCAGCCTGGACAATGCTAAACCTGTATTGTAGCTATCCATGATGACTAATTAGAATAGATAAAGATGGGTGAGGCTTATGAGGAGTTACACTTGGTCTGAGAATAATAGATATCATACCCAGGATTAATGAGCACAAAAGTAAGTATGATTAGACCAAGAGGGATGAACGGAGGAGTCTCTAATTACTGAAGCCTCATCTTTCTTCCCTCGGTGCTGCCCAATGGAGAAATGGCTCAATGGAGAAAAGAAAAACGATCTAAAGCATTCTAACTCTCTAGCCCCCAGTGTACGTCTCCGCCTAGTGTAAAAACGACATAGGCGACTGAGAATAGTTCAAATGATAAATAAAGCTCCACTGAAGCTTTCTAACGACAGCAACAAGGAATTAGTACTCATCATTAGTGCTATAAAACCATATTACAGTCTAATGTTTTAAATGGTTTCACTGTAGAGAACCTTATTCCTGCTCAGTCCCAGAATAAGGCAGCAGTCCTGAGGTCATCCCCATTTTGCATAGAGCTTCTCACGATTCCCTACAAAAGTGAAGTCATTACATAATTGATAGCCAGTTAAAAGCAGCTGGTCCTAACTAGCCCCTATGTGAGATTCCCAGCTCCAATATGGCTCTTCGCCCCTCTAGTCCTTACACAATAACAGTAAAATCTTTTGAATTTGAATTTGTTTGAATTTGAAATTCATTTTATTGCTTCTTATCCACTGCATTTGTCTTCCATCTGCACTCTGGGTTAGAACAGCCCCTCCATGTTGACCAGGTAAAACAATTCTAGCCACTGGGCTCTCAAATCCAGTGTAAAGCTTTGAGGTATGACGTCATAGACAACTGATGATCCCTTGTAATCTATGTGAATATTTGTAATAAAGAAAAGACGGTCATTAATGCTAATTTGCATTGTCCCTTGGCACAGGTATTGCCAAGATTTAGTACACCAAGGTCAAACTCTAGCAAGTTCTCAGGTTCACACCATGATCACATTCACCAAAAACGCATTTCTTAACATTTTGGAAAAGGTTTCGGTAAAAAAAGACAAAGGGTTGTGAAAAGGTTTTATTATGTTAAATCGTTTTGAATGTGAAACTCTTTATAACTTAATAAAAACGTTTTAACGTTCGCTTTTTCAATATCTGTCTAATGTTGGTAAAAACTTTTTTAAAATTACCTTTTTACGTTAAAATTATGTTTTCCTTCTCTAAGATACTCTTTTTAACATTAAAAGAACGTTTCTTTTGCCAAGTGGGTTCATATTCTAGCAAATAGCAGGAGAGGTTGCTGATTGCTCCCTAGGAGTATAATGTTATATATAGCGTAGATGTCTACATAATTGGAGGTTGATGTAGTAGGCTACCTGGTCAGAATACGTTCTGTACAGCTTGGATCAATGTTAAGTGTCCCATGTTGACTGTATCCCAGTTTCTGTCCCTCCTATTCCCCCTCCACACCGTCCACCTTTTCCATCCGGAGCCACTCTTGGCTCCAATCCTAAAAGCTATCTTTCCTTCCGTTTCTATCATTGTCCTCTGAATTAGGAATGGTCACTCACACGGGCAGGTGATGGGTAGGTGAATGTCACATTCTAATTTCCATTACCCTGCTCTCTCTAGGCTACCTACCTCCATGTTTGAATACTACACTTGAATTAGAAATGAGCTAACAGTGTGTTGTTTGGTACAACCATTAGGCGATTTCCTGCACGTCCATGCACCACAACCTAAAAAAGCCGATGGTTATAGGCATTGAAAGAATTCATCTATATAGAGGCCTGTATCATAATTGGGTAGATGCACATATTGGTTCTGGCCTGAGATCATCTACAACCATATACATGAAGATCATTCATGTATATACATGAAGAGTTTGGTTCCAAAACGCAATAAACACCATTTTGGAAAAAATGGGTGTTGATATGAGAAAACAATAGGTTGGGGTCAGTGAAAAATGTTGCAAAATCATTTTTTTCCAAAACAGTCACCATTTTGCACCTAGGGCCCACCTAAAATCCACCTTTTTTTCCAAAATGACATAAATCCCACACCTGTTTTGTTCCAAAATGCAATAAATCCACTCAGGCAATCATTGTCATGATATGTATATTCATTAATAACCTTATTTCCATAGATTGAATGGTTTGTAAATGTCATATCATAGTGTTTTGTAAGTTTTATAACCTTATTCCCAATAAAAACTAACTTTGCTGGTGAGAAGAGAGGTATATAGGTGTAAAAGCTGTTGTGATGGATTTTTTGCTTTTGGAACAAAACAGCATGGATTTATTGCGTTTTGGAACAAAACAGGATTTATTACATTTTGCAAAGAAATATATTATAAATCACCTTTCGTCTGTGAAAGAACCTTCAGTGTTAAAAAAGTACTTGAAAATGTTTCATTTATATCCAAGTAAATGAGGAAAGTCAAATATAGAAAAGAAAACTTTTGTGGCAATTATGTGGATACAATAAAGAGAAATGTTGGATTTATTGCGTTTTGGAACAAAATGGTTTGTGGATTTATTGCGTTTTGGAAAAAAATGGGATTATACCACTTAATTTATCCATGAAGGAGGACTCAAGGATTTCAAAGTGAAATGTGGAGGTGTTTTATTTATGGTCCCCTAAATATTTGAACTCACAATATTTTGGAATGATAAATGTCTCATTATCTCAAAACACCCAAAATGGATTTGTTGCGTTTTGGAACCAAACTCTTCACATTCCCTTATCTATACACGTTATGATTAATGGTGTGCCGACATAATACATTAATAACCTTGCAGTATAGCAATGGCTGGCTAGAGATAGGCTTAAAGAGTCATAGAGTCTCTATATGGCAATAATGATGTTGGTCCAAGCGTACATAGGTACAGACATGTAGAGGCATTTTGTAACACATTTGTCATTATAAAGGGTGGTCCTCAACAGTGGCTGGCTTTGGTCTGGAATGATTGGGGGTAAAGGACCTGCATTCTAGGTCATTTTATGAGTGTTCTTCCCCTGCCTGTCAGAACATAATATTATATCAAACCCTACAGGGTAAAAGAGACTGTCTTGTTTTTGCCACATTTAGTCTTCACAGAGCTATGTACACCACATCCTTTGTTGACAAGTGATTCCTTGGGTTTGGTCCCAGAAAAATGGCGTATTCCACTGGTTTTAACCTGATGTGTAGATTATACGAGGCTCAGGCAAGTGGCAACAGGGGGTATAGAGGTGATGGGGGTTTGGCTCCTTTCAGGATACCTACTACATTTGTGTATTTTGATTTAACATATTGATTATGGGTTACGAGAGACATGTATGAGAGAAATTATAATAAAAGTAATTATGAGGGATCTAGGACAGAATACTCTATGACCTATGTGATGTACCCTCAGTGACTTCCGCCAGTGGCCATCAACAATGAAGCAGGGGGGGGGGCAGGCTGTATAGTAGTACATCTATTGTGTAGGGTGCAAACCTATAGATACAAAATGCAATTCATACATGAAATGAATGCTATCCATTTATATATTACGGTGAATATAATACGTCCACTTGTAGATCTCCGTTATCGGCCAGCACATAAAATATATCTAGATTCTGAGTGAATCAATGAGTCACTCATCCCTGCCTCTGCTCTACCGATATGTCAAGCCTCACGAGGTGCAAAGACCCGACCTGTTCTTGATGTGTTGGGCTTCCAGGCAGCAGCAAACGCAGACCATAACCTTTGTCGATAGGTGATTATGTGGGTTTGGCCTTAATGGCTTCCTCCAGTGTCTCCTATTGCTCTAGGGGCCTATAATGGAGGGTGGAGGATTGATGCCACCATAGGACACCCTATCACAATAATGAAAAGATGAGGCCCTTATCACGATGACTTGTATTGGCAAACAGGTGTGGCAAATTGCTTAATTCTGATTAGATCCTAGAATAGAGAATCATATAGTTTCATAACATTGGATATACTTACTTGAAGCTATATATGCGTTGACAAATTATGTATGTCCACAGTGATTTACTGTCTGATCCACTAGAAATGAAGGGAGGGAGAAGTCTTAATTCACCCTACCTTGTCCAGTTGCGCATCACCACCAATGGTATGAACGAAATAGGCCTACAGAACTATGGTGCATGGTTGTCTCTTAAGCTAAGATTTCTGTTGCAAATAAGCAGACAAAATACAGATACAGGTGGCGATGTCTGATGGCTTAGTCGGAACTCGCTTCTTGAACCTGGAAGATGCGACAAAGGAAACACGGCGTCACTCATTTCGACTAATTTTAAGTTGGGTA
The DNA here is from genome assembly GCA_949317995.1 of Acholoe squamosa. Lineage (NCBI taxonomy): Eukaryota > Metazoa > Annelida > Polychaeta > Phyllodocida > Polynoidae > Acholoe > Acholoe squamosa. Next base: position 58,641,508 of record OX439042.1, read on the forward strand.
TAGACTAAGATACGGTCCTACCGCGAGCAGTATCCTATTAGGGCGACTCATAAAAACACAGGATGTCAGCAAGGAAGGACGACCATGGCTTTGTGATTCTTGTCAATACATAATGATTGCTGAAAAGGTTCTAAAGAATTATCATTCTTATTCATAAATCAACATATCAATCATCTTACCAAAATTCTTTAGGGCTTGATAGCTTTGGAATACCTATTTATTGTGCAAAGAATTCCTGACATCTTTCTGGAATGATCGGTTCTAAATCCATCGTTTAAACCTAGAATGGTCGTCAGCTTTTATATAACCTATTCCAGCGTACCTTGAACCACTTCTGATTGATCTGTCCTGCTTTTATTTTTCGTTTGAACGACGGTTGACTACAGAAATCTTTAGGTTTCTTCTATGTGCCTTTTCTGTGTCTTTTTTCCTTCGAATAAATTTTCCTTTATTGTTTGTTTGATTTTTCTTTCTTATAATTGCAGTTTTAGACAAACTATTTGATTCTTTTCCCTTTAATATTCAACAAGTAAAATAATTACTCTCCGGACTAGGTCATCTTGACAGTAGCTTATACCAGTCTATTCTACCTTTTGGACAAGCATTGGCTCAACATGGAGCAATGCTGAGTTTTTGTGGATTGCTTGTTTTTTTCTCAACTTCTACATTGCCCAGTGAGCGATCAGGTCCACTGACGTGTGACCCAATAATTATCTGTCCACAGACAGATCCAATTATGGAGGCCTTTAATAAGTAACCCACTTCAGACAGATTTACTGCACAGACCTAGCCATGCTTCACTCTTACAAATCAGCTTTGTTCCCTATATCTATCATTGTTCACCTACCAAACACACTGAGAACTGCACACAGCACTTAGTGGTTGGGGTCGACACCCATAGCAAGGATGGATTGGTCCAATGTCGGCTTATATTGGTCCAATGTCGACTTATATTGGGCCAAGCATGGACAAGCATGGCCCAATGCTCCATTGCTGATTAAGCATAGACTGGGGTTGGATGAAGTGAATATTATCTCCTTTAAAATAAATATAAATTCCTCATATGATATAGCTACTTTGTTTGTGCTGAAAAAGGGGTATTTCTAGTTGTCTTTTGGAATTATCACATAATATTTGTGATCTGTTTGGTCAATTCATTGACTCTACATATTGCATCAGGAAGGCATTTCTCAAGATGGTACGACTAGACAACTTCCAAATGGTAGTGGGATCCCTCACTGTAATGCCATTACAGCCCTGCATCTATAGTGGTCACTAATGATTGCACTGGTACGACTGCCCTACCAAACCCAATGTACTTGTTGCATTAAGTCCTGATCGTACAGAGCAGTTGTAGTGCATTACCTGCGATCACCAAATATAATTTTGAGGGTTTCAAATCGTAGTCACTGTGTTCAGTCGTACCATCTTGAGAAATGCCTTTCAGAGCTTTTTTTCAGGTCATAAAAATCAATAGCTGTGTTCTGGCAGGAGATTGTATAGCCAACACACACTTAGCACGCCTATTATATTGAAATGCGGTTGGAAGCATACCGATATCAGCCACAATGTTCCGTCTCTAAATCATATGGAGAACCCATTACCCTTGATTCATTTCACCTAAAGTTTGCACCCAGTAACCAAATAAAAAGATGGATGTGATTGACCATAATTATGGTCTGGCATTGGAATTACCGTTGTCTAAATAATGGGGATCTTTATGTAGGAAATGACAGTGTGGTATTAACTGACATGATATTGGGAGTGCTACAAACTGACCAACACTTTAGGGCTAAATCTGTATTTTAACATACTGCAGATGTGGAGCGGGTAAACATGGCATTTCCCAAATGATTGAAAAATGTCTCTTCCCTACCTGTGATGCAGACATAGATTATTGGTTGCCACAGCAGTGTGTCTTGTATGCCTGATAACAGACATATAGTCCACTAGGCCTCAGCCGCAGAAATTCATATAGGAAATTTATCGCTCAATCGCGCGACAGAGGCCAAGTGGACTATCGACATTTGGGTCAGATGGCAGAATGCTTGCCTATATATGCATAGTTTGGGAGTTCAGGTCTCTCTTTGAAATTTCTAATTACATTTTAAACGTTATCTCACTGGATGCAGTTAGTGTACATAAAGGAGTTCTCACCATGTCAACAGGGTGCTGCCACCAATCTTTGCACCTTGATGACGGGTACACTCCTCCAAATTCATTGAATAATGCTTTTGGACTCGGCACAAATTTCAGAAATGAGATCACTATCAGTGTAAAAACGAGGAGCCAAAAATGATTATGGAAAGACGGAGAGTATCCTCTGGCTCTGTTATCGCATATAGAGGGGTAACCCTAAATCACTTTATCCAGTCCCAGTGTACGCCAGACAGTGCATACTAACTGAAAAAGGAACATATATTACTCAGAGTAATTAATGCAATGCGATAAAAACTACTTTATTCAAGTTGGCTTCTGACTCAAGGGAGGCTGACATTTACTCAGTATTCATATTTTAGTACCGCCTGTGTTAGCTTGTCTTATAACTAGTCAAAGCAGGTTGCAGCAGGAGTCCAAGAACTTATTTTAAATGATACTTTGAAGAAGGTCCCATTATTATTGTGGGGCCATAACACTAATTTTAACTACATGGAAGTACTGAATATATTCAACAGATTGAATTACTGTTTATCTCTCGGTTAGTTGCAGTTAAACTGTATTTTTCCCTTTTTTTTCTTTTTTTTTTTTACTTTAGATGGATTTGATTGCACAATGGACAATGGACGCACTATTGCTTCATCCCCAAAAAGCTGGTTTTGTTACCCCAGAATCAAAAACAAATGAAAACGGTAAGAGCAACATTATCAGTTCATTCTGTCCTTGACATTATTGGCCTAAGGACAATGGAATGATTTTTTCTGAGATCATAATCTGGAAATATATTCATCAATTTCTGATAATATTCCCATCACAGTTTTTTTTTGGCTCACTGGATAAGCTACAGTAGTGACATGTATACAGTAGCCACAGTTCTATATGTGCTTGTCACTCTCCCAGGTAGCAAATGTGGTGTGGCCCTACTGTGGCCCACACTATACTTGGTGTGGCTTCTGATGTGGGCCGCAAAGGGCTAATCAATGGGCTGCTGACAGTTTCTGTCCTCAGTGAGTTGTGTGGGCCACACTGGGCTAACCAATAGGGGCACAGATCAGTGTCACAGTTGGTTGACTGCTTTGGGTTCAACATGGGTTTTTAGTGTGGCTGAAGGTGGGCTGACCACATTAATCAGGTGGCGCCATTTGGGATAGATATTATAGAAAATCTAATTTTTCTAATATTTTGAACCCTGAAAATGTGCTGCTACCCTCCAGGTGCTAGCCCCTCCGCTTGGCCTCCATAGTTGGAAGGAGACTAAACATACTATATTACTATCCCCTTCTTCATAATATAGTAGAATCACCAATTTGAACTTAGTTGTCCAAGGCATGTCAACCAGACCTAGTCCAATAACATTCTAGCCTTCAAGTTCATAGTTCCTCCCAATGGGTAGTATACCTCAATATAAAATGATTACCACAGGAATGGTGTAGTCACATAAAAAACTGCTGGCATCACATAACTTTGCACATTTGAAATGTATTTTGTAAGTAGATCCAAACTCTGAGAACATTTGTGTACTGTTACAATTTATATGTTTCATTAGCCTATTTTGTTATACTATACTAAAGGAAATCCATCCTGAATTGTATGGAAAGCTGTACATTAGATATAGTGGGGTCATCTAGTGTCAAAGTTCAGAACTCCCAGCTGAGTATGCCTTGTGCAAGCCCATCCTCATCCCAATCTGGGCACTTATTTTTGTAGCTGATCTATACCTGATTCAAGGTGCCCACTTTGAAACCAATCTGTACCCAAAGTGTTTGCCCATTTTGAAGCTGCTCTGTGCCCAAATCAGTCAGCCTGATGTGGCCCACACATCTTGCTGAGGACACAAACTGTCAGGAGCCCAACTGTCTCAGTTCAATTTGTCCTATTAGGGCAACCCAATGAGGCCCTGACTGGAAACCTACCATCTGCCAAACCTAAAAACATGAATGGTATTCTGCCCACTTTGAACCAGCTTATCTAAGCCAAAACTGAATTGGCCCAAAGCAGGCTTGCTACATTACTATAGGCCATCTAAAATAGATTACTGTGTTCTGGCAGGTATTTAGATAGTCAACATCACACGTGCTGTGTCCATAGAAATAAAATCATTGGCATCACTCTAGTGAAAATCGGCCACTCTTTCTGTTAGCTGCAACCGTCTCTCATGGTATGGAGCAATACCAGTGCAATCGGCTAAACCGCTCCCCGCCTGTACATTTTTCTCCATCCTCAACCCTTTGAGGGTCACAGAACGCAGTAAGAGAAGATGCTCATATGTCATCATAATCCGGTGAATACATGAAGTCCTGCAGAGTATTAAACTCACTATTGCATTGGTACTGTATCAATACCTATTGATACCTCTGACCCTATACAGGAAATTGGACAAAATTCTTGTGATTTACAATAATGACAAGAGCCCAGATTTGCTGATATTTCGATTCACAAGGATTTCAGATCCATTTGTCGCATAGTGGGATTTGGCCTTATAGAGAGTGAAGATCCTGGTTCATATACAAATTATCCAGGAGACACGAAAGGGGCCATGCAGCCCCGTTCTTGGTGAAGACAAACATCAAGAGCTACCCTCTTTTGCACCAGAATATGCGTGTATGTATACACCTGTTTTTATAAAGGTGTGTACTGCAGCGTCAATAGCCGGGTTTGAAATAACATTTAGATGTGATTTGAGTGCCCACACAGAGTCAGACTTGATCCCTAAACTCCTTACAGACCCTCTAGGCTTAGGGACAAGCCATTTACCATCTGGATGGTCGGGGGACAGATTCTGATAGGAGAAGGCAAAGCTCAGTGAAGCCTAGGAATGAGATTCCATTTTTAGTTTGCAGGTTTCGTACTGTAGTCCTCTGTGATAACCCCCCCCCCTCCAAAAAAGGGTCCATAAAATAGAGATTTGGAGCAGGGACGATTATATCTTTTCGATCTATGGGCCAAGATTTCAATTTTGTTTACACCACTCGGTGTACAGTTACAGAAGGTCGGCTGAACATATACCATACTGTCGTGAATAAATGCACTGAGCTTGTCCAACCTATCATGTAACAAAGGACTGGTTCCTTCCAAGTGTTGGCAGCAGTTTACTTATTAACAGCTACCGTGATGGTGCCCAATTGTAATGTTAGCGGATTGAAGGCTGCACAAGTCATGTAGAAACCCATAATATACATACATGTATATACATACACAACCTGTATAGGAGTGCATGTATGTATTGTAGATATACAGTCTGTGGCTAGAAAAACTGGCAGAGAAATGATCTGAGTCTAATCCCAGGTAATCCTATGTTGTGGCCACCCTCAGTCACCTCACGCCGCCTCCAGGTGTACCAAGCAGGTCTGAATGCTGTATGGGAGAACACCTTAATTTAGATTTACAAAACTACACCTGTTATACAGTGACATCTATATGGAAGATATAGGAGATATCGTATATGGAAATGACGTACTGGTATGCATAGGGAGTGGAGTGTGTTGTGAAGTTCTTCAGGTTCTGAAGAGTTGAAGAGGGGAGCAGTGAAAGGGCCTTATGTGGATTACAGAGATAATCTGACGGGATTTATTAGTGGTAAGTGCGTGCTCATTGTGCACTGTGTAAGGCTACTTGTGTATATGATGTATTTAGCCATAAGCCTTGTGTACATGTGAAGTGAGCTATAGAAGGAAAAAATTGTGTCTCTGTGCTGCCTTTTCTCTTGAATCTTTGCCTGTTTGCCCAATTCTAGTGAACCTTTACATTTATCTCATAGTATTATAGTTTAGAATGTTAGAATTTTTAACGGTCTGTTTTCTCCTAGTTACATGGCCATTTAGGGTGATGCCTGTGAGATACATGGGAGGGTTATCCGGCAGAGTGTGCCTGGTGAGATACAGAGCGACAGTCTGTAGCCTTACAGAAAGTTAGATCATCATTGGAAACCGTGTGTTGATGGTATTCATCAACTTGTCCTCAACAACTAATGCCATCATGTTGTGTCAACTTTCACATTCAACCATATTTCAACCTTTCATTAATTGTTGGTTGCCATCCTTGTCAATATTTAGCCATATTGATTCAACATAAGTGTGCTTAATGGGTTGTCGTATTTAAAATGAAATTAAGCTCCGTCCATTTTGAATTTACTTGGCAGATCTATGCTGTCTGTCATGACTCTTGTAAAATATCTTCAGGTACATTTCACATAATACGTTACCTAGTTCTCTCTTGGCAATATCCACCAATTAGAATGGTTCTGTATTCTTCAATAAAGTTGCGCATTGTAAATATAACTGGTGTATGCTACACAAGATCGAACATTACCACGTGTAGTTAGTTCTACTGTAAAGGGAATTAACAAAAGTGAGATTGGCATAAGCCAGACTCAATGAACTGAGAGTAGTTGTAAGGACGATATCATCATCAATAGTAATGATAATATTATTTCAACAAGTGCTGACTGAAGGCAAACCAGATAGATAAGTTCATCTCAGTGAAAAGGTGTTGAACCATGTAAGATGATAGATAAAATACTTGGCAAAGTGTAGATTTGGATCTGACCCAATGAATGAAATATTGCTACACCGTCACTGTTACACACACTTGGTTGTACAGCTTTGCCGAAGGCCTGTCTGACTTTGAATGTTGCTGTGAATGTAGGAAAAGGGGAATCTGTTGATAACCAATATTCAACTATTTTCTTAGACCTACCATACCTTCCGCACTAATAGGAATCCATTCTATTGCCAATATTGGCAGCCTAGGTAGTAACAGAGATAATGGGTCCGACGTCCTCCAAGAGTATTTTTATGTGTCTGCCCACATTACTTGAATTCAATTCCCTAAGGTCCACATAAAAAGATGCACCAATTAAGCCATATGGTGACTGACTCACTGGTGGAATAGATGTATCATATCGACCTTCTGGGCGTGTCTCACCCTCATTTAGGTTAAGCAAAATGCACCAATCGATGGAGAGTTACTCGCGATGCATACCGGTACATTCATGTATCCATGATGAAGATCAAAAGGGAAATTCCCCTTAAATAGTACATTGTATATCATCAATCTTCTAATTGACATGACAGAAGAATGCTGCTGGACAGGATGTCTCATGAAGGAAGTTCAGTTATATCAGAAACACGCACACAGAGGAGTACCAGCCGCAGTGCATTATGCTCTCCCCGCAAATCAGGTAAACCTTCATAAATTTCCCACTTTTTAACGTTTCTAACTTTTCCAAAAGTTTGTTTTGAACATAAAAAAAAAGCGTCAAAACATGTACACAAAGTAAAAGTTTATAAAAGTGTGTATTTCTCCATTAAAAAAACGTAATTTAGACAAATTTCACTAATAAACATTTTATTAGGATAAAAAAACGTTGAAAAGAATCCTTTTTACTTAAGTTGGAAATACGTTTAAAAACGTCCTTGAATGTGATTAAACGTTTTTACAGACTTTTTTTTTCACCAATCCTATTCCAAACGTTAAACAATACATTGTACTTATTAGCATCTTTGCCAAGGTCAGAGGGAATATAAAAGAGCTGACAGCAATATTCCTGTAAGCATACCTTTCTGTGTGATTATGTGTGTATTATAACAGGATTGTTCATTAGGAAAATGGGTACACAACATACCTAATGTACTATGTGTCATGTCCTAATGTGAGTGAAGATCCCTTATCTGTAGATGAAGGAGCAGAGGAGAGATATGCATATACCATAATAAGGCCTTGATAGAACAGATGTATAACAGTATACCCCATACAGTGTGTGGGAAGCCAAGAAGGTGTTATGATAAACGAGAGGAACCATCTAAACTATAGAGATGCATTATATGAAACCAAGAGTGTAGCCAAGCGCCGTACAGTAGGGTGTATGTGAGTCTACTTATGTGGTGTGACCCTTGTAGTATGCTGACAAAGGCCTGTTACAAAATATTTTTAACATTAGTGATCTATAAGGACAGACCTTGATAAAGCATGGCGACACCATCGCGATCGTTGATATAAGCATGTACTGTACCTCCATGATAGTGGGTGTGGACCACTAAAATCAACATGGCAACATGGGCTATTTTAGGCTTAGTGACGTGGGACATGAACAATTTCTTAAAATTGACATGAACAATTTCTTAAAATCGACATGGTGACATGACCATTTCTGAAAATTGACATGGGGACATGGCCATTTTTTTAAATCGACATGTGACATGGGGGACCCCCTTTCCACACCCCCATGATACATGCATGAGAGACACTACTAGTACCCCAAGATAGGGCCAAGATACTGAGACTCCGTCCAAAAGACCAATAGCTAAATATAGCTCGACGCAATAGCCACTTCTAGAATATATTTTGATCTCCGAGACACCTTTGGGGAGTTTGATGCACAATAAGTAACATTTTTTTTATCAACCAATTACAGCTACTTTCATCGTAACCGGAAATGGGCGTCGAACAGCAGCGTCTACTGCCGCTGCATCTCGGCAATCGTCGTCACTGCTGCAAGGTCCGGGAATACCCGAATATATTGCCGAGTGTAACCGAACCGGCGTCATCCCAGTCTCCTATTTCCTCCGTCACGTCAAGGACGACACGTTCGTCATGCGTTACCGCGGTCTAGGACCGCTAGGAGCCAAGGCTCTGGCACGGCCTCTAGAGGTAAGAGGGGAATGGATGGGGACATATGAGTAGGCAAAATACTGTGACAATATGTGATTACTTCCCGCGGTTTTGTAGGATCTTACGTAAGTTGTTGATGCTAACATACAAATTCTTTTTTATTTAAGTAGAGCAAGGTATGACATATCTAGCGCCCATAGCCTTTGGCCATTTCTGAAAACAAAACTTTCCTGTTTTTCAAATGCTGTTCATAGAGACTGCACAAAGTTATAAGAACAAAAAAGGACATCAAAAAGGACCTGTACCATGAGGATTAGTCCTGCGATACATGAGGCTATGTCGATAACCTAGTTTATTAGTAACTTTATGGTGCCTGGAATATTAACAGGTCCTAAAGCTGAATGATGAACCTATTAATAGTCTAGTTCATAGATGAGAACTGCTATATGAATGCCATAAATACTCCCCCCCCCCCACCACCACCACCATTACAAAGACCTTAAATAAGAATCAGATGTTGATCCAATTATGCTCGGTTCATATAAACTTCAGGACTAGGTGCAATGCTCTAAAAAGATCCTAGGCCATGTCCTTGCAGACGAACACTCTATTCAAGGCCCTTCCTTAATGGATATATAGATACAACATATTGAATATTTTATTCTGATACCTTGCACGATTGCCTGTGCTAATAGACGAGGTTCTTAAAGGTTCCATATAGCAGTGTTCCCGTTACTATTCCCTAGGCCAACACACAGAGTCTCGTTTGAATTTACTCCCTAGCTAATTCCTAGTGTACACCTGTACCTGGAAAGGAATTTATATAATACTTTATTCGAAACCATGATACATTTGTGACATCGACTAAAATAGCAGGCCCTGTCCGGATGGATGCCATTATACCATCAGGAAATTTTTCTTTTGTTAACAGTTGCAAAAAAAAGAGAGGAGCCCCAAACTTAAATGCATGCTGGCATATGAAGGCACTAAGACCCATAGTCCACTGGGCCTCTTCGGCCAACTTTGGCCATACATTTCCTACCTAAAAGTGGGCCGAAGAGGCCCAGTGGACTATGGGTAAAAGGGCCAAAACCCATTACCCAATATCCCAATAATCCGCACCTTTATCGGCTGAATATTACGTAATACACATAGATATTGATCAGTTTCAGACACGGGCGGAGAACTAGTCCCAACCACATGCTCAGTGTAGTTCTCTCTAGTAGTATAGACAGGGTCTGACAGTCAGCAAAGTCCCCAGTCTCCCCTGTGTTTACACAACCCACCCAATCCACATAGCTACTTTGAATATGCATTATCCCTAGGTATCCAACATCTGACCATAGCACTCTTACTAGGTGATAGAGCATGCTTAATGATCGGTTCTGTATAGGCCACTTCAGACAAACAATCCAATTAACTACATTGCCCTCTGGGTATGTGTTTGTAAAGGTGACAATATCTCACCCTCTTGCATTTCATATACACATGATAAATAGGATCAGAAGGCCTATTTTCCTTTAGGCTCAATCATATAACTTCCTCTTTTTCAGAATAAAGTTAGAAAATGCATTAGTATCAGCTTTGTATCGCTCTTACAGTGTCTTATTTCAGATATGTTAATTGCTCATGGAATGTCTACTCATGGTGTAGCTACCTGACCATACATAATTAAAGGGAATGACTGCCTACAGCTTACCAGCCACTGCCATACTTACTACAATTTACACTCAAGCTAAAAGTCAGCACTGGGGCAATTATAGGACAATTAATGATTCAGCCCTATAGACTTCAGCCATGTGTACAGTGCATGTGTTTGGATACCTAGGGATAATGCATATTCAAAGTAGCCATGTGGATTGGGTGGGTTGTGTAAACACAGGGGAGACCGGGGACTTTGCTGACTGTCAGACCCTGTCTATGCCTCTAGAGGGGACTACACTGAGCATGTGGTTGAGACTAGTTTTCCGCCCGTGGTTTCAGATGATTGTTGAAATCTAACAATAAGTGCTCGATTCCGTGGCCGATTTGACACTATACTGCAAACTCATTATTTTTGTTCCCGATTTTAACATATCAAACATGTTAGAAAGTCCTGGAAGGTAATGTATTGGACTGTCCCATTATCAAGGTTGTACCTTTCTCTTTGGGGAAATTATTATGTACTAGCATTGATCAACACTCGATTTGTATCAGCTAACACATTGATTGTCCCTCTACACCCCTACAATGCCCGATTTTGCAACCAATTTTGATGTTTAACCTGATGATTGGCCAGTTTGGCAATCGTCTAATGGGTTTAGGCCCTAAAGGAGCTGTTACTTATTTTGTCGTTTTAGCGCAAGGGTACATAACTATAAATCTTTGGTTAATGAAAATTGAGTCCTTATGTCAATCTCTGTAAAGCTACATATGATGATCGGAAGTCCCTTTTTAATTGATTTATTTATAGGCCCTATGTGTAAGTTTATTAGATTAAACATATCGTGCAATATTGCAAAGTCAAAAGCTGATGCAGTGCTATTGGTATGGGACCATCCGTGCTATTCGTTTGGACAAACAGATAGGCAGGACCCCGTCCACCTGTGCAATGGCTGCTAGAATGCTATTTGATATTCAGGGAATATATGAACATATGGCCTACTCATCGAGTCTATAAAACCGTCTACAGGATCCCAACTCTAACTAGACAAGAGACCCCATAAACATAACTCCCATTAGCCCAGGAGTTAACTTACAGCTATGGTCTTATAGAGCAACTCCTTGCTGAGCACTCTCGTACCCAGTGCACCTATTGCTTTGGAGCTAGGAATATAAGATTGTTGGAGTGTGCTAGCTGAGTAGTATCACGACACGCCTGATAGATTTAAGGATACTCTCAAAGAATGTTTTGGAAACAAGAGTGGGGTGTTACATAAACATGAACAACCCTAACTAGGCAAAAAAAAAAAGTTTTGTTTCCGGTCACCCGACCTACCTCAGCCAAACAGAGTTGACCTCAGAATTTTTGAAGAACTTTTCATATTTTTCATAATTTTTCACATATATTTCATGTTTTTAATGTTTTGAGATTTCCAACCAAAGAATCCAAGATTTTTACTGAAGCTTTATATGTATTGGCTGTTATTACACGACTTCTGTGATTCTGGGTGCTTTTTCTGGATATTCCCATTCTGATACCTGTCGATATTGCAGTGCTGATATCCTGGATACTGGCACTCCTAGGGGTGCTGATATCCAGGATATCAGCACTCCTTACTTGTCCTAACATCCCAGCAAATTGTCGTTATTTGTCGCCATGATTGGTCATCAATGGTGACTCCTTTCTGAGTGATAACTCACTGCATCATCTTTCGCCACTGTGTGTCAGTCTCACATGGCATTGTGATTTATCACAACAGTCGCCAACATGATCTCACTCACTGCGTGAGTATGTGCCACCCTTTGTCATCCCTCACAAAGCATGGTGACTTATGACCACCATCGCCAACATGGATCTAACTCACTGCGTGAGTATGTGCCACTGCCTGTCAACTCTCAGTCAGAATGGCGGCTTATCCCAACCATCGCCAACATGGATCTGACTCCTTGTGTGATTATGTGCCACTCCCAGTCAGTTCTCATTCAGAATGGCGACTTATGACCAACCTCGCTAATATGGATCTCACTCCCTGCATGTTTATGCGCCACTCCCAGTCAACTCTCACTCAGAATGGCAGCTTATCACCACCATCGCCAACATGGATCTCACTCACTCCGTCAATATGTGCCACTGTATGTCAAATCTCATTCAGAATGGCAACTTGTCACCTGCATTGCCACATGCCTCTCACTCACTGTGTGAGTTTGTATCACTCCTAGTTAATCTTCTCTCAAAATGGCGACTTATCACCACCATTGCCAACATTGGTCCCACTCAATACGTGAATTTGTGTCACTCCAAGTCAATGCTCTCTGAGGATTGCATCATCTGTCACTCACTCTCACTCACAGTGGCAACTTATCACCACCATTGCCAAAGTTGTTGAGACAGCACCACTGTTCAACATGTAGCCTATCTAGGAAGTGTAGGCATGAAGTATAAGTCCCATACGTAGCAAATGTGCTTTGTTTCACACTGATTTCCATGTAATACTTCAGAGTTGAATCAAACAAGATTATATAGAGAGAATATCAATTGAATTTAGATAGAGGTATCTCTAAAATGAAAGCAACTATCCATAAACACCTTTTCTCTGGTTACAGGAAAAATACATAGGGAAATATCAACATGAACACCTTGTCTGTTGTTAGAGGGAAGATGCATATGGCAATACCTTCTCTGGCAAAACATACTTTGATCTGGCAGATGTGAGGCTGCATGATTACCAATGTCGATGATCATGAGCTTTTCATCTAACAAGGTGAGTGATCACCAGCATCGCCATCACTGGTGAGTCTGAGTGATCACCACTCTCACCATCCATGGTGAACCTGCGCTATGACGTGGTTTGCGTTTCATCTAGCGAGGTGAGTGATCAACCGCCTTGCCATCCCTGGTGAGTGTGAGTCATCACGATCCTCGCCAACCGTGGTGAACATGCGCTATGGCATGGTGTGCATTTCATCTAGTGGGATGAGTGATCACTCGTGTCGCCATCCCTGGTGAGTGTGGGTGATCAAGATCCTCACCATCTGTGGTGAACCTGTGCTATCACGAGGTACACATTTTATCTAGCGAGGTGACTGATCACAATCCTTGCCATCCGTGGTGAATGTGCATTATGACGTGGTGTGCGTCTCATCTAGCGAAGTGAGTGATCACTCATGTCGCCATCCCTGGTGAGGATGAGTGATCACTCATGTCGCCATCCCTGGTGAGGATGAGTGATCACGATCCTTGCCATCCCTGGTGAACATGTGCTATGACGAGGTGCATGTTTCATCTTGCGAGGTGAGTGATCACCCGTGTCGCCATCCCTGGTGAGTCTGAGTGATCACCACTCTCGCCATCTGAGGTGAGGCCATGTGATCACCACCACAGCTATTCCTGGTGATCTAGTGCTAAAGCAACGTCGTGTTCCATCTAGCGACATGTGTGAGCCACTTCACACAGGTTGACGAGGAGTCACGACAATTTGCTGGGATGTCATATACATGTCCTAACATGTCATATGTTACATGTTAAAACCTACGAAATTTTCATTGCCAGTGTAGGGGTCGAACCTGCAGTCTTCTGATCCCAACTCCCTATGCATTGCACCATGATATGGTTGTGACCCCCCACAACAACTCTCACATGCACAAGGTTAGAATAGCATTATAATTACAGACGACTGCTGGAAGCGTTCAAACCAAGCCAAGCCGGGCGCCGAGGTGTGAGACCCAGTGGTCTAGTGGGTAGCGCATTGCGCTCAGCTGCTAGAGGTAGGCGGGACGAGTCCCAGTCCAGGCAAATCTTTTTTTTCCCCGTGTGTACACACACTATGGCAGGCTTCAAGTCCCGGGAAGGGGAACGATTTTTGTTTTCAACTTTTTTATTGATATTCTATTAATTATTTATTGATTTTTTTATTGATTAATCGTGTAATAAAGACAGTAAGGAATGCCCATTAGCCCATTCATTACTCTCTTAGTATAATAGCTAAAATCGATCATCTGTGAAGGTTATCAGTAATAAAATCTCAATATTCTAGCCAACATATTGGTCAGCAAAGAAAAAAATAGAAAAAAAAGAAAATCCGACCTACCTACCTCAAGTTTTTGAACCATGTTACCGGAAACTTACAATATTTCTTTTTGGCCCTACATTGCCTGAGAACATTATAGATTTAGTCAAAATAACCTGTCCCACACTCCCTTCAAGGTCTTGTTGTGGACAGGGGTGAGGGGTATCTTCATGACGTCTGAACTCTGTGACGTCATAGGTGTATCAGATATTGGGCGTTGATTGGTTGCCGCATGCACGTGGTTATTACAGCCCCAGCTGCATGCAGTCTAATTGCCCCGAGTCTCGCCAGATGGAGTCTGGAACTAAGACGGATATGGGAATGGAAAACACGTTACCCTTAGCAGCCTAATTATCTGCTAGTGGAAAGGGGCTAGAGGGAGAAATAATGGATGGATTCATCTGGAGAGAAAATGAGGAAATATAGGAGGGGGGGCAGAGAATAGATCAGAGAGAGGGACAGACAGACAGACAGACACACACACACAGAAGGGTAGAATTTGGTATAGATAAGATGTATCAGATATCCGTGTAGAAAAGGATTAATACAAATGTGGTTCTAACCATGGCTCTGACGATACAAGGATGGGGCTTGTTTAATCAGCTGGTGATCAACTGATCCAGTGCTGTATGGGCGTGTATAAACAAGTCCATATGACGTCAATCCCTCCTCTACTAATAGGCATAATTATATTTGCAGGATCCTGTGAGCGGCCTATCACAACCTGGTGGTGCAGCTGGGTAAGGGGTGTGGCATTCCATGTCTATTCCTCATATTGATTTGACATTGCAAACAAATCATGCCCCAATGTATAGTATATGAAACTCCATGTCGAGATGGGTGGATAGAGAGTCCAGCCCAGGTGTGGCCTGCCTGATGAAGAGTTGCATTGTATTGTATGTATATGAATCTTGTCCTAGAGGATATCACTCCAGTTCATGTTTAAATACATAACCTGAAGGCATGGAGGAAGGGTGGGGTCTCTAAGTGTGTTTGTATGGGGGCCACAGCCATGTGTTATATCATCAACCAACCCACTACCGTCTGTTTATACATCATGAAGTACTCACCCAAAGTACCCTAGAATGACCTGGTGGCTGTTGCTAAACCCTTAGAAGTCACTTCTGTTGGAGGTGTACTTCCAAAAACGGAAGGCACTTATCTTTGGTAGTCTCTTCTCTAGTGCATTGCCAAATGGCACTTCCCAACAGAAGTGGTCCAGAAGTGGTTAGTAACAACCCCTCAACTGGAAGTTGCTTCCTACACTCTGTCGCATAAGTATATAGTTGTGGGCAGTCTGGGAAGCTCTCAGGTGTGACCACTTTTCACAACACAGTTTGATATGTGGGAAAGTGACTACTTCTGGACTACAGTGTTGGAAGTGATACTGAGTGGTTAAGTAGAGGAGGGAAGTGAGAAATGAGGTACCTACCCTGGAAAGCAACAACTCAATCTTTTCGCAACATCCTCCTGGTGTCTGAAGTCATTCAAGGCACTAATTTGTTATTCAAGTTCTTACATTATGAACTTCTGTCATGGACTAAACATTACTAGCTGATGTGCTTCATTAGCAAATTGCACCTGCTTTTCGGAGAAACAGGAGACCATAATCAACTTTATCTATCCCTCATTAAATACCATAGGGTCCTAAAGTACTCAGAAATGTATAAGTCCTAATCAATTATGCCTTATTTTAATCAATTAACTTGATATAATATAAATTCCCCATTATTGCACTGTTAATGATACCGTTAAAGTAGACAACTGGCATATTTTCATAATTAAGTATTCTGATGGCCTTTATGATAGATAAAATGATTCTGGCATGGGTATGTTGATACGTGTCACTATAGAGAAAATGCGCCAGGTGCTGTATTGTTTATAATGGAGGGTGTTGCCAAATGTGTTCTATTTAGAATGTGTAAGGTATATGATAATGTTATTTTATTAGGTTCTTTGTTTATAAATGTTGAGGTATGTAACAGACCTGGATAACAAAGCATGCCAGAGAAAAGGCTACAAAGAGCATCTGATTGCACCCTTACAGTGTTGTGCAAGCACAACTTTTGTGCATTTTGGCAATCGTAACGCTATCAGAGGCATCAGATAAACCTGCTGCTGTCTTCTATATAATAGTGATAAATATTCAATTATCGTGCTAGGCTCTTTCTATTTGTCACAAAGACAATCAAAATATGCTATAATGGAAATAGGGTAGTGTTTTTTTAACATGTAACAGCAATATGATGCTGTGAAACACCTTTATGTTATTGATAGAGTAATTCTACAGTCATGGGTGAATTTTGCCATCTATAATTATAGCCATTCGGTGTTTCTATAGTAGGCAAAAATGATACCATTTACCTAATTCAAAATGGCTCAATCGGAGGTCCATCTAAGCTTGCATTAATTTTGAGCTATTCAAATGAAGAGAGCAAGAAGTGGAGAGAGGTAGCTTAACCAACTTTCCTGCCTGCCCTCTTAGCGGGACGGCAAAACTTTCTACTACAGGAAAACAATCAAATGCCATGTATGATCCATTGGATGATGGGTGCTGTGAAATGCTACATGACTACATTACATTTTCCCTGCAACAGATACCATGAATTATAATTGATTTAAACAGAATATATAAAGCACAAGAGGAAAGGTATAAGCTTTTTCAGGATACACCACTGGGAGGCACATTAGAGTTGCAAGGGATCATTTCATTATAGTATTTCTAAAGTTGTTCTATCCAATGCTAATTGATAGAGCAGGGACATTGCTGTTTTCTCCTTGGTTACACCCACAGCTTTGTTTTCATTGAAAATCGATTGTATCATTTAGGTTTGATTAGTATACAAACATTCTACCAGGGACGCTTTCTACAAAGCCACAATCAGTTCCACCGCTGCATCACATGATATGGCATTGTGCATCACATATCATACTGGGTGTTATTTGAAATTTGATCTCCATGTTTATCTTACCCTTTCTCCTCAGGTGAACCCACACATTGTCTCACTGGACCTGGAAGGCAATTGTATAGGGAGTATGGGCGCTTTATACCTGGCCAGCTCTATGAGAGACAACGTGTGTGTGAACAAATTGGTAAGGAATAAGGATTTCACATACAACCTTCTTATAACTGTCTTTTATGTAAGGGATGTTTCTAAAACAGATTTATTCTGATTTCAAGTGTTTAAAGTATTGCTTTGCCAACTATTAAAAATGCATTGTCTGATAATTAATATATGGTAATAAGGAAATGGGAAGGGAAGATTATATAGTAAGGATGCATGTAAACCGTTTCATATAAATTTTAGCTGTGTTGTATGTAAGTAATTTTTTAAACGAAATAGTCCTTTTGTTTACCAAGTGAGTAACGCTAAAGCCATATCTTTTTCAGTGTTTGGCAGAAAACGGTTTACAAACTAAGGGTGCGTGTGCAATAGTTGAGATGTTGAGGGAAAATAAAGTGGTCAAAGATTTAGATATTTCAGGTAAGTGCTAAGACTTCAGATGAAATGTCGGTACCTTACTTATGGTAAAATGCTGTACATTTTGTAAGTGGATTCTAAAAGAAAGACATAATCATAATGGACGGACATTGCTTATTTTATTCCAGTGGAATCGCAAACTTCTTAACAATCATAAACAAGTATGGCAATCTCTAACTTAAGAATCATGGTGGTTTAATGAATTGGTACAAAAAGGTATCCGTCATATAAGTTTCCTGTCAGGTTGTGTTGCATAGTATATACAGAGTATCGTGTTTCATATTAAGTGAGCATATTGTGACCCATCACCACATGAACTGCTATAATATATTATACTCCCTGGCATATATTGTAGTTGGCCCATTGATCACACAGTTTCCTTTTGACACAAAATGATATATTTTTAAGCAATTACCATGATCACTGATTTACGTAACTATATATTTGTCATAGGAGCCTCTGGAATTAAAAAAGATATATTTGACAAACTGTTTAATCGAACAGGCAAGATTCAATATGATAATATCATATCAAATTAATTGAATAGGCTCGAATGGATACAGATCCACACTGGAAGCAATTCCTTTGTTCTCTGAAGTTCATGTGTATTTCGAGCCATCTCGGTGCGTGTGTGGACCTATAGAATGTATCAGGGGTGGGCAACTGTCGCAATGTCGCAAAAAAATGTGCTACAGAGACCTTAGAAAATGCGACAGTGATATGGGGAGGGGTAATCAGAGCATTCTAAATTTGAAAGAATTTTGTAAATATTCCAATTAGAACCAAAGTCATAGCAGTTCTGCTCATATTTCTTTTTGTAGCAATCTTCTCTCATTACCCTTAGATTAAGTTAGAATAATAGTAGGCTCCAATATACCAGTACTTATGATTCAGTGCCAAGATCTTCTGAATGTATTCCTACTCAATATGTTTTGAAAATTATCTTGGAATAATCTGCCTCCAAAACCTCGAGATCACATCCATTTTAATGGCAGAATCTGAAGAATTTCATACAGCAATTTTTCACTTCCATTCCCTAAAACACGTAAATCATATAAGGTCGGGTTTTAGGAGTAACTTGGAGATATATGCCCCCTTAATCAAGAAAAGTACATCAATTTAGATGCATATACCTAGAAAATCTAAAGATTTTCTTGGAACAATTTCCCCCAAAAGCTTCCATACCGGTTTCAGAGGTTCATCCATTTTCAGACATTCACAAGCTTCAGTGTAGTTTTAGCCTTTCACTTGTGAAGTCTGCAAGGGTCCTTAAATTTTCAGAGGTTGAACCAACACCTAACTGACATCTTTGAGTCTTAAGAGTTTATTCCCCTAAATCGTCTAAAACACAATCTATTTAGAAGTAGAACTTGAAATGATTTTTGTGCTATGTCCTCTTCCTGGTTTGCTAAAATACATCAATCTAGAAAGGAGAATTTGAAAATCTTCTGAAAGTAATTTCACCACAAATCCCCTTTAAAAATCCATCTAAAAATTGGAGGATTTTTACCCCATAAGTAAGGTAGAGCACATACATTTAGCTGTAGAATCTGAAAATTTTCTTGGACCAATTTCCCCCAAAAGCTCCTATAACACACTCATTTTGATGGTAATACTTTTAGAATTTTCCCAGAGATTTACCCCCTAACCCCCCCCCCAGTCCAATTTATTTTATGTAAAATCTGAAAACTTTCTAGGAGCAATTCAGTCCCAAGCCCCCATGATACACCCATTTTAAATGGAATATTTGAAATTTGTCTTGCAGCAATTTGCCACCTAAATTCCTGATACCACAACAAATTTTGAGGTTCAATCTGATTTTTTTGCAGGGGGAGGGGGCTATGCCTCCCCAAACCCCCCTTAAATACATCAATTTTGTGGAAGACCACCAATACCCTTGAAAACGCCATGCTACAAATATTCATAGGTTTGCTCCAGCACTTCGCGATGTGCCCACCCCTGCTGTATACATTGTTGTTTTCTGTTCAAAGAAGTACAAGATTGCACAAGTGCACAGTCCTATATGTATAGGGCCTATAGTCAATATTTGGTTACTCGTTTGCAGATAATGGCCTCTCAGATGCCGACGGCAGAATATTCTACATTCTATTAAAGGTATGAACACCTCTCCAATTTTTATAAAACAACATAGTAAGGCAAGTCATTTATTGCCGGGTGGGAGGGAGACTTGGTGGATTGAGGGGGGGGGGTCAATTTGAGAAAAGGGTCCTTGTTCAGTTGGCGGGTGGAGAGGCGGTGGCTTAACCCAATAAACTATCCTATTGTAGTGATCAAAAGTGAAATATAGGTGCTGGAAGTACTTTGCTCATTTCGATGTATCATTCCACATGCATGCTTTCATAAGGGTGGGGTATTTTGGAAAATCATTTCTTAGCAGGGGAGGGAGGGGCATCTCCTTTTGGTGGGGGTTCGGAAAAGAATACGCTGGCTCAGAAAAAGAATTCACCACACACCCCTTGCCGGCAATAAAATGACTCGAGAGCGGCCCTTATATAACATTTCTAGCTTTACTTTGTTATATCATATCATATCATATATATATATATATATATATATATATATATATATATATATATATATATATATATATATACAATACGTGTTTGGGAAATAGAAACAATCACTGTTTCCTTAGGTATTGTCCACAGCCTGGATGATAACTTCTGGTTTATATTTACCAGTAGTTATAAAAGTTCTAAACACAACGTTTCTGATTAAGGTATGCGTTGAAATAAACAAAGTTGTTCAATACATTGTATGGTAACAGATTAGGGATCATGGGCCCAGGAATACAGCTACCTAAGAATGGTATTGTTTTCAATGTTGATAATTTGTTAACCACTGAAATGCATATTTTCATACTATTTTGTAATTAGATAACATATTTCAGAAAACAGAGAAGAACGGGGAAAAATATCAAATTTGTTTTTATTCACATTTCCATCCGATAGCACAATAGTACACTAAAGCGCCTGGCACTACGAAATAACAGATTAGGAGACAACATGGCGGATTGGCTGGAAGAAGCATTAGAAATAAATGACACGCTGACCAGCCTAGACCTGAGTTGGAACCACTTTCGGCAGCGTTCGGCAATTACGCTCGCAAATATAATTGAGGTAATTAATGGGTAAGGTTTTACGCCAAAGGTTAGCAAACGGTTTAGGCAATGAGGGAAAATTAATTTCTGCCAGTAAAATAGGCAGTGGTGTTGCAATACAATATAATGTTTTGATATAGAAAAAGATTTTGCTCATGTTCTCGAAATGCGATGCAATGTACTTTCATATGCATTGAATTAAAAATTATTTAATATTTCGGAATATAGCGTCTTTCCTTTTCTTTTGTCTTTATTTCTGCCACATCCTCGTTATGTCGTAACCCCCCCCCCCAGAAAAGGTTATTTTTCATGTATTTCAAATTTTTAATTCCCCCAACACAGGACAACTCCTCCCTACTGGAGGTATACTTGACAATGAACGGGCTGGGCCTGGAGGGTGCTACTGCCATGGGGGAGGCGTTAATAAGGAATACCACCCTGGAGGTTCTGGACGTTAGCGCCAACAGAATTGTCACAGACGGTGCTTTTGAAATAGCAAAGGCATTAGAAATCAACCAGACACTGAAGACACTCATGGTAATTGATCTTTTTTTAAACATATATAGAACCTGAAAGGGGGGAATTAGATTGTGTCGTTACATCACTGGTGACTCGGGCAGGTGTCATTGAAATGATAGGATTTTCAGCCCGAGCGAAATTCTCGCTTAAAAGTGTAAAAGTGTGTTAAAAGGTGTGTATCTGAATATTGGTTTCTGTAAAAGTACTCTAAACATTGCCTTAAGGTGGTTTAATTGGAATTTTGCGCTGCATCCCCGTTCTTCTATCTACTCGTCCTGTCCTTTTGTACTCATCCTATCCCATGAACTATAATACATACATGTATTGACTATTCGATCCAAAATCTTACCAGTGCCATAAAATGAATGCCCCAAGAAAACCTTAATATCAATTTTTCACTTACGAGCTTGGAAATTATTTCAGCTTCGAGTTGTAAATGATTTTATTAATTCGCATGAAGTTTACATCGATCTTCCTTAAATACAGCTGTCAAGGACGGTCCCTGTGTCAACAATGGCATAGTAGACTGCAATCATTCCATTTGGGGGGAGTCTGGAGGAAGTTCTGATTACTGTTTCGTGCTTGGGACATGAGTGTTTGATGTTGGGGGTTGACGGACCTCTACAGCATGCACAATACACCCATTACGATGTTATTGTGGAGTTTCCTAGATGACTTTGTGCTTGTCCAATGTTTTACATCGGTATATATCTCTAGGGGCCATCCCTGATCTATACACGAGCAAAAACAATTTCCTTATTCTTAGAAAAAGAATGTCTCAAAAGAGGTGTTTTAAAATGTTCTTCGCGTGAGTACCTACTTACATATAAGAAACCTACTACATAAGAAACCTATTATATTCTGAAAATAAGAATGTTATTCTTCACTATGTAGCAATGTTAGATGTCGTCGACCTTTCATGGTTCTGATCATGCTATAGGGCGATGATCATGCTGCACCTAGCGCTAAAGCATGATGCACAACATATTGGGAGGGATTGCCGTGGCCGTGCACTATAGAAATGACCATGGGTGACCTCCATCTAATGGAAGTCAGATTATGTTTTATTGTGTTTCCTACCATTCAATTCCATCTCATGCTAACCACTGCAGCTGAAATGATAAGAAATGGCATTCTTCATCCACCTCACATGACATGTCTCTAAGGAATTAATCTATCACATATATATATATATATATATATATATATATATATATATATATATATATATATATATATATATATATATATATATATATAGTAATCCTCTCAGTGACATTTTCAAGTGAATCCGATGAGGGGGTCATGTAATTTGACCTTGAGTGACCTCTTAGTTCCCATCTCATTAACATAATATTGCAGAGTTTAGTAAGTATAGACTCGAGTCAGTATTGATGAGACGGACAAGAGAAGAATCTGCAGTTGCAGCTATGACCAGAAGCTGGTAGCTAGGGCCGATGTACTTATTTCTATGTATTAACCAAATAGTTCCAGATAGGCTATGACCAGAAGCTGGTAGCTAGGGCTGATGTACCTATATAGTTCTATGTATTACCCAAGTAGTTCCAGATAGGCTATGACCAGACGCTGGTAGCTAGGGCCGATGTACCTAGTTCTATGTATTACCCAAGTAGTTCCAGATAGGCTATGACCAGAAGCTGGTAGCTAGGGCTGATGTACCTATATAGTTCTATGTATTACCCAAGTAGTTCCAGATAGGCTATGACCAGAAGCTGGTAGCTAGGGCCGATGTACCTATTTCTATGTATTATCCAAGTAGTTCCAGATAGGCTATGGCCAGAAGCTGGTAGCTAGGGCCGATGTACATATTTCTATGTATTACCCATGTAGTTCCAGATAGGCTATGACCAGAAGCTGGTAGCTAGGGCCGATGTCCCTATTTCTATGTATTAACCAAGTAGTTCCAGATAGGCTATAGGGCCGATGTACTTATTGTATTAACCAAGTAGTTCCAGATAGGCTATGACCAGAAGCTGGTAGCTAGGGCCGATGTACTTATTTCTATGTATTAACCAAGTAGTTCCAGGTAGGCTATGACCAGAAGCTGGTAGCTAGGGCCGATGTACTTATTATTTCTATGTATTAACCAAGTAGTTCCAGATAGGCTATGATCAGATGCTGGTAGCTAGGGCCGATGTACCTATTTCTATGTATTAACCAATTAGTTCCAGATAGGCTATGGCCAGAACCTGGTAGCTAGGGCCGGTATACTTTCTATGTACTTGTAATTTGGCATTAAAGTACCAAAGAACAGTGGACACAATTCATTGCGTGCAAATATATATCAACCCTTAAATCAAGGGCCGCATACAGGGGCATATGGGAAAGGTGGGAGTGACTAAAAATTGAATGAGATAGGCCCCGGAACGGTATATATATATATATATCTACAATTAGACACCGGCCGTCAGGGAGGTTATCTATATGACTGTAGGGTAGGTTAACCTAAACACGACCACATACCTTGAGTTGACTACCTGCTACCCTGTTTTTCTCACTTCTACATCTACTGTATGGGGCTGTACCTCTAATATTCCTGAAATAGCGGTGTTTTAGTATCCCATGGACTGGCCACCTATGATATGTTGAGTAGTTATCATTGTATAACAATACAGGCCTAGGTCAGTCGTATCTGAAACCTCCCCAGCCGGGAGGGTGATGTGGGCAGAGGCAGTGGGGCTCTAAACCTCTGAGAAAATTTTCTCCCATTTTCTATTACCCAAAGTCACAAAATCATTGATAAGTTATAAGAAAAATTTACAGAAAATCTAAAACAAATCAGGAAATGACTTGATGAAATATAGAAAAGAAATCAGCCTATTTAGTAATAGAAATTACCTCTTTAAGAAAAACAGAGAGATTTGTAAACCAGGGGCCAGGAGTAGAAGGCCTCAATTAGAGCCTTATCTTATCTCTTATCTCCAATCTTCTCAAAACTACTCCCGACTGACCACCAACTGAATACACCAAAGTACCCATGTATGACCCATGGCCAACTGGTCATTTTCTCCAGAAATCTTTAACTTTAGTTGCAGATTCTGAACATGGAGATTGTTCACATGCACCAACTATTGATTCTAGACATAGATATATATCATAAATAAATGATGAAATAAACACATGTTCAGAAGTGTTAAATACTTTCAGTTTATGACTCATTTTCCCAGGCATGCCAGTTTCACCTTGATATGACCACCATTTCACCTTAAGTCGACCACCACCCACAGAGGGAGTTATGCCTTTAATTGAGTAGAAACCACTGATTATGTAGGATTACATCAAAAGATTCATATCCATAATATCTTGGGATATTGCATTCTCTAGATGATATCTCTATGCATGGGTTTCAAACTCTGCTGTTTTCCTATGATGAGTAGTATGCAAAGGAACCATGTGACATCAAGAACATAAAATAAATGCTAAGTCAAGCAAAATGTTACTGTAGTGGATATTGATAGATAAGGCCATCTAATTATAATAACTTGGATTACGGACATTTTCAACAAAATGCATGGTCGGCCATCTGTAAAAAAAAAAAAAAAAAGTTCACAACCCCCCTATCTGACAGCCAGAATACCTCATCGCCCGGAGGCAAAAAAAAAAAAAAAAAAGAAACCATGGAAATACCATATTTTGGGCCAATTTAATGGAAAATATGGAAAAATTTCCGCATCTGATGGACAAAATGAGAAGTTTTGAGGGATGACTACTTACATTTTTCCTCAAGGGATAATTTTTTGTCAGATTCTCCCAAAAATCCTGTCAGCCAAATGCAAAAGGATTATTACCTCTAATTGGATGGGAATGGCAACTACGATGAACATAATCTTTACTGAAATATCCCTTCCAATTTAGCTGCTGCAAAACATACATTTTCATTACAATACAGCACCATCAACAGTAACATTATATTGTATATTTATGTAAAACACTTATTCCTTTTTGAAATTATGGCTTAATGAAAATGGCCCTATTCAACGGCTGTGTATCAAGTGGTCGTCTCAAGGTGCAAAGTGATCATTTCAAGGTGAAAATGAACTAAATGGAATGTTCTTAGTGAGGGTGATAAACTAGATATATATATATATATATATATATATATATATATATATATAAGTTAATATGTTTGCTTGGGAATATAATAATAATAATAATAAATATTATAATAATATTATAATAATATCACAAGTGGAATAAGGAAGGAGACAGTGGGTTTGGTGAGAATTGACTTAGTCAATATCAATTCTGTACATGCCTTTATTAATAAGACAATAATTTAATACAATACAATAATAAAACAGTAATACAATATAATACAATATATACAATAATAAAGATTTAAAAGTTAAAATTCCCGGCACCACCCAGCGTGGTGTGTGCCGCTCGAAGGATATACGCCAACTGACGGTTAATTTGGATCCCGCAGTTTATATAGGCGCTAGTTGTTTTCCATGACGTCACACATACCAATGCGCGCCCTGGAGGAAAAGTAGTGTAATGGTTCGTATTGACTTATATGTTGGGTGGCTCTTTGGCTCGCTTACCACTAGAAATACCAACACAACACGAGTAGTTCGGGTTGGGCAAAGCCCCAGAAACCCCTACCTCTCGGGTAGGACTTTATTGCACTCTAGTCTACAGGTTAAACTGCGCGTCTGGACTGGACTAGGTCCAGTCACCTTCTGCCGCTCGTCCGGCTCCTTAGTAGGAGCTGGACGCGAGGCATGGTGCCGCCCCCTCTTGTACCAACGGGGTATCACAAAGCGACACCTAGCTGGCATAGAAGGAACAGGCACCACACGAACACGTCTCTCGGATGAACGGCACTAATATATATACGACGATACCGGCCCCTACACCACCCCCACTAGACTATACCTAGGGTTAGGTGTGATTAACAAATACCTATTGTTTAGCTTTATACAGTAATATCATACACAAATAGGTAAGTCTATATATACAGTTCGTATAGGATATAGAACATCTAGGGGCATTATAAATAATATGTACATAATGAGGCATCGTCGCATATAACCCGAAGTAATGATAATTAATAATAATGAATAGGAAGTGGCGCCTTATGCACCATCGACCTATGGTGATATGTAGTAACAGTGTTACAATAGTGTTATTATTATAAACGAGACGCATTAAAAAGTGGTAGACGAGTAATCAGGTGATATGAATAAAATTTTACAGTATTAACTAACCGACCCGAGGTGGGGTAGATAACCCGAGAAAAAAATTTTGTTTGTTTTAATTACAAGAATATAGATTTGGTATGAAAATATATTTATACAAAAATAATAATACTGATAAATATAGGTGTCCTACCAGGGTAGCAGGATCACCCTTACAATATACCGGACTTCCGGCGAATCTGGAACGACTGGTTTCTGCAGCTCCATCCGGCGACATATGTGTGGTGGCAAGCCACGATGCTGTTGTGATGTGCCCTGATGAAGATGGGAAGATGGAGCCCCGGGTAGGTGTGGTAATCCCTTTTGGCGTGTCGGGTTTAGCATCCATCTTCGCTGCAGGTTACGTTCCAGATATTAGGAGTCCAGCGTAAGGAACAGTGCCTCTGGCATATTAAATGCTTTTACCCTCGGGTACAAAGGAGACACCGTCAGATGGACACTTAAAGATCTTCCGGATCCGTGTCCATCTTCTCAGCCGACTCCACTGAGGCAGATGGAGCCGAGCTGCTACAGCTGCTCACAGAGAGCGCCGCGGAAGCCTCGCTGGGCGTATCGCTCTCCAAGCTCAAGGCCCTCATCACCGCGGATGGACTGTCCATTGCCTCGGATGCTGGTGGAGCAACCGTGGCAGTTGGAACAGTCCGGGTGACAGTAGGGGGCGGGAGCAGGAGAGCTGCCGGAACTGGCGGAGCAGCCGGGACCGGTGGAGTGGCCGGAACCGGTGGAGTAACCGGGACCGGTGGGGCATCCGGGGGTACATCCGGTATGAAGATAAGGGACGACGGTAAGCCGTCCCACTCCTCCAGATGTTTCCCGAATGCCAGGAAAAACTTGAGGTCAGCCTCCTTGAACCTATGTATGTATCTGGCGTTTTCAGCTTGGTGAAACTCCTTAAGCTTTTCAGCTTCCTTCTGCTGACGCCGGCAGGATTCGAGAGCCTCTTGGACTCTGTCCTTCTCCAGCTGCCTGATCTTGTCTTCCTCCCTCTTCTGGATTTCATATACCAGATTGAGGGTGGCTTCAGTCATCGCCCGCCAGTAGTCGACTGACTTCTGGCGGTGCAATGCCTGCCACTCCGCCATCAGTTCGTTCTGGATGTGAACCGTTTGGACATCTCGGTGGTCAACAAACGTGTTCGGATCCTGAAGACCTGACAGCGTATCCGAAATTAGCTCCATCAGGGGTACCCGAGGGCCCGTTGGTGGAACTATGACTGGTGGAGGCGCGGTGGCTTCCACTGAGGCAGGCGGAGTACCTGCTGGAGGAGCAGACGGGCCCTCAACCGTTAGACCGCCCCGGCCTCGGCCACCACCCGGAGAAGCTCGGGTGGACTCCAGCCCACCACGGCCTCTACCACGGGGTTTGGTCCGGCCCAGGGAGGTAAGGACCTGCGACTCGGGTCCAGCTGGTCCCACTGCGGGGAACTTCGCCGCGTACTCACTATACGTGGGGCGCTTGCCGGAAGATCCCTCTCTGGCCCAATAAGACGAATACCCGGATGGGGGAGCGAAGATTTCGCCCCCATCATCCTGGCTGCCAGAGGCTTCGCCCGGGCGTTGTTCCGCGGGTGCAGGTGTAGAGGTGGTGGCTGGAGTCGCTGGTGTGGTTGCCTGGCTAACCGCCCTACGGGCCTGGTTGCTGGGCATATCCAGAGCCGAGACTTGTTGTCCCGACTCGCGACGATCAGCTGGGTTAGCTGGTCTTGGTTGGTCCTTGCCACCCGAAGGGCTCACGGACCGGTCTGCTCGGGTCCTCTTGGAAGCACCGGTAGCTGTTGTTGTGCCTCCGCCGGGACCCTTCGAGCGGGCCTTGGCCTTCTCTCGTTTATTATCCCCTCGCCACTTTTTCACCTTCAGGTGCACCTCACTGGGCATCCCGAATTTCGTGGACGAGAAGTTGATTTGGAAGAAGGTCAACAAGTTGCCGCTCTTCCACGAGCAGAATCCGGTCTCGAATGCCTGCTCCTTGACGTCTTTAGCGCTCAACGAGGCCCAGTTAGCTAGGAGCTCGTTGAAGCACTTGATGGCTCGTTTCCTGGTTTTCTCCAGCCCGATGCCATGGGCCTTCTGCAAGTGCAGAGCCATGTCTCGGCGCCGGTGAGTGCTGAACGAGCCATCACAATGTTTGCTCGGGCGGTCCCCAAGCACACACATCATCACAGGCTTGTGGTGCATGTGATGTTCAACAATGTGGCGAGCGAAGCGAGGCTTCGTCTCGAACATCTTTTCACCCGTGAGAGCCAGCTGGCATGACTCGAATGGGCACCGTCGGCGGCTGCCGGTTGGTCCCCATTGGGTCATTGCCCACTGAACTTTCGTCCGGGCCTCGTAGCTGTAAATCGACCCCAATTTGGATTTCAGCTGATCAATCCAAATGAGGTAGAATTTACCTACAGGCGTATCCGAGGGGCCGGATTTCATCCACTCCTCGTCATCGCTATCACCGTCCTTATTGACGGCGCCGGGACACATGTAGTGGACCGTGTCATAGGCACAGTCCGCGAAGCAGCGAGGAGTCCGTTCTTTGAACCCTTCGGCTGCATTCTTCCACATCCATTTCTGATTGTCGTCCTTCGGGACATCCGTGGTCATCTCTTCCCACGTTGTCACGGACTCCAAATCAGATTTGGCCGACTCGGGCAGTTCTGGATCGCTGTCGCTATCCTCACTGTCCGTGTAGATACCAGCTCCCCTGCTCACTCGGCTGGTGGTGGTGGTACCAGCCGAAGCCTTGGCAGAGGATTTGGCGCTTTTTCCGCTGGTGCTGGCAGTGGAAGCTACAGCCGAGGTGGCTACTGTGGTGGTTGAGGGTGTGGTGGTGGAAGCGGGCGCCTTCGGCTGACCCTTACCCCTCGGCTTGGTGGGGGGCGTGGGCTCTGCCGGAGACGCTTTCGCTCCGCTCTTCTTCTTCCGGCGCTGAACCTTGGTGGGCTGCGCCGGCATCTCAGGACTGGAATCCGACTCCCGTGGATTCCTGTCCTCTGTACGAGGGCTCCTCCTTCCGCTGACCGGGGAGTCAGAGTCGGAAGAGACCTTGGCTTTCTGTTGGTCCTGCTGCTTGCGATGGGCCCGGCGAGCTGCGGTGAGCTCCTTCTGCTGCTTGGCAAGCTCGGCTCGCTTTGCCTCCACAGCAGCCTGCTGGCGCGAGATGTCCTCTTCCGAGATCTCGCCAGGTGCCTCCGGGATGTCGGCAGCTGGGTCGGTCTCGGTTGTGGACCTCTCGACGGCGATGCGGACATCCTCAGCCTCCAGATCGCTCTCGGTGAGAGGACCCTTAGGCGCAGGTTTACAGGTCAATCGCTTGACCCGGTCGGTTTCCACCGACGACAAGGTGACTGTGGAGTCTGTATCCATGTCGGATTCAGACTCCCTTAACTCCGAGGCCTTTCGGGTGATGCCCTCGGAGATCAACACAGCTCGGGCCAGACTCTCGTTGACCGCCATCTTCTCCGCTAACTTCAGGTAGTTGCGAAGCCAAGAGACTGGCATATTGTCAGCCAACTCATCACTGCACGAGTCCATTACCAGAGTCTTGAAATCATCTGGTATGGGCTCGGGCACGCCCTGCTCCACCGCCAATGGTCCGCATCCGAACATGGAGGCGTGCATGGGGATGTAGGTCCCCCAGGAGGTGTACACAACACCGGCCTCGCGATCGACGTGTGCCATACGTTCGATCCGAGTCTTGAATCCCGGAGGATACATTGGAATGTCCAGGACATCCACTTTGCTACCCGAAGCGGCTGCTGCAGACGAGCGCTCCGGGCGTGGTGGTGGTGGAGGTGGCATCCTCTCCCGGTCGGTGGCCTCGGCCATAGCGTCCGGGCGGCCTCCTCTGTCGAAGAATCCGTAGATTCCTCGACCCGAGACGGGACCTTCGGGTCCTCGCCTAGTTCCAACAGAACGTTGGCAGTTTGACGCGCGGCGTCAATCGTCCCCTGTGCCATGGCACTGAGGGCGACTTCCAAATGAATTGGCGTCTGTGTTGGACTCCTCCCGAAGGATTCGTCCAACAAAAGGTTGATGTTAGGCAAGCTAACCGACAGCTAGGGGCCTGTAAACTGCCAACACTAACTAGAGCAAAAACGGGTGGCGTCTAACCACCACGAGTCCGCTCTAGTTATGACCAGTATGACGTCACGCATCTCGCCTCGCGAGATCCCGCCGTGGCTATCCGGTGACCTAGTTCCAAGCTTTCCCGCCGCACCCGCGGCGCCACCTAGGGAACTAGATCCGAACTAACATTCGACTCGACATGCGAGACGTGGCCTACCACCCGAGTGCTATCTGCTGGAGTTTGGCGGTTTATACAACGCTTCAAAGCGAATGTACCGGTTAATCCGACCGCCGCTCACGGGATACAGCTCCCCGGGGAGGGCACGTTCGACATCTCCAGCCGTGGAACGTATGTTACCCGCCTATGGCGGACAACACGCAGCAGCTCGTTGTGTACTGAGTTAGGTTACGGCAGACCTCAACCGGGGACTGCGTCTAACGCCTTCGGTTAGCCTTTTATTTTTCCCGGCTTTACGCACGGCCCTTTCCGGATTCCGCTTAGCCACTGCGGGCACCTTCCCATACGTAATGCCTTCACTCAGCGAGACATTTTTCCTTTTCTTACGATTAGGTCGTTTCCTGGCCTTCGTCTTCTTTTTCACCATACCCTCGTCTCCCGGCGTCTTTCTCGGCCGGCCTCTAGGGCGTTTCGTCGGTACTACCACGCTCGGTCCACTAGGGACAGATACAGGTGGTTTGTAGCCCAACTCCCTCTCCGCCTCTTCGCGTCCCTTCCAGGGCCGAAGTTTTCCGACATTTGTCTTCCATTTCCTACCAGTTAGGCAGTCCTCCATCATCACCGTGGATTCGGAGATGACACGAATTATTTTAAACGGACCTTCCCAAGGCGTTACGAGCTTCAGCTTCTCCAGCGGCTCATAATACCTTAGGACTTTGTCCCCTACATTAAAACGAGTTCGTTTAGCATTGGTGTCATAACCCACCTTCTGCCACTTCGCACTCTTCAGCAGTTCTTTACGAACGGCCTCGTATGCCTGTTTGAACCTGTCCCTTAATGACTCCACAAACAACACAGTGCAGGGCGCCTCCGGGTCTATACCAACCACTCCATACACTAAGTCGGCGGGCATTATGATGTCCTCGCCGAACACTAGGTTGGGAGTGCAATTAGTGGATGAATGGACAGTGTTGTTGTAGGCATGTACCACAAACTCACACTGTTCATCCCAGTCGTCCTGGTGGGTATTGACCAGGGGCTTTAGCACTTGTATGAGGGTTCTGTTGAAACGCTCTACCTGCCCATCCGACTGTGGTCGGTATGGGTTTGTTCGGGTCTTGCAAATGGCTAGGTAATGGCACATTTCCTGCCATAGCTCCGACTCGAACTCCCTTCCTTGGTCGCTGTGCATCATAAGGGGAACACCCAAATGTAGCACCCAGCCTTTCACAAATGCCTCCGCACACGTGGCGGCTTTGTGGTTAGGAAGGGGGAACACCCGAGTGTACTTGGTATAATAGTCGGTTACGACCATCATACAAGTATTATCTCGGGGCGTCGTTTTAATTCCACTGATGATATCTATCGCCACTCGAGCGAATCTGATACCAAACAATTCCTGGGATAGGGGTTGCTTACCCAGGCCGGGTCCCGGCTTGTTTTTACAGCAATCCGGGCAAGTGGCGATCCACCGAAGCAGGTCGCCTCTCATACCGGGCCAGTAGTAACGCCTTTGTAGGCGCTCTATTGACCTTTTCTTACCGAAATGGCCACTTGTTTGATGGCCATGGCAATAATACATGATATCCCTCCTCATCGGGGTGGGTATCACTATTTGCAACAGCTTACCGTTGGTGGGAGTTGTCTTCCACCTGCACAGTATGCCGTCTCGGATCTCTAGCTCGGTCCATTGGGCTAGCAACCGCCTCGCCTCCCTATCTTCTAGGGATACTAGCGGCCTTGCCGGTTTAATACCTGACCGTAGGTATTCCGTTATGCGCGCAGTGGTGGGATCCGACTGTTGGAACTTCTTTATGGTCTCCGGGGACCAATCAAGATAGCTACACACAGCCTCCTCCCAGGGGATACGGGGGGTGGTATGATTAAATACCAACCCGGCTACCACAGCATTGTGGGCTCCGCAGTCATCACAAGTGGCATTTTGGCACCTTCGGATGGGTCGTCTCGACAGGGCATCCGCATTGATATGTTTAGTACCGGGTCGGTGCTCTATTTGCTTATGCTCTAATCCGAATTCGGATATGTGAGCTAACCATCGTCCTATCATCCCCTCGGCGTCCTTAAAATTAAGGAGCCACCTAAGAGACGAATGGTCGGTTTTTAAGGTAAAGTCACTTCCCCAAAGGAAATGCTTGAACTTCTTCGTATACACCACCACAGCGAGGAGTTCTCGCTTGGTGGTACAATAGTTTCGCTGTGTCTTGCTTAACGTGTTGCTAGCAAATGCTATTGGCACTTCGACTCCCCCTTGGACCTGTGAGAGAGCTGCCCCAATTGCATCATTGCTCGCATCGGTGTCTAAGATGAAATGTCCCTCGGGAGTGGGATATTTCAACACGGGTGTATTCCTAAACAAATCTTTTATTTTATTAAAAGATTCTTCTTGCTCGCTGGTCCATGGGAAAGGGTCCCGTGCCCTACCCGGAGTCCAGTGAGCTAAACACTGCATGGGGAAGCTCACACGAGAGTAATTTGGTATGAAATCACGATAATAGGAACAGAATCCTAAAAATGATCTCACCTCCTTAGCACTCGTAGGTCTTTCCCAATTTTCTACAGCTTCTAATTTTTCCGGATCCGCACTCACCCCGTTAGGAGTAATGATCCTTCCCAAATATGTAATGGTTTTCTTAAACAAATTACACTTCTTGGGTTTAAGTTTAAGACCGTTTGATAGTATCCGGTCGAGGACTAATTGCAGATTCGCCAGGCATTGCTTGAACGATTTGCCGAACACGACCACATCATCCAAGTAAACCAGGCATTTCTTCCACAAAAGATCACTCAGTAAGGATTCCATCATAGCCTCGAATGTAGCGGGGGCGTTACACAATCCGAAGGGTAAGACATTATACTCGAATAGCCCCATATGACTGGAGAATGCTGTCTTCTCCTTGTCATCGGGGTGCATCGGTATTTGCCAATACCCGGACTGTAAATCCAAGGTACAGAACCATTGGTTTCCGCCCAAGCTATCTAAAGTCTCGTCTATCCTTGGTAAAGGATACGAGTTCTTCTTGGTTATACCATTCAGTTTCCGGTAGTTGACACAAAAGCGGATTGTACCGTCTTTCTTAGTGGTCATACAAACAGGGCTGGACCAGGGACTCGAGCTGGGCACGATTACCCCTAGGTCTAACTGTTTTTGTATTTCCTCTTCGCAAATTAACTTCTTCTTTAGAGGAAGTCTACGATACGGAATTTTAAAAGGTTTCTCGTTGCCCACATCTATGGTGTGCAACACCTTATCGGATCTACCCACAGGTCCTCCCTCCCTACCGAAAGCACTCTCGTACTTCTGTAGGAGTTTCGCCAGGCAATCCTTATCCTCCGTATTTTCTAAATCAGACTGATCAATCAGCTTTTGGAATTCTTCATCCAAAGGATGCTTACTAACAGGGTTCAGTGGTTTATTGAATTTGGCCTCGGCGACATGTTCTACCGAGCTCATCCTCCCAATACAGTCGCCTCGCCTCAAATAGACTACTGAACCACTTCGGTTAGTCATGGGTAATACAGTCCAAGCTGCATTAGCCACTAATGTATCCACTGAGTCTAACCCGACGCTCGACAAGTACACCGTATCGGGTTCATAGACTCCAGTTTCATCCCTTTGAGCCATGGACCCGCCACAAAGGACATCGCAAGTGGTACCCGGTGGGATCTTCACCGTATGTATCACTGATGCGACCGAAGACACCTGTCTCAATACGCATTGGACATGCAAGCCATACGGGTTCCGTATACTCATCATACCGTCCCTCGGGTCCAAGACGGCCCCGTATAAGCTTGCAAAATCCAGTCCGAGGATTCCGTCATCACTAACCTCTGCTATAGTTGGCGAAAGAACAAATTCTTTGCCTCCTATACGGATAGGCATAAACGTCCTACCAAATGTACGCATGCTGCTTCCGTCGGCCGTGCAAGCATTTACCCCCGTTTTGAGGTTCTCATGGCTGCTGGCCACCGAGTCGAAAAACCTTTTGGACACACAGGAGTGGCTAGCTCCGGTATCCACCAAGAATTCTCCTACCCGGCCTTCCACAGATATGGGTACATACCACCGTCTCCCCCCTAAGGGTGAGGGGTTACTGGTAAACTGGCGAAAGTCTCCCGAATCACCAAGATTCAATCCGAGTCCTCTCAGGAATTCCAGACACGGATGACTTGGGGGAAGGCGTGTCCCACACACTCGGATCAACTCTTTGATCCATCCTTCCTCTCCCCTAGTGTGGCCACTCGCCTCCATATATTCACTCTCATACATACAAACACTAGGGTCCCCGGCCCGGCCAAGGTGCAGGGGTGCGCACCCCCGGCCACCCGGCCTCCAGGTGTAATTGATTCGAAATCTTCCACCGGGTCACCCCCGGTAGCATTTTGGCATTCGTTCTTCCTTGGGGTCGTATCAGATGCCGTTGATACAACCCCCACTAGTTTTCCACGTCAGTGGAATCCGTAGTGTTCTCCCTTCCTTCGCCATTGTCTTCGGCTTCAAAGAAGGCAGCCATTACCGGTTTAGCAGCGGTACACTCAGATGAATAGTGTCCCATGCGCTGGCACCTGAAACACTTTACAGTTCGGCGATCCACTCGGGGTCTCTGCCGACTAGCTTGGATGGCATCTGTAATTTTCTTACACATGTCCTCCATAAGTTTGGTCATGTCCGGGGACTGACCCTTCACTTTATCGGCGCTTACGAAAGGTTTGGATGCCTTCTCACTGGCCTTCGGGTCACTCTTGACCTCGGGTGGTGGTCTAGAGTCCCTTGGCTTATTGAGAGCTTTCCTTGGAATATACTTCCTACCCGTAGTATTCTTCCTTAATTGAACCGAACAGAAGGTTCCGTCCTCCTGTTCGATTTCAATCAATTCGAAATCGTCTGAGGGGACTTGTGCCCCAGACTGCTGGACTACTGACACCAGGGGAGCCGAGCTGCTGGCATTCGGTATGTCTCCGGCTAACATCGTTCGCTTCTTCACGGCCATATCTATACCATTAAATATGTCGTGAAGCGTTACGCCTTCTTTCCAGGCATCCCTGGCAGAAATCTGCTCATCTCGGTCTCTCAGACCCTTGACGAATTGTGTGATCAAATCGTCCATATACCAGTCCTGGTTTTCAGTACCGGGTCTGGCCTTGCTTAGCAGGGCATGGAGCTCCATACCGTATGCTCGGAAAGCTTCGTTAGGCTTCTGTGTACGTTTCTTGAAACGGACCATCGGGTCCTCCTTGATCATGTTGCATAACAGTCCACTAGCAGATTCTACCAACTGCTCAAAACTTCCAACGAGACCATACCAGGTCCGCCATTGCTCTACAGCCATGCGACCTGGACCGCCCTTCAAACATCTTACCAGATGTGGCTTGGCCTCGTATGGGGTCCACCCATTACAATTCATCACATCGATGAAGTCTTCAAACCACTCTTTCCAAGGTCGAGTACCGTCATATTCTTTTGGAATAACGGCTACCCTTCGGGCAGAATTATGAGCATACATCAATCTAGTGCATTGCTGTTTGCTCCATTCAACCGCCTTTGTTTCATTCAAGGTTCGGTTGCCCCCTATACCACCGAAGCTTGTATTGCCCGGTGGAGGTGGTGGTGGTGGCTGCGTATACGTCCACTGTGGCACACTGTGGTTCGTATAACCCGCGCCACCCTGGTTAGGGCCGGGACCCGAGGTACCACTGTAGCCTGTGGGACCCGGGGTACCGCCCCCTCCTTGTGTGCTTTGATAACCGCCGCTTGAAGGCTGGTTACCCGTCGGATGACTGCCATCGTTTGATAGATTGGGTTGGTTGCTGTCATTACCAGCTCCCAACCCCACACTGTCACTCGGATCCACATGTATGTGGAATCCGTTAGTCTCTGCACTACTGTCAGAGGCTTCCCGTGGTACATAGTCCGGGTCCAAATTGTGGACTATGGGGACTTCACTTATCCGGACTCTACTAGTTCGGCCATGTTTATCTTGGGTTCTAATATAAACTCCCCCTTGATCTACATTCCGCGTCGCATTATCATTGACAAAAGGATTATACGGCGGATGCTTCGGCGTAGAACAGGAGACCGGGTCGCCCTGTTTAACGAAAGTCGAGTTCGGGTTTGTGTCCTTACTCGCCGGAGGGGCATTCGCTTGCTCCTGCTCTTGTAAATAACTCTCCATGGCAGACTTATTTATTGTGAGGGTAGCTAGATCTGTGGTCAGGTTTCGCTGTTCCTCCCTCAGCTGTGCGTTTTCTGCTAAGATTTCGGATCGAATCTTTTCATTTTCCGACACAGCTCGGTTTCGTTCTTCCTGCGCCTAAAGCCTCTCGCTTAAAAGTATCCTTTAATAAGCGGTACTTTTCACCTTTTTCTTTCTGAGACCTTTGGTACTCGTTGGTCTCCTTCCTTATCTCGGCTTGTTCCGAGACCATTTTGGCCTCTGTCTCCGCCTTTCGGAGTTGAAGTTTCTTTAGCTTCTCCTCCATAGTATGCAACTCGGATTGTAATCTGTTTACATCCCGGGCCTTAGCAACTTCTTCGGCTCTAGCCTTTTCGATTGCTCTAAGTCTATTGGCTTCTTCGAGTTCCAACTCGGCCAATCTTTTCTCTTTCTCGCGTTCGTCTCTCTCCTTCCTTTCCAAACGATGGGTTGCCGAAGTTAGACGATACTTTAGGTCAGATTCTTTTAGAATCGCCTCCTGCTCATCGGAACGTAATTTTCCGATCCGAGACTTAGTTTCCTCTTCTATTTTTAATTGGGCCGCCATGAATTGTTCATGTTGCCGCTTAGCTTGTAACTCTACCTGTTCTTTGGCTTTCAAATAGGCCGGGGTAGTTTTATACCCGGGGCCCATCCGACGTCCGTATATAGACCTGCGACTGCCTCCAGGATTAAACATGGAGTCAGACAAGCCTTCGTCTAGCGATCGGCCTAGGTGATGCCTTTCCGAGCTTTTCGGTTCAGTACCCCTAGGCTTATTCTTCGCATTCACGCCTGGGACTATTGCGTCCCTTATGGCTTTGCCATCGTCGCTGTCATGGTCCGACGATGTCATTAATGGGGGTACCTCGTTTGGACCATCTGGTACTGCTTCTGTGGGGGTCGCAGTATGTTTTCCAGGGCTCGGTGCCACTGGCATACCCAAGTTACTAGCCGAGCCTGCTGGTACAATAGGACACAGCTGGCGTCTGCTAGTCATAGCTTGGGACCAATCACTCAGGTCTAAAGTTGAGGGTTTTATTATTCCCTTGAACAATCCCGTATCCGGTACTCCCATTTGGGGTGTACCCGGATACAAGTTTACGATACCATCACCCGTGGCACCGTCCATCAGACCAGGTGTCGAGGAAACAGTTCGGACACCCGCTGGATTATACATTTGTTGTTGACTGGGTTTCCAGTCTAACAACAGATGCTGGGATGTGAAGTCATCCTCTTCGAATCCCTCTAGCCCGGGGCTGGGGGGATCCGCTTCCGGTTTCCCGAGGCTTTCGGCCAATGTGGCCGCGCACCACCCCCGAACCAACTGGTCACGGCACCAGTGTAATGGTTCGTATTGACTTATATGTTGGGTGGCTCTTTGGCTCGCTTACCACTAGAAATACCAACACAACACGAGTAGTTCGGGTTGGGCAAAGCCCCAGAAACCCCTACCTCTCGGGTAGGACTTTATTGCACTCTAGTCTACAGGTTAAACTGCGCGTCTGGACTGGACTAGGTCCAGTCACCTTCTGCCGCTCGTCCGGCTCCTTAGTAGGAGCTGGACGCGAGGCATGGTGCCGCCCCCTCTTGTACCAACGGGGTATCACAAAGCGACACCTAGCTGGCATAGAAGGAACAGGCACCACACGAACACGTCTCTCGGATGAACGGCACTAATATATATACGACGATACCGGCCCCTACAGTAGTACCGACCACTGCACATATTAATTATATATATATACACGGGTGTATATAGTTCCATAAGTTAATATGTTCGCTTGGGAATATAATAATAATAATAAATATTATAATAATATTATAATAATATCACAAGTGGAATAAGGAAGGAGACAGTGGGTTTGGTGAGAATTGACATAGTCAATATCAATTCTGTACATGCCAAAAAACCGCCAAACACAATGGATACACCATTCCACACTATAACATCACATCTAGAGCTAATAAGTCCTGCTTAGAATCATGTAAATAATTATATACAACATTAGATTTCCAATTTGCTCTCTTTTTAATATCATCGACCTTTAAACCAGAATCTTTTAACAGAGTCGCCCCACCATGACAGAGTGAATGGGTTGAAACCTTGTGGGAAATATCACATTTTATAGCAATAGCCTTCAACCTAGTATTAATATAATTATAAGTTAACGGTTTGTTACATATATTGAACAATAATCTATTTTTAGAACCCTTACAAATTTTCAAATACCTAGCTGGACAAAGACCAGAATAATCATTACGCTTTAAATATACCACGTAAGGTTTCCTACCAAACTGGTCAGTTTTAGAAGATTTAACATCAATGCGAATACAGTCAACAGACAAAGACACATCTCTAGATTTAAGGTTATGAGGGGAGTCCACTACATGACCCACCCTGAATACGCCTCGGTAACACAATAAGATAGCTGACCAGAAGACTACATCCTCATACACAGACAAATCCAGATTAGACTTGATATTCAACATATCACTGGGAGTTAAAGGATATGTTTTAATAGAAGAACATTTATAACTACGTTCAATACCATCCAGTGTCTTTTTTACAATAAAACTGCTACTATAATCAGAATAACCTTTTAATTTCTGATAATACCACACTGCAGACAAATAGTTCCTAACAGATATAGGTTTCATTTTATCTGATAAATATACACTATACAACGAAGCCTGAGAAGGAGAACAATGTAGGGGATTGAAATTAAACTTCTTACAAAATTTTTTGTACCTGCCAAACTGCTGTTTGCGAACCTTACGTGTGGACTCAGCCACGCCCCTGTACAAAAACCTTCTCCTTCTCCGCTCTAGCTCCCTCAGATCTGGAAGCATAGCAACACATGTTATAACTAGTTAACACATTTTTACATTTCAGAGGAACACCCTTGTAATTCAGTCTAGATAAATGGTCAGCTAGAATATTTTCCTCAGATTTAATATATGTTGAGTATATTTCAATGTTATGTATAAAACATAGCCAAAAAATTTCTCTCAACCAAGACATACACAATTTATTCCTGGATCTACCGGTATTCAACATAGCCAATACTTGCATGTTGTCCGTAACGCACTGAACTCTGGTATTAGAAAACTTTTTAATCCAGGGTTCAAGGCCTACCACCACTGGATAAAGCTCGTAAACATTTATATTTCTATGGTGAAGTTTGAGATTATCAAGCCTAGGGGCCTGAACAAAATGACCTGTACAGTCCACCATAGGATTAGAGTCGTTCCAAGTACCATAAAAATAGTCTTTATCAAACCAGGCCCCAAAGCCCTGTACAGAGGAATCGGAATACATAGGAGTACATTCATTATCATTTAGAATGATATTTCTACAATTGAAAATTCTACAAAAATCCCTCCACCACAGTAGGTCATTTTGGGTTTCCTCATTAAGTTTAATAACACCCCTATTCCTGGCCTTTGCACAAAGATCAAACAATCTCCTGCTGAAGGTTCTACCACCACGTACTACTTGGGAACAAAAAGACATCAAACCACCAATTTTCTGCAATGTCTTCTTAGATACAAATTTTCTACCTAAGCACTCGTCTATTGCCAGGCTCATTTTATCTAGCTTACTCTGTGGTAAGGACAGCTCCATACACCTGGAGTCAATTGTTATACCCAGAAAAACACACACCTGGCTGGGCTCAGTCACCTTCTCCTTCGACACAACAAACCCTAAATACTCCATACACTCAATGAGGACATTTCTTTTACGTAAACATTCCTCCCTAGACTGAGCTATGATAATAAAATCGTCTAGGTAGTTTACTATCCTATCTACACCATAGAATTTAGCTACAGCAGTCAAAAAATCAGATATTCTACTAAATATATATGGAGCACACTTTAGGCCAAATGTCAAACGGTTACTCACAAAATACTCGTCTCCATTACCAAAATTCCACCTGAAACCTTGATAGTCCACGTGTGGGCCATAGACATTAACACTTCTATACGCAGATTTTAAATCTACTACACACATAAAGTCGTCTCTATCTAACTGAGCTGTAACAGTATTAATAGAGTTGTATGAAAACGGACTAGAAGTGGTACTCATGTAATTATTTATAGATATCTTATCAGGCATACTGCAGTCAGTGATAGGACGGAGTTTACCATTAGATTTTTCCACACCGCCTAAAGCATGGACACACCTGGGTTTGACATTTGACTTTGTAACCAAACCCTGGGCTAACTCCTCCTCAATAATACCACACATCTCGATATAAAATCTACCTTCTAAAATAGACTTATAATTTTTACAATCATACGTTGTATCACACCCTGGGTCAATAATTTTGAAACCCTCGGTAAAACCACACCATAGAAAATCAGATTCAATCTGATTGATATTAATAAGGTCTGACTGCCTAAGAAAACTGGCCAGCCGACACGGGAGTATCTGAGCCTTCCTACCATAAATGAAATGCTCACACATACATACCCCATTTACACAACTGTCATAGACCCTGATGCTGGGTCTATTTAAACATTCCACCGTAAAAAGTGGTTCAACCTCACCCTGTACTGGGTAGCTATAAGAATTAAATAAATTCTTTGACAATTCA
Organism: Acholoe squamosa; assembly: GCA_949317995.1. NCBI lineage: Eukaryota > Metazoa > Annelida > Polychaeta > Phyllodocida > Polynoidae > Acholoe > Acholoe squamosa. The sequence goes on from OX439042.1 coordinate 58,683,372, forward strand.
CAAGAATTATACATATTTACACTATCATTATTAATTTTATCACCCGGAATGATAGAAACGGGGGGCTTAGGCGGGTCAACCGTACATACTAGATTAAAACCAGGCATCACATTTTCAGATTTTAAAATAGGACCCTGCCTAAGGGCGACACACTAGTCCTTTTTGTTTTTCTGGCATTTATCCTTGCCATGGCTTGGGGAACCACATACATCACAAACATGACAGTATTTACAGGGATCTTCCCTACAGCCTTCAGCTCTATTAAAAGCAAAGCAAGTACGAGCTGACCTAGATTTGAAAGACTTGGGTTTTGCCACCTGTCCTTTCTGGGCCTGAACAGTCCCGTCGTATGATAAATATCTAAGGATATCGGAGTTGTCTACTCTTTCGAAAGCCTTTAAACCGTTCTTGTTTGCCCTATCCTTTACAGACTTGTCATATTTAGATAAAGCTGACACCGTATAGATTCTTGTACTTGATTTTTCGACCAACATTTCAAGGTGACCAAGTAAATGGAAAATGTCCTCGCCCTCCTCATACTTGTCTTTCGCAAGACGTACATTTACCAACACTAACCGTTCAATACAATCAATTTTGGAATTTTTCTCTAGATAATTCTTCTGATCGAACTCACCCCGATGTCTTTTACGTGTAGAATGGGTAGTATCAGTAGAGGAACTTCCTGAGAAAGACGAATCTTCATCCGAACCCGACGAAGGAGAACGGTCCCGTCGCCATCTTGGATTCCTGTTGTCATGGCTTCCCCGGTCACTAGGCGAGCGCTGCCTACGTCTCCCCCGTTGCTTGGTTACAGCGCCTTTCGAATCCTGCGTCAAAACACCACCACGTGAGTCCACCTGACACGCCCCTTCTACCGGATTGCTCTGCCTAGCCGCTATGGTCTCCAGAAGATCTTTGATATCAGCATGCTGGTCTTCCATTACCGTAGTCCTCTCCTCCAGATTGATGAACGTCTGGTCAGCAGCTAGACCCAAATTTTTTCCTGAAACTTTTGGAACAGGTGACACCGGGTCAACCATATCTGGATCAGAGCTGCTCGAAGTCCTAAAGTTGGCCTTATTCCTCGTATTCTTTGATATTTTCTTGGTACCAGGTTTGGCCGTAGCCCCACCCGCTGATTTCCTACCCATATTGCAGGGTTTATACCGTAATATTCGAAAAAACAAAGAATAAAAGTTAAAATTCCCGGCACCACCCAGCGTGGTGTGTGCCGCTCGAAGGATATACGCCAACTGACGGTTAATTTGGATCCCGCAGTTTATATAGGCGCTAGTTGTTTTCCATGACGTCACACATACCAATGCGCGCCCTGGAGGAAAAGTAGTATCGACCACTGCACATATTAATTATATATATATATACACGGGTGTATATAGTTCCATATATATATATATATATATATATATATATTATACATATGGATTTTCAAGATATAGCAGGTAAAAAGGCCTAAACAATTATCTTTCATTCAGTGCCTTTTGGAAGTCTGAAGACCTAAAACTCTCAGACATATTACCCACTACAAATCCCTCATTGAGTGCCTGCACAGGAACGGTCATCTTTAGGTTAACCTACCCTAGACACTAAGTTAAGGTGGTCTATCCAGCTTAGAAAAATTTAATGAAATGCTCAAGATTTCTACACCTTACCACCCAGTGGGCACACTGGTGTTGATTCAGTGTTGAAATAGCATTTGCAATATTTGCATATCAGCCGTTGATTCAAGGTAGAAATATGCATTTGAACTTGTCACACCGTAATCAAATTAACTGTGATTCAACACCTAACCATCAGTGCTGATTCAATGTTTGTATTTCTATGTTGATTTAATGTTGTTTCAATGTCACTTCAACATTAAATCATCATTGATAGTTGCGAGGTGATTCTGAGCTGAGGGGAGTCACCATTGAATCAACATTGGCATCATTCATTTAATCATTAAACAGGTGTTGAAGACAGGTTGATCAACACTATCAACATATACCAACCAGTTGTCAACGTTGTTTCAGTGTTCTGTGTCACTGGACACATACATAAGACCAGTGTAAGTAGGATCGAGAAAACTGTTACGTCTTGTTTGTAGGGCTAATACTCTCACTATACATACCGTAAAGGGTAAAACAAAGAGTAGAACTGGCAAGTAGATCTGCCTGGGCTGACTACAAATGGGCATAATGTGCTCACCCTGGAAAACACAAACACTTCCCACAGTGAGCTGCTCTGGAGCTGCTCATGAGGAGATGCCTAATTGCAGAATAGACACTGTACTTACTGGATGCAAGTATACATTTTTGTCTTAGATAACTGGGTTTGCTTACCATGGTCTGAGTAAAAGACTATGTAGTCTCCTAACAGTTGTTATTATTTGCAGTTCCTAGAGTTTGTCTCCTGAGACAATGAGTACCATCTCGTAGTCTCTGCAGCACCTATTATCTACTCTTACATTATAGGTCTATGTACAGAGACGTAGGCTTACATTGTATTCATTTTTGCCAAATTGTACCGTCATTGGTGAGGTCAATGGCCTTTGTGTCACATGATTTAATCAACTCTGCATGCTGAGATCGTCATATTTAGCTTTAAAGACAAAAAAGGAACATAATGGATGTGCCTGTGGTATACATGCCTTGATTCAATCATTAAGAAAAAAAGGGATGTCCATGCATATGCATGGGAGACTAGCATTTCAAATGGCCAGAGGCGACTTTAAAGCTTTCCAAAGTAGATATGTCTGTCACATTACTTCTCATTTCCTCTTCTTGTTCGAGGGCGATTTTTTCATCCACTCTGAAATTATCAAAAAGATAACTACAATAGTTATATTCACGTTTTTCTTTTTGTTTTGGGACAAAATATTCATCGTTCCCTTTATTTTCTATACCCAGATTGGGAACAATCCCATAACACCAGAGGGAGCCTTGACACTTATCACAGCCATAGACAAGAACAAAGCCTCGGCCATGACACTTCTACATATGAAGGTAATATTCAGCAATGTTATAATGCAAAAGGTACTTGCTGAATAAGATCTGCAGCAGATTAATCTTCTTTTGGTTGAACAACGTCAGAATTGTTTGATGTGATATTGCGAGCCTAAGTGAAAGAAACCAATGAGTCAAAATTGGCCAAAAGGATTTGATCAGCTTAAATATAACCCATTTAAACAATATCAACATCAGTAGCTTGCTCTGGCAGCTCATTCTTGTACCCACTTAGCATAAGAACGTTTTCATTAGGTTCCAAAGATTCCCAAACGTTCTTTTAAGCATTAAGAAAATAAAAGAAATCCAGACATGTACTCGAAAAAACGTTTGTTATTTTGACGTTCTAAAATTTTAAACGTTTTTATTTAAGGTTATTTTGGCGTAAAATAAAACATAACTTGAGAACGTTTTGCAAACGTTCTTCAACCTTGAAAAACGAATGCTGACAAAAACGTTTAAAAATGTGATTTAACGTATGAAAAACTTTTTTTAATTCTTTTTTTTACCCAAGCCCAATAAAAACGTTTGCAAACGTTAAAATAGGTTTTTGCCAAGTAGATAACCATGGAGAGCTTCAAATTATTCGATTGAACCTAACTTTTCAGGCTGTCATGGTAACAGACGACTTTGAAAAACTTGAGAAGAAGCTTGGAAAGGAGAGAAACCTGAAGGTGGTACACGGAGGGGTTCTAGGCAGACATCGGAGGATGATGAAGGTAACAACACTATGCTTAACCCTTGAAGGGTCACATTATGTGTTCATATCCAGATATCATTCATATTATATTTTAACTTTACAAACGTCTCTCCAACAAACTCCTAACATCAATTCACATTTTGCCGGCCACCTCATTACCCAATAAAAGGGAGAGGAAGTATAACTTAAAGAGATGAAATCTATTAAGTGAAAGTTTAGTATTTTCCTCGATACATTGCTTTGAGATTTGTTTTTCTTGACGTAATCTATCCATATACAACTAGATTTCCTGCGACACAAGACATGATCTACAAGATTAAATATTGAAACTTCATACAAAGTTGATGCTTCGGAACATTTTCTTTGTTCTTAATTATAGTCAAACGTTGTGTAACGCTAAAACTTCATTTTCAATTGAATAACGAATTTCGTTTTGTTTGGTTATCTTCTTTTTCTTTCGTTCATTGTTAAAAGTAATAGTGTTTTCAGCAAACGCACCAAGCCAAAAATGAATGGCACGTAACGGCAATGACGGTCCTAGTTCGAATGTATCCATAGGCCTCGATTTACTTAAGCTTGACAATCTAGAGCTGTGGGGGATTGCTGTGCAATCGCATTCCCCTGAATACATGCAACCCTGAGAATACTTATTCTTAGGCCTTGTTTCCAGTTACCCGAGCGACCCTAGCAAAACAGGGCTGATCCTGGAATTATTTCTTTTTATTTTGTGAAATTTTAACATTTTTTGGCAATCTTTAGGCATTTTTCCTGTAATTTTCATATTTTTTCATCTTTTTTTTTGTGGAGCTTATCAAGGTCCTCATCTATTGGTAAATAGTTCATAATAGTCATTCATATCTTTTACATGTGGTTCACATTTCTTGTGTTTTTCATAATTCTACTGTAAAATCATAGAATCCAACATGTCTGCCCATGCATTTCTATACAAAATCAATTTTGTTTTGGCCTTGTCGGTTTTTTAAACAATATGACTTGTTATTCTTCATGGTTAATGTCCATTTATAGAAAAGAATAAGCAAGATTGACTTATTCTGCTACAATGTACAGCATCGGTGTATGAACATAATGGCGAAGAGATGATTCATGTAACAGTCTAAATGATTTAATATGTGATAGTACCCTATGGACAGTGTATTCCTAAAAAGATTTTGTGGGCAGATGAGGGGAAAGGGCCCTCCCTGCGGGATTTTTATTACTGTGTTTGGCCACTGGGGGAGCTACAACAACCATAAATGTGGAAAATAGGCCAAAAATTACTAAAATGTTCTATTTTCTGGCACTTCCTGTCTATTTGGAATGTAAATGGAACATTTTGAATCCAAAAAGAGGCTAAAATAAGGGTTCTCAGGTAAATGTGTTTCCATGGCAACCAAAATAAATGTTCCAAATAGAAAAAAAGATAATGTCAATTGATAGAATGATCCATCATGATTCATATGTTGAAAAAACATATAGATACCATTTCTAGATCCAAAACTGTGCCCAAAAGTATGAAAACGTTTGGTCATTTTTGATTGATTATTTAAATCATTATGCTAATTAGATGTCAAATCTATACAGCAGACAACAGGAGACAAGAATACTCTGATGAAGTGAAAATTTTAGGCTTATCTAAGCAATTTATTGAGTAGGTGGTCAATCATACAGCAGGTTTACTTGCTTGAATCTGTTGTATAGTAGAATTAATGTGGTGGTTTGCAGCAGCAGAACACTATAAGACGTAACTCTCTAGCCAGACATGATGTGGTATGTATAAAGGTTTCAGATGGACAATTGATCGTGGCTTCGGCGGTGAGAAGTAACACATTTGTTTTTAAAATAGCTGCTGCTTTGTTTCCGAAGAATAACAATAGCGAAGTATGTGCACTGCCAGGCCTATAAAAGAATGTTGTATTAGATGTAGCGCTACATTTCCTAATCTGGGACAGTTGATCAAGTGGGACAAGCAGTGTGAATGCACATGTCCATCGCTAGTACTAGTCTCCATGGGACATTTCTTGATGACTATACGTGTAAAGGCTGTAGCCTACATACAATGTCATAGAACGACATATGGCTGCCAGTGTCTATCGTAGTCTCTGTATGAAATGGTGACCCCAGGTAATACTGACAGATCAGCTCTGACTCATGGAAGCATGAATATTGACCTCACCCCCCGTAGGTCAACATCTCTAGAGCGATGTCTTCCCACAGATCTGTAGATCCCATATAGAACATTATACGACCAAAACTCGACTTTAAATGCGCTGTATTATATGGTGAATACTGGTACCTTAGGTAGCAGAGACACTTAGGGTGCATGCAGGTGGACACTTAGGGTGCTAGGACATGTAGGGTGCAAACCACAGGACATGTATAGGGTGCAAGGACACATTAGACTCGGGCACCAGTCTTGATAGTAGGTCGTATGACATCTGGGCGGGTGACCTAGACTAAGGACACATAGCCTTATATGCATAGAGATAAAATCAGTGGTGCGAGCTAGAGGCACATGATGTCTGTTCAGAGGGGACTCCCTATAGTCTGATGGGCTATAGACCGACTGCACCCTAAGTGTCTTGGTATTTTCACCCTGCACCCTACCTGTCCTTTTTGTGCACCCTAAGTGTCTGCTACCTAAGTGTCTTCGCACCCTACATGTATGCACCCTAAGTGTCCTTGCACCCTAAAGTACCTGTTACCTATATGGTCTGCCCGGGATGATCTGCTTGAGTTGTTTGTCTGATTTATTTGCGAAGTGCACCTTGTTCGCTTGTTTGAATGTTAAGCAGTCGAGATTGCAGTATTGTAATCTCATAAGATTGATATCGTGTTGCTGACTAATGCATTCACTGCTTTTGTATTGAGTCGCATGTGTGTTCCAATTGCAAACAACTTCAGAAAATGATGAGGGAAAATAAGACTACAGGTGTCCCCAAAATTAAAAAGGTAATTGATTATTTACATGCAATTCGGTTTGCTTGTTTAAGATTGCTTCAAGACCGCTTTGCAAGCATTCTATCTGGGTAATAACTACTTGCCACTTGATGAAATGCCCTGATTGAAGAAGCTGGTGCGATTTAAACCTCCCCCCCCCCTCTCAGAGGGGTTGGAATAGTCCCCCCCCCCCGTCAAAAGGTCGAAAGAAATTTCCATAACCTGATTTGGACACTCTATTAGCCAATACGTGCACGGCATACGATATTGCAATGATGCTATTATCATCACATTTAACATGCCCCATCACTGATTACTATGACTAAAATGGTGGTGCACCTGTTGGCCAAAAGAGCGTACAAATTGATTGGTGGCTAAAACAGTGGTGGATCCAGGATTCGGAAAAGGACGGGGCGCAGCCTTTACTTTTGAGCAGATTTTGGGTTCCAAAAGATACAAAATAAACAGTCAAGTACTGACAAAAAGGAGGGGCGGGCCTACTATCAACTGAATTCCTAGTAGTTCATACAGATCCTGTCCAATTTGCACTGATATCTCATCAGGAAACACATTTCAATCATCGATAAACAGCCGATTCCATGACTGACTGTGCATAAGGATAATACTTGGCATTCCATTCTTTTGCTTAATTCTCAAATATCAAATGTTCTTATCCGTTTGACATCAAGAAACCAATAATGGCTTATCTTTCACTTTCTGCTTTCCCCATATTCCTCTCCCAGGCCCGTGCCTTGCAGGACCAGAGGTACAAGTTGGACAGTCTAGAGGTGAAGTATAGGAGTGACCCCCTCACCAAACTCAGGGACTATTGTGACTCTCGGCAGGTGCGCCTCATAGATATCTTCAGGCAGTTTGACCGCGACCAATCATGGGCTCTCAGCACTGATGAACTTATCAAGGGTGTGCAGGTAGGTCTACCATGGAAATATCATGGATATCTAGGTATGATGATTAAATTGAAATTAAGTTCACCCACTAAACAGCCTGTAAAATAGAGCCCTCAAATACATATACTTAGTTAAATTATATATACTGAAATATTATTGCTCTAATTGTGGATAAACGTAATAACTTGTCTGTGTCATTAATTTCAGTCGACAGGAATAGACTTGTCAAAGTCTGAGATACAAACTTTGGTCAAAATGTTAGACGTTGATGGTAATGGGGAGCTAGACTACCAGTGAGTAATGTTTTCATATTGTGTGTGTGTGTGTGTGTGTGTGTGTGTGTGTGTGTGTGTGTGTGTGTGTGTGTGTGGAGATTTAAGAAAAAATGACCACCCTATATTTGCATGATTTCTTTTGGTAGACTATTTATTGAATTAAGTCCTAGACATAGGCCTACTTCTTAGAATACCTGATATAATAAGCGCTGGCAACAGGTGTCTCTAAAGCTGGCTATGACGTCACAGTAGACTAAATTCACCCACATGATGTCTAATATATACTAGTATAAATACATGATGCTAACAAGTGACACTGCTTATATGTTCCTTGTGTCATTAGCACTAGATAGTCCCTCTGAGTTAGCCTAGATGATGTGATGATGGTTTGCACTTCATTATTACTTTTGGAATTGAAAGCATGTTATTGCCTGCATGCATGAACAACGCAGCAACCACTGCATTTAGTCTGTTGTGACGTCAAGGACTGCATGGGAAAGCCTGCTCCCTGTCCTTGAAATATCAGATTTGTTGATTTAAACTCTATATTTACGTTAGAGACGATAATAACGCTTGGGAGATGGTGTTTAAGACACCCTACAATCTCATTCTTATCTCTATTTCTCGATCATTTCCTCCAGGGAGGTGGCTTTTGGTGTGGCCAGAAATCAGGAGGAGAAGCTGCGGATAGCTCGATGGAATCAAGAGATGCGGGAGAAGGAAAAAGACTACCAAGATGAACTCAAGATATTACTTACTCAAAAACCGTCAACTTCCAAAAACTAACATGGACATACAAAATAACTATTACTAAGACCCATTAAAAATCATGGTGCCTCAAGGCTTCACGTTCATGTGTGGGCATGTTCACTGAATGGGCGCATCATACCAGCAGGTGGGACCCATGCATCATAACGATTCAACTGTAACGAGCATTTAAAAACACACACACACACACACTTCCCTTTAAGGGTTGGTAAGTATCCAAACGTTCTAGCCTCATCAGGAAGAGCAGGGTAATTTGGCATCAGTGGTGATAGTCAACTGCCAACAGTTCTTGTATAACTTTGAGTATCAATGTGAATCTGTTGACAATTACACATTCTGCGTGTCCATGTGGATTACTAAATGGTAAAAAAACTGCGTGTAGTGGTACACATCATGCATGGCACATAAGAGTTTTGACGGATTGTTTGCATGCTAAAACCTAAACGGCGTCTATGATATTTCTCATAATTTTCTACTGTATGGTAGGGTAGGTTAACCTAAAGACGACCATATACCTTGAGTTGACCACCTGCCACCTTGCTTTTCTCACTTTTACATCTACTGTATGAGGCTGTACCTTTAATATTCCTGAAATAGAGGTGTTATAGTATCCCATGGACTGGCCACCTATGATATGTTGAGTAGTTATCATTGTATAACAATACACCAAAGTACCCATGTTTGACTGGTTTTTATCATGGCCAACTGGCCATTTCTCCAGAAATCTTTAAATTTGGTTGCAGATTCTGAACATTGAGAATGTTCACCTGTACAAAATATTGATTCTAGACATAAATATATATCATAAGTAAATGATAACATAAACAAAATTTATGTTCAGAAATGTTAAATACTTTCAGTTTAGGAGTCAATTTCCCAGGCATGCCAATTTCACCTTGAGATGACCACCATTTCCCCTTGAGTCGACCACCACTCACAGAGGGAGTTATGCCTTTAATTATGTAGAAACCACTGATTATGTAGGATTACATCAAAAGATTCATATCCATAATATCTTGGGACATTGCATTCCCTAGATGATATCTCTATGCATGGGTCTCAAACCTTGCTGTTTTCCTATTATGAGTAGTATGCAAAGGAACCATATGACATCAAGAACATAAATGCTAAGTCAAGCAAAATGTTACTGTGGTGGATATTGATAGATAATCTTAAAACAAAGCCCTTTTAATGCAGGGCTAGGATTATTACCTCTAATTGGATTGGAATGGCAACTACAATGAACATAATCTTTACTGAAATATCACTTCCAATTTAGCTGCTGCAAGACATACATTTTTGTTACAATACAGCACCATGAAAAGTAACATTATATTGTATATTTATGTAAGACACTTATTCTTTTTGTTAAATTATGGCTTAATGAAAATGGCCCCATTCAAAGGCTGTGTATCAAGTGGTCGTCTCAAGGTGCAAAGTGGTCATCTCAAGGTGAAAATGAACTAAATGGAATGTTCTTAGTAAGGGTGATAAACTAGATATATATTATACACATGGATTTTCAAGATATAGCAGGTAAAAAAGCCTAGACAATTATCTTTCATTCAGTGCCTATTGGAAGTCTGAGGACCTTTAACTCTCAGAGATATTACCCACTTCAAAACCCTCATCGAAGGCCTGCACAGGAACGGTCGTCTTTAGGTTAATCTACCCTATAGTTGATGAACCGGTACTGGTCAAATACATTTACCACTCACTGAAAGAAATCCATTATCGTCACAACGTTCTGTGTTGTTTTCAAATGCATTGTCCATCATAAACCTTCTACTAAGCACAGAATGTTTTTTCAACCATAGAACATAGAGAGACTATATACTCTATGTTTCAACATAACAGATTCCTCATCTGCAATAGTCATAATGTGTCACACTGGATCTAACCACAGGCTCAGAGTTTCTCCAGAATGAAGTTGAAATAGTTGCAATTCCGATACAAAAGGTTGTGGGAGAGGGTCATTCAGTATTGAGAAAAAATGGCAAAAGTATGTTACTGCTACCGTCATCTATAATGCATCATATATGCCAAGATATGCTTAGGTGCAGAGGAAAGGGAGAATAAAAGATAATGAACAACACAAACACTGCCTATTGTAATTTGTTTTTACTTTTGGGTCAATTTTGGTACCATGTTATTCAAGGGGCATGCTCAATCCTCAAGCTCTAAGACTATCTTACCTTGTCTAGATCCTGAAGCTGTTGGTCTTGTTCGACAGAAGACATAATAAGCTTTTCATTAAGTCCTAATACATGTTTTGAAGTTCAGATTTGAGTGTACCAGACAGTCGGGAAGACGAAAGATTGAAATTAAATGCGCTCCAGATACATGTATAAAACTTGCCTTTATCCCCATCTAAGCACAATATCTAATATGATTTTTGTAGGCCAAACCTGTCTAAGTAATATGAGACATTTTGCAGAATTCCTTGATGACTATGACACACGTTATTGCCTTGGACGCAAAGACACAACCTTGATCCAGTACGATGCTGTTCCATTTCAATAATCTCGCTCTTTATCTAAATGGATGTTTTTCCATGCTACATCTTCAACAATTCTCCTGATTCTTATGCTAAAAAGAGTGCTGATTGAGAATATGCATGTTTCTACTTTATTAAATATAATGGCAAGGCTGTATATGGCCGAAATTCAAAATAGCCGACAATAGATACAGATGTCACTTTGAATTACATAAATGTACAGTCTAGAAAGTATCTGGTGGGTCCTACCCCCTAAATCAGCTTAGTAGAATACACTGCTGCATTTGTTTTGTTGCTAAGTGGTGTGGTTGCCCAGCAACAGCAGCTTTGCATAGCAACCAAGCCTGAAAATATGCTTGAATGCTCATATTTGCATGATTTCCTTTCAGCAACATACTCCCCTGATGTAAACTTGTATATAACTCTTCTGTGACTTCCATCATAGACTAGGAATATAGGTGATAAAAGGTTGCTAGGTTGTGTGGTGGCCTAATAATAGCAGTTTTGCATAGCAACAATGTCTAGATTCATACCTGTAGGTATATACTATGGCTTGTGCATAGTCTCAAGAACATAGTTCACTGATTTCAAATTACATATAGCTTCCTTGTGCACATCACACAGTATGAAAATAGGTAGAAATGATTGCTATGTCATGTGGTTGCCTAGCAACTGAAGCTTTACATAGAACCCCATGTCCAAATCTATTCAGATAGTCACAGATAAATGTACGGTCTCGCCTCAAGAACTTGTATGTATAGCTCCCCTGTCCACATCTCAGAATAGAAACACATATAACACATTGCAAGGTCATGTACTTGATGTAAATCTACCTTTTAAAAAATCATCTAATTGACAGACACCATATGATGAGATAATGATAAAATGATAAGATATTTGCCACATTCACACCCTGTGTTATTTTGTATATACATATCCATGCATATGTATCTCCGATCATCCATGATTACACAGGATTGTAATTCCTAACAACTGTCCCCTCCTCCCTCCCCCTAATATCAAATTCCTGTAACCACTGTCATATCATCAAAATTTACCATTGCTGGTACTGATAACGCACATTTAGAATACAGAATATTGGCTCTCAGCCTCATAATGTACTGTATGCCTAATTGATTATTTCAAAAGCCTTGGGCAGCCTACTTGTCTGAAAGTAGGTGCAAAGTGGAATTTGCATTGACCTTGGACAGTGCTGGTTTCATTCACATATTCAGAAAATGAAAGAGAAGAATTGGAATACAATTATAAAATTCTGAGGATATTCTCTCATCTGTTACCTCTTCAGAGCATCAGGCCCAGTGTTATCCATCCTTATATAACTCTGAACATTACATTCTGGTTCAACTTCTCTCATATGATCCCAACAGTGTGATACCAAGAACCGCCATGTTTAACAGAATACATACAGGAAAAATAAGTGCTCTGTATACCATATAGTAAATTATCTCTACCAGATTGTCTGCAATATTTCCAACTACGAGAGGATTAGACTTTTACTGTGTCTTCAATCTTAACATTGATTTTGTCCAATTCTGTGATTTTTTGGACCTCATGTACCAAGTCATTCCACAACTGCATCCCCCGGTAGCATGGGCTGCGGTCATAGATGTCAGTTCTTGATCACGGTAATTTCATAGAGACCTTCACATTACCACATCGAAGCCTTGTGGGGACCAAGAAGTTGTCAGGTCGCGGCATTGATTTTCAGTATTATAGAAAATGGATTTCAAATAAAGTGCCAGGAAGTTAACATGGATGATAACATGGATGTAAATATCTAGACTCGGGCACCTGCATTGATAGCAAGTTTGAGCATCGGTCTGCAGATGGGAGACTAGTAAATGTCTACAAAGTAACAATGAATTAGACTCAGCTCTCAAAAATTAGATCAGAAAGTTTGTTTTTCTTAATTTGACCACTCATTTGATGCTTTAGGGCCTGGATCTACATCATTGGTGGCATTACAAAAGAAAATATTAACCTGTGAACATTGTGCCATGTGAAATGATATATAAAACAGATAAATTGATTTCTCCTACTAAAAAGACACAAAAACAATGACTAAAACACACACAAAAAAACAACATATATACCTCAACGATTAGATTCTTTGTCGAAAAAACAACAACAACAAAAAACAAACTTGGCTGTGATAGTGCAAGGTCCCCCATATATATATATATATATATATATATATATATATATATATATATATATATATATATAAGAAACGTTAATCAGCGCGCTAATTTCCTAATAGACCTAAAAGTTGGAGATTAAAACAAAATACCTAGAAAGTGGGAGATCCAATTTAGAAGCGTATAAAAATTCTATAGTATAGGGCCTTTGACAGATTGACAAATTGTATGTCCTATGTTCATATGTATTGGCTGTGGCTATAAATATAATGTAAGTTTCGTTGATAAGATTTATTTGCCAATAAAAACCTTCAACTTCCTACCTTGATCAATATCACCATTAGATAGTGCAGATTTTAAACACGTGCCGTACGCCTACCCTATATTATTTCGCCGCCCACATCAAGACTATAGCTCGATGCAGCAAGTTGGGAACCTGAGTGTTTTCCAGTTTTGGAGGCAGCTGTGCATGTAAAATGCCTTCATTCAAGGGACATTTTTGTATATGATGCACAAGACAAGTCTTGTGTATGATTCTATCTCAAAAATCATAACAAAATATGAAAATAGAATCATTTGCTATGCATTATTCCCTCATAATACATGTCAAACAAGACAAAGTGCCCTCTGTAGGTCCCATATGGACTGGAAAAGCACCATGCTCATAAATGTCTTCATCATTTTCAAGATAAGAATATCTGAAGACCTGAACAATGTGAACAGGTCCATGGTGCAAAACCCTTTTGTTTCTATTAAATTCCATCATCCATTGTTGTTTTGACCTGATGACCCATTGAAAACCATATTGAAATGCTATTAGAACCCAATATAAGGCATGTGAGCCCTATTATAATGCACTATTGAGCTATTTAGCTGTAAATAGCAACAAAAGCGTTGTCGGCACCAAAGACTAGAATCATAAGATGTGGCTAATTCTTCTCACACTTATTGTATCACTTAGATATTTAATATGCCTTTAAAGATGATCGAGTAGAACATAAAAATGGATAATTCTGGTATCAGTGGGTGATCACGCGTCAATATATGGTGATCTATGTGGTCCCTCATGAAAAACCAAGCAGAAATTTTGCTGAAAATCACAGTTTTTGCAAACTAACAAAAATCACATGTCTCCCATAGTGTAATAAGCCACCATAGAGGTAGGGGAAAAAAGCATACTCATTTATAAACTTGATGGGTCAGTATTATGCACTATCTATCAAAAACTGATGGTTAGAATATTTTTTCACAAAATATATAGGGCCAAACTTTGAAAAACAGCGATTTTTTTAAACTAATGATTTTTAAATTTATAATTTGTACTTCAGTGATAAACTGTGCACTATATTATTGTAATACCATCTACCCTGGCCTGAAAACAATGAGTTTCATCTTTCATTTGCTGCAAATATTATGTAAATCGGATAATTTTTGGCTAAACTACAGCATTTCTTAGCGAAAAATTCAGGAAAAACTAAGTTTTAGGTTCCCAACTTGCTGCATCGAGCTATAGGTCAGGCCCATCGCAACAAACGAAATCAGGGAGCGCACTCGGGCAAGGAGCGCACTCGATCTGGCGAGGCGCGGAACGCACTCAGACTTCTGTCACGCCCCCTAGAGGTACTAAGTGGCACTAAAACTGACCAGGTCACGTGGTTTCCTTTTTGGGTCAAACCTGCCACTTCCGCAAAGTTTGGAGAAGTTGTCAACAGTCTCGGAAAAGTTTGTTATTGATGGAAAACTGTCATGTATGCTGATGTAAGTATTGTAAAAAGTATATCATATTTGAGATAGCTCATGTGAAGTATAGGATCGTTCATAATGTAATATCTAAAGCGGATTCAACAACTCTGAACTTTGGGGCAGCCCCTAACCCAGCCTCAGGCACTGTTTTGGGGAATTTGTCACCGCAGCAGTGTCGGGAGAGGGGAGCTCCACTGTGGCACTGACACGGGACGAGGACTCCCTGTTGATTCCCCAATCAAACCCTAGCCTAGGCTATGGTAGTCACAGATCAGAGCCCCTAAGGGAGCGTTCATTATTTATGGCAGGGGGGGTGCCAATCTGGCAGAACGAATACGTAAAAAAAAAAATGACCCCCCCCCTGGGAATAGGTTGAAAAAAAGTGACCCCCCCCCCTTAGGAATGGGTTGAAAAAAAATGACCCCCCCCCCTTAGAACTGATTGAAAGAAAATGATTCCCATCACATTACCTTATACATTTAACCATGTTCAACAAAGTCTGTGTACATCAGGTCTCTTCATTCCTGTCATATTAGGAGAAATTGAGTGACTAATGCACTTTAGCCGGTGCTGAATTAAGTGAACCCTTTAGCTACCCTAATGCTAACCCTATGCTAATCCTAATGTGCAGCAAGATGTGCGCCAGCTAAAGTGTATTCTACCTGAATTTAAACCATTCCAATTATTATGTTAAAAATGGGGTGGCCGTTGTAGAATGTTGTAAAAGCTATCAGCCGTTAGCCAGCTTTCATTTTGTATAAATGCAAAGCCTTTTTCAAAATGGTTCCGATCTTTTGAAAAATTGAAATGTGAATACCCTGCCATTGATTGATTGACATCTGTATAAAAAGTACCTATTTTTAAGGCTCCTCCATAGGGGGCACTAGCATGGGCCACTACTGATGCAGTTTAAGTGGGTACTATATTTCCCTGTGTATGGCCTCTGTGCTCAATGAAAAAGCATTTTGGACCATTACCATACTTCAACATATGGTATTTATATGTTTTTTCAGCTATATCAATTTCCGCTACCCTTATATTTCATGCAAAGAAAGATAAAGGTTTATAGAAAATGTCTAAAGAATGATGTACAAACCATAGATAAGTCTTGAGCAAACTGTTTGCCACTCCCTCATTATTTCATGTAGAGAAATATAAGCCTGCCCTGTGTATAAGCCTGCCCTGTTTATAATCCTGGTAAATATGCCACTTAAGTGTGTTTACAAGCCCGTACAGGCTTTTAGTAATACACAGGGAAATACAGGATGTCTTAGCCAGCTATATCATGCAACCTATTCCTGACTAACTGTAGTGATTGAAGCACTTGCAGCTGTCTTTTCAAAATTTGCGCATACAAAGACAAACTTTTTGAGATTTTTCTAGTGTTTCAATTTCATTCTGATCTCATTTTTTAACATTAATTTAGTAGGTGTGATGGATATCAATCGCAAAAGCATTTATTTCAAAAGTGAAACTAAGGGTTAGAAACTGGAGGTTCTGATCAGTAGTTGCTGTGATTATAGTAGGTGACTTTTTTACCACCGAGAACTTTGCTGGCACCTCTCAGCTCAAGAGACATGCTTTTCTATGTATACTTCTAGGAAGCCACTGCTGTCATCTACTCTGATGGTCCACAACAGATTGGAGAATGTTTACCATTCTCTCTTTCTTGACAGAAGACCCTTGTGCCAGATATAAGATGATAAGGTGATTTGATAATGGTTCACTGCTCCTGACACCCTGAACTAATTACCCATTACATGGAATAAGAAAATGGTAATTGGAATTACAGAAAAATGTGCTTTGCGATCTCTTTTGGCCACCAAGATTATTGAAAATGAAGTTTACCGTAATCTCCCGCATATATAAGGCGGAGCTCATGTATAAGGTGCACCCCTAACTCAGGGATGTGTGTTTTGCATATAAGGCACACCTACTGCTTCTGGATTAATATTTCAAAAAACCCTTGTATAAGGTGCACCCCAACCTTTTGACATATGCTGTAAGACATAGCCTCCCTTGGTAAAAGCCAACCTACATGTACATTGAATAGGCCTAAGTTGTGGGGAAAGCCTTGCTAAGGTGTTACCGCGACATTGGAGGGTGTGAGGGCGGCATGGGATGGAGTGAGGGTGGCATTGGATGGTGTGAGTGTCACATGGGAAGGTGTGAAAAGCTATGGCCACCATAGAGTACTGGTAGGGTTGGAGGGGAGCTGATACTGCCCAACACCTTTACAGCATTCATTAGCTTTACCCATAGGTTTGATGGAGGTGGGGGGCTATTTAAATGTTTTTCAGGGTAAATCATTTTATGTATCAAATGATATTTGAATAAACCCCACGTATAAGATGCGCCCTTAACTCAGGCTGATCCTATAAGGCGCACCTGGGCTCTGATTCGCACATAGGCCTAAGACACGCCTTATATGCAAGACATTATGGTAGTCAGGACTAAAACATTCCTAAATACAAACTTCATGCAAGAGAATACATTTTTATTACTGTACCACATTAGTTAAATAGTACAGCATGGGAGCAATAATAATGGAGTATGAGAGTATCTCCCAAGAATGTTTTTGGAATTTCTGGAGCCAACTTCATATTCTCATTTGATCTTTTGAATTTGCTCCTACAGTGTGCCTTATCCACAAATCACACGTTATATATGGGAGGTACTATTGAATTTTAAAAATATAATCATGAGCACCTTTAAGCAACGTCTAAAGGAGCACCAGGTCTAGTGATGTAAGCAAGTTGTTCTAACACTCGAGTGCAGTTGGGTCGCCTTTCCTGCAATCTGATTGGTTGAGAGCGCATGTTGGGTCAGGGGACCCATAAAAGCACTTCCGGTCTCACTTCCTGTTTGTGGCTTTTCTGTCTTATTTGTGAATTATTTTAAGGAAAATCAAAGCTTTTTCTCGTGTCAGAACGTAAACAAAGGGCTCCGGTTTGTCTCTGTTCCGGAAACCCAAGGCCCTCGGTCCTCAGGCTGGGCTGATCGCCTTCGGCAATTGTTGGATACTCTATTGAGCAAACATTTAGAAGATTAGTTCTTGAAGTTCTTTAATGTAGAGTAGACTTGTAGTGTTACAAATTCAGTTTCAGCCACATGTTGACATGCTGATCTCCGCTTCCTAAACCCCCAAAGTTGTGTCCCACTCAACCCACTCACTTTACTTTTTAGTTCCCCACACAGTCACTGGTGGCAGCACCATATAGGCATACCGGTCATACCACATCTCCCTTTTTTTTGGAAAATGAGAAGTTCACTTATTAGTCTCTTTGTCTTGAAATGTTCATAGATGAATAATACCTATCGATCAAAATGAGTAGCTCACTTATCAATCTCTTTGTCTTGAAATGTTCATGAATGAATAATACTTATCAACCAAATAAGAACATGATTATAGCTAGTATCTTGCTATGAAATTATCTCTCAAGTTAAACTAAACTGATATCTCATTGAGTCTTTCACATGTTTTCAATCAGACGCTTAGGTGCAGATCTGGCTCTCCCAGACCTACGAGGCTCAGTAATATCAGCCCCTGGCGGGTCATCAGGTTCATTCACATATGAAGGGGCACCCGGCTGATCAATCCTCAGTGTTGGTTTGTCAGGTGAGTCAACCCTAGGGGTGACTGCATGTGATGGTATGTCACGTCTTGGTGTAGGAGGATGAACTGCTGGAATAGGTCCTGTATTAGGTGGACCTGGTATTGGTAGTGTAGCAGGTGGTAGTCCAACATTTCTAGTCATACAGCGGTTTTGCCTCAGGAGGCCTGTTGGGGTTGAGATGACATATGATCTCGGTCCATTGGCTTTGCCTACAATTGTGCCATGAGTCTTGAGATCAGGGAGCCACACTTTGTCACCTGCTGATAACTCTCCGGCTTCTTTCACACGGTGTCGTTGGTCATAGTTCAGTTTCATACTGGCTCTGTACATCCTCTCCTTTTTTCGTACAACAACCGGGTCTGGTGTGCTTGGTAAGAGTTCAGATGGATAGCAGGGGACTCTGGTCTTTAATTTCCTGCCCATATTTAGTTGCGCTGGTGAGAAGCCATTATGGAGTGGTGTGTTTCGGTATATTAATAATGCTATAAAGTCCACATCAGTAGCCTTGTTGAGAATACCTCTGACTGTCTGTACGGCTTGCTCAGCCTCACCATTTGACTGTGGATATCTCAGCGAAGATGTTACATGCACAAATTTCCACTCATCTACAAAGTTTGCAAAGTCTCTTGCACTGAACTGAGGTCCATTGTCTGTGACAAGTATAATGGGGATGCCCTGATGAACAAATATTTTCTTAAGTTTGGCGACAGTCTCTGTGGCGTCAACTCCTTTAGTGACTTTGCTTGTCTCAATATCCCTTAAATAGTAGTCAACAACTACTAGGTAGTTTGTTCCAACATGATAACAGAAGTCAGCAGCAATTCGAGACCAAGGACGGTCGGGGAACTCAGTTCCTTTCATTGGCACGATTCTTTCTCTCCTGTACTACTGGCCCAGCCCTCGGACCGAGGGCCTTGGGTCTCCGGACAGAGACGCACCGTCGCCCTTTGTTATTACGACCAATTAATCTGTTTTTATAGTTTGCACCAACATGATTAAATGGATATGAATGATAGGTAATGAGAAAATGTTGGGCAAAATTGTGGCTGCAATCATTAACAAGTACTATTACTTGGTGGAGAATTGTGAACTTCGCGACGTGTCGCGAAAAAAAATCGTGTTGTGTTGTGAAATTTTACATTGTGTTGGCGAATACCCCAAAAAAAGGAATTGCGCCGCCCCTCAGGAATAGGTTGAAAAAAAATGACCCCCCCTCTCACAATAGGCTGAAAAAAAATGACCCCCCCCTCTGAATACCCCTAAAAATTTTGACCCCCCCCCCTCATTTGCTCACCCCCCCCCCTGCCATAAATAATGAACGCTCCCTAATGACACAACAAGTATGTGAGTTGGGCGCCGATCCAACTAAGGCTATGGCTATCGTAGACATGTATACATGATTAGAATTGATTGCATGATATGGAATATAGCTAGCCTAGGCACTAGTCTTACCTAGTTTTTCAAGACTTATCCAATCATTAATGAGCAATGCCAATGGATAGATCTTGAGAAAAAAAGTGGATTTGCTTTTTGAATGAAGTCAATTTAAAGTGGAATTATGACCGGTCAAAGGTACCAAATCAGACCCAGAATTCTGCCACAGTTAAGAGTTTCTTTTGGATCCAATTTTGTAATCAAGCAGGATGAATCCAAAGACTTTGGATTCATCCTGCTTGATTACAAAATTAGACTAGATGACTAAAATGTTTATTTTGGGCAATTTTCTTTTTAGATAAGCAAGATATACCCCCAAGAATGTAAATAATGATACATTTTATCATAATCAAACAATATAAAAGCAAATTTTTGATGCCATCTTTTCCCTTGAACTATGTGCACTCCCCGAGGGGGGGGGGGCACTCAAGATATTATTGATACCATGTAACTTCCATTTAAATTGTCATAAAAACTTAATTCAAAAAGCAAAACCACTTATTTTTATCATGACTATCAATTTCTCACCATATAAAATGCATACAATAATGTCTTAATTGATAGGTAAGTGCCCAACATGGGGGAGGTTGGGACAAGTGTCCAGAGATCATCTTGCCCAAAAAGTTTGCAGGGTCTGTCAAACATACTTCAGCTCCTTAGAAAAGGAAAAGCTAGACATTTTGTTATCCATAGAACGGGTGGGAACCACTTTTTTTTAGGTGCTCAGTGATATCCTCATCATAAAATGGTTCTAAACTATTGGTTGAACTTCAAAGGCAAAAATTTCCTGCATTCAACCTTGTACAAAAAACATTCATTTTAAAGGTCTAGCCAGGCCTGTTAAACTGAGCCCTTGTTTGTAAAGATCCTCCAGTAAATAGCTTCAGAATAAGCTTGCAAAGAAAGGAGAGTTTAACACTACCCTGTTTCAGCTTTATCACAGTTTCACACCTCTAATGCTGCAGACTCACCCACTGGAGGTATTTCAGTGCCTAATATAGTGGTATGACATCAGAGCAGTATGCCAGCAGTAATTTACGGTAGGGCCTAAGCCTAGGGGGTGGTCATTTTTTTAACAAGGGGGGGACTGATGGGTTGGCGCGTCTAAAAGATTTTGGACCCCCTCTAGAGGATCAAAATTTTTTTGGCTCCACTATCTGAGGCAGGAGGGCCAAAAGTCGCGTGCAAACGCACCGTTTTAACCTATACTATAGTAATGAGCGGGCTTATTCACTGAAACCCGGTGAAATTGTTTTGACCCCCTGGTCAAGGGGTCGAAAGGAACCCCCCCCCCCCCCCTCAAACCCACCAGCCCTCCCCTGTTGTTAAAAAATGATCCCTCCCTTAAGGCAAGTGGCACCTCAACTCACAGTGTCAGTGGCCCTATAGGCTATACTGCTCTGATGCCCCCCCCCCCTACTACTATTGGACAGATTTTTAGGACTATTGAACAGATTTCTTGGGACGATTTGACAGATTGACTTTTAGATACGGTACATGCAATGTGTGTACGGTATGCGCCTAGAAATACCAGAACATTCATTACTTATGTTGTAGATGAATGTATGATTTTTTTTCAGCATAAGCTTAATAATTAATTGAAATGCAATTACCGGTAGTAAACCATGCATTGGATTTGTACTAGGAGTGGAAGCCCCATGCAGTGAGGGTATGTTTGAGGGTGCAGCCCCGGGAGCAGCCAGTCCTGTGTGACTCCCTTGTCAAGCTTTCTTTATTGCTAGAAAATAAATCTCATTTGTAAATGTTAAAATGGTTCGTTTCAAAATTGTGTCTTGACAGTCATGTGTTCCATATGAAGGAAAGAAAAAAATTAGAAAGTAGGGGGTAGATTTCTTAAAATTTCCTGACAGGATTCATGTCATTTAAATTTACGGTACTAAAACTATAACAATATAACTTTCAATTGAGAAGGTTAAAGTGTTACTGAAACATAACAAGGAGGAAAGAACCATCTCTTATTTAAATCTGTCGAATCGTCAAAACGAAAACCCACCACCACCCCTGTTGATAAATAATGACCACTCCCTTAGCCTACAATCAGATACTGTTTGTGGCATTTTACCAGCAGAATTTCCTTTGAGAGATATAATTTATCTGCATCTCTACGCCTGATTATATTACATTTGGACATACTCCATGCATAAACAATGCAACACCTGATGCATTTTGCCCAATTGTGACGTCATCAGATCAGCCTGCTGCTTTCCTCTATAGGGATACACATGCCAATAACTATGCCAGAATCTGTTTATTTGATGCAAAGGCTTTCAAAATGCGATGTCAGTAATGTAGAGTATTGTTTCCCTTTAATATACCCGGTAACCTTACTTATATATTCTTATTAGATACTGCTATATATACAATGACAGGAATAGTTATAGAATTTTTTCTCATGTTTATGTCGATATCTTTTGGACCTCAATGGCATATAAGATATTGCTAGGAGTTTTTGTTTAAAAAAAAAGTAATCTTAACCCGCTACTGCAAATCTTCAAGTAAGCCTGCTGTGATAAATTGTATGCTGTCATATATATATATATATATATATATATATATATATATATATATATATATATATATATATATATATATATATATATATATATACATATATACAATTTAATTGTATGCTGTCATATATATATATATATATATATATACATATATACAATTTAATCAATGTTGATCTTGTACTGACACGAATGTATCCTTACATTAGTCAATAAAGCCATCTTCAATCTTTGAAATGTATTGCCCTTGTCCCATACAATGTGTATATTGGGAATCAGGGATCGGCACTAGTGATGGTCCAACGGTCAGCTTCTTGCGACAGCACCTCCCTTGCCCCAAGGTATTTGGTACATATTAATGGCCTAATATTCTCCCTCCTATTGGATGATAAAAGTGCATTGGGACCTGACAGGTCGCGATCTCTACAGAGGATTATAAAGATGAAAATTCAGTTAGACATACATGGCATTACAATTACTGGTGGACTATAACTGAATGGTACAGATGCTTAATATGACTAGCCATCATTAAACATAGCTATACCCTGAGGCTAATGTAGCTTATATCGTAGACCCACCACAAAATGATGTGCTTAGCAGACAATGGTTTGGACTGCTAGTATGCTCACAGTTTTTGCCTCCCTCCCTCCCCCCACTCACCTCCTTTTCCATCCTCAGTAGCCCAGACTAACCTAGTTAGAGCTAACATGATGGTCAGTGAGATATACATTCCATAATACAACCATACTACGGTACACAAACTGTAGCAGTTCATTTGTTAGGCTTATAAGCAATCATACCTTGTGTATACTTATGATCTTTATCAATTATTTATGCTTGTATACTAACATGTTGGATCAATGTAATCTGCATGTTTCCTTAGAAGTGATATTATCCTTAACCTAAATGTTGATATGATATTGACTTGATACTGGGTACTTTACAAACTTAGATCTGTTTCATTAACATAATGATTAATGCTGTTAATAAGTGTGGTTCCCCGTGAAGTAGCATGATGTCAATAGAATTATATCAAAAGAATATGTTTTTACAGGTAAGCACTTAACCGGAGAGATGGAGGCATGGCTGAGGGGTCTACGTCTGGAGCAGTACTCCGTCAAGCTGTGTGCAGGTGGTTTCCTGACCCTGGAGGATTGCTCCAAAATAACCGAACCCGACCTCATCAACCTCGATGTCCTACCTGGCCACCGCAAGAGAATTCTAATGAACATCCCAGTACCACCCACCCCAGATGAAGATGATGATGATGACGATGATTCGGTCTACGCAAATGTACCCACCCTTACAAGGCAGCGTGAGTCAGCTGATTATATTCCCCCGAGCCAATTTGCAAATGATAACAATGGACACCTGGATTTTGGGGGATCACAGCAGAGTGCGTTCCCTAACCAGGACGATGACATATATGATGTGCCTCCTCCTCAGCCTACCAACGATGAAGTCTATGACGTCCCAGTACCTCGACCCCGGATGAGCTCATCGACAAGCGCAACAAAGGTAGGAGAGGAGAGTGATGATGAAGATTACTATGTTAATGTGACAGAATTGAATGTGTCCAAGAAGTCCAATTCTCCACCTCCAGTGTTACCGCCAAAGAAAAATAGCATAATTAGGCGAGAGAGTATGGATGAAATGTTTGGTATCACCCCACCCGGTGACATTGGCAGGAAGAAACCGGTCGCTGCCCCACGTAAAACTGTTGTGAGCAAGTCCCCTGGGTCCCCCAGCCTGCAAAGTATGCATCTTGGTGTGTCTTTAGACACAGCCTTGAATGAAGAGCTGAGCCCAGGTAAAGACACCCCAAGGCCGGTACCCAAACCTAGAATGAAGAGAAATAATTCTTCAATAACCAGCTCTATTGGTGAATCTCCAAGTTTGGGTAGTCTTCCCGCTGTACCCAGTAAGGTCGAGGAAGGAGCATCAACTGCCTCCACTACTCCCAGAGAGACCACCCCATCTATTGCCAAAGATCAAATTGTAAAAGAGAAAACTCCACCAAAACCTGTTAGCATTCCTGAACTGGTGGACAATGTGTACGATGAGCCAGCATCACCCGAACAGGAGCGAGACATGATGTATGATAAACCCATCCTCCCACCGGTAGAGATAGCTACATCCACACCGGTGCACAAGGTGATGTCTCCTGATGAAGGAATTGCTTCTGGGTCTGAAATTATAGAGGATGATCTCTATGAACCAGTGGATGTGCTACCATCTAGGACTACTGAAAGTGGTATCCTTCCACCTGCAGAGGCTAAGACGACTAAACTGCCAGTTATTGAAAGTGAGCCTGGGTACGGTTCAGTGTGGGTGTCCTCCTCGCGCATGTCCTATGGCGGGGAGTTGATGCCGGTGATGCAGCCTATGGTGGTGCAGCATGAGCCAACCAAACATGAGGTCAAAGACACAGTACCACCAGCCAGGAAAGGTAAAGAGGCATCAGCAGAGAAACAGCGAAAAATCTTAAATCTCCCCCCACAGACCACAGAAGAAGTGCCAGGTGTATTCAGTTTGGACTCAATAGTCTGGGAACAGTTCTCCCCGGACACTCGCGAGTCAGTTGTCTCGTTCTGTGAGCCACCGCCAAACTTTACCCCACCGCCTCTCCCAGCAGGTGTCCCGCCTCCAACCTTTTTCCCAAAGTCCACACCAGCACCCACCACTGGCCCGCCTCTAATGAAACCCTTGACTCGTAATGTCTCTGACGCTGGCTCGTCCACCAAAGTCACAAGTCCCATTACACCACCCACTATTCCCCCAAGGCCTAAGAATCAACCTGCGAAACCCGAATCACCCAAATCTGAGGACAAGCCACGGTCCAGAAGTGGCAGCAACAGCAGCTTCACTGCCATAGGTATGCGTAACCAGGTACCAGCGATACCAGAAGAAACCCGTACAGCGGAGACTGGCCCTGTTTTATATGACACCCCAGCTGATGCCACTGGTGCAATGGGAGACAACCAGGGTGTACACTATACTGAAGTCCCTGAACGCTATGGGGCAAGCCCAAACCGTAACTCTGGATCATCCTTTGCAGACCTCACCGATGCTTCACACCAATCCCCCACAGGAGGCTTCAGTCCATCGCAGGGTGCAAGTGCGCACCCTCAGCCCCCACCACCTGAGAAGGCGCCTCACCCTGTGGCACCAGAACGGTCTACCTCACAGTCAATTGAGGAGAACATTTACACCGATGGCCCTGTGCGTATGGCACCTACTCCGATGCCACCGGTACCTCCGCCTCGTACCAAAGCTGCCTCACTGCTGTTTGAACATAGCTTTGCCGACTTCAACTCTAATCTGGACACTTCAAGTAAGCACTCTAATCTTTAACATGTTATAAAGTGAATTAATTCTCTGAACTTTCTTGTGCACATAGAAAGGCCTATTTTCTGTTAATCTGGCTTTTTAAGTAATGGACATTATTTGAATACATTTGTGCATTGTGCCTTGTATTTCTTTGCCAATATTTGATACATATCTCAACAATGATAACAGATGAGTCCAGAAGGAATTTGGTTGTAGCGATTTGCTGCCCCTTTCTGCGTTCCCTAAATGACCAGCGGTATGACAGATTATCCTGTTCCTTATTTCTGTTTAATGGTTTACTTATTCCCTTTGTCTTTGACAAAGGGAGTTTAATCTCAACGAGTGGTAGAGAGTGAGGTTTCACGGCTCTATCCCAGGCCGCAAAATGTTCCAGTCATGCAGGATCAAATCCCATCGTCAGCGGACGCGTTTTGCACAGCACTCAGTCGCGCGGGTTCGAATCCCATCGTCAACGGACACATTTTGCGCCAGGCAACCAATGGAAATGCTCCAAACACATTTGGATGCAAAGGCTAGAGCTTGCTCTACATCCTTGAACTCGTCTTTGTTACAAGTCTCAATCAAATCATTTAGACCACAGTGTAACCAGTTACTGTTAGAGAAGTGAAGCATATATGTATCCCCAGTTAGAATCTTGGATGTTTTGAATTGCATTACTGCTGTACTAATACAATAGGCTGTAGAATAGGAAATGCGTTACCAATAAAATCAGAATCTAAAGAGGGCTGAACTCCCTAACATAGAGATTAAAGGAGGGACTCTATCTAAACCCAACCAAAGTAAGTGGCGATTTTATGATACCTCGGCAGGGCTTGGCACACCCAAACTGGACAGATCAGTTACTTGCAGAGATCAAATGAATCTTTGAGGCATTGACCTCGGAGTTCTACCCATTAATCAACTTATGGGGGATGTTGGTCACTGTGTCCGAATTAGACAGGTTCCAAATGGAGAGTCAAACCTATGGCCCTATACTTGCTATTCTAGACAAAAATGGAGATAATGTAATGACTGTATTTGATACAAGCATTGCCATTGGGAATTTGGAAATTTTCCAAATTCCCAAAGAGTGAGTGGCATCTCTGCTCGAATTCTCCCACTTGTTTGCATTGTCTCAGATAGGGTTCAAAGCTCTGACGCGTTTTGCATCTTTGTGGACCCTAATCCTGATGGAGTTGTAAAAAGGAATATGGGTCATATTGTTTGGTGTTGGTTCTCGAAGTTCTGAGGAAGTGGACAGGTGTACTGGGGGCTATATCCGGGAATAAGTCACCAAAAAGGTTACAAATAAACAAGAAACTTGTTCTTTGTATCTGGAAAAAACATGAAAGAATGACCTACAGTACACAAATGACACTACTGACATGGCGACTTAAAAGATACCCTAAGGGGAGCTTATAGGTCGCCATACCAGGGCTGCTTTGTTATATCCCACATCACGACTTAAAAGCTCCCCTTAGTGGATCTTTCCTATGGCGACTAGAAAGATCCATAAGAGCCATAAAAAATATTTTAAACCCACTTTCTTTAAACCCTTTAACTTTCTCTATCCCCCCAAAAAAAACAAGCCCCCTTTTTTTTTTCTCTATCTCCCCCCCCCACGGGAAACCCTCTCCCTTGGATGTTTTAACCTTCTTTTCACTTCCTTAAGCATAGGGAGAGGGGCCCTTATATACTACTCTTGTTTTAAGTCGCCATTTCCATTGGGACTTAAAACAAGAGTAGTATGCTGGGATGGCGACTTAAAAGATCCAGGGCATGGCGACTTAAAACAAGAGTAGTATATACCGTCTTATACGCCAAACAAAATGCTGCTGAGTCTTATACGTGGGAGGGACATTGCCTTGAGTTTGGGGTGCGCCTTATAGGGGGGTATTTTTACTATAGAACAGTACTAAATTAACAAAAAAATCTGCCCTTAGGGGTGCGCCTTATACGTGGGACATGCCTCCCTGAGTTTGGGGTGCGCCTTATATGCGGGCTGCGCCTTATACGTGGGAGATTACGGTACCATCCATGCCACAGAAACGAAAAGAAAAACATCCATGGGGGAGAACACCCCCTGGGGAAAGGGTTTCCAGGGGGGAGAGATAACAAAAACAGGGGATTGGATAAAGTTTTGGGAGATTACAATTTTGGTAGCACAGCTTTATTCATATGGCGACTTATTTGTTCAGCATCTATCATGCCCATAGAAGCTTGCTAGCACAGCTGTATTCATATGGTGACTTATTTGTTCAGCAGCTATCATGACCATAGAAGCTTGGTAGCACAGCTCTCTTCATATGGCGACTTATTTGTTCAGCATCTGCCATGACCATAGGAGCTTGGTAGCACAGCTCTCTTCATATGGCGACTTATTTGTTAGCTGATGGGAAATGAAGTTACTTGTATAGACTTAACACTGCCCCCCCTAAAAAAAAGAACACCCCCCATAAACATTTTCTTCCTATGTATCTGCTGTGATAGATAATAATATGGCCTGGCAGGTTTTGTATTCTGACATAGTCACTTTCACTGACTTCACTGGCTGAATTATTCCTCTGTACCTTCAGATTGTGTTACACACTAGAACCTCTATTGGCGGTTTCTTTCTTGACTTGTTTAAAGTACAGTTTACTATTCTGGTTTCACATTAAAAGCGTCTTCGTACCGTGTTATACTCTAGCTCTACATTTTGTATTTTGTATGAATTAGTTAATATAGCCAACATTATGTTGATTTGACGCACATACCTAATATATGTATTAAAAAAAAAGGGGGGGGGAGCAAGAGGCAACAAAGCAAATAGAGATCATAACAGATCCAGGAAGTACTGTTATCTCAAGTTGAATACGCGAGCCCCATAGGCTTAACCAAGAAACTCTGTATCACACCCCCCAGTGTGATAACCCTTCCCCGTATCACACTCCTAGGGAAACATCCAAAATGGGCAAATAACTGATGATAAAATCATTTCTAATGCCAAATAAATGGAATTTTGAACATATCTGACTAAATTAACTTGAGATAAATACAAAGGAGCACTCGAATTGGTCAGCACTGAGGATTATCCCACTCGGCTTCGCCTCGTGCGATAACCCTCAGTGCTGACCAATTCTCATGCACCTTTGTCTATTTATCAGTGTATGGTTTTGGATATCATGAAGTAATGACAGCGAGAATGATAACCCCCTCCCTCACACACACACACGCATAGACACACACACACACACCTCTATGCTTCTTTCCAGGACAAAAGGAGATAAGCAGCTTTCAGTAACATCTCCCGTATTGATCCAACATGGCCAGTATCAGTGTTTATCCAGGCAAACCATATTATAACCCTTTATGGACGATATGATGCCTCTCATTGCCATAGTGTGGGCATGAGAAAGACGAGTGAGTTTTAGCAAGTTACTCATCAGGGCTGCTTTTATATAGATGTATCTTTCGACAAAATGAAATAGGGTAATAACAAGTATCATGCTGCCCTTAAAGGGATGACTAGGTGTGACAGGTACTTCTGAATTACTGATGGTAAACGTGCCCCTGAATTACTGAACATACCAGTATACAGAGGCGTAGGAAACAAATATTGATTGGGGGGCCCAGGGCCAAGCCCAGGGGGGGGCCCTTTCGCACCGATCGTAATTCATCGGATAGAGTGGGCTGACACTTATTCATGGGTACATAAGATATATGTATTAAAATATCTTTGATGACTTTTGCCTGTGATTTAAAGCTCAGGCTCCCCCTTTTTCCATTGTGCTACCATATTTGTGAAAAATTTGGGGGAAATCTTTGCATTTTATCATGGGTCTTGACAAATATTGGGGGGGCCCAGACATATTCAGGCCCCACCTCCTCTGGGATTGGGGGGCCCGGGCCCCCCTGGCCCCCCCTTTTCCTACGCCCCTGGACTATAGAGCCTTAGAGGGCCTTGGTGATTTTGTTAAGGGTAAAAACAGATTCTACTTTCTAGGAGTTTAAACACATTTATAGCCTACCTAAATGTCAGTGATAGAATAGTTACATTTTCCAACCATGAGACATGTGTTGTTGGACCTAGATAGTATATGCACGTAGTCCAGTATTTGTAGTTGCCTTAAGTAGGACTCTGTCTGCGGCGTGTCGTTTTTAACAGGACTAATAGATTAGACAGAATGTAAATCTCGCATCAACATAAAAAAAATCCCTGAGAATAGCTTTAGGTAACCGAGTCTATTCATTGCTGGTAAAAAGGTTAATGAAATGTCTGATTAGCTCTCTATTACCACTATGGACACATATATTTAATGTTTTAATTCATTTCGTTTTGCTTCCTGTTAACTTATGGTTTAAGACGAAAATATAGATTATGAATGTTGGTCAGGTATCCATGACACTGCAGCAGCTGGCGTTACTGAGTCATCAACCATTTCCTGTAAGACTTCACCAATAAAACAAACAAAAAGAGACGCGAGAGACACACAGGATAGCTACAGAAAAAGCTGTACCTCTCTGGATGTTTTAATATAAATGTCCCACTAGTGTAGGAAATTAGTTGGGAGGGGCGGGGGTAGGTTAAATATATTTATCAGTACCGGGGGTACTGATAAATATATTGGTCAGCTATCCTATGTTATGGGGGCGGAGTTCTCAAACCATATCCTCTTCTATTACATAACTCCATCAATACATGACCTGTCCGTGATTCTGGTCCCTTTGTCACAAAACTGGTGTAAATTGTAGATATTAAAATAGGTCAGTTGGTGTGTTCCTAACAGTGGGGGAGGAGGGTGGTTGAGGGGAGCAGGAAGTCAGTTAGATAGAGAACATACCCATAATATACCCCGCAGTTTTACGACTGTGGATGTAACAATTGTTAATTGTAAATGTCACATTTAACTGTGATTAAGATCACATCACTAAGTCCGTGTCTATAAATAATTACCTAGTATCAAAATAATATGTACCATTATAAAATACAAGTCTGACACCAAAACATATTCAATTGGTGAACTCTATAAAGTACTTTCGCATCCTCCTTTTAAAAATAAATCATGGGGAATAAGGATTTACATTTATACATGTGTCAAAGTTTCTCAAATGACAAGGAAGTTTCGGCGGCCGCACACTTGTATAGTTATACAATGTACATGCAACTTACAGTTGATATTGGACACTTGTACATACTATCTATTAATATAATCCCAGCTCACCATCGGTATCACAATAGACCTATACAAAGCCACTTCTGACACAAATACAACTACCTGTTGTACAGTTATTAGTTGATCTGTGCGTGGGTAGCCGGTCACTCTACAGATAAAGCCCAGATACAGGAGTCTATTAGATGACTTAAGACTCTACTCATGAATATGATTTATTATTATGGAGTCTAGAGCTATGAGTCCGTTAGGAGGCTACCATAGACTTTAGATTCTGGGGAAAGCAGTCTGTTAGATGATTAACTCGAAAAGAGTCATAGGAGACGACTATGGGTCCCCTCATTTTCAGTCATTTTGGTGGTGTGAATAAGTTTAAAAAAGATGGATTTTTTTTATATAAGAGGCAGAATTACTTAATGAATTTTTAGTGCCATTAAAGTGGGAGATGTAGGGGTCTTGCAGGAAAAGGTATTTCAGTACCAACTTTTGTAAATTTTGAATAATTGTCTATATTCTACAGAGTCAGTTGGTTGGCGGCCATAAGACGCTTTTTGTCTGCAATGGTTAAGGTATATGATGTTGATCCATGTATCACCTTTCCTGCCTTTTTTGGCAGTGTGGTGCGAATAGGGCAGTTTTGGCGGGAGTTATGCGAATAGTGGCTTGGTGGTGCCAATAACCTTGGTAAGGGAGTGCTGATGTCAGACCACAAGCTAGACTTGCTCAAGGCTATTGATTTATTTCTTTTCGAGTTACGAGCAATGCACATTGCTGCCCTATATTTTTAAAGTCTAGAAATATAATTTTTATTATATCTAGCACTGGAGGATTTGGCGAAGCCGCGTAAAAGAGAAGTTTGATTGATTAATCTGGTGGTGGTCATTGGAAAGGTGTAAACCTCTCATAGGGAAACATCACCGATGAAAGTAACCTGTGTTCAGTATTATCACCTCCTGTGTCCTCTGTGCCACAAATAAGCACCCACAGCCTCTGGTCGCTGAAGTGGCCAATCTCACAGGAGGGTCCTTAATGACAGCTTAAATAGGTTAATCAAATACTGTGTGTTGAAGGTAAATGATGTTAGTAGCTACTCGGTAAATGGATGTTTATGACGTCCCAGTTTGATAGTCTGTTATGTGACTAAAGTCTAGAGATGTGATCAAGGGAGACGATGTGGGGCTATTGGTCACCTCGATTCTAGAGATGTAAAGTTAGATTCTAGAGATATGAATTAGTTTTTTGGCAAGAAAATCTAGGTGTGAATCCATATATCCTCTTGATACAGGTGCCATATATCTATAACAGCATGGTTTTAGACTCACAGTGACTCCTGTGTAATCACGATGATTCCTTCTGTTGGGGCATGATACCAGTGTGTCGGGGGGGGGGGCATGGTAGGAGTCTTCCATGGTTTGAGTGTTCCAGTCGTTTCACTGCATGAGACTTAAATGCATTGGGTATTAGTTGTTGAAGTGCTAAAATCTGGATGAAATAGAGACACGAACTCTCTATCATATAGACCCAGACACACATATACACAAGATCAGCACTCATTATTCAGGGATGAAAGAGTTCAAGGCTTTCCTTGATTTCAAGGTTTTTTTTCACTCACTTAAGAAAAATAAGTTTTCTTGAAAATCCTCTGAAAACTGGATAAAGGAGTCACAAATTACCTCCAGAGGTTGCATACATGTACACAGTCAGGTCCCACAACACTGCATACAATGGCAGCATGCCAGTATTTAGTTTAAGGTTTTTAAGGATTCTCAAGTTTTTCCTTGAAAACTTTCCCCTCTATATTGGTGTTTGTTCCACTCGTCAGTGTAGTCTTAGCAGCAAGCTATAGTTCCTATGCTAGAAGAGTGTCGGATAGTATACCCCTTTTCTGCACGTTATGCTTTCACCATGTAACTATGTTGATCATATATTCCCTGCACTATTTGACCCATCTCCATACATTTAACATTGTACTTAGACCGTAGGTCGTGTTATGCAAAAGCACTACTACCAGGTGGTGCATATTTTGGGTATGCTATCTGAACAAGACCTTAGAAAACAGCGATACAGTAGCATTCTAAAGGGATCCTAGGTCATACTCTGCAAAAGGGCCATAATGTGCACATTTTGGGTATAGTATCCGAACAACATCTTGAAAAACAGCTTTTCTGTTATTTGAGGACAAACTACAGCCTTATACAACCCCTACTGCACCCCATCCCCCCCCCAACAACACAAACCCTGTAACACACTTATAGATGGGACTGGAGGGCATATACAGTGTTTTTGAAGTTGTTTCCTTTTTCAAGGTTTTTGGCTCAGGGACCACCCTGAGTCTATACCGCCGAGTAGGTGGTGGCATTGGCAAAAAGTCAGTCATACAATTTTCAATCTCAATATTCTACAAGAAACAAAGCATGTAAACAAATAAAATCACCATACATGAGTAGTTCATATATCAGTCTTTAGTTACAGTAAAGAAAAAAATTCAAAAATCCATACATGAGTTCATACAAAATTAAACAAAGAAAAAAGTCATTTCATAAAAATACTTTCTCCAATCCAGTCCTCCATAGGTTTACCTCTGGGCTGGACTTTTCTCTTTGTTCCTATTTGTTTCAAAAACAGTGTCTAAAAGTGAGACGGTTTGGACGCCTTTCAAAAAACGCGGGAAAAGTCACCCTGAGCCCTCTGTCGTTGTTGAATTTTTTGTCATTGTTGACTTTCATCCCTGATTATTCAAAAGATAGCTTGGAAAGTTCAGTATCCCTCAATTAACATTGTATAAAGAATGCAATACGTTTCTGAACTACCGTAATCTCCCGCGTATAAGACGCGTCCTCTACGCCAAACAAAATGCTGGGGAGTCTTATGGGATGCACTGAAATTGGGGGTGCGTCTTATACGAGGGGTACTTTTACTATAGAAATGTACTGAATTTACAAAATTGGTACCTAAGAGGTGCGTCTTATACGCGAAAATGCATGTGCTAAGTTTGGGGTGCGTCTTATACGCGCAACGCGTCTTATACGCGCAACGCGTCTTCTATGCAGGAGATTACGGTAGATTTGCACTGACCATCAATCTCTGCTTTTCCCTAGTATACCGCTAAATATTGGACGTGGCTAACCATGATGTGACATTCTAGGTCCATTGTATAATGGGCCAGGGGATGGATGTGACCACTACCTAGGCCCATTGGTGTGTCATGGTGTATTTGACATCATCATATGATCATCCCTCCTCCTCTCTAGTCACTGTTTTATCTGACTACATACTCTACTACACAGTGCTGCCACCGTGTGGTTGATATATATACACCGACATAGGTCGGTAGTACACTGGTCTCCTGCATAGTGTATGTGCGTTCTAATGTGTGTTATAAGCTACACACGGAAACCACAGTGAGACCTTGTATGTATAAGTATGTCATAGCCTAGAGCTCTTGGCAAGGCCATCAAAATCTTCTACTGTAATAACTCGTGTATAAGGGGTATGCCGCTTAAAGAGAAGATACGCACCCTTTGGGGGAGACCCCTAGTGTTTCAATTGGGAACTCCACCTTAGTATTGAAGGAATAACACTGCAATGCCTAGTATAAGGTACACATATAGGGGTGAATTATTAACACAGCCTCTATGGAGCAGTGGTAGAGTGCTGGACTCTAAATGTGTAGGTTTGGAGTTCTAATCCAGTTATTTTCTTCTAGATAATGGATTGTGTATTATAAAATTACAAATATGCTCTGATACTGACTAGAACACTCGACCTTCAGATTGAGAGTCACGCACACTACCACTACACCACCGAGGCTGTACTACTAGTTCCCCTTGTGTACTATATTCCCTCTGTCACTGTCTGTGAAGTTGATTGGTCCAGGTAGATGATCTATATAGGCCTAACAGAAAACTTTGTTAGACGATTATTATTCTATGGTCTTAGACAGACCATAGAATAGTTACAAGAACCATGTTCACTGATGTTGAATCGCCCTTCTAGTGTAGACTTGTCATGACCAAGTCTCTAGCCTAGCCACATATTGCCCTTTTTTACTCATAGGATTACACATAGGGTTGCACAGGGACCAACCTATCCTTTTAATATTGGCTGTTAGTGCTTGGACAAAGAAAGTCTACTCACCCTGGATATAGCTGTGAAAATCCATTTTAACCCTTTAATGCACTGGTGTCTGTTTCTATAGGGGTATACATAGGGCAGTGCATAGGGTTTATGATGCATTGATTCACACTGTGATCCTTACAGGATTAGCAGGCTGTCCAGGGGCCGCACATACATGTGTTTTAATTGTGTTTTTCACACCTCCCAGAGCCCTAACCACCCCACACATTTTAGTACCTGTACAACGCCAATAGACCTCTCTGAAGCCGTTCTACTGAGCCCTAACCACCCCACACATTTTAGTACCTGTACAACGCCAATAGACTCCTCTGAAGCCGTTCTACTGAGCCCTAACCACCCCACACATTTTAGTACATGTACAACGCCAATAGACTCCTCTGAAGCCGTTCTACTGAGCCCTAACCACCCCACACATTTTAGTACATGTACAACGCCAATAGACTCCTCTGAAGCCGTTCTACTGAGCCCTAACCACCCCACACATTTTAGTACCTGTACAACGCCAATAGACCCCTCTGAAGCCGTTCTACTGAGCCCTAACCACCCCACACATTTTAGTACCTGTACAACGCCAATAGACTCCTCTGAAGCCGTTCTACTGAGCCCTAACCATCTCACACAGTTTAGTACCCGTATCACTCCAGATACAGGTACAGCATTGTATTTGGCCATGAAATAAATTATTTGTCCTTTAAAGATCGCTAAGTAGGCCTAAAATATCGCTAGGTTGGTATAATAGACTCTACACATTTTTATTAGCTGAGAGACCCTTAGACCACCTGTCATTTAATTCCATAAGGTCAGCGTGATGCACCAATGCATTCATTTGTCCTTAAAAGATTGGTAAGTTGGTGATAACTTTTTTCCCATTGTGCATATTTGAGAATAAAGACCGCCATGACGTTCGCCAGCTCGAGCTACCCTTTATCTATAGGTCACACTATGGGAAACTCCTATTATTAAGGGAGATACGATTTATTTTGTAAAACTGCCAGTTCTTGGACCTCTCTGCCAGTGCCTGGACTGGTGTCTGCCCCCGCGTCCCAAAAAAGCCTATATTTCGATCCATTCCTTCCTCAAACCTGCCCTTTTTCGCCGGTGACACTTAAAACAGATAGGTTTTGGCTGGAGGTAGGGCGCAGGTGGACCAGCTCAGGCCGAAAAGGCTGCAAGTCAAAAAAATTATTTCGCTTATTCTTTTCTGAAACAAATTTTTTAGGGGGGCATGTCCTTTAGGGGGACGAAACACCCCAGATTGATACCAAACATTCCATATCCGCGCGTATTATTTGCATAATTAGCATAATTATGCAGTATCTTGGTACTGTTCAATATAATATAGATATGTTTCATTGGTCTCTTATAGAATTCATATGCTTGCAAGTATAAACTACTGACTGCACCTAGTGACTAGTGGAATCTGAACAGTAGAAAAGAAAGACCCCTCCTCTACCTTTGTATAGCATCGAACAAGTTGTTCAATGGAGGCAGCCATTGCTTGATCACATGCTTAAACCTTTTAGATCCAAATGCTACCGTAAACTCCCGCGTAGAAGACGCGCTGCGCGTATAGGATGCACCCCAAACTCAGCAGAGGCATTTTCACGTATAAGACGCACCTCTTAGGGCTCAATTTTGTAAATCCAGTACATTTCTATAGTAAAATTACCCCTCGTATAAGACGCACCCTAAACTTCAGTAGATCATATAAGACGCACCAGGCATTTGTTTGGCGTAGAGGACGCGTCTTATACGCGGGAGTTTAGGGTAGTTACCAGTGCATTATCACTGTTGATAAGCTTTACACACCAATACCTGCGCAAGCCCTGTTTGCACTGAATGGATATGTTTCCATTTCTCCATTCTCTGGTGTTTGATTGAAAATGTTGACGTCATTCTGTGTTTTAATTTGTGTTTTTATCTGTGTTTTTATGGTACATGTATTGAGTTTAGGGCTATAACAGGTTAGTGTTAGTGTTATGGTATGATAGTAATTACTCACTTTTTGTCAGCGGTTAATCAATATAATTTACATGATGCACTCACATTTTGTCAGTAATTAATCAAAATATGTCAGAAATAATGCATGATTTGTCAGCAATTAGTCAACATATATGTCAGTAATTACTCACTATTTGTCAGCAATTAGTCAAAATATGTCAGTACTTAGTCAATAAATATCAGCAATTATCAATACATGTCATTATTTACTTCCAATCTGTCAGCATTTTGGTCAATACATAACAGAGAAATAGCGATTGGTTCAATTGTGCATCTTGCCTTGACTGGTATTTGTCAAAATATGTTAGTATCCAGGGTTCTCCACAGGATGAAAAAGCATACAGGTAACTTTCGAACACAAGCACTGTGTCGATCATAGCAGCAGAACATGGGCATGTCTCATGGGAGAATTTTGAAAAATTATATTATAAATGGACAAAAGATTGGATTCTGTTGGAATTTTTAGATAAAATTTTACTTTTTCAGGCCTAACTTCTGTTCTAATTGGCCAATTTGCAAAATTCAAAAAAGTATAGAAAGCTAATAGTCTTCTGAAAAGCACACAGGTGGTGCTTTTCAGCTAAAGCACACGGGCGGCACTGAAAAGCACACGGGAACCCCGCCCGTGTACTTCCTATGTGTGGAGAACCCTGGTATCTATGGATTATTTGTCAGCAATTAGTTAATATATGTAAGTAATTATTCACTAATTGTCAGCAATTAGTCAATACATGGTAGTAGTTACTTACATTTTATCAGTATTTAGTCAATATATGTTAGTAATTGTTCACTATTTGTCAGCAATTAGTCTATATGTTAGCAGTTGCTCACTATTTGTCAGCAATTATTCAATATATATATATCGGTAACTACTCACAATTTGTCAGCAATTAGTCAATATACGTCAGTATTTACTCACAATTTTTCAGCAATTATCAATACATGTCACTATTTACTCATAATCTGTCAGCAATAGTCAATATATAACAGAGAAATAGCCATTGATTCAATTGTGCATCCTGTCTTGACTGGTATTTGTCAAAATATGTCAGTATCTATGGACTATTTGTCAGCAATTAGTTAATATATGTTAGTAATTATTCACTATTTGTCAGCAATTAGTCAATACATGGTAGTAGTTACTTACATTTTATCAGTATTTAGTCAATATATGTTAGTAACTGCTCACTATTTGTCAGCAATTAGTCTATATGTTTGTAATTGCTCACTATTTGTCAGCAATTATTCAATATATATTAGTAATTACTCACTATTTGTCAGCAAATAGTCAATATATATCAGTATTTACTCACAATTTGTCAGCTATAAGTCAATATATGTCAGTACTTAGACACTCTATAACAGCAATTATCAATACATGTCAGTATTTACTCACAATCTGTCAGCAATTAGTCAATATATAAAAGAGAAATAGCCATTGATTCAATTGTGCATCCTGCCTTGACTGGTATGTGTCAAAGTATGTCAGTATCTATGGACTATTTGTCAGCTTTTAGTCAATACATGGTAGTAGTTACTTACATTTTATCAGCATTTAGTCAATATAGGTTAGTAACTGCTCACTATTTGTTAGCAATCATTCAATATATATTAGTAATTACTCCCTTTTTGTCAGCAATTAGTCGATATATGTCAGTAATTGCTCACAATTTATCAGAAATTAGTCAATATATGTCAGTAATTACTCACTCTTTTTCAGCAATTAGTCAATATATGTCAGTAATTATTCACTATTTATCAGAAATAGTCAATATGTCAGGAATTACTCTTTTTGTCAGCAATTATTCAATATATATTAGAAATTACTCACTTTTTGTCAGCAATTAGTCGATATACCGTAAATCCCCGGTCATAAGCCGGCCCCAGTCATAAGCCGGGGGGTGAGTTCAGGGAAATCCTAAAAGCCGGTTTTGGGTTCAAATTTTTACCATTTTCTCTTTATTCTATAGTAAAAAAAAACCCGGTCATAAGCCGGGGGGGGGGGGGACTTTGGGGAAAATTTAGAGGCCGGTTTGGGCCCAAAATAGAAAAGAAAATCCGGCTTATGACCGGGGATTTACGGTATGTCAGTAATTGCTCACAATTTATCAGAAATTAGTCAATATATGTCAGTAATTACTCACTCTTTTTCAGCAATTTGTCAATATATGTCAATAATTATTCACTATTTATCAGAAATAGTCAATATATGTCAGTAATTACTCACTTTGTCAGCAATTATTCAGGATATGTCATTACTTAGTCACTAGATATCAGAAATTAGTCAACACATGTCAGTATTTACATACAATTTGTCAGCAATTAGTCAATATATGTCAGTATTTACTCACTTTTTGTCAGCATTCAGTCAATATATGCCAGTACCTCCTCCTATGTCGGTAATAATGCAGTGTTTGTGAGCAACTTTTCAATATATGTCAGTAATTACTCACTATTTGTCAGCAATTAGTTAAAGCATAGTTTAGCATAGCACATAGAACACAGTTGCCCATAGATCATTTTAGGGCAATGCCCTATCCTTAGACATTTTATTGATATCTTACCCCGGTAGTATATTTTTTGAATGTCTGAGTTCCTCGATGGCCCCCGGCCTTAAAACTAAACAAACAAATAGTATATTTTGAATTGCCATTTATGTAGCTAACAGACAACGGGAGAAGGTACCTGTAATAATATATATAGTATATCAGCCAAACTATCCAATTGATATAATAGACCTAGGGTTCCCCATGGACAACAGCTATGATAATACAGCTTATTTACTTCATCTGGGCCATACTCTAAAATGAGGTCGGTCACTTATATATTTTTTTTGCATTTCCCACTTCTATACATATCCATCTATCACATTCCAAAAGTATTTGGAACAAGCAACATAAGGTATAGGTGAAATTAGCATGAAATGAAGACCATACACCTTTCTCATAGACCACAATAGTGAAGACTTCCCTTTCTATATAGCCATTTCCCAGAGAATTCAGCTCGGTGACAAACCAATTTCTTTTCATTTCTCACATCTCTATATACAAAACTAGCAATATACAGAGTTTTAGGCAAATAGCAACACAACTTCTCAGCCTCTAGTATTTACCTTTAATAAGGTACATCCTGAGCTCAGCTACATTCTATAGGGCACAGGGGGGGTGGGGGCTACTCATGTATAACCCGCGCCTAATATGCGAGATATACCTGATGTTGTATAAGCCGCACTCTATACACAAGGTATTACGGTACCGTATATGAATTAGTCCTGCTGAAGAAGGAAACAGAATTTAATAGACAGAAAGAGAAAAGAGGATGACAAAGTGGGATTACATGTAGTGAAATGACCTGTAAGAATGAAGTCCTACATCATGGTGTTCGTCAGCTGCACATGTGCCCCGTATACCGTAATGTCATGTTTTTTAAAGCGCTGGGAGTTTGAATAAGCGCCATTGCTGTGGTGCCAGTCTCTAATGAGGGCCGGGGATATAATAATTCTTAATCACTAAAGTAGATCTTGAATAAACATCCTTGCAAATCTTATTAGGGCCGGGGTAGATGTTCACTATAATACAGTATGTAGAGTAAACCCTGTGTGTGTCCCAGTGAGGTGTGACTCAGTGCTATAACCATGCTGAGACGAACACTAACACACACATGGCCTCCTATACTGTGGTCACCGCACAAGATGCTTTCAAGAGGTAAAATTCCTGGAACTTAGGGTAGAGTGCCCATGAGTCGTCCACCTGGACCCCTGTGAAAGCTATAACTTATTGTTGGGTCACTGCTACAGTAAGCAAACTTGGAGGGGACACTTGACTATGTATATGAAAATTATCTCGAAGTCTGAGGCTGTCAAGCCAATATAGTTAAACTGCCATAATGTAAGTCTATTAGGCTATATAGGCCTTCATTACCTGGTGAATGTGACTTTTCATCATCAGTACCATGAGTAAACCACAAGTACCTTGAGTTGGCCACATCACACTGTAAATCAAATGCAGGGTGTCTACTTTTGTATCAAATACAAATGAATGGCTTATTCATAGGTAACTGATACTTGACAGTGCATGAATGTAATGCAATAATCGTTTTTACTGGAAGATAATTGTCTTACTTGACCAATAGATCATTGATTTCAATTTTTCATCATATACTGCTGATTTCCTCTTCCAAGGTGGTTGGCAGGTTGTCAGAGATCCACCTCCCAGTCTGAAAATATTGCCCTTGGGCCCATATTATAGACAGTCCGTAGAGAGGGATGGGACTGGATTCCGAAAAATATTTAAGTAGCAGCATCTACATGTACCCCTCTCCTATCAAGGTAAATATGTTGAAACCCATTAGAATGACTATTTATTATCATAATTTAGAGTCAAGAACAAGGAAAATGGCCGACTCAAGGTACATGGACGACTCAAGGTCACTCTACCCTAGTAGGGATGAGTATAATACAATTTATGATCAAAGGATGACAGAATTGGCTGATGGTTGAAACCAAATCTTCAAATATAGGTGTCAGTTTGAGGGATTTCTTGGTATGTTTACGAAGGTATGAAAGCTCACAGAACATGTTTTCATGTAATTGTGTAGGTTCGTTTAAAGTACGGGACCCTGTAGATGATCTAGTTCAACACTCAACATTACTTCATACTCGTTGTTATAGGAGCATTGCCAAAAACAACACCACTGGAGCTTCTCCCTTTTCACCTGGAGAAATCGAAAAAAAAGAAGAGAATTGGTTGGTGAACACAGAAACTGTTGTTCACCCTGGATCCCAGTGCTTTTTACAAATGATTATGAATAGCAAAATTTAAACTGGTAAAATAACACAATTCCATGAATATTATGCTGAAATAATGTACTTGTCATGTACATGTGTGAGTTCATGGTAACCCTTGACTTCACGTATAGTAAATCATATATCAATGTGGGGTCTTGTACCTCAGAACATATGTTATCTAGAGCTGCTCACGAGTTCATGCTTGTTCTGCTCGTATTACCGAGGGTACACGCTATATATAGTTATATAGGGCCATAGCACATAAGGATATGCCTGATAAACACCAAGGCCAAGGAAGGGAAGGTATGCTTCAGTCCCTTCAGTTATATGATCCAAAACCTAGGCGAGGCATGTTGACAGATAATTTTGGGGAAAAGGCAATATTTATGACTATGATGGCCACTATGATAACGTGGAAAATACCTGCAAATTTGACTAGGACTCTGCATTGATTGAGTTTGAATTTTAATATATGTCCTATTAATTACCTAACGCTTCACATTTCTAAATCAGTGCTTAAGTGACACAAATTTATGTCGGCCATGGTTTGGTAGGTAAATACTACTGGTATCCAGAAACAGTCTTTGTTTGCCTAACATTAGAGGCTGGAGTTCCACCAGTTTCCATGTTTTCAACATGCCCCAGTGTTGACATTAAACCCCATGACGTTAGTGATAGTTCCAGACGGAACTATTGGGTATCACTCACCATAAAACAAACACCCACAGTCCCAGTAAACCAGACCAGAGACATGTCACGGGATGATAAGACCCACAATGGTGTCAGCCTTCTACTGAACCTAAGGCTTCTTCACTTATCGGTGTAGAGACAAGGTAGAAGATACCAAGGATAGCACCATGGAGAAGACTTACATGAAGTCTGGTTTGGTGGTAAATTATGCGACAGATATAATTATGGATTTACCAAAGAGCATCTGTTGCATACAGGATCAACCGTAGAATTCGCGGATACTTCCTTAATCAAACCAAACAAAGTTTACACATTGTCGATTTATATGCAGACAAGCATCACATACATGCAGATCTTACACCATCATGGATGCATTCATTGATGCCACTTCTTCAGCAGAACCTACACATGGACTAATCCCCTGTGATCTCATTAGCCCCATTGCCAATATTGAGAGGGTGACTTTTATATCCTGTTCCTGTGGCGAGACAAGCAAGGATGAATGTCCTGGTCCTAATGATCCTACCAAAGGAAACAGTGTCAGGGCTGTTGATGGTAGGGACCTATGTGTAGGTACCGCTAGTGGTACACACCCCATACATGGAGTAGTACATAGTGGGGGCGGTG
Organism: Acholoe squamosa; assembly: GCA_949317995.1. Lineage (NCBI taxonomy): Eukaryota > Metazoa > Annelida > Polychaeta > Phyllodocida > Polynoidae > Acholoe > Acholoe squamosa. The sequence continues at coordinate 58,726,667 of OX439042.1, forward strand.
ATACCCTTAATGCACAGGTTGATACAGGAAGCAACCATTGTGACACACTTACTGAGCATGTGGGAGGTATAGGCCACATTCAACCACGCTCATATCGGACTTTGAACAGTATAGATGAAGAACCTGAAGATGGCCCTAGTGTTACTGGATCTAATTCTGGTACTAGGATTTCGGCGTGTGTGGTTGGCGAGATGCCTCATGCTATGGATGGTACACAATGTATTCCAGGCAGCTCTAAAACTGAAACATGCGATGCTGTGTCCAGTGCACATAATGTTCTGCACAGTGCACACAGTACACTTCCCAGTACACACAGTGTTGTACCCAGTGCAGGCACAGCTGAGCCCAGTGCCTGCAGTAGAGATCTGCCCAGTGAAGTTAACGGTGTACCCACAGCACACAGTGCTCTGTCTAGTGCAAATACTGCATTATGTAGTGCTCTACTCAGTGCTCTTAGTGCAATGCCCTATGCGCATAATGACATATCCAGTGGCGAGGTTACAGCCCATACTAAAACAATTACACCAAGTAACCAAGAAAACAGTTCTGTGCCTAATCTAAACATGGGTACAACCAATGCAATTGGCGTACCTAAATACAGGGCAAATAGTATCAAAATCAAAAAAGGAAATGACAAAAAGATCCCCCCGCCCCTTGTGTTTGAATCTGGCTCATCCACTAAAGAGGCATCTTGTTACGTTGTGGCAAGTGCAGATGATGAGAAGGTAACTTTGGTACTCAGCAATGCAATGTATCGTCTTGCAGAAAACCTTGCAGACTTGGAGAGCGATGATACGCTGAGCGATGGTGGAGAGTTTCTTGAGTCGGAGCTTCGACACCTTCGTCCTTCTGTACTGCAGACGTCTATTCCTATTGTCCCTGCCACACCGGTATGTACAACATTAAATTATGTATCTTGGTCTACTGATTCATTAATCAATTGAACAATTTTAGGTATTCGGATATCGTATTCATCTTTTATTGTAATACAACTGCACCAGTGGCAGAGCAGCCGAAAAAGTGTTGGAGAGAGCTATGTAAATTTACTATAAACTATAGTCTAAAATAAATAAAAAAAAGTGTGGGGGATATATCCCACATCCCCCAGACCTCCGCCAACACTGTAACTTTAGAAATCCTAGATGCAAGTCTATATTTTAAGTTTCCCGTCATGGCATTTATCCGGCAAATATATTTAAATTTTGAGTAAGAATGGCTCACGACAGAATTTGCAACTTTAAAGCTATGGAGTTTTTCTGACCTATGTGGCTGTTGATTATCTTACATGATAAAGGCTTATCATCTTTCATTTCAGAACGCTATCAAGCAAAGGAAAGGATATCTATACAAATTACCCAGGTAGGATAGTTTATTTCCGTTTTTCGCCAAGAGGAAAGCCAATTCATAGGAGCAATAAAGCCAAGCAGAGAATATGACAATAGAATATTAGGACTGAAGATGAGGAAAGTCACCTATACATTTAGAGAGTAACATGTAGAATAGAGGGTTTAACAAAGAATCTGGTTAAATTTGCCTATTCACAATATGTAAAACCAGGATGGTCACAACAAATCACACAATTTTTAAGCATTTTCCTTTGGAAATTGGAACTTGTCACAGAAGTATGTCTACAATGTTTTACAAGGTATGAAAATAGAGAGAAAAACAAAGATTTATCAAAATAGGCCCAGGGATATCTGAAACAGGATGATTTTGAGGTCCATCATCCACAATTTGCTGTATGTGTATACATTGAACCTCCTATCCGTCAATACATAGGCATGTGTGGTGCCAGTACTCGGATATATCTTTGGCTTGTATCGGATAATAGTAATATTGTACATTAATACCACATTGGATATCTTAACTGTGAATACACATCAAAGAAATTGTGCATATTCCAATATGTATGTCATACCGTTTTAGTATAGGCTCCCAAATTAACACAAATCCTGTATATGTGCAGGGTAAAGAGCTACATAGTATACCGTATTCGACGTAATTAGTGCACTGTGCGCTTAAAAAACATCTAGACTATATGTACAGTAGTTAAGAGTTTAATTGTGCCTAAAAATTGGAGAATTTTGGTTAATTTCTAGTTTGAAATATGACAAAAAAGAGGGGGTGTGCACTTATTAGGGTATGTGCGCTAATTAGGTCGAATACGGTATTCAAATTCAAACGTTCAAATGCAATGTATAAACTGCCGGTAAAAAATTACCTCAAGGCGTGCTAAAACAGGCAAATGCTGGAAGTTAACTTACTTTATGAACCAATATTTCACACACAAAAAAAACCCAAAAAAACAACAACTACCATAAAACCTCGCGTATAAGACGCGTCCTCTACGCCAAACAAATGCCTTGTGCGTCTTATAGGATTTCTTCAAGTTGGGGGTGCGTCTTATACGAGGGGTAATTTTACTATAGAAATGTACTGGATTTACCAAATTGAGCCCTAAGAGGTGCGTCTTATACGTGAAAATGCCTCTGCTGAGTTTGGGGTGCGTCCTATACGCGCAGCACGTCTTCTACGTGGGAGAATACGGTATTTAGGAATGAGTAGGGATTTTATTTATTTAACTCGTAGTACATACTAACCCTATGTTAAAAGTATCCCTAGGGTTAAACGAGTCGAATACTTGGTTTTTCACATCAGTAATTCTTACAACAGTCGGAGGAGCCAGAAGAGAATGGGATGGAGGAAGAGATGGGTGGTGTTTGACGGTGAAGAGCTCATGTACTTCTCTGACGAAAAGGTAAGAGAATGCTAAATATTCAACAATTTGATATGGATACTTACTTTAATGAAGGTTGATTTTCGTTTTTATACGTTTAGGATAGACATCTTAAAGGCACCAGTAGGCCTATGTTTGAAACGAACCATAATTGTATTTTAGATATCATAGGTTTTGTCCAGAGAAGTGGGCTTTGGCATTAATTGTATAATAACTCAGAAGCCCAGCTCGTAGGAGGAAGTCAACTGTTATTGCGGTATGTGTCCCTAGGAGAACTTATATTAGATTATATCGCAGAGAATTACAAAATATCTAATGTGATCATCGCCATCACAAATTAAACCATAATCAAATGATATCAATATTATAGATATTGCATACAAGGAACTGTCGGTATTCTGGTATAATTCAATTTATAAATGTATTTAGCCCTGCTGTTTGGATATAAAATAAGTTCATGACATCATCAAATACATCTAGGATATCAGGTCACGCATACCCTGGAGTGATTACCAGTCCTCTATGATGTGTAAAATATATTATGCAGTCAGTGGTCAGTCGTTTTTTAAACCTCCCCAGCCGGGAGAGTGATGTGGGCAGGGACAGTGGGACTCTTAACATCTGGGCCATAGAGAATGAGGGAGAAATTTCTCAAAATTACAAAATCACTGAAAGGTTAGAAGAAAAATGAACAGAATAATCGAAGAAAAAAACAGGAATTTTTCAACATGAGGATGTGTAGAAAAATACAGCCAATTTAGTAAAATAAATAACTTGTTTAAGAAAAATTGAGAGATTTGTAAACCAGGGGTCAGGAGTAGGAGGCCTCATTTAGACCCTTATCTTATCTCTTATCTCCGATCTTGTCAAAACTACTCCCGACTGACCACTAACTGTAAGGCTTACGCGGTATCGGCATCCGGGAAGATCGTTAATTCAATTTAGAAATTGAAATGAATTATGGCCAATAAAAGAATTAGCTTGTCTTAAGGACAGTGGCCTCTTCCTCGCTATAAAGCAGGATTTACACGCAGTTCCCACAGAGTAACGGAAATCCAATGTGAGAGAGGTTGAGCATTTCTGCTCACAAAAAAATGTAATAATTTCTAATTGTGTGACTGTGTATACACACCACCCATAACAAACTATGCCTAATCATCATATACTGCTTTCAGTCCGTCATATCCAAGAGGATAATACCCCTCAATACCATGGTCAACGTAGAGCAACAAATCAAGGTGAGTACTGTAGTTAGCTCTTTTCGTTTTAGTTAGATCCGGAAAGGGAGATGCTAGAATGATAGAACTACTTTGCGAAGATCCTTATAGAGTTTTGAAATTGTGATAACACTTGGAAAAATTGTCATTTGCTTCCCAATGCTTGTTCACATAGATGACAGAATTGACTTTATTGTTGAAATTTACATCCTGATTTTGCACTTGTATCTTAATTTGTTATACTTACCTAATGAAACACAATTTTGAGTTAAAGCTTGACTTTTGTAGCTAAGACCGCCTACCCAGCATGGTGTGTTGTTGTTTCAGGGAGGTTCTGTACTGAAGAGAGTGTCAGAGGTGCAGTATCTAACATAAGTTGTGACTCACATTTGAATATAATTTACATGTATACAAGTCTTACGTCCAGGTCAGCTTTAAAATTAGATTCCATTTAGGCTACTAGGGAGCATGAAAAGATTTTTTTTTTAAACAAATACCTTAAGAACCCGGTTGTATAAAGTTCCTTGACAAGGTCTTCATACACCAGTAAAAGTTAAGACGTGCTTTATTATTGATAATAATAGTCATTTGTGTACGGCAGAAAGGAAAACTCCGACCCATGTCCCTCTTTCACTGCTCCCAACACCAGTACATTGCTTTATATAACCCAATGTTAGGCTAAGTATGTCCAAATGGAGTTAAGTTAGGCTCCCCATGCCCTCCTTACTTCGGACATTAGTGAGGCAGTGAGGGGGGCTTTGAATGTTGCCTCTCTTTTCATGTGTATATCACTTCGTATTCTGTGCTCCATCACGTATATATTTGTCACCGTCTTGGACATCATATAAAATTCAAGCAAAAATTTGTATCCATCATCGTTTGCTATGTTCGTACTGAAGTGTATTGATATAGTTTATCAAGAAAGTAGCGAATAGCAAATAGAATTTTACAGCATCCAAAACCATCAGTACCGTGACACGTCGCCTATAAGGCGCACCCTGTGTGTAAGACGCACCCTGAGTTCAGGAACAATCTATTAGCCACATCCTGAGTCGTATTGGTCACTCTAATACATACTGCTGTGTCGTATAGTATCCTCCTGTGACCCCTGACTGGCTAGAAGGCACAGCAGGGGTTAATCCTTGCATACAAGCCACACCTTATGAGGGAGGTATTATGGCATTTCCTAAATCCATTACAAGTACCGTAAACTCCCGCGTATAAGACGCACCTCACCTATAAGACGCACCCTGAGTTGAAAGAAAACTGTAAGGCGCACCTAGGGCATGAATTTTGAAAGTTTAGTACTGTTCTATAGTAAAAGTACCCCACCTATCAGACGCACCCTGACTTTGGGATGATTCTATAGGGCACAGCAGGCATTTATTTGGCGTAGAAGACGCGTCTTATACTCGAGAGATTACGGTACCCTCATTATCAATTCCAATATCTGATGAGATTTTTACATAGATTTTGACAGTGTTTTTTTTCTACGATTTTCCAGTCTTTATTTGATGTGCATTGGAAAAAAATGTCAGCTTTCTTTAATTTTATCACAGGCACCTATTGTCTTTATTGAATCCATTTCCAGGGGTCACCGTTTTTAAGACGTAAAAAGGAGGTAGGAATATAGTACAGAAATATAATATGTAAATATAGCATCATACATTATACCTAATTTCCTTATATATTTTTTTTCTTTTGGGTGGGCCAGCCGATCTTAAATGGTAAAACCAAAACTCAGATTATTGATTTATGACCCTCATATAACAAACAAAAAAAAGACCAAACCTACACTTAGAAGCACATATACTGTACAGGTACACAAGTAAAACCCCGGCCATTACAGAGCATTTTGCTACCACTACTAGAGAACCTCTAAATTACCTTAGATCACACAAAGGGTGGCTGGTTAGAATAGTGTTGAATGATACAGCAATGAGGAATTATGAAAATCCCTTTGCATAACACGTTATTCTTTATTGGTCCAGTTGATGTGGAGTTGGGTTTTGAATTCACCGTCTAACCCCATTAACTGTCAGTGATTGTGCAATTATCCTATGAGTGATAATGGAACCCGAAATGTATCCCCATTCAAATTGTTTTACATTGTGCTTAGGGTGATTAACTAATCTATATAAATCCAAAGAGCTCAGTTTCCTTAAGTGATATGTCTCATATCAGTTACAATTGAGTTTGTGGTCCATCATCTACACGGCAAGAGCTTGGTTTTGGGCAGTTTAGGACTGATATTTGGTATCATATCCTTGTCTCCCCCAACTTTTGCCAATCTTATGGGTTCCATCCTCGCGTTCTAAGCTGTGACTTGTAGGTGGGATTTTCTTAAAAGTTGGGGTACTCCTGAAATTGGAGACACTATTATTCCTGCTTGGTAAGTTAATGCAACCAGTTCCTGGTGTCAGGCAGGCTCATTAGGAATCTGTGTGGATACGTGTGGTCACCAGATCATGATTAGATTTGAAATAAGGCTTATCTATACTGACCTGGTCAGTATGAATATAACTCGCCATTTCTACCATTAGACTGGCTCCATACTATCGTGCTTTTACCTGTTTTGTGGATTACATTTCCTTTGATTTCATTAAATTTTAAAATCTAAGCATGCACTTGCATCCATGTGTGTACTCTCTTAAACACCCAACTGATTAGTAACCTGGATTTAGAAAACCATTTAATATGTATTATATTATGACAGTACAAGATTTTGGGCGTACGGTATTGGGTATCAGTTTGGTTCCGTTATTTATTTCATGGTAGGAACGTAGTCTACTATAAATTAGAACTAGAATGCCATTCCCGAGGTGGGCGTGGACAAAGACCCTTCCATTCTCCACTGTAGCACACTCTCCACGCCCTGTCTATACATACATTGATAAAAGTGAGTCTAATTAACTATGTAAAACCATGGAGTAAATACATAGTTCAACTTGGATTTGTCGTTCAGGGCTGTTTATTCACTTGTGGATGTCAGGCTGCGTCCCACTCGGCCTACAGCCTCGTAGAAGACAGCCTGACATCCAAGTGTGAAGAAACAGCAATGAGAAATCATCGTTGAACTCTGTCTTTGTCTCCATCCACTATATGGGTACCCATTGTACGGCCTACATATTTTGTCTCTCAAGAGACCATTAAACTGGAGATTCATGTCAGAAGGATGTTACACACCATCGCGACAAGTGTTTTTATGTCCTTGAAATCAATTTTAGCAAAGTATTTAGAATATATTCATGTCTTTGACAGATGGGAGATATGCATCCATATGAGTTCAAACTAACTACAATAGACCGTGTTTATCGGTTTGCAGCTGATGATAGCGGTAGGTATTACACGTTGATACTCACTGCAAGGGTTTAAATAAGCACTGGTTTGTAATAGGGGGATATTAAATTGTCTCTTAACTGCTAAAGTAGATGATAAACTAAGCACTGTGGCGTATGAGGCCTTCAGATATGGAAGCATCAGCAATTTCATTCATGAAGATACAATACATGTAGGCCTTAGCAAATTGGACATCATATTTTCAAATACAGTGTACATTCAAAGATCAATCTTCGGAAAAGACACACAATATTTGGGGCTAGCAATTACTATTTGTTCGTAAAAGAATGTGGTGTATAGGATATTTCCTTTATTTTTAAACGAAGTTTTATTGCTAAAATGACTCTAAAAAGGAATTAAATATGGAAGCTGGTCCAGGAGAAATTTACTGTTAGAATGTTTGGATTATCTGTCCCTTTTCTATTATCTAGATGACCTGACCATGTGGACTAGTATACTCATGCGGGCCATTATTGACTCAAAAGTAAGTACATGTACTATATTCATCAATATACATGTTTGCACTTTTTGTGCAGTGGTCTACCATTATATTTTCCCAGTACATCATTTTTAATCTACGAGAAACAAAACTCAAATGCCTTGGGTGTTTTGGACACCCGTGAGGGGAAGAGTTGAAATATAATTATATTAATAGAGGAGTTATGTTTTGCAGCCGGAGAGGTTTGAGGAGGGAGGCAGCATGTCACGTCCTGATCGGGAGGTAAGTCCTATTTTAGGGTATTGATCTTTATTTAATTGGCACCCTGTGGTTAGGCAGGGTTTCAAAAATTGTCTATAGACTCATTGATTTGTTCCTCCCCACGGAAATCTTTAGTAAAAGGCGAAAGATTTATGCGTGGAATGAAGAGAAACCAGAGTTAGAGTGTAATAGCACTGCCTGCTCTATATGTTGCTACCAAAGTCCCCCAAAAAGGTGTCTCTGCTTTTGGTGCTCTAGTTCTACTTCATCAAATACTTTTTTTGTACGACGTCAGTCGGCCTCAGGAAGTCAATATCAACAGAAACATTTATACACCATTTTTGTTCTTATTTAAAACGTAGGCAGTGCAATAAAAGACGAAATGTATGAGCCTCACCTAAAAAAGTTTCAGCTTTTGCTTGAGCTGCCATCTGACGGTATCTGTGTGTACTTTTTCAACCTGTCAGTATAAAGTACTGTTAGTATGTGGGTCACCTGTGGCCATGTGGAATGTCAACAGTCTCCACCAGAGGCTTTGTGTCCGTCTGGAGAGTGACACGTACTCAACGTCACGGGTCAAATGTCCCAGGGTCAAAAGTGCACCCTCCTCCCCTCACCCACATACGTGTCAGTGAATATCGTTTTGGGTAGTGTATAATCTGGAAACAATAAGGCAGGCAGGCTGTTGAAAAAACAACCCAAAAACAAACAGACTTTTTTGTATAAAATCAGATGACGAAAATAAGTGATGCTTTCTCTTATACTTGTCGGGGATAATGGATTATCAAGTTTGTCAGGTTTCTTTTTTTCGATAATGGTTAGGCAAACGTCCCAAACCCAATATAAAAGGGTCTATTTCTCCTCTTTCCTATCTCCTCAGGATGTGTGTGGTGCACATATGCGCGGGCACTGACACATTCCTCTGTGAAATTGTGTAATTTAGTTCTTGCCATGAATATGACCTTTGCTGTCGAAATGGCGTTAAACATCTATTACTCACTCACTCACTCTTTCCTGTTCCCTCTGTGTGTCTGGTGCACATGAATATGATCTTAGCTGTCAGACTCAGTGGTATTAAACAACCATCACTCACTCACTCACTCACTCACTCACTCACTCACTCACTCACTCACTCACTCACTCACTCACTTAATGATGCTCATCAAGCAGACAGAAAAAAAGAATTCATGATACTGAGAGTATTATAGGCCAGTACCAATTACTTATTTTAAACAACAAATGAAGTCAGAGCTGTATATTTAGTTTGAAAGTACAAACGTATTGTATTTGGGCATTTCCTATCCTTTGATGAGGTTTATTATGATCCCTATATGACCGGGAGTATGTTTGAAAAATGTGCACAAAGTTGACATTGTCATATGTTTGCAGGGCTTTGTCCGTATGGAGGGGCTGAAGGGCCGGCAGTACTTGGTGATAAAGAAGGACATGTTCTGTTACTACAACACATTCAGTGTAAGTAACCATCAGGTCTGATTATGATATCTTATCATTCGTTGTGGGACAGAATATAAATAGATTTTGAATTGCCATTACCTATACTACATGTACAAGAACCCTTATTTATATATAGGATAGATTTTAAATGAATGTATTCACAGAACCCATTTCAGGTTTTCGGGTAGTCTGAACCATAAAATTATGTACCATGAAATCCTTGTTGGATTTGAATGAGTGTGTACCGTCGTTTTGACAATGTCTATCAATTTGACAATTTGACAATTTTTATTTATTCACATCCTCATCAGCGGTAAAGGAAGGAAAATAAGAAAAGAAATCAGCTCTAGCTGATAGTTACAATGGCTTCACTGAGTTACAAGTGTAACATTACAAGTGTGATAATAAGTTTACATATAAATGAATGCAAATACTTGAAACAGAAAAAGATCAACTTAGTGCCTGACTACGTACATTTGTAGTAGGACACAAAAGTACTACTGGTAATACTTCATCCAGCGGATGTGAAGGCAAATCTGGCAGTACCAATAAAATAAGTTGAGATTCTCGGTCTCCAGCACCGATGAGCACCATGTTGACTAGTATACGGTGTGAAGACGGTATGAGGTATAGGAGCACCACACTAACTACCTAATTTGACTAGTGTGTCCTAATGACAATATAAAGTACAGCACACAACTCTAGCTATCACTAGGGTACTTTCTACAATAAACAGGACCAGAGATATATGTGTTGGACACTAAGACATGGCATGTATTTACAGGACTACAAGGTGGGCACGCCCATACACCGGGTACATCTACAACTAGCCTCAGTCAAAGACAGCGGCAAGGGTAAACTCCTCCTTATGACGCCCTATGTGTCCTTTGGGTAGGTACAGTTTAACAAGTAACTTCTCTGTGTTGTCAAATGGAGATTATCCTAAAACCTCGCATATATGCCGCATCTGTTTATATCATATGCCACATCTTGACCTTGATAGACGCTTGGTGTTGTTCCATACTGATCAAGCCTCGGCTATAAGCCGCACCATGACTTTGGGAACATTTATTCCGAATCACCCTTCAGCACCTCATTTGGTGCCGAGGGGCCCTGGGAGATAACACGTCACCTCCGGCAGTACAGCGTCCACACGAAAAGACTTCAGTCAGGTTCACGTCGAGCGGGTGAGTTTTATTGTGATTTTCATGTATTTTCAGTATCGATTTGGGTGAAATTACATAATCTAATGAAAGAATCGTTGGTCCACGTGGTGGAAACATTTTTTCTAGAAGATTTTTCTATTAAACTTGGTATTTTGCTGGTTTCAGTGAAACGCAGATAAAAATCCAAGCCCAACAGCCAACGGCCAGATCAAACTCCCAAAGCCTTCGCAAAGTTGCTAGCAATGGGGAGTGCTGAGAATTCTCCTGCGCGTCAGGATAAATCGGCGTCTAAATCGAGATCTCGAAGTAAATCAAGATCGGTGAATGAGCACCGAGTTAAGTCACGGTCTCCGAGAAAAAGGAAGAGGACACCTTCCTCGTCCTCGTCCTCCTCTTCGAGCAGTTCCAGGAGCAGAAGTCGTTCAAGGCATTGCTCCAGAACTCGAGGCAGGAAGACCCACAGCAGAGGTTCAAGTAGATCTAGGCATGGGCACAGAAGAATTAAGGTCGATTCAGAGGATATGGAAGATCTGGATCGTTATTACAGGGAGAGAAGGCGTAGAAGCCTTGAGAGGCGAGAGAGAGAGCGACGTTGGAGTAGGGAGAGACGCAGCGTCACAAGAGAGTCAGACAGAATGCCGCCACCCAGATACAGGTCTAGATCGAGATCTAGATCAGGTTCTAGACAGCCCCCTCCCCCAGGAACGGTTCCTGTGCGTTTAAGGAGGGAAGATTCACTTGCATCGGATGTTTTCTTTGAAAATTCAGCGAATGATGGTTACCATGACAATGATGGCGAGGAGGCCAGCGATGACGTCACTAAAGTGCCTGAGGCGACCACTGCTGCGAGGGGGGGCGCCACTAGTGCACCGAGTGCTGAGGCAAAACAAAAGAAGGATCCGTTCCAGGGTTACGCTTCAGGGAAGCTCAGATCACTTATTGAGGGGCTTCCACTGGAGGAGGAAGCTGCTAATAGAGGACCTCCGGTGTCAGGGCATAGTTGAACTGATGGACAAATGCTATGCCAAATATACGGAGGAGAAGGATGTCAGGAAGTGGCTGGGGAAGTACCTGCCTCCATCTAACGTGAAACAGATGTCGGTTTCTAAGTTAGAAACTCAGCTGTTTAAGAAGGTCACAGATCGAGAGAAAAAAGGTGATAAAGACATGCAGGCTATTCAAAAATCACTGCATGCCGCCATGACCGCTTTCATGCCACTGGTGAATTTGGCTCTCAAGAAAGGCGAAAAAGATCCGGAATTAGATGAAGCAGGAGCTCATGCTCTAGCTGGCATGGGGTTGGCAGTTTACACACGCCATGTCATTTCTAAACGGAGGAAGGATTACCTACGCCATTACCTGGATAAAAACACGGCGGATAGAGTGATTGCAGCCCCAGATCAATCTGAAGAATTATTTGGGGAAGCAGCCAGAACTGAGGTGATGGTAGCTAACAAGGAGAGAAAGTTGGTTAACCACATTCTTGCACCGGAATACAGAGATGACAGACCTAAGCCTAAACAGGCCCAGCAATCTAATGTCAAGCCTAGAGGAAGGGGCTATGCAGCAGCAACACCTCGGGGTAGAGGCCGGGGTAGCGTTTATGATACAGGACACAGAAGCCCACTGGATAATGCCTACAATAACAATGGTGGCGGAAACTACCAGAACTCTAACTCCTTTGGGAGAGGAAGAGGATCCTCGGGCCAACAGAACAGGGGCCGGGGAAACGGGCAACAGGGTCGGGGTGCCTACAACAACCGACCCCAAAACAACTACCACAACAACAAGCAGTAGTTCAGAAGGTAGGTAACATGGTCTTAAACACTGTCCATACTGTCCATACTCCAAAGAATTTTTACTGTGGTCAGGTGAGCTCTTACTTATCAGAATGGAAGAGACTTACGTCTGATAGATGGATCTTACAAACAGTCAAAGGGGTGGAAATCCCTTTCAACTGGGACCCAGTTCAAATGTCAGTTCCTTTTCCTTACAGACTGTCTCGGGTTGAAACTGAGGCAGTGGGTAAGGAAGTCATTAAATTCCTCCAGATAGGGGTAATAGAACAGGTGGAGCATGAGGATGGAGAGTGGATTTCAAATGTGTTTGTTAGGCCCAAGCCTAATGGGGAATACAGAGTTATTCTAGATCTCACTCAACTCAATAAACTGGTTAACTATGAGCATTTCAAAATGTTCTCTTTGGAAACAGCTCTGGAAATGGTAGAAGAGGGAAGTTGGATGGCATCAATTGATTTAAAAGATGCCTACTATTCTTTCTTGATAGCAAAACACCATAGGAAATACCTGAAGTTCAGATGGGGAGGTAGATTATACCAGTTTAGAGTGTTGCCAAATGGCCTAGCTTGCGCACCAAGAATCTTTACAAAATTATTGATGCCAATCTATGCTAGGGCAAGGGAACGAGGATGTCACTGTTTCCCCTACATTGATGATTCATTCATCGTGGCAGACACTTATGAAAACTGTGCGCGCTCAGTGAAGGTATTGGCAAATATACTTGACTCTGTAGGCCTTGTAGTCCATCCTGACAAGTCAGTCGTTACCCCCAGCCATAAACTAAAGTTTTTAGGCTTTGACATTGATTCCATCAATATGTGGGTGACACTGCCCCGAGAAAAAATTGAAAATTTTGTGCAGATGGCAGGGGAGGTACTAAGACCTAGACCAAGCATTAGACAAGTAGCAGGGTTAGTAGGAATGATGATTGCATACAGCAAGGGAGTGGACTATGGAAATGCACACATAAAACAACTGGAAAGGTGCAAAAATGAGGCGCTTTATGGCACACAAGGGCAATATGATAATGAGATGACCATAAACCAAAGGGGTCTGGAAGATATCTCATGGTGGTTGAGTAACATCTTCACTAGAGTGAGAAGGATTAGAGGAGACACACCGGACAGGTTGTTGTTCACAGATGCCAGCTTGGAGGGCTGGGGTGCTTATTGTGAGGAAGAATCAATAGGTGGTAGATGGCTGGATGATGACTTATGTCACGTCAATGTTTTGGAATTGAAGGCAATTTATTTTGCACTTCTTAGTTTTGAGAAGGACACAGTTAAGCTGATACATGTGAAAACTGATAACACCACAGCCATGGCATATGTGAACAAAATGGGGGGCGTGAGATCCCAGTGTTGCCATTATGTAGCCAAGTTGATTTGGGACTGGGCAGAGAGTACAGACAACTGGGTAGTGGCTTCACACATTCCTGGTATTTTGAATGTGGAAGCAGACCTGGCTTCCAGGTATTTCAATGATAATCTGGAATGGGAGTTAGCCCCAAAGATATTCAGAAAAATCTGTAGGAAGTGGGGCACTCCAGAAATAGACCTATTTGCGTCAAGACAAAATTGTAAATGTGACTATTACTGCTCTCGGTACCCAGACCCCACTTCAAGTTGGGTTGATGCGTTTTCAATGTCTTGGAAGGGCTTAACAGCGTATTCTTTTCCTCCTTTCAGTCTCGTGTTGAGGGTCATCCAAAAGGCGTGGAAGGACGAGCCAGCATCGATGGTGGTGGTAGCCCCAGACTGGAAGACCAAGCCGTGGTGTTCACTCATCAAACAGAGAGCAAAAAGGTTCATGAGAATCGGGCCAAAAAAGGGCAACCTACAAAACCTGGGAAGAAGAGACCAGCTTCCAGGGAAAATAGGACTAATCATTTTCGAGCTTTAAAGAATGATTTAGTTGTCAACAAAGGGTGTGACAGAAAAACGGCTAGCTTCCTTCTTAAAAGTTGGAGACCCGCAACTAAGAGGACTTATAGTAACTACTCGGACAAATGGGAACTATTTTGTCAACATTATGATGTAAAGAGAGTTAAACCTACAAAGTTTCAGGTTTGTCGGTTCTTGAGGTTATTGTCAGAGTTAAAGTTATCTTCAGGAGCAGTCAACAAGGCTAGGTGTGCTCTGTCTGTAATATTACCTTTGTTAGAAAACGGAAATACCATCGGTATGGATTATTGGGTATCACAGGCAGTGAAGGCTGCATACCATGCTAACCCTCCCAAGAGCAGGTATAAGGGTTTTTGGGACATTGCACCACTATTTAAAATGTTTGGAAAGTGGGGGAACAATGCAAGACTCTCACTTAAACAACTGACTTACAAGCTGGTTGTCCTTTTCTTGTTGATATCTGGCCAGAGGGGGCAGGCAGTAATAGCATTGTCATTGGACTCTCTGATCTGGGGGGAAGAGGGTGAGGCAGTGTTCACCTTAACCCAGCCAATGAAGAACACAAGGGTGGGGGAGGCACTACCAGTGGTGACTCTTAAACCTTACAGACTAAAGAGACATGTGTGTGTGGTAGACACATTACGGGAGTACATACGCAGGACAAGCAATTTCAGAGGGGAGGAAAAGAGGCTTATGATCTCACTAAAAAAGCCTTTTGCTGCAGTATCATGTGACACTATATCACGCTGGGTGCTGACCACATTGAGATTAGCCGGAATTAACACGGATGTGTACAAGGCACACTCCACAAGGGGAGCGTCAACGAGTGCAGGAGTGGCACTGGGACTATCAGACAATGTCCTACTACGACATGGAACATGGAAGAATCTTAAGACAATGGCAAAATTCTATGCGAAGCCAATTGATGAAACACAAATGTCAGTGGGGGATGCCATTAGGGATGCACTGGCATAATGAATTGAGAGGTATTGACCTGAATTGTGGGGTTAAAAGGTCACACATCACATCTACAATGGGAAGATTATTGATGTGGGATATTGTTGAACAGTGGCATTAATATTGGGAATCCCTTCAGGATGAAGTAGTTAAGATTGTTGGACCCCGTTTTGTAAGGTGATTTTAATCACAAGTTGTTGAACATGGATAGCTTCATAAAGAAGCAAAAAATGTATGAGTTGATGAACTGTTAGATTGTTGCTGATTCGGCAGGAATTTTTCGTTTAGGAATGAGCCGTTTGTTGGAATTAGAGAGCTGGATGAAAGGATGTTAATCTTTATCGCTGGCATGTTTGAAATAAAAAGTCAGTACAAAAAACTTAGTGGTTTGTCACTTTATTTGAAATCACTGGGGGTAAAAATTTGTACAAGGCGAAGGGAATGTAACACGAAATGTTTAAAAATACATCGAGGTTTATGGGAATATAGCTTAGGCGAACCCCTTTATTATGAAGCACTGACTAAATGAAGGGAAGCACAAACAAACCTAGCTTTGAAGATCTCCCAGAGGCCCCTCGGCACCAAATGAGGCGCCGAAGGGTGATTCGGAATATATAGTTATCCGAGTAACTTACCAGTTATGCTGGAGAACTGTTGTTCCGAAGAGGCCTAGGCCCTTTTGGTGCCTAGGGGGTATATGGGCCCTCCCTTCCTCCCAAGGTCAAATATTTGTCAAAAGTAAGTACATAATTTACCTCCCCATTTTTTAATTTTAAATTTTAATAAGAAGTTTTAGGATTGTTTGCACTTCCGTTCATGCGCCCGCTTGATTGTACTGCCGGAGGTGACGTGTTATCTCCCATATACCCCCTAGGCACCAAAAGGGCCTAGGCCTCTTCGGAACAACAGTTCTCCAGCATAACTGGTAAGTTACTCGGATAACTATATAATAAACCGCACTTCAGCTCTGAGTTGGACATACCGTATTCGTTCTAATAAGCGCACATGTGCGGAAAATCAATTGAAAGATGCTCAAAACCTTATTAGAAGAATTAATTCTAATAAGTGCACCCCCAAAGGCCCAAAGTCATTGTTTTTGCCCTAAAAATCTTGATATTTACACTTCATTTACACCAGGGTGGGCCCCAAAAAGGAGGGGGGTGTGCGTATTAGAGCATGTGCGCTTATTAGAATGAATACGGTAAACCGTATCTCGTACGCTGGGTCGTGGGCGTATGAACTATGTGCCAATGTCGTTGCAGCAATACTTTAGCAGTCAAGAAAGTAATGTAAATCATCATAAAGGTCCATATACCATAGTTAAAAGAAAGATCCTCAGTTTTCCATGATAATGAAGTCAAGTTAATAAATGATGAATTAATCTTCAAAGGCTATTGTGTGAGAGTGAAGCTGAACTGTCGTCATGGAAGGAGGCGTTTGAGGAGGGCATCGCTGAAGGTCTTGGAGACGACACGGTAGGATGAACTTATATATTGTTACCTGTTTTAGATAATGAGAGTAAACTTTGTGGAATGGAAAACTTTATCAGGATCGAAAAACAAAAGAAATAGAATAAATCGGTAACATCGTAAAGTCTAGAGAAATAGCAGAGATTTCGATCTCAAAATTATCAAAATTCCCAAAGAATATTTCAATACATTGCAGGCTGGTATCAAATTCACATTCATGTCATTTGACACCCTTTCTCTCTGTACAGCGCAATCAGGGAGAGAAGGTGGGTTCTGCACTGATTTCTATAGAGCCTTTGGGGATCTCTTCCCAAAAATGTTTTTAGTTCAGTGGATTGATATGGGGACATATAGTAGACAGCTTCCAGCAATGTTTAATCTCATTAAACATAAATATGCATGGCCTAAAATCTGCCCCAATTTTGGTTTTTGTTTTCAAAAGACATACGCATTGTAGGGGAAAACGGCAGCTTACACATCCTATATCCACCCTCCTGGACAGATTTATAAATACATTTTGCAGCAGGTAGTTTAAAGAAGAACGCATGTTTCACTACAAACAGATCCCTTTTTATTCCTTTGCACCAAAGCTATGGGGTTTTTGAAGGGATTTCCCAGGAATTGAACATTTTATATATTGACTACAGATGTCATCTTTGATAGATAGTTACAACCTTTAAGAACTGGTCAGCAATAATCAGCCTTCACAATGTGAGATTAGATTTTACATACAAATGACACATTGTGATTTCTGTACATACACCGACATACCTGCACTAAAATTACATGTTGCACTCTAATGGCAATGGATTTCCCCTTGTGGTTGATATCTTTGTTAAAAGAAAAAAAAGAAGATCTAAATATATTAAGAAAATGATAAGGGGTTGGTTATAGACACGGATGAATAGCTGAATACATGTGTGAATATATATTCGAGAATGAAAGGTGTTCAGGTCTGGTTATGGTGTCTATGCAAAGGCTCCTCCTAAATCGGTAAAACCTTGGATGACGTTGGGTGAAATGGGTGGTTGGCTACTTTAAGATCTCAGCACACATGGACCGTGTGTTAGTTTTATCAATGAAAAAAAAATCAGTCACTTTGATTATGGTGTGTATGTGAAATCAGTTTACCAATCATTCATCTACTATTGTCTCTAATAAAGCGACAACATGATTTTGAGGAACGCAGAAATAGGCAATAACAGATTAATTAGGTAGATTGATTAGGTATAAGATTTATTCAGAGTACCGGTAAAAACACACACAAATTCTTAGGTTTTTCCTCAGTGTATGTATAATATTGGCTGAGCCTGAGGACTTCATAAAGGAAACCAGGTATTGTAAACTGCTTTAGATGAAGAAAGTAACGTGCATTGGTTTTACAGTGTATATTCTGTCTGAACAGTTCATCCTCAGAGTAAGTACGTCTCCACTAACTGAAATGCAAATTCTCAAATAGAAAGAAGTTTTAGAAAGACGCTTATGTCACTCTAATTCTGCGCAGCCAATAATGCTTCCCCAAAGAGCGACCATGTTTTAACAATTATGAGCATCACTAGGAATTTTATGATCTCCTAGCTATCTTTCGAGAATCAAGATAGACTGCTTAGAATTTCATCTTCAAAACGAAAGATATGTCAAACACCCCGTGCCTAGGTTAAAGATCAGTGGAGCTTCACTAAAATATATTTCTAAATTCTATTTTCAAACCCTTCATAAGCTTTTGTATCCTCTGGGTGCATGTGATGCACGGTCTTAAATTTGTAGAATTGGGTCACTTCGATACGTAGTAATATGACGAAGTTCCGCTCATTACCATAGAATTTCCAAAAACTTCCGTTTTGATTTGTGCCAGTTCCTTCTTTTAGTGTCTCAATGAGAAAATGTTTTTAATGCACCCCCACAGTTTCACACTTATACTCAGTGTATCACAGTATATTAAGTCCCTTATGATAAGCAAGTTGGGAAGTGAGAATTTGAAGTTGAAATTATCCCATTACAATGGTAATTTACTGTTCATCTAAACACCAGTAGGATTTGTTTTTCAACATTTTGTGTATGCTTCTCAATGAGTCCTTTCTCTTGTGCACTAGATACTAAAAGAAGTCTTTGAGAACCAAAACAACCGGTTGTGTGCAGACTGTGGAGCCCCGGGTGAGTAAGATATTCTAATGGTGTACATCCCCAAAAGGTGTGAGTTACAACGAATACGAATTCAGC
This sequence comes from Acholoe squamosa, assembly GCA_949317995.1. Lineage (NCBI taxonomy): Eukaryota > Metazoa > Annelida > Polychaeta > Phyllodocida > Polynoidae > Acholoe > Acholoe squamosa. The sequence continues at coordinate 58,745,630 of OX439042.1, forward strand.
GAGTTACTTGCCAGTACTGCATTCACGCATCATGCTAAAGAGATATGAACCTTTAGACATCATGCCAACTTCAACCAATCACACAATGCTGTTATACTGCTGGTCCTCCTCATATAGAAAACATCATTTTGTAGCGGTATTTTTTGTTGTTGAAATTCACTGGCATTAACTAGTGACCAATATAATATAACATAGTTTCTGTTCACAGACCCTCACTGGGCGTCCGTCAACCTGGGTATCACCCTCTGTAAGCAGTGTGCAGGTGAGAAGTTCTCTCCATATTCAATGTGTCAACCGAAAATTTACCTATTGGGGGTACTCGATCTCTCAATAATGAATGATTTGACATACCTAGTGGTAAACCCCTGTGTATAAGCTACAGCCACATGTGAACTTGTTAATGTTGAGAACATCCTTTTTGAGGTTTATATAAGTCATGACATACAAGACGGGTTATCCAGACGCTTGCATTCATATTATTACGCTGCACTCTTGAGATCCATTGGTGAATACCGGTAGTTTACTTGTGTTGTAGGAGTACACCGCATGCTGAGTGCCCCACAGTCTAAGGTCCGATCACTACGAATGGACTTTCGGGTATGGACACCCACCCTTATACAGGTGAGTTAGTAGTTATGGGTACTTTTGATTTCTATTTCTGGATGCGTCTGTTAACCTTATACCTCTGAAAGATGAAAGAGATGTTTCTCACATTATGTTCATAGAGAAAAAGTTGTATGCAGTAAGCCTAAGATGTTCTAAGCTATCTCAAAAAGAGGTGTTGTATAACCCTATCTCTAGTCCTAATTTGACTGTAGTGGTAATCATCCAAAGTATTGTGTTCTTAGTAATTTCATATATGTATGGGCTATTTTTCAGATGTTACAAAAAATAGGTAATGACAATTCCAACAGTTATTGGGAATGGAACTCCACAGAGGATGACCGGATAGACTCTGATGCAGATATGTAAGCTTATCTTTATATCGTTCATAGAAGCATGTCATAGATTGTCCAAATCTAATTTTCCTAGTATAAAAACAGGTCCTTTCTATTTTAGGCCACACGTGGTTTCTGTCCTAAAATCCTTATAGATCTTTGGCAATAAAGTACTGCTGGTGCTTAAAGTACTCACTGTGCATGCCTATTATACACAATTTCTGTTTTGAATATTTTTAACTTTATTTGTCTCATTTCTGTTCATGATGTGTAAAGCCTTTGAAATGTCCGGCCTCAGTCTCACAGAAGTCGTTTATAGTTTCACCCTTTGCCTGCCTCAAACCCCAATGTACCTTACTTTGTACATATTCCAGTATTATCCTGTGTTCATTTCTTTCATTTATTCCCCTTTGTGTTTGGGTTTTTGGTTTATATAGGAGCAGCAGACAAGAATATATCCTATCTAAATACCGCGACAGAAAGTTCTTCCGGTTTCACCCTCTACGGTCAGACCAGCAGGCCCTCAATGAGGTCAGTGTTAGTAAGACCTTACCAAGAGTCTTAACTTGAGTGACTTCAGACAAACTGTAGGCCCTATAGATGATTAGACACCTTGGTAACTCTTGACAGGTCATTAATCATAATGGTAAAAATGTGATACAAATCATTGGTGTCATCTATTGATTTGTAAGGTTGTTACCATGGGAACATGTCATGTATGCCAGGTGTGATTTTGCCAACCTTTCTATTGTGTCACTTTGTGGATGTATTGCCATGTGTTGCTGTGGTAACACATAAGAGAAGAAAAGTGTGAAAAAAGAAATGTCACCCAACATAACGTGTGTTGTGTTTGTTTTCACTTGTAATTACTAGACTGTACTGTATCCAGACACAGTCCTGCTTCTCTAACTCACGAGTTGTGGCTCCTAGCCTGTGTCATTACTGTGCTTTACGTACAAGAATATACGGTTTATGATAAAATATATAATTGGCATTGTTATCTTCTTGCTTCATGATATATCTATAGCCATTCGAAATGCTTTAAAGAAGCTCTGAATCGGATACGTCCACCACAGTGCAAACGTCGGGGGATGTGGGTCCGTAATTCATTGCGCCTTTAAAAAAGAAACACTAAAAAAAATAAAAAGATGCAGATACAGCATTGTCGTGTATGTAACTGTATAAAGAATAGGCCTGTTGAATTTGGCATGACATTGCCCAGCATGATATGTAATGTGATATACCAATATGGATTTCACCACTCCAGGCGCTGTGTAAGTCGGTGCAATATGGAGACGTGTTGGAGACGCTACAGGCCGTCTTCACGGGAGCTGATGTGAGTTACTTAGTGGTACTCCTATATCCATACCTTACTTCTCTCCACTCAGGCTAAATCCTGTGTCGACCAAGTTGTAGAGTTGAGGGAGCAGTATTTGCTGTAGAATCAATTTTATATAACCATACCGAGTGGTGCTTACTGCTAGTGCTTGGAAAGCCGTGTTTGTGGTATAAACCATGCAATTTCTTTTCTGCTTCGTTACAGATGGCGTATACAAGTAGCTCTTATGGAGCACAACGGGAAACACGTAAGTAAAAAAATTGGTTATAACTACTGGGTACTACAGTCAATATCATGGGATCAGGCAAAATGGTAATAAATGAAGGATGTAAACTCGCTGGTTGTGGAGTCCTGCGTTGCTGCAAAAAAAAAAAAAAAAAAAAAAAGAAATTATAAGATGACGAATTTAAATATATTAATTGTTTGATTTTTCAGCACTACAATTAGCTCGTAAGGCAAAACAGACATTACAAACGGTAAGCCATATTTCCTATTGGTTACATATGCACGTACATTGTCACAGTTCACATTTAGCCTAATCTAATTATCTGGGATTTGATCTATGATAATGTCAAGATATTCATATACGATAAAACCCTTAAGAATGTCAAAAGTGAAAAAGTTTTTACTTCTCTATTTATTTATTTTTTCAATTAACCACTATGGTACTTGAACTCCATTCTGAAATTTTCAGGAATTCCTTTACCAAAATGGTGGTGATGGATCTGGCGGCCAGGCAACCAATGGCGATCCCTTATTAGGGGTAAGAATTTACACCACAGCTTCTTTACACCATTATAGCATCAGATTTTATTACTGCTTTGTACAATATTTTACACCCCCAGGTGGTGTCACTGGTCAGTGTTTATGAGCCCACAATAGCCATGATTGGCTACCTCTAGGTCATTTATGTCATTTGGCCCCACCTAGAAATGAAAGGTTATTATTTGTCTTATGACCCCAGGTGGTAATGGAGGGTTACCTCTACATCGTTTAGTGTGTTATGTCCCTAGTTGGCTTACATCTATGTCATCATGTGTCCTGTGTCCCTAGTTGGCTTACTTCTAAATCATTATGTATTTCATGTCACCAGGTGGTGTCACAAGTCAGTGTCCATGAGCCTACAGTGGCCATGAAGGGCTACCTAAACAAGATGCAGAACAACCTGCGGGAATACAACAGGCGCTGGTTCGTCCTCGAACGCGGGGTGCTCTCATACTTCGAAAATGACAAAGTAAGTAAAAGTAAAATATTGCACATCTTACCACAGTGGAAAGGGAGAACAAACTTCACAATTTTTTTTTATATCGTATACGACTCATGGTATAAGACGGTCATAGGACCTTTACTATGCAGAAGGTATGGAGTGTTTAATCCAGGTAACCTTATAGGCTGTATGGATTATATATATTTCTTACAGCATGCTATTCGTCCTATGACCACTACTAACCGATGGTATAACTATAGTGTAAGCATGGGAGTTAAAATCTTAAACCCAGGGTCATACATGCAAATTCTTCACTTTCGTATCATAAATGCATAAATTTGCAGTTTTAAGTAACTGGGCAGTGCAATATCCGTACACCCGGCTCCATACATCATACCTCTTGAGGCCGATGCGCTCAAAACGGTCTTGCATGAATACACTTTTTATTGTTATTATGACAGATAGGCCTTAATCAACATAATCATGTATGTTTTGGTCACATTGCAGAGCACAGTGGCAAAGGACAGTTTGGAACGTAAAGAGATCATGAGTGTGGGAGCGACCTCCGACGATAAGTAAGTTCATTTAGGTTGCATAGAATATCCTCCAACCTATCATAAAAAAAGTGTAATTTGTGATATGAAAAGACCACCCATGTGAGAATCCCAGATAAAGGTCAACACTTCATTTGATAAATTTATAGGGAAAGGGGTTTCTGTGGCCCAATAGAACCAACCGATGCCAATGGACTTCTGGTTTTCTATCGCTGACCCTCAATAAATCACTTCTCTGTCTACTAGTAGTTTAATCTATTCAAAGCCACAAACTTAATCTTGTTTTACTCATTTCCTGCCTGGTAGATTTGAGTTCGGGTTGGAGATTGGTACCACAAAGGCAGGTGGCCGCGTGTACACCTTGGCAGCTGATACGGAGGAGGAGCGCAACCAGTGGATAGTGAAACTGGCTAAGGTGAGACACATTCAATCCAACTAAACATTCATGATAATCTTACTTATATCTTGCCTGATACATGTCACTTTATTACATCTATGACCAAATCAGATGTACCACATACCCATTTCCTGTTTCAGAGTTTTGCGCCACTGCCAACTGAGTCGATTGATAAGATTAAGGACCTTGATCGAGGAGGTCTCATTTTTCTCAGGGAAGGAGCCACAACGGTAAGTTTAGAACTTCAATCAACAAAGGATATTTCTTCTTGATGACTCAAACTGTATATTCATATTAGACGATGTTACACCGGATCGACCAAATGTAGCCTAAGTCATGATGTATCACGACATTGAATACTGCTACGTTTTGAACATGGGGATATGTAAAATTAAAGGATCATGGTGTAAATGTTCAGATATGGTGTGTAGTATACTGGAGTGGAAAATTTGATCTATTGCTCTCTCTCTTTTCCCTTTGTTTAGGATTGGCAGATGACATGGATGCATATGAAAAGGAAGGCATTGTACATATACAAAAAGGTAAAAGATCTTGTTCGTTCAGGTACCAGTCACAAATTCTCTGACTAGTCAGTATAACTACATTGAAATGATTGAGACCCCCTTCTCATATAGTAAATTCATCCCATCATTGCTTCATTTTCATTAACTTTTTTCCTGACATTCGGTATTGGATTGATTGTCTAATTGTCTTACATGTATGTCTATTCTTCAGGATGAGCAGAAGTTTGAGGAGATTGATATACGGAAAGTGACAGGGACGCGTAAGTTCACACACTGTACCACCCGTAAGTGAACATCTTCTCCCTATCGTTATATGCATGGAGCAAGTCAGGTCCCGCTAGCCGCCTCACTCGGGACTTCCCAACCACAGGCTTTTTCACACAACACAGGGGTTCTTCTCTGCTTATCTCTACCAATTTACAAATGAAGTTTAGTGTGGTTTATGCATGAACTAGACTAGGCATATTGAAGCAAGGATATCAACTGGAAAACCTAGAGTTCCACGAATCAAATTCGGTTATAGTAACTGAGAGATAATACACTGGTGTTTGCTTTGGTTAGTGCTCCAAAGACCTGCTTGATGTGGAGAATAATGGGTGCTAATGATTAACTACTTGAGGCTAAGGCAGTCACAATGGGATCACCTTGAAGACTACCGTAATCTCCCGCGTAGAAGACGTGTTGCGCATATAAGACGCACCCCAAACTCAGCACATGCATTTTCGCGTATAAGACGCACATTTTAATGCTGATATTTGTAAGATAAGTACATTTCTATAGTAAAAGTACCCCTCGTATAAGACGCACCCCAAACTTGAGAGAAAGCTATAAGACGCCCCAGCATTTCTTATACACGGGAGTTTACGGTACATTACGGTATCTGATTATTGCATGTCTTCGTCAATGCTACTCTTTTGATGTGTGGCTTACAACAGTAATGCATTTAATACAGTAGTACATGTAGTAAATTGAGGAGAGCATGGAAATGTCGCCCATCTGTGAGTCCTGGTCTATGTCAATGGGTTCTGTAGCATCGTGCAGAGTTGTCATACGTTGTTGCAATTGGGAGCGTATAGAAATAGACTGCTACTCTGTACACTTGCGACCATACTATGATCTCTAAGGCTCACAGGATATTTGATTGCAACTAGATTTAAAAGCTGATCACTTAACGCTAATTTTAATTCTCTGCCATCTTTCCGCACCTTCAACTGCAAAGGGATCCTTTGACTTTGCTCAAATAATCAAAGTTAAACCCCCAAATCATTTGTATAAGATCAAAACGTGAAGGATTTCCAATAATACTGATAATGTCCAAACTGATGCCACAGACAACGCATTGATTTAATTTGTATGGCCTTTTGTGAACCTAAATCAGCTGTTGTTGATTTTCCCATTGTATGGTGAATTTTAAGCTATAAATTTAGTGAATGTTAAAAATGGTTTCATATTTTGTTCATGCCAAGGACTGAGGAATGACTTCCGAAATATGGCACGTTTACTTTTAGCTGCCTGTATCACAGTAAGCAGGGAGAACAAAGGACTTCACACCTTTTATCATTTGGCATACAATTGGCTGTATAAGATGGTTATAGGACTCATACTTTGCTGAAATGGGTGTTTAATTCAAGCAGATCGTCATATGATAACCTTATGGATAATTTACCAATACTGCAATGAGTCCTGATGGGACAATTGATGGTTCACCTTTCACTGTAACAAAGAAACCTTAAATGTCTCTACTGGCACAGGCGAAGAAATGAGACTTAATGCTCCATTCTATAACTTCTAGGGAGAAGCTGTTCATCTTTCTGTAAATAGTATGGTAGTTCTAGCCCTTGTACTGTAGCTTAAATATTCGCTCCTATTTACAATATCGGTATTTATATTCTCTAAGTATAGCAGTTATCATGTATTGTAAGCTGTTCATTGTCCGATATGCTACCCTTTTCTTAAAGGACTATGTTTCAACAAAGTTAGACACCTGTTGTTTACGTTACTATAAGAATGGTATCATCGTGTCGTTACAGAGACATTACAGCGGACAGACTTGTGTCTGGAAACGTTTGATGATGGTCCACCCTTTGTGATAGATCTACCAAATAGGTAAGGGTAAAAATACTCGTAGCAAGTTGTAACACATTAAGTCTTGTCAATTACTGTCAGTCTGTACTTTAACTTAGACTACCCGTAGTCTCATCCTCAGTCATTTTTGCCAAATGCTTTTTTTTTCCATTTCACAGGGCATTCTACATACAAGGTGACACACGGACAGAAACGGAAGCCTGGTTCCAACTAGTGAGAAAAGTCTCAACGGTAAAATCCTCTTTAATGGGTGTGGACCACTAAATATGACATGGTGACATGGCAATTTCTTAAAATCGACATGTGACATGAGAGGTTCTTAGAGGTGACATGGGACATGGGGATTTAAGTGACATATGACATAACCATTTCTTAAAATCGACATGTGACATGAGAGGTTCTTAGAGGTGACATGGGACATGGGGATTTAAGTGACATGTGACATAACCATTTCTTAAAATTGACATGTGACATGGGGGACCCCCCATCCACACCCCCTCTTTACACCATAATGGTAGTTTTCATATAAAAACAAGAGTCTAAGTATTAAAAAGAAGAAATATGATATACTACCGGGGTACCATTGTTTTTTGCTTCAGATGGAGCAACAAACTTCTTTAATACATCAAAATATTAAAATCACCCCATTCGAAGTTATTTTCTTGAATTGCATATGGTCCGTTTTATGATAGCGCTTGATTAAATATTGCTCACTGAATTTAAGGCTCTGTTTCAACAAAGAATGGGTATTTATGAAAGCTTATCTATCTATTGACTATAGGAGAGTAGTGGATACCTGGTAGATATGCAGCTGACGGCAGATAACGTACCAGTTATTGTCGACAAGTGCGTTAACTTTGTATCTGCACACGGTAAGTATTTCATCATTAGCGCGGCGACTCTAAGTCCTACTAGTGAGACTTGTAGACTAGTCAAAGGTTCAGAGTCGCCACGGTGTAAGGGATAGAGGAGGCCTGATTTCTATTTTCGTTCACTGTTCTTCTCCTATGGACTATTTTGGCACAATATTGAGGCATTGTTATCAGCATATGTATTTACTAATGGTAGATAACTTGTTTTTGTGATATATGTTTAGTTTGGGTTGTATGATTAGATTAGACATTTCAGCTCCTGGAGCTCTATGGAAGATTAGCATAAGACAAAATTAAGATTCACCAATACATCTCTGTAGGCTTTATCTGATAATTCTGTGGTCTGAAATTGCTGTATATATGTACTAAAGGTTTCATCTCACGGGGTTATGGTACATTTGGATCATATATTCTGTATTTGAAGAAGATATTTACTGTTTAGAATCTCTATAAATCTCTATGGAGAGACAAATGCTAAACTTGGTGTACCCTGTCTACAGAGGGGAGGGGGTTACCAGTTTGGTGGGGAGGGGGTTGTGACCAGCTGTATGCTGTTGGGGTTGGTAAGACTGCCACACACAACCCTAGTCATTCTGGGGTCCTTGGTGCATATGGTTCTGGGTCATTGAACATGCCCATCTCTACCATTTGTAGTGGTCATCTATGGGCAGGCAGAACTTCTTGGTAGTAGACCTAGTAGTACAAGGCAGCACAAGAGTTACAGGGTGAGCCAGATGGTACAACCTTTAATTGCCTTTGAAGTTAGCTTTCCTATTATTCTATCACTAGACACAAGATTACAAGTTGCCGCGCTATGTCTCACAGGTCTATTCTCTACTATTCTATTAAAATCTACAACACTACGGTTTTATTTGTAAAGAAAGATAAGAAAATTTGTTATTTCAAGACTGGAAAGTAGATTGTACTCAATTATCATGAACCAGGTCATGCTGAATACTGAACACAGTGTAGCTTTTTCGTGTGTGTGTGTGTGTGGGGGGGGGGGGTATTTTCATGATAAGTTATATTTCTTTGGGTGTATCATAGTGTTTATTCCATCGTATACTTTAGTTTTACCATTATAACTATGATATATACCAGCATATATTTTGTCTCAATAACCCTTGATAAAAAACAACATTTATATTGTCATTTAGGAATGCGCATGGAGGGCTTGTACAGATTAAACGGTCAACATTCCAAAGTTGGAACACTCTTGGAGGAATTCCAGACAAGTGAGTTCCCCCGTATCCTAAAAGTCCATTAAAATGAACTAAGCCTTTTGTGAAATTAACTCTCAATGGCATTGCCATATTCACATGTTTTTCATATTACCGGTAAACGCATTTTTACCACACAGACGCCCAGAATGTGTTTCTTAGCCTGGACCTGTATCAGGTCCATGATGTTGCCACTGCCCTCAAGCGGCTGTTTAGGACACTAGACGAACCACTCCTTACCACAGCACTATTCCCCAAGTGGATAGAAACTGCAAGTAAGTGGCACTGATTTATCTCTCTACTGATTAAACCTACAGTCTAAATACTTATTCAAGTTAACAATTACTGAGCACATCATTGCTTGATCAGCACACATATTTGAAATCATTTTCTATAGCCTATATATAATGGTCTATGGTCATTTTGGCAGATCTGACAGAGAATGGACCTAAGATGCAGTGGTACAAGTACCTGTTAGGTGAACTACCCACAGTGCACTACGCGACACTCAAAAGACTCATGATCCATGCAGCCAGGTAGGGGCACATATGGGTACTACAAACCTTGCGTACAAGCCACAACCACATTTAAGCTGGACCGTGAAGTTGTGGCTCTGAATAAAGCCACATCCTGAATGCAGTGTGTGACAGTTACTGACGAAATAACATGTAAATTCATTGAAAAATAGTTTGAATTAAGTTAATGAAAAGCAACATTAATGGACATGTAAAACTTATTGTTGATAACTGTGTTCAGTTGTATAGACATTAACTCTTCTTGCCTGCTTCAGGGTGGCATCCTTTGAAGTCGAGAACAAAATGTCGGAGGTGAACCTAGCGTCTATCTTTGGTCCAATCCTGATGAAGGTTGACAAGGTAACTCTATGATTCAGATATAACAATTACCAATCAGATGTTGATCGCCTTTCTTGTAGGGATATATACCGGGAGTGCTTCCAGTGTTGTCGGAAAAAGCTGGACCTCCCCTCTCGGAATAATACAAAGCCATGTATGGATGATGATACAATGTACAAGATTATACTGTTAATCTTCAGAATATTGTTGTGATGGATTATACGGACAGCTAGTTAAGATAGCTGGACGAGGCTGATACATTTATTCGACAGTATATACTGACAGACTATACTAAATAAGAAAGCTATAGTTTGGCATAAACCCGACCTTGTTCTTTCAGGAGACCGGGGGGCAGGCTGGTTATGGAAGCACAAATCAAGAAATTGGTGTTGTCCTAGACCTCATAGCCAACCACAAATGGCTTTTTGAGGTAGGTACATCTAGGCCTGATACAGTAGACTCAAGTTGAATGAATCTGATTTTTTTTTCTCTAAAATAGTGTAAAAATCTCTATATTTGATCAGACGATTCAATAAAGCAAAGGAACAGTAAACTTGGCACATTGAACTACCGTAAACTCCCGCATATAAGACGCGTCCTCTACGCCAAACAAAATGCTGAGGAGTCTTATAGCTTTCTCTCAAGTTGGGGGTGCGTCTTATACGAGGGGTAATTTTTCTATAGAAATGTACTAATCTTACAAATATTAGCATTAAAATGTGCGTCTTATACACGAAAATGCATGTGCTGAGTTTGGGGTGCGTCTTATACGCGCAACGCGTCTTATACGCGGGAGTTTACGGTAATCCTCCCGTGTCATTAGGGTTCAATATGGAAAAGATAATTCCATAGAGTACCAACCCAGGTATAATATGAATATCATATCACTCTACTATTTGTTTGTTTTTCACATTGCTTCACAGATTAAAGATGATGAACTAGAACATGAGCGTAAAATCCAAGAGGCGGTAGATAAGATTGAGCGAGCGAGTCGGGAAAATCAGGTAGGCTTTCATGTTTCATTGTAGTGTTCAAGTCGTCTTACTAATGGATGTGATCTATTACAGCCTTTTAATGTGGTGTCTCCATTTCTGTGCTAGTGGGTAAACCATCTTAGGTGTAAGCTATGAACCTCAATATTTAGTTGCTAACAAATGTGAATAAGATATATTTTTCTCTGTCAGTTTCCTTGAGAGTGGATGGAGCTTAAAATAAACATTAGATATTTATACAATTGTGTCTAAGACGTTGCCCAAGAATGCTTCTATACAGCTCGCTGATTAAATTACCCCATTTAATGATAACAGAACGTTGATAAGTTATCTCAAAGAATGATCTCCATCGCTATGTAAATACATGAAATATACTTTCATAGGATGAACTTAAAATTCTATACTTTAAGGAAAAAATGTCTTGAGTTGCTTGATTATGTTAAGATAACATCTCTCCATATACCAAGGTCTGATTGTTAAGTTATGTATGTAATTTATCAGAAAATGCGGGAGAGCCTAGTCAATATCTCGGTGAGCATTACACCCACACCTCCTTCTGCTTGTATTAATGTCTTGTTTAGCGTCCTAAATAGATAGTGGAGCCTGCCTATGGGATCAACTTCCTAATCAACTAAACATAGCCATGTACATCTAACATCCATATGTGACTGAGGATAGTGCAAATGTGATGATACTACCCTTTGCTGTTCACTGAAAAGACCTCATCAATCGGCTTTGAACACTATTACTTTTTTTTTTAAACTACTAGTCATTTCAATAAGTATAATGGGTTACACCTCGAAACTCCATTTAGGTTCTACATGTATTCTTATTCAGAGATAAATCTAAATTTAGATATCTAACGCCTTTTTTGGCTTTCTCATTTTAATCTTTGTGCACATACTTCTGGATCGTTCTCACATCGAGTTTTCAGTTACAGACAAGGTGCCTCTATATAACTACCACTGTACCAGTGAAATATAAGGCCTTTTTACTTCAAAATACTTCCATTAGAATGGGTCTGTTAACTGTGTGACTTGGCAATATGTAGACTATTCAATCTGATGTGTGTTACACAAGTTTCCTATGGCGAATTAGAAATATAATACCATTGTAGTATTGTAAATACTAACCCCAGTATTATCTTGTTGTTCGGTGTGCCTAACTATCACATCTGTCTGCTTGGAGTCTCAACTACAGTAAAGATATGAAATACAGATGTATTACAGATATGACGTGATTTTTTTTTTAATTTCTAGAGTATTGCATGATCCCATCAGGCAGGCTCCAATCTACTAATACATAGATAAGACAAACAAGATAGGAGAATGCCAATCTGTTAGTGCATACTGTAGATAAACGTCATGATATTATATGTCGGAATTGTCTTAAGATGTAAATTGTCATATTACTCATAAATGGTGGCAGATTATATATGTAGAGAGAGCAGCATATAATCAATTATAATAAAAAAATATGTCGGTGTCCGGAGATGATTGCCACTATTTTAAATGGTGATAGGGATTGTATTTATTTTTGCTATAGGCCAATCATTAAGTAAAAAGTTTTATGAGAGATTGGGATAAATGGTGATCCTTTTGTATTTTTACAGGGAACTGAGGTACACTTAGAGTTTTCATAGATAGATGCCTAACATATTTTATATTAACAACTTAATTTTGTATATTATTAAGGGGGCTGTTTTGTTTTCACATGATATGTACAGGATATATGTACATGTTACCACTAGTTGGCTGTTGATATAAGCAAGCTATAAATATACAGTGTATAAAGGGAAGCGTCGAGGCAGCATGCATCGCTTAGCTTATATCAGCAGTGGTCAAAGCCGCCTACTATTCTTGGTAGCAAATGCTGTCAGTTTGTGGCCTAGGCTTATGATGCACGTCAGATCTTTCGACAACTGCGTCTCAGTGGGTAACAAAGTCTTCAAACATCTAATGCCAATCAAATATGTAACATGTATATATACCATGTAGGTATCAACAGTTTTCTCTCTGCTCAAACTCGAAGAGAGGTTTGGGGTTATTATTTTATCACCCTATTCCATTTTTCAAAACAGTCACTTTTTTATCTATTTCGTGTGCTTTCTGTGCTACACCCAACTTTCACAACAAAAAGAAAATCAACGCCTGTAATACCATTCACAGTGTGCTCTTTGTGCATTTGGCAGTGGGATATTGATGTTGGATTTCCCTATTGTAAATGTTGAATTTACAATAAAGTGAATGGTTTACGAATTATATTTTCCCTACAATCTTGTCTACCATGCATACACGTGTTTCTGTCTTTGAACATGAACCCAGCTTTTCTTCCAACCCTCAACCCAAACAGTGTTCTTTTAGGGTAGTTTACTTCGGTAACAGTTCGTCATATGTTGGCTGACAAATTCTAAAACCTAAACCAACCAACAATGATTAACACTGGTGGTGTCGTTTCAAATACAATGTACATAGATAAAACATGCGGTATGTTTACAGTGTTGTTGTTTCTCTCAACAGTTGATACCAACATGTTACTGAAAGGACTTTAGTGCAAAAATAGAAAAGCTATTTGATGAATTAAAATAAAGCATGCAGCACGTTAGACTAGCATCACATGTAAAGCATAAGATAGTGTCATAGACTGTGGGGTTGTATTGATGGCTATTTCCTAGAGTCTCTATGGATTCACCTTTTGTATAGAACACCAGGACTCGACACTCAAATCACACTAAAGGTTCCAGTACGCACCGGTGTTTTAAAAAATAGAATCTTACATGACCTCACCATTAAACACAGTATTCTAAAAAAAAAAAGCATTTAAATATTGCTTCAAATGTGAAAGTAAGTGAACGGCAGGAGAAAAAAGATGTTCAAAAAGGAAGTCATGTAGATCGTTGTGATGGGGGCAGTGTTCTTACGATTCCTTTCGGGTCAGCTAAGTAACTTTTCTATCAATAATTTCCACAGTCGCAGGCCGGAGACCTCCTCATCGGTATCTATGTGCACAGTCGGGATGGAGATGTCATAACGTTAAAGGTAACGTCTTAACCCTACTTCAAATTCTCTTCAAAACATATTTTGGAAATTTATCTTTAAAGATTCAGGTCCTGTTCTCCTTGGTCTTGTCTTAAATGGCGTGTTCTAATGCCTGTTCTAAATGGCCCACTTTCCTTGGCCAGCATTGGCTCTGCTATGGAGACGCTCACACTAAACCAGTAACATGTCTCCCCTGTAGGTGCCGGCCACCATGACAACCCAGGAGGTGTTACAGTTTGTGGAGAGTAAGGCAGACCTGGACCCTAACGTGCACTGGGGAATCTATGAGGTGGTCTGTCAGAACCAACTAGGTATGTCAAGTCTATACTATAAGTACAATAGCGTTAACTTGTGTAACAAATAATGACAAATTTTAAATCAAAGGTTTAATAGTCTAGCGGTGGGAGTATAATACAACCTAGAACATGGATGACGGGTGTGAAATCTCAGCTGAAACGCTGAATTCATTGGTTTTGATGCTTTCCAGGACCATTTCTGAGATCTGTGCAAATCCACTGAGAAAATGAATTAGCATTTATGAGGGGGGGGGGGGGGTCTTTGAATTTTGCCCAATGTTGGATTTAATGTCTGCCAAAGTGGACGTATTAAAGCATCCAAATCGTTGTTCTAAGCTTCCCTTTGTGAATATATGGTATGAAGTGTCTTTAACTATTTTAATCAATGCCCCATGATGTAAAAATATAGACTAAAATTCCTTGGGAGATGGTATAATCTGCTTCAGAGGAAATCGGTTTCAGCATCTCACACCCCTGATTGAACTGATAAGATTACTCACAAGATTTGTCTGGCTGCCACATACAAAAAGAAGATGTGAATGGAGCATTAGCTCGGTATTTTACATAATACCTTATCCACTGCTTTGTAAATCTTACAGAGCGTCCCTTACATTACTTGGAACGAGTGTTGGATGTGAATCTGCGATGGTCCCGCTGGTCGGAAGAGTTCTCAAAAGATAATTACCTCGTTGTCAAACCCAACATTGTCATTGACAAAGTCAAACAAGTGGTAAGTGATTGCGCAGTTAGTGTCATATCAGATAGGTCCCATGAGACGTATGGGTCTTCTCGCCACTCTGCTCCTGTTCGGAGTGTGGCACTTTAAAAATTACCATCGGCTTGATACAACATATCTGTATGAGTTAAGTACCATGTCCAGAGATGCCACTTTTCCTGGTTTACCAGGAATTCCTGGTTTTGATTCCAAGATTTCTGTATTGAATTATGTTAAATTCCTGGGAATATGTGTCCAAAGTCCAATTTTCCTGGTATTTGTCGGCCACTGAGTGGCAACTCTGCATGTCACGAGGCTTTATAGTTTATATTACTAGCCTGCCTAATCAAGAGGTCATATAAATTGTGCCCTCAGTATTTCTTACAAAGATACTTTGTTCACCTGTACCTTCTCTAAAATTGCCCTTCTCTCCTTTCAGTTTGATCCACATTTTTCCCTGTTCAATGAGTTCAAGTTCAGTGAAAAGAAAGGCTTTAAGAAGTTTTATTTCGAGTTCAGCAAGCTCAAAATCAGTTACCAGAAGGACACGCGGGCTACCAACCCTATAGCGTCATGGAATATTGAGGAGTTAATACTCTATACCGGGATAGAGCAAAAACGTGGGCCTCCAACCAAGTATGTGATAATGACATTATTTCCTCTGACATAAGATTTTGCCATTAATGTATTGTCAAATAGGGAAGTGTATCAAGTGTCCCATATGCACCCTTAACTGTTTATTCTAAAGGCAAATAAGTAACTAACATTCATAGTCTGTTGCTCGTTACGACGTACTATATGTACCGGGTATGTATTAGAATTGACAAAAAAGAAATCAATCCATACCTTTATTTGCAGATGGGGAATAACATTTGTTTCTAGTACGGACAAAATAGTGAAGTAAGTAATTTCGGCAATTTCAGTACGACGTTGACTTTTCAAAGATAAGTGAATTTTTGTTCATGAAAACTTACACTATAATGCGACCCGTGTTTAAAGCATACTCTGATTTTGAGATAAGCCTCTAAAATGGCTTGATTTTGACTAGTTTTGGTCTGATTTGATATGGAATTGCTCAGCCTATTTTGGCACACCCACAGTCGATTTCAAGTGAATTGCATGACCAATTTGCAATGTCTACTTCACCTAAAATTTTACATCTTGTTGTTGCTCTTCCACATTCATGGCATATCTAGTGAGATGAAATGAAAAACCATTTCCCTTTCCATCTTTCAGAACTAAAGATACGCCGTTTTTCGGACACAGTATAAGTTGTATTTCGGAAGAGGAGATGTACAGATGGCTAGCCGCCATGTTACATGCACAGGTCGGTATCAGGTTACACTACTATATCGGTTATCTGATTATGTTATTGGTGTCAACACCAAAAAGGGTTATAATTATGAAGAAAAACGTTACACTCTTCCTGCTGAATACTGTTAAAAATACCATTTTAACATTAATCATCCAGGCTATTTTAAAATAATCATCCAGACTAATGCTATAATATTGGTAATTGGTAAACTCATGTCTGCCTACAGCACCCTGGAGGACTGGTACCAGAGGGCATGCTGCTACCCGTGGCACCCTCCAACGACCCACCATTACCTATCGCAGTAAGTACACTTGTTATAGTATGTAGTCGCCGAGCACTGCTTCTACTAACTAGGAACAGGAAATAGACGCACCGCCTGTAGAACCCTGGCTAGTCCCAAATGGAAAATAGCACCCCTGTACATGAGACTGTAGAAGTACTTATATATAGAGACCATAGTCAATATAGTTTCATTTTACTTGGGATCTTATCTTGCTATGTTACCTGGAAAGTCATCTTAGAGAGTTTTCCATCTAGGTATCTCCAAATAGTTACCTCCAGTCCCCCTTAATAATTACATCATGTATATTGATCTTATCGCGTCGACACTGAAAAGAGGCTATATATTTCAAATTTTACAAGTAATTCGGTTTTACCAAGAGTAAGTTTTCATTTAACCATAGCATATGATACACAAGCAAGATTTGAAATGTTAGTCTCAACTGATAAAAGTTAATTTTCGTACAGATTTGTAGATTATTGTCATAAGAAATTCTAAAGTTAATGTACTATGTATACATCTATAAGAAAATGTTTAAATGGATAAAAAAAAGTATGGTAATACATTTATATCAAATTAAGTTAATGCAAGATCCTCTTTCACCTATGTTGTTAATTCTTAAGTTTTCTGTAGTATGTTTACATATAGCCCGAGTCCTATGTTTTAGCATGAGGTTATGGGTTGCCATTGGTAGGACTTGAAGAGTAGTGTCTACTGTGCATTCCAGAAACCTTCATCATCCAGAAAGTTTCCCTGGAGTAAAAGGTATAATTAGTCACCAACATAATGTTTGAGTTAATTAGAACTATTCACTCCAACTCCTGAAACACCACCCACTGTTGTCTATATCATTACTTCCGAGTTTGTAGAGTGATAATATTAGCCCTCCTACGACATTCCAAGTGAGCAAAATCAAAATCATTCAATTGGTGGTAAAATTTGTGATTCTTTCCTCTCTATTTGATTAATTCGCTTCTGTTAATATATATCATAGCGGCGCCATCATAGCAAATGATATGACCTCCCTTTTGATGAAGCCTGTGTCTCATAGTATCACATGTAGTTGTACGTATATGTATCACTTGGAGTGTTGTTCTAGGCTCCGCACGCTTTGGATTACATATGCATGTAGTTAGATGTATGTTCACGCTTTCTTTTCGGTTTTATTTCTGATTTCTGTCTTAAAAATTGTCTTAGATATTAAACCATGTGGAAAATACTAATAACATTTATTTACAGGGTTTAATCCTTACCTATTTTGAAGTTGCAGGAGTTAACTCAAACAGAAACAGTATTATTCATAACAACATACTTGTTATAGTATAATTCTTTAATAAACAAGAGTCTAAGGGCCCGATCACCATCTCTCTATCATACGAACAGATCGGAACTGTTATCTCAGTAGTATAAGCCTCTTTGTGTCGGTAAGCTTTTAGATTAGGATTGGTTAGTACCTTAAAATTGCGGTCAATTTAGGTTATGTAACAAAATTTAAACTTGTCTTGACGTGCTACAGTCAATCACCTAACAAGTAATCCGATAGTGAGTGAAATAGCTCATAGATCATTCATGGATTTTGGGAATTATTAACATGTCGAGTTCAGAGCCGTCTTTGGATGTATGTAGTCATCAACTACAATCCATTGGATTAACGTTCACACATTAATTCTTGCACATAATAATTAGCTTGTTTTCCATCCTTAAGCCCGTTTCCCACATTATGTTCATCTAAAATATAATTTCTTAATGCTGTATATTAATTTAGCAAGACTCTTTTTTTGTTCTATCCAGAATCAACAGAAATGACCCTCGGACAGAATTGAATAAGGACATTTTCTGAATGCATATTTGTGTGTATTTTCAGGTAGATCCATCAGACAATGCCACACGCCCTGATTCTGTCCGGTCAAAGAAATTCTTCTTCCAGAAGTTTGGTCGCCGGTAACGATGGCCGGTTGAAGCTCTGGGTTACCTAAATGAGACGGAGCTTTTAAACAAGTTTAATTCCAAATGGTAATGAGGGTTGGAAAGCAGAGTGACAAAGACTCCATCTTAGTGGAAAAGGGATGTGTGGTAAGAAGGGTTGTGATGGACACGGTAATATTCCTTATAGAATTGATGGAGTTTGTTAATATTTGGATCACTTGGAACTTCATTATTCACCCTGAATTGATTTGGCATAAAAGGATTTGTACTAGACAGATACTAACATGTTTACAGGATCTTTCACGTACAATACTGATTTATGATGAGATAACAACAGTATGTGTATATAGTGTTGTATGGGCATGTAATAATTGTCTTCATCATGGTTCTAAATCATATGATTTATAATACAAATACATTATTATCTACATTTTATTCTGAGCTGAGCGAGGCGGTGCAAAATGAGAATGCTACAGAAAATGCATTTGAACCTGTTAAGGCATTATGTATTGAAGCAAAGACCGGTTCATGTTTACCAACCAGTGTTCATTAACCGCTTCAATTTTAAAATCGTCGCCTTAGTTCAGAAGGTTGTAACTGTATCTTGTTCAACTGGTGGCTCCGTGAGGTGCCTCACTGAGGTACCTTGTAGCTTGTTGATCAAGATACAGTTACAACCTTCTCGCACTAATGGAAAATGACCATTCCATTAGGTAAACCTCTAAGCAGGAAGATCATGTGCATACTATCCAATGACTGATCAAAAACAAAACAAAAAGTTCCCCACCTAGAGATTTGTACAGGTCAAAGTGGCTTTTAGCAATGTAGTAAATGACAAAAGATGCAACTTTGGTTTTGGGTAGTTATAGCCCTAGAGACGAATCATGCCATTACCAGCATATATACACTTAACCCTGTGTTGTCAGTATGCCCCTCCACTCGTGTGTGTTCATCTATCATGGTGTATCAATGCAGCGCCACCAGGTAACTGGTCAGTACTGCTTGATGCATCATGCCTACTCTGGATGTGTATCAACCCCATATTAGGGCCGGCATGATGCACTAGAACTGGCGAGTTAGTCACCAGGGCTACATCTGTGCAGACAAAAGGACATAATAGACATGAAAAAAGGGGTTCTTATAGGGTGATAATTGACAGGCCGAAATACATACACATGGTGCTTGGCACATATAGCCTGAAGCTTAAGGGCAATTAAGATAATCAAATACTTGATAATGACTAAAACCAATGTCAACAAAGTTATGTACAATGTATATATATATATATATATATATATATATATATATATATATATATATATATATATATATATATATATATATATATATATATATATATATGTATATTTTGTTTTATAGTTTGCGTAATGAGAAAGGTGCCAACGAATACTATTGGGCGTTTTATTATACTAATTTGAGATATGACAAAATCTCGGATTATCTTTGAGAAGAAATTCGGGGCATTAACATTTAATTTGTTCTAACTTTAAACAGAGTATATATACACATATATATCTACCTGGTACCACCGTTTTGCTTTATGAGATTCGTGTTGAGCTAATCATTGCTGTGATTTATTATAATTCCAATCAACTAATGTGTTACAGAGATTTCAAATCATCACAACGATATGTTGTAGTAAATATAACAAGTATTGTAACCTTTTACACAGATCATAAACACGGACACATAATTTTCCCTTTCATTTGTTGTATAGTGAACTTGGCTTATAGATGGGGGTTTCTCTTGAACCGACACCATGTTCTAACGTTATTGAATCCCATGACTTATATCCCAGATTAACAAATGCAATTTACCTATCACTGAAACAATTTACACATGCATTAAAATTCAATCGTGTGTTGTGAACAAGGACTTCAGCAGTATGCCTCTGTGCATGTTTTGTATAAGAAAGGGTGTGTGTGTATTTTTTTTTAAGGAACCCGTGATATTATGTGATAGGTTGTTAGTTTGTAGTCCTTGGCTACTTTTATTTCTCAGACAATCTTAACCCGTTAGACCCGTGATGAGAATTCCCTCACACCATATTTTTGGAAAATAGGCTCTAACTTTCCTATAGTGTGCTTTTTTTGTAACATGACACCATTGGTGGCTATTTTGAAGTAGCCTTGCTCTTTGTAAGAGATAGGTGTAAAATGGGGAAAGTGGAGTGTTGTGAATTAGAACTGCTTGTACTCTATTTGATTCATTAAGTAATGGATTTTGTACATCTTCATTGAAATGTTTTACCACGAGTTTCAAGGCTTGCAATATAATATTGTATATATTTTTGTATAGAAATGGCTTAAAGAAGAAGAAAACAGTCCCCAACCTGTGTTGTACATTTACATTTTATAGGTTAAATAGTCGAACATGACATTTAGTCCTTGAACCATTGTGGATGATTCATGAGAATGACCTCTTAAATCAAATAAACATGTACATAGAGCTATTTTATTTTGTGGTTGTTTAATTCATTCAGGCTATTGAGGTTTCCCATTATACACTCCCCAGCAAATCTGTGTCAACTTTTTTCATGCTGCGCTAGCCCTCATGCAATGCGCTCTTAGGAATCGAAGCATGGGCCAAATTTGTGAAGTTGAGTCGACATGCATGAACCTTCACCAACAATGATACATGATGGCACATGTGTCATGACACATTATCACACACTGACACATGGGTCATGACACAGTTTCACATATATTGACGCCCAGACTAATTTGTGGGTGGGGGATAGGCAGGGGGGGGGGGGTTTGGAGGTGGTTGTGGATTTCTGATATTTTATAACTTTATTAACATCAATTCAACTGTTTATCCTGGTTCCCAATCAAGATATCTCTCCTCAGAATGTCATGTGTTGCCCACTTTGCTTGAAAATGGATAGATATTCTGTCAGTTGTGTGAGTTGAAGTTTCCTTGTATTATTCTTGGGAATACCTGCTAAAATAAAAACAAAGGATCATAAACAAACAAACAGCAGCAATCTACTTTTGACCACCCAATCACATCCAAGTTGATAAACAATGACCATTCCCATATGGCAGCCTGAATCCCCCAACATTTCGCTGAGCCTTGCTCACATAGAAAGTTCTACATTAACTGGTAATTTGGGGTGTTGAAACAAATACCTGATTTCAGCAACAAGATAGATGTTTAGGGATTGTAGATAATATCAATGTGTTACTGTAGAAATGCCTATCACATAGGATTTCAAGTTAAATCAATCTAGAACTGTGTGACCACCTATCACAAGATCTGTTCTCCATGGCTGCCTCTGTCTGTCTCTTTTGTAATCAGGAGGAGAACAAAGGAAAGGGAGGGAAATTTGAAATGGACCAATCAAAACACAGAATACTACATAGTGTGTCATTGTGTGTGAAGTTGTGTCATGGTGAGTGAGAGTTAATGAATCTCGACACATGCTCAGACATCTCACACAGTCTGTCATGCTTATGTTGGACAAAGCATCAGCCCCTATTATTGCTCAATACAGAGATTTTTAACCAGCCTATGAAGAATTCTTGTATATTTGCTCTAATAAGCTGTGACCTAGCTGATCACTAGACATTAAACCTTCATATCCTACCAAACCAGGACCAACAGATACTTAGATATCATGTAAAATGTAGGTAATTCCAACTTAGACAAAATCAAGAGGACAAATATGAGACCTCCGCACCTCAGCACTACCTTGCTTCAAATGGCACCGTTGCCATGCTCGCCTCACCTCATCAACTCCAGTTGATAAGGGGGTCTCCAGGGCAACCATTGTCATCAATAACAATGATGCGTACATCACCAAGCATACACAACTTAGTTATGCATCCTCCAGGGCCTGGAGAGGCTACACTCTCCAAGTGCTGGAGCTGAACTCCAAACATTTGTTTAGAGGATATTAGATTTTATCCAATATGGGTGGAATAAAACAAGGTTTCGACCCCATTATATAGGTCTCATCAGGTGTACTCTGAGGTATAAACAAGGTGTGTGACATTGTCAACTTTTGGATCCTAAATTAAATTATTTTTTATAAAAGGAATTAATTCCAGATATAGAATTTCATGCCACAGAAGGTGCCTCTGGAGTGAAATCTATATCTGGAATGTCTGAATGGAGACTAGTATATTGTACGGGTATATTTATTTAAATACCAACAGTATCAGGCTTGTGGGGATTTGTCCTAAACCTAGGTGGGGCTCTCTAGGGGCAACCCAAGTGTCTGTGACACATTGTTTTGTTGCTCTAGGGGGTCCCTGATCATAGATATTACCGTAATCTCCCGCGTATAAGGCGCACCCTGCGTATAAGGCGCACCTAGAGTTTAGAGATTTGACCAGAAAAATAAAAAATTCATAACTTTTGTTCTACTGAATGGATTTTGAGAATTTAAAAACCTATGTGTTGCATGGACCCCTCAGACCCCCCTGGACCCCATATGCAGCTGATGAGGTTATATGGGAGTGTAAGATATCAAATTGAAGGTCTTGATCCCCCCCTTGCATATCCAGGAAGAACTAAAACCTCTTGTATAAGACGCGCCTTATACGCGGGAGAGTGAGTGAGTAATAGATGTTTAACGCCATTTCGACAGCTGAGGTCATATTCATGGCAAGAACTACATTACACAATTTCACAGAGGAATGTGTCAGTGCCCGCACATATGTGCACCACACACATCCTGAGGGGATAGGAAAGAGGAGATATAGACCCTTTTAAGTGGGCTAGGGAAGCCCTATATACGCGGGAGATTACGGTACC
Organism: Acholoe squamosa; assembly: GCA_949317995.1. Taxonomy (NCBI): domain Eukaryota; kingdom Metazoa; phylum Annelida; class Polychaeta; order Phyllodocida; family Polynoidae; genus Acholoe; species Acholoe squamosa. Next base: position 58,768,964 of record OX439042.1, read on the forward strand.
TAGATTTGTTTCCTCCAACCAGTAATCGATAAACTTTTTCAACAGAGCTAAGGTTGGAGGTGCAGTTCTAGTTTAGGACACTGAATTAATAGTTTGGTGCATCTATTAAGTTCAGCTCATAGGGGACTAGGGTACATAATTTGAATATCCAGTTCCTCTCCAATTTATTGCGGAGTTTCTCAGCATATTCTGAGTGTGGGTTCTTAAAAAAAAAGTAATTCCAACTTAGTGCTATATCCCATAGACAAAACATATGAGCTATTATGTCTAATATTCCGAGTTAGCAGGTCGCCCCATGGGCGCCGCCATTACTGCAGCTTATTACCAGCGAGTTCTACTGATAAGACCTATCAGATGGGTACCAGTTGGCCCCCGAGAGGACCGCAGTGAATCGTTGGGATCATCTCATTGGCTAATAAATGATCCTGCTAAGTCTGTATATGTACAAAATCAGATATTCTTGGTTATTATTAAGTTCCTGATTTATATGTATTTCATGTCAGGTAAGAAAGGAACTTGATCTGTGCAACAATAACTCTCATTTTGACATTTACTCAATAGACCCACTCTACCCACTCCAGCCGTGAGAATCCATACAGTTTCCATAGTCTCTTATTGTTGAAGCCTTGGTGAAGAAAAGTCATGCTAGGTGAGAGTTGACAAGTATTGACACATGTTAACATGTGCTCACCCTGTTGCCCTCACATCTTTATGGAATGAGTGAAGCTGTGTGAGAGTTGACAAGTATTGACACATTTTGACACATGCTCTCTCAGGTCTTATTGACTCATGTTCACTCGGATTTGCTGGGTCTGTTCGTGGAGGTTTCTTGTTAAACAGAGTGTATTATGGGAAACCTCAATAGCCTGACATTCAGGCTACCGTATTCGACCTAATAAGCGCCCAGGGCGCTTAATTCTTTTTATTGTGGTTTAGTAATCCAAAATTGTGAATATTAGGCCTTTGTCTAGTCTGTAAAAGGCTCCAAAAGGGGGGGGGGGTCACTTATTAGGGGGAGGGCGGTTATTAGGTCGAATACGGTACATGAAAGTCACAGAGGACGAAAATCTCTGAAATGGTCCAATATTCGACCCAAAAACCTGGTTTTCTATATAATTGTATAGGGCCCTGGAACTTCAAAATGCCTGAAATCAGGGAATTCCTGAAGACTTTCATCCCTGAAAATGGTCAGTTAGAGAGCAGACAACTGGCGTCTGTTAATGCATTACGGTATACAGCTCAATAAAGTACCTAGTTGTTAGAGTGATCACGGTGACAGTCTTGTATTGGCACCAAATGCAGTGATGCTTGAAATTGGTTGATGCAGTCGATGTCAGCAAAGCTTGATATATGTTATCAATTTATGTGGCCTTACTACATGTTTAATACAGGGCTACCACAAACTTCAGAGTGGAATTCCGTGACAAAAAATTTCTCTAACTACCTTATCTCTCGACTATAAGATGCGCCTTATTCGCGGAGTTAAGTTGTCCCTGGATTTGTAAGACATATTTCATTCCCCCCTCCGGCCATGTAATTATAATATCTTAACTTGTATTACGGGATTTTGATTCGAGATTTTTGGCAGCCAGAGATATAAAAAAAGATTTAGTGGCCAGAAAGTCTCGGCGGACAAAGGCCAAAAAAATACCCACAAAAGTGACAATGCCCCAATTATGCAGTTTTGGACAATCAAAGTTGCCCTTGGGCAATCAATTATACTTTTGGGCGAGGAAAGTTCTGAGAGCTGTTAGCCCATGACCGTGGACTTCCTTTTTTTTTTACATTTTTTCACCAAGTTTGGAAAATCCCAACGGCTGATCCATAGTTATTAGCATAAAATTGCCTTACTCGTTTAGAAACACAGGGGGCCTCTAGCTACTCAGCTTTCTTAATTTTAAAAATCCACTCATTAGAAAAAATGTTTATTTTCATTCCTCCCCTTTTACATACTAAAACTAGGTGCTCTTATATCATGCCTGCAAACTCTAGCCGGAAAAAACCCAAAAAAAACTGAGCCTGCAAAACAAACTTTTCTTTGAAAACGAAGCAGGAGCAGGGGTGCGAAACGTTAAAACTGGTTTAGGCTGAAGTATATACTGTGCTGATTTACAGTCAATTTCACATTTGATAAACATTGTTCAAACAGCTAATTAAATGAATCACACCACCTTTTTGGGGATGAGGTAAGATTTACTAGATGATAGCAGAAACCAGTTTGGAAGATATCAAAACATTGTGAGACCATGTAGTTTCAGTCAGCCCCCCCCCCCCATATAAATGGTATTTCATTTTCTCAGTAGATTTACACTGATCTCAGGAATGGTCCTGGTAAACACAAAAAGGCTCAATTCCCCCTTTGAGCAGGAGATTTCACACCCCTGAGAATGTGAATATAGGGGGGGGGGGGGTCTGGGGTTCAAGAAATTTTGTGAATCTAGAGACCGAATATATGTATTTCGATGGTTTTTGAAGGTGTGTTACCCTCAGTTTAGAATTTTACTAAGACCCCACCCACATATGAAGGTTAAAATGAGATTTCATTGGATCTGGATGAATCACAATGACCCTGGTAGATCTTTAAAAACAAAGATGCCCCTCACTGGCCGACAAAAACCAGGAAAATTGCATTTGAGACACAGTTTCCCTGTAATTTAACATGATTTACACAGAAATCTTATAATCAAAACCAGGAATTCCTGGTAAACCACATAAAGTGGCATCTCTGAAAAACTGAGCTTGCAGGGAGATTACGGCATTCATTTTTAAATATGTGCGCACAATGCCACTTAAAGTTAGCTAGGAAATATTCATTTTCTATGACATAAATTCTTTTGAATTCTATGACTTTCCCTGACAATTTTTTTTTTTCAATTCCATGACTCACTGACCACTTTTTATTCCATGACGTGTGGGAGCCCTGTGCCTATCTAAAAATGCCCTCAAGACAATAAATGACTTCATAACAAAACCAAGGAACTCTTTTTCTCTTTTTATTAGTTGCCACCTATGAATATATTTATGCAATGAACTCGTATTTGATAGGCCGGATGACCTCGGGGGCGTTGGCCTTTGTCTTCACGAAGTGAGCAGGGCGGGGTCCCTTGGGCTGTAACCAAAAAATGAAGAATAAATGTATACATGGGAAAGAAAGCAGTACTAAACATATACAAATAGAGGTGATAACATTTCAAGAAGCCAGCAGCTGAGCAGGCATACAAATACATGTAATGAAATAACTGTGTTATTTTTGTGTCCACATCAAACTTTTTAATGAATGACAAATATATCACGACTACGAGGGTGGAGAGGTGCCACACGATTACCGTAATCTCCCGCGTAGAAGGCGCAGCTCGCGTAGAAGGCGCCCCCCCCAACTCAGAGAAGGCCTTTTCACGTAGAAGGCGCACGTACCTCTTCTGGATCGATTTCCGGAAAAACCCGCGTATAAGGCCCCCCCCCCCAACTCACAGGGGGGCTGTTTCGCGTAGAAGGCGCCCCCCCTCCCCACCCCCCTATATGAGTTCAAGCTGTCATCGGCACACGGTCGGCGTAAAAAAACGGCGAGCAAATCTACAGCGACCGGTCTGCCGCGGTGCTGGCTATATGAGTTCAAGCTGTCATCGGCACACGGTCGGCGTCAAACCCGCCGAGCAAATCTACAGCGACCGGGCTAGCGCTATGAGTCTATGCTGTCATCGGCCCACGTGTTCCCTACACCCCGGCAAGCCATGCCGCTTTGTCTATAGTGTCAACCTGTTGAGTCTATGCTGTCATCGGCACACGGTCGGCGTCAAACCCGCTGAGCACCCGTCGACACCTCCCGGTCTGCCGCGGTGCTGGCTATATGAGTTCAAGCTGTCATCGGCACACGGTGTGACGGTCGGCGTCAAACCCGCCGAGCAAATCTACACCGACCAGGCTGCTGGCTATATGAGTTCAAGCTGTCACCGGGGCATGGTGGGCCTTATCCCCGGCGAGCGCGTCGACACCTCCCGGTCTGCCGCGGTGCTGGCGCTATGAGTTCAAGCTGTCATCAGCGCATTTTCCCAAATGAGATGTTGGAAAAACCCGCGTATAAGGCGCACCCCCAACTCAAGGCAATTACCCTCCCGCGTATAAGACCCAGCAGCATTTTGTTTGGCGTAGAAGACGCACCTTCTACGCGGGAGATTACGGTAGTATCAGAAACCAAGGGCTTAAAACCCGTCAGAATCCTGAAGTACCGGTAGCTTTGATTAAAAGCATTTCTCAAAGTGCTGAAACTTTGGTATCTCTGTCACATACTTCAAAGGTTCAATGAAGGTCACTTACCAGACGCTTGGTGACGATCTGCTCTCCTTTTGCCTTGGCTTCTATCTTCCTCTTCTCGTTACCCTTGACGCGCTGCAGGAACTCCTGACGACAGTCAGAGTGCTTGATGTGTTCTACACGGATGTTCAGGTGCTTTGGGATGATGCGGCCCCTAAGAAGAATGTTACATATGTTAGGTATATAGCAAGTAATTGTACACTGATTTTGACAAAATTGCTTTAATCCGACAGCTGGTCACAGCCGGGGCCCTTTCATTCATTAAGGCTTTGGCTCTTTTTCGGGTAGGCTTAGGAGATTACATTGGGGTTAAGTTATTTGGTTGGTATTGATAGGTTTGTCCCTGAACAACTTTTCAACTCTTGGAAGTGAAGCATTTTTCTTTTAAAAATGTCTTGTTTTGTGTTCTCTTTATGTCCCGAGGATCTTAGTCAGATATTGATACAAGATCAAGATGTGTTGTCAGGCCAGTTGTGCTACTTCTTGTAATCTGTTTGCATTAAATGTTAACTTGTGTAAATTGTTATGTTATAGATCAATGCGAACATACTTGACACGCTTGTTGACAATGACACCGACAGCATGCTGTGTGACGTTGAAGATACGTCCTGTGCGTCCATGGTAGGCCTTGTAGGGCATACCCTTTTGGATGGCACCATCACCCTGTGTACAAATTAAAGGCACTTTAGTTAGATACAAAGCTAGAATTGAAAATAGTTGAAATATGGCTTAAATGAATCCAAGGATTTGCCCAAAGCTGGTGGCAGCTTACAAAAATGGAACGATGTGCTTTGGTAAGCACAAAGGGCTCAGGGCTAGTGCTGCCACCTACCATATCAAAATGTTATAAAGATATCGAGCAGCGCATGCGCAATGTTAACAAACAGATCTACTCTAGGTACACTATTCTTACTAGTCTTAGTATATGATGTCGGCCAATGAAAATTGTTCTTTATGTACTTAGAGTATACCTAGGGGGTAGGCAAAGAGGCTACCTGATCATGAACATTTTTAGACGCTGTTTTCGAATTAAATAGAAACAAAGAGAGAAAAGTCCAGCCCGGAGGTAAACCTATGAAGGACTGGATTGGAGAAGATGTTTTTATGAAATGACTTTTTTCTTTATTTAATTTTGTATGAACTCATGGATGGATTTTTGAATTTATTTCTTTACTATAACTAAAGTCTGATATATGAACTACTCATGTATGGTAATTTTATTACTTTACATGCTTTGTTTCTTGTAGAAAATTGAGATTGAAAATTGTATAACTGACTTTTTTCCAATGCCACCACCTACCCGGTGGTATAGACTCAGGGTGGTCCCTGAGCCAAATATATGTGACATATCAGTGCATTTTTTATGTATCAAGGAAAAAAATTACCAACAAATCGTCACACCTTTCAAGTAGAACTGGGTAATGAGAAGAAAAATGGACAATATTGACTTGGAACATTTGCCCATGCTGTACACAATGTATACAGCGAGCGTTGTACCGACTGTCATCTGGCAAATAATAATTCAACCAAGCGCAGAATGCCTGGGATTGGTATCCAATCCAATCAGACGATATCATGACATGAGGGGGCATTAGAATATTAGAATCTACTGTATTGGCAACACATCTGTCAATCCAACATACTGAACAGATGGCCAGAAATCTCAGAAGTTGACAGAACTGGCCACAAGACCTTGTTGCACCAACGTTTTTTTTTTCTTTACGGCAGAATGGAAGCAGGGAGAGGTTGGAAGAAGACAATAGGACATTGTAGAAGCGGGGACAATTTGAGTGCAAAATGAACTGCAATAACCGTGATACTTATGGGATCTCGCGTATAAGGGTCAACTCAAAGATAAGGCAAACCCAAAATTGAATAGCTTTATGGCAAGGCCCCGAAAAATTGGACACTATAGGGTACTAGATATCATGTTGCTACCCCCGGTATTTAAACCTGGTGAATGGCTAAACTGTAGGTCCCGGAGTAATTGCCCATGTGTAATCAGCTGCTGAACGCACACGAGTACTTCCCTGGTAGGCTAAGGCCACACTTTTTTAATCTTTGGGTTATGGGCACCCAAAACAAACTCCAGGACGGAGGACGGAAAAAAAACCTTGCTGAGATTTAAATACCTTAAAACCATGCATACAAATATCCCTGACTTTTATAAATGCCAGGGATGCCACTCACTGATCCCCCAAAATTCGGAATTCCTAAAAAGCTAGGAAAAGTGGCATCTCTGAAATGCTAATTGTGCTCACAGGGTGTTTTAATGTAGCCAGCAATACAATGGATTAGTTAAAACTATTCCTGACATCATTAGCTTCAATTTGATACCAAACATGGCTACATTTGATCATTTGGCACATAGGAGGGAATAAAACAAGAAGATTTTTCAACTTCTATTTTTATTCTGGTTTTTGACTTTTGCAGTGTGGGCGGGCCCGTAACCGAAACAATAAAAAAAAAAGAGAGTGGCCTATTAAAGCACTGACTGCATGTGTAGTAGGATATGATCAGTTTCTGGACCAGCATTACTGTGTCTACATTTTTACTGGATCTACCCGTGGTTATGATTGGGAGATGATTCAAAGAGACCTGAAAAGCTGACAAATACATGTACCCCGGTATGTATTGTGACTGAGTAACTCCAAAGGCCTAAAATAAAATTGTTGTGTTCAGGTAACATGGCCAAAAAAATTAGGGTAGGTAAGTCGCAATTTTTTTTTCAAGATTTTTCTTTAGCTTTCAGTGGCCATTTCTTAGGTTCAGAATATTGGTGTTCAACTTCATCTTTCTAGGGTTGGCTTTAATAATTGAAATGCAGGGTTCCCACTATTTATTTATCACGGTTTTAACTGACTTTTATCTGATATTTATGGACTTTTAACTGATCAAATAGCAGATGATTTGCGGCGATCATGAAATTTTTTTTCCACTCTCGCATGAGAGGGTTTCAGAAATTTTGTGAATTCATGTGGAATTTGACAATTATCCCCCTAAAGTAGTCAAAATTTCATTTTTAACTGACTTTTTCCAAAATTTTTGTTTTAACTGACTTTTAACGGACAGGGATGCCACTCACTGATCCCCAAAAATTCGGAAATCCTCCTATTTTTCTCAATTTACAATAGGAAATACCTACAGCATTAGTACATGAATGAAATACGAAAATTCAGAATTCCTAAAAAGTTAGGAAGAGTGGCATCTCTGAACTGACCTTTAAAGAAAAATAGGTTTAACGGACTTTTAACTGATCAGTGGGAACCCTGGAAATGGCAAGTCCATCTTTGCTTACCTTGATATCAACGATGTCCCCACGTCTGTACGTTTTCATGTACGTGGACAGTTTGGTAACTCCATGTTTGCGGAATTGCCTAGAGAACATGTAACGCGTTCCGCGCCGGTAACCCTTTGTGTTCGTCATGGTGGCAACTGGTAGAAGGAAAAACAATATCTTAAAACCATGTAGCCAATTACAGACAATTTTGTAGTACCAAAAATTACAGGGTCACTCAAATATTATGTCCATGGATGTAAAGCCTTAAAAAAAAAAGATTAAACGTGTGATATATATCACATATGGCCCAGGGTCTACTACCCCCCCCCCCAATATAAAAATTGGGCGTTGTGCATTGAAGCACAGAAGGCTCAGGGTAGGTACCATAAAACCCTCTATCAACCCTGTAGGGTCACAGGAATCAGCACTTGGAGAATGCCAAAGAGAGACTTACCGTAATCTCCCGCGTAGAAGACGCATTGCACGTATAAGACGCACCCCAAACTCAGCACATGCATTTTCGCGTATAAGACGCACATTTTAATGCTGATATTTGTAAGATTAGTACTGTTCTATAGTAAAATTACCCCTTGTATAAGACGCACCCTGAACTTCAGAAAATCCTATAAGACTCCCCAGCATTTTGTTTGGTGTAGAGGACGCGTCTTATACGCGGGAGTTTACGGTAATTACTTACAAATAGAGACTATTATCTATACATGTACTGACACCAGTCTGGCATAATCTTCTCCTACTAAACACCTTGGACCGCTGGCCCCCTGGTGTGCTGGCCCCCCGGACACTTGGCCCCTGGCCCCCTGGACACCTAGCCCCCACAGAAAACTTTATCCTTAGCATGCTTAATCTATCGCTCAGTCCCCAATGTGTTATGTGTATAGCTTGGATACTGTAAACATTGCCTGCTGAAAAAAGGTGTCTCACTTAGTGATTACCCATAGGACTCCATGTGCTAATTTCATCGCCAAAATCTATCTGACCCATAGACCCAATGGTTAAAGAACTTGTAGTCAGTATAGCTCCCAAAAACATGACGTAAGTACAGCAGCTTTTTTCGAAGAGAAAGACATAACTCACCATAAAGGACAAAATGTTGTCTGATAGATGAGATTTGAAGCTTTCCTTTAACTTTTGAAAAATGTGTAAACTAACAGTATATCACTGATTGATTACACCCTAAAGTTGGTGATTACAAATTTGTGGATCTGACTGAAACCCCGGCTCCAATAGCCCAGGGGATACCCTGGGCCAAAAAGTTGTGTTCAGCTAACGCAACCTACCCCAATTTTTTAGCCGCAAGGGCCTAACGTTTTTATGGGTCTGGGGGAAACTTTTTTTTTTGCACTTATCAAAACATGGATTTTTTTTTTATGATCCCGAACACAAGTAGGCACAAAAATTTACAATCAGCCTTAGAAAAAAAAAATTCCCTACCTACCGGTACCCTAATTTTATTTCGATCCTGTTAGCTGAACATTTTTTTTAAAATTTTGCCTTTTAGGCTAAAGTAGACACAGAAATATTGTAAAATATTTGAGCATATATTGAGGTAAAGAACTTTGAGTACCAGTACCGTAATCTCCCGCGTATAAGACGCGTCCTCTACGCCAAACAAAATGCTGGGGGGTCTTAAAGCTTTCTCTCAAGTTGGGTGTGCGTCTTATACGAGGGGTAATTTTACTATAGAACAGTACTGGATTGACAAAAAACACCCTTAAAATGTGCGTCTTATACGCGCAGCGCGTCTTCTATGCGGGAGATTACGGTAAGTCTCTCTTTGGCATTCTCCTACTATGGCCCCCTCTGCAGTCCCAGTACCTGTTGCAACACCTGTTCTTTTTAACTTTTCTGCTTGTTTTCTGTAAAAAGGGGAATGTGTACTAATATAAACGGAACAGGCCTGCAGTGCCAGAATTCCATTTCCGATCCCCGTCACATTATTTCATAACTTTGGCCCCCTCTCCTTTGATAATTGGCACAAAAAAAAGCTGCATATATATTATGGCCTTTATTCCGTTACTTTGGCCCCATCTTTTTTTGTTAGTTGTCACGGAATAAGCTGCATATATATGATGGCCTTTATTCCGTTACTTTGGTCCCCTCTTTTTTGTTAGTTGTCACGGAACAAGCTGCATATACATGATGGACTTTATTCTGTAACTTTTACCCCCTCTTTGTTGCTAGTTGTCACGAAATAAGGTATGTGTAGGGGTATGGTATTTACACTTTTACGTTCATGTACCCGTGGGACTCAGACCTAGGTCTTCGGGTGTAGTGGGGGAATCCGGATGGCAGGTGGCAGCACCTGCCTCTGGGTTCGTATCCATTACACCAGGGGGCCTACCACTCGTCCGCCACACGTCACGTTGCCGGTCTGAGTTTCGCGGGCTTTTCCCCTATATAAGGCTGGTTCTACCCACTGCTCAACCAGGTCGTTACCCGAAAGGGTAACCGAATGCCCTAGCAGCATGTAGTCCTCTGAGGCCGTGATCGTATGTAACATAAGCTATGAAATAAAAGCTTGGTTGCCTACCCGGGAACTTTCTCTCTCTTCGTTAAGATTACTTAATCTAACTTAACGAGACGAACCACTAAATATGTATATGGCCCCTCCTTTTTGTTAGTTGTCACAAAATAAGGGGCATATATATATCATAGCCCTTATTCCGTAACTTTGGCCCCTCTTCTTTGTTTTGTTAGTTTTCACGAAATAAGTTGCAGGATATTATAGCCCTTATTCCGTGATTTTAGCCCCCTCTTTTTTTTGTCATGGAATAAGGTGCATATATATCAGAGCCCTTATTCCATGGCTTTAGCCCCCTCTTTTTTGGACCAAGTCCGACTTTAACCTCCTCTAAAAAGAGGGAACCAATACCCAGCCCCTCTATGAAGTAAATACGGTTTGTTACAAATATGAACTACGCCAAAAAGACCATGCCCCGTTTTCCTATAATTCCCCCCTAATAGACCCTATAACCTTCTAGGGGGGTTCCTCCCCCCTGGTACTGATTTAAGATTGTATTATGGAATGGAGGCATTGGTATATAATACTACTACTTCAGCCCCCTCCCTAGCTAGAATACTCCCAACTTTTAGCCCCCTCTCTGACAAGAATACTCAAGACTTTAAGGAAAATACCCTGTTTCGGCTGTTATGAACACAAATGAACTACCCCAAAAAGACCATGCCCCGTTTTCCTATAATTCCCCCATTATAGAACCCTATAACCTTCTAGGGGGATTCCTACCCCAACCCCCCTGGTACTGATTTAAGATTGTATTATGGAATGGAGGCATTGGTATATAATACTACTTTAGCCCCCTCCCTAGCTAGAATACTCCTGACTTTTAGCCCCCTCTCTGACAAGAGGAAAATACCCTGTTTAAGCTGTTATGAACACAAATTCGTGTGGACGGTAACCACGATGCCTAGCACGTCGCTAGGGTAACGTGTCAGGTGCACACGGACCGCGCCATTTTGTGTGGGGGACAATTTTGTCTCCCTCAGTGTTGCGCGCACTGTTCAACATCTAAATTCTCCAAATACAAAACACTATTCGTACTGTCATTAAGCCAGTATGATCTAATGGGAGGGATGATGATACTGTATTTATGAATAAGAGATTGGTGCAGTATAATGCCCGTAATATGCCTTTAAAATATGTGCAGGGCTCCAGTGTAGCATCTTTATCATGGTACATGACAGGGATCGCAGAGCACCACTTTATCCCCGGCATCCGGTGTGCCAACGTCGGACCGTTGCCGTAGTCACGGGACTTTTCGTCTCAGTGAATGAACTACCCCAAAAAGACCATGCCCCATTTTCCTATAATTCCCCCATTATAGAGCCCTACAACCTTCTAGTGGGATTCCTCCCCCCTGGTACTGATTTAAGATTGTATTAAGGAATGGAGGCATTTGGTATATAATACTACTAGTAGTAACTACTTTAGCCCCCTCCCTAGCTAGAATACTCCGACTTTAGCCCCCTCTCTGACAAGAATACTTAAGACTTTATCCCCCTCTGTAATAAAAATACCCTGTTTTGAACAAATATGAACTACCCCAAAAAGACCAAGCCCCGTTTTCCTATAATTCCACCCCCTATAGAGGCCTATAACCTTCTACTAAGTTCTAGGGGGGTTCCTCCCCCCTGTACTGATTTCAGTTTCTATTCAGGTGGATGGATGCCAGGATGGTATAAAAATAGTTTAATATTATTAATACTCCGACATTAGCCCCCCTCCCTGACTAGATTACTCAGACATTAGCCCCCTCTCTGACAAGAATACTCCCACACTAGCCCCCTGTTGTTGTCCGTCGCCGGCACTTTAATAGCACTATCATGATGCTAATACTAACACTACAGCTCAGGCTCTGCTTCACTTCAGTGACAGCCAGTGACGGGTGGTATGTTTACTATTTTGACAGTGACTGACAGTGGCTTCAGTAAATCATCAGATATCTAGCAGTCCCTTTATTCTGCTGACTTCGCTCGATCAGTGAGGCCCACTAATCTTAATGTACGACAAGGTCACAAGCGCATACCACAGATCAACTACTTTTTTTTTGTTTTACTGTGCAAAATAGCGATTTGACAGGCTTATTTCACAAGGTCCCCACGTTGACACGGAGACCCGAACATGTGCTCGCCGTCCCGGCAGCAATAATTTGACAGAAACAATGCGGTTTTAGACAGCTTACGAGCAACATATAATCTTAACAGGCAAATGTATTAAAATATGGTAATGAATGGATTTGTGTTTGGACGATTTGGGGCTTTGATAGCATTAGAAAACTCAATAAAATATGCATTTAAATTAGAAATAAAAGCCAAGGAAGCCCATACCTTTCAAAGATGTCTACCGGAAAGACCGATCCTCTCGAGGTCACGTGATTTTTCGGGCTTTTGGAAATTAAGACATATGAACAAAAAATTCTTACTGTTGATTAAATTTCTAACAATTATATTGTTTTCTGGGCATACTCTGGGTTATGAAAGTATAAATATGCCTATTTCAACATATTGTTTCGGAGCAGTCAATTACCCATCAGCCCCCGTCATGTTTATGTCCAGGAGCAGGAGCATGGCGGACCAAAGAGAGCGGTGACGGAAAGTGATGAAAATGGTATGTCATTTTTCGTAATATACCTTTGTGCATTCACATCAACTTAACTATCCAGAGATACGGCATATATCAAAGTTTCGTCTAGCATCAATTACATTCGCAGGTAATGTGAATCAGTGAATACCGTGTGATGTTTTGACAAGTTTCTGGAAAACAGGAAGGTCAGTTGTCAGATCAGTTGACACATCTTCTACCGGCGGAATAGCCACTCACTTACTAGCGATTTATTTACCTCCGACATCAATGACTCGGATATTAAGTTTTCCAAAGCGTTGTACACAGTGTTCTTGTGACGTTGAGTGGCATTAAAACAACATCTCAAGGGCCATCAATGAAAACTCACAGAGTTTATCTGGCATCAAGTTAGCAAATATACTGAATACACATCAGCCGATAAGGTTTGGCAAGAATCCACGCCCAGTGACACTGACAGGCCTAGTTGTTGTTGTTATGAATCATGGTCATAAGCTAGGGATCCACTGCCGCGAATTTCTTGCGAATTGTACTCGTGCGTGTCTTATCGCAGTGTCCAATGTGGTTTCGTATGTACTCCTTAACCTGGATTTTTTTTTTTTTATTTTTTTACCTTTAATGCAGTCCCCAGCTGTCCTGGGCCCTGGCCTGGGGGAACTCTTGAGTGTGTGGAGTCCCAGGTGCCGCAAGGAGGTGGAGTCAATAGACCTTTTTCAGCGAATGTGTATTCACACCCTCAGCGGCCCTGTTGGAGATCTCAAGTGTAAACAAAAGGCAGCTCATGCACTGCAGTCTAGGGGGAGGTAGACAAAGTTACACTTCCACATACAATTTTTAACATTTATATAAATTGTACATTCATAATTTTTAGTCCCACATGTTCGCAAACATCTCTACTATTATTGGTGAAAGGGATATTTTGATCAAGCTAGTAGATTAGGAGAAAATAAGGATTTTATACAGGGTTGTAGATTGCCACAGTGAAGCTAGCCACTCACTGTCACATCTTGTGCAGGCCATCTTTCCATTTTCACATAAGATCTGTAACACATATATAGATTGGACATTCATAATTCTTGGTTCCGCATGTTCCTCTACATCTCTACTATTAGTGGTGAAAAGGATTTTTTACTCAAGCTTAAGGATGTGGAGAAAATTAGCATTTTATACAGGGTAATAGCGTACCACAGCAGCTTGCCTGATGCACTAACTGCCCTACTCCTGCTGATCTTCCATGGCACATTCTTCCACATTCCCCTAAGAATTCCAACATTTAAGTAAATCAGACATTCATAATTCTTAGTTTCGCATGCTTCCCTATGTCCCTACTATCAGTAGTGAAAATAATTTTTTGAGGAAGCCACAGATTTGGGAGAAAATCAATATTTCATACAGGAGAGTAGATTAGCACAGTGCATTCTCTATAGCAGCGTGAGTGGGGTGGCCAGTGGCAGATCTCCATCACCAGCATGCACTGCAAATTGACGTCACGTGAAAAAACTCTATGCCGAAATAACTGCAGTATCTGGGTCCCCCCCCCATGTGGGTTCAATAGATTATAGAGAGGTAACAGGTTGTCCCATGGGCGCGGCCATTGCTGGACCTATCAGATGGGTACCAGTTGGCCCCCGAAGGACCCCATTGAATAGATTGGGGTTCTCTCATTGGCTAATAATCAAACCTGCTTAGTCCGTATAGGGAACCCTTTGCTTACCCGGGCCTTACGCTAACCCTACGACGTCTACCCATCAATGTCAAAACGAAAGGGGTGATATGTGAGAGAAAAAGACTCCTACCTCCATCTACCTTGTCCCCAACTATATGTATGAAGAGGAATGAGGAGTTTCCCAGTCCCAAAATATTTACTCATATATATATTAGCCTTACGGAGTGGTCATTATTTATCAACGGGGGGGGGGGGGGTGTTGAGGGAGGATGCAAAAAAAGAGGGGTGTGAAATCTCCGCGGAAACGCGGAAATCCACGTTTTTGATGCTCAGAAAGACCATTCTTGAGATCTATTTAAATCTACTGACAAAAGAAATTACCATTTGTAGGGAGGGGGGGGGGGTCTAACTTAAAATTTCTGCCAGTATCATTCCAGATGGAGAAATTTAGCATCCCAATGGTAATCCCAAACATCCCTGTACATCAATAGGGTGACATATTCTGCCCAAATAACATTTAGATCACTTTTATCCTTCTAAAAACATTGATTGATTGACACCCAGGTTCTGCAACTCCTGTTGTACACATCTTGTATGTGACTCTGACACTGTTGTCATTGTGACCTGAGATCCACTGTACTAAGTCTAACATGGAATCCACATGTGTGACTTCCCTTGCAAAATGCTGTCTTGCAGTTTAATACTGTTCTATGGTGTCAAATACTGGTACTTTTATGTAAGTGGCACACTGACTTTGGGAACCACCTATGAGCTGCATTTTGATTTGGGTTCTGGTATTAGCTGCAGCTTATACGAGAGAATTTATGGTAGTCAGGAATTCAAAGGTGATGCAGATGCATGCTGCTCATCAGTCCAACAAATGTTGTAAGAGAAAAAGACCCATTGCATAAACGCTTGTAGCTGTGGGTCCCACTCTTGTCTAATGACATTCTTTCTGCGACTACACACATGTACAAATTCACAGTGATAGACCTTCCAGTTTAAGTATTTTGACGTTGTACCTTAACTCGAGCATATAAGCTGCACAATATACACTTATAACCCAGATGCCACTGGCAACTTATGGGATCAGGCCACCAATAAAAAAAAATTCTGTTTCCGGTCGACCGGCCGGGTAACTTTATTTCACTATCCCACCCATTGTCGGTGAGTACACACTCAGGGGAATGTTTTCTGTAACTTAATACAACAACAGAAAGATAGCTCTCTATACAACTGCAGTATCAATTAACAGTACTCTTGATATGGGCTCCAGTCTGCTCATGGTTCCTGAATTTATTTTATGTGAATAACTTCTTCCCGTAGAGATAGCATTAGGGAGCCGATCCGCACACCCCCAGTGGCGTAACGTGTGCCGATCCACCACAGCGGCCGATCCACCACTGCAGTCTCATTCTGGGTGCATGTAAACATTCAAAATGGCGGATCGGGGCTTTTACGGGGAACTACGGTACCGGATTTTGATAATTTTTCCTTATTCAAACCTCTAAAAACATAAAATAAATATAGAACTAAACTCCCCTGGTGTCCTCGGTGGCTGATCCACCCTTCGGGGGGGGGGGGGGGTCTCCCCCGAGGGCGTTAGCCCTTCGGGGGAGACCTCCCCCTCGTGGTGGATCGGCCACCTCGTACACCACGGTCGTTTAGTTCTATCTATGTATTGTCACTATCAGTGTGGGGATCAGTTGTGACAATATTTCACACATGGAGGGTCTCATGGTCTAGGCCCTGCCTTTTTAAGTTCCGCTGGTCTTTAAATGATTAAATGGTTAAGGCTGCATAAAATTGATAATCAGCTTTGCGGACAGCGCCCTCACCCCTTAAAAAGGGCCTCATGGACACTTTTTATCACCATAGTACAAAATGACCTACAAAAATGCACACCCCTTAAAAAAATAATAAAATATACCCAAACCACTATTGTGGTACTTCTACTTGATCAATTTTCATAATTCAAACGGCTGTGGAATCCCTATAATGTATTCTATCTCATCCTAAAACTGGCTAATTAATCAAGAGGATGGTTGATATTCTGCACGATGAATAATTAGGAAACATATTTTGCAGGGTATTGGAGAGCACATCAAAGCCACAGCAGCATGATACCAGAATAATTAAACATGAAAATAATAAAAATAAAAATCTACCTCCCTCATTGTTTCAAATAAGGGAAAAAATATCATAGAACAAATAAAAAAAAAAGCCTCCCTCCCTAACTTCATTTTTTCAAATAGTGTCCGCAAAGCTGAAAATCGATTTTTATTGCAGCCTAATGAGGTTTCCACTTCTTTGTTATCAACCACAGTGAGATATCTGTTCCTTCTTTTTTGTTTGAACATTGTTTGGTTGGCACCCTATCAATACTCTTGATATGAAAAAAAAAAAAAAAGATTTTGCGGCCGCCCGGGTGAACTTTTTATTTGCCACCCGCTGGACCGGAAACAGAATTATTTTTATGGATGGCCTGACAGCACAAAGAAGGGATGCAACTCATAGGCGGGTAATTAGCACTGTAGAATAGAACAGTATTACACCTGCATTGTTCAAACCACGGTTGTGGTTAAGTTAAAGCCCCATGCAAAATCAGGGTTGTGGCTTATACATTGGTGCAACTTATACACAGCAGTTATCGATACCATGGTTTTTACGTGTCTGCAGAACCTTCAGAACAGCTACTGAATTACATCGTGTTGTTTCATATAATATCTACAACTCTGATGTACCTCCATAAGACATCTCGATAGATACTGCCCAGTTAGGCAAATTACATGCCAAGTTATTTATGACAACTGGATGACTAATGTGTTATTAAAGGGACACGGAAGAGCGAGCTGCTGCAGCTCAGATGCAAGCGAATCTGACAAAGTGGGTACCTGCTGCTCTTATCATGGTCTCACTATAAATGATAAAGAGACACAGGGTCCAAACCAAGCTAGGGATATCCATACCCATAAATATGGGCAATACCACCACCTTGGTTACCCCAGAGTATTATAAATACCTGAGTCTGGATTGACAGTGGCCTGACACCCTGGGCTGACACTTCATGAACACCTCAAAGCGATGCTAACAAACTTTTGAAGTTTGCTAACCTTCAAAATCACATTTAAAGAACACTACCCCAGGATTGAAAAATATAAGAAAAACCCATTGTACAGAGGCGTCACACTCTGAAACAACCTGAAACTTGCAGTATAAAAAGCTGAAATTGCCCAACAATCTAAACCTATGTTCACTAAAACTCCCCTTGACCCCTTAATAATTATGAATTAAATAATTACTCATCTTGTTCGCCAGAATCACCTTCACCTGATCCACCCTTTTCCCCCTACAAAACAAACATTTTTTTTAACTCGAAAAGCGAGTTACAAGGAGACACCCTGGGGCCCTGCACTTTCAGTCATTTTGGTGGTGCAAATAAGTTTTGAAAAAGATGGAAATTTTATATATAAGAGGCAGAATTACTTAAAGAATTTGTAGTGCCATTAAAGGAGGAGATGTAGGGGCCTTGCAGGAGATGGTATTTCATTACCAAGTTTTGTAAGTTTTGAGAAATTGTCAATATTATAGACTCGGTTGGCAGCCATAAGATGCTTTTTGCATCCAATGGTGAAGGTATATGATGTTGATCCATGTATCAACTTTTCCGCCTTTTTTGGCAATGTGGTGCGAATAGCGCAGTTTTGGCAGGAGTTATGCGAATAGTGGCTTGGTGGTGCGAATAACCTGGGTCAGGGAGTGCTTGACTCTATGGCGTCCCCTGTAAAGGACAGAGTGACAGTCAAAGGGAGTGCTGATGCAACAGGATGAGTGCACAACTCATGGGAGCCAGTCTCAGGCTTTTCACTTTTCGAGTTATCAGCAATTTACATTGCTGCATTATATTTTTTCATCTCTATCTTACTCACTACCCCATCTGCTACTGAACCATTAGCCTGGCTACTGATGTGTTGTCACGGCTTTAACAATAAATCTTTCCTGGGTTAGGTACATCTTACTGATACTTTCTACTTCTTTAGCCTTATGCTTTGCCAGATAGTGACTCACGTCGTAGTTAATTCTACTGTTTATAGATTGTGTAGTGACATCTAGGACAGTTGTTAAGGTCTATGGAGAACAGGGAAGTGTAAGCCAGTTGTTGACATGCACTGTACATGGATACTTTGTCACCCCACAATTGTAGTGCACAAATCTGGCATTGGAAACCATTCTGAACGTCTCTCTCCTTCATCCATTTCTGAAATTAGTATGTGTCAGAGATGTCAGAGTTTCAGATTTTCTCTGATTTCAGAGGTTCAAAGGTGATATTTTACTACAGAAATAATAAGAATTTTTTTTTAAATGAATATTTTATAATTCTGATATTTCCTAAAGATACACCCAACCCTAAGTGATTAATTTTGAAGGTATTTGTCACTCTGATTAGGGTATAACCCCCTTTTTGAAGTGCCCCAAAATAATTTTCAGAGTTTCGCCAAATATCGAACTGACATCTCTGATATGTTTTCGTGTAAGTTAATATACCTGTACACCTACAATGAATTAAGGGGTCACGAGAATTAAGGGGTCAGGAATGATCTGGATTTGTGCCAAAACTTCCATTGTTGAGCATACATGTATTTGTATAATTATGGTAGATGTGCGTCCAGATTTGAAGCCTATGGGTACTATGAATTACGTAGTTTTATTGTATAATGTTACTTTATATTTACATGAAGAACTCTGGGTGAACTGGCACGATCATTCTATCACGGGTATTTGGTTATATGAATTAAAGGACTCCCTCTGAAATCCCATAAACAGTATTGTATCATGGCCGGCTGACCAGATCAATTCATGTAATCATTGATTTTGGGAAAATGCAAAATGAGTAATTGAAAAGTAGTATTTTCGTGTCCCAGAGTGCATAGTAAACCCTTTTTTAACAACATTCGTCAATTAGGTCTAAACGGTACAGATTTAGCATGCAGTGGTTTAAGTATACATTGCAGATAATGTCCAGTAGTTTACGTACTTATCTTTCTGTCTTTTCAGGGAGCCAACGCGACCCAACTGGAAAAAGAAATTGGCTCTGATCAGTTCCCTACAAATGAACACTATTTTGGGCTTGTAAATGTAAGTATGGCCTCCATTAAGACCCCCCACCCCCATTGATCGTGATTATTTCACCCCTTTCAAAGTACCGGTAGTATACTGGATTTAGTTAATGCAACCTGCCTTCCTCGTGATGATTGAATGCAGTCTTTGTGCATTCATGAGTTAGGAAGCCCTGCACATTTATACTGTTACATTCCATAAAAAATGTATTTGAGATATGTAAGATTGCGTAGTCTTGCAAATTAAGCATATATTATCTACAGTAATGTTTCAAATACTGTGTGTGTACAAGTATTGGCATTCTGGTATTGATAAGAGACATCATGATGCCATCTTGTCTAAGCATGTTTGGGACTACCGTAATCTCCCGCATACAAACCTCTCTTACTCTTGTAAGAAAGGTTTTAGTTCTTACTGGATCCAGAAGGGGGACACCAAGACCTTTCATTTGATATCTTACACTCCCCCCTAAGTCATAATAGGATCTAGGGGGTCCTGGGCGCTCTAGCAACACATAGCTTTTTGAATTTTGAAATTTCATTAAGTAGAACAAATTTTTTATTTTTTTGACTATTTTCTAAAACTCTAGGTGCGCCTTTTACGCGAGGTGCGCCTTATACGCGGGAGATTACAGTAGTAATATGCAAGGTGCGGCCTGTATGCAAACTTTGACAGTTATCAAATGATGCATTTAATTACTTCACATCTATGTTCTAATTCAGTTTCTCGTCTCTTGCAGTTTGGCAATACATGTTACTGTAACTCGGTTCTTCAGGCATTATACTTCTGCCGGCCATTTAGGGAGCAGGTGCTGGCTTATAAATCACAACAGAAAAATGTGAAAAAAGAGACTTTATTAACATGTCTTGGCGATTTGTTCCATTCTATCGCCACCCAAAAGAAAAAGGTTGGGACCATAGCACCAAAGAAATTTATTCAGCGACTCAGGAAGGAAAATGGTAAGTTATTTTATTCAATTAATCATATATGTACTTTTGTATGGGAATAGAGAATTGCGTGGTAAGTAACCTTTCGACTGTACTCGACAAATTCATGAACAGTTGGTGTCTATGGTTCAGATTTGGTTACCAGTTTTTTGAAGACGTGTGAGAGGGTGTTACCTGTTGATGGAGTCATGGGGTTGTACATGCAAAAGAGGGATCAATTTAACATAGTGTAACTGGATCAGGGGGTCACTCATACCTACCCCACAAGGGGTCACTTATACCCGCCCCCTATCATACCCAATCAATGAATAACGCTTGTTCATTTCAGAGTTGTTTGACAACTACATGCAGCAAGATGCGCACGAATTTCTCAATTATTTGTTAAACACAGTTGCGGATCTGTTACAAGGTAAGCAATTCAAAGTATAGATTTTGACCCAAGATAAAGTGTGAATACATCAAGTCACACTTCTATGTCTATGACTCTCTGTGTAATATCAGTGAAATGTGTCCTCTAGATCTGTATTAAACTTGTGTGTTAGCCGTAGCATACAGGCCAATTCAAATGTCCACTGTGGCTTATAGGGTCTCCCTGAACTACCGGTATGAACTTGGGGTGCTGATTCTACACAAGGTTTTCATACTGTAGAACAATATATTTTTAAAGCTCTAGCTACAGCTTATAGCTTTCCCAAAGGTGGCGGTGCAACATATGCATCGGTGCGGCTTATACAATGGGTGTTTGCTTCAAGTATATAAGACTGAGTAGCTTACTATGCATACATAAAATCATCTGTTCCCTCTGGTTTCCCTCAGCAGAGAAGCAGGTGCCGGTCAAGTCTAAGGGAGCAGTGCAAAATGGACCAACCATCAAACCCAACCTTACGTGGGTACATGACATCTTCCAGGGAACCCTCACCAACGAGACGCGGTGTCTCAACTGTGAAACTGTAAGTCATACTGCATTTCTTGCTATTCCATACAATAAAGTTTTGTGATTTCGTAATAACCTGCGTATGTAAGGTGCAGTATATATGCGAGGATATACCCCTGTTGTCCCTTATAGAAGCATCCGAAGTTAGGGGTGGTTTTATACATAAGGATTTTACTCTATATGGCCTTAGCGTGTTCCTTGGTGGGCCGACCCCTGCTGAAGTTGATACCTTTTGAGATAAGGACTGATAACAGCGAGCTGATGGTTACCAGGTGTTACGTAATGCACCCTGAAAAGTCGGCAGTGAATGAAAGGAATTTTCTCATTGGTCAATAATGTATCCCGCTAAGTCGGAATAGAGCAGTAATAAAGTGGCCAAAATATGACTAGATATAGGATTTCTTCAAACTTAGGATGTTTCATAACCGCCGTCACCTTTGGCACCTGATCTCTACCATGCTGAATAAGTATATGTACAGACTATTGACTGGTATTAAGCTGATGTGATATTGGCTTTTAGGTTAGCAGTAAGGATGAGGACTTCCTGGACCTGTCGGTGGACGTAGAACAGAACACGTCCATCACCCACTGCCTGAGAGGCTTCAGTAGCACAGAGACGCTCTGCTCAGAGTACAAGTATTACTGCGAAGTGTGCTGTAGCAAACAAGAAGCACAGAAGAGGTAACCCAACCATTTGGCTTATTTGTTTCCTAATATGTCATATTTGAGTAAAGTGATTCTAGTGCCTGTTGCTTTTATTGTGAGCTATTCAGTAACAATAACTTAGACCTGATGGTTAAATATAAGAGTATGGTGATGGGATACCGGTATGTAATATAAGAGTATGGTGATGGGATACCGGTATGTAATATAAGAGTATGGTGATGGGATACCGGTATGTAATATAAGAGTATGGTGATGGGATACCGGTATGTAATATAAGAGTATGGTGATGGGATACCGGTATGTAATATACGAGTACGGTGATGGGAACCGGTATGGAAGATCCGTCATGTGATGATACATCATACAGTCTGGCATACAGTCCAATATTTACATGGTATTGATATTGTTGCAGAATGCGAGTCAAAAAATTGCCGCACATCCTGGCCCTACACTTAAAACGCTTCAAATACATGGAGCAATTGAATCGTTATACCAAGTTATCCTACAGGGTCGTCTTCCCATTAGAACTCAGACTCTTCAACACAGTGAGTATTTAGCCTATGGACTATTTACATAAGGGCCATATGGCGGACTAGTGTATTAGGCCTCTGTGCTAATTCTAAAGTTATGCTATTAATCAAACTATGATAAATCCATTTTGAGAAAAATAAAAGATATATCTCACCTCAACAATGAGAGGTATGATGTCTGTTGGCTTTAGAATCACATTTTATGTTGTTACATTGACAGAGGAATTCATATTTGATAAATTCATAATCTGAAGCTTTGTTAATGAGCTCTCTCAAGTTGATGTGTGACATGGCTTCAGGTTGACTTAACTTCATTACTTTAGTAACAAGATGCTTCTTTTACTTCCCAGTCTGACGACGCGTGCAACCCAGAGCGGATGTATGACCTGATAGCGGTTGTCATCCATTGTGGGAGCGGCCCAAACCGCGGTCACTACATCAGCATTGTTAAGAGTCACGGGTTCTGGTTACTCTTTGATGATGACATTGTAGATGTAAGTTACTATTTACATTCACTCTTAATACCGTAAACTCCTGCATATAAGACGCGTCCTCTACGCCAAACAAATGCCTTGTGGGTCTTATAGGATGCACTGAAATTGGGGGTGCGTCTTATACGAGGGGTAATTTTACTATAGAACAGTACTGGTTTGACAAAAATCACCCTTAAAATGTGCGTCTTATACGCGAAAATGATCCTGCTGAGTTTGGGGTGCGTCCTATACGCGCAATGCGTCTTATACGCGGGAGTTTACGGTAGGAAGAATTCAACAGGAATGCTACCTTCAGGTATTCTACAGGGAATCTAGATTTGATCCATATCAATGGAGGAGGGCATTTCTAAAAAAAAAAGTCCGTAAAAATATGGGAGGATGTCCATTCTGTCCCATAAAAGTCGCCAAATTAACAGGATCAGCCAAGTTAGTCTTCTCCCTCAACAGCTGATTCTGTCCCTAGATATGTTCTTTATATTGATAGTATTGTCATAATTGTGTAAATAAAATAATTGACCTATAAAGGCATAGGAAGTTGAACGTCTTTGTATGATCTATTGCAGAAAATTGATGCATCAGCAATAGAGGACTTTTATGGGCTGACGTCGGACCTACAGAAGAACTCCGAGTCAGGATATATTCTCTTCTACCAGTCGCGGGAGTGAAACATTTTTGAGTACTTTGAGAGCATGTCGTCTGAGCTCATTGAAGCTTGTCACCAGTTTCCTTGCCTAATCCACCAACTTGCTGCAATTGTCACTGCTTGTCTGTCACCACTAGGTAGATAGCTAACTCAAGTGGCTAAAGCGAGGAAAGCCAAAATGGAAGGGTCGTTTAGCACCAGCACAACCGTTGTCCGTTACTACTACCACCAACTGAAAAACAAATACCTGGTGGACTGTCGAGCCCAAGCAAGTGCCGTGGCCATGTCACTTTGGCTTTAGGAGGCAGAAAGCAAGGACGTCGCACATATAATTTTGTTATATTCACAACCTCAGCTTTTACTATTAAGCATATGAGACGTCGTGAGTTGTTATCTATTTTATAAGGATTAACATGCAATTATATAATAGCATTTGTAATATTGAAGTAATCTAACTGAAAATAGCGATCAACCTGAGATGCCGTCCCTGCACTGGGTGGCACCTGCTTCTCGCTTGCTATCCTTGGGGTATATCTTTGAATGAGGGCCCGTTTTCTCACAACAATCTATGGGGTCTTTTCTCAAGACAATAGTAAGCAGTTAGTACTGAACTTAAAATGAAAAGTGGTAACTCTGCTTGTCTAAGTATTAAGCCACCTGGAGATTCTGGTCGATGTTACCGTTGTTAGCAGTTTTCTGCTGTGCGATGCAGGAAAACCGCTGTTGTTACACTAGTATTTACTGTTGCCGGCTTCTCTCATCCATAAGCTCTTTGCTGTATGCAGACTCTTTTAAATTGTCCTTTTGTGTCTTCTGATGGAAAGATATTGAATACACTGTCAGCTCATCATGAAAACTTGCTTGGCAAAGTGGATTCAGAGAGTTGGCACTGTGTTGTAGAATGTTATGGACTAATACAACCCATTGACCATAATGTTGTCAGGATGAGAAGGGATCACTCATCCAAGAACCACAATATGTCTGTGGGTTGTTGCGACTGATAAGCATGTTTTATGTCGTCAATAATACGCCGCCGACTTGAGTCGTTTAAGTGTCTTTCCAGTCAACATATGTCAGTTCAATTTCAATGAAGTAGCACACACAGTCTGGCCACAGTCTTAACCTTTGCTTTTCGTCAGAAGACTAGGTTTGCCAGAATGACCAAAGCCATATCCAGCCACTTACAGTTGTCACGCTCAGTGCCGCATTCCTCAGCAGGGCATCAACGCTCCAACTATCCATTCTGTAATTCTCAGTGTTGCAAATTTTTCATGCCATTATCAAATTATAAGATTTAACTAGATGGCACTAACAGGGGAGATGGTGAGGAAAAAGGGGAAATGGGTAAACCCAAAGACTCACATGTTGATCATGTGTCACCCCAGCCTGTCCTCTAAGCATAAGTAATGTTGTATACACAGAATATATACTCGTATACCCGAAAGGTGTATGCAGCAAGTACGGGGAAGTTATTGAAAGAATCGACATATTTGTAAATAGCATAGAAATTGAACTTTAATTCCAAACCTCCAGGGGATCATTGAAATAGATGTAAATTTTCTTCTTGGTTTGGGGACAAGGCACCTAAGTGTCTATGAACATCGCTATTACCAGCCTGTATTTGCCCGTGTAGTTATTCAAGAATTATTGACCGGGCCATGTTAATTGCGGTTCATTTAGAAAATCTTATATTTGAATTGTCAATGCCAAAGGCTTCTTTAATTGCATTATTTCTATTTGAATGATTCAAGCATTTTGTATTTCTTTCATGTTTCTTGTCATGGTTATTTCTAACCATGCTGTGTATAATTTTACACTCCGCTATCCCAGCCGGTCTGATTGTGTTGTCATTATGGTGCAATGAACTTATTTTATTTTTGTTATATAGAAAAAAGATAGTATAGCGATCTGGACTCGCCAGATTCCTGGGAGTTTCATGATCTTGAGGTACCAGGATGCAGAGTCATCTCGGCGCTATGCTGAAATCTTTCTACACTAATTACTAATTATATCAAACCATTACTCCTTCTTAATAATTTTTTGTTTTTCCCATCAGGATTCTAATAGTAATAGAGGTTATGAAGATAAAACCACTAAATTGTCAAGTATGCATAGCAAATATAAAGCAGTTGTTCCAGAAGGCTGTATAGAGCCTAGAATTACATTTCAGTTGGAAATCCCTTGTTGTAGAATATTAAGGCAGTAATCCTCACACAAGGCCCAAAATAATCTCATACCACTTAGCATTCAAGCAAAATTGCCTTATTAGGATTGTACTTTGAGAAAATAATATGATGAGTTAAAAGCTCAATCTATTTCGACCCTAATAATGACTGGTTGTGGCTTTACTTTGCCTGATACATAGATAATGATGTTCCTTGGTGTTTGGTGACATCCACTTAACCTAAAACAAATTCACCCTTTAAACGCAGCAAACATTGTTGTAATGCACCATGTCCCTTTGTTGTCATCGGGCCTGAACACAGCCCGTGCAAGTCAGTGACTTGCAGTGGTATATTAGTGCGCTATTGCATCAAATGGATTTAATGCCACGAGGGATAAATGTGTTTCGGACAAAGTTACATACTGTTTCATGTTTTTTACCGCCATGTTTGCCAGTATGTGTTGCCTGGTGTGAAAAGTTAAAAAAATTTGAAAAATAGAATAATGAGTTGATATTCCATTACTCTTCATGTTAACTATTGTTACGACATATCAGTAGCGTCTAGGTCTCGCGAGACGACACTGGTGTAATTTCAGTACAGACCTTGTGTCTTTTTCATCATTTTCATCATTAGGGATAAGAGATTAATTGGCCCTCATTACATCCGAAATATCACTAGGTAAAGTTGAAAAGAAAACTCAGGATTAAGGGTGACTAAAAGGGGAAATACAGTCTACATGTAGTAAGTTTGATGGGAAGTGAGGGAGGAAAGTTTGATATCTCCCTATTATTTAGAAGTCTGATAGACAAGCGGTTCATTATATTGGTCAATGACTGTGTCAATAATTCCACCTGTTTATACTATGAGGAGGTACTGGTTTTGGTGATGCAAAATAGAAAAAGGCTTTTAAGTCAATGTTTGTGCAATCTAAGAAGTACCGGTAGTGGTGTGTGCTGAGTCGAGTTTGGATTAAAGATATGCACCAATTGAGTACTGGCAGGTCTGCTCGCCAGGCCCTTATTGAAGCATGACGTCAACCATCCGGGAGTTTATCAAATCCATAGCGTCAGCAGGATTTGATGCATTATTGTATTGGCAGCCCTCAATGTTAGAGGAATATGGACACTCTGAAGTTGCCTATATAGTGCATTATATATTACTTAAACATGCACGGCGTCTTTCGAGATGCCAATACGAAAATATGGATATATATATATATATATATATATATATATATATATATATATATATATATAATTGGCCCTAGTCCCTATATATATATATATATATATATATATATATATATATATATATATATATATATATATATATATATATATAGGTCATTACCCATGTTAATTGTTTGTCCAATGAGTCAAAAAGGATGAACTGGTCTGAGTATGTCACTTGGCTGAAGAGGTTGAAAGTTCATACATTGCAGAGTTTCAGTTACTCCCAGTTTGGGGGAATGTGAAATGCTTTTTATGGAAATCATCAGGTTAATGATATACTCCATGGATACCTGCCTCTTGGACCGAAAATATTTTTTCATGTTTTTCTTCTAAATCGGGTAACTTGTCTGAGTAAGCTTATATCAGTCTCACAAATGCAAACTCCCATGAAGATCCGTCTCCAGGGTGCTGTCCACAGAGGCGACTATGTTGATCATTCATTAGGTTCTTGAAGAAAAAAAGTGCATTTACTTCTTCGATTCTCCACGTTTAGTGCTTGATCTAAGGGAGAATTAGCATATACCTTCTTGGTACTTATTTGTTGGTTCCCTCTCGGTTGGAACAGTACAAGGGTCTTACATATGATACAGAGTTGCCTGATTATCGCACCCTTCTGTGACCAGATGTAGACTCTGGCCCGTCTTTTCACGTTGTAATATATAACACGGTTGGTAGGTGCGTCTCTGTATGGACCCTGCTGTGATACGTTCATCCTCTATGCCTGGCTGGACATTGCTTAAAAACACCATCGCAAACACCAATTTTATAATATTAAAGCCTGTTGGTGGGGCATGTGGTCAGAGAGACTGAAATGTAGTCAGCAGGGGAGAAATTAGACCCAACATTGTTGAGCATTTAGGCCTTGTGTTAAGGAAACTCTAATAATTCATGATTTTAACTAAAACAATCTGAATTTCCTCAATATTAAATGTGCAGACTGCCGTAGTGTCCTGTCCATAAATATGTGGGTTGACACTAGTTTCACAGTCAGTCTGGTCCACATGCCCACCACTAATCTGCGCAGGAGGAAATCGGGAGATGTGTACCGCTTCTACTATGCGTATTACTGGTATAGCGTATAACTGATGCTAATCAACAATATCTTATGACTGGAGTAGAGTTGCATACCTTCCGAGATGTATATTTTGTGTATTTATGTAGTTGTACAGAATAGAAACTACTCACAGGAACTTGAATTCTGTGAACTTGTCATGAAGACATGACATAATTGTAAAATTTCACTCATCTCGTAATAAACACGATTGCTAATATTTTAACCACTGTCTTTTCATTCATTGGCTGGTCCCACTGCCCAACCTCCCACGCTCGGTATAGGGCAGGTAGCTAGCAACTTCAAGCATTGGCATTTTCTAAATATCGGTATTGGCGATTGAAGCGTGCGCATGGGCATGCACATGCGTGTGCTTCACTCGCCTATACCAAGGCTTTGTACTTTGCCAATGCCAAGAGTGATATGCAAATCATAATTTATGATAATGATATTCTGGTCACGTGTTAGCTCTACTAGAACTTGTGACGTCATAAGGTCAGTTAGTAGCTACCAGCGGGCATATCGCATCGATCCCGCAGTGGTACCAGCGAATTTCATTCATACCCTTTTGTAGCCTGATACAAAAAGTCAAGACGTTTCTACTCTTTAAAGTTCTTTATTCTCTTCAATGTGTGATTCCAGACCCTTATAACCAGAACTGAACAATATGGCGAATATTTTCACAAAGGCCTTACAGATCTAAAAGATACAGTTCAAACATATGAGAAATGATAGTTTACATGTACATAAGAGCACACTAGGAATGAGGCTTAGCCTACCACCACTGGTATCAATACAGGAGGTTTTTTTTTTTACCAAGAAATACAACTTAGGCTCCTATATTACCGGGAGAATAAAATATGTAACGTCCATTTTTGTTTACCCCCTACCCTCCCTTCTCAACCCCTCCCCCCCCCCACCTCCCTTCCCCAATATCACCCAACCCCAGCTCCCTCCCCTTGTTAAAATGCTAACCAGTTCTTACAGGTCAGGCAGTTTTGTAATGTAACAGTGAAATTGCAAGCAGTTTGAATTCACAAAAAGGAGCATATTTCTATAAACCCCCCACACATGCAATCCCCAAAGTCTACTGAACAAATGTTTATGAATGCTGGCTAAACATTAAGTACCGTTCAGTAACATGAAACTTGTTGGTCAATTAAGAGAAAATGCCATCCAGATGAAATTGCTTTTCTCTAAACAGCACCAGAGACGATGGGTTATCAAACACAGTGTATCCTACGGGTATCGGATACTTCTGTCCATTATCTTTGGGTTGATACATCTGTGCTACATACTAAAGAGTGATGATAATGAATCACAATCTTCCTTTCACATAACCATTCACCCACATGCACACAAAGTCCTCAGCATTTCTTGAATCATGGATGATATAATAGAGGCATCTTATCACTTTTGAACACTTAAAAATTCGACATTCAATTTTTCGATAGTTGACAGCTATCAGATTTCAAATTCAAATACCCAGAGAGAATTTTAAATAATAGAATTTTATTACAGTGCAATACTTATGCCAAGAATTAGCAATTCATATTATTAAAATCGTGTTGTAGTGTATTCATCAGGGAATTGGAATGTATGTGAGCCAGAACCTCCGATCTTTGGTAACGTTCCAGCGTTAGGAATGACGTTCCATGACAAGGTCAATGTGATATTCTTGTTGGTCCTAAAAAAAGAAAACACATTTAATTTATTATTTCGGTTTATGGTGTCAAATCTTTACCATGTAGTTGTTGATATACTGTGCTGTAGACCTAGAAATTATATTTTGCACAATTGAAATTTGTATATCGAGTAAATTCAAAAACTGGTATCTGATAAATGATGAGCTGCATTTCTCAGCTGGTAGGTGTAAATGTATTTACCTCAAGCCATTACCATCGTCCCAGAAGTAATATTTAGTGTTCATACTGCGGTAGTCCAGTTTGGCATTGTCTCCTCTCTTTATGATTTTATCCCACAGCACCACCTGATTTACCGCCTGAAAGATGATAGGGTCGACTTGTAAAACAGAAAACTCAATACATGCTGCATGTCTAGTTTCAAGAGACACTACTAACTACTGCTACTGCTACTGCTACTGCTACTGCTACTGCTACTGCTACTACTACTACTACTACAACAACAACATGTATTGATACATCTCTATAGTCTCTAAACTGATCGAGTTTGACTGTTTTTTACACCTTGTATAGTCTATAGATTATGACTGACGAGAGAAAAGCTTGTATGAGAAATCAGATCAAGTTAATCTATGAGATGATTAACTTCTTTAGTCTATTAAATGTGATTGAACTTACGTTGCTTGCAGTTGTATATTCTGCTGTTAGATAAAGGAACAGTTGCTTGACGTTCCAGTTGAATATTGGCGTTAAATGTTAAACTGGTTAAGGAGGAATCCGAACAACTGTTATGTGAGATATCTCCATAGGCATGGTCTACACATCTATTCTTTATATCCATGGATCCATGAAAGACTTAATCGATCTCTATTATCAAGGTTCTTTCAATACCAAAGATGTATCATTGATTTTTATTATTTATCTCTAAGTTTTAGAAATGATAGTGGCAGTGCGATACTTAGACTTATAATCAATTGAGACCATCAATAGAAAAGGATATCAGACTGCAGATCAAATGTGATGAATCCTAGATCGTTCTTCTCTTTGGATGCACTGTAGTCTGGTACGTTCTTCCTGTGTGAGAAATCAATAAATACTATTAAGTAGCAATTTATCAAAATGAAGTGCTTGAAATATTTAGTTCATTACGTTGTGTCAGGGAAAAAAAATATTATTTAGTTATATACTATTCTAGAGCAAATGAACGAGCGCTGCTCATTTAAATTAGACAATACGAGGGTTGCTGAATTATTCATTTTGTTAACCTGTTATCGATATGTCACATAAATGTGTAGGTGTTTTACTGGAACACTTTGCTTAAGGCCCTAGGCCTTGCTACACTTACTACAGTTACAGATTGACATGTTTGAATGAACGTCTGTGCATCTCTTTCCTAGTTTTACCATTCAAACCATTTTAATTCGGGAGTAATCATTATTTATCAACGGGAGGGTAGTGGGTTTGAGGAGGGGGGGCGTAAAAATTTCAGACCCCTCCCGAGGGGTGCTAAGATAATTTTGACCCCTCTTGAGTTGGGGGGCTAAAAAAATTACCCTCTTTTTTTGCAAAAAAAAGTCAGCGGCAGCGTGCTTCTATAGAGATCAAAGAGGGGCGCGCAAATTCTCCGGTGCAGGGGGTGCAAAAGGTTTTGACTGCCGTTATCGTTGAGGGGGTGGTGTAAAAAGTTTTTGCTTCTCTGGCTCTGCCCGAACCCCCCCCCCCCCCTTGATAAATAATGACCACTCCCTTACTGTAGTAGCCTGTACTGTTGAATACACATCACGAATCGGGCAAGAGCCAATACACATCCTAGCTTTTAATACTAACATCAATCTACATGTACATATCTTTTTTTATTGAGTTATTTGAACTGATTCCCATCTTACTGTGTCAGTGGTAAGGGATATATCC
This sequence comes from Acholoe squamosa, assembly GCA_949317995.1. Taxonomy (NCBI): domain Eukaryota; kingdom Metazoa; phylum Annelida; class Polychaeta; order Phyllodocida; family Polynoidae; genus Acholoe; species Acholoe squamosa. The sequence continues at coordinate 58,800,674 of OX439042.1, forward strand.
CCACTTAAATGTGTATTACCAGCCCGGGATTACTAGCTTGGAAGTCTAAACTCTCATCTCTGTACCGTCGTGAGAGCTTAGAAAACCGGATGTTTTGGAGTGGGTGAGGAGCTCTCTGGTGCAGAGGGAAGAGGGCACAGAGTTCCGACCTACTTCTAAATCTATTTAATACCTCCACCTCTTTCCCACGGTGATCGTGGTATGGCAACTGCTCTTGAGATGTCTTCAGGAAATGTGCTGTTAAATCTTATATATCAGCCATCTGGTTTTCTAAATCGGTGATTGTAGGCACTTACCTACCCCCAGTGCATGGTTCTGCTGCAGTGGAGGTGTGAAACTGTGATAAAGCTGAAACTTGGGAGTGCTAAACTCTCATTTCTTTGCAAGCTCATTGTATAGCTATTTATTGGAGGATCTTAATATATAATTAATCGAGGACTTACCCAAGTAAGTGTGAAGATTAATTGTTGTTCTTCAAGCAACACCAGAGGGTTGCGGAGTACACAGGAGATGTCGCTTGCACCGGAAGTCAGTTCGTAGCATGCGGACAGTGGGTCGTGCTGAAAATTAATAACATGAGTACACAGGAATCCTACAATGATATTCGCTTTTCTGATGTGTTGTAGTTTTAAGATTATGATTGAACAGTAATCTTATTATTCTAGGGAGGACACGGGCGGGCCTGTGTACTCCGCAACCCTCTGGTGTTGCTTGAAGAACAACAATTAATCTTCACACTTACTTGGGTAAGTCCTCGATTAATTATATATTCTTCGACGCAACACCAGAGGTAGTTGCGGCAACTACACAGGAGACTTCAAAGTTCAGCAGAGCCACTGTGAGGATTAACCCTTCCCTATGGTATGGTCCCCGGGGCATACATAGTACCTTCCGTCCAAACCCACACACGGAGTCATGAACTCATGATTAGTTCTCAACTTCTACTTTATTGACTATACTTTGCTGGCTATGCTTTTCAGCCCAGCTTAAACAATATCCCTTTCATACAGACAACGGGCGACTAGCAATCTCTTCTGATGGGCAAGTAAATAGCACCTATGTTACCTATATTGGTGTAAACCGTACATGAACAAGTAAATATATATATATCTGACCAGTAATTTAGCACCGTAACCCTGGTAGACCAGTGAAACCTGCAGACGTCCCCACGGGACTTGGGAGAATTGTCTTTTCATTCAACCGAGTCCTCTAACAAGATCCTCCCTAAAGTTTTTGGGGGCTTGGGATCCTCTATGGGCTTGTTGTAATGCCTCGCCATGGTCTTGGCTGATTTCCAAGATCCGTGGCGAAGCATCACCGCCGTGGACACCCCAAGTCTTCCTCCAGCGGAGGTGCTGGCCCCTCTGGTGGAATGTGCTCGGTACACTCTTGTATCAACCCCAGCCGCTGACAAAACTGCGAGTATCCACCTTTTTGATGAATCCTGAGATATCTCCCCAAACGGCTTGCGAAAGGACAGGAACAGAGAATTTTTCTTTTTCCCTGACTCGTCCTTCCTATGTTGTCTCGTGACCTTAAGGTAGTGCTTTAGGGTACAGGTCACACAGAGAGCCTCTTCCTCATGGAATGGTTCCAAAACCAGTTCTTTGAGGGGCTCCCCCGTGCGTGCCGTCTTCATCAGGCCTTTCAACACAAACCTCACAGATCCCGAGCGCAACCAGACCATGTTGCGGAGATCCATCGCTGGGATGACTTGGCCCCTCTGGCCCGACACCAGAAGCACCAGCATAACTAACTTGAACCCCAGGAATTTTAAAGTCAGGTTTTCATTTGGACCCCATCTTCTAAACATATCAAAAACCAACCTGACATCCCAAAAGGTATTGTACCTGGGAGATGGGGGGTTCTTTCGGTACGCTGTCCTCACGGCTCTGCATACCCAGTAGTCACAGCCTATAGTTTTGCCGTTCTCTAGCTTATTAACCAGTACAGACAGCGCACATCGGGCCGCGTTGATGGTCCCGAAAGCCCTCCCCATCTCCGAGAGGAGCCTAAGGAATCTGCAGACTTCAAAGGTTGAGGGGCTGCGCAAGGAAACTCTATGAATAATGCAAAAAGTGTTCCACTGTGACATGTATGTTTCATATACCTTCTTTGTCCCAATGGACCAGCTTTCTAGAAGAAAGCGTGCAGTTTTCCTGTCGCAGCCCCTGTTTTGAACCAGGTCTTGTTCTAAAACTTTAAAGCCTTTAAAGGCAGCCTTTGCATGAACCCCTCGTCTATTGTTGGTCTTGCAGGGAGGAGGTTCCCTCTCCGGCTGTGCACTGTTATCATTTCGGCTGCTCCTTTGAGGAGAGGGTACCATGGCTTCGATGGCCAGTCCGGGACGACCAGGACCAGCCTTCTAGGGTTTTCCGCTTCTAGTTTTCTTAGCACACGGGGAATCAGACTGAAAGGAGGAAACGCATAAGCATTAATTCCCTCCCAGGGCATTGACATGGCATCCACCCATGCCGCTCCTGGGTCCGGCTTCCAGGAACAGTATTGGGGACACTTGTGGTTTGTGCGAGAGGCAAAGAGGTCCCAGTCAGGCGTGCCCCATTTACGGACAATTCTGCGGAACACTCGGTCGGCCAGGCCCCATTCTAGGTTGTCATTAAACACCCTAGACGCTCTGTCTGCTTTTATATTAAGAATACCGGGCACATAGGATGCCGTGACCCAGGATCCCCTTGCCTCTGCCCAAGCCCAGATAAATTTTGCTATCTTATCGCAAGCAGGAGATCGAACACCCCCCATTTTGTTCACATAATGCAGGGCAGTCATATTATCGGTCCGAACATGCACGTGACACTTTTCCATGTCACCTAGACTATGCAGGGCGAGGTTAATGGCCCGAAGCTCCAGGACATTTATATGGTCCTTTTCCTCAGGCAGCCATCTGCCCCCTATGGTGTGTTTCCCCAGATAAGCTCCCCAACCGGCCATGCTCGCATCGGTGTCAATGGTGATATCTGGGGCCCTGTTTCTTATGCGACAAGCAGTGTGTTCCACATTGTCTAGCCACCAGCGGATATCCTCTTTGGCCTCCTCCGTGAGCATCATGAGGGCGTCAAAATCACCTCCGAACATCCTGAGGGCTCTATTTTTACATCTTTCCAAGACTTTTATGTGGGCTAGGCCATATTCCACACCTTTTGCATAAGCAACCATCATGCCCACCAAACCTGCCACTTCCCGTATACACATTTCGTCCTTATCCAGAATATCTGTTGCTAGTGACCTGAAGTTTTCCACTTTCCCAGTAGGTAGCGTTACTTCCATTTTTCTTGTGTTTATTTTGAACCCCAAAAACTCTAGAGAAGTGGTAGGCGTGGTGACAGACTTTACTGGGTGGACCACCAACCCAAGTCCATCCAGCATTTCGGCTAAAGCCTTGGTAGATTTCCAACACTCATCATACGTGTCCCCAACAATAAAAGTATCATCTATGTAAGGGAAAGCTATGCACCCCTGTCTACGTAGTGTGGCAAAGACAGGAGCGAGTAGTTTCGTGAACACCCTTGGCGCACACGCCAAGCCATTCGGAATGACACGGTACTGAAAAAGCCTGTTTCCCCAGACAAACTTGAGGTACTTGCGATCCTCGTCTCGTAAGAGAAAAGAATAGTAAGCATCTTTTAAATCAATCGAGGCCATGAAAGACCCCTGTCTCACTAGATCTAATGCAGTTTGTAAGCTCTCCATTTTGAAATGTTCATAGGGAATCAGCTTGTTCAGCTCCGTGAGATCCAGAATGATGCGAACTTCACCATTGGCTTTCATTCTGGGAAATATGCAAGAAATCCAGTCACCCTTTTCCCTGTTAGTAACTTCAATCACACCTTTCCTTAACATTCTCTCTATCTCCTCGTCCATAACTGAGTGATTTACGTCTTTGATCACATAAGGATTGGGAACCCTTCCCTGGTTTGGGCATTCCAGGAACGGAATCTCAATCCCCTGTACATTTTTCAGTACCCAGGGGTCGGAGGTGAGATCCTGCCAGCGGGCAGTGGAATTCGCTGTTTGGCCAGCGTAGAAGTTATTGGGGGTGTTATTCAATGTCAGGTTCAGGCATACTGGATCAGGTAGACAGACCTGCTCTAGTCCTTCTTGTACTTGGTACCTGCTCCTCGTCCCCTGGTAGGGGCCCCGCCCCGGCCTCGGCCCCGACTGCGACCTCTGCTCCGGTAGCCTCCGCCTCCGCGGTCGGTCCCGCGACCGCGAAAATCCGACCGTCGCTTCTTTGTTGGGTATGATTTTCGGAACCTGGATTTCGTGGTGCGGGGTCTGAACATTATCTTTCTTGTCTTTTCCAGCTGTTCCTTGGTGTCGGCCGCTATTTTTAGTGCAGGTCCGAAGAGGGTAGGACCTCCCATGGGGCCCTCCATCACCTCCTGTGAGACGTCCTTGTGAATATGGACCCTAAGATTCTCCCGTCTCCGCCGGACCAGTGAGTTATTGGCGTAAGCCAACAGCTCCAGCGCCCGCAATGCCGACTCCCCAGTGTCGTTGAGGTCCTCGTCTGCCTCTCCCCTCTTCACAACCTCTTCTAAGAGCGGGAAGAGCGCAGTCATTGCTGACTGTATAGCAGTCTGTGTTTTCATCAGATAGTTATCTGGGACGATATATTTGAGGTAGTCCTTCTGCAGCTCCTTCTTTATTGGTGGGTCAATGTCAGGGATCTGCATTGCACTCACGTTCTTTGGTGGCGGGTACTTCTCGGCCAGCTCGTCTCCTTTTTTCGGGTCAGCAGAGGTCAGGATCAACCTTTCGACTAACGTCGCCAGTGACTTGTCAATTTTTTGCGACTTGGGGGGTCCGTCGGACTTCTCTATCAGGGACTGTGCCCCTTCCGCAAAAGCACCAGCTTTCTTTCGTTTGAAGTCTGGTCCTTTCTTCTTTTTCTTCCCACTGTTCTTTCCTGTCTCATCACTTGAGCTATCTTCTTCATGGCCGTAGTCGTCTTCTTCCGACTCTGACGACATGTGAGACCTCTTACGTTTCCTCCCCTTAGACTTCTTCTTAGGTCTGTGCCTTCTGAGGGATCTGCCGCGGGACTTGCTTTTTCCCTTTTTTCCGGACTTGGACTTGTTCCGTTTTCGTTCTGTCGAAACTGACCTACGCCGGCTTTTCCTACTCCTCGACCTGGAGCGCCTTCTTTTTCGAGACCTGCCCCTCGTGCGCGATCTACTGTGGCTGCGTGACCTTTTACGGCTGTACGATCTAGACCGAGATCGTGACTCGCTTTCGCTGCTTGAGCTTGAAGGCTCAGAGCTAGACTCCGAATCATCTTCTGAGTAACCGTCGCCGTACGGGTAATACTCCCAATCTTCTACATCTTCTTCTTCGTCACCATAGTCGCCATTGTCACCACTAATGTCATGATCTGCGCGCTCGTCAGCCTTTTTTGATGTGCTTGATCGGCTATTCAGACCGTCATCATCGTCAGCAGCCTGTTGACTAGCCTCTGCTCGGCTCATGTCTTTGACGGCGTCAGCCATGACTGACTCAATAACTGCTGTCTGTTCTGATAAGGTGATAACTTTCCTTCTGGTTGAATCCCAAATCTTGGTCATCAGGTCTGCAACCAAGCAGAAAAAAGGGGGTCTGTCATTACCTTAATATCTGTCAGGCCTAGTTTGACCCGAAAAAATTTTCGGCATAAGGTATGGGTAATAATTTGTTTTCTATTCACAGTTTTCAACCTTTGACACTTCTCTCAGGCTAAATTCCCCCTGGGGAAAAAACCAACAATATCCACCACTTGCCCAAATATGGTTAAGTGGGGAGATCGGAGTAAACTGCCAAGGCTCACAAGGCAGAAGCTTAGAGCTTTTTGTGTCTTGTCACTGTACACTTCCTCTATTGGTCTAGTGGACCACAAGTCTGCATCTCCAACCTCAGGTCTGGAAATGTCACTTGGAGGCAACTGTTATAATTAACAGAGGTATCTGTGCAACCAGCCACAGCCTTTTATTGTGTAAGTAACCTTCCTGTACACTATCAGTGATTTCTATCATCCGGCCCGGCATGATGAGAAATATGAATAACTGCCTGAATTTCATAAGAAAGCATAGCAGAGTCCAACCTTGCCCCTTGGCCTATAGGTGAAGACTTTTATGTACTGGGCTTAGAGAAGCTCCCCAATATCTAAGATTGAAACCCCCAGCAAGCTGGTTTGGTCAACTACCTGAATTCCATAAGGAAGCATAGTAGTGACAATACAATCTATTTGATAAAAGGAACCTTCTCAGTGGAACTAGAGGGACTCACCTTAGTAGATGTGTCACTATAGTGACAGCATCTCCCTCTGTTCAAGTTAGTTTAACTTATTATCACTCTAACAGGGAGTGAGAGTAGCCAAAAAGCCATAAAAAACCGTTAACAGAACATCAACATAACAAAGAAACTTTGAACTTCTATAAAGAAAGTAATTACATACATTTCCAGTGTTTGGATAGATATTAACAGCCTTTAAAAACAATTCTCAGCTCGACGCGCGTCCCGCATGGGCGCCGCCATCTTGTTTGCCGAAAACCGGTTCGAGGCGCGACTGGAATGTCGTAAAAGTGCCGTCAACCGTTTGTATACATAGAGATGTCGTAAAATCTAAGTTTTTATATTTTCTGCACCAAATTTTGCAAATAGACCAAATCCAACCCGTACATCCCGATTATAATGGTTTTTAACTCGCCAAAATTCCATAAGAGTGCGTTACTCGCTTCGTCACCGCTTGAAAAGCACGTGCGATCGGGCGATGATCGGGGATTTGACCGGTTCGAAGTTTCTATCAAAGATTCTGGCGGAGATCGGCCAAATGCGATCAAATCCAGCCAGGTAAGGCGAGTACAAGTGTTTAACTCGCCAATTTTTACAAAAGTAACGACTGTAAGGTAAGAAAACCTATAAATTTAGATGAAAATCTTACCTCAGTCGATCCACATGCTTTTGAACATCCTCTCCTTGCGCATGCGCAGCTAGAACTGACTTCCGGTGCAAGCGACATCTCCTGTGTAGTTGCCGCAACTACCTCTGGTGTTGCGTCGAAGAACAAACATGGGCTCATTTTAAAGGGATTGATTAGGGGTTTAATAAGAATCTATTTGAGAAATAATTGATTCAGATAAACATCCTATTCTCCCCAAGTGAAGTTACCCCATAACTTTGAAATCATTTTTTGGTATAAAGGCCAAATCTCACATAAAAGAGAATAGTTCTCACACTTTCTACAGAAAAAAAGGTTTAGAAACTGTCTAGGTTTTTCATTTCATAGGGGAACAGGATGTTTGCCAGACCCCAACAAAATTTTAGCGTGCCATTCGCTATCACCCTTCCACCAGCTTCTCCATGTTAGGTCCTTGTCTGTTTGCTAGAATCCAATCCTATGTATATCATTTATATAGTAATGGATAGAGCTGATGAGAATAAGTCGATTTCCTTTTTAAATGAAGTCTTTACATCAATTTAAAGGGAAATTCTGACCGATTAAAGATCTCATATCAACTCCATAATTTTGCGCCAATTCTGTGAGATCGCTAAACCGCAGATGATATTAGGTCAAGATAAAATCCCTTTGAATTGTTAAATTTTGATATGATACATTGATTTTCAACCTTTTATGGGGAACTCTTCCATACATGAAAAGAAAATAGTCAAAAATAATGATTTAAGAGATGTAGCCACTCCTGTATCAGATATGCTTGATCACAGGGCGATTACATGAACAATGATCCCAAGGAACGATGATCCCAGAACGATGATCCCACCTTTTGAGGAACCATGATCCCATCCCTAAGAAATGATGGCCCCACTCTACCCCCTGATGATCCCAGAACGATGATCCCACCTTTTGAGGAACCATGATCCCATCCCTAAGAAATGATGGCCCCACTCTTCAGATGTGCATATATTGTGTTTGCATCTTATCACTGAACATGTTATTGACAAAGTGGTATTTAGATGAAGATTTTTTCCATGAAATCTAGGAAGAATTTGAGAGTGACAGGTACTCGGTATAGTGACAGTAGGCTACTGTGTGTGTGTAGGTACAGGTAAATCACCAACAAATCATGAAATATTGTTGTTATTGGGCCTAATGTGTATGTACGGTAATCTTATTTAGCCTGGAGTATGAAAAAAAATCGATTTCCGACATTTTTGGGCATTTTTGTCATTATTTTTCATCATTTCTATCAATTTCCATGCATAAATCACCAACACATCATAAAATACTAGTGCACAAGGGTCAGTAAACTTTAGGTATAAGAGATATTCTAATGTGGGATCATGGTTCCTAAAGACGGGATCATCATTCCTGGGGAGGAGAAAATGGGATCATCATTCCCATGGGATCATCATTCCTTGGGGTCATCGTTCCAGTAACCCACAAATCTGGGCCCTATTTAAAGTGGCCCTGGCATGGTAATGCATGCCCGCATTAAAAAGTCACGTGATGACCCCTTGACCAATCAGGGCGTCGCGATTTTTCCGCTGGTTCCCGCGATTTTATGATCGCTGTTTGAATCGGTACCCATTTTGTTAATTTTCCATGCCAGCCCCCCTTTAAACTCCTAATTAGGCTAATAGACTATTAAATAGTGGCAGAATTTTGGGTTCGATTCGGGGTCTTTGATCATTCATAACTTCCCTTGTACTTGGCATAAAGACTTCATTTAAAGAGGAAATCCATTTCTTTTGATGAGATCTATCCATTGCTTAAAAGATAAAATGCATGGGACAAAGTCTTGAAAACTAGGTAAGTGCCTAGACCCTAGTGATTGTGTACCTAACAAATTTGGGGAGGCAGCAAACTTGAAATTTTTAAGAAATTCTTAAAGTATAAGTGGCCGGAAAAGTGCGGTTTTGGTGGGGATACGCAGCCTGTCACCCGTCGGAAAACAAGAGATTTTCTAAACTCTCACGGCGGTACAGAGATGAGAGTTTAGACTTATAAGCTAGGGATTACTGGTACAATGACGACAATAAACAGGCCGGCCGGCTACTCACACGATGGCCTTAGCTGTGTTGATGACAACCTGTGCGCTGTGCTCGTTGAACGCTGTGGTGAGAAAGCACCCAAAAGTAAGTGCAGCCATCACACTTAGTGTGAAGGCAAATATTGTATTTGCCCTAGACAAAAATGTATTCATTTTTAGGCGTTTACAGCAGCAATATTGAAACTTTTTTCCTCACAGTTCCTCACAGAGGCTTCCCAAAAATAGCGGAAGTACGTCGTGTCGATGAAAAGAGTAAAGTGTGACAGGACTTCCGGATGGAAGCCGTGGCTTCTCAAAAAGTGCATTAGAAACAAATAACGATGAGCACCATCTAAAAAGCACTTTTTTGAGCCGCAACGTTGTTGGGGGAGTAGGTGTAATATAATATCATTACTATAGACATAATAATTTTAGAAGAACACGCCAAAATGTGTATACATCGTTAGAACGGGTACTTGTCGCCATAAGTCACGTGATACCGTGGTCATGTGACTTGATCAAAATGGAGTTCAAGGAGAGCAGACAAGGACTTGCAAAGTTCGTAGTTACTGTCACACTTTGTGCTCTATTTCAAGGTGCTATAAGCTATCGGATTAGAAAAACTGAGGCCCGTATGGATGTGTCTTTACAAACTCCAACCATAGACTACAAGACACTTGAATTTCTTGTGCCAGTAAGTATTCGTACGGTACCATTTTCGGGAGCAGGACTCAGGCTCAGGCTCAGGCAGTCTCTGCCTCTCTATCAATATCATTTCTATGTTCATGATACGGTACTCTCCGGGGGTACTCTGTCCTACAGAACTTCATCTCAGCTTTTTAAAGTAAAGTGGAGGCCAATCATGTTGGGTTATGCAAATTATGGTTGCTAAGGACCTGACAAAGGGTCAAATTCCCGGGGGGGGGCACTCCCTATATGATCCATAGTAACCATGTGCATACAAAAAGTAGAGGGAAAGGGGTACTTTTTAAGGGTTTAGGGCGGGTCCGGCCGCATCCGTTAAAAGGGGTACTTTTTTGGCATTTTGGGCTAAAAGAGGTAGGTTTTTAGGCCCAAAAACTGAACCAATTTTTCAAAATTTTCAGTGAAAAGGGGGGTATATTTTGGGTAGTTTTAATAAATGGTATTACATTAAAAGGGGTACATTTTTTTTGCAAATAAAGGGTAGTCCCGCCAAAAGGGGTATGATTTCTTTCAATTATTTGAGGGAAACCCGCCCATATGGGGTGTTTTATTGAAATTTTGCCCCTCTAAAAGGGGTACCCCTCTCAGGGTGATGTACGCACATGGTTTCCATAAATTTAAGAGTGGCCCCCCCTGGGGTCAAATTATATACCGGTAGGCAATGTACTAGAAAACACTTCCATTGATTGGCATTGTTTTCTTTTCTGATATTCATAATTATTGGGATTACGGTAGTAGATATACCCAGTAGTACATTAAGTACCGTATGACTGTACCAGTTTGTGACACAACTTTTTTTAATATCTTTCAGGTTTTGTAATGCATTTTGCTGTAGGATGTTTAGATCTTTTCTGATAAGGGGTTTACGTTTACTTTAACATCTTTTCCTGTACATTTCTTATTTAAGTAGCCCTTCATGAAGATTTTTTATCAGTACTAGTCTAGACAGTAGGGAGATAAGGCTGATAAGGGCCGTGCTGGTTACTTAGATCGTAGAGGCTCGAACTGTGGGGCCCTTCCCTCAGTTCGAGAGCAAGCCTTTAGAAAGATTAGAGTGTCAAGAAATAATCTGCTCTTCTGACTGAAATACTTACTTCTCGGGTGCCAAAAAGTCAGAGTTGTTAATTTTGATACTGTTTTCCCATTTGGTAGATTTTGGGCTTCTCAAATTAATTGAAAATTAGATAATTCAGAGTTACATTACTGTAGGAGATGGTAGATCTCCAATGTAGCTCTGCTCTGGCAAGCGCCAAAAATGGCAGTTGGAGGTTTCAGTTATGGTGCACACTTTAAAAAGGGTCTGGATTATTTCCACTGATTTTGTTCAAAATGACCAATTTTGGGGTTAAAATACTGAGTACTGTTTTCACAGCAGTGGTGAAAATGTTACTCTGCCAACTTGGCAGAGTAAGCTTGGTTAATCAAAACAGACAAATTTGCTCCCCCCCCCCCCTCTCCGTGCATAGCTCTCCGTGTGTGGGGGCTCTCGACCTATGGTTGCTATGACATCACTGCTGCGCCCAACAATACCCTAAATGATTCGCCATTTGACTTGCCTAACAACTCAGCCTCATCACTTGCACAATGATATAAGTACAGCTGTACGCAATGGCCGGCACTAAGACAGTGACGCACTTCCTATGTAATTTAACCCTTTTGGAGGTGTCTTATGTTTGGTGAGATAAGCCCTCCTTTAAGAGCCGCACTGGTCTGTGTGACGGTACCGCTGATCCCAAGAATGCAGAGTTTTGGTCACCTCTCAGCCATATCTGATTCTTCTTCCAGGTTGATCACTTCAGCTTTGCGAACCAAGATACATTTAAATTGCGCTACCTTGTAGCAGATCAATTTTGGGATGGCTCTGGTCCAGTCTTCTTCTATACTGGTAACGAAGGTGATATCACATGGTTCTGCAACAATACGGTAAGATACATGTAAAGTATCCAAAACACTTTAACATCTATTCCACTCCTACTGATTCAGTAGAAAACGCATTGCATAATCCAACAGAAATGTCTGTCTGTAGTAATAATCAGGATAAGTAACTCGCTATTTAGTGACCAAGCATTTACATCTCATTTTTGTTCTTCCAGGGTTTCATGTGGGACATCGCCCCAGAATTCAATGCGCTTTTGGTATTTGCTGAACATAGGTATTATGGAACATCCATGCCTTACGGAAAAGACTCTTACAAGGTACAAAATTAATGTTCTTTATGGGCTATTCTTGTAGAATTACCCAAATGGAAGATGATTCAAACAAGGTCGTGCTTATAGTTAAAGTCAAGCGCACTTCTAAATATGTACATGACGCATGTATGCACATCTAAATGTTGATTTCTTAATTTCGATATCATTTGTTCATTAGAAATCAGCTAAGATATTAAGTTTCCATTTGAATAACATAAAATGAATGTTCTATATTCACACTCAGGACATTGAACACTTGGGTTACTTGAGCTCAGAGCAGGCATTGGCAGACTTTGTTTCATTGATCACACATCTTCGAAATACCAAGCCTGGCCTCGAAAATGCACCCTTCATAGCTTTTGGGGGATCCTACGGAGGTATGCTTGCTGCTTGGATCCGCATGAAATACCCACATGCCATCCAGGGGTAAGCAGTCTATATTATGTCTGTCTTTTTTTTTTAGTTATATGAGTACCACCGTAAAACCTCAGGTACAAGTATAAGCCGTGGCTTATATAAAGCAGAGGCTTATTGCGACTTATTCGGTGCTCCAATATCACAGTGAGACCGATAGACGATATACATCTCGTAGGCGACGATGTATGATACCCCCACTCAATGTGATGTGATCTTATTCACATATCAAAACAACTGAGGTAAATGTGAGGATCCTTGATTTGTAACATAATGTCTATTTCTATGCTAGGTCTTTGGCGGCATCTGCCCCAGTATGGTACTTTGGTGACCTGACACCATGTGACGCCTTCTATAGGACCACCACAGCTGACTTTGCACGCGAGGCTGTATCCTGCCCAAAGAACATCCGCAACTCATGGGCTCTCATTACAGAAACAGGAAAAACCGGTACTAAACAGTATTTAAGATACAGCTTAAAAAATGTCCTTTAAAATTTCTTACAGTTAAGGACTCTATATTTGAAATTAACTGTTGAAAAGCAAGACAGGCTCTATATTAAAGCCTAATGTATACGGGATAAATAAAAGAATTTCCAATCCAATCCAATCTTCAAATATCACAGGACAGGTGTTCAGCTTGGAGAATGTCTGAATAAACATGATGACAATTTTCTCTCAAGTGCATATTTGCTGTATTTAATTATACAGAATCTGGACGATCCATGTTGACAAAGACATTCAAACTGTGTAAACCATTGAAGACGGAGGAGGATGTGTTGGCACTTAAGGCGTGGCTCGCAGAGACGTACGGTAACTTGGCCATGGTGGATTACCCTTACTCTGCCAGCTTCTTAGAGCCCTTGCCAGCGTGGCCAGTCAAGGTATCTTCAAGTGTTTATAACATTTTCCTCATGGATTTGTTTTAAAAAAGGAACTTTTGTGATGAATTCTCGGGAGCAGTACCCTGGTTGCTAGGGACCAGGCAACGGGTCAAATTATATACTGTAATCTCGCGCGTAGAAGGCGCAGCCCGCGTAGAAGGCGCACCCCCAACTCAGGGAAGGTTGGTTCACGTAGAAGGCGCACCTATCTCCCCTGAATTGGTATTATGAAAAACCTGCGTATAAGGCGCACCCCCAACTCAAGGAGGTCTGGTCCGCGTACAAGGCGCACCTTGTGCATGACCTGCCTACAAGGGTCTCCTTGTAGTTGGGGATAGCCTTAGTTAAGGTTGAAATCAGGTTGGGTATGATGCTGAACATATTTTTTTTTTTAATGCCACAAATGAGGTGTGACCAGAAGTAGAACTTATCTCTAACATTGTATCATCAGTTCTTTTGATTTCTCTTCCTACATTCATGCATTCTATCAATGTAGCATGTTAGGGAATGAATTTAAATCATAACATTATCTAAACATAGTTGGAACATCTGTTCTTAAGTCAAACATAAAACAAGTGTATATAAATGGTATACTGGCTCCATCTGGTGGCACTTCTAGGAACCATTCCCAGTGAATACATGAGCCAGTATACCATTTATATACACTTGTTTTATGTTTGACTGATGATACTATGTTAGAGATAAGTTCTACTTCTGGTCACACCTCATTTGTGGCATAAAAAAAAAAACATGTTCAGCATCACACTCAACTTAATCTCAATTGAGGTATGGGAAAAACCCGCGTATAAGGCGCACCCCCAACTCAAGGCAGCATGCTTCCCGCGTATAAGACCCATCCACGGTCTGATTCGCGTATAAGACGCGCCTTATACGCGGGAGATTACGGAGTAGGCAATGTACTAGAAAAAGTACCCTTTTTGCTGTTTTCTTTTCTAATATTGGGATTAGAAAATAGTGGATCAAGTATGTGGTATAAATTTTTAATATCTTTCAGAATTTGTAACTCATTTTGCTGTCCGATATCTAGATGTTTTCTGATAAGGGTTTTAACACATTTTTTCTAGTACATTTCCTATTTAATCTAACCCTTCATGAGGATTCTTATCAGTAGGCAGATAAGGCTGATAAGGGCCGCGCTGGTTGATATGACGTCACTGCTGCTCCCAAGAATACATATATAGAAAGACTACGTATTTACTGCTTAGATTTTCAAGTCGTATATGTTTCATTTAGTAGTTGTATAGCCAAGCATGATATACTGACAGGGAGGAAACCATCAACTGTATACTAGTAGTATCCGAGTAGTATGTACATGTACTATCATTTTTATATTTTAGGCGGCCTGTCAATACCTGAAGGACGACCTTACTGCTGAGGCCCTCTTGGTGGGCGTGGCCAGCGCAGTGGGCGTGTACTACAACTACACAGGCCACGCCCCCTGTTACAACATTTTGCAGCAAGCCAGTGCAAGCCTTGGTGACCAAGGCTGGGGATTTCAGGTAAAAATGATGAAGATATGAAGACAGAGTATAGAATAAGAATTGAAAGTGGCATGACTTAATTGAAGGTTTTCTCCTTCCCGTGATTTAAGCATCATTATCGGAAAAAAGTAAAGTTTTTGTTTTGATTCTATCCAGTTCCTACCTCTGGAAATGAGGATGAATGAAACTGTTCAGATGTATCAGGGAAATTCACTATATTATCATTACGCTTCATTCTTTACTAGTGAGGTCAATTTTTCCATTCCCTCTATTGAGTATTGTAGGCCTGTTCAGAGATGGTGATGCCCATGTGTTCCAATGGGGTGACAGACATGTTTGAACCTTCACCATGGAATCTGACCGCCTACACTGCGGGATGTGAGGCACAGTGGGGCGTAAAGCCTCGGCCAAATGCTGCTATTATGGAATATGGTGGTAAAAATATCACGTCAGCCTCCAACATCATATTCAGGTATGTCATAAAAATACTGAGCTGAAAATAAGATTCAAAGGCAACCTATAACTTGATTCAGAGACTTGTGATTTCTAATAAAGAAGAATGTTTAAGTTTTGAATGCTGTACATGTATCTTGGGAAGTTGAGAGTAATCCAGTGAAAAGACAAGAATTGGTCTGGAGCTTTCTATTCTCAACATGTGCGTCCTGCACGGAACAAGCAACAGTAGTGAGCACGCAATACAGTAGGTAGCGTCACTACGGGACTAGCACATTGCTAGTGCTATGAGGATCATCTAGGTGGCTCATGTAGTCGGGAGCTAGATCCATCTTTGGCCTCTTTATATAGTCTAATTTGACTACCTGCCGATTAATTACTACCCATTGGAATTTTCTATAAATTATATCTATGGGTTCCCCATATCAACAGCTTTAACTATGCAATCATTGATTATATTTGAAATAAAAGAGCAAAAGATCATTAAAATTTCTGCTTGATACCATAGTTCAGTCAATCAAGGCATTGTCTCCCTATCATTGTTATCACCTGACTTCACACCTAAAACAATAGAGAGGTACTTGGGATGATTAAGATAAGGGACAGGATGCAGCTTATCAGTCTTATCACTGGCCATTGTTCTGGAGGCTGATAAGAAATTTACCCAGAATACCCTGCTCTGGAGTCGGGGGCTAAACCAAGATGGCGACCTCCATAGCCTGATATGCTAATGCCCTATATGTCATGCGCAAAATCGGAAATGGCACAATTCCGGAATTGCCCCCTCTTAGGTTGCGCAGTTTAAGAATATTTGTATGGAACATGTACCCTGATGGCGTATAAATCCCTACAGAAGGCCATGTATGAATATTTATGGGTAACTGAGTTATAAAGAATGATAGGTAAAGTCTATTTGTACCAGGACCTGTTATATAGCATGCCATATGATGTATTATTCTCATAGCTTTATTCACATCTACAGTTAGATGTAAGATGCACTGACCAATCCTCTTTGAACCATTACACATTAAGGGTGGGATCAACAATAAAACAAAATATAATTATTGAGTTTTTGTCTTTATATTACCTTGTCTTATGACAATTATCATCCCTACTCTATTATTCAGAAACTGCGCTAATTCCTACATTGTGTTTAACATATATACCAGAATTAGTGATCACTCAATAATATCTTTCATCAGTAACGGACTTTTGGATCCTTGGAGTGGCGCAGGTGTGATGAAATCTCTCTCGGAGTCGCTAGTTGCCATAGTGATTGAAGAGGGGGCGCACCACCTGGACCTACGCAGCCGTGACCCAGGTGATCCGGCCAGTGTGGTCTCTGCTCGTGACATGGAAAAATCTATTATCCATCTATGGTTGAAACAACATAAACAGGTAAAGTATTGTCAGGGACGACCAAAAATATATTAGAGAGACTCTAACGTGATATCATCTGAAATGCTACACTGAAAGTACTGTCTAAGGACATTCCTCCTCTGGGTCTACTACGGTACATGTAATTGCTTCCCCAATAATCCCGCTATCTTATAAGATTACCATAGCATTATAACATAATTGGTGCATATTCAGTATGCCTTCTCATGTAGTAAATCACTAAACTTATCTGTAATAGATATTCACAGTACCTGATAATTTCAAAGCCAACTTTGATTTAAAAAAATGTAAAGAAGTAAGCTCAACACCATGTATATTTTCATTGATTACAAGATCATTATGCCCCTGCAATTACAGAGAGGGGAAAATTCGCAACCAATTGCACCAAAAACATTGATTATCCAACACAGTAAGTATCTTAAAGTGTATTATCAAAGTTATTGCTGTATCCATCTATTAAAGATTTCGATTTCTCCTACATGATCTAAGATTGGTAGACTATGATATAGAGGGTATCCATCTAAGAATTTAAGAATTTAGATTACTCCTATACGACCTAAGATTGGTAGACTATGATATAGAGGGTATCCATCTAAGAATTTAGATTACTCCTATGCGACCTAAGATTGGTAGACTATGATATAGAGGGTATCCATCTAAGAATTTAGATTACTCCTATGCGACCTAAGATTGGTCGACTATGATATAGAGGGTTTCCATCTAAGAATTTAGATTACTCCTATGCGACCTAAGATTGGTAGACTGATATAGAGGGTATCCATCTAAGAATTTAGATTTCTCCTATACGACCTAAGATTGGTAGACTATGGTATAGAGGGCATCCATCTGAGAATTTAGATTACTCCTATACGACCTAAGATTGGTAGACTATGATATAGAGGGTATCCATCTAAGAATTTAGATTACTCCTATACGACCTAAGATTGGTAGACTATGATATACAGTGAATCCATAATAAAATCGGTGAATGCTAGTATCTGAAATACGCTATAGGAACCAAAACATTGCTTAATTTAAATTCAGTAACTTCTGAAAAACATTGAACTTACGATACATTTAAGCAGAGTAAACTTGAGATATATTGAACGGAGATGCTGAGCACTGTGAGGAAACTTAACCTTCATTTATTCCACAGCCACCATGGGCACACATGCTGCTGTCTTTGGCCTCCTGACACTGGTGGTGGTCGCTGCCGCCGGTCTCGTCTTCATCAAAATATGTCACCAGCCACATGTAAAAGTCATACAATGCAGCGCTGCCCCCCTGTGGAACGAAGTGGACGCGAATCCAGAAAAACGTTGTGCATCAACAGAAAGCCTGAAAACCTCAGAGACGAGTCCTCTTCTTATATAAATATAAGGGCATCTTTTGAATTGTGAAACAATTAATACAAAAGGTCTTACAGCATTCTTTAATATTGAATAAGAAAAGATAAAATGTACAAAAATTATGCATATTCACAGCTGTAAGTTAATATGTTTCTACTTGTCTTAATTTGCAATTGTCCTAGACAAAAATTATAGTTGTACCTTGATGCATGCCACTAGTTTGGACATTAACGAGGGCATTAACATCCTTCTCCGATACTTAGAGAGCTTTTTGTAGATAACTTATCTGAAATGATTATATAACTCGTTATTAGATATGACTATAGTATTTTTTATAGTAAATTTACTCTGCCCCCCAATGGATATATTCCATAATTGAAGCAGGGCGATTGCTCGATGCTTAGATAATAAGCCTAAAGAAGTTGCACGAAGTAAATGCATGGTGTAATTAGATACCCGTCCAAAACAGTGACACATAGATCAACCACATAGTAAAGGGAACATAGTGCTTAATATGAAAAATGTTGAGATATGTGCATGAACTGTTACTACTGTAGACCACAAGATACTGACCACGATGGGCTCAATCTGTCCAATAGGTATGTTAGACTATCATACATATCAAGACTTCTGTCTTGCAATTAACAGGGCCTATTAGATGATAAGAATAATCAAGTCTCTGGTTATTTATTGTAGACTGATATAAGGAAAAGAACTAATTAGGTTTCAGTAGGTTGGAATGGGAACCTGGCCCTATAATACAATTATTAAATATATGCATGAAATGATTCTTGATGTTTGCACACATATTAGAGGGATTTTTTTCTCTCATTAAACTGACTTCCATTAGTATTGATGTTCTGTAGCTGACAAAGCCATGACACATGCAGAATTAAGAAGCCATTAATTATAAAGCGGCCACTGAAGGGTAGAAGTCAGGTAATGAAATAACCTGTAACACCGTTTGTTCATAAGTTTAATAGTAAATGAACCAATGTCGAAATGAATTGCAATTTGCTGAACTGTCCATATCACATCGATAGTGAATTATCATGGTACTCTATTTGAGTCGATATGTCATGACCAATTAGCGCTAGTAACCGTCCAATGTGACATGGAATTTTAACTGTTACGACTAGAGATGTGATGTTTACCTTCCTTCACTATACAAAACTACATGATTCTAGATGTATACACATATGACAGAGATTTTTTTTCTCATAGAATGGTTTTCATCGTAATTGATGTTAATATTTGTCACAAATCTGGCTCATTCCATCAATCGTAAATGACTTCCAGTGGCCACGGTATCGTGTCAATTTTAAAGACAAATGCTGCCCGGTACACAGAAGCCACCGGGTGGCAGAAATCAGAACTCATCAGTTGCACTGTTTTAATGATTAACTCAGAAAGCCGAGTTTTAAGAGACAGGTAGGGGGCCCCAGAATTTTAAGATCACAAATTCCATGTTTCAGAGATGAGGCTGTTGAGTTCATCCCCAAATAACATCAAAATCAAAATATGAGAGATAAAGAAACATCATGAAATAGTGTACATATTCAAGATCACAGAGGTGTAATTGTTACCTGTGATATGGTCCTCATCTTTGTGATATTCAGGTTTGAAAAAAGTAGGTCATCTGAAAGTTCAACTTAGACACCTAGTGCACTCAATGTATTTCTATGAGGGTGACATTTTGGGTGACAGGTTTTCCTGCCCTTTTCAGCATGATGGTGTTCTCATTGTTCATTATTTAGTAGGGGGGAACTGAGGTGTTTCCATCTAAGGAGCAATGTACTGCATTGTATGAGCCAGCTACAACTGCCTAGTTCACTCATAACTCACCAGGAGGCACCACCTCTATAGAACAGTGCTGATGTCACCAACATCCTGACACCTACTGTAGATCATTATTTAGCAGCGGACACTGAAGTGTTTTTCATGAACAGGCATATTAACAGTTAAAGGGAAATGGGGTGGAGGGACAAGATGCAAGAAGTATTTCTTAAAATCAACAATGGACATGGGACTCCCCTGTCTAAGGAAATAATCATATACCTATGATTCCATAAAATTGCAGTGCATGCAATTTAAATCAGATTCATACAAAAAAAAAGGCTCCTTTCCGAGTTACCAGCGATAGCAATCGCTTCAGCACTCGTTTTTCCCACCCTAACTGGACCACTTTACCTGTGCATATTTTTCCAGATCATTTCTAACTACTATGGATACATCAAAGATATTTATATGCCATTTGAATTCCCATAAGACCCTATAGTTAAGGGGAAATTAATATTTTTGAAAAAAAATCACAACTTTTTCATTTCTACCGTGACCCCCTATTTTTCTTTTTTTTCTATCCAGAGAGTCTTGTAGAAAAATCAGCAGAGGGTCGGTATTTATGAAACATGGTATGAAAAACAGTTTTTACCATTCGTTTCTATAGTTAAGGCATTTTACACTTACATGGTCATACCATAAAAGTAATGACCGTGACAGGATTTGTTTTTTGCATTTACTATTGTTAGTGCATCAAACTAATATAGTCCAGAGTTATTTGAGATTATCTGCCGCAGAACCCGATCCTGACATCTGGTAGCATTTGTCTTTAAGCAACGTATAGAGTTAACATTACGCATATATATTTTTGTACAAACTGGGATCACTATATGAGCTTCCCTTCAATTCTAATGGTCCTTACTAAAAGAAAGAAAGAGAATTCAAGGTCGATAAGTCGTATTTGCAAAATATGATGAGCATCAATGACATTTCTTCATCACCAATGTTTATTTTGGAAGATATTGTATACATTGGAAGATATCGACAAAAAGTATGTGTAAGCTGTAAAATAAAAGATGATCCTTCCAATTATGATTATGGAGAGTTAGGATTTGTTTACTTGAGCTGTAACATATCGTAATTTTAAGGTATACCTCAGGCTTGTACATGTTAAATACTTGGTTGTTTTTTTGTGGTTTTTTTTTTGTCATTTTCTTTTTTGCCATTATTTGACTAAAGTATGTTCTTTTCTGTAGAGCGATTTCCTACCCTTCTTCAGATGCTTTCTTTGACTAAGAGTCACATCTGTTTTTGTTTTTTTTTGTGTCTGTCTCTTTTTCCTTTCAAATCATTCCCACTGGGAAAAATGATCACAATCAAAAATGCCCAGTGATCCCCCAGGTCCATTTTTAAGGTGTACTAACAAACTGCCAAATCTTGCTCTTCATATAAAAATTAACAGGGAATTGGTTCGACAAAAGAAAGGTGCATCTGCATTGAATGATGTAACCTGTGTTTACTAAAGGTCCGTAATGACATATGCACACAAGTTGAAAATTTCTGCCTCTTGGTAATGGATCTATCTGCTTTAGGACAGGAACCACAAGAGTTGTCATGAGAGCTTTCAACTCATATTTCTCAGGAATTGGTTTAGAATAGTTTGGTAATTGGCTTTTAACCATTGAAATCACATCTTGTTGTCATTTGCAAATGTTCAGATGAGGTTAAAGATAATTTGCTGCTTGTTGCATGATTGGCAAATTCTGAATCGTCGGCAGATTTGAGTATGCAAGGGTGGTTCTGTAGTGTAGTGGTCATCACGTTCACCTAACACGCATAGCTCCTGGGTTCGAAACCCGGCAGAACCTAAGGTTTTTAGGCACTGAAGATTCAATTACAAGTACTGCACCCGTGTCAGGCAGTTTGGCCTGCAAGTGACTCTGATTCTACTGTTGCTACATTTCTGTTTTTCTCTTTGATAAACAAATGTTTCTCCTGGGCTTAGTTTTAAGCACTAGCCAAACACAACTGGTTCTGTAGTGTAGTGGTTATCACGTTCGCCTCACACGCGAAAGGTCCTGGGTTCGAAACCCGGCAGAACCTACTGATGATAGATGCTCTCTTTTCCCAATGGAAATGACTTTCTCTGCTGGTGGTAGCAACCTGTGATAGACTGAGCCTACCAGCAGCAAGGAGTTGCAGGGAAACATAGGGACCTTCATCAAACACGCCACACCCAGTGAAATGCAGATGTGCAGCATCCATTCAGCATTGCTATATCTGCATTATATGATGTAATCTGTGTTTACTAAAGGTCCCTAATGACATATGCTCACAAGTTGAAAAATGCTGCCTCTTATTTAGTGCAGCATCCATTCAGCATTGCTATATCTGCATTATATGATGTAACCTGTGTTTACTAAAGGTCCCTAATGACATATGTACACAAGTTTAAAAATGCTGCCTCATATTTAGGGGTGAATCTGTTTAGGACAAGAACCACAAGAGTTGCCATGAGAGCTTTCAACTCATATTTCTCAGGCATTGGTGTAGAATAGTTTGGTACTTGGCTTTAGGCCATGGAATATCACATCTTGTCATCATTTGCAAATGTTCAGATGAGGTTAAAGATGATTTGCTGCTTGTTGCATGATTGGCAAATTCTGAATCATCGGCAGATTTGAGTATGCAAGGGTGGTTCTGTAGTGTAGTGGTCATCACGTTCGCCTAACACGCGAAAGGTCCTGGGTTCGAAACCCGGCAGAACCTAAGGTTTTTAGGCACTGAAGATTCAATTACAAGTGCTGCACCCGTGTCAGGCAGTTTGGCCTGCAAGTGACTCTGATTCTACTGTTGCTACATTTCTGTTTTTCTCTTTGATAAACAAATGTTTCTCCTGGGATTAATTTTAAGCACTAGCCAATCACAACTGGTTCTGTAGTGTAGTGGTTATCACGTTCGCCTCACACGCGAAAGGTCCTGGGTTCGAAACCCTGCAGAACCTACTGATGATAGATGCTATCTTTTCCCAATGGAAATGACTTTCTCTGTTGGTGGTAGCAACCTGTGATAGACTGAGCCTACCAGCAGCAAGGAGTTGCAGGGAAACATAGGGACCTTCATCAAACACGCCACACCCAGTGAAATGCAGATGTGCAGCATCCATTCAGCCTTGCTATATCTGCATTATATGATGTAATCTGTGTTTACTAAAGGTCCCTAATGACATACGCTCACAAGTTGAAAAATGCTGCCTCTTATTTAGTGCAGCATCCATTCAGCATTGCTATATCTGCATTATATGATGTAACCTGTGTTTACTAAAGGTCCCTAATGACATATGTACACAAGTTTAAAAATGCTGCCTCATATTTAGGGGTGAATCTGTTTAGGACAAGAACCACAAGAGTTGCCATGAGAGCTTTCAACTGATATTTCTCAGGCATTGGTGTAGAATAGTTTGGTACTTGGCTTTAGGCCATGGAATATCACATCTTGTCGTCATTTGCAAATGTTCAGATGAGGTTAAAGATAATTTGCTGCTTGTTGCATGATTGGCAAATTCTGAATCATCGGCAGATTTGAGTATGCAAGGGTGGTTCTGTAGTGTAGTGGTCATCACGTTCGCCTAACACGCGAAAGGTCCTGGGTTTGAAACCCGGCAGAACCTAAGGTTTTTAGGCACTGAAGATTCAATTACAAGTGCTGCACCCGTGTCAGGCAGTTTGGCCTGCAAGTGACTCTGATTCTACTGTTGCTACATTTCTGTTTTTCTCTTCGATAAACAAATGTTTCTCCTGGGCTTAGTTTTAAGCACTATCCAATCACAACTGGTTCTGTAGTGTAGTGGTTATCACGTTCGCCTCACACACGAAAGGACCTGGGTTCGAAACCCGGCAGAACCTACTGAAGATAGATGCTATCTTTTCCCAATGGAAATGACTTTCTCTGCTGGTGGTAGCAACCTGTGATAGACTGAGCCTACCAGCAGCAAGGAGTTGCAGGGAAACATAGGGACCTTCATCAAACATTCCACACCCAGTGAAATGCAGATGTGCAGCATCCATTCAGCATTGCTATATCTGCATTATATGATGTAATCTGTGTTTACTAAAGGTCCCTAATGACATATGCTCACAAGTTGAAAAATGCTGCCTCTTATTTAGTGCAGCATCCATTCAGCATTGCTATATCTGCATTATATGATGTAACCTGTGTTTACTAAAGGTCCCTAATGACATATGTACACAAGTTTAAAAATGCTGCCTCATATTTAGGGGTGAATCTGTTTAGGACAAGAACCACAAGAGTTGCCATGAGAGCTTTCAACTCATATTTCTCAGGCATTGGTGTAGAATAGTTTGGTACTTGGCTTTAGGCCATGGAATATCACATCTTGTCGTCATTTGCAAATGTTCAGATGAGGTTAAAGATAATTTGCTACTTGTTGCATAATTGGCAAATTCTGAATCGTCGGCAGATTTGAGTATGCAAGGGTGGTTCTGTAGTGTAGTGGTCATCACGTTCGCCTAACACGCAAAAGGTCCTGGGTTTGAAACCCGCCAGAACCTAAGGATTTAAGGCACTGAAGATTCAATTACAAGTGCTGCACCCGTGTCAGGCAGTTTGGCCTGCAAGTGACTCTGATTCTACTGTTGCTACATTTCTGTTTTTCTCTTTGATAAACAAATGTTTCTCCTGGGCTTAGTTTTAAGCACTAGCCAATCACAACTGGTTCTGTAGTGTAGTGGTTATCACGTTCGCCTAACACGCGAAAGGTCCTGGGTTCGAAACCCGGCAGAACCTACTGATGATAGATGCTATCTTTTCCCAATGGAAATGACTTTCTCTGCTGGTGGTAGCAACCTGTGATAGACTGAGCCTACCAGCAGCAAGGAGTTGCAGGGAAACATAGGGACCTTCATCAAACATTCCACACCCAGTGAAATGCAGATGTGCAGCATCCATTCAGCATTGCTATATCTGCATTATATGATGTAATCTGTGTTTACTATAGGTCCCTAATGACATATACCCTAATGACATATGCTCACAAGTTGAAAAATGCTGCCTCTTATTTAGTGCAGCATCCATTCAGCATTGCTATATCTGCATTATATGATGTAACCTGTGTTTACTAAAGGTCCCTAATGACATATGTACACAAGTTTAAAAATGCTGCCTCATATTTAGGGGTGAATCTGTTTAGGACAAGAACCAC
Source organism: Acholoe squamosa (assembly GCA_949317995.1). NCBI lineage: Eukaryota > Metazoa > Annelida > Polychaeta > Phyllodocida > Polynoidae > Acholoe > Acholoe squamosa. The sequence goes on from OX439042.1 coordinate 58,825,548, forward strand.
AAGAGTTGCCATGAGAGCTTTCAACTCATATTTCTCAGGCATTGGTGTAGAATAGTTTGGTACTTGGCTTTAGGCCATGGAATATCACATCTTGTCGTCATTTGCAAATGTTCAGATGAGGTTAAAGATAATTTGCTGCTTGTTGGTTGATTGGCAAATTCTGAATCGTCGGCAGATTTGAGTATGCAAGGGTGGTTCTGTAGTGTAGTGGTCATCACGTTCGCCTAACACGCGAAAGGTCCTGGGTTCGAAACCTGGCAGAACCTAAGGTTTTTAGGCACTGAAGATTCAATTACAAGTGCTGCACCCGTGTCAGGCAGTTTGGCCTGCAAGTGACTCTGATTCTACTGTTGCTACATTTCTGTTTTTCTCTTTGATAAACAAATGTTTCTCCTGGGCTTAGTTTTAAGCACTATCCAATCACAACTGGTTCTGTAGTGTAGTGGTTATCACGTTCGCCTCACACGCGAAAGGTCATGGGTTCGTAAACCCGGCAGAACCTACTGATGATAGATGCTATCTTTTCCCAATGGAAATGACTTTCTCTGTTGGTGGTAGCAACCTGTGATAGACTGAGCCTACCAGCAGCAAGGAGTTGCAGGGAAACATAGGGACCTTCATCAAACACGCCACACCCAGTGAAATGCAGATGTGCAGCATCCATTCAGCATTGCTATATCTGCATTATATGATGTAATCTGTGTTTACTAAAGGTCCCTAATGACATATGCTCACAAGTTGAAAAATGCTGCCTCTTATTTAGTGCAGCATCCATTCAGCATTGCTATATCTGCATTATATGATGTAACCTGTGTTTACTAAAGGTCCCTAATGACATATGTACACAAGTTTAAAAATGCTGCCTCATATTTAGGGGTGAATCTGTTTAGGACAAGAACCACAAGAGTTGCCATGAGAGCTTTCAACTCATATTTCTCAGGCATTGGTGTAGAATAGTTTGGTACTTGGCTTTAGGCCATGGAATATCACATCTTGTCGTCATTTGCAAATGTTCAGATGAGGTTAAAGATAATTTGCTGCTTGTTGCATGATTGGCAAATTCTGAATCGTCGGCAGATTTGAGTATGCAAGGGTGGTTCTGTAGTGTAGTGGTCATCACGTTCGCCTAACACGCGAAAGGTCCTGGGTTCGAAACCCGGCAGAACCTAAGGTTTTTAGGCACTGAAGATTCAATTACAAGTGCTGCACCCGTGTCAGGCAGTTTGGCCTGCAAGTGACTCTGATTCTACTGTTGCTACATTTCTGTTTTTCTCTTTGATAAACAAATGTTTCTCCTGGGCTTAGTTTTAAGCACTAGCCAATCACAACTGGTTCTGTAGTGTAGTGGTTATCACGTTCGCCTAACACGCGAAAGGTCCTGGGTTCGAAACCCGGCAGAACCTACTGATGATAGATGCTATCTTTTCCCAATGGAAATGACTTTCTCTGCTGGTGGTAGCAACCTGTGATAGACTGAGCCTACCAGCAGCAAGGAGTTGCAGGGAAACATAGGGACCTTCATCAAACATTCCACACCCAGTGAAATGCAGATGTGCAGCATCCATTCAGCATTGCTATATCTACATTATATGATGTAATCTGTGTTTACTATAGGTCCCTAATGACATATACCCTAATGACATATGCTCACAAGTTGAAAAATGCTGCCTCTTATTTAGTGCAGCATCCATTCAGCATTGCTATATCTGCATTATATGATGTAACCTGTGTTTACTAAAGGTCCCTAATGACATATGTACACAAGTTTAAAAATGCTGCCTCATATTTAGGGGTGAATCTGTTTAGGACAAGAACCACAAGAGTTGCCATGAGAGCTTTCAACTCATATTTCTCAGGCATTGGTGTAGAATAGTTTGGTACTTGGCTTTAGGCCATGGAATATCACATCTTGTCGTCATTTGCAAATGTTCAGATGAGGTTAAAGATAATTTGCTACTTGTTGCATGATTGGCAAATTCTGAATCGTCGGCAGATTTGAGTATGCAAGGGTGGTTCTGTAGTGTAGTGGTCATCACGTTCGCCTAACACGCAAAAGGTCCTGGGTTTGAAACCCGCCAGAACCTAAGGATTTAAGGCACTGAAGATTCAATTACAAGTGCTGCACCCGTGTCAGGCAGTTTGGCCTGCAAGTGACTCTGATTCTACTGTTGCTACATTTCTGTTTTTCTCTTTGATAAACAAATGTTTCTCCTGGGCTTAGTTTTAAGCACTAGCCAATCACAACTGGTTCTGTAGTGTAGTGGTTATCACGTTCGCCTAACACGCGAAAGGTCCTGGGTTCGAAACCCGGCAGAACCTACTGATGATAGATGCTATCTTTTCCCAATGGAAATGACTTTCTCTGCTGGTGGTAGCAACCTGTGATAGACTGAGCCTACCAGCAGCAAGGAGTTGCAGGGAAACATAGGGACCTTCATCAAACATTCCACACCCAGTGAAATGCAGATGTGCAGCATCCATTCAGCATTGCTATATCTGCATTATATGATGTAATCTGTGTTTACTATAGGTCCCTAATGACATATACCCTAATGACATATGCTCACAAGTTGAAAAATGCTGCCTCTTATTTAGTGCAGCATCCATTCAGCATTGCTATATCTGCATTATATGATGTAACCTGTGTTTACTAAAGGTCCCTAATGACATATGTACACAAGTTTAAAAATGCTGCCTCATATTTAGGGGTGAATCTGTTTAGGACAAGAACCACAAGAGTTGCCATGAGAGCTTTCAACTCATATTTCTCAGGCATTGGTGTAGAATAGTTTGGTACTTGGCTTTAGGCCATGGAATATCACATCTTGTCGTCATTTGCAAATGTTCAGATGAGGTTAAAGATAATTTGCTGCTTGTTGGTTGATTGGCAAATTCTGAATCGTCGGCAGATTTGAGTATGCAAGGGTGGTTCTGTAGTGTAGTGGTCATCACGTTCGCCTAACACGCGAAAGGTCCTGGGTTCGAAACCTGGCAGAACCTAAGGTTTTTAGGCACTGAAGATTCAATTACAAGTGCTGCACCCGTGTCAGGCAGTTTGGCCTGCAAGTGACTCTGATTCTACTGTTGCTACATTTCTGTTTTTCTCTTTGATAAACAAATGTTTCTCCTGGGCTTAGTTTTAAGCACTATCCAATCACAACTGGTTCTGTAGTGTAGTGGTTATCACGTTCGCCTCACACGCGAAAGGTCATGGGTTCGTAAACCCGGCAGAACCTACTGATGATAGATGCTATCTTTTCCCAATGGAAATGACTTTCTCTGTTGGTGGTAGCAACCTGTGATAGACTGAGCCTACCAGCAGCAAGGAGTTGCAGGGAAACATAGGGACCTTCATCAAACACGCCACACCCAGTGAAATGCAGATGTGCAGCATCCATTCAGCATTGCTATATCTGCATTATATGATGTAATCTGTGTTTACTAAAGGTCCCTAATGACATATGCTCACAAGTTGAAAAATGCTGCCTCTTATTTAGTGCAGCATCCATTCAGCATTGCTATATCTGCATTATATGATGTAACCTGTGTTTACTAAAGGTCCCTAATGACATATGTACACAAGTTTAAAAATGCTGCCTCATATTTAGGGGTGAATCTGTTTAGGACAAGAACCACAAGAGTTGCCATGAGAGCTTTCAACTGATATTTCTCAGGCATTGGTGTAGAATAGTTTGGTACTTGGCTTTAGGCCATGGAATATCACATCTTGTCGTCATTTGCAAATGTTCAGATGAGGTTAAAGATAATTTGCTGCTTGTTGCATGATTGGCAAATTCTGAATCGTCGGCAGATTTGAGTATGCAAGGGTGGTTCTGTAGTGTAGTGGTCATCACGTTCGCCTAACACGCGAAAGGTCCTGGGTTCGAAACCCGGCAGAACCTAAGGTTTTTAGGCACTGAAGATTCAATTACAAGTGCTGCACCCGTGTCAGGCAGTTTGGCCTGCAAGTGACTCTGATTCTACTGTTGCTACATTTCTGTTTTTCTCTTTGGTAAACAAATGTTTCTCCTGGGCTTAGTTTTAAGCACTAGCCAATCACAACTGGTTCTGTAGTGTAGTGGTTATCACGTTCGCCTCACACGCGAAAGGTCCTGGGTTCGAAACCCGGCAGAACCTACTGATGATAGATGCTATCTTTTCCCAATGGAAATGACTTTCTCTGTTGGTGGTAGCAACCTGTGATAGACTGAGCCTACCAGCAGCAAGGAGTTGCAGGGAAACATAGGGACCTTCATCAAACACGCCACACCCAGTGAAATGCAGATGTGCAGCATCCATTCAGCATTGCTATATCTGCATTATATGATGTAATCTGTGTTTACTAAAGGTCCCTAATGACATATGCTCACAAGTTGAAAAATGCTGCCTCTTATTTAGTGCAGCATCCATTCAGCATTGCTATATCTGCATTATATGATGTAACCTGTGTTTACTAAAGGTCCCTAATGACATATGTACACAAGTTTAAAAATGCTGCCTCATATTTAGGGGTGAATCTGTTTAGGACAAGAACCACAAGAGTTGCCATGAGAGCTTTCAACTCATATTTCTCAGGCATTGGTGTAGAATAGTTTGGTACTTGGCTTTAGGCCATGGAATATCACATCTTGTCGTCATTTGCAAATGTTCAGATGAGGTTAAAGATAATTTGCTGCTTGTTGGTTGATTGGCAAATTCTGAATCGTCGGCAGATTTGAGTATGCAAGGGTGGTTCTGTAGTGTAGTGGTCATCAAGTTCGCCTAACACGCGAAATGTCCTTGGTTCGAAACCCGGCAGAACCTAAGGTTTTTAGGCACTGAAGATTCAATTACAAGTGCTGCACCCGTGTCAGGCAGTTTGGCCTGCAAGTGACTCTGATTCTACTGTTGCTACATTTCTGTTTTTCTCTTTGATAAACAAATGTTTCTCCTGGGCTTAGTTTTAAGCACTATCCAATCACAACTGGTACTGTAGTGTAGTGGTTATCACGTTCGCCTCACACGCGAAAGGTCCTGGGTTCGAAACCAGGTAGAACCTACTGATGATAGATGCTATCTTTTCCCAACGGAAATGACTTTCTCTGCTGGTGGTAGCAACCTGTGATAGACTGAACCTACCAGCAGCAAGGAGTTGCAGGGAAACATAGGGACCTTCATGAAACACGCCATACCCAGTGAAATGCAGATGTGCAGCATCCTTTCAGCATTGCTATATCTGCATTATATGATGTAACCTGTGTTTACTAAAGGTCCCTAATGACATATGTACACAAGTTTAAAAATGCTGCCTCATATTTAGGGGTGAATCTGTTTAGGACAAGAACCACAAGAGTTGCCATGAGAGCTTTCAACTCATATTTCTCAGGCATTGGTGTAGAATAGTTTGGTACTTGGCTTTAGGCCATGGAATATCACATCTTGTCGTCATTTGCAAATGTTCAGATGAGGTTAAAGATGATTTGCTGCTTGTTGCATGATTGGCAAATTCTGAATCGTCGGCAGATTTGAGTATGCAAGGGTGGTTCTGTAGTGTAGTGGTCATCACGTTCGCCTAACACGCGAAAGGTCCTGGGTTCGAAACCCGGCAGAACCTAAGGTTTTTAGGCACTGAAGATTCAATTACAAGTGCTGCACCCGTGTCAGGCAGTTTGGCCTGCAAGTGACTCTGATTCTACTGTTGCTACATTTCTGTTTTTCTCTTTGATAAACAAATGTTTCTCCTGGGCTTAGTTTTAAGCACTATCCAATCACAACTGGTACTGTAGTGTAGTGGTTATCACGTTCGCCTCACACGCGAAAGGTCCTGGGTTCGAAACCAGGTAGAACCTACTGATGATAGATGCTATCTTTTCCCAACGGAAATGACTTTCTCTGCTGGTGGTAGCAACCTGTGATAGACTGAACCTACCAGCAGCAAGGAGTTGCAGGGAAACATAGGGACCTTCATGAAACACGCCATACCCAGTGAAATGCAGATGTGCAGCATCCTTTCAGCATTGCTATATCTGCATTATATGATGTAACCTGTGTTTACTAAAGGTCCCTAATGACATATGTACACAAGTTGAAAAATGCTGCCTCATATTTAGGGGTGAATCTGTTTAGGACAAGAACCACAAGAGTTGCCATGAGAGCTTTCAACTCATATTTCTCAGGCATTGGTGTAGAATAGTTTGGTACTTGGCTTTAGGCCATGGAATATCACATCTTGTCGTCATTTGCAAATGTTCAGATGAGGTTAAAGATGATTTGCTGCTTGTTGGTTGATTGGCAAATTCTGAATCGTCGGCAGATTTGAGTATGCAAGGGTGGTTCTGTAGTGTAGTGGTCATCACGTTCGCCTAACACGCGAAAGGTCCTGGGTTCGAAACCTGGCAGAACCTAAGGTTTTTAGGCACTGAAGATTCAATTACAAGTGCTGCACCCGTGTCAGGCAGTTTGGCCTGCAAGTGACTCTGATTCTACTGTTGCTACATTTCTGTTTTTCTCTTTGATAAACAAATGTTTCTCCTGGGCTTAGTTTTAAGCACTATCCAATCACAACTGGTTCTGTAGTGTAGTGGTTATCACGTTCGCCTCACACGCGAAAGGTCATGGGTTCGTAAACCCGGCAGAACCTACTGATGATAGATGCTATCTTTTCCCAATGGAAATGACTTTCTCTGTTGGTGGTAGCAACCTGTGATAGACTGAGCCTACCAGCAGCAAGGAGTTGCAGGGAAACATAGGGACCTTCATCAAACACGCCACACCCAGTGAAATGCAGATGTGCAGCATCCATTCAGCATTGCTATATCTGCATTATATGATGTAATCTGTGTTTACTAAAGGTCCCTAATGACATATGCTCACAAGTTGAAAAATGCTGCCTCTTATTTAGTGCAGCATCCATTCAGCATTGCTATATCTGCATTATATGATGTAACCTGTGTTTACTAAAGGTCCCTAATGACATATGTACACAAGTTTAAAAATGCTGCCTCATATTTAGGGGTGAATCTGTTTAGGACAAGAACCACAAGAGTTGCCATGAGAGCTTTCAACTGATATTTCTCAGGCATTGGTGTAGAATAGTTTGGTACTTGGCTTTAGGCCATGGAATATCACATCTTGTCGTCATTTGCAAATGTTCAGATGAGGTTAAAGATAATTTGCTGCTTGTTGCATGATTGGCAAATTCTGAATCGTCGGCAGATTTGAGTATGCAAGGGTGGTTCTGTAGTGTAGTGGTCATCACGTTCGCCTAACACGCGAAAGGTCCTGGGTTCGAAACCCGGCAGAACCTAAGGTTTTTAGGCACTGAAGATTCAATTACAAGTGCTGCACCCGTGTCAGGCAGTTTGGCCTGCAAGTGACTCTGATTCTACTGTTGCTACATTTCTGTTTTTCTCTTTGATAAACACATGTTTCTCCTGGGCTTAGTTTTAAGCACTATCCAATCACAACTGGTTCTGTAGTGTAGTGGTTATCACGTTCGCCTCACACGCGAAAGGTCCTGGTTTCGAAACCCGGCAGAACCTACTGATGATAGATGCTATCTTTTCCCAATGGAAATGACTTTCTCTGTTGGTGGTAGCAACCTGTGATAGACTGAGCCTACCAGCAGCAAGGAGTTGCAGGGAAACATAGGGACCTTCATCAAACACGCCACACCCAGTGAAATGCAGATGTGCAGCATCCATTCAGCATTGCTATATCTGCATTATATGATGTAATCTGTGTTTACTAAAGGTCCCTAATGACATATGCTCACAAGTTGAAAAATGCTGCCTCTTATTTAGTGCAGCATCCATTCAGCATTGCTATATCTGCATTATATGATGTAACCTGTGTTTACTAAAGGTCCCTAATGACATATGTACACAAGTTTAAAAATGCTGCCTCATATTTAGGGGTGAATCTGTTTAGGACAAGAACCACAAGAGTTGCCATGAGAGCTTTCAACTGATATTTCTCAGGCATTGGTGTAGAATAGTTTGGTACTTGGCTTTAGGCCATGGAATATCACATCTTGTCGTCATTTGCAAATGTTCAGATGAGGTTAAAGATAATTTGCTGCTTGTTGGTTGATTGGCAAATTCTGAATCGTCGGCAGATTTGAGTATGCAAGGGTGGTTCTGTAGTGTAGTGGTCATCACGTTCGCCTAACACGCGAAAGGTCCTGGGTTCGAAACCCGGCAGAACCTAAGGTTTTTAGGCACTGAAGATTCAATTACAAGTGCTGCACCCGTGTCAGGCAGTTTGGCCTGCAAGTGACTCTGATTCTACTGTTGCTACATTTCTGTTTTTCTCTTTGATAAACAAATGTTTCTCCTGGGCTTAGTTTTAAGCACTATCCAATCACAACTGGTTCTGTAGTGTAGTGGTTATCACGTTTGCCTCACACGCGAAAGGTCCTGGGTTCGAAACCCGGCAGAACCTACTGATGATAGATGCTATCTTTTCCCAATGGAAATGACTTTCTCTGTTGGTGGTAGCAACCTGTGATAGACTGAGCCTACCAGCAGCAAGGAGTTGCAGGGAAACATAGGGACCTTCATCAAACACGCCACACCCAGTGAAATGCAGATGTGCAGCATCCATTCAGCATTGCTATATCTGCATTATATGATGTAATCTGTGTTTACTAAAGGTCCCTAATGACATATGCTCACAAGTTGAAAAATGCTGCCTCTTATTTAGTGCAGCATCCATACAGCATTGCTATATCTGCATTATATGATGTAACCTGTGTTTACTAAAGGTCCCTAATGACATATGTACACAAGTTTAAAAATGCTGCCTCATATTTAGGGGTGAATCTGTTTAGGACAAGAACCACAAGAGTTGCCATGAGAGCTTTCAACTGATATTTCTCAGGCATTGGTGTAGAATAGTTTGGTACTTGGCTTTAGGCCATGGAATATCACATCTTGTCGTCATTTGCAAATGTTCAGATGAGGTTAAAGATAATTTGCTTCTTATTGGTTGATTGGCAAATTCTGAATCGTCGGCAGATTTGAGTATGCAAGGGTGGTTCTGTAGTGTAGTGGTCATCACGTTCGCCTAACACGCGAAAGGTCCTGGGTTCGAAACCCGGCAGAACCTAAGGTTTTTAGGCACTGAAGATTCAATTACAAGTGCTGCACCCGTGTCAGGCAGTTTGGCCTGCAAGTGACTCTGATTCTACTGTTGCTACATTTCTGTTTTTCTCTTTGATAAACAAATGTTTCTCCTGGGCTTAGTTTTAAGCACTATCCAATCACAACTGGTTCTGTAGTGTAGTGGTTATCACGTTCGCCTCACACGCGAAAGGTCCTGGGTTCGAAACCCTGCAGAACCTACTGATGATAGATGCTATCTTTTCCCAATGGAAATGACTTTCTCTGTTGGTGGTAGCAACCTGTGATAGACTGAGCCTACCAGCAGCAAGGAGTTGCAGGGAAACATAGGGACCTTCATCAAACACGCCACACCCAGTGAAATGCAGATGTGCAGCATCCATTCAGCATTGCTATATCTGCATTATATGATGTAATCTGTGTTTACTAAAGGTCCCTAATGACATATGCTCACAAGTTGAAAAATGCTGCCTCTTATTTAGTGCAGCATCCATTCAGCATTGCTATATCTGCATTATATGATGTAACCTGTGTTTACTAAAGGTCCCTAATGACATATGTACACAAGTTTAAAAATGCTGCCTCATATTTAGGGGTGAATCTGTTTAGGACAAGAACCACAAGAGTTGCCATGAGAGCTTTCAACTGATATTTCTCAGGCATTGGTGTAGAATAGTTTGGTACTTGGCTTTAGGCCATGGAATATCACATCTTGTCGTCATTTGAAAATGTTCAGATGAGGTTAAAGATAATTTGCTGCTTGTTGCATGATTGGCAAATTCTGAATCGTCGGCAGATTTGAGTATGCAAGGGTGGTTCTGTAGTGTAGTGGTCATCACGTTCGCCTAACACGCGAAAGGTCCTGGGTTCGAAACCCGGCAGAACCTAAAGTTTTTAGGCACTGAAGATTCAATTACAAGTGCTGCACCCGTGTCAGGCAGTTTGGCCTGCAAGTGACTCTGATTCTACTGTTGCTACATTTCTGTTTTTCTCTTTGATAAACAAATGTTTCTCCTGGGCTTAGTTTTAAGCACTATCCAATCACAACTGGTTCTGTAGTGTAGTGGTTATCACGTTCGCCTCACACGCGAAAGGTCCTGGGTTCGAAACCCGGCAGAACCTACTGATGATAGATGCTATCTTTTCCCAATGGAAATGACTTTCTCTGTTGGTGGTAGCAACCTGTGATAGACTGAGCCTACCAGCAGCAAGGAGTTGCAGGCAAACATAGGGACCTTCACCAAACACTCCACACCCAGTGAAATGCAGATGTGCAGCATCCATTCAGCATTGCTATATCTGCATTATATGATGTAATCTGTGTTTACTAAAGGTCCCTAATGACATATGCTCACAAGTTGAAAAATGCTGCCTCTTATTTAGTGCAGCATCCATTCAGCATTGCTATATCTGCATTATATGATGTAACCTGTGTTTACTAAAGGTCCCTAATGACATATGTACACAAGTTTAAAAATGCTGCCTCATATTTAGGGGTGAATCTGTTTAGGACAAGAACCACAAGAGTTGCCATGAGAGCTTTCAACTGATATTTCTCAGGCATTGGTGTAGAATAGTTTGGTACTTGGCTTTAGGCCATGGAATATCACATCTTGTCGTCATTTGAAAATGTTCAGATGAGGTTAAAGATAATTTGCTGCTTGTTGCATGATTGGCAAATTCTGAATCGTCGGCAGATTTGAGTATGCAAGGGTGGTTCTGTAGTGTAGTGGTCATCACGTTCGCCTAACACGCGAAAGGTCCTGGGTTCGAAACCCGGCAGAACCTAAGGTTTTTAGGCACTGAAGATTCAATTACAAGTGCTGCACCCGTGTCAGGCAGTTTGGCCTGCAAGTGACTCTGATTCTACTGTTGCTACATTTCTGTTTTTCTCTTTGATAAACAAATGTTTCTCCTGGGCTTAGTTTTAAGCACTATCCAATCACAACTGGTTCTGTAGTGTAGTGGTTATCACGTTCGCCTCACACGCGAAAGGTCCTGGGTTCGAAACCCTGCAGAACCTACTGATGATAGATGCTATCTTTTCCCAATGGAAATGACTTTCTCTGTTGGTGGTAGCAACCTGTGATAGACTGAGCCTACCAGCAGCAAGGAGTTGCAGGGAAACATAGGGACCTTCATCAAACACGCCACACCCAGTGAAATGCAGATGTGCAGCATCATTTTAGCATTGCTATATCTGCATTATATGATGTAATCTGTGTTTACTAAAGGTCCCTAATGACATATGCTCACAAGTTGAAAAATGCTGCCTCTTATTTAGTGCAGCATCCATTCAGCATTGCTATATCTGCATTATATGATGTAACCTGTGTTTACTAAAGGTCCCTAATGACATATGTACACAAGTTTAAAAATGCTGCCTCATATTTAGGGGTGAATCTGTTTAAGACAAGAACCACAAGAGTTGCCATGAGAGCTTTCAACTGATATTTCTCAGGCATTGGTGTAGAATAGTTTGGTACTTGGCTTTAGGCCATGGAATATCACATCTTGTCGTCATTTGCAAATGTTCAGATGAGGTTAAAGATAATTTGCTGCTTGTTGCATGATTGGCAAATTCTGAATCGTCGGCAGATTTGAGTATGCAAGGGTGGTTCTGTAGTGTAGTGGTCATCACGTTCGCCTAACACGTGAAAGGTCCTGGGTTCGAAACCCGGCAGAACCTAAGGTTTTTAGGCACTGAAGATTCAATTACAAGTGCTGCACCCGTGTCAGGCAGTTTGGCCTGCAAGTGACTCTGATTCTACTGTTGCTACATTTCTGTTTTTCTCTTTGATAAACAAATGTTTCTCCTGGGCTTAGTTTTAAGCACTATCCAATCACAACTGGTTCTGTAGTGTAGTGGTTATCACGTTCGCCTCACACGCGAAAGGTCCTGGGTTCGAAACCTGGCAGAACCTACTGATGATAGATGCTATCTTTTCCCAATGGAAATGACTTTCTCTGTTGGTGGTAGCAACCTGTGATAGACTGAGCCTACCAGCAGCAAGGAGTTGCAGGGAAACATAGGGACCTTCATCAAACACGCCACACCCAGTGAAATGCAGATGTGCAGCATCCATTCAGCATTGCTATATCTGCATTATATGATGTAATCTGTGTTTACTAAAGGTCCCTAATGACATATGCTCACAAGTTGAAAAATGCTGCCTCTTATTTAGTGCAGCATCCATTCAGCATTGCTATATCTGCATTATATGATGTAACCTGTGTTTACTAAAGGTCCCTAATGACATATGTACACAAGTTTAAAAATGCTGCCTCATATTTAGGGGTGAATCTGTTTAGGACAAGAACCACAAGAGTTGCCATGAGAGCTTTCAACTGATATTTCTCAGGCATTGGTGTAGAATAGTTTGGTACTTGGCTTTAGGCCATGGAATATCACATCTTGTCGTCATTTGAAAATGTTCAGATGAGGTTAAAGATAATTTGCTGCTTGTTGCATGATTGGCAAATTCTGAATCGTCGGCAGATTTGAGTATGCAAGGGTGGTTCTGTAGTGTAGTGGTCATCACGTTCGCCTAACACGCGAAAGGTCCTGGGTTCGAAACCCGGCAGAACCTAAAGTTTTTAGGCACTGAAGATTCAATTACAAGTGCTGCACCCGTGTCAGGCAGTTTGGCCTGCAAGTGACTCTGATTCTACTGTTGCTACATTTCTGTTTTTCTCTTTGATAAACAAATGTTTCTCCTGGGCTTAGTTTTAAGCACTATCCAATCACAACTGGTTCTGTAGTGTAGTGGTTATCACGTTCGCCTCACACGCGAAAGGTCCTGGGTTCGAAACCCGGCAGAACCTACTGATGATAGATGCTATCTTTTCCCAATGGAAATGACTTTCTCTGTTGGTGGTAGCAACCTGTGATAGACTGAGCCTACCAGCAGCAAGGAGTTGAAGGGAAACATAGGGACCTTCATCAAACACGCCACACCCAGTGAAATGCAGATGTGCAGCATCCATTCAGCATTGCTATATCTGCATTATATGATGTAATCTGTGTTTACTAAAGGTCCCTAATGACATATGCTCACAAGTTGAAAAATGCTGCCTCTTATTTAGTGCAGCATCCATTCAGCATTGCTATATCTGCATTATATGATGTAACCTGTGTTTACTAAAGGTCCCTAATGACATATGTACACAAGTTTAAAAATGCTGCCTCATATTTAGGGGTGAATCTGTTTAGGACAAGAACCACAAGAGTTGCCATGAGAGCTTTCAACTGATATTTCTCAGGCATTGGTGTAGAATAGTTTGGTACTTGGCTTTAGGCCATGGAATATCACATCTTGTCGTCATTTGCAAATGTTCAGATGAGGTTAAAGATAATTTGCTGCTTGTTGCATGATTGGCAAATTCTGAATCGTCGGCAGATTTGAGTATGCAAGGGTGGTTCTGTAGTATAGTGGTCATCACGTTCGCCTAACACGCGAAAGGTCCTGGGTTCGAAACCCGGCAGAACCTAAGGTTTTTAGGCACTGAAGATTCAATTACAAGTGCTGCACCCGTGTCAGGCAGTTTGGCCTGCAAGTGACTCTGATTCTACTGTTGCTACATTTCTGTTTTTCTCTTTGATAAACAAATGTTTCTCCTGGGCTTAGTTTTAAGCACTATCCAATCACAACTGGTTCTGTAGTGTAGTGGTTATCACGTTCGCCTCACACGCGAAAGGTCCTGGGTTCGAAACCCGGCAGAACCTACTGATGATAGATGCTATCTTTTCCCAATGGAAATGACTTTCTCTGTTGGTGGTAGCAACCTGTGATAGACTGAGCCTACCAGCAGCAAGGAGTTGCAGGGAAACATAGGGACCTTCATCAAACACGCCACACCCAGTGAAATGCAGATGTGCAGCATCCATTCAGCATTGCTATATCTGCATTATATGATGTAATCTGTGTTTACTAAAGGTCCCTAATGACATATGCTCACAAGTTGAAAAATGCTGCCTCTTATTTAGTGCAGCATCCATTCAGCATTGCTATATCTGCATTATATGATGTAACCTGTGTTTACTAAAGGTCCCTAATGACATATGTACACAAGTTTAAAAATGCTGCCTCATATTTAGGGGTGAATCTGTTTAGGACAAGAACCACAAGAGTTGCCATGAGAGCTTTCAACTGATATTTCTCAGGCATTGGTGTAGAATAGTTTGGTACTTGGCTTTAGGCCATGGAATATCACATCTTGTCGTCATTTGCAAATGTTCAGATGAGGTTAAAGATAATTTGCTGCTTGTTGCATGATTGGCAAATTCTGAATCGTCGGCAGATTTGAGTATGCAAGGGTGGTTCTGTAGTGTAGTGGTCATCACGTTCGCCTAACACGCGAAAGGTCCTGGGTTCGAAACCCGGCAGAACCTAAGGTTTTTAGGCACTGAAGATTCAATTACAAGTGCTGCACCCGTGTCAGGCAGTTTGGCCTGCAAGTGACTCTGATTCTACTGTTGCTACATTTCTGTTTTTCTCTTTGATAAACAAATGTTTCTCCTGGGCTTAGTTTTAAGCACTATCCAATCACAACTGGTTCTGTAGTGTAGTGGTTATCACGTTCGCCTCACACGCGAAAGGTCCTGGGTTCGAAACCCGGCAGAACCTACTGATGATAGATGCTATCTTTTCCCAATGGAAATGACTTTCTCTGTTGGTGGTAGCAACCTGTGATAGACTGAGCCTACCAGCAGCAAGGAGTTGCAGGGAAACATAGGGACCTTCATCAAACACGCCACACCCAGTGAAATGCAGATGTGCAGCATCCATTCAGCATTGCTATATCTGCATTATATGATGTAATCTGTGTTTACTAAAGGTCCCTAATGACATATGCTCACAAGTTGAAAAATGCTGCCTCTTATTTAGTGCAGCATCCATTCAGCATTGCTATATCTGCATTATATGATGTAACCTGTGTTTACTAAAGGTCCCTAATGACATATGTACACAAGTTTAAAAATGCTGCCTCATATTTAGGGGTGAATCTGTTTAGGACAAGAACCACAAGAGTTGCCATGAGAGCTTTCAACTGATATTTCTCAGGCATTGGTGTAGAATAGTTTGGTACTTGGCTTTAGGCCATGGAATATCACATCTTGTCGTCATTTGCAAATGTTCAGATGAGGTTAAAGATAATTTGCTGCTTGTTGCATGATTGGCAAATTCTGAATCGTCGGCAGATTTGAGTATGCAAGGGTGGTTCTGTAGTATAGTGGTCATCACGTTCGCCTAACACGCGAAAGGTCCTGGGTTCGAAACCCGGCAGAACCTAAGGTTTTTAGGCACTGAAGATTCAATTACAAGTGCTGCACCCGTGTCAGGCAGTTTGGCCTGCAAGTGACTCTGATTCTACTGTTGCTACATTTCTGTTTTTCTCTTTGATAAACAAATGTTTCTCCTGGGCTTAGTTTTAAGCACTATCCAATCACAACTGGTTCTGTAGTGTAGTGGTTATCACGTTCGCCTCACACGCGAAAGGTCCTGGGTTCGAAACCCGGCAGAACCTACTGATGATAGATGCTATCTTTTCCCAATGGAAATGACTTTCTCTGTTGGTGGTAGCAACCTGTGATAGACTGAGCCTACCAGCAGCAAGGAGTTGCAGGGAAACATAGGGACCTTCATCAAACACGCCACACCCAGTGAAATGCAGATGTGCAGCATCCATTCAGCATTGCTATATCTGCATTATATGATGTAATCTGTGTTTACTAAAGGTCCCTAATGACATATGCTCACAAGTTGAAAAATGCTGCCTCTTATTTAGTGCAGCATCCATTCAGCATTGCTATATCTGCATTATATGATGTAACCTGTGTTTACTAAAGGTCCCTAATGACATATGTACACAAGTTTAAAAATGCTGCCTCATATTTAGGGGTGAATCTGTTTAGGACAAGAACCACAAGAGTTGCCATGAGAGCTTTCAACTGATATTTCTCAGGCATTGGTGTAGAATAGTTTGGTACTTGGCTTTAGGCCATGGAATATCACATCTTGTCGTCATTTGCAAATGTTCAGATGAGGTTAAAGATAATTTGCTGCTTGTTGCATGATTGGCAAATTCTGAATCGTCGGCAGATTTGAGTATGCAAGGGTGGTTCTGTAGTGTAGTGGTCATCACGTTCGCCTAACACGCGAAAGGTCCTGGGTTCGAAACCCGGCAGAACCTAAGGTTTTTAGGCACTGAAGATTCAATTACAAGTGCTGCACCCGTGTCAGGCAGTTTGGCCTGCAAGTGACTCTGATTCTACTGTTGCTACATTTCTGTTTTTCTCTTTGATAAACAAATGTTTCTCCTGGGCTTAGTTTTAAGCACTATCCAATCACAACTGGTTCTGTAGTGTAGTGGTTATCACTTTCGCCTCACACGCGAAAGGTCCTGGGTTCGAAACCCGGCAGAACCTACTGATGATAGATGCTATCTTTTCCCAATGGAAATGACTTTCTCTGTTGGTGGTAGCAACCTGTGATAGACTGAGCCTACCAGCAGCAAGGAGTTGCAGGGAAACATAGGGACCTTCATCAAACACGCCACACCCAGTGAAATGCAGATGTGCAGCATCCATTCAGCATTGCTATATCTGCATTATATGATGTAATCTGTGTTTACTAAAGGTCCCTAATGACATATGCTCACAAGTTGAAAAATGCTGCCTCTTATTTAGTGCAGCATCCATTCAGCATTGCTATATCTGCATTATATGATGTAACCTGTGTTTACTAAAGGTCCCTAATGACATATGTACACAAGTTTAAAAATGCTGCCTCATATTTAGGGGTGAATCTGTTTAGGACAAGAACCACAAGAGTTGCCATGAGAGCTTTCAACTGATATTTCTCAGGCATTGGTGTAGAATAGTTTGGTACTTGGCTTTAGGCCATGGAATATCACATCTTGTCGTCATTTGCAAATGTTCAGATGAGGTTAAAGATAATTTGCTGCTTGTTGCATGATTGGCAAATTCTGAATCGTCGGCAGATTTGAGTATGCAAGGGTGGTTCTGTAGTGTAGTGGTCATCACGTTCGCCTAACACGCGAAAGGTCCTGGGTTCGAAACCCGGCAGAACCTAAGGTTTTTAGGCACTGAAGATTCAATTACAAGTGCTGCACCCGTGTCAGGCAGTTTGGCCTGCAAGTGACTCTGATTCTACTGTTGCTACATTTCTGTTTTTCTCTTTGATAAACAAATGTTTCTCCTGGGCTTAGTTTTAAGCACTATCCAATCACAACTGGTTCTGTAGTGTAGTGGTTATCACGTTCGCCTCACACGCGAAAGGTCCTGGGTTCGAAACCCGGCAGAACCTACTGATGATAGATGCTATCTTTTCCCAATGGAAATGACTTTCTCTGTTGGTGGTAGCAACCTGTGATAGACTGAGCCTACCAGCAGCAAGGAGTTGCAGGGAAACATAGGGACCTTCATCAAACACGCCACACCCAGTGAAATGCAGATGTGCAGCATCCATTCAGCATTGCTATATCTGCATTATATGATGTAATCTGTGTTTACTAAAGGTCCCTAATGACATATGCTCACAAGTTGAAAAATGCTGCCTCTTATTTAGTGCAGCATCCATTCAGCATTGCTATATCTGCATTATATGATGTAACCTGTGTTTACTAAAGGTCCCTAATGACATATGTACACAAGTTTAAAAATGCTGCCTCATATTTAGGGGTGAATCTGTTTAGGACAAGAACCACAAGAGTTGCCATGAGAGCTTTCAACTGATATTTCTCAGGCATTGGTGTAGAATAGTTTGGTACTTGGCTTTAGGCCATGGAATATCACATCTTGTCGTCATTTGCAAATGTTCAGATGAGGTTAAAGATAATTTGCTGCTTGTTGCATGATTGGCAAATTCTGAATCGTCGGCAGATTTGAGTATGCAAGGGTGGTTCTGTAGTGTAGTGGTCATCACGTTCGCCTAACACGCGAAAGGTCCTGGGTTCGAAACCCGGCAGAACCTAAGGTTTTTAGGCACTGAAGATTCAATTACAAGTGCTGCACCCGTGTCAGGCAGTTTGGCCTGCAAGTGACTCTGATTCTACTGTTGCTACATTTCTGTTTTTCTCTTTGATAAACAAATGTTTCTCCTGGGCTTAGTTTTAAGCACTATCCAATCACAACTGGTTCTGTAGTGTAGTGGTTATCACGTTCGCCTCACACGCGAAAGGTCCTGGGTTCGAAACCCGGCAGAACCTACTGATGATAGATGCTATCTTTTCCCAATGGAAATGACTTTCTCTGTTGGTGGTAGCAACCTGTGATAGACTGAGCCTACCAGCAGCAAGGAGTTGCAGGCAAACATAGGGACCTTCACCAAACACTCCACACCCAGTGAAATGCAGATGTGCAGCATCCATTCAGCATTGCTATATCTGCATTATATGATGTAATCTGTGTTTACTAAAGGTCCCTAATGACATATGCTCACAAGTTGAAAAATGCTGCCTCTTATTTAGTGCAGCATCCATTCAGCATTGCTATATCTGCATTATATGATGTAACCTGTGTTTACTAAAGGTCCCTAATGACATATGTACACAAGTTTAAAAATGCTGCCTCATATTTAGGGGTGAATCTGTTTAGGACAAGAACCACAAGAGTTGCCATGAGAGCTTTCAACTGATATTTCTCAGGCATTGGTGTAGAATAGTTTGGTACTTGGCTTTAGGCCATGGAATATCACATCTTGTCGTCATTTGAAAATGTTCAGATGAGGTTAAAGATAATTTGCTGCTTGTTGCATGATTGGCAAATTCTGAATCGTCGGCAGATTTGAGTATGCAAGGGTGGTTCTGTAGTGTAGTGGTCATCACGTTCGCCTAACACGCGAAAGGTCCTGGGTTCGAAACCCGGCAGAACCTAAGGTTTTTAGGCACTGAAGATTCAATTACAAGTGCTGCACCCGTGTCAGGCAGTTTGGCCTGCAAGTGACTCTGATTCTACTGTTGCTACATTTCTGTTTTTCTCTTTGATAAACAAATGTTTCTCCTGGGCTTAGTTTTAAGCACTATCCAATCACAACTGGTTCTGTAGTGTAGTGGTTATCACGTTCGCCTCACACGCGAAAGGTCCTGGGTTCGAAACCCGGCAGAACCTACTGATGATAGATGCTATCTTTTCCCAATGGAAATGACTTTCTCTGTTGGTGGTAGCAACCTGTGATAGACTGAGCCTACCAGCAGCAAGGAGTTGCAGGGAAACATAGGGACCTTCATCAAACACGCCACACCCAGTGAAATGCAGATGTGCAGCATCATTTTAGCATTGCTATATCTGCATTATATGATGTAATCTGTGTTTACTAAAGGTCCCTAATGACATATGCTCACAAGTTGAAAAATGCTGCCTCTTATTTAGTGCAGCATCCATTCAGCATTGCTATATCTGCATTATATGATGTAACCTGTGTTTACTAAAGGTCCCTAATGACATATGTACACAAGTTTAAAAATGCTGCCTCATATTTAGGGGTGAATCTGTTTAGGACAAGAACCACAAGAGTTGCCATGAGAGCTTTCAACTGATATTTCTCAGGCATTGGTGTAGAATAGTTTGGTACTTGGCTTTAGGCCATGGAATATCACATCTTGTCGTCATTTGCAAATGTTCAGATGAGGTTAAAGATAATTTGCTGCTTGTTGCATGATTGGCAAATTCTGAATCGTCGGCAGATTTGAGTATGCAAGGGTGGTTCTGTAGTGTAGTGGTCATCACGTTCGCCTAACACGCGAAAGGTCCTGGGTTCGAAACCCGGCAGAACCTAAGGTTTTTAGGCACTGAAGATTCAATTACAAGTGCTGCACCCGTGTCAGGCAGTTTGGCCTGCAAGTGACTCTGATTCTACTGTTGCTACATTTCTGTTTTTCTCTTTGATAAACAAATGTTTCTCCTGGGCTTAGTTTTAAGCACTATCCAATCACAACTGGTTCTGTAGTGTAGTGGTTATCACGTTCGCCTCACACGCGAAAGGTCCTGGGTTCGAAACCCGGCAGAACCTACTGATGATAGATGCTATCTTTTCCCAATGGAAATGACTTTCTCTGTTGGTGGTAGCAACCTGTGATAGACTGAGCCTACCAGCAGCAAGGAGTTGCAGGGAAACATAGGGACCTTCATCAAACACGCCACACCCAGTGAAATGCAGATGTGCAGCATCCATTCAGCATTGCTATATCTGCATTATATGATGTAATCTGTGTTTACTAAAGGTCCCTAATGACATATGCTCACAAGTTGAAAAATGCTGCCTCTTATTTAGTGCAGCATCCATTCAGCATTGCTATATCTGCATTATATGATGTAACCTGTGTTTACTAAAGGTCCCTAATGACATATGTACACAAGTTTAAAAATGCTGCCTCATATTTAGGGGTGAATCTGTTTAGGACAAGAACCACAAGAGTTGCCATGAGAGCTTTCAACTGATATTTCTCAGGCATTGGTGTAGAATAGTTTGGTACTTGGCTTTAGGCCATGGAATATCACATCTTGTCGTCATTTGCAAATGTTCAGATGAGGTTAAAGATAATTTGCTGCTTGTTGCATGATTGGCAAATTCTGAATCGTCGGCAGATTTGAGTATGCAAGGGTGGTTCTGTAGTGTAGTGGTCATCACGTTCGCCTAACACGCGAAAGGTCCTGGGTTCGAAACCCGGCAGAACCTAAGGTTTTTAGGCACTGAAGATTCAATTACAAGTGCTGCACCCGTGTCAGGCAGTTTGGCCTGCAAGTGACTCTGATTCTACTGTTGCTACATTTCTGTTTTTCTCTTTGATAAACAAATGTTTCTCCTGGGCTTAGTTTTAAGCACTATCCAATCACAACTGGTTCTGTAGTGTAGTGGTTATCACGTTCGCCTCACACGCGAAAGGTCCTGGGTTCGAAACCCGGCAGAACCTACTGATGATAGATGCTATCTTTTCCCAATGGAAATGACTTTCTCTGTTGGTGGTAGCAACCTGTGATAGACTGAGCCTACCAGCAGCAAGGAGTTGCAGGGAAACATAGGGACCTTCATCAAACACGCCACACCCAGTGAAATGCAGATGTGCAGCATCCATTCAGCATTGCTATATCTGCATTATATGATGTAATCTGTGTTTACTAAAGGTCCCTAATGACATATGCTCACAAGTTGAAAAATGCTGCCTCTTATTTAGTGCAGCATCCATTCAGCATTGCTATATCTGCATTATATGATGTAACCTGTGTTTACTAAAGGTCCCTAATGACATATGTACACAAGTTTAAAAATGCTGCCTCATATTTAGGGGTGAATCTGTTTAGGACAAGAACCACAAGAGTTGCCATGAGAGCTTTCAACTGATATTTCTCAGGCATTGGTGTAGAATAGTTTGGTACTTGGCTTTAGGCCATGGAATATCACATCTTGTCGTCATTTGCAAATGTTCAGATGAGGTTAAAGATAATTTGCTGCTTGTTGCATGATTGGCAAATTCTGAATCGTCGGCAGATTTGAGTATGCAAGGGTGGTTCTGTAGTGTAGTGGTCATCACGTTCGCCTAACACGCGAAAGGTCCTGGGTTCGAAACCCGGCAGAACCTAAGGTTTTTAGGCACTGAAGATTCAATTACAAGTGCTGCACCCGTGTCAGGCAGTTTGGCCTGCAAGTGACTCTGATTCTACTGTTGCTACATTTCTGTTTTTCTCTTTGATAAACAAATGTTTCTCCTGGGCTTAGTTTTAAGCACTATCCAATCACAACTGGTTCTGTAGTGTAGTGGTTATCACGTTTGCCTCACACGCGAAAGGTCCTGGGTTCGAAACCCGGCAGAACCTACTGATGATAGATGCTATCTTTTCCCAATGGAAATGACTTTCTCTGTTGGTGGTAGCAACCTGTGATAGACTGAGCCTAC
Source organism: Acholoe squamosa (assembly GCA_949317995.1). Lineage (NCBI taxonomy): Eukaryota > Metazoa > Annelida > Polychaeta > Phyllodocida > Polynoidae > Acholoe > Acholoe squamosa. The sequence continues at coordinate 58,847,564 of OX439042.1, forward strand.
CAGCAGCAAGGAGTTGCAGGGAAACATAGGGACCTTCATCAAACACGCCACACCCAGTGAAATGCAGATGTGCAGCATCCATTCAGCATTGCTATATCTGCATTATATGATGTAATCTGTGTTTACTAAAGGTCCCTAATGACATATGCTCACAAGTTGAAAAATGCTGCCTCTTATTTAGTGCAGCATCCATTCAGCATTGCTATATCTGCATTATATGATGTAACCTGTGTTTACTAAAGGTCCCTAATGACATATGTACACAAGTTTAAAAATGCTGCCTCATATTTAGGGGTGAATCTGTTTAGGACAAGAACCACAAGAGTTGCCATGAGAGCTTTCAACTGATATTTCTCAGGCATTGGTGTAGAATAGTTTGGTACTTGGCTTTAGGCCATGGAATATCACATCTTGTCGTCATTTGCAAATGTTCAGATGAGGTTAAAGATAATTTGCTGCTTGTTGCATGATTGGCAAATTCTGAATCGTCGGCAGATTTGAGTATGCAAGGGTGGTTCTGTAGTGTAGTGGTCATCACGTTCGCCTAACACGCGAAAGGTCCTGGGTTCGAAACCCGGCAGAACCTAAGGTTTTTAGGCACTGAAGATTCAATTACAAGTGCTGCACCCGTGTCAGGCAGTTTGGCCTGCAAGTGACTCTGATTCTACTGTTGCTACATTTCTGTTTTTCTCTTTGATAAACAAATGTTTCTCCTGGGCTTAGTTTTAAGCACTATCCAATCACAACTGGTTCTGTAGTGTAGTGGTTATCACGTTTGCCTCACACGCGAAAGGTCCTGGGTTCGAAACCCGGCAGAACCTACTGATGATAGATGCTATCTTTTCCCAATGGAAATGACTTTCTCTGTTGGTGGTAGCAACCTGTGATAGACTGAGCCTACCAGCAGCAAGGAGTTGCAGGGAAACATAGGGACCTTCATCAAACACGCCACACCCAGTGAAATGCAGATGTGCAGCATCCATTCAGCATTGCTATATCTGCATTATATGATGTAATCTGTGTTTACTAAAGGTCCCTAATGACATATGCTCACAAGTTGAAAAATGCTGCCTCTTATTTAGTGCAGCATCCATTCAGCATTGCTATATCTGCATTATATGATGTAACCTGTGTTTACTAAAGGTCCCTAATGACATATGTACACAAGTTTAAAAATGCTGCCTCATATTTAGGGGTGAATCTGTTTAGGACAAGAACCACAAGAGTTGCCATGAGAGCTTTCAACTGATATTTCTCAGGCATTGGTGTAGAATAGTTTGGTACTTGGCTTTAGGCCATGGAATATCACATCTTGTCGTCATTTGCAAATGTTCAGATGAGGTTAAAGATAATTTGCTGCTTGTTGCATGATTGGCAAATTCTGAATCGTCGGCAGATTTGAGTATGCAAGGGTGGTTCTGTAGTGTAGTGGTCATCACGTTCGCCTAACACGCGAAAGGTCCTGGGTTCGAAACCCGGCAGAACCTAAGGTTTTTAGGCACTGAAGATTCAATTACAAGTGCTGCACCCGTGTCAGGCAGTTTGGCCTGCAAGTGACTCTGATTCTACTGTTGCTACATTTCTGTTTTTCTCTTTGATAAACAAATGTTTCTCCTGGGCTTAGTTTTAAGCACTATCCAATCACAACTGGTTCTGTAGTGTAGTGGTTATCACGTTCGCCTCACACGCGAAAGGTCCTGGGTTCGAAACCCGGCAGAACCTACTGATGATAGATGCTATCTTTTCCCAATGGAAATGACTTTCTCTGTTGGTGGTAGCAACCTGTGATAGACTGAGCCTACCAGCAGCAAGGAGTTGCAGGGAAACATAGGGACCTTCATCAAACACTCCACACCCAGTGAAATGCAGATGTGCAGCATCCATTCAGCATTGCTATATCTGCATTATATGATGTAATCTGTGTTTACTAAAGGTCCCTAATGACATATGCTCACAAGTTAAAAAATGCTGCCTCTTATTTAGTGCAGCATCCATTCAGCATTGCTATATCTGCATTATATGATGTAACCTGTGTTTACTAAAGGTCCCTAATGACATATGTACACAAGTTTAAAAATGCTGCCTCATATTTAGGGGTGAATCTGTTTAGGACAAGAACCACAAGAGTTGCCATGAGAGCTTTCAACTGATATTTCTCAGGCATTGGTGTAGAATAGTTTGGTACTTGGCTTTAGGCCATGGAATATCACATCTTGTCGTCATTTGCAAATGTTCAGATGAGGTTAAAGATAATTTGCTGCTTGTTGCATGATTGGCAAATTCTGAATCGTCGGCAGATTTGAGTATGCAAGGGTGGTTCTGTAGTGTAGTGGTCATCACGTTCGCCTAACACGCGAAAGGTCCTGGGTTCGAAACCCGGCAGAACCTAAGGTTTTTAGGCACTGAAGATTCAATTACAAGTGCTGCACCCGTGTCAGGCAGTTTGGCCTGCAAGTGACTCTGATTCTACTGTTGCTACATTTCTGTTTTTCTCTTTGATAAACAAATGTTTCTCCTGGGCTTAGTTTTAAGCACTATCCAATCACAACTGGTTCTGTAGTGTAGTGGTTATCACGTTCGCCTCACACGCGAAAGGTCCTGGGTTCGAAACCCGGCAGAACCTACTGATGATAGATGCTATCTTTTCCCAATGGAAATGACTTTCTCTGTTGGTGGTAGCAACCTGTGATAGACTGAGCCTACCAGCAGTAAGGAGTTGCAGGGAAACATAGGGACCTTCACCAAACACGCCACACCCAGTGAAATGCAGATGTGCAGCATCCATTCAGCATTGCTATATCTGCATTATATGATGTAATCTGTGTTTACTAAAGGTCCCTAATGACATATGCTCACAAGTTGAAAAATGCTGCCTCTTATTTAGTGCAGCATCCATTCAGCATTGCTATATCTGCATTATATGATGTAACCTGTGTTTACTAAAGGTCCCTAATGACATATGTACACAAGTTTAAAAATGCTGCCTCATATTTAGGGGTGAATCTGTTTAGGACAAGAACCACAAGAGTTGCCATGAGAGCTTTCAACTGATATTTCTCAGGCATTGGTGTAGAATAGTTTGGTACTTGGCTTTAGGCCATGGAATTTCACATCTTGTCGTCATTTGCAAATGTTCAGATGAGGTTAAAGATAATTTGCTGCTTGTTGCATGATTGGCAAATTCTGAATCGTCGGCAGATTTGAGTATGCAAGGGTGGTTCTGTAGTGTAGTGGTCATCACGTTCGCCTAACACGCGAAAGGTCCTGGGTTCGAAACCCGGCAGAACCTAAGGTTTTTAGGCACTGAAGATTCAATTACAAGTGCTGCACCCGTGTCAGGCAGTTTGGCCTGCAAGTGACTCTGATTCTACTGTTGCTACATTTCTGTTTTTCTCTTTGATAAACAAATGTTTCTCCTGGGCTTAGTTTTAAGCACTATCCAATCACAACTGGTTCTGTAGTGTAGTGGTTATCACGTTCGCCTCACACGCGAAAGGTCCTGGGTTCGAAACCCGGCAGAACCTACTGATGATAGATGCTATCTTTTCCCAATGGAAATGACTTTCTCTGTTGGTGGTAGCAACCTGTGATAGACTGAGCCTACCAGCAGCAAGGAGTTGCAGGGAAACATAGGGACCTTCATCAAACACGCCACACCCAGTGAAATGCAGATGTGCAGCATCCATTCAGCATTGCTATATCTGCATTATATGATGTAATCTGTGTTTACTAAAGGTCCCTAATGACATATGCTCACAAGTTGAAAAATGCTGCCTCTTATTTAGTGCAGCATCCATTCAGCATTGCTATATCTGCATTATATGATGTAACCTGTGTTTACTAAAGGTCCCTAATGACATATGTACACAAGTTTAAAAATGCTGCCTCATATTTAGGGGTGAATCTGTTTAGGACAAGAACCACAAGAGTTGCCATGAGAGCTTTCAACTGATATTTCTCAGGCATTGGTGTAGAATAGTTTGGTACTTGGCTTTAGGCCATGGAATATCACATCTTGTCGTCATTTGCAAATGTTCAGATGAGGTTAAAGATAATTTGCTGCTTGTTGCATGATTGGCAAATTCTGAATCGTCGGCAGATTTGAGTATGCAAGGGTGGTTCTGTAGTGTAGTGGTCATCACGTTCGCCTAACACGCGAAAGGTCCTGGGTTCGAAACCCGGCAGAACCTAAGGTTTTTAGGCACTGAATATTCAATTACAAGTGCTGCACCCGTGTCAGGCAGTTTGGCCTGCAAGTGACTCTGGTTCTACTGTTGCTACATTTCTGTTTTTCTCTTTGATAAACAAATGTTTCTCCTGGGCTTAGTTTTAAGCACTATCCAATCACAACTGGTTCTGTAGTGTAGTGGTTATCACGTTCGCCTCACACGCGAAAGGTCCTGGGTTCGAAACCCGGCAGAACCTACTGATGATAGATGCTATCTTTTCCCAATGGAAATGACTTTCTCTGTTGGTGGTAGCAACCTGTGATAGACTGAGCCTACCAGCAGCAAGGAGTTGCAGGGAAACATAGGGACCTTCATCAAACACGCCACACCCAGTGAAATGCAGATGTGCAGCATCCATTCAGCATTGCTATATCTGCATTATATGATGTAATCTGTGTTTACTAAAGGTCCCTAATGACATATGCTCACAAGTTGAAAAATGCTGCCTCTTATTTAGTGCAGCATCCATTCAGCATTGCTATATCTGCATTATATGATGTAACCTGTGTTTACTAAAGGTCCCTAATGACATATGTACACAAGTTTAAAAATGCTGCCTCATATTTAGGGGTGAATCTGTTTAGGACAAGAACCACAAGAGTTGCCATGAGAGCTTTCAACTGATATTTCTCAGGCATTGGTGTAGAATAGTTTGGTACTTGGCTTTAGGCCATGGAATATCACATCTTGTCGTCATTTGCAAATGTTCAGATGAGGTTAAAGATAATTTGCTGCTTGTTGCATGATTGGCAAATTCTGAATCGTCGGCAGATTTGAGTATGCAAGGGTGGTTCTGTAGTGTAGTGGTCATCACGTTCGCCTAACACGCGAAAGGTCCTGGGTTCGAAACCCGGCAGAACCTAAGGTTTTTAGGCACTGAAGATTCAATTACAAGTGCTGCACCCGTGTCAGGCAGTTTGGCCTGCAAGTGACTCTGATTCTACTGTTGCTACATTTCTGTTTTTCTCTTTGATAAACAAATGTTTCTCCTGGGCTTAGTTTTAAGCACTATCCAATCACAACTGGTTCTGTAGTGTAGTGGTTATCACGTTCGCCTCACACGCGAAAGGTCCTGGGTTCGAAACCCGGCAGAACCTACTGATGATAGATGCTATCTTTTCCCAATGGAAATGACTTTCTCTGTTGGTGGTAGCAACCTGTGATAGACTGAGCCTACCAGCAGCAAGGAGTTGCAGGGAAACATAGACCTTCATCAAACACGCCACACCCAGTGAAATGCAGATGTGCAGCATCCATTCAGCATTGCTATATCTGCATTATATGATGTAATCTGTGTTTACTAAAGGTCCCTAATGACATATGCTCACAAGTTGAAAAATGCTGCCTCTTATTTAGTGCAGCATCCATTCAGCATTGCTATATCTGCATTATATGATGTAACCTGTGTTTACTAAAGGTCCCTAATGACATATGTACACAAGTTTAAAAATGCTGCCTCATATTTAGGGGTGAATCTGTTTAGGACAAGAACCACAAGAGTTGCCATGAGAGCTTTCAACTGATATTTCTCAGGCATTGGTGTAGAATAGTTTGGTACTTGGCTTTAGGCCATGGAATATCACATCTTGTCGTCATTTGCAAATGTTCAGATGAGGTTAAAGATAATTTGCTGCTTGTTGCATGATTGGCAAATTCTGAATCGTCGGCAGATTTGAGTATGCAAGGGTGGTTCTGTAGTGTAGTGGTCATCACGTTCGCCTAACACGCGAAAGGTCCTGGGTTCGAAACCCGGCAGAACCTAAGGTTTTTAGGCACTGAAGATTCAATTACAAGTGCTGCACCCGTGTCAGGCAGTTTGGCCTGCAAGTGACTCTGATTCTACTGTTGCTACATTTCTGTTTTTCTCTTTGATAAACAAATGTTTCTCCTGGGCTTAGTTTTAAGCACTATCCAATCACAACTGGTTCTGTAGTGTAGTGGTTATCACGTTCGCCTCACACGCGAAAGGTCCTGGGTTCGAAACCCGGCAGAACCTACTGATGATAGATGCTATCTTTTCCCAATGGAAATGACTTTCTCTGTTGGTGGTAGCAACCTGTGATAGACTGAGCCTACCAGCAGCAAGGAGTTGCAGGGAAACATAGGGACCTTCATCAAACACGCCACACCCAGTGAAATGCAGATGTGCAGCATCCATTCAGCATTGCTATATCTGCATTATATGATGTAATCTGTGTTTACTAAAGGTCCCTAATGACATATGCTCACAAGTTGAAAAATGCTGCCTCTTATTTAGTGCAGCATCCATTCAGCATTGCTATATCTGCATTATATGATGTAACCTGTGTTTACTAAAGGTCCCTAATGACATATGTACACAAGTTTAAAAATGCTGCCTCATATTTAGGGGTGAATCTGTTTAGGACAAGAACCACAAGAGTTGCCATGAGAGCTTTCAACTGATATTTCTCAGGCATTGGTGTAGAATAGTTTGGTACTTGGCTTTAGGCCATGGAATATCACATCTTGTCGTCATTTGCAAATGTTCAGATGAGGTTAAAGATAATTTGCTGCTTGTTGCATGATTGGCAAATTCTGAATCGTCGGCAGATTTGAGTATGCAAGGGTGGTTCTGTAGTGTAGTGGTCATCACGTTCGCCTAACACGCGAAAGGTCCTGGGTTCGAAACCCGGCAGAACCTAAGGTTTTTAGGCACTGAAGATTCAATTACAAGTGCTGCACCCGTGTCAGGCAGTTTGGCCTGCAAGTGACTCTGATTCTACTGTTGCTACATTTCTGTTTTTCTCTTTGATAAACAAATGTTTCTCCTGGGCTTAGTTTTAAGCACTATCCAATCACAACTGGTTCTGTAGTGTAGTGGTTATCACGTTTGCCTCACACGCGAAAGGTCCTGGGTTCGAAACCCGGCAGAACCTACTGATGATAGATGCTATCTTTTCCCAATGGAAATGACTTTCTCTGTTGGTGGTAGCAACCTGTGATAGACTGAGCCTACCAGCAGCAAGGAGTTGCAGGGAAACATAGGGACCTTCATCAAACACGCCACACCCAGTGAAATGCAGATGTGCAGCATCCATTCAGCATTGCTATATCTGCATTATATGATGTAATCTGTGTTTACTAAAGGTCCCTAATGACATATGCTCACAAGTTGAAAAATGCTGCCTCTTATTTAGTGCAGCATCCATTCAGCATTGCTATATCTGCATTATATGATGTAACCTGTGTTTACTAAAGGTCCCTAATGACATATGTACACAAGTTTAAAAATGCTGCCTCATATTTAGGGGTGAATCTGTTTAGGACAAGAACCACAAGAGTTGCCATGAGAGCTTTCAACTGATATTTCTCAGGCATTGGTGTAGAATAGTTTGGTACTTGGCTTTAGGCCATGGAATATCACATCTTGTCGTCATTTGCAAATGTTCAGATGAGGTTAAAGATAATTTGCTGCTTGTTGCATGATTGGCAAATTCTGAATCGTCGGCAGATTTGAGTATGCAAGGGTGGTTCTGTAGTGTAGTGGTCATCACGTTCGCCTAACACGCGAAAGGTCCTGGGTTCGAAACCCGGCAGAACCTAAGGTTTTTAGGCACTGAAGATTCAATTACAAGTGCTGCACCCGTGTCAGGCAGTTTGGCCTGCAAGTGACTCTGATTCTACTGTTGCTACATTTCTGTTTTTCTCTTTGATAAACAAATGTTTCTCCTGGGCTTAGTTTTAAGCACTATCCAATCACAACTGGTTCTGTAGTGTAGTGGTTATCACGTTTGCCTCACACGCGAAAGGTCCTGGGTTCGAAACCCGGCAGAACCTACTGATGATAGATGCTATCTTTTCCCAATGGAAATGACTTTCTCTGTTGGTGGTAGCAACCTGTGATAGACTGAGCCTACCAGCAGCAAGGAGTTGCAGGGAAACATAGGGACCTTCATCAAACACGCCACACCCAGTGAAATGCAGATGTGCAGCATCCATTCAGCATTGCTATATCTGCATTATATGATGTAATCTGTGTTTACTAAAGGTCCCTAATGACATATGCTCACAAGTTGAAAAATGCTGCCTCTTATTTAGTGCAGCATCCATTCAGCATTGCTATATCTGCATTATATGATGTAACCTGTGTTTACTAAAGGTCCCTAATGACATATGTACACAAGTTTAAAAATGCTGCCTCATATTTAGGGGTGAATCTGTTTAGGACAAGAACCACAAGAGTTGCCATGAGAGCTTTCAACTGATATTTCTCAGGCATTGGTGTAGAATAGTTTGGTACTTGGCTTTAGGCCATGGAATATCACATCTTGTCGTCATTTGCAAATGTTCAGATGAGGTTAAAGATAATTTGCTGCTTGTTGCATGATTGGCAAATTCTGAATCGTCGGCAGATTTGAGTATGCAAGGGTGGTTCTGTAGTGTAGTGGTCATCACGTTCGCCTAACACGCGAAAGGTCCTGGGTTCGAAACCCGGCAGAACCTAAGGTTTTTAGGCACTGAAGATTCAATTACAAGTGCTGCACCCGTGTCAGGCAGTTTGGCCTGCAAGTGACTCTGATTCTACTGTTGCTACATTTCTGTTTTTCTCTTTGATAAACAAATGTTTCTCCTGGGCTTAGTTTTAAGCACTATCCAATCACAACTGGTTCTGTAGTGTAGTGGTTATCACGTTCGCCTCACACGCGAAAGGTCCTGGGTTCGAAACCCGGCAGAACCTACTGATGATAGATGCTATCTTTTCCCAATGGAAATGACTTTCTCTGTTGGTGGTAGCAACCTGTGATAGACTGAGCCTACCAGCAGCAAGGAGTTGCAGGGAAACATAGGGACCTTCATCAAACACGCCACACCCAGTGAAATGCAGATGTGCAGCATCCATTCAGCATTGCTATATCTGCATTATATGATGTAATCTGTGTTTACTAAAGGTCCCTAATGACATATGCTCACAAGTTAAAAAATGCTGCCTCTTATTTAGTGCAGCATCCATTCAGCATTGCTATATCTGCATTATATGATGTAACCTGTGTTTACTAAAGGTCCCTAATGACATATGTACACAAGTTTAAAAATGCTGCCTCATATTTAGGGGTGAATCTGTTTAGGACAAGAACCACAAGAGTTGCCATGAGAGCTTTCAACTGATATTTCTCAGACATTGGTGTAGAATAGTTTGGTACTTGGCTTTAGGCCATGGAATATCACATCTTGTCGTCATTTGCAAATGTTCAGATGAGGTTAAAGATAATTTGCTGCTTGTTGCATGATTGGCAAATTCTGAATCGTCGGCAGATTTGAGTATGCAAGGGTGGTTCTGTAGTGTAGTGGTCATCACGTTCGCCTAACACGCGAAAGGTCCTGGGTTCGAAACCCGGCAGAACCTAAGGTTTTTAGGCACTGAAGATTCAATTACAAGTGCTGCACCCGTGTCAGGCAGTTTGGCCTGCAAGTGACTCTGATTCTACTGTTGCTACATTTCTGTTTTTCTCTTTGATAAACAAATGTTTCTCCTGGGCTTAGTTTTAAGCACTATCCAATCACAACTGGTTCTGTAGTGTAGTGGTTATCACGTTCGCCTCACACGCGAAAGGTCCTGGGTTCGAAACCCGGCAGAACCTACTGATGATAGATGCTATCTTTTCCCAATGGAAATGACTTTCTCTGTTGGTGGTAGCAACCTGTGATAGACTGAGCCTACCAGCAGTAAGGAGTTGCAGGGAAACATAGGGACCTTCACCAAACACGCCACACCCAGTGAAATGCAGATGTGCAGCATCCATTCAGCATTGCTATATCTGCATTATATGATGTAATCTGTGTTTACTAAAGGTCCCTAATGACATATGCTCACAAGTTGAAAAATGCTGCCTCTTATTTAGTGCAGCATCCATTCAGCATTGCTATATCTGCATTATATGATGTAACCTGTGTTTACTAAAGGTCCCTAATGACATATGTACACAAGTTTAAAAATGCTGCCTCATATTTAGGGGTGAATCTGTTTAGGACAAGAACCACAAGAGTTGCCATGAGAGCTTTCAACTGATATTTCTCAGGCATTGGTGTAGAATAGTTTGGTACTTGGCTTTAGGCCATGGAATTTCACATCTTGTCGTCATTTGCAAATGTTCAGATGAGGTTAAAGATAATTTGCTGCTTGTTGCATGATTGGCAAATTCTGAATCGTCGGCAGATTTGAGTATGCAAGGGTGGTTCTGTAGTGTAGTGGTCATCACGTTCGCCTAACACGCGAAAGGTCCTGGGTTCGAAACCCGGCAGAACCTAAGGTTTTTAGGCACTGAAGATTCAATTACAAGTGCTGCACCCGTGTCAGGCAGTTTGGCCTGCAAGTGACTCTGATTCTACTGTTGCTACATTTCTGTTTTTCTCTTTGATAAACAAATGTTTCTCCTGGGCTTAGTTTTAAGCACTATCCAATCACAACTGGTTCTGTAGTGTAGTGGTTATCACGTTCGCCTCACACGCGAAAGGTCCTGGGTTCGAAACCCGGCAGAACCTACTGATGATAGATGCTATCTTTTCCCAATGGAAATGACTTTCTCTGTTGGTGGTAGCAACCTGTGATAGACTGAGCCTACCAGCAGTAAGGAGTTGCAGGGAAACATAGGGACCTTCACCAAACACGCCACACCCAGTGAAATGCAGATGTGCAGCATCCATTCAGCATTGCTATATCTGCATTATATGATGTAATCTGTGTTTACTAAAGGTCCCTAATGACATATGCTCACAAGTTGAAAAATGCTGCCTCTTATTTAGTGCAGCATCCATTCAGCATTGCTATATCTGCATTATATGATGTAACCTGTGTTTACTAAAGGTCCCTAATGACATATGTACACAAGTTTAAAAATGCTGCCTCATATTTAGGGGTGAATCTGTTTAGGACAAGAACCACAAGAGTTGCCATGAGAGCTTTCAACTGATATTTCTCAGGCATTGGTGTAGAATAGTTTGGTACTTGGCTTTAGGCCATGGAATATCACATCTTGTCGTCATTTGCAAATGTTCAGATGAGGTTAAAGATAATTTGCTGCTTGTTGCATGATTGGCAAATTCTGAATCGTCGGCAGATTTGAGTATGCAAGGGTGGTTCTGTAGTGTAGTGGTCATCACGTTCGCCTAACACGCGAAAGGTCCTGGGTTCGAAACCCGGCAGAACCTAAGGTTTTTAGGCACTGAAGATTCAATTACAAGTGCTGCACCCATGTCAGGCAGTTTGGCCTGCAAGTGACTCTGGTTCTACTGTTGCTACATTTCTGTTTTTCTCTTTGATAAACAAATGTTTCTCCTGGGCTTAGTTTTAAGCACTATCCAATCACAACTGGTTCTGTAGTGTAGTGGTTATCACGTTCGCCTCACACGCGAAAGGTCCTGGGTTCGAAACCCGGCAGAACCTACTGATGATAGATGCTATCTTTTCCCAATGGAAATGACTTTCTCTGTTGGTGGTAGCAACCTGTGATAGACTGAGCCTACCAGCAGCAAGGAGTTGCAGGGAAACATAGGGACCTTCATCAAACACGCCACACCCAGTGAAATGCAGATGTGCAGCATCCATTCAGCATTGCTATATCTGCATTATATGATGTAATCTGTGTTTACTAAAGGTCCCTAATGACATATGCTCACAAGTTGAAAAATGCTGCCTCTTATTTAGTGCAGCATCCATTCAGCATTGCTATATCTGCATTATATGATGTAACCTGTGTTTACTAAAGGTCCCTAATGACATATGTACACAAGTTTAAAAATGCTGCCTCATATTTAGGGGTGAATCTGTTTAGGACAAGAACCACAAGAGTTGCCATGAGAGCTTTCAACTGATATTTCTCAGGCATTGGTGTAGAATAGTTTGGTACTTGGCTTTAGGCCATGGAATATCACATCTTGTCGTCATTTGCAAATGTTCAGATGAGGTTAAAGATAATTTGCTGCTTGTTGCATGATTGGCAAATTCTGAATCGTCGGCAGATTTGAGTATGCAAGGGTGGTTCTGTAGTGTAGTGGTCATCACGTTCGCCTAACACGCGAAAGGTCCTGGGTTCGAAACCCGGCAGAACCTAAGGTTTTTAGGCACTGAAGATTCAATTACAAGTGCTGCACCCGTGTCAGGCAGTTTGGCCTGCAAGTGACTCTGGTTCTACTGTTGCTACATTTCTGTTTTTCTCTTTGATAAACAAATGTTTCTCCTGGGCTTAGTTTTAAGCACTATCCAATCACAACTGGTTCTGTAGTGTAGTGGTTATCACGTTCGCCTCACACGCGAAAGGTCCTGGGTTCGAAACCCGGCAGAACCTACTGATGATAGATGCTATCTTTTCCCAATGGAAATGACTTTCTCTGTTGGTGGTAGCAACCTGTGATAGACTGAGCCTACCAGCAGCAAGGAGTTGCAGGGAAACATAGGGACCTTCATCAAACACGCCACACCCAGTGAAATGCAGATGTGCAGCATCCATTCAGCATTGCTATATCTGCATTATATGATGTAATCTGTGTTTACTAAAGGTCCCTAATGACATATGCTCACAAGTTGAAAAATGCTGCCTCTTATTTAGTGCAGCATCCATTCAGCATTGCTATATCTGCATTATATGATGTAACCTGTGTTTACTAAAGGTCCCTAATGACATATGTACACAAGTTTAAAAATGCTGCCTCATATTTAGGGGTGAATCTGTTTAGGACAAGAACCACAAGAGTTGCCATGAGAGCTTTCAACTGATATTTCTCAGGCATTGGTGTAGAATAGTTTGGTACTTGGCTTTAGGCCATGGAATATCACATCTTGTCGTCATTTGCAAATGTTCAGATGAGGTTAAAGATAATTTGCTGCTTGTTGCATGATTGGCAAATTCTGAATCGTCGGCAGATTTGAGTATGCAAGGGTGGTTCTGTAGTGTAGTGGTCATCACGTTCGCCTAACACGCGAAAGGTCCTGGGTTCGAAACCCGGCAGAACCTAAGGTTTTTAGGCACTGAAGATTCAATTACAAGTGCTGCACCCGTGTCAGGCAGTTTGGCCTGCAAGTGACTCTGATTCTACTGTTGCTACATTTCTGTTTTTCTCTTTGATAAACAAATGTTTCTCCTGGGCTTAGTTTTAAGCACTATCCAATCACAACTGGTTCTGTAGTGTAGTGGTTATCATGTTCGCCTCACACGCGAAAGGTCCTGGGTTCGAAACCCGGCAGAACCTACTGATGATAGATGCTACCTTTTCCCAATGGAAATGACTTTCTCTGTTGGTGGTAGCAACCTGTGATAGACTGAGCCTACCAGCAGCAAGGAGTTGCAGGGAAACATAGGGACCTTCATCAAACACGCCACACCCAGTGAAATGCAGATGTGCAGCATCCATTCAGCATTGCTATATCTGCATTATATGATGTAATCTGTGTTTACTAAAGGTCCCTAATGACATATGCTCACAAGTTGAAAAATGCTGCCTCTTATTTAGTGCAGCATCCATTCAGCATTGCTATATCTGCATTATATGATGTAACCTGTGTTTACTAAAGGTCCCTAATGACATATGTACACAAGTTTAAAAATGCTGCCTCATATTTAGGGGTGAATCTGTTTAGGACAAGAACCACAAGAGTTGCCATGAGAGCTTTCAACTGATATTTCTCAGGCATTGGTGTAGAATAGTTTGGTACTTGGCTTTAGGCCATGGAATATCACATCTTGTCGTCATTTGCAAATGTTCAGATGAGGTTAAAGATAATTTGCTGCTTGTTGCATGATTGGCAAATTCTGAATCGTCGGCAGATTTGAGTATGCAAGGGTGGTTCTGTAGTGTAGTGGTCATCACGTTCGCCTAACACGCGAAAGGTCCTGGGTTCGAAACCCGGCAGAACCTAAGGTTTTTAGGCACTGAAGATTCAATTACAAGTGCTGCACCCGTGTCAGGCAGTTTGGCCTGCAAGTGACTCTGATTCTACTGTTGCTACATTTCTGTTTTTCTCTTTGATAAACAAATGTTTCTCCTGGGCTTAGTTTTAAGCACTATCCAATCACAACTGGTTCTGTAGTGTAGTGGTTATCACGTTCGCCTCACACGCGAAAGGTCCTGGGTTCGAAACCCGGCAGAACCTACTGATGATAGATGCTACCCAGTGAAATGCAGATGTGCAGCATCCATTCAGCATTGTTATATCTGCATTATATGATGTAATCTGTGTTTACTAAAGGTCCCTAATGACATATGCTCACAAGTTGAAAAATGCTGCCTCTTATTTAGTGCAGCATCCATTCAGCATTGCTATATCTGCATTATATGATGTAATCTGTGTTTACTAAAGGTCCCTAATGACATATGTACACAAGTTTAAAAATGCTGCCTCATATTTAGGGGTGAATCTGTTTAGGACAAGAACCACAAGAGTTGCCATGAGAGCTTTCAACTGATATTTCTCAGGCATTGGTGTAGAATAGTTTGGTACTTGGCTTTAGGCCATGGAATATCACATCTTGTCATCATTTGCAAATGTTCAGATGAGGTTAAAGATAATTTGCTGCTTGTTGCATGATTGGCAAATTCTGAATCGTCGGCAGATTTGAGTATGCAAGGGTGGTTCTGTAGTGTAGTGGTCATCACGTTCGCCTAACACGCGAAAGGTCCTGGGTTCGAAACCCGGCAGAACCTAAGGTTTTTAGGCACTGAAGATTCAATTACAAGTGCTGCACCCGTGTCAGGCAGTTTGGCCTGCAAGTGACTCTGATTCTACTGTTGCTACATTTCTGTTTTTCTCTTTGATAAACAAATGTTTCTCCTGGGCTTAGTTTTAAGCACTATCCAATCACAACTGGTTCTGTAGTGTAGTGGTTATCATGTTCGCCTCACACGCGAAAGGTCCTGGGTTCGAAACCCGGCAGAACCTACTGATGATAGATGCTACCTTTTCCCAATGGAAATGACTTTCTCTGTTGGTGGTAGCAACCTGTGATAGACTGAGCCTACCAGCAGCAAGGAGTTGCAGGGAAACATAGGGACCTTCATCAAACACGCCACACCCAGTGAAATGCAGATGTGCAGCATCCATTCAGCATTGCTATATCTGCATTATATGATGTAATCTGTGTTTACTAAAGGTCCCTAATGACATATGCTCACAAGTTGAAAAATGCTGCCTCTTATTTAGTGCAGCATCCATTCAGCATTGCTATATCTGCATTATATGATGTAACCTGTGTTTACTAAAGGTCCCTAATGACATATGTACACAAGTTTAAAAATGCTGCCTCATATTTAGGGGTGAATCTGTTTAGGACAAGAACCACAAGAGTTGCCATGAGAGCTTTCAACTGATATTTCTCAGGCATTGGTGTAGAATAGTTTGGTACTTGGCTTTAGGCCATGGAATATCACATCTTGTCGTCATTTGCAAATGTTCAGATGAGGTTAAAGATAATTTGCTGCTTGTTGCATGATTGGCAAATTCTGAATCGTCGGCAGATTTGAGTATGCAAGGGTGGTTCTGTAGTGTAGTGGTCATCACGTTCGCCTAACACGCGAAAGGTCCTGGGTTCGAAACCCGGCAGAACCTAAGGTTTTTAGGCACTGAAGATTCAATTACAAGTGCTGCACCCGTGTCAGGCAGTTTGGCCTGCAAGTGACTCTGATTCTACTGTTGCTACATTTCTGTTTTTCTCTTTGATAAACAAATGTTTCTCCTGGGCTTAGTTTTAAGCACTATCCAATCACAACTGGTTCTGTAGTGTAGTGGTTATCACGTTCGCCTCACACGCGAAAGGTCCTGGGTTCGAAACCCGGCAGAACCTACTGATGATAGATGCTATCTTTTCCCAATGGAAATGACTTTCTCTGCTGGTGGTAGCAACCTGTGATAGACTGAACCTACCAGCAGCAAGGAGTTGCAGGGAAACATAGGGACCTTCATCAAACACGCCATACCCAGTGAAATGCAGATGTGCAGCATCCTTTCAGCATTGCTATAGCTGCAGTATATGATGTAATCTGTGTTTACTAAAGGTCCCTAATGACATATGCTCACAAGTTGAAAAATGCTGCCTCTTATTTAGTGCAGCATCCATTCAGCATTGCTATATCTGCATTATATGATGTAACCTGTGTTTACTAAAGGTCCCTAATGACATATGTACACAAGTTTAAAAATGCTGCCTCATATTTAGGGGTGAATCTGTTTAGGACAAGAACCAAAAGAGTTGCCATGAGAGCTTTCAACTGATATTTCTCAGGCATTGGTGTAGAATAGTTTAGTACTTGGCTTTAGGCCATGGAATATCACATCTTGTCGTCATTTGCAAATGTTCAGATGAGGTTAAAGATAATTTGCTGCTTGTTGCATGATTGGCAAATTCTGAATCGTCGGCAGATTTGAGTATGCAAGGGTGGTTCTGTAGTGTAGTGGTCATCACGTTCGCCTAACACGCGAAAGGTCCTGGGTTCGAAACCCGGCAGAACCTAAGGTTTTTAGGCACTGAAGATTCAATTACAAGTGCTGCACCCGTGTCAGGCAGTTTGGCCTGCAAGTGACTCTGATTCTACTGTTGCTACATTTCTGTTTTTCTCTTTGATAAACAAATGTTTCTCCTGGGCTTAGTTTTAAGCACTATCCAATCACAACTGGTTCTGTAGTGTAGTGGTTATCACATTCGCCTCACACGCGAAAGGTCCTGGGTTCGAAACCCGGCAGAACCTACTGATGATAGATGCTGTCTTTTCCCAATGGAAATGACTTTCTCTGTTGGTGGTAGCAACCTGTGATAGACTGAGCCTACCAGCAGCAAGGAGTTGCAGGGAAACATAGGGACCTTCATCAAACACGCCATACCCAGTGAAATGCAGATGTGCAGCATCCTTTCAGCATTGCTATATCTGCATTATATGATGTAATCTGTGTTTACTAAAGGTCCCTAATGACATATGCTCACAAGTTGAAAAATGCTGCCTCTTATTTAGTGCAGCATCCATTCAGCATTGCTATATCTGCATTATATGATGTAACCTGTGTTTACTAAAGGTCCCTAATGACATATGTACACAAGTTTAAAAATGCTGCCTCATATTTAGGGGTGAATCTGTTTAGGACAAGAACCACAAGAGTTGCCATGAGAGCTTTCAACTCATATTTCTCAGGCATTGGTGTAGAATAGTTTAGTACTTGGCTTTAGGCCATGGAATATCACATCTTGTCGTCATTTGCAAATGTTCAGATGAGGTTAAAGATAATTTGCTGCTTGTTGCATGATTGGCAAATTCTGAATCGTCGGCAGATTTGAGTATGCAAGGGTGGTTCTGTAGTGTAGTGGTCATCACGTTCGCCTAACACGCGAAAGGTCCTGGGTTCGAAACCCGGCAGAACCTAAGGTTTTTAGGCACTGAAGATTCAATTACAAGTGCTGCACCCGTGTCAGGCAGTTTGGCCTGCAAGTGACTCTGATTCTACTGTTGCTACATTTCTGTTTTTCTCTTTGATAAACAAATGTTTCTCCTGGGCTTAGTTTTAAGCACTATCCAATCACAACTGGTTCTGTAGTGTAGTGGTTATCACGTTCGCCTCACACGCGAAAGGTCCTGGGTTCGAAACCCGGCAGAACCTACTGATGATAGATGCTGTCTTTTCCCAATGGAAATGACTTTCTCTGTTGGTGGTAGCAACCTGTGATAGACTGAGCCTACCAGCAGCAAGGAGTTGCAGGGAAACATAGGGACCTTCATCAAACACGCCATACCCAGTGAAATGCAGATGTGCAGCATCCTTTCAGCATTGCTATATCTGCATTATATGATGTAATCTGTGTTTACTAAAGGTCCCTAATGACATATGCTCACAAGTTGAAAAATGCTGCCTCTTATTTAGTGCAGCATCCATTCAGCATTGCTATATCTGCATTATATGATGTAACCTGTGTTTACTAAAGGTCCCTAATGACATATGTACACAAGTTTAAAAATGCTGCCTCATATTTAGGGGTGAATCTGTTTAGGACAAGAACCACAAGAGTTGCCATGAGAGCTTTCAACTGATATTTCTCAGGCATTGGTGTAGAATAGTTTGGTACTTGGCTTTAGGCCATGGAATATCACATCTTGTCGTCATTTGCAAATGTTCAAATGAGGTTAAAGATAATTTGCTGCTTGTTGCATGATTGGCAAATTCTGAATCGTCGGCAGATTTTTAGTATGCAAGGGTGGTTCTGTAGTGTAGTGGTCATCACGTTCGCTTAACACGCGAAAGGTCCTGTGTTCGAAACCCGGCAGAACCTAAGGTTTTTAGGCACTGAAGATTCAATTACAAGTGCTGCACCCGTGTCAGGCAGTTTGGCCTGCAAGTGACTCTGATTCTACTGTTGCTACATTTCTGTTTTTCTCTTTGATAAACAAATGTTTCTCCTGGGCTTAGTTTTAAGCACTATCCAATCACAACTGGTTCTGTAGTGTAGTGGTTATCACGTTCGCCTCACACGCGAAAGGTCCTGGGTTCGAAACCCGGCAGAACCTACTGATGATAGATGCTGTCTTTTCCCAATGGAAATGACTTTCTCTGTTGGTGGTAGCAACCTGTGATAGACTGAGCCTACCAGCAGCAAGGAGTTGCAGGGAAACATAGGGACCTTCATCAAACACGCCATACCCAGTGAAATGCAGATGTGCAGCATCCTTTCAGCATTGCTATATCTGCATTATATGATGTAATCTGTGTTTACTAAAGGTCCCTAATGACATATGCTCACAAGTTGAAAAATGCTGCCTCTTATTTAGTGCAGCATCCATTCAGCATTGCTATATCTGCATTATATGATGTAACCTGTGTTTACTAAAGGTCCCTAATGACATATGTACACAAGTTTAAAAATGCTGCCTCATATTTAGGGGTGAATCTGTTTAGGACAAGAACCACAAGAGTTGCCATGAGAGCTTTCAACTCATATTTCTCAGGCATTGGTGTAGAATAGTTTGGTACTTGGCTTTAGGCCATGGAATATCACATCTTGTCGTCATTTGCAAATGTTCAAATGAGGTTAAAGATAATTTGCTGCTTGTTGCATGATTGGCAAATTCTGAATCGTCGGCAGATTTGAGTATGCAAGGGTGGTTCTGTAGTGTAGAGGTCATCACGTTCGCTTAACACGCGAAAGGTCCTGTGTTCGAAACCCGGCAGAACCTAAGGTTTTTAGGCACTGAAGATTTAATTACAAGTGCTGCACCCGTGTCAGGCAGTTTGGCCTGCAAGTGACTCTGATTCTACTGTTGCTACATTTCTGTTTTTCTCTTTGATAAACAAATGTTTCTCCGGGGATTAGTTTTAAGCACTATCCAATCACAACTGGTTCTGTAGTGTAGTGGTTATCACGTTCGCCTCACACGCGAAAGGTCCTGGGTTCGAAACCCGGCAGAACCTACTGATGATAGATGCTATCTTTTCCCAATGGAAATGACTTTCTCTGCTGGTGGTAGCAACCTGTGATAGACTGAGCCTACCAGCAGCAAGGAGTTGCAGGGAAACATAGGGACCTTCATCAAACACGCCACACCCAGTGAAAGGAGATGTGCAGCATCCATTCAGCATTGCTATATCTGCATTATATGATGTAATCTGTGTTTACTAAAGGTCCCTAATGACATATGCTCACAAGTTGAAAAATGCTGCCTCTTATTTAGTGCAGCATCCATTCAGCATTGCTATATCTGCATTATATGATGTAACCTGTGTTTACTAAAGGTCCCTAATGACATATGTACACAAGTTTAAAAATGCTGCCTCATATTTAGGGGTGAATCTGTTTAGGACAAGAACCACAAGAGTTGCCATGAGAGCTTTCAACTCATATTTCTCAGGCATTGGTGTAGAATAGATTGGTACTTGGCTTTAGGCCATGGAATATCACATCTTGTCGTCATTTGCAAATGTTCAGATGAGGTTAAAGATAATTTGCTGCTTGTTGCATGATTGGCAAATTCTGAATCGTCAGCAGATTTGAGTATACAAGGGTGGTTCTGTAGTGTAGTGGTCATCACGTTCGCCTAATACGCGAAATTCCTGGGTTCGAAACCCGGCAGAACCTAAGGATTTCAGGCACTGAAGATTCAATTACAAGTGCTGCACCCGTGTGAGGCAGTTTGGCCTGCAAGTGACTCTGATTCTACTGTTGCTACATTTCTGTTTTTCTCTTTGATAAACAAATGTTTCTCCAGGAAGTCATTTCTCAAACGCTAAGTTTTGGGCAGCCCCAGATCGTACCACCCTGACCTGGATCGGAAGGGGATTCTAGGGTTTACAGGGTCAATCACTATGATCGCTGCAGATCTAGAGCAGGAAGGCATGGACCAGTATAGGCAATCGTAGCTAATACAGGGTCACCCACTCCCCCTTACTACGATCTGACTGGATCGTAGGGGGTGTTCAATACGTAGTGGGGACACTCAGATCGTAGTGTTTGAGAAATACCTAGCTGGGCTTAGTTTTAAGCACTAGCCAATCACAACTGGTTCTGTAGTGTAGTGGTTATCACGTTCGCCTCACACGCGAAAGGTCCTGGGTTTGAAACCCGGCAGAACCTACTGATGATAGATGCTATCTTTTCCTAATGGAAATGACTTTCTCTGCTGGTGGTAGCAACCTGTTGTCAATGGACCATTCTGGGTATTATTAATATTTTTCATATTTACTAAATTCTTTGCCATATAAAGCCTAAGCTTTGCCCACGATCCACACTCAATAATCTCCTGTGTCCCCTACAGGAACCAGGATCCATAAGATATTACGAACCCTACTTCCCCCATGGGACTCTGTGACATAAGGTATACGGATGTAATAACATTCCAATCATATCTACACCCACACAGCCCCACTGGAGGAAGTGCGACCTACCTGTGGTGCCATATTTGGAATGAGAGGATATTTCACAATCTCTTCTCAATTCTCATTAACATGATTTACCCACAGGTGGCACTCTCTCTCTATGACACGTGTCACTATTTTATTGAACCACGTGTATAGAATATTTCACAATACTGTGAGCTGCTCAAGCCCTTAATATAAAAGGCAGCTTGAGCAGCTCCCAATCATCTCTCCCAACTTACACCTTACACCTATACCTAGAACCTACGACAGGTTGAGCTATAGGATCAGGGGCAGAGCTTGGATATTGGCGAGTGTTATCATTGTTACCATCTTTATGAAAGACTCATGTCAGCTATGCAATAAAAGGATCAAATGAACTTCTCTGGATTCCGTGTATATTCACTTCACCACTTGTAACGGTCCATTGACACAATGGTGGAAGAACCCTCTAAGAATATCCCACTACCAATCTCTCATTAACCATGAGCAATAATGAGACATCACCCAAGGAGCCAGCTTCAGAACAACGCACCTTTACATCACCTGGGCTAGACGCGCCCAATCACCCCACAAGTGCTACTATACATCACTTCCAGAGGCAAACTTCATCTCCAGACGCACTGACATTGGATCCAGTTTTACCTATAGCACTACAGGCCCACGTATTACAACCTGTGAGTACCAGCATTGAGCAATTTTCCTCTACAATAGTGGACCACAATACTGGAGCACACACAAGTACACCAGTATCGCTACCTGCACCAGGATTAGACCTCACCTTACCTGGGTATTCACAAGTAAATTCACCGCCACTAAGACTTTCTGGTATAACTAGCCCAGCCTCTGAAGTACCAGTGGACAACACACAGAACCACTTGTACCTCAACCCACACCTGGAGGACAGACCACCAGAGCTTCAAGCCACCCTCCAGGATATCACCTCCACAACCCACCACACCTAGTGCGTCTGTATCTACAGACCTGACCAACTCAGGTGTGACATCACATAAACCCTTGGTTTGTGAAGAGCCAGTGGTTGTGGACACAGACTCTGACGCTTCCCTAGACGCTGATTACTGGAGAGACAGAATTGGATCAGCAGTTTCTAGGTGGAGAGCAGCCTATGAAAACGGTATAGGCATGGTTTCCAATAACAACTCTGCACACCAGGTAGGAGACAATCCAAACTTCTCACTCAACATCAACAGACTATTGGAAAGTGAGTGGCTTGACCCTACTGTTACCCAACCTAACCAATACCGATCCACTTCTGAAGAGGAGGACCTGTACTCCCCACCTGTGTACACACCCACACAGCCACTTAGGACCAGGTCAGTGGACTCACCATCCAGACAAGGCTCCAGATTTAGAAGGAGGGCCCAATCAAGTTCACCTCTTAGAAGAAGGACCCCCACTGGTTACAGACTACTGAGAAGTGTAGACGGAGCTACCAGCAGATCTCACCTCGTAGCTACAACTCCACTACTCAATAGAGGCAATAGAACGCCTTACAACTCACCTCACCTTATCAATTCACCTGGGGAAGATACTGAAGTAACCTTTCTCCACCGACCCGATATGGCAATGTCCCGAGGTCAGCCCCCTCAGTATGACCATGAAGATATGAGGAGAAGTCTCGTCAGGGACTGTACTAATGCTGTCAGTGAATCCTTCTCTGAGCTGCTAGCCAAACACGTGAGCGCCCTATCCACTGAAATTAAACATCATGGACAGGAACACTCAGGTCAATTGGCTAGGGTACACCTCAGGTTGGATGACATGGAACGCTGGAAGGAGCATATGGAGAGTAACACCGCTCACAACTTCAAGCAGGCAGAACAAGGCAATATGGAAGTTCTCAGAAGATCTGAAGATTTCACATACAAGATGACTGACCAGCTTAGCAGAAACATGGACTCAATGAGGCTTGACCTCATGAGAGCTATTCAGAGCCAGTCTACCAATGCCAACGCCACCAGCTCCAGCCAAACTGCCACCAGTACCCAGGGTGATTCAGGACCCATGCAGTCCACCCCTCCCTACCCCACGGCACCTAGCTACAGCCCCAGCCATAATGACATGACAGGAACAAGACTGAGCCCACCACATGCCTTCATGGACAGCAGTAACCAGAACACAGCCGCCGCCCCCTCCACCTCCCATGCACTACACCAGTCTCCAGCAGCTAGTGCACCAAACACCCACCAGGGGGCGACAGCATCATATAACACAGCGCCTAATCTAAACCAGGCAGACAACCACTCTGGGCTACCATATCCTCCTAGGTATTCCCACATAGCACACTGCACACCGGTAGTGCACCAGGGAGGATATCATGGCGCTGAGTACACCAGACTTTCCCCTAGTGGATTAGACGGCGACAAGCTCACATCTGCCCAGTTAGGCTCATTCAACAAGGCTGAACCCTTTGACAAACCGACACCCTACAGGTCTGCAGCAAGATTTCTGACTGAATTCAAATTTTTCATAAGAAATGTGCATGCCAAGAGGCCCGACCTACATGCAACATGCCTGTACACTTTTCTCAAAGGGAGGGCAGCCCAGTGGTTCTTCAGCAACATAATGGACAAGCCAATCATGCAGAACAAGGAGGCAGTCTACGAGGCCTTCTTGGCAAGATTTCGCACCCCCGACCTCAGTACCATCCTCAAAGGGTACAGAGCCAGGAAAGAGAAGCCAAATGAGACCACTGAGGACTACCTTGCAGACATGACCATGTTGCTGTCCAACAGCAGCCTGGATGAGGCCTCACAGGTGGACTACCTTGTAAATGGCCTCAGACCCGAGCTGAAGAATGTCGTCGTAGCTAAATTTCCCAAGACCTTGTTGGAAGCTGAGCAGTTAGCCATAAATCAGGAACTGAACCTTGAGGCAATAAAAATTGCACAGAACAACAGCTCTGCTGAGTTATGTGCAGTAGGCTACAACAAGGACGACGACAGATCCAGAAAGGATAAATATCAGCGCGACCACAAGAAAGAAGACAGACTGCCCAGTAGTAATTACAGCAAGCAGTATGAAAATAAATTCAAGAACGGCTACAGAGGAAGGTCCAAGTCTTCAGACAGGTCAAATCCCAAGGACTACAGATCCAACTCCAAAAATAGATCTGACCATAAGTCCCCAGGAAGAGACAGGTCAGGTGACAGATCAGAACAAAGATCAAGATCCTCTGAGAGCAACAAGAGTTTTGTCTTCATACCAGTTGCTGGGCAGCCAAACAACAACAAAAATGTCTCCTTCATGGTCCCAGCTGACTTCACCATCCCAGACAATTGGGTACAACAGTCATTAAAGAAGTCCAGAGATCCAACCCCAGGCAGGAATTACTCCAGGAGCCGTTCAGGATCTCAGTCTGACGCCGACAATGACAATCTCAACAACATACAGGATGAATAGGGATCAGGGGAAGGCACTCCAGCACCTAGTGACCCCGACCCCACCCGGAACACGACCATTGGATTATCCAAGGACACTTCTCGAAATGCTGATGCAGAAATGAATTCAGTAGACTCTCAATCATCCAGCTCCAGTTACACCAATTTCCTGAACACCAATGAGGACTCAGACTCCAGTGATAATGAGGACGAGTGCGAGGACCAGAGCCAGAGGACTTCAATCCTGAAACTGAGGATCAAATCTGAGAAATATGGGCAGCAAGGTAAGGCCATTTACGTTGATACAGAATTAACCAAAGGTGCAGTTTCTGTTGACATAAATAACCAATTGTATAGAGCTCTTGTCGATTCTGGCGCCTCACTCTCTTTTATTAGCCAAAAATGGCTGACAGAATCGCCAACACACCAAATTTTAGACATGGTAGACGCGCGCGACTGACAGTTTTATTAGCTGATAAAACCCCCATCCAAGTAAATCACTCTATGACCATAGCTTTCCTCATTAATGGCCATGAATTCAGATCCAGATTCCACGTGGTACCTGAACTGAATCACCCCCTAATTTTAGGAGTAAATTTCATGACCAAATATAAGGCAAAAATTTCCTTTGGACCCACTCCCCCATCACCCAATTACATCAGGGCAAACAAAAATGTTGATATTCCACCAAACACTGAAGCTACCTTCAATGCTGTTGTGGTAGGGAATAGCAACATTGTGGGTAAAACTGGATTGACTGAGAACTCAGGTTCTACTCTACCGGTACTTATTAAGCATGCCATAGTTAAACCTAGGTCTGACCTTAAAATAGTACCAGTAACAGTAGCTAACCCAAATGATTTCCCCATCAAGATAAAAAGGCACATGAACCTTGGTGTATTTAAGCTTTTTAACA
Source organism: Acholoe squamosa (assembly GCA_949317995.1). NCBI lineage: Eukaryota > Metazoa > Annelida > Polychaeta > Phyllodocida > Polynoidae > Acholoe > Acholoe squamosa. The sequence continues at coordinate 58,872,947 of OX439042.1, forward strand.
TTAAAAAGGCTGTACCCATTGGCACACTCAATAGCGCCCACTCACTCAACAGTGTAACAACAGAAAAGGATTTATTTCCCATTAATTGTGGAGAAGACCCCATGGACCAACTCCCCAAAGGAAATGAACCTGTGACAAGCTCTCTGAAGCTCAAAGACAACAGATTAAAAACATTATTGAAGCCAACAGGCAGGCTTTTGTCCTAAATGAGAGCGCTATAGGTCTCAATGTAGAAAATGAAGTCAAATTGGAATTAAAACCAGACTTCAAACCATGCAACAGACCGTCCTATAGAATGTCCCCTCACAAAGAAATTTTTCAAAGGGAACTTCTAAAGAAACACCTAGAACAAGGAGTAATTGAAGAGTGTACCAAACCCTGTGAGTGGAACTCACCTGCCTTTTTAGTGCCAAAACCACAAGGTGACAGATCAGTAGCCTCTGGTTGGAGGATTGTAGTTGACTACAGATGGGTAAATGAGAATTTAAAAACCTTCTCCTACTCATTCCCCAGAGCTGACGATCTCATGCAGCAGATAGGCAGGACAGGCGCCAAATATTTTTCTAAATTGGACGTCTACAGCGCCTATCACCAGATTCCCCTAGCAGAAGAATCTAGGCCACTTACCACCTTCTCTGCCAATGGTACGAGATACATGGCCAAAGTTCTCCCTATGGGACTCAAAACTTCAGGCCTATCCTTCATGAATGTAATGGAACAACTCCTCATGAAATGCAAGTATAAAAATGCTGTAGCATATGTGGATGATGTAGCCATTTACAGCCCCACGTAGGAAAGGCACTTACAAGATCTAGATGAGGTTTTGAAACTTTTTATCAAGGGAAATATCAAACTGAAATCAGAAAAATGCGAATTTGGACTACCAAAATGGAATTTTTGGGTTTCAATGTAGACCAGCATGGATTGTCTCCATCCCCAGACAAAATAGGACCAGTCAAAACTTTCCCCCCACCTAAAAACCTCCATGATCTTAGATGTTTCAATGGTATGGCGCAGTTTTACAAGAGGTTCATCAGAGGTTTTGCTCATGTCATGAAGCCCCTTTATGAGGCGACAAAAAGCACCTTTAAATGGACCACTGAATGTCAGAAAGCCTTTGAGAAAATTAAAGCTGCAATCTGTACTGAAGCTGTGCTAAAATTCCCGGACTATAAAAGACCTTTTGTCATTTTTACTGACTCTAGCAACTACAGCTTAGGAGCTGTAATCAATCAGGTAGATGACTATGGTTTCTATAGACCAATTGAATTTGCAGGGAGAGGTTTGACACCTCAAGAATCTAGGTATGGGATAACTGATAAAGAGCTGTTAGGAATAGTTTTTGCAGTCAAAAAGTTCCACCATTATGTGGATGGAACTCACTTCAAAGTATACTCGGACCACACCGCCCTGGTTTCCCTTTTCAATAAAAAGGAAAATATAACCAATGGAAGGTTAGCCAGGTGGGTTGACACAGTCATGTCCTATGATTTTGAAGTTAGATACCTGCAAGGCAGAGCCAATATTGTGGCAGATTTTCTTTCCAGAAGGAAATACTTGCCCGGCTCTGATGACCCAATTCCCATCAGGTCTTAAGGTAAAATAATACTCCCCCCTAAATCAGTTAAATTCTCTGACATTACCATGATCAAAGTCTTCAAATCAAATGACCCAGTTCCCAAAAATCCAGTCCTCATGGGACCACCTAGGTCCATACTAAAAGGAGGACAGATTTGGGGTAGCACCTCAAAGAAGCCAAAGGGTGTGATTGCCAAGAAAGGTAGCTCTGAAAGAGAAAAGCTCAGCTCCATTCAAGTTGAACCCGAGCTGTGCATTTTAACTCGATCTAAAGCCAAGTTACCAGACCCAGCCACACCCACTCAGCCCAGCAAATCAACCAGAGGTAGACAGACCCGCCCCCCTAAGGTCAAGGCCACCAAGCCCAAGCCCAGGGGCCGCCCACCCAAATCCAGGTCACCCAGAGTATCAGTGAAATTAGCTAACGCCAGGAGGGCTAAGCTATCACACAAAGTACTACCCATGGCTGAGCGAGCGATAAGCCAGCTATGTAAACACCACTCCCTGACCCCATCTAGGGAGACACTGATACAGGCACAGCAGGAGGATGTTTTCTCAAACTCCATGTTGTCATACATCAATAAGGGTGAATTACCAGAAGACCCCAGCCTTAGCAAACAGGTACTACTAAATCATGACCAGTTCATGATTTTAGACGAAGTTTTATTCAGGAACACCAAATCAACCTATGGCGACAGTTTAGAGCCTACAATACAAATAGTGATGCCAGAAAAATGGGCAGAGTCACTAATTGAGGCCACACACTGCTCGCCACTAGGAGGACACCTTGGTCCCACTAAAACATATGCAGCAATCAGATCCAGGTATTATTGGCGTTCCATGTTCAAACAAGTCTTTGACTACTGTGGCACTTGCCAAAGACCAAAACACTTGAGAACCCCAATGACCCTGAGGGACCCTGTTTTAACAGCCTACACCCACCTCACCATGGACACCATCGGTCCTTTCACACCTGCTGTGGATGGATCCTCATTTATCCATGTTGTCACAGACCATGCTACCAGGCACATCACTGTTTGGTCCACAAAGGACAACACCAGCGCTGAAGTAGCGCTAGGATTTTTCCAAAGGGTTATTTGTGTTTTTGGGACCCCCTCAGTCTTGAACACAGATAATGCACAACAGTATGTGTCCAAATACTTCACATCTTTTTGTGAAGAATTTGGCATCAAACATGTGACAGGAAGTGCACATTGGTCAAAATCGCAAGGTCTATGTGAGCGTCAACATCAGACAATAGAATCTTCACTCAGAGCCTTTGTCTCCAAATCACAAAAACATTGGTCAACCTTCCTACAGGCTATAGCATTCAGCATAAACAACACTGTATGCAGCGTGTTAGGATACTCACCCAATCTTTTAGTATTTGGAAGGCAAACACATCTCCCAACTGAGTCCTCCCTCTCCTTGGTCCAACAAACTGAAGAGATCAAAGATAAGGAAAAATTGGTTACCGCCTTACTCAGTTTAAGGGATGACATCCAACTTAAGGCAGCTGAGAGCATGGTCAAATACCATAAAAAGATGAAAGCCAGATATGACGCAACTGCTTCTCCATGCACCTACGACACAGGTCAGCTTGTGTATTTACACATACCTAACCTGCTGGTCAAGCAAACAAGCAAAAAGCTGCAGCCCACCTACAGTGGACCATACATCATCATGAAAATGACTTCACCAGTAACTGCAAAATTAAAAAGGCTACAAGGAGCCCTGGCACTGTGACTGGGAGCCCTCCAAGAAGAAAGAGACTAGTGGGTGCTATTCTGGGAGGACTGGCAGGATTGACTTCTATTTTTAGTATATTCTCTACATACAGGTTGAGATCTGAAATTAGTCAATTGCGTCAAGAACAGACAGTATGTTGATAGTCAATTTGACCAGAATGGAAGTCCGAGAAAACTGGATGAAAATTAATCAAGTAATAGATTCCTTGGGAGCCTTGGTGAGTGCCTTTAGGGCCAGGTCATGCCCCTGAGAAAATTTGTTATCACTAGTGGGCAAATGAGGACCAATTTGGGCAAATTAAATACTGAAGGGAGTTGAGTTGGAATCACCCCGAGAATTGATGTTGCCCCAGGACCCCAGAGAAAGGCCTTTTTATTATTATAAGACCCTCACCACCAGCACGGTGGCTTTGAATGATACCTTGCTGATATGAATAGAAGTACCTCTGTTGGATGTTTCCAGACGTTTGAAAATAATGGAGGCACTGGCCTTGCCGGTACCATATACTGGTACCGAACTGACTGCAGCTTATGAGTTGGAGTTTCACAATTTTGCCATCTCTAAAGATGGCAGACAATACGTGGTACTGACTCTGGAGGATCAGCTGAAAGGGTGTTCTCTCAATTCAGCCATTCAGGAAACTAACAGACACACCTTTTGCGCGTTGGCTTTATAGCAACCGGATGAAAGGAAGATAGAGAACCTGTGCCAGGTCAGGGTGTCCAACAAGATAAAACTGCCTGTCGCCCACTATGTGTCTGATGGAAAATGGTTGGTGGCCACGAGCACCCAGTTTAATATGAGAAGACACTGTGCTGGGGAGCAGGATGGTAGGATAATACCTGTAGCGCCACCATACATCATTTTGGAATCAGGTGTAACGCTCTAGCTGATGTCCTGGAACTACCTATATATTGTAAGCGAAGATGGGAGTATCATGTGATGCGATAGGATAGCCACACTACCTGGCGACGTGAGGATGACAGAACTGACCATATGGAAAGACATGGGAGGTCACCGAAAGGGCCTGATTGAACACTTGACTAAGCTGGGAGACATTGAGGAACAGCCCCTACATGAGTTGATTGATAAATTGGTTTTCCCAGACAGCTGTATATATTGGTAGGGATTATTGTGATGGGTGGCACCTTAATTGTGGGAATAATATGCTGTCGACATGTTGTGAAAAAGAGGGCACGTGCCTGGCACTCTGCCAGGACGCGCAGACAATTAGCCCATAATACCACCATGGTCCCTATGAGAGAGGCCATGCCTGCCATTGTCGAGGTCGAAATGGAAACTAGAACCAGGCACGGAGCTGGCCGCCGAGTCTCGGTGGCCTCCGCCAAAACTTCATCAAGGCTGATGGTAGTGCGAGAGGAGGATGGAGAATAATTGGGTATCTATGAATGGGGGCATCATAATGGCATGGAATGAATTGGGAGTTTTGTTGTATGAAAAACATGCTTAGGACATTACCATTTGTGAAGCAAGTCTCCAGGAGTTCATTGGTCAGTGAAATCAGTAAGGGCTGAAAGGTATCAGGTGGATGTCGGCAGGGCAGGAGCATCGATCCTGGAGTATTGACCCGTTTCGACCAGAAACTGAAAGTATTGTTATTTAAAGGGCTGCATAGGGGGAGTAACGCAGCTAGTGCCCAGGATGGGATAGTTTATTTTTAAGTAAGGATATGAATGGTCGGGAGACGCAGAGTAAATAGGTACATAGGTAGTGTGCAGGTGTATACATATGCATTGATATGAGTAACAGGGGGTTCTGATGTAAGGAATTACTGTGTCGGCTGGCATTATAAAGAGGTATGACTACATATGTGCATATGTATGGGCACCCAGGAGGATGTTTCACCTAATAGGTATTGAATTATACATATACGGCCTCCACATGCGGACCTCATGTGGGAAAAAAAAATGATTATGTGGAAAACTGTTTCTCAGAGGTCGCCGTGTCCTGTCCATATGTGAGACATAGGATACAGACTTTTATCTCTAAATGCGGCCTTTTATTTTAACATACGGCTCCCCACATGCGGACAGTCCGTATACACATGCGGACCCTCCGTATGTTGGCTCCGCGAAGCTTTTTTTTCCGTAAAGGCCGCATTCAACTTAGGAGAATGAGGGAACCCCTTTCCGGTATCCCCCGTATGACGTCTCTCTTTTTCTTGTCTTGTATATGATATCTCATTTCTTTGTGGTCTTTATGATGTCAAAAACAAGGCGTGTCTTCACGTTTTTCATTTAAAACTTCGGTCCCCAGTCGACGCTATCTCCTTGTCGAAGTGTGTTTTTGGTTCAAGCAGACGGCTTCCCCTCTTCTGTGGTTGATGTCGTGACTTAATCCTCCCTAGAAAATGAAGAAGGGATCTACCTGTTCTTAGAATTAGACCCCCCTTTCCACTCCCCAGCGTAAATAGACAATTACTCTCATCTAAGTTACAAAGTATTCTTTGGTGCATGATGGGAAGCAATGTCCATCAGGTACTGCTTTAGGCCATTGGATGTCAGGTTACATTTTACTGTCCGAGCCATTTTGATAATCGATGAGGCTTTTTTTCGTGATTCATTATTCATAATTTCTTCAAATTATTTTTTTTTACAAAGAATAATGAAAGTTTCTAATGTGGTCCCTTTAAAGGCATATGGGCAGTGGATGTTAAACTACAATGTAAGTTCCATTGGCTTTATGTAGAGCCTTTTTTTGTTAATCCTTTCATTTTATTCAAATTTTCAGAATTTCAAAGAGTTGATCGAGGATGTGACGAATCTTAAAGCCCTCCTCCGAGAGAACAGAAGGCTTACAGGTCAAGAAAGTGACCCTGATTTAGAGGTATGATTAAAAAATTACTGCCTGAATACATTTTTTCTCTCTTTCCTCATATGATATTGAAATACACTAAATTTATTTTTTGTAAACCTATTCCTCTTCTTTTTTTTAAAGTATCTATTTACGTAGAATAAAAAATAGTTCTCAGACTATATTTTATTTTGCCTGATACTATATAATAAGATGTCTATTAAACTTTATTTCTTTTTTCTTTTCCAGGAATCTGACAAAGACGAGGACGAAGATGAGTGAGTAGAAACTATGGATGAGCACGACGATTTCAACGACGATGAAGGGCAACCCGAGAACTACCAGGGCGATGCTGGAGAACAAGCAATAGCATACATGTGCAGCTTGCCGAAGCGGCAGAATCTCAGCATGAAGAGGCAAAAGGGAAAGCCTCCAAGCTCATCCCATCCATTCTTTTCTGGTTCCAAACCCAGCTCCTACAGTCAACGAAAAAAAGGCTCTGAACACCACATATTTTCCTGTCCCTGAATCCTCTGTTCCTAGAGGTAGAGGTAACAAAAGATCACGAGGCAGGGCTAGAGGATCCACTACTTCTGGCCGGGGGAGGGGACGTGGGTCACCTTCTCCTGACATATCAGGATGCGGTAGATCATCTCTGAACCAAAGTAATCGAAGGGGCGTGGTAGGTCTCCTGGAGTAGGTCTTCCTGCAGCTTCTGGTAGCGGTTCCATGCCTGAAGGTGCCACAAAAGGGGGGGTCCCTACCCTTAAGAAAGGAGAACACTGGAGGGAAGACGAGCTTGATTCCTTGTTGAAGGGTACTAACCATCTGAAGCCAGTACTTAAAGGGCGCTTCAAACATAGCTCTGACGGAAAGGAACTAAAGAAAATGGCGTGGGAGGAACTACGAGGTGAGGTTATATTCCTTTAAAATTTGTTTCTTTTAATATATTCCTCTTATGTTCAGTCTAATATGCATGTCGTCAAGGCCTTTTGTCTAACCTTGGTAGAATACATAATTTGCCTTTCCTTTTTTGGTACAATATAACAAATCTGTTGACGTAAAGGTGATATCTCTAACATGTAAGTTCACCTTCCTATATTTCAGACTATGTTAATTCTAATGGAGGAAGGCATAGGACACGTGAGCAGTGTCAGGACAAGCTTAGGTATTTTGTTCAAAAGGCTAAGAAAAAGGTAGGAATACCCTGTTACTTTTAGATTCTACTGTATCATTATGCTCTATATATCTGTGATTTATTAGTATCTCTGAAAATAATGAATTATGTTATTTAAAGAATAATAATTCGGAAAAGTCTTCAGACAGATGTATTGTCTATTATGTATACCTTTCCCATTTTTTTTTTAGAGACAGGTGATAGACTCTAAGTATAAAAGCGGGAGTGGTCAGCGTGACGATCAGGATTATCTGACCTCTTTGGAGCAGCAGGCATGTGACTATGCAGGCCAAGATGTTGTGCTAGGTGAGAACTGAATTTCCGTCTATACATAATATCTGTCTTTATTTCAACTATATTGCACATAATACCATATATGCGACATCTATTACCCATCACTATACTGTACTCACCTATAATGTATGCAGTAGTACGACACCCTGCTCAGGTTCATGCATTGCCAACAATACCCTACACCTACATATGACAATATATTGTATGGAACAGATATATATATATGTATATATGCCACATGTTATTTTGGTTCCAGGAATACCCGGACTGAAGCCCCCTGGATTGGACAGTGGTCCTCGGTCGGACCCGAACTCCTGCTATGATCCAAACCGTTTAGACAAACTACATATACATATATATATATATATATATATATATATATATATATATATATATATATATATATACATATATACGTACATACATATGTGGACCACTATGACTTTATTTTTCAAGAAATTTCATACAGAAATTGAAATGTATACCTTAACATATAGATATTGTGAACATATACCTACTAGTAAGTTGATATATCTAGGTGTCCTTCCATAAAGTTAATACAAATCTTTTCAGCGACTGTTCTCGCATGTTGTGATCTATTCAAATTTTTCAGGGGATGACGAGAGCTCTTCACAACCCCCACCAGGCTCGAAAGAGAACTGTACGAGGAAGATCCAGATGAGGTACCCGAGGACGATTACCACAAACCCCTACCAGAGCAGGATATACCTGAGGACGACAACGATCCTGTGACAGTCGAAGACCTACAGAAAGAGGTACCTCTTGAACCTTGCATATCACGGACTGACATGTTAAACATCTGACATGTTAAACATCTGCGTCACTTATTTTGGCCTCAGACCCTCAACGCACAGAAAAGATTTCAATGCTAAGGAGGGCTTTGAAAACTTTGACATCAGAGGAAAATGCTTCTCAAGCAACATCCAAAGTAGGAACAGCTCAACCTGCTGAATGCAGGACCAAAGCATATACCTCTCAAATGCAACCTAAGTCTCAACCCCAAACCGGTTCAAGTCGGGCACATACGTCTAAACCCCAAGCTAGTCAGCCACATACATCCCAACCCCAAGCCTCTACCATTCGGGTGCAGGCTACTTCTAGCAGAAGTTGGGTCAACAATATACCTCAACAATCTTCCAGAATATATCGCCTATTCGCAGCATGACCTCCCACATTCCCCAAAATAAAAAAAGGACTGCAGATGACGAAGGTATACAAGAGCAACCCCATAAAAAGCCACGACATGCCCCCTCCTTCTCCAAGTTGCTCGAGGAGGAAGACGAATGCTTTGCAGAAATAATGGGGTCAGAAGAAATGGAGACTGAATCATATCAGCCTTCTAACAGTACACCTCTCAAAAGAATGCAGAAAGGACAAGACTGTTTGGCAACTGGATTGTTAGGTATCACTGAAAGTGCCACAAAACTATCAAGTAGTCTATCGGTCATCCTGGAAAATCAAAAAACTTCTTTAGATGCACAGAAACAGTTACATTTGCAAAACTTGAAGTTAAATCAGGAGATTCAGGAAAACCGGAAGCTTCAACTGTCAGCCCAAAAAGAGGAGAAGAAAGTTTGGAAAGAAATGACTAAGATGTCTGTGTTCCTTGCTACGCAGTTAAACGCAAAATCAACTAAAGCTAATTCAACATGTACCCAGACGGACAATCAGACAATTTCACAAGAGGATGAACCTCCACATGGTGATCAAATACCCCAACCTGGCCGACCACCTGTCACTGAGAAAAATCCAAAAGCTGACCTACCTCCATGTGCAGATGAGGGTGACACAGTAGGAGACAAACCTGTTTCCCCCAATGTCCAGGAAGACAATATATCAGTTAAATCTGACAAGGAAAAATGTTTGCCTGATAAGATGACAGTTAAACTAACTCACAACGACCCATCGGAAGGTTCAGCACGTGGTCCCTTTTTTTTGGATGCAAAGGACATAGCGGCCATGGAAGTGTCAGACAGCCAAGGTAAAAATGTTGTATTTCTATATATATTTCAACTAAAATTAATTCCACCTGTATTCCTTTGTGTACCCTTGATATGTCATTCATCTTTTGAACTATAGAATTTTATTCGTTGTATATCAAATTTGGTTCCCCATTGGTTTTCTGTTTCAATTAAGTTTAGCTTATCTTTGTATTTACTTGAAATAAATAAGAACTATGTATATTAATATGTATTCCTCTTTAAAACAGAGGAGCTGAACACCGGTGAAGGGGAGACACACACAGACGTCCAAGCCATGCAGGGTGCAACGATTTCCATTCCACCCGACATGGAGGTTGTACACGGTTCAGCTGTCTTCCTTCCATGTCAAAATGTACAGGGAGGTGACGGCCCATTCCTCGTCCCTGCGTCAGGTATAGGCCTAATATATGCATTCTCTTTTCTAATGAACTTCTTCTGATAAGTAACCAACCAGGATATATGATATTTATCAAACATACTACAGGTTTTTGCAGTTGTTCTTAAAGCCTGAAGTTTAAGAAAAGAAAGACGCCCAACGGTACCCCCTTAATGCATGATGTTATATTCTGATTAAAAAAAAGATGATAAAGAAACATGTGATTATATTTCCTGTGTGTCAGATTTGTAGCGGTTACAGATGTTTTCACCTTCTCCTTTTTCCACCTATTGGATCGATAGACCCGGATTCGAATTCATTGCTGGCCTACAATGTCATGTCAAATGAAGAAGTGGTATTTGTCCGGGAGGATATCATAAGCGACGACAATGCTGAGCTGGTTTTATGGAGGTCCCGGCGTGACAAGAAACCTACCAAAAAGGACTAATTTCATTTGTGTCATATATAAGAAATTAAACACGGTGCTGTAGTTAACAGTTATATCATATTTGATTGTTAAGCGATTTTGAATGCCTTAGCTTCAAGTATGTTACCTTTGTTAGGAGAATGTCATATACAATATGAAGATATCAGGTTTGAAGTTTCCACGAAGACAACGTTATTTCATAGAATCGTACACTCAAGGTAGAAAATGAAAGATAGAAGTCTATAATAGAATTGTATATGGTCCGAGATAAAAAAGAGTTTAAAGCAAGGCATTTTAAGTTCATGACTTTAACTTTGGTGTCTTCCTTCAGGACTAAATAAAAACTGGTATTTGTTAAGGATATATGATACATCTATATGCATAGTTCTAGTTATTTTTACTTTAAGGTAAATGCATGCCTGTTTTGAAACTTTCCTATGGACGCTCGTCATATATACCGTTCAGCGAGGACAGACATATTTTATGTTAGTTGTGTAAAATGGTACATGAGTAAAGATACTGGTATACAAAAGATTTTGATGTCCCATATACATTATAGTGCTCCTTACAACCTAGGGAACAAAGACTTAAGTTCAGGATGAATACATGTATGTATCAAGATATGTTGACGCCAAACAGCCATTTTTGTTTTCGCTTCATGACATGTTCTAAAAAGTCAGTTTCTTGTTATGGAAGTTCTCTGCATTAATATAATACATGGTGCATTCAAAGTAACTGATTATTCTCTATACATGCTAGGCAAAGAAAACATTTAAGCACAGGATGTGGAAATAAAAAAGAGGTTCTTTTAAACTTTATTCATTAAATTTTGCATGTTAGCTTAATTCATTACATGACATGGTTATGTAACCCATGTTTGTTTTATTAAAGTCGTTGGAATAAAAGTTTGCCATCAGAAATTTTTTCTTGTCCATCTCATTATCTTAATATTACATAATAGAATTATGATGAGAAAACGCCGGCTGAGAATGGCAGTGATACTTACCAATCATCTTGCTTGGCTGTTGCCGGGATGATGATACTGACATCCCAGTTTTCTTCATGTTCATAAGCAACAAATGTGTCCTCGGTGTCTCTGACACCTTTATGGGGACTGGAGGGTTCCGAGGTTAGCCCTTTAGTGTGTGCTCTGAGGGTCAGAGCAGTCAGTTCGCCAGTGCAGTGTATTGAACCATAAGTAATCATTGCTGTCTCTTGAGTCGTCGAGATTCTATTCCTCTTTGATCTAATATGCATGTAAGCACTCGTCTGAGAGGTGTTGAGGCTCAGTGTGAGCCTGTTGAAGGGACGCCCGACTTCAGATGTTGGATGGCGACGAACCCCATTGGTAACACCGTGTTGCGAAGTTTCGCTGACCTCCAGGACGTTTTGTGGATGCGATGATGGGAGTTATATCTCTATAAGAAGAGAGGGTGCTTTTAATGTTGCCAGAGCTGAGGTTCTGTTGGGGAGAGACGTTCTGATTGTCATTGTTAGAGTACTTTATCTCCACTAACCATTTGCTTTGTGCGTAAATGGCAGAGCTGGTGTAACTGCGGCTGTGAGGAGGTGAAATTCCTCCAGACTTGAGGGGCTTTCTGAGGAATCTTCATATGCTTGGGGAGTTTGAATGGTGAGAAAGTGTTGTGTTACGCCTGTCGCAGGGAAAGCCGTACAGAACCAGTGGCCACTATTTTGAATTTGCTTCGTGTCTGGTGCTCGACGTGATGCCCGAATACGAGTTATGGTTTTCTTTTTCTTCGGAAAAAACTTTGTCTAAGGTGTCAACATTGTTCTTACCGATTGATACTGTAGTTTTGTTTTCATTTTTAATCTTTTTTAATTATGTTGTGAGGCACCGAAGAACACCATGCAGTTAGAATATGTTAGAGTGGGGTGAGTGCTGCAGGTATCCGCGGCAGATGAGAAATTCTGTATAGATGAGAAACTCAGTGGTTATGAGTGTGTATTGCCCGCAGCCGAGAAAAACAAGGTGGCTACCTCAGAAAGTCTAGCCACGGTGTGTATTGTGGGGAGCCGACAGTGTATACAGGACCTTCCCAGAAAGCTGAGGATGAAAGTGAACGAGTATTATCAAAAATATGTAGTCGGTAGATTGTGTATAATGGGTAATCTCAGCCTCAAATGTTTTCTGTGCCAACCTTTAACTAAAACATGCAAGGGTTGTCGAGTGTGTCGACTGCGAAGGATGGCCATGATGGTTCATCAGGAGCAGCATGACCGAAAGTACAGAGTAGAAAACAGTATTTTTATGCCCCAAATCTAGAATTAAAGATTTGAGGATTTTCTATATCTATTGAGAGAATATAATATGCCCAAAACTGTTTAATTCAATCAGAAGACAGCCGTCTATCATTATTTACAGTCGTGGCTATGCCATGTGTGTCCTCAACGATTATTCGTTGCCAAACATTATATATACATTTATGTCTGTGTTTTCTCGCAACATAGCGAGAATCCTGTGAATGTCGTAAGTGTTTGTATGAAAAAGCTATTGAAACTTGGGTTGTATTTTGTGGGTGCGTATATGGAGGTATATATATGTATAGATATATGAATAAATATTATTAAATTGTAAGAGGTTAGATCGTAGCCCGTCTCGTAGCTATGAGAAAAGAATTAAAAGGGTCGATTTTACTTACCTTTTCCCAAATAAAAGGTGGTACTAAATGACCAGTAAGCAAGAGTTTTGATGTGACCGGTTCCACTAGTGGTGTTGAGCATATGCTGAGCATTTTCTATATAAGAGAACATGGTAAAAGAGTTATTTTTTTGTAAAAGGTATGTCAGCAAGGTATGGTGCTAAATCTTCAATATTTGTGTAACGACAGTATCTTTTCTTCTCAAATGAGTATCAAAGTCTTTCTCTTTCGTCAGTTACAGAGTTTTCTTTTGTGTAAAGGGCAAATCTACAATGTATAAGGGAATATATGGGGATAGGGTAAAGTGACCATGAGTCGTCCACTTGGACCTCTGTGCAACTTCTGACTTTTTCTAAGGTCTGTGCCATAGTAAGCTAACTTGTGGGGGGCATCAAAAAATGGTTATGAAAATCAACCTGATGTATTTGTCTTTCCAGCAAATAGGGTTATAACTCCTATATGTATGCCCATCAGTCTCTATAGGCCTTCACTATCCTAGCGATGTGTATTTTCCTTCATCAGTCCCTTGAGTCGGCCACGTGTACCTTGAGTCAACCACATCATTTCATGAATCAATTACTGTGTAGGAGAGTGTCTATTGTGTACTTGATGCATGAAAAGGGCAGATTTCAGGTAAATTGGGTCATTCTCATGAACTGTTGCCAAATGGCCTGAGGGTGACCTGAAAAGGGCTAATTTTTAGATCTATGAGCAGATAAAAATCCTTTTGTCTTGAAATACTATGGGTCTTGTCCTACTCATATACCAAATTGGGAACATCAATTCAGAGAACTTTGGCTATGGCACCTGGCTAAAGATACTATATTAATTATTGTAAGACTGCATGAGGCGTTGACTAACGCATTTACTATTTTAGGCACTACAAGGGTTTATTTTCTATAATCCAGGTATGTTATACCTTTGGAGTTAGTTACTCTAGGTAGGGGAGAGGCTATGCCTCATATACACAGAATTTTCCTTCATATTATCATGTGCTGAGTTGCTCTCTTTATATATTCTTTATACAGGTAGAATTGTGCTATCCTTCTTTGGTTAAGAGAATAAAGTAATCATTTTATTATAATGTCTTCCAAATAGGTACACAAAGTGGAATTCCACTAAAAGATTTTAATTCTAACATGAATGTATAGAGAGACTATCCAATTTCCAATGGTGGGTGGGTCTTGGACCTTTTGCACTCTAAATACCTGTGAAATAGCTATAAAGATGGGGTTCATAAATGCGTTAGTCAACGCTTCATAGACTATACAAGAGCAGAATTTACCTAATTTTCAGAAGTAGGTGAGCTATTCTTTTGCTTATTATTCAATTTTTTTTTTACAATTCAGTATCTTTGTAATTATTCAAAAGTGCTGACTATATATGCAATCTATTTCAATGATGATTATCACTATTACAGTGGTGATATTTCAAATATATTTATATTCAGAAAAGATTGAAATCATAGGACAAAAATGAAAGGACTGGTAGATTATAATTCCATTCCGACTCCTCAACTCCTATATGAGTACTAGTGACAACTGATCCTCATCCTAGGCCACTTTTCAGACCTGAGGTATTTTCAGCCACCAGGGAGTTGACTCATGAATATTCCATATTATCAATGGACATGGATTCCAAAATTGTATTTGGCCATAATTCTGGTTCTATTTGGGATAATTTTGATATTCTTTCACGATTTAAAAGAGCTTGTGCTTGTGATAGAGGCTCATATCATATTTTATCAATGTAATGCTTTTGTCAATGCGATAATCATGAGTCCAGAAATGCTGATACATCAATTCTATTGGTATCAATGACACTCCTATTTTCAGTACCGGTATATACTCAATATCTTCGCTGAAAGGAAAGTAGGAAACAAGTATCTTGATTGCACTATCAATATGGATATCAAACACTCATAAGCAGTATAATTTAGCTGTTGGTTAACATCACCCACTGTACCATGACCATTTTACTTGAAAAACTGTGTACAGCAGACTTATCTTTTATTTGTTATTTTCCTGATGATGTGGCAATTCATGCATCAAATAATTACCACAACATTACAGCTGTAAGCTAACCTCATGTATAGAGGGACTTTGACTTTGAAGGGAATACATTGACCTACCTAAACACAATTTAGATGTATTTTTTCTCTATATAAGGTAATACTTGAAAAGCCTGACCTATAGCCCAATTGTGAGCATGTGGTAAACAATTGACTTCAATGATAAATAGACAGCAAAATTTCCAAAAAGAAATTGTATGTAGTTGACGGTTTAAGGTAGTTAGATATATACAGAGCACTGGAACTGTGTAGCTGTACATAACTTTATTGCGTTAGTCAACGCTTCAGAGAGATTAAAGTGTATGTCAACATAACACACCATGCTGCATGGATTTATGCCACCCATTATATAGAGGAACTCTCTTGTTTAAGTATTTTGTTCTATTCATTGAAAGAGATCATTTATGTGCAAAATAATGATGTAAATGCACACAGCATGGGTGCTGTGTACATATTTCTTCTTTTTTATGCGTTAGTCAACGCCTCAAGAATTTTGCTGTTAGTCAACATTACATGCAATGTACCTTGGATCTATTACCTTATGTATGTATAGCAAATCTCTCTCGTTTCAATATGTTATTTACATTATTACAAACAATATTTATGTGTAAAATGAAAAACTAAATATGCTTAACATGGGGGATGTAGAGATATATAATTTTGTTTCTGGGTTAGTCAACGCTTCGGGAATATTACACAAATATTCCATGAAAATGTTTGATTGGCTACAGAGGCAAGTGTTTTCCATATTTTCCCAATTCCCTTTTAATACATATGTGTATAGGTAGAAAGTGTTACATAGTAACCTCTAGATGACATTTATTGTAACTTTGGCAAAAGCTATAGGGGTTCTTTTATCATCCATTTATGCGTTAGTCAACGCTTAAAAAAACTACACAATCTCATTTTAATGCCCACTACCTGTATTTTAGAAACTAATGAGAGGTTTAAAGCACTCCAGCATTTCATTCATTGTTAATCTATGTGAAAATAATGAAATTTGCTGTATTTTCTTTCCTGATTATATTTTTTTTTGTGCCATACATCATTCTCCTACTAAGGAAAAATACCTGAAAATATGCTATTTCCACCTGCTTTTTGTTTCTCACGCAGTTAATATTGTCCATAGAGAGGCAAAACTATATACCCAAATGTAGCCAAACATGTTGTGGACCTGATAGAATCAGTCAAAATCAATTCAAAGCAATCCTCTCAGATTTATAACATAACAAGGCTAAAATGCTGATCTGCTAACAGTTCATGAGAATGACCCGTTTACTGATAACTGACAGGGTGTGAATGTAGTCAATGTACAATATTTAGTTAAGGCTAACTCTCTTCTGTGACTCCTTGGGTGGTATTGCAAGTCTTTTCTCATTTACCAGTTACACTGCAATATAAGTGGTTCACTCATTGTCAGAAACCCATCTCCATTTGCATGGATATCATCCCAAACATGCTCTCTTTGAAAGCCTGTGGAAGGTGGTACATCCAAAGTGCCAAAGATAGTAAGATAGCAGATAGCTGCATCTCCCAACCTTTTTCCAATATAAATAGCAAAAAATCCTCTAAGGGATCATTGATAATTCCAATTTGGCACCACTAAACATGCAAAATGGCCGACTCAAGGTACCTGGACGACTCAAGGTCACTCTACCCTATATATATTTGCATGTATATATATATATATTTATATATATATATATATATATATATATATATATATATATATATATATATATATATATATATATATATATATGGGGACAATGCACTTGCTGGATCTTACACCTAAAAAGCCTTTAGTTAGTGTCTGAGAAAAACATAATGGTGTAACCTAGGTATTAAATTATATACTTCACATTATATTTAGGTCATAATTAGTCATTATGCAAAAAATGATTAATCTAGTTCAGATACTTTAGACAGGGTGAGGGGACAAAAAGGTGTTGTTTTTACACTATTTTAATGTATCTAACTTGCTTGAAAGTTGAGACCCCTAAAAGAAATTGCCCATAGTTGACAATAGGCATAGTCAGTAAAATGCATAATATCATAACAATAGTATAGTAATAGAAACAGTAATAACAATAGTAATAACAATAGTAAAAATTTAAATTTCCAGGGAACACCCAGCGTGGTGTTACCTGTCCAGGTGAATCGAGCCAATTGACGGTTACTTTGAACCCGCCCCTTATATACTGGAGGGGTTGTTGACCGTGACGTCATGCTATGACATCATAGATACCAATGCGCGCTGCAAGTAGTCCCTAACCGTCCGCGGCTAATTATATAAATATACACGAGTGTATATAGTTCCATAAGTTATCTCGCTACCAGGGAATAAATATACCGGTAATAGTATGGATGAGGATAATAAAATAACAGATGTACCGGTAATAAAATGTATGATATAATATTCATAGTAAAATGTATCACAGAACACATGAGTTTGGTGGGTTACTGACCCTGGGGCTATCAGCACCGTACATGCCAAAAAACACACAAAACACGCCAAACACATGTGAAAACACATATCAATCAGCATTGCAAATGAGATTGACACACTCTATCCAACTCCAATAGTTCATCTTTGTAATTATGTAGGTATTTATAAACTGAGTTGGACTTCCAGTTGACTCTCTTTTTAATAGACTCTATACTGAGTCCAGCGTCCTTTAACAATGTAGCACCACTGTGCCTTAAAGAATGGGTGGAGACACAGCCTTCGATACCAGCTTGAAAGGATAAAGATTTTAACCTAGAGTTGACATACTGGTACTGCAGAGGACTACCATTAGATTTAAACAAAACTCTCTACTACTCCTACCCAAGCACAACTTTTCCAAACCTAGATAAGGACATAGTGGGGAATTAACATTTTTTGACAAATAGATATTAAAACGAACCTTTACCAAGTTGATCAGTTTTAGATGTCCTGATACATATAGACAAATAATTTCGATGAAATTTAATATCACCAACCTTTAAGGAATGTGGAGACTCAACTACATGTCCCACTCGTAACACACCCCTATAGCACGTTAAAATTGCCATCCAAAATTTCAAGTCTGCCCTGTTGGTTAGATCCAAAAATGATCTTAACCTCAACATGTCTTTTGGAGTATAATAATGAATTACTTTGGTTGACCAGGTGAAAAGCCTGTCAATGCCATCTAAGGTCTTTTTTAACATGAAATTACTACTATAATCAGAATAGCCCTTGAGCTTTTGATAATACCAAACCGCAGACAAGTAATTTTTTACAGACGATGGCTTCATAAAATCCGATAAATACACTGCATATATAGAACCTTGGGAGGGAGAACAAGGAAAAGATTGTAAACAAAATTTGTTACAAAATTTTTTATACCTTCTAAGTTGTTGGTTCCTTGTCCTCCTTGTATTTTCAGACACACTCTGGGCTAAAAGTAACCTTTTTCTGTCTAGTAATCTCTCCCACTCTGGAATTGAAGCAACACATATTATAATCATGGAGAGAAGCTATACATTTGCTCGGCATACCCTTATATGCAAGTCTAGATAATTGGTCGGCCAGGATATTGTCCTCAGATTTAATATAGGTCGCGTATACCTCCACATTGTTAATGAAACACAGCCAAAAAATTTCTCTTAGCCATTCCATACAAAGTTTGTTCCTAGACCTGCCTGTATTAATCATAGCTAGCACTTGCATGTTATCTGTTATACAGTGTATTCTCTTATCTTTATAATCAGAAATCCAGCGCTTTAAGCCCATCATAACAGGATATAGCTCATATACATTGATATTTCGATGATGATTTTTTAAGTTATCCAACATCGGAGGAGGAGAAAAATGGCCTGAACCTAGGTCGAATTTATCATGAGCTGTCCAGTCACCATATAAATAATCTTTACCCATCCAAGCTCCAAAACCCTTAACGGAAGAATTGGAATACATAGGCACATCAACCAAATCGTTCAAGATTAACCTCTTACAGTTAAAAACTTTACAAAAGTCTAGCCACCACTGCATATCCTGTTGGGTACATGCCGATACCTTAATATAACCCCCGGGTCTAGCCCGAGCGCAGAGATAAAAAATTCTTCTGCTAAAGGTTCTACCACCCTTAACCACCTGTGAGCAGAAAGACATAAGGCCACCTATTCTTTCAAGATTCTTCTTGGATATAAATTTCCTGTTAATATTCTCCATTAAAATACCTCTCATTTTAATCACCTTATCCTCTGGTAGGGATAATTCCAGATTAACAGAGTCTATATTAATACCAAGAAATTTACATTTTTGTAATGGTTCCGTTACCTTTTCCTTCAAGACCACAAACCCCATATGTTGCATGCATTCTATGAGGATATTCCTTTGACGTAGACATTCACCATAAGTATCAGCAATGATGATAAAATCATCGAGGTAATTAACCAATCTTTTAACACCATAACTCTTGGCCACCTCCACAATAAAATCTGAAATTCTACTGAATATATAAGGGGCACATTTAAGACCAAAAGTTAACCTATTGCTTACATAGAATCCTTCACCTTGACCAAAATCCCACCTAAAACCCTCCATCATCTCAAAGTGGTGCTGGTACTGTTGCGGGATCGAGTAGTAAGAGGAAAAAGAACAAAAAGAAAAAGTCAGATGAAATTCACTGTTGCTATGCATTTAACGGTGATAATGGTTGTAACGCCAAAGATTGCCCTCACCCACATGTATGTCGTTCTTGTGGGGGTAATCACACAAAACTAAAGTGCACTGTGAAAAAACCAGTTTATGAATATGAATATCTTAACCACCATTTATCACTATAATGGGCATCAAACCCATTATTTTTATATTGAAAGTTTGCATAATGATTTTCGTACATCGTCTCGCCCTGGGTTTACGGTGTGATTTTTGAATCTGCGGAGAACCCTGCAATTCATACAACACATTATAGAGATACTTGTCCACATCACCCTTGTTTTCCAAGAAAACTTTCAATTTTTTTCATAATTTTGTGAGAATCTTTAAAAATAGAATTTTCCTCACAAAATCGCATTTTTATCTAAAAAAGTGAATATCTAAATAGATAAAATGATTTTCTCTTAGTCTTTTGACAGTAAGTGGAAGTCTGACACCCATATATTGGAGCAGGTGTGCAAAAACCTGAATATCTTATGGTTTTCTCTCCATAAATGAGGCCCAAAGAGGTGTAGGAAAGTGACCCTTTTAAGGCTATTTTCTTTGGAGAATTATTTTCTTATAGAAATATAAGGCAGATAAAGAAGAAATTCAGTTGACATTGTGTGTGGTTGGGGGCTCTACAGCACCTTGTCATTTGATTTCTGAAATTTCACTTCAAAGTATGATAAATTACAGTAAATGGTGATGTTACGTTCATCAGATTGATGTTACGTTCATCGGATTCACATAAATGATTTAGTTGTAATATTCCTAATTCCTCCATAACAGTGAAAACAAATATCAATTGCATACCCAAGTAGTGCACTGCACCAGCTTGTGTAAGAATTTTGTCAATGTAGATTATCGTTCTGCTGTAAAATGAACGCAATCATAAGTGTTACGTTCATCAGATTTGTGTTACGTTCATCAGATTTATGTTACGTTCATCAGATCATTTGAGTAGATCAAAGAAATATCTTTAGGCAAAGCCAATATAAGTGAATACAACCATTTCCTATTGTTAGTTAGTGGAACATTGTGCAATATTATGTTATTTTTGTTGTTTACAAGACTTTTTATATGTAGTGAGAGCAAATCCCCCTTTTCTCCATTTACCTGCTATTTCAATTCATGACACAAGAGATGTGGAAACCAAGGGAAAATATGGATATGATATTATGAGGATAGAAGAGACACATCTCTACTATGATCCAGTGAATATATTTCATGGTATATGGTTTGAAAAACATTTTTTTCACAATTTTATCTCATTTAATCAGATCTGATGAATGTAACACCCCTCTTTATCACTAAAATATATGCATTTTGATCTCAAAAATAGAAAATTATGGAAATATCCTAACTTCACAATATTTAGTATTCTCATTGTTTATCACCTCCTCCATAGACATGCAAAAATTTAAGAGTCTAAGTATAGTTTCAAAAATTGATCACTTTTTTCTCAAAATTGGACATTTTCTGGAGCCCCACCCATATAAATATATATAATAGGCACCACTTGTTGTGATTTGAGCTGTATAGGACCTAAAAATAAATATAATAGCACATGTAAAAAAATTCAGGGGTGTAATATCCATATATGGGGGTAGGTTAAATATGAAAACTGAAGGTGCAACACAGCAGCAAAGACAGGCTATAAAATGGGGGGTGGGAGATTCGTCTCACGCCCTAGCTTTGTGCACTATTACAGCCCTATTTATCATGCACATTATTTTTACCTTCAATTTCGTGAATGGTAATTCAAATAGTCACTTTACCCTATTTTATGAACTATAGAACACCTACATTATCTCTGATTTCCTTCATGTTCTAGTCTTAGAGAAAATGATATGCAGTTGTCAATGGACCATTCTGGGTATTATTAATATTTTTCATATTTACTAAATTCTTCGCCATATAAAGCCTAAGCTCTGCTCATGATCCACACTCAATAATCTCCTGTGTCCCCAACAGGAACCAGGATCCATAAGCTATTACGAACCCTACTTCCCCCATGGGACTCTGTGACATAAGGTATATGGATGTAATAACATTCCAATCATATCTACACCCACACAGTCCCACTGGAGGAAGTGCGACCTACCTGTGGTGCCATATTTGGAATGAGAGGATATTTCACAATCTCCTCTCAATTCTCATTAACATGATTTACCCACAGGTGGCACTCTCTCTCTATGACACGTGTCACTATTTTATTGAACCACGTGTATAGAATATTTCGCAATACTGTGAGCTGCTCAAGCCCTTAATATAAAAGGCAGCTTGAGCAGCTCCCAATCATCTCTCCCAACTTACACCTTACACCTATACCTAGAACCTACGACAGGTTGAGCTATAGGATCAGGGGCAGAGCTTGGATATTGGCGAGTGTTATCATTGTTACCACCTTTATGAAACACTCATGTCAGCTATGCAATAAAAGGATAAAATGAACTTCTCTGGATTCCGTGTATATTCACTTCACAACTTGTAACGGTCCGTTGACACAGTATTGCTAGGGAGTGAGATGAATCTCCTGGGCGTGAGACGATTCTCCCTCTCATTATATAGATATATCTCTGGATTGTGTGGTAGTACAAAAATGCCATTCACAGGTATTATTCCTTTTACATATAGGTACCTAACCATCATAAAGAAGATAGTTAAATATGAAATACCTGGTAGGTATAATGCCTGCAAAAACAGGGCGTGAGACGAATCTCCTGGGCATGAGACAAATCTCCTTCCCATTATATAGGTATATCTCTGGCCAGGGTGGTAATAGGAAAACGCCATTCCCAGGTCTTATTGCTATTATATATAGGTACTTAGGGATCATAAGAAGGATAGTTATTTATAAAAAGCATAATAGGAATATGTGCATATATGTACATTGAGGGAGTGAGACGAATCCCCCCTTGCTCTACACCATCTTGTATCAATCCATCTGTACTGCTCCGTATAGGACCCAGGCTCCTATTTTTTTTATGCATGTACAGGTGGAAGGTAACGATGAATACACAGTATCTTACTAGTCCATGAAGTGCATTTGTATTATGGTTAGAGCTCCATCTTTGGGCGTGAGACGAATCTCCTTGAAAATTAACTAAACATGTTTTTGCTTACAGCATAATAATAAATTAATCTATATGAGTCCAAATGGCCTTAGAAAAATCCTAAAGTAATGCCTAACATACCTAGGAATGTGTATCTGCCCTCCTACCTTTTTATTTTGTTTATATTCCTCTCTATATGTGCACTTTTAAATTTCATTGATAAAAATCGAGTCTTTTGAGGTGCTTTAAGGCTCCTAACTCCATAAATATGCCTCAGATATATGAAAAACAAGGGTTCCCCACGCTCTAATCAAGGGCTATCAGAATAACTGATAATAACACATAAATGCTTCATTTTGAACGAGTTATGCAGCACAGAAGTCAAAAGAGCCAAACCACAGCCCCTTTCATATATATATATATATATATATATATATATATATATATATATATATACAGTAAAATTCCTTTACAATGAAGTGCTTGGGACAAGGAAAATAATTTGTTATAAACGAATTTCGTAGTAACCAAACAAAGCAAGATGGAGGCTTAAAAAATATTTTAACTTTATGTTGACCACTATGGCCGACCAGGTGAGAAGGGATGCGGCTGTAGATGTCCTTATACAGCGCCTAACACCTCTCAGATCTTCCCCACCCGCCCAGGTGAGAAGGGAGGCGGCTGTAGATGTCCTTATACAGCCCCTAACACCTCTCAGATCTTCCCCACCCGCCCAGGTGAGAAGGGAGGCGGCTGTAGATGTCCTAACACAGCCCCTTTCACCTCTCGGATCTTCCCCACCCGCCCAGGTGAGAAGGGGAGCGGCTGTAGATGTCCTAACACAGCCCCTAACACCCCTCAGATCTTCCCCACCCGCCCAGGTGAGAAGGGAGGTTGCTGTAGATGTCCTAAAACAGCCCCTCACACCTATGGCTTGTGTATGTTGCACACTTTTATTTCATTAAATAATGTGTTTATGAGAAAATTACTTCGTTATATCCGAATACTTCATTATAAAGGGATCAATTTACAATTGAAATGTATGGTGATAATTTGGTAGCAATAGATTTGTTTGTTATAACCGAAAGTACGTTATAACAGGATTCGTAGTAAAGAGATTTAACTGTATATATATATAAATATATATATATATATATATATATATATATATATATATATATATATATTTGTATCCCAAACATATGGCAGAAAATACCATTATGTTATCTATGTATGTATTTTTCTGGAGTGTGGGATATTCATGTTAAAAAAAAAGAGGCGATTAACTTGAGTTGCCTTCGTGCCCAGGAGGGTCACAATGAGGCTGCACTGCTGTCGCACAGATACTCCAAGACTATTATTATTCATGTACCTGTCTTTAAAAGACCTTGTCATAGAGTCCCTGACGATGGGTTTGTCCAATGACTTGTGGTGGTTGTATATATACATATATCGGCCAGACTGCTAAGCTATAAACCTGATATGAGAGTCTTGTTTGACGCACAACTTGAACAATAGAGAACTGATATTTCTCATATATTACCAACATACTGCTCCTTCGGGAGGTCTTCAAAATTTTGGAACGGCCCGATTTAATATTGACCTGATGGGCTTATTTACCTGATGGACATACTTACCTGATGGACTTACTTACCTGATGGACTTACTTACCTGATGGACCTATTAGTTGTGGTTTACCTTCATCAGATGGAGGGGGTGGACCCTGAACATATGGCCGAGCCGTTTAATGTTCACTAAGTGTGAAAGTACCTTCAACTGTGGAGGAGAGACAGCTACATACTTACCCTTCCAGTTTGCAGTTCATTTGTATTGCCACTATGGTGAAGCGATGTCTCATTAGGAGAGTGCAGGGAAGGAACCACGACACCTAAATTTAGTTTAATTTAAGGGTTATAAGTTGCCTGTGCCACCATACACTGTTATAGAGTATTGGATACGCACGGGTAAATTAAACTCCTACAGGTCTGAGATCTGGAGGTGGTTGTATCGGCAGTCAAGATTATACCCCTTTGGGTTAAAGAATGTATCCCACTCTAACTGGTCCTCAAGAGCAGCAACCGGGGTATTAGTGTAACTAGTGGGTATATAAGGCTTCAGTAGAGTTGTCAGCATAATACATACATTAAATTCATTATAAATCGCACCTTATAGTAATCCCTATACAGTTATCGCCTCTACATATTAACCACCCATATTTCACCTTTCTGTACAATTAGACCCCACTAAAACAACTAAATGTAAACCATACCACTAATAGTCCAGAATACATAAAGAACGTGCAAGGGACAACCATTAGGCAGGACACCCATCACACAGGATAACCACCATGCATGACAACCATCATGCAGGGTTATCCCATAGTGAGGCCCATAGACCGGTTCATTCCAGTATGAACCAGACCTAGCAAGCCCATGGGACAGGATACCCATATCCCTATTAATAGAATCAGAAGCAGCCCCGACGGGCACCCAGCTCGGACGCAGGTTGTGCAGCGCCACCTTCCAGTATACAATACCATAGCCATGCAGCACCATGTGCTGCACCCTATAAGTTAACTAATATACAGGCATGCCAAGCCTGGAACCATAGACTTCCTTTGGTAATATTGGAGTGCACGATGGAGATCATCATCACAGGACGGAAGGACTTATTTATTATATTGTAAGTTAAGTATGGAATCTCTCACAATGGAGATGTGTATCGCCTCATTAGCCAAGCGAGAAGTATTGTTCACCATGAAACATCAATTGTTAAGGCTATGCAATAAAGATATATAAACTGTTTCTACGGGTTCTTGAGTTATCTCTTCATCAATGTCATCGAGAATCATCATATTAAAAAGGATGTCTCGACCAGAAAGAGATGAGGGAGCGCGAACGGTTCGACCTGGAATCAAAGGGGAACTTCTTTGTATTAGGCAGCTTCACAACTTGAAACAGTTTGACATTATTACGGACTTTTCTGCATGAAGGACTACACCTGTATGAGTGCTCTCTAGGGATTAGATTAGAGGGAGAGGTCCCTGAGGACCTCGCTTGGGATTGAAATCTAGGAGGATTGAAGGTTCTATCCACAGGGCGTATGGCCATAGGCTTTCTCTATCTACCGCTAATCACTTATAAGAATTCATCATAATTAGTCAAGAAGTAATGAACTGGTGGAACTCATATTGGTATTTAAATGCACGGCTGGATGTCTAAGAATTGAACATCAAGGAGGGATGAATTCATTGTTTAGCAATTATGGAGTTTGTATATCAAGTTTATTGGAGTCATGATATTCTGTTGGAGATCTGGTGGAGTTGTGATTAAACTTTCAGTACTACCGTCATAAAGACCATCGAATGACTACTGAATTATTGAAGATCAGAAATCGGAGTTTAATGTGAATAAAAACCCTTTGAGATGAATTACCCATTCGTGTCTTCTTTTCAAATGGGCTGTGGGACTTAGACATGGTTGTACCACTTGATGCTAGCTATCGATTCCCCAAGATTAACATGATAATTATAGAGTGGAGGTGGAAAGACTAATATTATTTTAATGGTGGAAATCCGGAGTAACGACTATATTTAAGATTTATTTGGACACAACTTTAGCTCATAAAACCCCACTTTCCCCTCTGCCTGTAATAGCCCACCCCAAAGTGAATGACTGTAACACTGGTATTTAAGTTCCATTAGAAAAATAATGAAAAAATATGATTTTGGTGGAAAAAATTACAATTTTTGATTTTTAGACGATTAGTGCTTCAGAGTTTAACTATTTCCAAACTAATGAATATTTGTGCTTTTGGCTAGTGAATAAACTTTGCAAAAGATGGGGGACCCTTAGATGGAGAAAGGTGCTTGCTAGGTATCTAGAGCACATTGAATCATAGAATGAACCCCAATTATTCCCCCTGTATCTGTTTTTCATATCACTGAACATAATATCATAGCCCTAACATCATCTATAAATTCAAAGAGTATCTATAAAACAGTATTTATCTTATGAACCCTATAATGTGAGCCAGAGTCTCGGGTGGGGGGGGATGATGGTGCTGGAAGCCAGGGTGATAGAGGGGAAGGACACCTATATCCAGGGCTTGCCCCCCCCCCCCAGTCCATCGATGTTATATGGGGGCACAGTGAAGAAAGTCCTTATTTATGGTAGAATGGAGGGGTTGGCTATTAGGTTTTCAATCATATGTTACATTACAGTTTAAACATTTCCTACAGAACTTGCAAAACCTATATTCATGTAGTATCTCTATGAAGAAAACATTTCTTGGCTCCCCTGACCCGAGTCCCATTCCCTCCCCCCGTTAGGACCAAATGGGGCCTGGGCTTGGGGGTACAGAGGACCCCCACTCCACCCAGGTGGGATGAAATGTGTATTGCTAAGGCATCTGTACCGGTACTGCTAAGTATCATGATCATGATGTAGTTCCTATATCTGTGATTTTTTTTATCAGTATGCAACCGTTAACCAACCTTGATGACTATTTATAATTTTCTTTGAGCCAAAGTCACCCCGAAGCCAGGGTGACTTTGGCTCACTCAAAACAGTCCAATTTCAATACCGGGTACCTTCCAAATAATTTTTTTACAATCTAATGAAACCATCATATAAAAATATGGGTCTAAAAAGATTTTTTTTTTAATCATTATCTATAAATATTCACAACAGGAATACCTAAAGTTATCATTTAAAACATACAAAAAGTGAGCCAAAGTCGCCCCGGTTTACGGTACCCCTGGGGTAGGTATGTGACTATAATTTTTAAAGGCATCAGATCTATTTGAATCCAACGGTGCACGAAGAGCCACATTGGAGAAACATCATCCTTTTGGAATTTTTATTCTAACCTTATTATTGGCTGAGCTATAAGGAATTTAGTAAGGTGGGGATGGGCATTTTTGGTCAGAATATTAAACTATACAAAGAGGATTGACTTGTGACCTTTCCCATAATTTCTATTATTTCATATCATATTTTTTCAATAGAACTTTATATTTTCTAAAAGCCTGTAACCTTGCAGACTTAATGCAACTCAAATAAAGCTTATCCGGACTCTGGAAGCAGAGATATGATTTTTTGAAAATAAAAAAGCTAGGAAAGCCCTCAAAATTACTCAAAATTAATTAAAAACTTAATTTCCAGATCCTAAAAACCTATGTTCGCAACGATAGATTTGTTTCATATTTGGTACACATAATGTTTAGACAATGCTCTAACACTTCCATTGGTTTTTGAGTAACTTCTATTATTTCTTCATGGAAATTATAACATTTCAATTAATCATTGACCTAAATAGGCCCGTAATTAATTAACCAATTAGAATTCTTCCAAAATTCAAGAACTACATGAAAGAAAACCTTGTATACTTGATATAAAAATTAAAAGAGGTAGAATCCGATGAATATTAATCATATTTCAAAGCTGCTAAAAAAGAGCTGCCCCTGCACACACCCCTCATAGTGGCACAGTTTGCTAGGACATGGCCTGCAGCCCTTACGTTCACATACCTACCTGGGGAGGGGTCTGAATTTTTTACGCCTACCCCCCAACCCCCCCCCCCCCCCCACCCCCTTGTTCAAGTTGTTGATAAATATATATGACCACTCCCTATAAATGACAATTATCAGTCAATTGAGCGTTGTCACAGCTATTCAGCAGGTGGCGTTAGTGGGCTGGTGCGTTCGTGGTGGGGAGTTGGGCCCTTGTATCACGGCTTAGCCAAGTAGGGGAGCTGCTGGCATACTTGACATTCCAACCACGTAGAGCACAAAAGGTCGGCCGGCTTTGTCATGAAAGTAGGCTTGGTAGGCAGAGCCCTGCTCGCCGCGCACCTGCCGGCCGCGGTCCCCATAACCTGCTTGTGACGTCATAGCGCTGCGCGAAGTCTAATCATAGCCCAACCAAAATGGAGGACAGAGAACTACAGTGAGCTAGTGTACGGAGTTTTTGGGCACATTTCGGCGACAAAATATGCCCAGAAGACGAAATGACCGGTACGGGGAGCTACCACTACCAGCGGGCTGGGAGATTGGTACGGATTACGATGGGAAATACTTCTACATCGACCACAATTCAAGGCAAACAACTTGGATAGACCCGCGGGACAGGTAAATAAGCCCCACTCGCTTAGCCCCAACAAGTCGGCCCAGCTCAAAAGTTGGCCACAACCACTGCGAAATTATTCCAAGTATGCCGGCTTATCACGCGCTGGATATTTCTCCTATGCCTCTGGGGATTGTACGGATAGCAAGCCTGGATAGTTGTCTTGTGGTGGTCAAGTTTTGGTGGCTCCAGGAGGAGTGTATGAAGGCCATACATGAAAGTTGTCGGCAGTGTGTTTTGGTGGGCAGTGAGTGAGCTACGTAAACACGTGTAGGTGTGTGTGTATGTTGCTGGGAGTGGGACCAGGCAGGCCATCCAACTTGGCTGAGCCTGGGGATATTTCTATGTCATTCTATGCTTCAGGACTCTTTATGTGGACATTGTGAGGATATGTGGTGTATTAAATGATAGACCCTGGAATGAAAGAGGAGAAGCATATTGATTGTGGATCACAAAGGCTGCAATATTCCACTCCGGTGGGGTCTCTAGCGAAGCCGAAGGCAACTGCAACTAAGTGCAAGGATTGTACGAATGTGTGACCTAGATACGGATGCCTGTACTGTTCGCATACTTTTCAGTATCATAGTCATACTGACTTGGCTGTGTTTTTTTTTTTGTTGTTGGAAGCTACATTTATGATTTGTCATTTTTATTTGCGGGCCAAGGTATTCAGTAGTTAGTGGATTAGAGAGTGGTCATTATTTATCAATAATATGTACGGAGGTGCACCCAAAATTAAATTTTTAACCATCCAATCGAAAAATTATACCCTAGAAAGAAGAAATCCTTGCCAACATTATGCTTTTTGAATAAATGTAATACAGTAACTAGAAGAGAAGCGATGCATTTTTGAATATAAAAAAGTTAGGAGTATTTTCTGTCACCTTTTCCTGGTCAATATCAGCTCAGTGAGGGAAAATTAGGTCAAATCATGCCTCACTGACCACACTCAGTCACTGAGTGGTGCATTTTTGACATTATCTCTTGTAAATGCTCATAATTTTGTAACAGTTTAAGTTAGAAAGAAGCCAGTCACATCAGTGGACAGAAAACAGTTTGGTGGTTCTGGGGGTATAACTTTTTTTATGATCTGATATGGAGAAGTCTATCATATTTTGATGGAAACTCAAAATTCCCTGTGGTGGAGTAAAATCACACAGGTCAGTTTTGTGCAATTTTAAGCAAAGTATGCTGTTACTGTTTTACTTCTAGCACTTTTCAGCACACAGATAAATAGGAATAGATTTTAGATTCTTGTAGAAGACAAAATTGCGGACATTTTGGTTGTAGTTCTAAAAGGTGAACAAATACTTTGAAATTTAAAAAAAATGGTTAAAAATCTTAATTATTTTTTTCCAATTTGAAAATTTCAAAAACTCTGTTTTTTCACATTAGCCCGGAAGCTTGATATCTTAAGTTTCAAATTGCTCCAAAAAGCATGTTATTTAGTAAAGAACTGTAGGAATTACAACAAATTTAGTGACTGATGTCAGGGTCAGAGGCACTCCGGTCAGAGCAAACATTGTCATTTGAAAACTTCATCTATAAAAAAACTACACATCCCACAAGGAAATGCCTATGGTATTCCTATTCTATGGGTCTTTTTACATAACATACCAAAAGATGGTATTTTTCCATGGAACAGAAGTAACAAAATTCAGGTTTTGAAGTTGCTCTATTTACTATAGTGACAGAGAGGCAGCGTTCAGCAGTAGCTGCTGGCGCCCATCCCTATAATATGTCGGGGATGGGGTGGGTGGTGGGTTGGTAACTGGACACCTCGGAAGCAGAGACCTCGGACGACGGAAGCAGACTCCTCGGGAGCAGGGACACCTCGGAAGCAGACATCTCGGAAGCAAATAACTTTTTTAAGTAATTCTTAAAATAGTTTTTGGCCATTCCAGGATTCTACGGAGTAGGGACAGTATCACTAGAGTTGTAGTTTTTTTTCAAATTCTATAAGAAGAGCTGGATATTATCATGGTTTTATCTGCTTCCGAGGTGTCTCTGCTTCCGAGGTGTCTCTGCTTCCGAGGACCGAGGTGTCCTAATCGCTGCTTCCGAGGTGTCTGCTTCCGAGGTGTCCCTGCTTCCGAGCTGTCTACAAAAAATGTGGGATTGTGTAGGCACTTACTTACCCCCAGTGCATGGTTCTGCTGCAGTGGAGGTGTGAAACTGTGATAAAGCTGAAACTGGGGAGTGCTAAACTCTCCTTTCTTTGACAGCTCATTGTGTAGCTATTTATTGGAGGATCTTAAACATGGGCTCATTTGAAAGGGATTGATTAGGGGTTTAATATGAATCTGTATGAGAAATAATTGATACAGGCAAACATCCCATTCTCCCCAAGTGAAGTTAACCCATAATTTTGAAAGCATTTTTTGGTATAAAGGCCAAATCTCACATAAAAGAGAATAGTTCCCACACTTTTTACAGGAAAGAATGGTTTAGAAAATGTCTAGGGGTTTTCTTTTCATAGGGGAACAGGATGTTTGCAAGACCCCACAAAAATCTTAGCGTGCCATTCGCTATCACCCTTCAAACAACTTCTCCATGTTAGGCCCTTGTCTGTTTGCCAGAATTCAACCCTATGTATATTACTTATATAGCAATGGATAGAGCTGATAAAAAGAAGTGGATTTCCTTTTTAAATGAAGTCTTTATGTCAATTTAAAGGGAAATTCTGACCAATTCAAGATCTCATATCAACTCCATAATTTTGCACCAATTCTGTCAGATCGCTAAATCGCAGATGATATTATGTCAAGATAAAATCCCTTTAAATTGTTAAAATTTGATATGATACATTGATTTTCAACCTTTTATGGGGAACTCTTCCATACATAAAAAAGAAAATAGTCCAAAATAATGATTTCAGAGATGTAGCCAGTCTTGTATCCGATATGCTTGATCACAAATCTGGACCCTATTTAAACTCTTAACACTGGCAGAATTTTGGGTTCTATTTTGAGTCTTTGATCAGTCATAACTTCCCTTATACTTGGCATAAAGACTTCATTTAAAGAGCAAATCCACTTTTTTTGATGAGATCTATCCATTGCTTAATAGATAAAATGCATAGGACAAAGTCTTAAAAATTAGGTAAGTGCCTATATTGTGGGGGGGGGCATATAAATGTTGACCCCTCCAGAGGGGGGAGGGCTAAAGAATTGACCCTTTTTTTGCAAAAAAAAAAAGCCTGTGCACTACTATACTATAGATCAAAGAGGGCGCAGAATTTTTTTGCGCCTCCCACGTCCAATGTAGGCACTGACATAACTGCCTTGGGCGGTGCTGCTGTGCGCGGAGGCTAAAAGTGTGATTTAGCAAAAATGGAGCAGCTGAAGTTGACATGTTTTTACTAATTAATTCTAAAGCTGTTTACAGGTGGATTTGGACAATTAGGGTATCATTTTAACAGGCTTGAAGAGGGCTTCAATATGCATGTCAGAGTGTCATTAAAGAGAAAAAATTCATGTTTCTCCCAGGTGAACTCAAAACTTAAGTTCAGGAGCATTTTATGGTATGAAGTATGCATCTCACATAGTAAAAATTGGCACTCACATATTCCCTGGTTAAATAAGGTCTAGAAAATGTCTAGTTTTCTTCGTTCTAATAGGCAGCAGTATGTTTTTAAGCAACTACAAAATCATGACCTATTAACTCTGTGAGGGGGAGTGAGAGATTAGCTCTAACACCTCCCCCACTGCAGCACACCTATAGCCACCACTGGAGGGGCCACCTGGAGGTGGCCCCTACTGGAGGGATGACTACCAGGACTTCTCTGACTGACTAGTAGGGCTATACTTTGAAGTATGAACATCAGTCAGAGTGTCATTTTAAGGTGAAATGGCAACCCACACATTTTGACATGTCATGTGATCTTTACTTTCAACTTTTGGGTTCACACTAACATAACATCAAAACATTAAAAATTTTTGTGAACTTTGACCTCTCTTAATTATCATGACCTTGACCCTGGTTAAGGTCATATCAAGGTCAAATGCTAGACCACATATCAAATGATCTCTATTCTTACGTTGAGTTTCCTATCTCAATATTTTTGCAAGAAATTATGGTTGATTGTTATGGTTTTATGTGGACTCAAAATGTTGGTTATGTCATGTCCCTTTGACCTTGACCTTATATAGGTCAACTTGACCTTCTTGATGAAATATTGAAAAAGAGTCAGCTGATCATTGATTCTGTCATTCATCTTGCTAAATCTCAACAAATGTTAACTCATTAAAAAAAAAAATCAATAAATTTGACCTTTGACCTTATTAGGACCTTGACCTGACCTAGATCAAGGTCAGGCTATAGGTCATTGGAACCACCCCTTAATGACCTTTTCTCAAGTTTTATTTCAAGTTCCTAGTGTTAATATCTTCTGAGAAACAGTGATTTAAGTGTTCTAGGCATTTCTGACCACAACTAGCATGATCACAAAATTTGAACCCTGATTAAACTCTTATGTATGGGTTATTGTGGCAGAATATTGGGGTCATTTTGTGGTCTTTGGATGGTCATAATGTCACTTTGAATTAAGATAGAGACTTCATTCAAAAAGCAAATCCACTTCTTTTCTTGAGATCTATCCAATAGTATGCAGATAGAATAGATAATATAAAGTTTTGAAAAACTAGGTAAGTGCCTATCCAATGTCCATCGTCATAATCATTAGCCTGATTTAGGCCTTTATCCACAGATTCTTTTCTTTTGTATTTTATTTATCAAGCGAAGCCAAGCTCAGGTAAACCCAAAGTCAGGATAGGTGTTATAAAAAGAAATGATTTGCTTTTTGGATGAACTCTAAGTTTATGTCAATTTAAAGGGATGTTATGGAAGAGGGGGGAAGGGGTGGTGGTATCGGGAAATGGTCAACTCGCTCTAATGCCAGTTCGCCCAATGTACACATTTGCTCTACTCCCTTCATCATTCGCACTACTTTTGAAAGCTTCTCAGTTCTTAAAATTAAATTCCATTAATATCACAACAGTCGAGGGTAGGTTAAGGGTTAGCTATAGACCCCAAAACATACCCCGGTATTAAATGAAGGATTTTTGTTAAGGTTCAGGAGTAGTGCGAATGATCTAGGGCGAACAGGCAGTAGTGCAAATGGTCCATATATCCTGTGGTATCTACATGTACCATGGACACAAGAGTATTTATTATGTAAATGGTGAATTCTTTTGGATTCTGAGAGGTCAACTGACTAAGTCATTGGGCCATTTTATTGGTTGGCAGGTAGTGTTTCAAAGCTAGTTTGTTGTTAGTACCCAAGATTATGGGTACCGGTAGTATTGTGCAGGTTGACACGATATATCCCAAAAAAACGCCCTATGTGTCATTGCCCCTAGCCATTAGTATTGATTTTTTTCTTTCATTTTCCTTCTAGCTGAAAGCAATAATTTATATTCTATACCTTTTAAGCAGGTGTGTGCTAGGCCTAGAAATAAATCGTGTGTTCAGGTACCCTGAGGCTGATTGAACATAACTTTTTTGCCTGACCCAAGTGTATTAATTTATTTTATTTATTTTGATTATTTTTTTTTTGTTTGTAAAAGATGGTGACAGAAAGGACACATGAAATATCAAAATATGGACATGTATTAAAGCTATCTTAGGAATGCAACTAGCTTTTGATAAAAAAAAAACAAAACATTCCTTGCAAGACCCATGCTCTATCTCCATTTACCAGTAGCAATTTAACCTTAAAACGGTGTAACGGTACTTCTGTATTGGGACAGTGTTTATACACGGTACCACCCCCCCCCCGTAAGCACTTACCTTATATAATGGCCGGGAGTAATAATGCCCCCTCTAAATGTATAAGCTCCTGGGCGCTTATTCACGACGATATGGTAGGTTAATTCCTGTGTATGTGTGCAAGTATTAATATCGAGAATATGCTGGGAACAATGCATTCCTTATTCTATGATACTATGATAAGGATTTAGGCTCAGTGTCAGTTGATAACCTTATCTCCTGGGCAGCTTAGTAGCAGACCAGTAGGTGAACCCTGACAATGCGAATGATTAAAAAAAAAAAAGAAGAAGAGAAGTAAAACTGTAACGCTGCCACCCCTCCACCACAATACTTAATAGTCAACAATATTTTTACAATATTAAGGATGAACAAAGGTCTTCCATAATTACAAGCACGCTTAATGTGTGCTGTGAGTGTCATTTATATTGCCACTGATCTCAAATATATAAACTCTGTAATTCCTTACCGCAATTTAGCTGTGAGTGTGTGAAGGTTTGGGTAATGGTTGTTCAATGCCCATTTCGGAACTTTTAAATGTCACAAATCGTCCCCCAGATGCATTCCTTTTAAGTAAGGACGCGCAAGGTGTCTTGACTTATCACATTTTATGTGTACGCTATGTTACATGGGTTCTTTCTGCATTCATGTAGACCTACCAAGATATATTTTGATTGGAGACGTGAGAGAGGATGAGGGGAAGTTATTAAAGCACCCCTTGGTCACTGACCCATTAAGCATAAAATATAGATATTGTGTTCAGGTAACTTGGTCGAAAGAAATCAGGGGATGTGTCAGTGCCCACCATATGTCATTATGTGAACCACACACATCTGAGAGGATAGGAAAGAGGAGAAATAGACCCTTTTAAGTGGGCTAGGGAAGCCCTGTACCTGGTAGGATTTGATGCAAACACGATGCGCAGGATGAAAGAGAAATAAGTGCCAAAAAATCCTATTTTCCTCCAAAATACCTGGTTCCAATAAAAGGTTAGATTAAGTCCAAAGAAATAGGGTAGGTAGCGTTACCTGAACCCACCACTTTCTTTTTAAGCATTTAAAGCCTTAGTGCAACAAAGAAGCCGCAGTTTACAAGGAAATTTGGTCGAAAACTCTAAATGGTTTGAAGGAGACTTATTGGGATCACTCAGGACTGGGGTTTGGGTTTAGGCTTTGGGCAAAGCTGAGTATTAGCTGGCGACCTGCTGCAACTTCCATACTCGTACTACTAAGGTACGAATACTCGTACTACTAAGGTACGAATACTCGTACTACTAAGGTACGAATACTCGTACTACTAAGGTACGAATACTCGTACTACTAAGGTACGAATACTCGTACTACTAAGGTACGAATACTCGTACTACTAAGGTACGAATACTCGTACTACTAAGGTACGAATACTCATACTACTAAGGTACGAATACTCGTACTACTAAGGTACGAATACTCGTACGACGGGACAGAAATTAGGCAGTCTAAGCTTAGTCTGTCCCAGATACTCATTTAGCACCTAGAATATATCATTGTAATTGGTACCTACTGTCATTCTTTCGATGTCTTGCGAAGTACACGCTTTTCCCGAAAAGGAAATTAATGATACAAGTAGAAAAAAAAACACACACAACCAAAAAAAACACCACCCGGTAATGAGAAAAAAAGGAGAGGAAAGAAGAGTCCGGCACTCATGTACTAACATCCCTGGCCCCATGCCATGAGGAAGTTGATCATGAGATGAATTATTACCCGGGTACATAATTGTTCATTGCCACTTGATGAAATGTATTATATGGAAAAAGTACTGAATTCACAAGATAGGAGAGGATATGTCAGTTGAAATATTTCAAGTTCATTTTTTTAAATCATTTTTATTTCGTAACTGGTTACATTGTCAGATAACTGTTCAACCCCGATACAACCAGCTGGTGAGTGAAGCCATCGCACCAAATTTCAACCAAAGAAAGGATTCAATTCTTTGATTGGCCACTTACATATCCGATGACATGTCATATACCAATTATTTTTTTAAGTTTCTTGTGTAAACGTTTCAAACGGGATATATTTTTACATTCCAGATTTACTAAACCGCAGACTTTTGCCGACTGTGTCGGTGATGAGCTGCCCTTTGGGTGGGAGCAGGCCTACCACCCAGAAGTCGGCGTCTTCTACACTAACCACATAGATCGTAAGTATCACCATGTAATAGTCATACCTGCAAACTCATCAGTTTTTTTCAGTTTTCTCAGGTTTTTTTTATTAAGATCCACCAGGGTCAATCTTATGATTCATCCAGATCCAATGAGATCTCATTTTAACATTTATATAGGGGGGTGGTCAGTAAAATTCTAAATTGAGGGTAACAAACATATTGAAAAACTACTTAAATACATATATTTGGCCTCTAGATTCACAAAATTTCTTGGGCCCCTCGGGGACACCCCCCAGACCCCCTATATTCACATTCTCCTGCCTTGTTTTCAAAGAAAACATGGTGGGTTTTGCAGGCTCAGTTTTTTTCCTGTGTCGAGTTTGGAGGTATGAATAATGAAATACATGTCAAATTTCTACCAGCCCAGAGCTAGTTTGATGAGGGATCATGTATTGATGCAAGCCAACCCCCTAGAAGTATTGTAAGACATGCACACTGGGGCTCCATAAGGCTCGCCTCTAGTATTCCCCTTGATTAGAGGTCATGATGTTGCAAGAGTATGGTAGTCGAATATTTTGTTCTGGTTTGCTTTTCAAATATCCTGAATTGAGATGAGTCTGCGATCTTTGTTTTCTAAATGCACTCAACCGATGAATTCAAACCTAATACAGAGGTGGCAATTTCACTACTTAGTTTACAATTTCTCTTTTGAATCATGTTAATTTGAGTATATTGATATAATTCAACAGAGAAATGGTAAACTGTAAGCTTTACTGGTTTCTTGTGGACAAACATGTATATTCAGAAAGACTTTCCTTTATCATAAGGATAGTTGGATGCCATATGTACAAGACTTACAGAGATGTAAGTTGTTAGGGATTTCCCTGAAAATAGGGAATTCAAAAATGCTAAAATACAGTCTGAATAGGGATATCCAGGGCCTTCAGGGACAGAATCAAAAATGCTAAAATACAGTCTGAATAGGGATATCCAGGGCCTTCAGGGACAGAATTTATTTACAGCCTTCTTTCCCTAGTCATTTTCTTCACACAGA
This sequence comes from Acholoe squamosa, assembly GCA_949317995.1. Taxonomy (NCBI): domain Eukaryota; kingdom Metazoa; phylum Annelida; class Polychaeta; order Phyllodocida; family Polynoidae; genus Acholoe; species Acholoe squamosa. Next base: position 58,910,917 of record OX439042.1, read on the forward strand.
CACAGTCCTCAGTTGTCTAATTCAAATAGGGACTCCACTAAGCCCCCTGGCATAAGCAGAGGGACTCATTGGTCCAGGGGAGACTCTGGGCAGAGTATCTCAGGGGCAGACCCTCCCAGGGAGAAACGAAGGGAATGCTGCTCTCTGATTGGTCTAAAATCATCAGTCAGCAACAATTGTTGAACACCAGGGGGTGCCATGATGCTGTGCTGGTCAGTCTGCCCTAAGCACTCTGCTTATACCAGGGGGCCTGTCCCGGGGGCCTGCCAACTCTCCTAGTGTCGTGATAACAGCTTTTCAGGGATTTTCCCAGTACCTGACTTACATCTGTGGACTTAGACATATGCCTACAGACACCACTGTCCATACATTCAGGAACACAAAAGTGTGTCACTGATCCCTGTCTAACCCCCTCGTCCCTCCCCACCCACCCCCATGCCCGTACTGATTGCCTAAATCAATGCAATGCCAGTCTCTATAGAGCGAATTGAAAAGAATGAAAATTTTGTAAATGTAATTTTAGACTGTTACAAAAAAAAAGATGAATTCAAACAGTATCAATAATTGATATGGACGCTACACTAGGAATAAACTTTACTTTTCTGGTCAGTAAACAAATGGGCCAACTCTGTGGTTCATTGTAATACCATTTCCGTGCAGTTACACCGCGAAATCGTCACATTTAATTGCATTTATTGTTGTTATTATGTACTACAAATACCTACAGGCAGCGTTCAGGAAGAAAAAAGTAAAGTCAATATGACTGGATTCAAAACATATTGAGTAACAGCGTTTATGCTCGGCTGGCATGCGTGTTATCACGGATACCATGACACGATTATAGGAGTGGGATGAAAGGGGTGGGGGGCATTTGTCATTCACGCAGCATTGATTTTCCCCTGTCTGCTCCCCACTTAGTTGATTGACTACAGGTCCCATACAGTACCAGAATTATCGGTATTGGGGGGGGGGGGGCTTAAAAACGGAATTATGGAAATGTCTATAAATTATAGACGAGTTGCACACATGTTTCTATGCTGGTAGATGTGTTGGGTGTTCTATGATGATAGTTATAACCTGTCATATTGTGTTATGTTAGATTTGTTATTTTTTTTGTGTTTCAGATATAAATCAAATAGAGGATCCCCGGTTACAATGGAGGGAACAACAACAACAAATGCTCAAGGATTACCTTGTGGTTGCCAACGAGGATTTAGCAGTAAGTAGCCTAGTTGCTATATACATGTATATGAAAAAAAGATTTTTACTTGATCAAAAAGTACCGTAATCTCCCGCGTATAAGGCGCGTCTTATACGGGGGGGTTTAGTTCACAGTGGATCCACAAGGGGGACACCAAGACCTTTCTTTTGATATCTTACATGCCCCCTTGGTCAAAATAGGACGAAATGGGGCCCAGGAGGGTCCAAGGTGGCCCAAGCTACCCATAGGTTTTTGAATTTTGAAAATTCATTCAGTAGAACCAAAGTTATGAATTTTTCATTTTTTTTGAGAATTTTCCAAAACTCTAGGTGCGCCTTATACGCGGGGTGCGCCTTATACGCGGGAGATTACGGTAGGCTATAAACTAGCATATCTCAAGAGGCAAAATTTGCCAAACATCACAAAGAGAAAACTTGTCGAAAGTGAAGCGAGTGAAATCCATAGATGAGATTTAAAAAAAAAAAAAAAAAAAAAAAATTGTATTTCCGAAAATATGGAGAGGGAAATCCATAGACCAACTTATTTTTTGGTGTAGCCTAAGTTGGAAGAAAAATTTACAAAAAAATCTAAAACAAATCAGGAATTTAAACTTGAGGAAATGTAGAAGAAAAAAATCAGCCTACTTCATAACAGAAATTACCTCTTTACGAAAAATTGAGAGATTTGTAAACCAGGTGTCAGTAGTAGAAGGCCTCAATTGGACCCTTATCTTATCTCCTATCTCCGATATTCTAACAACTCCTCCCGACTGACCACCAACTGGAATACGCCATTTGACTTCTTGATATTCAAAATTTTCCTGGGGCACCCCCCAATTTTCACCTATGAATGGCACCTCCAAGACAAATCTCTTCACTTGTTATAAGCCCTCAGTATTTTTTTTGCGCTTCATGTATCTGTGGATTAAACATAATTCTTCGATTCGATATTATTTTTTTCTGGTATTTCTATTTATTTAAGATAGATTTTGTGATGCATCTTCCTAACCCTACAGCGGAGAATAGATACCATGAGAGCATTGTTGGGGTACTTGCCATATGATAGAGCTATGATAAATCCAGGCAATTCAGAGTTTCGTCAGTGCATCTGGAAAGTAGACCCAAGAATAATTGAAACACCAAGCCAACGAGCAAAGATTGAAATGAATGGATGACTTTCAACAAAACACTTTGGGTGCAGCCAATGTGTTTGAGATAGTACAAGAAGAAGCACTTGGGGCAGCCAGCCCTCCTCCATGCCAGACCATGGAGTAACCCCCCCCCCACACACACACACACACACACCCCACTCCTGAGTCTGCCCCTTGACTAGACAGAGGTAGTTAGAGGAAGTGGCGCCGGTTAGCATAGTGCTATGGTAGGAAGGCGGTCAAGAACCGGGAGAGTTGGGGTAGAGACTCAGGCTGCTGGTTTTGTCAGTATATTCTCCAAGTCCATGTGGAATACTGCACAGCAGAAACAGCACCAAGCAGTAATAATTCAGTTATCGTGATAAAGACATGGAGAAGGGGTGTAGTGAAGGGGGCATTCTATGCTCTAGTGTAAAACACTTGAGTACTGAGAGGCTCGAACCTCAGGCCACACCAAAAAAATTAGTTGGTCTACGGATTTCCCTCTCCATATTTTCAGAAATGCAAATTCTTTTTTCTTTCTTCGAAAACAATCTTGTCTACGGATTTCGCTTGCTTCACTTTCTACAAGTTTTCTCTTTGTGATGTTTGGCACATTTATTTTTAAATAAATTTTTTTCGCTCGCCTCACTTTTCCAGCAAAAAATTCCATTGGACAAAAAAAAATTCGCTCGCTCAAAAAAAAAAAGTTGTTCTAAGGATTTTGGTTTTGAAAAATTGGTGCGAGCCAGCGAAATCTTTTTTAAGAATCTTTTGGCGTCCAATGGATTCGTTGCTGGAAAAGTGAGGGGAGTGAAAAAAAAATTATTTTAAAAACTTTTTTGCCAAACATCAAAAAGAGAAAACTTGCAGAAAGTGAAGCGAGCGAAATCCATAGACAATAATTTTTTCAATTTCCGAAAATATGGAGAGGGCGATCCATAGACCAACTTATTTGTTTGGTCTGGCCTAAAGATAAAATGGGGGGAAAGGTCAGGAAAGAACCTTTAAGCAGTGGCGGATCCAGGATTTGGAAAAGGGCAGGGTGCAGTCCAAAAGGAGGGGGCGCACCCCAAAATATTCAAATCGTTTAAGTAGTGATCAAAAGGAGGGGGCGCGCACCCCGCCCCCTTCTAAATCAGCCACTTTCAAATAACAGGAAAAAAACACTAAATATACAGTGCATTCACAGCTATTTATCTAGATCGTTATCACCCTGCTTAAAATTGCCAGTCCACAGGGTGAAGGCATCATTGAGAACCAAAAAATTGTCATTTTGTAGTACGGTTGGATACCGCCATTCAGTAGTTGGTCATTACTTTGGATGATATAGCACCTGTCATACTGTCACTGTGTGTGTGGGGGGGGGGGAGATAATCTGTGTGCAACCTCCCACCCGCCTACAGGGAGAGTCGAGGGGAAGGGGAAAGACCGGCGTCACAGGTCACATAAGGATTCCTTATAAGTAATGGGTTGCGAACCGTCACAGGCAGTGCATAATACTGTCGAATGGAAGCGCATGGAAGGCACTTCACTTTAGCAACAAAAGCTTGAAGTTTACTCGTGATGCTTTTAGTACTGTGTGTGAATAATAAGAATCCGTGTACAAGTACTGTATATAACGAAGTACCCATATAAGTGCTTACTGAAAGTAACCCCTTGGAAGGCTTAAGGATTTCCCGAAGTCTTGCTGTGCCCATAGGGGTGCGTCTTATATGCTAGGTATAAATATTATATTAAAACTGTATAATTATTAAACTGCTCAAAACAAAGCCCGAGTGTATCTACCAGATGACTGGGTGAGCCTTATAGGCAAAGTCTTATACCTAATACGTGGGACACTAACTGGTATTAAAAGTCATTAAATGCTTATCTACAGCAATAGTATCACAAAGAAATGTAATGAGGAAAAGAGAATAATCACTATAATCTCTGGAGTCGTAAAATACAAAACCAGTTTTAAACCCGCTAAATTATCAATAGAGAAATCAAATATTAACCATGCCAGCGTCACCAAAGTGCCAAAAAAACTTTAAATGTATGGGTTTCCATCAGATGATAGGCACTTTGAAGAGTTCTAAGAGATCAACTGCAGCTACCGCAGAACAAATTATAGTTTGAAATACAAATGTGCTGAAATGAAGGGCTACAACATGGAGGGATGACCTTCTCATTAAGGGAACTGTTCAGGTCGAGTAATCTATTCAACAACAGTGTTCCACAGTCGTTGCTCAATCTAGAGCAGAAACCCAACACAGCGCTTCTCTTAGGGCTCTAGAAATATACTCCTTATGGATGAAATCTCCAAGCATGAAGGATAGATATAATTACTTGAGCATCTTTGATAACCAGTTTTTCTTTGTCCTCAGGCCAAGAAGGAGATCCTGCAGGTGAAGCAGCAGCGGCTGGCCATTGCTCAGGAGGAGGTGCAACACCTCAACGACACGCTGGCACATTACGGGTCGGCGCTCACCAACACCTCCTCATCCACCAGCTGTAAGTCTTCTACCACGGGAGTGCATCATACCGACCCTCTGTGAGTGTATCAACACCAGAGGGTCGGCATCGTGATGTTTGAATGTAGACCTGACGAATTGCTCACAAGGGCTGCATTAATGCATCATGGCGACCAATGTTCTTGTCTCTGGACGGTCTTTCAACGTACGGAGAATTGATGCCATGATTGTAGTTTAATGAAAAGTGATGTGAGCAGATCTCACCTAACCCACAACTGGGCGAATTTGATAAAAAGTTTGCAATGTCTTCCAACAGCAATGTAAAATTAATATAGAGATGGGAGTGCCAAAGTAACAGATACAAGTCTTACGTTAACTTTAGCATGCTGTAGAATGTGTTGATAATCTCATTTTGCCTACAGCTTAGATTCATGATTTCCGACTAATTTCCACTATGAAATGCATGAATAATCATTTATTTTCCAATGTTCTCATGTAGTAAACTCCACGTCGTCAGTGGCCAGCACCAAGTATGATCCTGACCTGCTCAAGGCTGATGTCGCACTCGCAAAGAATCGCGTCATGCGATTGCGAAATGAACTTGACCAAATCCGAACAGAAATGACATATAAGGAACGGGGTGTGGAAACCCTAACACAGTAAGTGAAATTTCAAATCTGTGATCTACTGGTACTGGTATTTTCTAGGTTTTACATAGACAGAAAATATCCATATTAAAACATGAACTAAAAGGGGCGTGGTATCATGTAGTATCATGCCGACCCTTCGGGAGTGTATCAACCATGTAGAATTGGTATCTTAAACAGATGTAACCTTAGACTCACCAAGGCTGCATCCCTGCATCATGAAGACCAACGGCCATGATGCATTAATGCATGCCCTTAGAAAATTAAAGGGGAGCTAGCACCGCAAATTAACAACATGGGTACCGATTCAAAGAGTGATCATAAAATCATGGGTACCAGTGGAAAAATCGTGGTGCCCTGATTTGTCAAGGGGTGATCATGTGACTTTTTAATGCGGGCATGCATTACGATGCCAGAGCCCCTTTAAGTCTATTCCTTGTAGTTAGCTCACCCACAGGTGTCCCACCTGTAGCATGGTTATGAGTACATATAATACATATATAGATCATGTCTCGGAAGGGCATAGATCTCTATATTGATTTCATACATAGTTATGCAAACCCGTGCATGTGTGGGCACCCAACAAGCTTTGGTTAATGAGTGGAAAGTCTACAACCGGGTATACAGGTTGGTTGCTGGTTGATATAAGCAACCACTAAGAACAGTAGTCTCTGCAGCCTATGAGTTGACATAGGCATGTTGGATATTGATGTGGCTATGTCAAGCTATGATATTAGCCATTCATGCATTGCACTGAGACGTGCATTTGTGCACCCGGTAGTCTTATTACTGGTACGTTACTCAATCTCAATTCCTCTTCTCATAAAGTAACTTTTTTTGTCAAAAGGAAAATGAAGAGAAAGAGAATGAAATAGGGAAAGGTCCTGTGTATGGTAAACTCAGGAGTGCTCTATATACTCAGTGATAGTGATCCGTTCCCTTATCAGGGATGAAAGTCTTCAGGGAATTCCCTGATTTCAGGGATTTTGAAGTTCCAGGGCCCTATACATTCATATAGAAACCCATGTTTTTTGGGCGAATATTGGACCATTTCAGGGATTTTCGTGCTCCGTGACTTTCATCCCTGCCTTATACATGTGCATGTATTCAGTTATGACTGTTGACGGAATATTATAAACTCAGATCATGGTTACAGTGATCATGAACATGTTGTAGAAGAACAATAGAACATGTACAATGTAGTAGAACTCACAGTTGATATTGATACACTTCCATCACTAAAGGTAAGCTCTTTCAGTGTTTCCCTATGTAACTCATGTCCAAGTGTCACACGCCTTGTTTATTGACTATTGTAACAAGTTGGCTGTCCATCCCCGTGCCCAAGATGACATATACATGTACTCACGTCTACAGGTGTGTGAGTGGGTATGTTGGGGTGGGGGGGGGGTACAGCGCCGTTAGTGGACGCTGACCCAGAAGACAGTCGCCACTGGCCCTTGATCCTTACAATGACCCGACCCCACACAATGACCCTGACCCCTCACAAGTGGACGCCTCTTTAACTTTCCGCTCAGTCGGCAAATATTGGCGCGCGCCTTCTCTCTCATACTCGCCTCCTCTGCCGACAGATGCCATCTTAGATGTTATCATTCGGAAACACTCCCGTGGATTTGTTCGCAAATCTTGTGTTGTGAGCGAGGAAGTGGACAATTAGTCAGTCATACCTTTTGTATAAATCCGAAGTCCAAGATCAGGGAATGGTTCTGATGAAGATGCTTTTACAGATCAGTGTTTGGAGTACAGCTCAATAATTAACATTGCCATTGGCTATTTTGAGTACAAATGTATGTCTTCTTGTATAGCACAGTTTTAATTGAGGATGGCTAGGCCCACCTAGGTGATGGTAGATGGGAGTGTTTTCTAGATGACGCATGGTCTATATTAGGAGGAATCCGTGAGCTCAGTTGTGAAATTGACATTTGATATACATTACATTCCCTTTTATAGAAACTTGCCACCAAGGAAGTGCTTTGGGACAGAAAATGTGTCAGGTTTCTTTGTCCACATTCTTTGTATAGTGAAATGATTGATCTGTGTTATAGACTCACGTTCGCCCATATCATGTATAGTATTTACTGGTAGAACTAGATCTTCATATATGTACAAATATGTACAGAAGAAAAAGACTCCTCAGCTAAATTGAAAGCTCGTCTATAGACCACAATAGAGTGAAAACAGTAGGAATCATGTCAAACCACCACATTCCATGCGGCACGGCCCTGACCTTACTGAGGTCCAGGAGTGTTCGTAAACCTACCCAAATCTCTAACCTAAACGTAAATGTATGACATCGTTGACTGGCCACCCACCCCTACTACTAGTATGCTGTTCGTCCAAGGAGGGTTTGTGTACTTGTATTTGGACCTTCGGTGAGGGCACACCCCCGACTTTTGGGGGAAGCTTTAGGTCGCCCCAAGGGTTGAAAATGGCAGTTTTTTCATTATTGTTTTATAGTGTCAAATACCCTCCTATATATAAGCCGCACTCAGACTTTGGGAGAAGCTATAAGCTGCAAAAAGATGCAATAAGAATCGGGGTTCTAGTAATAAGACCCGGCTAATACGAGAGAATTTACGGTATATTCATGATATATACCGGTAGGCAGAATTTTAGCAAGTTTGTTTCCAGCAATGATATCAAAGATATCTAGTACGGTAGTTAAGTGCTTGATTGGGCCTCAAAATCGGAAATGTTTTGGTAAGATGTGGCCAAAGAGAGGGGGTGTGGGCTTATTATGGTAAGTATGGTACATCGAAGATGGTTTGTCAGTAAACCGATAACTCTACAAATGGGGAAAATAGTTTCATCTCCCCCCACCCCCTGAAATTTTCATGAAAGTTGAAACATCTTTTCGTGAAGTTGAATGTATAGGACTCAGTATGGAGGCCTAGTGGAGTCGCCATTTTTAATTTCGCTGGCTGAGGTAAAGCCCACTGATAAAACAGACCATGATGGGTACCTTGTCCCTGGTTAACACCCACTTCCAGGGACATGCTGGTCCCATCTTACCAGTTCTTATCAGTGTGTGTGGCCGGAACCAGCTCCAGACTAGCTAGTGGCCAATAGCCACCGCTATCTGAACCTCTACCACTACCACTGTGCCAGGGTGACTCACTGGGAAGACATGTTAGTGCCCCCCCCCCCCGACACCCATACCCATTCCCACAGCCACTCCAGGACTCCCCAACTCATGGACCTCACGGCAGCGGAACGGCCAACAAGTAGCCTATCCCCTCCCTATGGACATAGTCATAGAGCTTGTTGGTTTGTTTCTTGTTTTGTTCTGCTTGGTTTGTTTTGGTGCGTCTAGAATTCCGTTATGATTAATAATACATACTTGGAAGTTTATGGTTTGTTACAGCTAGTGACACCGGGTATGTTACAACCTGTGTGTCCTACCACCGCATCTCTTCTAATTGTGAATTTATATCATTAGACTAGTCTTGTTAGATAAGCGAAAAGAGAGAAAAATATTGATGAAATGCGTGGTGCCATCAAGTAGATTTTTCCATTTAAGCAGGTGAATAGACAAAAAGTGAATGGGTATCTCTTCTCACCATTGGCCATTTCTCCAGCCTGGTACAAATGTAGTAGCCTATAGACTATAGTAACTGGCCGTGAAAATAGGGCAGTAGCACAAGGAGTGTGAGAGTAAAAAGTACCCCCCCCCTTCCCCTCTCACAGACATGGAGAGAGAATGTCAGTGGTATACAGTGTATGTGTCAGTGTGACCTACATGTAACTCATGTAAGAAGACATATACACGGCCATATACACCGACTACTAGTGTACAGAACGTGGGGTGGGGGTGGGGGGGGGGGGTTCTCAGTGAATGGGGAAGTAGAACGTATGGTTTACTCTCTGTGACTTCTTTTACACAGAGCATGTGTCTCAATTATGTGGAACCATTGGGAGCATTTTACAGACATGAAAAGTCATTCAATGGGGCATTCATAGAGTGCTACAACTATAAATATATACATATTATCCAACGTTTATGAATACATTGTAGATCTATACAGCAATAGTCGCTTCGCCAATCATTTTAAGTCCCGTCAGTCAGGTCTTCATAGGAAACAATATGTGATACCCAGCCCACCTGTACTGTATTTCTGTGCTGCTGGAGAGGCTTTAGGCTAAGGTTTAGCACGTGACGGTACAACATAATGGTCCTTAACATGACTGGTACTATGGTAGTATTACACTGGAGCGAAGCACTGATTATGATCGAAGCACACATTTTCACATTGTGGCTCCTGCATCGTTAACAACAATTACCTACATGCCTATTAGACTGTGCCAAGACATTAGGAATGTGCTATAACCATATCGCACGGCGCTGTGGTCAGTGTGTGATATGGATATAACCACAGTGACCACGGTTCCCGAACACCTCCAGTGGTGGCTTGTATTGGGCGTGTTGTATGGTAGGACATAGCGGGTAGCGGCGCCTGGCACGGGGCTGACCGGTGGTCAGTGCCAGCACGAGATGACCACATACCTGGTCAGTGTCCTCCCACCCCCAGGGGGTTGGTGCCCGATGTGTGCATCTCTAGTCCCTCCTCCCGGACACCATCCACCTGGCCGCCACACACCCCCAGGCACAAGGTCCAGGAATGATGGGCATCTGCTAGCATGCAGCATCCCCCCACCCAACACCACCCTGCCATGGTATTTCAACCCTTTAAAGGTAGCATGAGTATAGCTGGAAGTCTTCAGGCTTTTCCCCTGATTTAAGAGATTTCCAAGTTCCATATGCATGTTCCAAACCATTCCTATACAAATTTAAATCCTATATTCAAGTTCTTTTTCTCGAGCATTTTCATAAAATCAGAAATAAACTTCGGTGGTCAAAATCAAGCCCAATGTGCGCCTCATGAGCTTCTGTGTAAGCCAGGGTACACCTTATATTGGTACATGATGTCGCCGGGGTACCAAAGTAGTTTTACGGAATATTTAAATATCACCTCCTCCTAACTAGCAGTCTCAATTCAATTCAAAACCCAAAGTCTCATTTAGCCTCGGCCTTTACCTCCTTGACCTGAGGCGGGAGCTAGGTTGGGTGTCCTCTTCACTGGTTCCCTTTTCACTGAAGGACTCAGGTAACCACTATCACTGGGAACCCGGTGCATGGTTAGAAAGCATGCAGCATGAATGGTGTTTGTCGGTGGCTGGCCTCTTGGTGACAAGAAACATGCTCACAGATTACGAGGAAACAAGTAGAGCATACACTTATTGTACAGAAGGGTTTATGGTACCGATTAGCGACCACCCCATCAAAGAAAGTGCTATTCTTATAATGTGTGGACAAGACTACCTATGGTAAGTGGCTCCATACTAGGCCACTACCTGGAGGCAATTAGTGGTCTTGGCGCCTCACCCACATATGTAAGCTTGATGCCAATCTTTTTTCATTTTTTTAATAGGGGAACAAAGAGGTTCTCTGATAATTTTTGGTTGTCCCTAATGAACCAAAGCAGCCCGCTTCGCTAGATTCCGGCACTGCCAGGATGGATCAGCCTGATCCCATGGTAGCCATGCAATGGACCTAGTTGGGGCACTGGACGAGTTTATCCCTGAAATGGCGAAGTGCATTTAGAACAGTATGCTATACAGTGATAGATAGTGCTGGCGAGGCTACACAATCTCTCCTGCCGCCACATGGCCAACTCTATACTGATAACATGGTCCAAGTATTGAACCAACAACAAACAGCATCAGATTACTCCGCATAACTGGAATACTTTTCTGTCATCAAATTGTTACTTATTTCTGGCCGGACTGATAAGGTGGAGATTGTACACACATTTCCCTGATAACGTCTCTGGGAGGACAGATTTGTCTATAGACCAGTGCGGAAACTAAGAGTGACTTTCCATAACAGCCAGGAGAATCAATCATTGTATAATGTGACATTTATTCTGCAATGTCTGCATATGCTTTTAATATGTATACACATTCATTATCTTTTGTATGCCACAACCAGATAAACCCCTACCCCCTCCCCGATTACTTAGCCTCCAGTCCATCTCAGATTATATTTTCTTTTTCTGTATTACATAATACAGTGTATAAGAGAAAAAAGAGGACTCTTAAGTTCAGAATCTGAAGTTGACTTCTTCCCAATCAACTACGATGTGTGCCTAATGTGAGGTACTAATCTCTGAGTACATAGGTGTAGCTGCCACCAACATACCAATGTCCTTTGTAAATAAATCAGCAGAATAAATTCTAACACTCCTAGGTATTACCTCAGCATCAGTTTTAGTAACCATAATCATGGCTTAAGGTGTACCGTGTAAACGTACATCTACCCAGCCCCCGTCTCCTACCCCTCACCCCCATCTTAACTCTTTTGGGCCTCATGTTCATGTGCCTTGGACATGATGCATCAGTTCTGCCTCATAGTAATATGCCTTGGACATGATGCATCAGTTCTGCCACATAGTCATGTGCCTTGGACATGATGCATCAGTTCTGCCACATAGTCATGTGCCTTGGACATGATGCATCAGTTCTGCCACATAGTCATGTGCCTTGGACATGATACATCTGTTCTGCCTCATAGTCACGTGCCTTGGACATGATGCATCAGTTCTGCCTCATAGTAATATGCCTTGGACATGATGCATCAGTTCTGCCTCATAGTCATGTGCCTTGGACATGATGCATCAGTTCTGCCTCATAGTCATGTGCCTTGGACATGATGCATCAGTTCTGCCTCATGTTCATGTGCCTTGGACATGATGCATCAGTTCTGCCACATAGTCATGTGCCTTAGACATGATGCATCAGTTCTGCCTCATAGTCATGTGCCTTGGACATGATACATCTGTTCTGCCTCATAGTCATGTGCCTTGGACATGATGCATCAGTTCTGCCTCATGTTCATGTGCCTTGGACATGATGCATCAGTTTTGCCTCATGTTCATGTGCCTTGGACATGATGCATCAGTTCTGCCTCATGTTCATGTGCCTTGGACATGATGCATCAGTTCTGCCTCATAGTAATATGCCTTGGACATGATGCATCAGTTCTGCCTCATAGTCATGTGCCTTGGACATGATGCATCAGTTCTGCCTCATAGTCATGTGCCTTGGACATGATGCATCAGTTCTGCCTCATGTTCATGTGCCTTGGACATGATGCATCAGTTCTGCCACATAGTCATGTGCCTTGGACATGATGCATCAGTTCTGCCACATAGTCATGTGCCTTGGACATGATGCATCAGTTCTGCCTCATAGTCATGTGCCTTGGACATGATGCATCAGTTCTGCCACATAGTCATGTGCCTTGGACATGATGCATCAGTTCTGCCTCATAGTCATGTGCCTTGGACATGATACATCTGTTCTACCTCATAGTCATGTGCCTTGGACATGATGCATCAGTTCTGCCTCATGTTCATGTGCCTTGGACATGATGCATCAGTTCTGCCTCATAGTCATGTGCCTTGGACATGATGCATCAGTTCTGCCTCATAGTCATGTGCCTTGGACATGATGCATCAGTTCTGCCTCATGTTCATGTGCCTTGGACATGATGCATCAGTTCTGCCACATAGTCATGTGCCTTGGACATGATGCATCAGTTCTGCCTCATAGTCATGTGCCTTGGACATGATACATCTGTTCTGCCTCATGGTCATGTTTCTTGGACATGATGCATCAGTTCTGCCTCATAGTCATGTGCCTCGTCTACATGACAGCACTGCGCTGGAGTAGCATGCAATCCCTTTTGGCGTGTATCAGTCACGTAGGGTCGGCATTGTGCATGAATCTAACCTCTGCAGAGGCGACTCTCCTTAGGCTCCTCTCTTATCCTCTTGGACGTACGGAGATTAGAGTTTCTAACTCTCCTGGTCTGTGTTCATGCGTTGTGATAACCATAGGGCATAATATCTTAAGCACTATGTGGTGTTTATGGGTTGAGGCCTTCCTGAGCTGCCTGCACGAGCCAGCTGTCAGAATGACAAACTAACATAAATGTTAATATAAACAGTATTGTGGTATTTTAGACACACACCCCTGACATGAACAAACTACACCCACAATAGAAGCGTGATCAGGCAAGGTCCCTAAACCCTGCACTGTGTAATGATGCCTGAAGCAATATATTTAGTTACATCAAATAATGCGGCAATACAGTGCATGTCAAGTAACTTTGTGGCTTGAGGCCTAGGCTATTACATGAATGCAGCATTACCGAGTTACGTGTAACCAGTAAGATGCCAGGACTGCATGTAAACATTAAGATAGCAAACGTTAAGTGTAGTGTATTAAAGCATTCTAGCGATCTTAGAGGGGGTAAAGTTACCCACACTCGACCCGCCCCTGTTAGGAATAAGGATACTAGTAAGGATGAAACAAACTTTGAAAAGGAAAAGGAAGAAATACACGCGTTGGGGATATTAACCAGAGTTGGCCAGCCACTGAAGCTGCCATTGATGATGAATGAAGACCAAGCTGAAAGAGTCATCTACGTGTTACTTTGGGACTTTCATGTCTTTGAGAAAGGAAAGACACAACGGTTGCTATGGTATAGTGCATGGATATAAAGAGAGAACATTGGCATCCACATGCTTACAGCTGGCAAGAGTAGCTTTTCTATCAAGGGCGTACTAATTTTCGTCAAAATATGCTTCCTGTCTTGAATTGTAACAAGGGTTCGATTGTACCTGTAGGTTTATCATATCTCTGCCCCCCCCCGAACTTTATACCCTGAAGCTACTGTCCATCTATTTTACCCCCCCCCCCCTGTTAGTTACAAAGAGGTGATCGGAAACTAGAACTGTTCAGGGTACAATATCCCATATCATTGGCCAATTCTCCACACACAATGGACCTGGTGATTAGACAAGCCAATCTGCCAAATCTCTGACTGGAGAGTGTTATGGTCCAAGGTCCGCTGATGCCGGCATGTTGTGTACTGTGTAAAGGGATCTGACGGGAACCAGATGCCAGTTCCACTGAAGACAGCGTCTTCCGGCGGCGTCTGACGTGTGACATAGCCACTCAAATGTCGTCTGATGTTATTTAAGCTCTCCGTCGGGGAGTAAAAGGCAAAAAAAAAAACAAAAAAAAATGTACACTTCAATTTGTACACCAATTTGTTTGAAAGGAAAAATGTCAGAGGAACAATGCAATTTGGTTCAGTATCGTCAATTTAAGAGTACCAGTATAGCCAATCTTGAATGAAGCTAAATTTGGAATACTAGTAGCCCTTCATCATAGCAGTGAATGAGAGTATTTCCGATAAGCCTGCACACATTCCCTGTCCTTTCTTCACAGTGACGGATATATATATATATTTGTCCCGGGGGGCACCTAAATATTTTTGGTATGGGTGTGTGGCTGTACACCTGACTACCCTTACCCTTGCTAGGGCATTCGTTCGCGTTTTTTTTCTTCAAAACCCTACCCTTGCTAGGGAACTTTTTACATAGTACTCTTAGATTTTGCTCAAAATATCTTAAACTGACCTTGCTTTGGGAGAAAATTTGTATTTTGTTCATGTTATTTTCATGAAAAAACTTTGAAAATATTCATAAAAATTTCTAAATTTTCCGTGTGAATCAGGGTATTTCGCTGAAAGTTGACCCTTGCTAGGGACATTTTGCTCAAAAGTAGACCCTTGCTACGGACATTTGTAGCTGAAACAGGAGGCTTGCTAGGGACTTTTCCTTAAAAAGTACCATTGCCAGCCGCACATATGTGTATACATTAAATAGAGAGTGCCCCCCCCTGGATATTTGTGATACGATTCAGGATCCCAATCGTAGCAGACACTGTAAACATGTACCGGTATACTGTAAACGTAGATACCTTTGCGCAGCACTTTAGCACACCTAGCTTATGTCGGCATTTTCGCTTAACTTTACTTTAGCGCACCTGCCGGTTGCCAGATTACGTAACTGATAGGATATATGGAAGGCTGTGGGAAGATGCTTCTGTCCACAGAGAGTGTTAGACAAACACACCACTGCCCCCTCCCACCTAACACTGTGCCCCCACCCACCTAACACCCACAGATACATATGGCACGTTTATCTAGGCATCTGCTCCTTACAAATGTGTTTAATTAAAGACAAAGACATGTTTGTAGGATGGGTGGCATTGAGGGACGGTGAGGAGTGAGTGAGTGAGTAATAAATGTTTAACGCCATTTTGACAGCTAAGGTCATATTCATGGCGAGAACCACATTACACAATTTCACAGAGGAATGTGTCAGTGCCCGCACATATGTGCACCACACACATGCCGAGGGATAGGAAAGAGGAGACATAGACCCTTTTAAGTGGGCTAGGGAAGCCCGGGGACAGTGAGGAGGGCGGGGGGGGGGCTTGGTTGCACATTTAGAGTGTTGTCTGTGAGATGGATTGTAGACTGGCAGTCTCTGCTCAGATGTGATAGCCAGATGCCAGATGTGATAGAGAATAAAGTGTTTGTAGAAATGTTTGTCTCTTGATGCTTCCTAAGCAAATTATTTGATAGCATTGTGACTATAATTTTCAAAATGTTTGGGTGCAATTTTTAACTCGAAAAGCGAGTTATAAGAGCCAGGTGAAAAAAACCCTGATTTTCAGTGCCTCTGGTTGGAGGCAGATAGGGGACAGGAAGTGGAAATAAATGTCTGAAATAAAGCATGAAAATAGGTCAAAAATTGCAAAAAATGTACATGGTGTTTGAGGTTAGAATGTTTTCATTAAGGTATTGAAGGATTTAAGTTTTCTGTTTTATGGTTTTGGAGATATTGATTGGAACAACCAAAGTAGTCAGTCACATTTTCAGAGGAGTAGAGTTAAGACACTTTTGGGCCCATTTCTAAGCCTATGGGATGTTGATCCATGGATCAACATTCCCACCCTTTTTGACTGAGGTGGTGCAAATAGGCTAAGGTGATGCAAATACATGCAAATGAGGGCCCACATTGAGGCAGGTGGTGCGGACAGGAGGAAGAGGAGGGATGGTGGTGGGGATGACATCAGCATACAGGCAGGAACTAGCTCCAAGCAGATATCAATTTGTGTAACCTGGTTATAATGTAGTTCTAATACCACAACACATCTGCTTGGAGAGCCAGTAAATGCCCATGGTGGTTAACAGCACCACAAAAGGGCAGGAAAAAGGTTCCCAAAGGTTTCCAAATGGAATGCATATACTTTAACATTATAGCAAAGAAGCGTCACCTTGCAATGATGGTAGGCGTGCCTTAACTTTCTCACTGATACCAGCTTATCTAAGGGAGATAATACAATAATATATATACAGTTTCAATTTTCATGATATTTTTGCACCCCCCCCCCATAAAGTCTTAATTCAAGGTGGCTCCTATAACTCTTCTTTCTCTCAAGCAAAAAAAGAAAATCGGCTTTTCAAGTTACCTGCAATGCACATTGCTATCCTATATTCATCATTCAGAACTTATTTATCTCTATTAAAACTGACAACTAGTACATGTAATTGAAATAAGATTAGAAAACATAAGTGCACATCGAATTTGAAGTTATATCAGGTTAATGGGGTTCCAGACAAAATAGTGAACTAAACTATTTAGACAATGATTAGGTTCTGACTATATAATGACGATCTTATGTTTGTGTGTTGAATTACACAAATGAACACTGTATTGGCCTCATATATTCAGAAAATTTCCAAAGTATAGAGTGCTTTACATCATTGGAAAGCAAATTTTTTTTTTTTGCAAAATGTTCACACACATTATACTTTAGCGCACTTGGGTAGGTGCGTGAATTGCGCTAAGATAAATACTGAGCCAAAGTTCCTACGTTTATAGTATGTATTGCTAATGTTGGTCCTTTCCATCTGTCACTATTTGAGGAATAGCTTATGATCTCATTACATGGAAAAGTATGCTCTATTTATTGGCAAAATACTAAGAAATCAATGGCCATAGTCATACTTAAGGGGGTGGTATTAGGGGAGTCATTTGAGCCAAGATTCCATCACTTTTCCTAGAAACTGACCTACATTGCACACACTCTAGCTGTTTCACCAGTTGGGCTCGATATAACCACATACCAACGTGCACATGTCTCATGGCCGTGTTATGGGTATCTGATGATTTCAGCTGCACACACACGATAACACACATCACTTCTATGATAAGGGCAGGGTGACTGATAACTAACTGTGGATGTAATGAAACCAAATGGTGTCACTGAGCAGTGTGCCCAGGAGGATGTAGTCTATGAGCAGTGTGCCTACCTGTGTGTATTCTCCCACGTATAAGGTGCATCTTATGAGGGAGGCAGTAGGTACCCATCTGGTAAGTGCTATCAGTATCAGTGCTAACCACTGGTAATCAGCTTCAGCAATGGCCGCACCCATTGGACAATCCGCTACCGCGGTATACGCGAACCAGACCCCAGGTGCACCTTATAAGATGAGCCTGCCTTGGGGGTGCATCTTATAGGTGGGGTACTTTTACTATAGAACAGTACTATACCATCAAAATTTAAGCCCCCAGTGTGCCTTATAGGATCTCTTTCAACTCAGGGTGCGCCTTATATGTGGGATGGGCCCTTATACGCGGTAGATTATGGTAGTAGGCTGCAGCCCCTACAGTCACAGTGTACATGCATTGTGAGAAGTGTGTCAATGAGCAGTGTGTCTAGAAGCTGCAGTCCATAAGGTGTACATGTATTCTTGATGAGCAGTGTACCCAGTAGCCTGTAGTCCATAAGGTGTACATACATTGTGAATGAGCAGTGTGCCCAGGTGGCTGCAGTCCATAAGGTGTACATGTACGAATTGTGAATGAGCAGTGTGCCCAGTAGGCTGCAGTCCATAAGGTGTACATGTATTGTCAATATGCAGTATGCCTATTAGGCTGCAGTAAATGTATACATGTATTGTCAATAAGCAGTGTGCCTAGTAGGCTGCAGTCCATAAGGTGTACATGTATTGTCAATGAGCAGTGTGCCTAGTAGGCTGCAGTCCATAAGGTGTACATGTATTGTCAATGAGCAGTGTGCCTAGTAGGCTGCAGTCCATAAGGTGTACATGTATTGTCAATGAGCAGTGTGCCTAGTAGGCTGCAGTCCATAAGGTGTACATGTATTGTCAATGTGCAGTGTGCCTAGTAGGCTGCAGTCCATAAGGTGTATGTATTGTCAATGAGCAGTGTGCCTAGTAGGCTGCAGTCCATAAGGTGTACATGTATTGTCAATGAGCAGTGTGCCTAGTAGGCTGCAGTCCATAAGGTGTACATGTATTGTCAATGTGCAGTGTGCCTAGTAGGCTGCAGTCCATAAGGTGTACATGTATTGTCAATGAGCAGTGTGCCTAGTAGGCTGCAGTCCATAAGGTGTACATATATTGTCAATGAGCAGTGTGCCTAGTAGGCTGAAGTCCATAAGGTGTATGTATTGTCAATGAGCAGTGTGCCTAGTAGGCTGCAGTCCATAAGGTGTACATGTATTGTCAATGAGCAGTGTGCCTAGTAGGCTGCAGTCCATAAGGTAAACATGTATTGTCAATGAGCAGTGTGCCTAGTAGGCTGCAGTCCATAAGGTGTACATGTATTGTCAATGAGCAGTGTGCCTAGTAGGCTGCAGTCCATAAGGTGTACATGTATTGTCAATGTGCAGTGTGCCTAGTAGGCTGCAGTCCATAAGGTGTATGTATTGTCAATGAGCAGTGTGCCTAGTAGGCTGCAGTCCATAAGGTGTACATGTATTGTCAATGAGCAGTGTGCCTAGTAGGCTGCAGTCCATAAGGTGTACATGTATTGTCAATGTGCAGTGTGCCTAGTAGGCTGCAGTCCATAAGGTGTACATGTATTGTCAATGAGCAGTGTGCCTAGTAGGCTGCAGTCCATAAGGTGTACATGTATTGTCAATGAGCAGTGTGCCTAGTAGGCTGAAGTCCATAAGGTGTATGTATTGTCAATGAGCAGTGTGCCTAGTAGGCTGCAGTCCATAAGGTGTACATGTATTGTCAATGAGCAGTGTGCCTAGTAGGCTGCAGTCCATAAGGTAAACATGTATTGTCAATGAGCAGTGTGCCTAGTAGGCTGCAGTCCATAAGGTGTACATGTATTGTCAATGAGCAGTGTGCCTAGTAGGCTGCAGTCCATAAGGTGTACATGTATTGTCAATGAGCAGTGTGCCTAGTAGGCTGCAGTCCATAAGGTGTACATGTATTGTCAATGAGCAGTGTGCCTAGTAGGCTGAAGTCCATAAGGTAAACATGTATTGTCAATGTGCAGTGTGCCTAGTAGGCTGCAGTCCATAAGGTGTATGTATTGTCAATGAGCAGTGTGCCTAGTAGGCTGCAGTCCATAAGGTGTACATGTATTGTCAATGAGCAGTGTGCCTAGTAGGCTGCAGTCCATAAGGTGTACATGTATTGTCAATGTGCAGTGTGCCTAGTAGGCTGCAGTCCATAAGGTGTACATGTATTGTCAATGAGCAGTGTGCCTAGTAGGCTGCAGTCCATAAGGTGTACATGTATTGTCAATGAGCAGTGTGCCTAGTAGGCTGAAGTCCATAAGGTGTATGTATTGTCAATGAGCAGTGTGCCTAGTAGGCTGCAGTCCATAAGGTGTACATGTATTGTCAATGAGCAGTGTGCCTAGTAGGCTGCAGTCCATAAGGTAAACATGTATTGTCAATGAGCAGTGTGCCTAGTAGGCTGCAGTCCATAAGGTGTACATGTATTGTCAATGAGCAGTGTGCCTAGTAGGCTGCAGTCCATAAGGTGTACATGTATTGTCAATGAGCAGTGTGCCTAGTAGGCTGCAGTCCATAAGGTGTACATGTATTGTCAATGTGCAGTGTGCCTAGTAGGCTGCAGTCCATAAGGTAAACATGTATTGTCAATGAGCAGTGTGCCTAGTAGGCTGCAGTCCATAAGGTGTACATGTATTGTCAATGAGCAGTGTGCCTAGTAGGCTGCAGTCCATAAGGTGTACATGTATTGTCAATGAGCAGTGTGCCTAGTAGGCTGCAGTCCATAAGGTGTACATGTATTGTCAATGAGCAGTGTGCCTAGTAGGCTGAAGTCCATAAGGTGTATGTATTGTCAATGAGCAGTGTGCCTAGTAGGCTGCAGTCCATAAGGTGTACATGTATTGTCAATGAGCAGTGTGCCTAGTAGGCTGCAGTCCATAAGGTAAACATGTATTGTCAATGAGCAGTGTGCCTAGTAGGCTGCAGTCCATAAGGTGTACATGTATTGTCAATGAGCAGTGTGCCTAGTAGGCTGCAGTCCATAAGGTGTACATGTATTGTCAATGAGCAGTGTGCCTAGTAGGCTGCAGTCCATAAGGTGTACATGTATTGTCAATGAGCAGTGTGCCTAGTAGGCTGCAGTCCATAAGGTGTACATGTATTGTCAATGAGCAGTGTGCCTAGTAGGCTGCAGTCCATAAGGTGTACATGTATTGTCAATGAGCAGTGTGCCTAGTAGGCTGCAGTAAAGGTGTGTGTGTATTGTGATTGAGCAGTGTTCCCTGTAGGCCGCAGTAAAGGTGTGTATGTATGTATTGTCAATGATAGTTGAATAGAATAGAAAGGTACAGAGATGCCACTTTTCCTGGTTTACCAGGAATTCCTGTTGATTCCAAGATTTCTCTATTAAATTATGTTGAATTCCTGGGAAAATGTGTCCCAAGTCCAATTTTCCTGGTTTTTGTCAGCCAGTGAGTGGCATCTCTGATGGTAGGTAGTTCGTAACACTGCTTATGTTGCAACACTGCTATGATATTAGTTTTTACTTCAAATAAGTTAGACATAATCCATTAAAGCACTATACGGCTGCAATAAAGGGTCTGAAAAAAAAGAACAATGGATATTACATAACTTAAAGAGTAGAGCACGTCTATGGGTGCTGCTGCTGCTGCTGCTGCCGACCCAGTGAGACGTGGTGATGGTGGCCGGGGGCCTGGTGCCTGCAGGCGGCGTTGTTACCATCATTAACATAGCTCGTCCCACTAACACACAGATAGTTGGGCCCTGGCCATCACAACTATGTTACCATACCTCACACAATAAAACACCTCAACCGGCCAGGAATGCCGCTACTGCTGTACCATTGGTGCTACCCAGCTTTTTGTACTGCTCGTATGGCTGCTACACTTTCAGACCTTTGACGTTCTCAGAGATGGCATATGACCTGGTTCTGCAGCTATTCATATCCTTATTGCAGGAATTCAGTATGCTATTATCCTGCACTTTCTTTCTTTCCCCTTTTTTTTAAATATACCGCGGACATGTGCATGGCCTGGTTTTCTACCTAGCAAAGTACCAGTATCCCCATGGACTCTCTCAATTCTCTTGCCTTGCCCAGTTGGATAGCACGACTGTGTTATGCATCACCAATCAGTACAAAGGAACGATGTCTACCTTTACTGATCATTGATC
Source organism: Acholoe squamosa (assembly GCA_949317995.1). Taxonomy (NCBI): domain Eukaryota; kingdom Metazoa; phylum Annelida; class Polychaeta; order Phyllodocida; family Polynoidae; genus Acholoe; species Acholoe squamosa. The sequence goes on from OX439042.1 coordinate 58,932,763, forward strand.
CCAAAATATACGTATCTTGAAACCATACAATAAGTATAAGTTTCCTACTAACAGCAAATGGGAAATATTGCGTATTGTTCACACATATGGCCTACATATATAAATTCAGTTGGATTTCTACAGATTTGTTTACAGTTTCCTTAGAACCCAGTCTGAGGCCCTGCATGCAACAAGTACTTTATACTTAACCCTATCTATAGCATTGTTCTGTAAGCGCCCAAGGTGATAGTATGCACCTGTACAGTATTTGGGCCCATACAGCGCCTGGACGATGCTTAGTAAGAGGGTTTATTAAGTACAAGTATATAAATAGAATGAAGGGGAACTCCCTATATATGAGCCACCTTTCTTGCTGTTAGTTGGCAGGTTGCAGGGTTAAAAACAAGTGACCTGTATTTATTTGGGCTTGTCTATGGCTGGAAATTGTCACATTCTTGGCAGGTCACCATGGTGTATGTTTGCCAGGACTGACAGTCATAAACCCCCATTGTGTTAGGGGTTGTGACAGCTAGATAATGGGTTAGGTGAGGGATTGTCAATTGATATGAATGACAGTATAACTGTAATTATTTATTTTGGTATGTTGTTAACCCCTTAAGGGTCTTTAGAGTAACATACCTATTGCTCGTCATGATGCACCAATGAAGTGCTGATGAGATTGCGCGCCAGCACTTCATTGGTGCATCATGCCGACCTTCCAGGAGTATATCAAACCTATAAGATCGGCATGATGCACAAATGTAGCAGTGCAGTCGTGCATCATGACGACCAAGGGCATGATGCATTAATGCACCATGATGTATTAATGGCTACCTTGGGCTGCGTGACCAGGAGGAATGTTGTTATACATTCCCATGTGCCACGGTGATAAATATATGTAGATTAATTGATGATGACATTGTCAAATTACTACCGTAATCTCCTGCGTATAAGGCGCACCTAGAGTTTTGAAAAATTCTCAAAAAAATGAAAAATTCATAACTTTGGTTCTACTGAATGAATTTTCAAAAACTTATGTGTATCTTGGGCCACTCCGGACCCTCCTGGGCCCCCTTATATCCTATAAGACGCGCCTCATACGCGGGTGATTACGGTAATGGGGTTATTACAAAGCTGCGATATATCGCCCGCAATCTTTGGGCATAAATGGTGCTTCACAGACATGATTTTGAGCAAAAATGAGGATTTCAGAAGCTCAAAAGAAGAAAGAATTTTGATAAAGTAAAATGAAAAATACTAATGTGCAACTGCTGTAGGAATATATTTTTCAAAATCATAAATCATAGAAATTGTTTCTTGTTCCTTTCAGAATTGACGAGAAAATGTGCTTAAGTCAACAAACATACAGTCTAGATGAAGCGCAGGCAATCCTGAGTCGAATCCGTGACATCAAGAAGTCGTTGTCCACTGGCGAGCGGGAGAAACATGATCTTATGCAGGTATGTAATAGGGCCTGTAATAGTAGTATAATATCGTGTGTGAGGCATTTGTCAGTCCTTACATGTGTATAGGAATAACTGATTAGATAAATTAAATACTCCTGTTTAAAGTTCCCCATTTATTTCAACTAGAGTGATCTACATTTTTCTCTCAAGTTAGATTTGGATGGTAGACATCAATCAATAATTTGTCCTGTTATGATATAACATAAACTATTTTAGGTTTAACGTGGGTTGTGTCACTTGGTTCATAAACTTGTTCTCTTGTTCTGACAGAGCGTGGCCTTATTGAGAGAGGAGTTTGCGCTCCGTAAGCCGCAGGACGGTTCCTCACCTGACGTGTCCATGCTGTCCCTGCCACAGGAGACATTCAGCACCGCCTCGCAGACAGACCTCTCTGGGGAGGTAAGCACTTGGATGACCAAGTTATAAAAGTTCAATCATTTGGAAGCATCGTTCATAATAACAACCATCACTGCAGCCTGTGATGCAATAGTTGTAACTTTTTTTCTGGTGGCTGCAGAGTGGATAGGTTCATTTCTTCTCATAACTAGTCTGGCAATAGTTTTGGTATGCAGTCGTCTCATCTTTCACAGTCAACAGCCAAGAACAATCAGCCCGTCACTTAAAATACTTGTTAGCGCGGCGACTAGTGAGTACTACTCGTGAGATGAGTAGACTAGTGTATGGTTCACAGTCGCCACGGTGTAAGGGATAGGGAGGCCTTGCAATCTATTTTTGTTTGTGGCTCCTCTGCCAAGGACTATTCCTGCTCACTATTCTAATGTAATAACAACAGTGTGTGTACTTTACTTATCAGTGAAGGAATTTTCAGAATATATCTCATACTTTTGATTTTATTTGCAGATAAGACATTTCATCATTTGGAGCCCTATGGCAGATTAGCATTAGAGCATTTTAAGATTCAGAAATGCATCCCTGTAGCCTTTGTTTTAGAATTGTTCGTTTTGAAACTACTATATATATGTAGTACAGGTTTTATCTCAGTGGGTTATGGTACAATTGGATCATATTTTCTGTATTTGAACAAAGTATTCACTGTCAAAGATCTCTATGGAGAAATCAGTGCTAAAGTGTGTGTTGCCATATGTGCATTTTTGTAAATCAGAGGAGGTTGAAGTGTAAGGCCACCTTGTGGAACTGCTACATTCTTTTCTGTGTAAAATTTTTAGTTTACATTGAAATAATGCTTTCTCAGAATATGTATCTACTATTGGTGATGAAAGATTAATTTGATTACTCCTTTCATTATATAAACGATTTTGTGGAACACTGAAAACATGTATGTACACCGAGGTACTTACACTGTGCTCCCCCTCTACAGAGAGGTGGAGTGATCTGGCCGGTTTGCTGACCACTGGCCCGTGACAAGGTACAGACTATTACAAGTGATTGGCAGTTGGGTGTGTGTGTAGGGGGGGACGGGGAGGCAGAGCAGGCTCCTGGCAATCTGAGACAGTGAATACTCATAATGACACACCTGTTGACTATGGCATTGAACATTGAATAAGACAGGTCCCTGTGGCAGCTGAGTGAGGTGCATGCAGAATGGACAGTCTACAGACTATTAGTACTTAGCTGCAGTGGGTAGTTCAGGTTGAATTTGTGCTATATACTACCAAAAGCCCAGGTGATAGTATGCCCTATCTGTCTCACCAACTGAAACTAGACACAAGATTACAAGTCACCGCGCCATGTCTCACAGGACTATTCTCTACTATTGTATTAAAATCTACAACACTATGGTTTTATTTCAATTGTCCTCTGGTATTTAAAAAAAACCATTCCAACCTAACTCTTAGAGATATAGAGTGTGTACTATTCAGAGTTTTCACTCTTACAGCAAGCACCCTCTTGGGGAGAGATGGTGCGGCTTCGGTTGCGTTACGATGAGGCTCGGCGGCAGGTGACTCAGTTGCAGCAACAGTTAGCACGTATTGAGGATCAGATGGTGCCTGGACAGAGCGAGTCTGACAAAGACAGGTAACACGCTTTGTGTTCTGTCACCACTGTACATAAAGATCTATTAGTAGCAGTGGTATATGTGTGTTACAGTGTGGATTAGTTCTTTTATTGTGGTAGGATTGTCATCGATGCCCACCACATCAATAAATCATTGTATAGAGAAAGTCGAATATTGCATTGAGAAAGCATTGTATTGATTCCAAAACTGATAGAATTTTCTTGAAATTCCTACTACCGGTAGAACCTGAGTTCTCAAAATAGTGCTCACATATACACTACCTTTTTTCAGACTGCTCCTAATCTCGGAGAAAGAGCAGCTACTACGGGAGTTACGCAGTGTAACACCGAAGGGCCGGTCTGAGGAAGAGATGGTGGCTGTACGTACCCGCATCACACAGCTGGAGCAGGACCTGGTCAACGCCATGGAGGAATCCAACAAACAAATAGCAGAACGGTTAAAACTTAATGAACAAAAGTCCGTAATCTTACAACAGCTGGCAGAAGTGACACGGATAACCACATACCTAGAGTCCCAATTAAGAAGGTGAGTGCAAATTACATTTTGCTTATTTTCCATGGTGACAGCCTGGCTTGTCTACTTGCCATAGTTGCAGTCATGCATCATGTGGACCTTCCATGGTCGAGACATTCTCCAAGGGTTTGGTGATGTATCAGTGTACTGCTAGTCAGCTATTCACCAAGAGTTTGGTGATGTATCAGTGTACTGCTAGTCAGCTATTCACCAAGAGTTTGGTGATGTATCAGTGTACTGCTAGTCAGCTATTCACCAAGAGTTTGATGATGTATCAGTGCACTGCTAGTCAGCTATTCTCCAAGAGTTTTGTGATAAGGTATCACGGCTGCTGTGGTACATCCAGGGGTGCGAAATCTCCAAGGAAACTCGGAAATCCGACTTCTTTATTTATTGTCTTTAAAAAGATAGTTCCTGAGATCTCTGTAAATTCACTGAGAAAATCCTTAGCCATTTATATGGGGGGGGGGGGGTCTGACATTTCATATATGATCCCTTTGCATATTCTGGATATTTCACCATCCCAATGCCAAATTTAAACCCTGGACACCAAAAGATTGTTATAATATTGATCCCATTTGATTTCTGTTATAAAAAATCTAGACCTTGCCATGAAGTCGTATAGTGCGCTTCAGATTATTTTCGGCAACTCATACCCCTGACATCACACTAACAAAGAACCAATCAACCTCAAGCCATCATGCAGTCTAAAGTGTTAGATCTGCAGAATATATAATTGCTCTAATGCCTATCTAATCGTATGTAACTTTCTGATTCATTAATGTATTAATGTAGAGTAAGTGTTAACAATTTCTTTGTCTGTTGCAGTTTGTCGGTGAGCACATTATCAGTATCTTCAGGCTCCAGTCGGGGTTCATTAGGATCATTGTCAGCAAGCAGTAAGAGCTCACTCAACTCACTGAGCTACACTGACATCTACAATATGAGTCAGAGCAGCTCAGACACCAACCTACAGGACCTGCACCGCCGTGTCGAGAAGCTCCTCCAGGGTCATGGCAGCTGCATCTCACCTATTTACGAGGTAATGGGTGCTGGAGGCTCCACAGAGAACATAGCTGCACCAGTCCCTGTACCTGCTGCACCGGCAGCAGGGCCCGGGAGTGCTCGACACTTGACTCCCTTATTAGCTGCCAAATCTACATCACCAGGGTCTTCGCTGTCATCGATTTCACCGCCGGTATCACCGTATGACCCCCAACCACCACCTAGCTATGAGCAGCACATAGGGCGGCATCTACGCCACCAGCCCCCACCCCCACCATTACCACAGACACAACCACCATCCCTATCACCAAGTAGACACAGCCGGCAGCTCGACCACTCTAACTTACAGGCACGCCTCAGTGAGCTCTCCATCAGTCCGCAACCCCCGGCTGTAGATCCTATCACAGCTGGTGGTGTTCCCACCTGCACCACCATCCGAGGAATGGCACCACAACAGCACACCACCACGGTTCCACATGCCACCACCCCTACCCCACCACCGCCCGGTCCAGCCCCACCTTACCCCGTCACACAACGACAAGTCCCATGTCTGCCTCTCAGCACTGATACAAGCACAGTGGCACCAGGGGAGAATGGTTCTGGGCGGCGGGCTATTTATACCACACTGGACAGTGCATTAGACACACCGGTGAGCAACCCACCACTGAGCCCGATTAGTGAGAGCAGCTCAGGAGTATGTAATAATCTGTCAGGAGGCAACACGAGAAGTGTGTCAGCAGCCGTCAGTGATGAGTCGGTGGCTGGCGATAGCGGTGTCTTTGAGGCCTCCATAAAAAGGTAAGCCATAGCCTTTTTGCATCTGTAAGTATTTCTGTCTTACTCTGCCTAGATAAGAACTGATAACATCTATCACGCTACGTACCTAGCCTGCTCTACTAGTAGTTAAAAGTATTGGATTAATTCAGGGGTTGACTGAAATACTATGGACTATAGGCTATTTGAATTCATTAATTCATTACATCATGCTAGGAATAAATTGTGCTAGCAACTGCCAAATTGATAGAATGATAAATGACTTGTATTTTTTCTAAAGTAAAACTGGAGAGCTGGACGACGTGTTTGAAATGGCCCTAGAATCTGCACAAATACAGATAAAACTCAAGTAAGATATCTTATCACTAAAGACCTGGGAACACATCACTCTATGTTAAAGAGTGCTATTGGTAAAGACGGCAAAGACGGCGATAGAAATATCTAATCTTTTTTTCTCTGTTATATCAACCACTTTTTAGCTCATACTGCTACAATTGGTAGATATGAACATTGGTGGGGTCAACCACAATATATTGAACCAGAAGTATTGAGTAGGTTTTATACCAAGAGCTATTAGTTTATTGACACATCAGTAAGGCCACACAAAAAAAATAAGTTTTTTTTGTTTGTTTTTTTTGGCGTCCAATGGATTCCTTGCTGGAAAAGTGAGGCGAGCAGAAAAATTTTATTTAAAAAAAAAATTGCCAAACATCACAGAGAAAACTTGTAGAAAGTGAAGCGTACGAAATCCGTAGACAAGATTTTTTTCAAAGAAAAAAAATTTGTATTTCTGAAAATATGGAGAGAGAAATCCGTAGACCAACTTATTTTTTTGGTGTGGCGTAAAATCCATGGAAGATAAGATAAATATACTTTGTATTTTACAGATATGACCAGAAGGATAGCCAACTACACATGAGTATTGAGCAGGCGCGGAACCTATCAGCTCTGGCACTGCCCGATAAATGTCAAGTGTAAGTATAACTGCACTTACCATTAAGTTCTGCATATAAGCCACACCCTCCTACAATCTACACCCTGGATTTATGATGTATTAGAATAACCCAGGCAACCCGCGTAGTATGAATTGTAATATTTTTCTTTTCTTAGCGAACTCTTAACACTGAAATTGTCTGTGGTTTTCAGGTGTATCAAGGCAGCGTTGTTACCCAACATGGCGACAGTTGGGAAGGTGTTCTGCACATCCCCATCCTCCGATGTGAACTGCCCGCACTTCCAGGAAGTCTTCTCACTACAGGTGCCGGAAAACCGGTTATCGTGTAAGACGTTACAGGTCCATGTGTGGAGTATACACCAAGTCCTGGGAGAGGACTGTCTGGTAAGTGTACATTGTGAATGTAGAACCGGTTATCCTGTCCCGTTTTGGTGATAAGACTCAGTTAACACACATTTTAGCTAGGTCTGGGGTATTGATATTGGTGGTGGCAGCATTTTCTTACTATGATTTGCATTTCTTTGATATAAGAATCTCATGGCTTCCCCTGTAACGCTAAATGACAGGACTTTATCCATTCCCCCAAGTATACCCATTAATCATACTATTGTCATTACAGGGTTGTGCCCAGGTGAGTCTGGCAGAGTTTGACCCTAAGACAGTACTGTGTGGCTGGTACAATGTGCTCAGCTTCCACTTCATGCAGGACAGTCCACAGACAGCCAACGCCCCGACAACTGAACTTACCGCACCCACACCAGCACCTACATGGCAAGGCGTAAGTGATTGTAACTTCGTATTTTGAAAATTTGCAATCAATTGATTTTAAATTTCCATTCATATACTTCAAAATCCAAGTAATTATCTAAAGCACTTATTCCAGAGATATCACTCTTCCTGGATTTCGAGGAATTCCTGGTTTTCTCTAAGAGATTTCTGTATTCAAATACAACAATCTTCTGATAAGAGTTGTCTTAAGTTGTCAGTTTTCCTTGTTTTTGACTTGGAAGGCCCCATATCAGAGCTACCTGGACATAGAGGTCTGCTAAATGTAATTACAAATTACCTTATGTTTAACGTTGATGTAAACAAAAAAAAACAAACATTATTTCAATTTGTTCGTACATGACATACAATTTGGCTTGTTATACTTAATTGACATATCTTCACATTCTCATTAATTTACAGACTGGTTCAGATGATGTTGCTCGGTTACTTGAAGCATCCTCAGCACAACTGCGTAAGACAGTGTCCGTTGGTGAAGAGAAGCTACTCACAGACTCAGTCAGAGACCACAGGTTACGGTCCTCCTCATTGGATGGCACGTTCCTACGGGGATCTCATCCTGTCATAAATTCAATGAAAGAAGAAAGCAGCGATGAATCGACAATCATCTCTTCACAAACATCCACCTTAACAAGAAGTCAAGGTGAATACAAGCTACTTTGTTGTGATATCTGTGCTTTACTGCGCACATACATTGGTATTCTACATGTATTGAATTATAAATTTGATCAGACTTTTGTCACAGGTACCGGGTATTTACAAAGACGTCAGTAATACATGGCATGCTAATATCTTATAAATACTCCTGGCTGGATAATGCCACTTTTTAAAACTAAAGCTCTTTTTGATCTGTCAATTAACTTACTTACCCTAAACTTTACAGGCCCCGAGGACATGGATGGAGAACGGGAGGAACTTCCACACACTGCCACCCTGGAGGAGAACTCTTCAGAAAGTCAAGAAGAGGAAGAAGATGGTGAGACACCGCGTCATCGGGGACGGCATTTACAGCCCGGTTTCAATGTACCACCAGATGCTGACAGCCTGGAAGCGTATGAAGAGGATGATGAAGCGGATGATGCTGATATGGTGCAACAAATGGTGAGTGTCTGTAATTGCTCTTACAAACATCATTACATGTCAGAGCCAGGTCAATGACACATTATTAACCCATGATAAGCTGCATAGTGCTCTAATGCACTACCCCCCTTTTTATCTTTATGGATGCAGCACTAAGGAGCAGTTTGCTAGTTCACCATATTTATGTATCATGCTGATCCCAGATGAGAGGTTTATGTGACACAACAGTGCAAATCTGGTCAGTTACCAAACAGTGCTACATTAGGGCACCGTGGCGACAAATGGGCATCAAGTCTTGAACAATCATATCGTTATTACTAGGTAAGCAGAATGTGTGCCAAGAATATTTCGAGTTGCTGCCACCTGGTGGAGAAGCTATGAGCTTATTGTGCCAGAAAAGGAATACACTTTACACAATACATGAATTCAAGAGACATCACTCAGTAGTCTACAAAAGGTAGTGTGGGAGAAGTGGGATAGAGATATCTGATATTATATAAAAGTCCATGAAATAGTAAAAAAAAAAAAAAAAAAAAAAAGCTTATTCTTTTGACAGTGATTGTAGCGTGCACTATGAATGCATACTTACAGATGTGATTTATATCAAATTCATTAAACCATGTATACATATATCTCCTACAGATGAGGCTACATGACAGTGGAGCTTTGTCATTGGGCAGTTTGCACGCATCAAGCATTGCTGAAGAACTAGACCCGGAAGAAGAGGATGGAGAGGATGAGGAGGAGGAAGATGAAGACATAACTCCTGATGGCACAGTGCGCCTTGTGCTCTGTGACAAGGAGACAAACACAGAGAATGAGTTCAGGAATCCTCGGCGGCGAACCACGGACACCGTACGGGGTAGTGCCATCCGCAGATCACAAACCTTCTCTCCAGCCGGCCGGCCCGGCAATGACTACATCTGCAAGGTACACATCCCTCTAGATATGGATAAACTATTGCGATTGAAAAATGCATTATTCTATCTACCTGAACCTTTGTATTTTACTGTAATCCATAATGAAAAGCACCAATATAGGTATGTGTTCTCGTATTCATATACACCTGAGAAACTGAATAAATTCCAGGTAGCATTTTGTAACTCAAACAATTTGAAATCTTTCACAGCTTAATCGAAGTGACAGTGATAGTTCCGTAAAATACCGAAGAAGACCATTCCAGAGAAACACCATTGAGAGGAGAAGTTTAAGGATCAAAAAGGTAAGCTTTACAAAATTACATTTTAAATTGTTCTGATGTTTGGTAGAATCGGGTTGTCAGCATTTATGCTGTATGAATCAGATATAAAACCATTCCTATATTTGGGCATGAACTGATTACAGATGAGCAAATCTCTGTGATCAAATAATTTCTTGTTGTATATCTGCTTATATCAAAGGATCACGTCCCATCAACATGACATATCACTAACCTCATTTCACTTTCTCCCTTATAGCAGAGCTATGTGCTTGGTGGCCAGGCTGCAGCTGTAGCCATAGCAACAGAGCGGCGACCACTGCGGACATCGTTAGATCTGGAGATGGACCTGCAGGCATCTCAGACCAAACTAACCTTGCTGGAGGAGGAGCTGGCTCGTCTCCGCCAACTTAAGACCCGCATGGAGCACCTCAAGACGTCAGGCGGCACTGACCTGCCGTCCTGGTTTGCTGACAATGAGCAGCTCCAACAGTTCTTGGAAGAAGCTGAGAAAATGGTATGGAGAGATTATCATGTTTGAAATGAACATCAATCATTCAATGCATTTTTCAGTAAATTTCCCGAAATTATAAAGGCTGAATTGAGTCACCCTGTGATTTGACCGTTTCATTTCAGCTAATATTTAGTTTGGGCGGGTTGGAGGTGGTTTATTCCACTTTCTTTCTACGAAAGCTTTACTGAAGATAACATTTTATCTTACAGTTGGCGAAACATGACCACCGAGGGGCATCGCGTGTAGAGGAGAAAGCTGAGCGACTGTTACGAAAGGTCACTAAGGATGCTTATAAGTTGCGGAAAGGTGCCCACAATGAACCCAACATTAACACATTCAGGTGAGCACTAGATATTTTTACGCCTACTTTAGTGCTGAGTAGACACTAACATGTTGTGTAGCCAGCTAGCTTGGTTTCTGTAGAAGTGATGCGTGTCCCTTCATGCAGTGAACCCAGGCATTAAGGGATACCGTAATCTCCCGCGTATAAGGCGCGTCTTATACGAGGGATTTTAGTTCTCATTGGATCCACAAGGGGGACACCAAGACCTTTCTTTTGATATCTTACATGCCCCCTTGGTCATAATAGGACATAAGGGGGCCCAGGAGGGTCCAGGGTGGCCCAAGCTACACATAGGTTTTTGAATTTTCAAAATTCATTCAGTAGAACCAAAGTTATGAATTTTTCATTTTTTTTGAGAATTTTCCAAAACTCTAGGTGCGCCTTATACGTGGGCTGCGCCTTATACACGGGGGATTACGGTAGTTTCATCACCATCAGCTGCACTCGTTCTGATAAGGGCACGATTACTACATGTATCTTGAACTCAGTACCACAGCAGAAACTGATACAGACAATAAGGGAAATTGAAGCTGTATGAAAATTAAAGGTTAGCTTACATAATGAATTAGACCACCTTTTTCTCATTACAATGCTCGCTTAAAAGATGGAAACAACAAAAAACAAACACATAGAGCCTTAAAAGTTCAGTATGTTTCAATTTAAAATTACATGAAACTCGACATAGAAAATAGGCCCTTATATGAGTAAGAATTTAGTTCAATTTCTGTTTGGATCTGGAGAGTTTCCTTCGCACATAATTATGTAACAAACCCTGGTAACCAGCTGTCCATCCACATACACAGTGTCACCCGTAGCTGGAGCTGGTAGTTGTAACATGCGCAAGGAGGCAGCACTCTCGAGAGGGTGGTAGGGTATTACCTAAGGAAAATTGTGAGCGCATGATTTAAGGCAGATATCAATGCCTTGCATGTTCTTAACGGCCCATTTATTTGCTGTAGCCTTTCGTTGCAATGCAATTTCAAAGTTTTGATCAACATTACCGCGTCCATAATGCATACCAAAGCATGCTTCAGTGAAAAAGCGTTATGTTACATGATTTCGATAAGTCTACCCAATATGCATACCAAACTCTGTACCTTTACCAGATATTAAACCAAAAAGGTTTATGCTTGGCATTTTGATAAGGCATCTCTAATGCAAAGTGAAAATGTTTGTCATTTCCCTGAAATGTTGTGTGAGCTTACTTAGAGGCAAGAAATCTTAAGAGGTATTTTTGATACCGACCAATTTCCGATTTAGCCCTGTGTGGAATGCACCTCTTTGTTCTCACAACATTAGTAGTATTTACGAAATATCATAATCTTTCAAGCAAAGCAGATAGTTATGACAGTAAATCTAATGGAGCATCATTTCTTGACTCAAGTGACAAGATTTGTTCATAAATCTACACTTATTTTCCCAGTGTATACTTAAAGCTTCATATAATGTCACATTGTCCCCTTCCTAAATCCTACACTATATATTTTGTATTCAGGGAGAAAATGGCATTCTTCACAACGGTCAACAAGATGAATGTACCTGTCATACCTGATGAGGAATCTCTACGAAACAACTCCAAGCCTACCTCGTCTCGTCGCAGTAAGTCATGGAGTGCTAAGACAAGCCCCCTTGCATGTATCTCTACATGCGCACCTGTAGCCAGTGGGACGGTGGTAAAGCTGCAGGGTGGCAGTAATGTCACACTACCTGAGAATTCAGTGCCGCTACCGCCCAGCATGCCCACCACTGAGACAGTTAATGAGTCGGTAGCATCACCTAGCGACACAACCACAATACCAAGTACCACAGAGGACTCTAAATTATTGGCAGTGTCACTTGTAGAAAACCACTCTGCAAATACAAAAGGAAACAACAGCACTGTGGAATGCAATAAACAGGCTGGTTATGCAGTGACCTTGGGGTCTGGAATTGAGTTGGTTAGTCCGTCTATTACTAAAGACCTACCATCCACTAATGAAGACACGATTGTTGTACCACCGGTAGCTGCTGTTATATCAACGCTTCCCATGGAGACGATCGCTGCACCACCTACGCAAACAATTTCTGCCCCTCTGACCAGAGACAGTAAAGTTACACCAGAACTTAATACACAGGGAGACTGTAAACCTGTACCCACTGTAACACTAACACCTGACAGTGCGCCCACAAAACCGGCTGCACTGAGCCTGGCCAAAGCGACAAATCAGAGTGAACTACCGTCAGAAAACAGCTATGTCCCTGAGATTACAAACAGTACCCGATGCTAAAACAACTCTTACCTTTCCTATTCTCATCCTATCCTACTTCCAGCTTCCTGTATTACTTTCAAGGTAACATAGGCGACCTACCGTGTTTCTAATGTGTACTTTGACAAGATTTATCCTTGAATTATGTAAAGAAAATGCCTCTACAGGCTACTTGTAGATTTACTAATAGTGTAGTAAACTTACCATTAACTCAGCAATATTCATAGTTGCAACTGGTATGCCAAAAGGGCTTATCATGGCAAAAACAAAAAGTTTATCCAGGTTCCAATATAGAAATATTGAAACCGTGATGTCTATTAAATATTGCAGAATAGATAAGGATGCACTCAATTTTATATTGGGTGAAGTGACCCTAGTTCCCCACATGGTTCACAGACAGTCTTTCAGTTTGGCTTCCTGGAGCAAGTATCATTTTGTCCATTACCACAACTGAATCGAGAATGTGATATGTAACTTTCCCTCCTGCATTGATGATTTCTTAAGAAATGAATAATGTGCTTTAATCTGATGTGAAGTGTCAGCCAGGTTCAGCCAAAAGAATGCTTATCCGCGCAAGATAATAGCAACATGTGTCAAACACATAAAAAAAATAAAGCCAGAGTTTCTGAAACTGTTAGTGTAATGTTCTGTGATACAGATAGTTGTATCTAGAGCTTTGTTTCTTTTTGCCCAATTTGGTTAGTTATGGTTATTGACATTCATGTTAGGAGTTTGAACTTGTCCAAAACGCATCAAAGTTTTTAGGTGTTCTCTGCGTATCGCATTATTATTGCAAAGGAATGCATATATTGAGATGCCCTTGAAAATCTGCTAGGATTATTATACAAAGGTGAAATGCAGTTAGCATTTGCATACGGATTTATACAAGCATTTTACGTAGCGTTTGGTACATTTGTATGGATTTACAGAAACAAAGGTATATCGTAGGAGCGATAGAGAGCATGGTTTTATTACTTTATATGATCGAACCTCTATTTTATATCTGACCTAGGCTTGACTTTAGATAAAGGAATGAATATAAAATGAATAGGGTGGACTAACCTATTTTGTATTTTTATACATAAGAAAGTGACTGAGAATTTTCTTCCATTCAGCGTTGGAGGAATGAAGAAATGCAAAGACAAGTATGTGGTGCATACATGGAATGAATTGTATAGCGTTATTAGCCTGTTGGTATTCTACATATAAGTTGTAGTGTTGGTTGACTTGTGTTTGGTGAGGGTGTGTCTTATGTCTTTAGCTAGGTGTCTGGCAAGTGTTAGACTCGCCTACACACAGTGGTTCATACAGATGAAAAACGTATAGCGTCTTCATGTTTGTTTCTTTAGTATTGATTAACCCTACGTACTTGAAATATCAAAGATAGCTGCATGCACGATCACGATATATATCATTATTATAATGGTTGAGAAATACTCCTTTCAATAGGAAGCGCTTAACAACTTCCACATTAAGTTCTGGTGTGTCTAGATCAACCTCAGAAATTGAAACGTGTGAGCAAGCTACAATGGAGAAAAAGAGCGCTTTTTATCGGATGGCGAAGACTTAAATAGTTGTGTATGCATAAGGTCTATAGTCGTTATAGGGAAATGCTTCCCTCTGAATAGGGAAGTTTTTCTCTTTCTCTTTTTTCCTGTACCCATGGTCAGCAATTGACATTTTAATTTGCATTTTGAGCTTTTGAAATCTACAGAACTATTTATTGCACAAAGTACTTTCCTGTTGCTCTTCCAATCAGATTTATATGGTGGTTTAATACGTTTTGTTCAACCACCGCCATTTGTCCTACGAGAAGTTTTTTTTTTCTTTTTTAATCGGAAAAAAAGTAATGCCACAAAGAAAAAAAAATTCTCAAAATTCAGGTTGTAGTCCTGAAGTTTATCAGACCTTGGAGTTGTCCCTAAAACATTAACATATACGAGAGGAGAACCGTATAGAGCATTTTGTAGTGAACTGGTTGTAAAGTTATAGACTTGAATTATCGGGAGTAATTCTTCAGATTATTTGAATAATGAGCTCAAGCACGCCAATCAAGGAGATCCATTTTAGATGAGACTTCAATTTCACCATTAAGTCCCCAATCCTTAAAGTTTTGCTATCGGTATTGAATTATACCATTTTTATTGGTATTGAATTATGATTATTTTAGCAAAATGGTAATTGAAAGTATCTTATTTGGTGGAAATCCACCGCATGAAATTGACATTGACTGTCTTATAAATATAAATCAGAGGGACTTGTATTGTCAGTGCTAATTTCATTACAGAAATCTGGCATTTTAGATGGTTGAAATTGATTCTCATTATTTGATCTTGACTTAGTGGCAAGTCAAAACTGGGTAGAAGGCCCTTGTAAAACTGTACATAGATAGCAATGGTTAAAACTGGCAACTTTTATTTCATAATACTCACGCAAGGGCGATGGGCAACTAACAAAACTACATTATTTTTAATAATTCACTGACCATTCATATCTTGGTTGAACAAGGTATTTGATGGAGGAGAGGGTAGATAGGTACGGAAAATAAAATTTATTATGAATCTATTATATTTGTACATAGAACATGCCTCCAACAGGGTATGTGTTGTGCATACAGAGGACTGATCTAAATCGTGATAGAATTGATACTGCTTACTGGTCGGTTGACTAATCATGAACCTTGAGAAATCTGGTGTCTTAGGAAGAAATCATTTCTATCAATTTTGAGCCATAATGAATGCCAGTTTTAACAATCCGGACTGTGATTTGCCATTTTTTTCTGATTGTATACATGTTAATAACAGTTATGAATAGATTGTCCCAAATTTGTTAATTATATACAGAACAGAGGTTCCATTCACCCCAGGGGAAGAAGTGTCAGAACAGGAATAGATCAAATGTGAATGTATTCAATTTTTTTTTCTTTTTGGTAACCAGGGAAAAGAAGATACAAACACTGTGTAACATTCCACAGATCGTATGTTAAAATGTAATAATTAAAGGGAAGAAATTGTTAAACTGATGTGTATTACACAATCCTTCACAGAGTATTAACTTCTAAGTACCGCCTAGCGAATGTATATATGATGGACAATACATCGGATTGTCCACGGTATGTATTCATTGTTGTGACAAAGAAAAGTGTTAACCGTTAGCACCGGGTTAGTCGACGAAAGGGATCATTTGTATCAAATGTACATATTGCTGAATGGAAGTATCTGTGTCGGAGAACGTACAAACCATGTGTATAGGTGGAAGGATGTATGAATGATTGTATGTTCCATGTTAGCCTTTCATACTCCAAAACATTTTGTATGTAATTTGATACTCAGGTAAAAGGCACATCACTCATCATTTAAATTAAAATGTAACATTTATATTTTACATAAAACAATATAATGGAGCACTTGCGTTTTTATTTACTTGGTGACACTTCATGCCCAGGGCATAAGCGAGATTTTGCAAATGCACTCTGGATCAAATTTAGTGGGAAGGGGGAAAAGGATGAAGATGTCAACAAATGGGCTGAATAATTAAAAGTGATGGGGATCTCGCTTACAGATGCAGGTAGAAGAACAATACAAAGGGGGGAAATGAATTTTTATAGCGTAGGCCTCTAGACTAGAGTAAGGGACGGGTCATTATTTATCAACTGGGGTTGGGGTGGTAGGTATGAGGGGGGGGGGTCGCAAAAAATTTGGACCCCTCCTGAGGGGGGGGGCATAAAAACTTGTCTCCTCTTGAGGGAAGGGCTAAAAAAAATTGCCTTTTTAAGCAAAAAAAAAAAAAGCCTGCGCGCTACTATAGATCTAAGAGGGGCATGAAAATCGGTTGAGGGGGTGGGGGGGGGGATTTTCGCTTGTCCGATGAAAAAACCACCAACCCCTGCTGATAAATAATGACCACTCCCTAAACAATTCCAAATCATTTTAACCCTTTAAAGGCCGTCAATGCATTGATGCATCTCGCCCATTTAGTCATGGTGCATGAATGCAGCCTGGGTGAGTAACGCAACAGGGTTACATGCAACAATGAACATGCCAACGGTATATACAATCCCTGAGATTTTAATAGCATGATGCTCAAATGAAGTGCTAGAATTTTTCACACTACACCCCGACTTACGGCCCTGTTTTTAAAATGAAAATGAGAACATCTTTATATACCGGTATATATTCTAATCCCCTCCCTCCTCCCCCCCCCTGGCAAGAAAAAGAAGACAAAGATTGAAGGAGGGGGGGGGGGGAATGTACCCGTAAAAAAAACACCAATATTGAGAAGCAGATCGTGTGCCCAAAAAAAATCTGAAGAATGGAATCTGAATTTTATAATTAGGAAGTGATCATTTTTTAACGACAGGGGGGGCTGGTGGGTTTGCGCGCGGACGCGCGAAAAAAATTTCGACCCCCCCCCCCTCTCGAGGGAAAAATGTTTTTGACCCCCCCCATAAGGGACAAAAATCGCGCGCGAACGTCCCCTTTTAGCCTATAGTAACGCGCTGGGTTTTTCACTGAAAGCAGGTGAAATTATTTTGACCCCCCCATCAGAGGTGTTGAAAAAATTCTGACCCCCCCGGTCAAGGGGTTGAAAAAATTTTACCCCCCCTCAAACCCACCAGCCCCCCCCCCCCCGTTGTTAAAAAATGATCACTCCCTTAGCTAGACAAATAACTACGGAGCCCTGGAAAGGACATCTGTTTTCTCACACTGGCCCCATCTCGTAGTCTCACGATTACGTCACTGGTAAACAGGCATGCTGGGTGGTACTATTTTTCTTAGCTTGTTGCTGGTGAGTCAAGCTGGCAGATGGGTACCAGCAAATGCTGGTTCCCACAAGCACCCAGTATTGGGGTCAAAGTAGGTCCAACACCAGCGGTGTATGAATACGGCAATTTTTGGTCAAAATGGTAACCTAGGGGAGAAGGCTTAGTTTGCCCACCAAACTAGGTCGCTGGAGAAGTTGCTGTTTTCTACCGACTTTTTTCTAGAGTTTGTTTCCGCAAGTTCTATTTTCGTTTCCGCAAGTTCCATTTTCGTTTCCGCAAGTTCTATTTTCATTTCCGCAAATTCTATTTTCGTTTCCGCAAGTTTTACTTTGAAGTTTTGTTTCCGCAACTTCTTATTTTCGTTTCCACAAGTTATATTTCGTTTCCGCAAGTTATATTTCGTTTCTGCAAATAAACATTTCGTTTCCGCAACTTTGTTTTGTTTCCGCAACTTAACATTCGTAATTGATTGACTATGCACAAAGAAAAACTATTAAGTTGTGGAGACAAAAGTAAGGAGCCCCTAATAGGACATACTAAGGGAGCGTTCATTATTTATGGCAGGGGGGGGTGAGCAAATGAGGGGGGGGGTCAAAATTTTTAGGGGTATTCAGAGGGGGGGGGTCATTTTTTTTCAGCCTATTGTGAGAGGGGGGGTCATTTTTTTTCAACCTATTCCTGAGGGGTGGCGCAATTCCTTTTTTTGGGGTATTCGCCAACACAATGTAAAATTTCACAACACAACATGATTTTTTTTCGCGACACGTCGCGAAGTTCACAATTCTCCACCAAGTAATAGTACTTGTTAATGATTGCAGCCACAATTTTGCCCAACATTTTCTCATTACCTATCATTCATATCCATTTAATCATGTTGGTGCAAACTATAAAAACAGATTAATTGGTCGTAATAACAAAGGGCGACGGTGCGTCTCTGTCCGGAGACCCAAGGCCCTCGGTCCGAGGGCTGGGCCAGTAGTACAGGAGAGAAAGAATCGTGCCAATGAAAGGAACTGAGTTCCCCGACCGTCCTTGGTCTCGAATTGCTGCTGACTTCTGTTATCATGTTGGAACAAACTACCTAGTAGTTGTTGACTACTATTTAAGGGATATTGAGACAAGCAAAGTCACTAAAGGAGTTGACGCCGCAGAGACTGTCGCCAAACTTAAGAAAATATTTGTTCATCAGGGCATCCCCGTTATACTTGTCACAGACAATGGACCTCAGTTCAGTGCAAGAGACTTTGCAAACTTTGTAGATGAGTGGAAATTTGTGCATGTAACATCTTCGCTGAGATATCCACAGTCAAATGGTGAGGCCGAGCAAGCCGTACAGACAGTCAGAGGTATTCTCAACAAAGCTACTGATGTGGACTTTATAGCATTATTAATGTACCGAAACACACCACTCCATAATGGCTTCTCACCAGCGCAACTAAATATGGGCAGGAAATTAAAGACCAGAGTCCCCTGCTATCCATCTGAACTCTTACCAAGCACACCAGACCCGGTTGTTGTACGAAAAAAGGAGAGGATGTACAGAGCCAGTATGAAACTGAACTATGACCAACGACACCGTGTGAAAGAAGCCGGAGAGTTATCAGCAGGTGACAAAGTGTGGCTCCCTGATCTCAAGACTCATGGCACAATTGTAGGCAAAGCCAATGGACCGAGATCATATGTCATCTCAACCCCAACAGGCCTCCTGAGGCAAAACCGCTGTATGACTAGAAATGTTGGACTACCACCTGCTACACTACCAATACCAGGTCCACCTAATACAGGACCTATTCCAGCAGTTCATCCTCCTACACCAAGACGTGACATACCATCACATGCAGTCACCCCTAGGGTTGACTCACCTGACAAACCAACACTGAGGATTGATCAGCCGGGTGCCCCTTCATATGTGAATGAACCTGATGACCCGCCAGGGGCTGATATTACTGAGCCTCGTAGGTCTGGGAGAGCCAGATCTGCACCTAAGCGTCTGATTGAAAACATGTGAAAGACTCAATGAGATATCAGTTTAGTTTAACTTGAGAGATAATTTCATAGCAAGATACTAGCTATAATCATGTTCTTATTTGGTTGATAAGTATTATTCATTCATGAACATTTCAAGACAAAGAGATTGATAAGTGAGCTACTCATTTTGATCGATAGGTATTATTCATCTATGAACATTTCAAGACTAATAAGTGAACTTCTCATTTTCCAAAAAAAAGGGAGATGTGGTATGACCGGTATGCCTATATGGTGCTGCCACCAGTGACTGTGTGGGGAACTAAAAA
Organism: Acholoe squamosa; assembly: GCA_949317995.1. Classification (NCBI taxonomy): domain Eukaryota; kingdom Metazoa; phylum Annelida; class Polychaeta; order Phyllodocida; family Polynoidae; genus Acholoe; species Acholoe squamosa. The sequence goes on from OX439042.1 coordinate 58,952,680, forward strand.
GTAAAGTGAGTGGGTTGAGTGGGACACAACTTTGGGGGTTTAGGAAGCGGAGATCAGCATGTCAACATGTGGCTGAAACTGAATTTGTAACACTACAAGTCTACTCTACATTAAAGAACTTCAAGAACTAATCTTCTAAATGTTTGCTCAATAGAGTATCCAACAATTGCCGAAGGCGATCAGCCCAGCCTGAGGACCGAGGGCCTTGGGTTTCCGGAACAGAGACAAACCGGAGCCCTTTGTTTACGTTCTGACACGAGAAAAAGCTTTGATTTTCCTTAAAATAATTCACAAATAAAACAGAAAAGCCACAAACAGGAAGTGAGACCGGAAGTGCTTTTATGGGTCCCCTGACCCAACATGCGCTCTCAACCAATCAGATTGCAGGAAAGGCGACCCAACTGCACTCGAGTGTTAGAACAACTTGCTTACATCACTAGACCTGGTGCTCCTTTAGACGTTGCTTAAAGGTGCTCATGATTATATTTTTAAAATTCAATAGTACCTCCCATATATAACGTGTGATTTGTGGATAAGGCACACTGTAGGAGCAAATTCAAAAGATCAAATGAGAATATGAAGTTGGCTCCAGAAATTCCAAAAACATTCTTGGGAGATACTCTCATACTCCATTATTATTGCTCCCATGCTGTACTACTTAACTAATGTGGTACAGTAATAAAAATGTATTCTCTTGCATGAAGTTTGTATTTAGGAATGTTTTAGTCCTGACTACCATAATGTCTTGCATATAAGGCGTGTCTTAGGCCTATGTGCGAATCAGAGCCCAGGTGCGCCTTATAGGATCAGCCTGAGTTAAGGGCGCATCTTATACGTGGGGTTTATTCAAATATCATTTGATACATAAAATGATTTACCCTGAAAAACATTTAAATAGCCCCCCACCTCCATCAAACCTATGGGTAAAGCTAATGAATGCTGTAAAGGTGTTGGGCAGTATCAGCTCCCCTCCAACCCTACCAGTACTCTATGGTGGCCATAGCTTTTCACACCTTCCCATGTGACACTCACACCATCCAATGCCACCCTCACTCCATCCCATGCCGCCCTCACACCCTCCAATGTCGCGGTAACACCTTAGCAAGGCTTTCCCCACAACTTAGGCCTATTCAATGTACATGTAGGTTGGCTTTTACCAAAGGAGGCTATGTCTTACAGCATATGTCAAAAGGTTGGGGTGCACCTTATACAAGGGTTTTTTAAAATATTAATCCAGAAGCAGTAGGTGTGCCTTATATGCAAAACACACATCCCTGAGTTAGGGGTGCACCTTATACATGAGCTCCGCCTTATATATGCGGGAGATTACGGTAAACTTCATTTTCAATAATCTTGGTGGCCAAAAGAGATCGCAAAGCACATTTTTCTGTAATTCCAATTACCATTTTCTTATTCCATGTACCGGGTAATTAGTTCAGGGTGTCAGGAGCAGTGAACCATTATCAAATCACCTTATCATCTTATATCTGGCACAAGGGTCTTCTGTCAAGAAAGAGAGAATGGTAAACATTCTCCAATCTGTTGTGGACCATCAGAGTAGATGACAGCAGTGGCTTCCTAGAAGTATACATAGAAAAGCATGTCTCTTGAGCTGAAAGGTGCCAGCAAAGTTCTCGGTGGTAAAAAAGTCACCTACTATAATCACAGCAACTACTGATCAGAACCTCCAGTTTCTAACCCTTAGTTTCACTTTTGAAATAAATGCTTTTGCGATTGATATCCATCACACCTACTAAATTAATGTTAAAAAATGAGATCAGAATGAAATTGAAACACTAGAAAAATCTCAAAAAGTTTGTCTTTGTATGCACAAATTTTGAAAAGACAGCTGCAAGTGCTTCAATCACTACAGTTAGTCAGGAATAGGTTGCATGATATAGCTGGCTAAGACATCCTGTATTTCCCTATGTATTACTAAAAGCCTGTACGGGCTTGTAAACACACTTAAGTGGCATATTTACCAGGATTATAAACAGGGCAGGCTTATACACAGGGCAGGCTTATATTTCTCTACATGAAATAATGAGGGAGTGGCAAACAGTTTGCTCAAGACTTATCTATGGTTTGTACATCATTCTTTAGACATTTTCTATAAACCTTTATCTTTCTTTGCATGAAATATAAGGGTAGCGGAAATTGATATAGCTGAAAAAACATATAAATACCATATGTTGAAGTATGGTAATGGTCCAAAATGCTTTTTCATTGAGCACAGAGGCCATACACAGGGAAATATAGTACCCACTTAAACTGCATCAGTAGTGGCCCATGCTAGTGCCCCCTATGGAGGAGCCTTAAAAATAGGTACTTTTTATACAGATGTCAATCAATCAATGGCAGGGTATTCACATTTCAATTTTTCAAAAGATCGGAACCATTTTGAAAAAGGCTTTGCATTTATACAAAATGAAAGCTTGCTAACGGCTGATAGCTTTTACGACATTCTACAACGGCCACCCCATTTTTAACATAATAATTGGAATGGTTTAAATTCAGGTAGAATACACTTTAGCTGGCGCACATCTTGCTGCACATTAGGATTAGCATAGGGTTAGCATTAGGGTAGCTAAAGGGTTCACTTAATTCAGCACCGGCTAAAGTGCATTAGTCACTCAATTTCTCCTAATATGACAGGAATGAAGAGACCTGATGTACACAGACTTTGTTGAACATGGTTAAATGTATAAGGTAATGTGATGGGAATCATTTTCTTTCAATCAGTTCTAAGGGGGGGGGGTCATTTTTTTTCAACCCATTCCTAAGGGGGGGGTCACTTTTTTTCAACCTATTCCCAGGGGGGGGTCATTTTTTTTTGACGTATTCGTTCTGCCAGATTGGCACCCCCCCCTGCCATAAATAATGAACGCTCCCTAAAAAGATTTTTTTCATGCAAAATATATTCCTGCGGGTACAGGAACATTCCTGCTGAAACAGGGACATTCTTGCGGAAACAGGAACATTCTTGCAGAAACAGGAACATTCCTGCGGAAACAGGAACATTCCTGAGGAAACAGGAACATAATAAAAAGATTTTTTCCATGCAAAATATATTCCTGCGGGTACAGGAACATTCTTGCGGAAACAGGAACATTCCTGAGGAAACAGGAACATAATAAAAAGATTTTTTTCATGCAAAATATATTCCTGTGGGTACAGCAACATTCTTGCGGAAACAGGAACAATTCTTGGGGGTACTGAATAATTCTTGCGGGTACAGAAACAATTCTTGCAGGTACTGAACAATTCTTGCGGGTACAGAAATAATTCTTGCGGCTACTGAACAATTCTTGCGGGTACAAGAACAATTCTGGCTGGCACAAGAAAGATTTTATTGGAGGGAAAAAAAGACTTTTTCGTAGGTGAATGCATAATTCTAGCACCCACAAGGATAATTCTAGCACCTACAAGAATTCTTTGTGCACCCACAAGAATTCTTTGTGTACCTGCAAAAATGTTCCTGTACCTGCAGGAATCTTCCAGTACCCGCAGGAATCTTCCAGTATCCGTAGAAATCTTCCAGTACCTGCAGGAATATATTTTTCATGAAAAAAAACAACTTTTTGGTATTGTTCAGTATCCGCAAGAATTCTTCAGTACCCGCAAGAATTCTTCAGTACTCGCAAGAATTGTTTCTGTACCCACAAGAATTCTTCAGTACCCACAAGAATTGTTTCTGTACCCGCAAGAATTGTTCAGTACCCGCAAGAATATTTTTTCTGGTGAAAAAATTATTTTTGGTATGTCCTATTAGGGGCTCCATAGTACAGTACGTATAAGTTGCGAAAACGAAAATTAAAGTTGCGGAAACAAAAAATAAAGGTTGCAGAAACGAAAATAAAGGTTGCGGAAACAAAAATAAAAGTTGCGGAAACGAAAACAAAAGTTGCAGAAGCAAAAACAAAAGTTGCGGAAACAAAGTTCAGATAAAAATATGTAGAAAACGGATGTCTTCTCCAGGGATCCGTAAATAACACATATTAAATGTACTGCAATGTTGTGTGTACACTCGGCGCGCCATAGTGTCCCAAAAGTGTCGCGCCGCCGCTCTCGGCGCGTGGGTAATCTTTGGGTCATCACAGTCCGTGACACAGCGACCTCATTTATGGGGCAATAACACCACAATCGTCTTACTTGGCCGATGCTGTGGCCATCAACTGACTCCCATTATGTACTATTCCGACAGTAGACGAGCAGGACTTGTCCAGAGGTCTGTTTCAAAGACCTATGTCGACATCGACTCCGAGAGCCGCGACCAGAGACAATTGGACGGGCTCCAATTGAGGGCTAGGCGGCCTCCCCCGGCTGCACCTCCCGATGAATCCGGGGAGGAGGACCAATATGTCGACCCGGGCCCTCCTAAATTTGAGGAGCGGCCGCGGAGACGTCGTCGTCGGGATCCCCTTTACAATGAAACTAATGGATACATACTCATGGCTGTGATTGTGATGCTCGTGGTTCTATTTACTTTCAGCATCAATCGACATGAGATGCAACAGCTCCGGGAAGTGCACGGACACGATTCCCGGAAGCCCGTCACAACAGATATTTGGTGGCACAACGCGCTTATCTACCAAATTTACCCAAGGTCCTTCCAGGATTCTAATGGGGACGGGGTCGGAGATCTAAATGGTAATTTGGTATTTTGATCTCTAGGACAAAGAGGAAACCTAAGTTGGGAGTGGTCATTTTTTAACAATAGGGGGGGGGTGGTGGGTTTGGGGGGGACAAAAAAATTTCAGACGCCTCTTAGGGAGTGGTCATTATTTATCAACAGGGGGGGGAGGGTGGGTTTGAGGGGGGGGGCGTAAAATTTTCAGACCCCTCCCGAGGGGGGGCTAAAAAAATTTTGACCCCTCTTGAGGGGGGGGGCTAAAAAAAATTCACCCTCTTTTTAGCAAAAAAGCCAGCGCGCTACTATAGATCAAAGAGGGGCGCAAAAACTCTCCGTGCCTCCGGCGCGGGGGGGGGCGCAAAAAATTTTGACTGCCGTCAAGGGGGGGGCGTAAAAAATTTCCACGCGTCTGCTCGAAAACCCACCACCCCCCCCTGTTGATAAATAATGACCACTCCCTTAGGGGGGTACAAAAAATTTTTAGGCCGTTTTGAGCGAATAAGCCCGCGCATCGCCAAAGAATAAAAGGGGGGCAGGTACAACTTCAGACCCCTCCGAGGAGGGATGGAAAAATTTTCGTCGCACGTGCAGGGAATTTCACCAACCCTCATGTAATATGTTCTATGGGCTATGACCTGAATAATCCATGAATTTTTTAACTCCTGGAGATACACTCACAACACTGAAGCAAAATGGCTGCTGGACTCAAACTCATTATTTATTCACAAGAGGTCACATGACCTGAATACTGGTCTGTGATTGGCCGATGGCTCAACACTACACCTCACTCCCCTGTTGTTAAAAAAAATGACCACTCCCTTAGTTTTCTAAGCTAGCCAGGCCCTGGCCCAGGGGGTGTGGATGCCCCCCCCCCCCCCTGTTGTTAAAAAATGATCACTCGGATCCCTAAATCCACAGTGATATTGATCACTGAAGGTCGTAGTGTTGTTGTATGCTTTGTTGATCTTTCCATATACATAGATCTACTGTCTTCATACTTTTCCCTGACAGGTATACTGTCCCGTATGTCACACCTTCTTGGTCTCAATGTTCAAGTTGTGATGCTCAACTCAATCATGAAGTCCCCTCCAGGAGACGCTGACCGGGGTATTTCTGACTTCATGATGATCGATTCACAACTAGGCACACAGCAGGACTTTGATAACCTGCTTAAGGAGCTCCATGACAGGGGTGAGTTGCTGCCAGATGCAGGCTGAGGAAGAATACTTTTGATAGGTTTATTGAACATTTTCTGTGACGAGTGGAAAGCTAATGCTGCTATGCCATAAGGATTGGAATTTAACATCAAATCGTCTGTACTAAACATGCCTCCCACTTCTCAGATATTAGTTATACTAGTATCGTGATTTAAAATCACAATTATCAATTAACCAAAAAGAGTAATTGAAGAAAATTAAGCCATGTTGACCCAAAATGTTATAATCATCATGTGAATCTAATCATTTCAGGTATGCATGTTATTGTTGAGTTCATCATCAACCATACATCAGACAAACACCGGTGGTTCCAGGAGAGTCGTAAAGGTGGCGCTGACAATAAGTACGCTGACTATTACATATGGAGTCCAGGCAGGGAGTTGGAAAATGGCACCAAGATCCGACCTAATAACTGGGTAATTATATATATGTACCTAAGTATTTGAGTGTGGCTTTGGAATAAGTATTGATGTGATAGAGTGATTTTCAATAAGGAAAAAAAGGGACAATGGTGCATGATGTCAACCCTTTGTAAAACAACTCCTTCGGTTCAGCTGCATCCCCAGGGCTGCATCCATACCACAAGCTAAGGGTTACACTGTTGAGTTACTCACTGAAGCTGCATTTAGCATAATGGGTACAAAAAAGTCAGGATACATCAATGCACTAAGCAGTGCTTGAAGGAGGAGAGGTAATTTTTAACCCAATGTTCTATAAGCCTGTAAAGTGTAATTAACAATTCCTCAATGGTCCCTAGGTGAGCCGGCATGGTGGGTCGATGTGGAGCTGGGACGATGTACGCGGCGAGTACTACCTACATCAGTATGGATCCATGATGCCCGATTTGAACCACCGTAACAGCAAAGTCCGCCAGGAATTCATAGTAAGTGATTTTGGTTGATAATATTCTGTACAAAATAGATAACTGTCCATTATATATCAAGCAATATATTCAAGAACCGTTGCCTTTGCGAATCCTTGAGTGAGGTCTGGAGCATCCTGTAGGGCACACCTAGTATAGCCTGCTTTTACCACGGACACTGACGTTGTTGTATAGACTTCCAAGTGTCTAAAAGCGCTAGAAAATACGGGGCTGGTTTCATTCGAGCTCCCCTGAGTAGGGATGTCATTGACATCTCATTTTTGTCGATTCCGATTATCACGATTTTTGGTCTGGATATTCCGATTTTTTCGATTTTATGATGCCGTGGAGCCATGTTTCAATATGGTTATGTTAACACAACCAAAAATGTCAAGAGACTATATGCTGGAGGTTGGGGGTCGGGATAGGAGTTGAATGGTAATTGAGAAAAGACCTGTGAGCAAGAGTCTGAAACACATAGAATTCAGAATTCACATAGTATATATTATGCATATGCATCCTGGTAGAGCCATTCCTCAGAGATATTAAAGTTGTTTATTCTTATCAACAAAAACATTATGTGATTTTACCCTTACTTTCAGGTTAAATTATCTTCCTGTCATTATATCCACATATATGTGTCTATGTGAATCTCTTTTCCTATATGCATAGATCTATTATAGGGACCAATGGGTTTGGTAGAATAAACTTACTACAAAAATTCAGAAATTATTGCTTGACGATTTACTACCCTTATGTAATTGTGAAAATGCAGTTACATCCTATCCCATTGCATTCCTGATACTATAAGCTTCAACTTGATACCAAATATATCTATACGATAGTATAGGGGTGTGAACATGGCAGAGGATTAAGCCCAAAATTCTTTTTTATTAGTGTAAATAGTATATATCGATATATAAGCAAATGTCCACGACCATGGGATATTTTTACATCGTATTCCCCGAGGTGGGACTGGCGTATCCCACGAAGCCATTATATGGCTGAGTGGGATGCGACCAGTCCCACAGAGGGGAATACGATGTAAAAAATCCCATGGAAGTGGACATTTGCATTTATGTCATGGCCTAGGGGGTTATTTTGCTTTTAAATAAAGAAAAACAGCTCAGATCTGTTCAAAATCCAAGATGGCGGACACCCATTGAATACGGACACATTGTATTCAATGCCCCCCATTGAATACGGCGATTCTAGTACTAATCTATAGTGACGTTCGTATCAGCCATGACATAAAAGAGCAATGTCAATACGATATTCACTATTTCAATAATGGTGATACTTCGATATTGTGGATATCGATGACATCCCTACCCCTGAACTTGATACAACATGTATTGCCATTAAATTTTACATGTAATATCTTGGATATGCCCCTGACCTTTGTATGTTTTCAGATTTTGCAAATACTTCTGATTTTAACACATTAGGCAAATTTGATGAAGGTTCCATGGACAGAAAGATACCACTCAATGAAGTGGTTCACCTAAGAGATTGGTCTAGACGCGGTCTAGACGCTTAGACTGCCCACCTTGTTCATTTCACCTGAGCCCTTAATAGCCACTCATAATGGCCCATCATGATTGGTCTAGACACATTGATAACTACCAATTATCAAGGCTGTATATTGTAAAACAGTAGATATTTGACACTTCTGTCTGTAACTCTCTGCCCGCCCCACTGACAGCTGTAACTAGGCACACCTGTGGACGGTTTCCCTTATGAGCAAGATCAAAGGGATGTTATTTGTTTATAGATTTAAAAAAAATGGACCTAAATGCATTGTTGTAAAACGTATTTCAAACCATTTATAATCTGCTGTTAAATGATCCCTCTTTCATCATATTTTCCTCAGGAGATCTTTGAGTCTTGGTTGGGACGTGGTGTAGATGGTATCTACTTAGAAGGCGTACAGGCGTTGTATGAGGTGGAGGACCTTCTACTTGATGAGCCACTCTCTGAGGCACCAGGTATTCCTGAAGTGAGTGAATGAGTAGATTCTCTCATTTCAATAAAGAATCAATAAAATTGAGTGTAAAATCAGAAAGATATGTCAATGTCTTTCTGGTAAAATCATGGATATGCTTCGATAGTCTCGAGTACCTGATTTACACAACAAATATATACTTTTCCCATTTTGAGCCCTCATTAGGGAATTTTTATGAATAAATGCTTTGTGTATAAATGAGTTTTTGTGAAAAGAGGGGAGTTTTGAGTGAAGAACACCAGCAGTTAACAGCTGTCTCCTTTTCACAGAATGACTGGAGGTATGTGGACCATGTGTACACTGATGACCAGCCGGAGATTCACGAGTTCCTCGCCACATGGAGGGAGCAGCTTGATGCCTATATGCACCGCACCAAGCGCAAAGTGTACGTTAAGTGAAATTTCTGTGTGAAATATATATATAGTGCTGAAAATTTTCATATGGACTGGCTTAAATCAGTTTTAGCAGAATTAGTTAGCTGCACCTAATCGTTGACATTTTCCCATCAAAATCCACACCATTTTACAAGCCCTGATACCTGACCAACACCCACAGATTACAGCCGAGTAGGAATCTCTACATCTCCATGTCACCATATGGCTGATCGATCCTACATTTTCCCACTACATGTGCTATAATCGTGTCACACTTCCTGTAGGTTCCTGGGTGTGGAGGTGATGGATGACCGGATGGTGGATGTGTTGTACTACTACCAGACCGGGGCCGATGCCCCGCTCAGCCTTATTCTGTCTGACCTGGCCGCTGACTGTGACGGATACACCATACACGAACTGGTCGACACATGGCTACTAGAGATACCTGAGGGGAGGACATCCTTCTGGGCAGTAAGTTTTTGTTTTGCTGTAATATGCACTTCTTTTTAAAATGGAAAAAATAGAGATGCCAGGATATTCGTTAACAGTACAGTGTAGAATATTAACAGTACAGTGCATTCAATTAGCATATTTCTGAGTTAACTCTACACCCCAAATCTTATGGAACATACCTACATCTCTTCTCCCATGTGCAGGCGAGTAACCATGAGGTGGGGCGGTTAGCGACACGTAAAGGGGCGGTGTATAAGGGTGTGCTAGGAATGTTACAGCTGCTGCTACCTGGGGGTGCTGTCATCTACTATGGAGATGAGATTGGTATGGAGCACCACCAAACAACCCCATTTGATGTCATCGTACATGAGGTTAGTACACAGACAATTTATTAAGTGCATCTATCAATTTATCAGGGTAGTTCTATCTAGCGTAAAACCTCAGTGATAATCCACATAACATGGGATTAATTTCTACGGTTTGACACTACCGTGAATCCTTACTTATACAGTGCACCTCGCATATAAAAGTAAGACACATCCTCAGTTGATGTTGAACCTATAAGGTGAATATGGGTTTTGATTTTGGGGGTTTTAGTACTGTTCTTGAATATGAAATCATTGCCTATAACAAGATGCACCCTGACTCTTGGCAGATTCAATAAGGCGCAGCGTTCTTCGTATTTAAGCCGCACCTTGTACACGAGGTATTACGGTAGCCTATACAATAAATACCTTTATGTACAAATCACACCCCGAATTTAGGGATAGTTCCTGTGCTGAAGCTATTTCATATTTCTGCTAAATTTGTCCACAGCACTTTAGTCACCAGGTGCACAATGGTTCACGGACCCCAATGCAGTGGAGTGCAGAGAAGAATGCTGGGTTCTCAACAGCCGACAAGACCTGGCTCCCTGTCTATGAGAATTATAAGACTGTTAATGTGGAGGTAAGATAACAATTTGGACTTTGTTAAAGTTCTGTTTACATTCGAATTGGATTAGCAATTAATTTGCACATTTGCTAAGAGATAAAGGTCTTGAGATCCACAGTTACAACTTGGGATCATGATTTGGCATATACCGTAATCTCCCGCGTATAAGGCACAGCCCGCGTATAGGGCGCACCTAGAGTTTTGGAAAATTCTCAAAAAAATGAAAAATTCATAACTTTGGTTCTACTGAATGAATTTTCAAAATTCAAAAACTTATGGGTAGCTTGGGCCACCTTGGGCCCTCCTGGGTCCCATTTTGACCAAGAGGGCATGTAAGATATCAAAAGAAAGGTCTTGGTGTTCCCCTTGTGGATCCAATGAGAACTAAAACCCCCCGTATAAGACGCGCCTTATACGCGGGAGATTACAGTACTGGTATTTTTCACTAGTGGCACGGAGTCAAAGTACTTACCAGTAGTGAAAAAGATGAAATCATATTTTTAATATACGCAGATATACCACTGCACTACATGAATAGATAACATAATGTGCTTTCAGTCCACACCATTTTCTGATTTCAGGCTCAGCTACCTAACACAAAAGAGGGCCACACAGAGACCACCCTCCAGCTCTACCGCCGCCTTGTTCGACTCCGCACTGAGCCCGCCTTCAGCTATGGCCGCACAGAGTTTGTCACCACAACCAAAGAAATATTTTCCTTCACACGCTTTGTCAAAGATGAACAAGCATATTTCATTGTTATGAACTTTGGCAAAGAAGTATCCACTGAGGACTATTTCCATGCGGTCGGGGTGGATAAGGGCCAGGTGGTGTGTCATGTGACCGGCATGTCGTCACGTAAGACACTTGGTGAAGATGACTTTGTAAATCTTTTTGACCTAACTCTGGCACCTGGAGAAGGCATGGTGCTGAGACTCTTCTCAAGAGCATAGGGTTTACAAACTATTTTGATATTAACATGTTTCATAATATCATATGATGATATTTTCATGCTTGTTTCATGATTCATAATTCCATTGTCATGCATAAACATTCCATTGAATAAAGAAATCCAAGTTGTTTTGAAAAAGTTGTATTGGCCATTATTGATTGATCTACCGTAGCCAGAAATGTTATGGCAATGTGGCAATTACCGTATTCCATTATTGCGTTAAGTTGTTACAATACAAATCATGCCGTGGTTCCCACATAAATCTTTTATCAAAATGCCCTGAACAATAAAATGGGATATTTTTCCTGGCTAATTAGCCTTGGAATATGACTAACCAACGATTAAATGGCAGGTCTAATTTAGAAGAAATTCAACCACACTGGAATGTCAGTCTAGTAATTAAGAGTTTAAATGGACCTTAAAATCGAATAGTTTTTTATAATTAAGTCTAAAATGGGAGCAAAAAGAGTGCGCTTACAAATTATGTTGGATACGGTACCAGGGTATTTTACATTATATGCGCACTGCTTTTTCCCCCTTTCTTTTGGGCTCTTACACTGTCCCTTTCAGTTCAATATTGCACAACCTAGATAAAGAGTTAAATCATTTTAATCTTAAAATGGAGAGAAACACAAGTGATGTCGGTACATTTTGGCACTATTCAAAAGCAAACTCAGCTATGGAAGGCCGGTGTACCAATGCTAATGCTAAAGATTTATGCCAAAGCTAATGCCAATATTTAATGTCAATGCCAGTTTTGGAAATGCCAATGCCAAAAAAATGAATGCCAATGCCAAATTTAAATGCTAGTGCTACAAATGAATGGCGATGCTATTATCAAAATTCAATGACAATGCCAGTTTTGGAAATGCCAATGCCCGATTTGGAAATCCAAATGCCAACAAACTTATGCCAATGCCAATTTTAAATAATAATGCTACAAATAAATGGCGATGCTAATGCCAAAATTCAATGCCATTACCAGTTTTGGAAATGTCATGCCAGAAATCCAATGCCAATGCCAAATTTAAATGCCCATGCCACAATTGAATGCCAATTCCCATGCCAAAATAGATGTCTACTAAAGAGGAGCAGATATCCCTCCAGCTCTTCAACCTCTGGATCCAATCCGCTACTGATTTATGTAAAACCTTCGAGAGTAGTGGCATTTTAAAAAAAATTATTTCAAAAGAAAAAATATTGGCATTTTTAATTGGCATTGGCATTGGCACACCGGCCTTCCATACTCAGCCAACCAGTGTGCCTTCAATATTTATTGAGAAATATATTTATATAGCCTAGGCCTACCAATGAACATGCGTTTGATGATCAAAGGGCCGGTGCGCCAATGCCAAAGACTAATGCAAATGCCAATGCCAAAAAAAACTACCGTAATCTCCCGCATATAAGGCGCGTCTTATACGCCAAACAAAATTAGGCTGAGTCTTATACGTGGGAGGGACATTGCCTCGAGTTTGGAGTGCGCCTTATAGGGGGGGTATTTTTACTATAGAACAGTACTAAAGTAACAAAAATCTGCCCATAGAGGTGTGCCTTGTATGTGAAACAGACCTCCCTGAGTTGGGGGTGCGCCTTATACGCGAGAGATTACAGTAACGCCAATGCCAAATTTAAATGCTAAATTAAATGCTACAAATGAATGCTGATGCTGATGCCAAAATTCAATGCCGATTCCAGTTTCGGAAATGCCAATGCCAGAAATATGCCAAATGTCAATGTCAATCCCAGAAATGAATGCCAATTCTAATGCCAAGATTGATGTCTACTAAAAAGGACAATGCCCCTTCACCACTGTATCCAATCAAGGGGCCGTTTAAATATTACGTAACACAAATTTGGCCACTTTTTGACCCCCCGACCACCCTTGTAACACTTTGTTACAGAATGACCAACCCCCCTCCTTAATTATTTAAAACCGGTCACACACACCCCCAACGCATCGATAAAAATCCACCTCACTCTGCATTCAAATCGGCAGTATATGCAGGCTTTTCTGATAAAAAGGCCTACTTGTGACCCCTCCCCCTCTTAATTTGATAGGAAGCCCATGAATATGCTTCCAATGCTTGTAAATAATCCTCTTTTTTCATTTCAATGTATTTACCATTTTTGTTATGTAACACTGGGGTAGACCCCCCTCCCCCTGCCACAAAGTGTAACAAATTTCATGACCCCCCTCCCCCTATGGTGTTACATAATATTTGAACGGCCCCAAACGAGCACACCTTATCAAAGAGTGCCGGGGTGCTTGAATACGACGATACGGTATGGGCAGTCACCGCGACTCGTCATTCCACATGCGTATCCAAATTTTAGGGCGGGGGGGGGGGTCATTTTGCAAAATTGCTCTGATCGAATTTGAATTCAAGGTATATATGATCTCAGTGATTGCTCACATCGTCCTGCATTTTATTTTGCCCATTGCCCATCTGTGCGTTTTGAAATGTACTATGGCGCTTTGAATTATAAAGGGAAATCATTTAGGTAAGTAAGACCATAGCATGTATGTGCCTTATCTCGCATATAAGATGCATCTCCCATGTCAAATCCACTCCAAATTGACCCCAATGTATTGTCCATAATCCCATTGCCATCCACTGATAGTTTGGGGATGATTGGGGAATTTTAATTTTTTTAGGGGATTTTAAGGTAAGGTATACCCCTTGGCATATTTTTTTACAAACAAACTCAAATGCTCTGATCTGGTTCAAATTTGAGGTGTACATGATCTGAACCATTGTGAACAAGGTGCTGGGTTTTATTTTGGCCGTCAGCTATCTGTGCGCTTTAAAATGTATTATCAATTATGATGTATGTGTATCAAATTAGAGAGGAATAGAAAGACAATAGAAATGACACTAGACGGCAGTGCCTCTGATGTAGTTACTGGTGCCCCCTTGTGTGCAAAGGGGGAATCAATGACAAGGTGAAAGGCAGTGAGGGCTTCCACTTCAGGAATTGCTTGATTGTTTATACTCTGAAGATCTACTGATAGTTTGGCCATGACAGGAGAATCTTAGGGCTCGTTCAAATATTACGTAACACAAATTGGCCACTTTTTGACCCCCTGACCCCCCTTGTAACACTTTGTAACAGAATGACCAACCCCCCCCCTCCTTAATTATTTAAAACCGGTCACACACCCCGGCCCCCAGCGCAGAGATAAAGATCCACCCCACTCTGCAATCAAATCGGCAGTATATGAAGGCTTTTCTGATAAAAAGGCCTACTTGTGACCCCTCCCCCTCTTTATTTGACAGGAAACCCATGAATATGCTTCCAATGCTTGTAAATAATCCTCTTTTTTCATTTCAATGTATTTACAATTTTTGTTATGTAACACTCGGGTAGACCCCCCTCCCCCTGCCACAAAGTGTAACAAATTTCATGACCCCCCTCCCCCTATGGTGTTACATAGTAATTGAATGGCCCCAAACGAGCACACCTTATCAAAGAGTGCCGGGGCGCTTGAATACGACGATACGGTATGGGCAGCCACCGCGACTCGTCATTCCACAAGCGTATCCAAATTTTAGGGGGGGGGTCATTTTGCAAAATTGCTCTGATCGAATTTGAATTCAAGGTATATATGATCTCAGCGATTGCTCACATCGTCCTGCATTTTATTTTGCCCATTGCCCATCTGTGCGTTTTGAAATGTACTATGGCACTTTGAATTATAAAGGGAAATCTTTTAGGTAAGTAAGACCATAGCATGTATGTGCCATATCTCGCATATAAGATGCATCTCCCATGTCAAATCCACTCCAAATCGACCCCAATGTATTGTCCATAATCCCATTGCCATCCACTGATAGTTTGGGGATGATTGGGGAATTTTAATTTTTTTAGGGGATTTTAAGGTAAGGTATACCCCTTGGCATATTTTTTCACAAACAAACTCAAATGCTCTGATCAGGTTCAAATTTGAGGTGTACATGATCTGAACCATTGTGAACAAGTTGCTGGGTTTTATTTTGGCCGTCAGCCATCTGTGCCCTTTAAAATGTATTATCAATTATGATGTATGTGTATCAAATTAGAGAGGAATAGAAAGACAATAGAAATGACACTAGACGGCAGTGCCTCTGATGTAGTTACTGGTGCCCCCTTGTGTGCAAAGGGGGAATCAATGACAAGGTGAAAGGCAGTGAGGGCTTCCACTTCAGGAATTGCTTGATTGTTTATACTCTGAAGATCTACTGATAGTTTGGCCATGACAGGAGAATCTTAGGGCTCGTTCAAATATTACGTAACACAAATTGGCCACTTTTTGACCCCCCGACCCCCCTTGTAACACTTTGTAACAGAATGACCAACCCCCCCCCCCTCCTTAATTATTTAAAACCGGTCACACACCCCGGCCCCCAACGCAGAGATAAAGATCCACCCCACTCTGCAATCAAATCGGCAGTATATGAAGGCTTTTCTGATAAAAAGGCCTACTTGTGACCCCTCCCCCTCTTTATTTGACAGGAAACCCATGAATATGCTTCCAATGCTTGTAAATAATCCTCTTTTTTCATTTCAATGTATTTACCATTTTTGTTATGTAACACTCGGGTAGACCCCCCTCCCCCTGCCACAAAGTGTAACAGATTTTATGACCCCCCTCCCCCTATGGTGTTACGTAATATTTGAACGGCGCCAAACGCGCACACCTTATCAAAGAGTGCCGGGGCGCTTGAATACGACGATACGGTATGGGCAGTCACCGTGACTCCTCATTTCACAAGCATATCCAAATTTTAGGGGGGGGGGGGTCATTTTGCAAAATTGCTCTGATCGAATTTGAATTCAAGGTATATATGATCTCAGCGATTGCTCACATCGTCCTGCATTTTATTTTGCCCATTGCCCATCTGTGCGTTTTGAAATGTACTATGGCACTTTGAATTATAAAGGGAAATCTTTTAGGTAAGTAAGACCATAGCATGTATGTGCCTTATCTCGCATATAAGATGCATCTCCCATGTCAAATCCACTCCAAATCGACCCCAATGTATTGTCCATAATCCCATTGCCATCCACTGATAGTTTGGGGATGATTGGGGAATTTTAATTTTTTTAGGGGATTTTAAGGTAAGGTATACCCCTTGGCATATTTTTTCACAAACAAACTCAAATGCTCTGATCAGGTTCAAATTTGAGGTGTACATGATCTGAACCATTGTGAACAAGTTGCTGGGTTTTATTTTGGCCGTCAGCCATCTGTGCCCTTTAAAATGGATTATCAATTATGATGTATGTGTATCAAATTAGAGAGGAATAGAAAGACAATAGAAATGACACTAGATGGCAGTGCCTCTGATGTAGTTACTGGTGCCCCCTTGTGTGCAAAGGGGGAATCAATGACAAGGTGAAAGGCAGTGAGGGCTTCCACTTCAGGAATTGCTTGATTGTTTATACTCTGAAGATCTACTGATAGTTTAGCCATGACAGGAGAATCTTAGGGCTCGTTCAAATATTACTTAACACAAATTGGCCACTTTTTGACCCCCCGACCCCCCTTGTAACACTTTGTAACAGAATGACCTACCCCCTCCTTAATTATTTAAAACCGGTCACACACCCCGGCCCCCAACACAGCGATAAAGATCCACCCCACTCTGCAATCAAATCGGCAGTATATGAAGGCTTTTCTGATAAAAAGGCCTACTTGTGACCCCTCCCACTCTTAACTTGACAGGAAACCCATGAATATGCTTCCAATGCTTGTAAATAATCCTCTTTTTTCATTTCAATGTATTTACCATTTTTGTTATGTAACACTCGGGTAGACCCCCCTCCCCCTGCCACAAAGTGTAACAGATTTTATGACCCCCCTCCCCCTATGGTGTTACGTAATATTTGAACG
This sequence comes from Acholoe squamosa, assembly GCA_949317995.1. NCBI lineage: Eukaryota > Metazoa > Annelida > Polychaeta > Phyllodocida > Polynoidae > Acholoe > Acholoe squamosa. The sequence goes on from OX439042.1 coordinate 58,969,987, forward strand.
GCGCCAAACGCGCACACCTTATCAAAGAGTGCCGGGGCGCTTGAATACGACGATACGGTATGGGCAGTCACCGCGACTCCTCATTTCACAAGCATATCCAAATTTTAGGGGGGGGGTCATTTTGCAAAATTGCTCTGATCGAATTTGAATTCAAGGTATATATGATCTCAGCGATTGCTCACATCGTCCTGCATTTTATTTTGCCCATTGCCCATCTGTGCGTTTTGAAATGTACTATGGCACTTTGAATTATAAAGGGAAATCTTTTAGGTAAGTAAGACCATAGCATGTATGTGCCTTATCTCGCATATAAGATGCATCTCCCATGTCAAATCCACTCCAAATCGACCCCAATGTATTGTCCATAATCCCATTGCCATCCACTGATAGTTTGGGGATGATTAGGGAATTTTAATTTTTTTAGGGGATTTTAAGGTAAGGTATACCCCTTGGCATATTTTTTCACAAACAAACTCAAATGCTCTGATCAGGTTCAAATTTGAGGTGTACATGATCTGAACCATTGTGAACAAGTTGCTGGGTTTTATTTTGGCCGTCAGCCATCTGTGCCCTTTAAAATGGATTATCAATTATGATGTATGTGTATCAAATTAGAGAGGAATAGAAAGACAATAGAAATGACACTAGACGGCAGTGCCTCTGATGTAGTTACTGGTGCCCCCTTGTGTGCAAAGGGGGAATCAATGACAAGGTGAAAGGCAGTGAGGGCTTCCACTTCAGGAATTGCTTGATTGTTTATACTCTGAAGATCTACTGATAGTTTGGCCATGACAGGAGAATCTTAGGGCTCGTTCAAATATTACTTAACACAAATTGGCCACTTTTTGACCCCCCGACCCCCCTTGTAACACTTTGTAACAGAATGACCTACCCCCTCCTTAATTATTTAAAACCGGTCACACACCCCGGCCCCCAACACAGCGATAAAGATCCACCCCACTCTGCAATCAAATCGGCAGTATATGAAGGCTTTTCTGATAAAAAGGCCTACTTGTGACCCCTCCCACTCTTAACTTGACAGGAAACCCATGAATATGCTTCCAATGCTTGTAAATAATCCTCTTTTTTCATTTCAATGTATTTACCATTTTTGTTATGTAACACTCGGGTAGACCCCCCTCCCCCTGCCACAAAGTGTAACAGATTTTATGACCCCCCTCCCCCTATGGTGTTACGTAATATTTGAACGGCGCCAAACGCGCACACCTTATCAAAGAGTGCCGGGGCGCTTGAATACGACGATACGGTATGGGCAGTCACCGCGACTCCTCATTTCACAAGCATATCCAAATTTTAGGGGGGGGGTCATTTTGCAAAATTGCTCTGATCGAATTTGAATTCAAGGTATATATGATCTCAGCGATTGCTCACATCGTCCTGCATTTTATTTTGCCCATTGCCCATCTGTGCGTTTTGAAATGTACTATGGCACTTTGAATTATAAAGGGAAATCTTTTAGGTAAGTAAGACCATAGCATGTATGTGCCTTATCTCGCATATAAGATGCATCTCCCATGTCAAATCCACTCCAAATCGACCCCAATGTATTGTCCATAATCCCATTGCCATCCACTGATAGTTTGGGGATGATTAGGGAATTTTAATTTTTTTAGGGGATTTTAAGGTAAGGTATACCCCTTGGCATATTTTTTCACAAACAAACTCAAATGCTCTGATCAGGTTCAAATTTGAGGTGTACATGATCTGAACCATTGTGAACAAGTTGCTGGGTTTTATTTTGGCCGTCAGCCATCTGTGCCCTTTAAAATGGATTATCAATTATGATGTATGTGTATCAAATTAGAGAGGAATAGAAAGACAATAGAAATGACACTAGACGGCAGTGCCTCTGATGTAGTTACTGGTGCCCCCTTGTGTGCAAAGGGGGAATCAATGACAAGGTGAAAGGCAGTGAGGGCTTCCACTTCAGGAATTGCTTGATTGTTTATACTCTGAAGATCTACTGATAGTTTGGCCATGACAGGAGAATCTTAGGGCTCGTTCAAATATTACGTAACACAAATTGGCCACTTTTTGACCCCCCGACCCCCCTTGTAACACTTTGTAACAGAATGACCAACCCCCCCCTCCTTAATTATTTAAAACCGGTCACACACCCCGGCCCCCAACGCAGAGATAAAGATCCACCCCACTCTGCAATCAAATCGGCAGTATATGAAGGCTTTTCTGATAAAAAGGCCTACTTGTGACCCCTCCCCCTCTTTATTTGACAGGAAACCCATGAATATGCTTCCAATGCTTGTAAATAATCCTCTTTTTTCATTTCAATGTATTTACCATTTTTGTTATGTAACACTCGGGTAGACCCCCCTCCCCCTGCCACAAAGTGTAACAGATTTTATGACCCCCCTCCCCCTATGGTGTTACGTAATATTTGAACGGCGCCAAACGCGCACACCTTATCAAAGAGTGCCGGGGCGCTTGAATACGACGATACGGTATGGGCAGTCACCGTGACTCCTCATTTCACAAGCATATCCAAATTTTAGGGGGGGGTCATTTTGCAAAATTGCTCTGATCGAATTTGAATTCAAGGTATATATGATCTCAGCGATTGCTCACATCGTCCTGCATTTTATTTTGCCCATTGCCCATCTGTGCGTTTTGAAATGTACTATGGCACTTTGAATTATAAAGGGAAATCTTTTAGGTAAGTAAGACCATAGCATGTATGTGCCTTATCTCGCATATAAGATGCATCTCCCATGTCAAATCCACTCCAAATCGACCCCAATGTATTGTCCATAATCCCATTGCCATCCACTGATAGTTTGGGGATGATTGGGGAATTTTAATTTTTTTAGGGGATTTTAAGGTAAGGTATACCCCTTGGCATATTTTTTCACAAACAAACTCAAATGCTCTGATCAGGTTCAAATTTGAGGTGTACATGATCTGAACCATTGTGAACAAGTTGCTGGGTTTTATTTTGGCCGTCAGCCATCTGTGCCCTTTAAAATGGATTATCAATTATGATGTATGTGTATCAAATTAGAGAGGAATAGAAAGACAATAGAAATGACACTAGACGGCAGTGCCTCTGATGTAGTTACTGGTGCCCCCTTGTGTGCAAAGGGGGAATCAATGACAAGATGAAAGGCAGTGAGGGCTTCCACTTCAGGAATTGCTTGATTGTTTATACTCTGAAGATCTACTGATAGTTTGGCCATGACAGGAGAATCTTAGGGCCCGTTCAAATATTACGTAACACAAATTGGCCACTTTTTGACCCCCCAACCCCCCTTGTAACACTTTGTAACAGAATAACCAACCCCACCTCCTTAATTATTTAAAACCGGTCCCACACCCCAGCCCCCAACGCAGCGATAAAGATCCAACCCACTCTGCAATCAAATCGGCAGTTTATGAAGGCTTTTCTGATAAAAAGGCCTACTTGTGACCCCTCCCCCCCTTAATTTGACAGGAAACCCATGAATATGCTTCCAATGCTTGTAAATAGTTCTCTTTTTCATTTCAATGTATTTACCATTTTTGTTATGTAACACTCAGGTAGACCCCCCTCTCCCTGTCACAAAGTGTAACAAATTTCATGACCCCCCTCCCCCTATGGTGTTATGTAATATTTGAATGGCCCCAAACGAGCCCACCTAATCAAAGAGTGCCAGGGCGCTTGAATACAACGATACAGTATGGACGATCAAAGTAGTCACTGCGACTCGTCATTGCACATGCGTATCCAAATTTTAGGGGGGGGGTCATTTTGCAAAATTGCTCTGACCGAATTGGAATTCAAGGTAAATATGTTCTCAGTGATTGCTCACAACGTCCTGCATTTTATTTTGCCCATTGCCCATCTGTGCGTTTTGAAATGTACTATGGCGCTTTGAATTATAAAGGGAAATCTTTTAGGTAAGTAAGACCATAGCATTTATGTGCCTTATCTCGCATATAAGATGCATCTCCCATGTCAAATCCACTCCAAATTGACCCCAATGTATTGTCCATAATCCCATTGACATCCACTGATAGTTTGGGGATGATTGGGGAACTTTAAATTTTTTAGGGGATTTTAAGGTGAGGTATACCCCTTCGCATATTTTTTCACAAACAAACTCAAATGCTCTGATCTGGTTCAAATTTGAGGTGTACATGATCTGAACCATTGTGAACTAGGTGCTGGGTTTTATTTTGGCCGTCAGCCATCTGTGCGCTTTAAAATGGATTATCAATTATGATGTATGTGTATCAAATTAGAGAGGAATAGAAAGACAATAGAAATGACACTAGACAGCAGTAGTTACTGGTGTCCCCTTGTGTGCAAAGGGGGAATCAATGACAAGGTGAAAGGCAGTGAGGGCTTCCACTTCAGGAATTGCTTGATTGTTTATACTCTGAAGATCTTCTGATAGTTTGGCGATGACAGGAGAATCTTAGGGGCCGTTCAAATATTATGAAACACAAATTTGGCCACTTTTTCACCCCCCCACCCCCCTCGTAACACTTTGTAACAAAATGACCAACCCCCCTCCATAATTATGTAACACCAGTCAGACCCCCCGCCCCTCACGCATCAACAAAGATCTACATATCTTTGCATTACAATTATCAATAGGCGGGCTTTTCCAATCAATTCAACAGGCCTGTTCAATAATTCATATGATCCCCCCCCCTTTTAATTTGTCAGGAAACATATGAAGATGTTTCCCCTGCTAACCCAATTCTGAGACATACTCGAGACATTCTCATGTCATGACTTTGTCAGATTTGTCAGAAAAGTATATAGGATTCCATTGTCATTGCATTTTTTATTTGTCATGGCTATTGATTTAGGGCAGTGAAATATGCCCATTCTGCTGCCCTGTGGCATAGGGACAGCAAGTTAATCCTTTAAGGGTTGTTGATGCATTAATGCATCATGCTCATTGGTCGTCATGATGCACCAATGAAGTGCTGGCGAGACTACTTGCCAGCACTCCTTTGGAGCATCATGCCGACCCTCCGGCAGTATAAACATGTATATAAGGGCCGGCAGATAAACATGTTCTTTTCTTGGGATCCGAATAACACAAGATATAAACACATGTTATGACTTGTGATTCTCACAAGGATCCACTGATACATAAGAATGTTCAATTCCTGGGGATAACTCGGTACATAAACTTTTGCTATGACTTGTGATCCACACGAGAATCCACTTCTTCTATTCCCAAGATGTTTACTCATTTCCACAATAATTCTCTGTGTCATTAGAACATTTGATTCTCAATTTTTTTAAAGGGAACATATGAAAATCTTGGATATGAAATTCTTGGGATAATTTGAGACATAAACTTGTGTCATGACTTATGATTGCCACAAGAATCTACTCAGTTAATTCCCCGGAATACTGGTACCTTAAGATGCGACCTGTGGTCCGTAAAAATATTCCACTGGTTTTTGAAAACATGTACTATTACAGGAATAACTTGAGATTTAAACTTATGTCATGACTTTAGTCACTTAATCCCAGAGGATAACTCAAGATGTCAACTTGTGTCATGACTTGTGACCTTCACAAGAATCCACTGATTTAGAAGAACATGTTCAATGCTGGGGAATAAATCGAGATGTAAAGTTGTGTCTGTTAGGCTTGTAATTGCAATGAGAATCAACTCAGTTGAATCCCAGGATTAACTCAAAATGTCTACTCCTCCCACCGCCCCCTTGATCTCCTCCTTCTGGCTTTGCTGTGACCCCCACTATGCCTTGTGTCGGCGCCACCCCTGCTTCCTCCATCTCCACCACCGGGGCATCAGTTACCACCACCACCCTATCCCGAGTCGGTGGTGGCAACTCCAACTCCCTAGCCATGCTCTCCACTATGGTCTCAGTTCCGGCCGGGACTAGCACCATGGTGTCCGCCGCCTCCCCCTCCGCCACCGCCTCCACTTGCAGGAGGAACTCCCCTTTTGGCAACTTAATCACCAGCCCATTCATTCCCACAGTCACAGTCCTAGCCCAGCTAGCACAACTCATGCAATTTATGTCATTCTTACGTAAAAACTCATGTTATTTACGTAAAAAAGACATCATTCGGATGAGTAGTGCTAGCAAGGAGGGTGCCTCACCAGCCGTGGAGATGTAGCCCGGGCCCGGCCTCCCCTAGTTTGGCCCGGTCCCTCGCAGAGGTCTCCTGACCACCCTCCCCTCTAGCCGGTGGAGTCTGCCTCAAGAGTTCTTCCGGGCTCCGCCTAGCTGACCCTCCTCCTTTGGGGGAAGTCGTCACCTGACTCGTGAAGCTTGTCTGTACACCTGTAGTCTCCTGCTTTCGCGTCGCCTTATGCGACGTCTTCCCCTTTCCTTTATCCTTCTTCGGTGTTTTCGGTGCTTTCCGGCTTTCCACCTCCTGGATCTGCCTCTTTTGTTCTTCCTTCAACACCCGGGCCTTCTTCGCCTCCTCCTCCTTCTGGGCCCGTACCTCTCTCTGTTGGCGCTTCTCCTCCACCCTCTTCTTCTTCCCCTCTTTTATCACCTCCCTGAATCTCGCCTCCAACTCCGGGCATCCCCTGACCAGGGGGGGTATCTCTATCTCCTCCTGCTCGGTGGGGTCACTCTCAGCCGGTACAGCCCCGGCCGACTGTGGGAGATCCACCTCCTTTGGGCCCCTATCCTCCTCCTTTGCTGGTGAACGGGGGGTGGTTGCCGACCCACTTAGTTCTGGTCGCGGCTTGTCTACTGCCAGCTGATATGGTGCCGGCTTGTCAGGACTGCTGTCGAGTCCCCCAGTAATTTGGAATGAGTTCTCCTTAGTGGGAGAGGAATCGGGCTCCTCTGCATCATTCCCCTCCGACACATCCTCATACTTTCCCACCTTTATCAAGGAGCGGGGGATAGGCTTCCCTGCCATTATGGCCTCGTACTCCTTCTCAATACTCTGGATGTCCAATTTGTCGACCGGTAGGTCCCTCTGTAGGCGGTTTAATGTCTTAGTAGGTGTTTCCCCCCCTTCCCCAAACTTCTCCATAATCTAACACGAATCGGAGCTTTTTATCCTCCTCTTGGGACAGCAAGTGCTTGCCGGAATCCTCCTCCCGCCCTGGGTCCGTTTTTTCCCCCCTTTTTCCACAGTTTTCCCACTAGCGGGTAATTCCGGGCACTGCGATTGCCGGGGCCATTTCTCCGGCATTCCCCCTTCACTTTCCAAGGCCCTTTTTGCCCCCTTCCCCACACTTCTGGTCACTACCCCCGGTGTCAAAGTGGGAGTGGCGTCATAGAGGTCTCTGGCTCAGCATCCCCCTCCAGTTGCTTTGCCCCGGCGGGCTCCCCCTGGGCCGTTCCTGTGGATGGCTCTCCCGTCTCAGTAGGAGTATCCTTGACTAGCCCCAACGGTAAGAGTTTCGCCTCTCTTGGCGGGCTCCATGGCCCTAGGTCTCTGTGGGCCCTCTCCACATGCCATAACAAATCCAACAGCCTGTCCTTGGACACCATGTACTCACAGCCGGGGCACTTGTACCCCGCTTGGTACTCCGCATGTGAGTTAAGATGGCGTGTCATAGCATATTTGGTTTTGAATGCCCATCTCCTAGTCCCTCGAGGATCCTCCCTACACTTCTCACACCGGAATCGTGGTATCTCCACCCCCTCCACCACCTCCATGGGTATAGTCTTGTCTAGCTGCACTTTAGGTCCCATTATGATGTATTCGGGTGTTGGCCAAAAACTCGTCGTAATTGACAGTCCCCACCCCTGTCCTCCGTATTTATGGGTTTCCCGGCCGTCGCTCTGCCCCTCTTTGGCTCCTCCCCCGTCTTCCTTTCGGCCAATCAGGAGAGAGTCTTTCCCCGGTGCACATGCGCCACCGTCTCCCTTCGTGGTGGGCCGACTTCCACTCTTCCCACGGTCCTTCCCCTTCTCCCAGTTGGACCCGTGGCAACCCTCGTCTCGGCGTTTTCTGTCCCCGAGGAGTGTTTCCCCGACCCGGGCCGCCTCCTATCACCGCTCACATCCTTTCTGTGATCACCATCTCTCCGGTGACGGCTCCCCGACCGACTAGAGGAGAAATGCGGGGATGAGTTACCCGCCCTCTCCCTTCTTCGCCTCTCTCTACTTCTGCTCGAGCGCTCCTCAGGCCTCGGGGGTCGATTTGATGTGGGTTTCGCCTCACCCTTCCCATAGGTTCCCTAGGACGTAGGATCCATGTCCCCCACCGCTCTAACTCGCTTTTCCCCCCTCCTAAACTCCTTTTTTTCTTCTCTGAAGCTCTCCTTTAAGATCACCCTCCTATTGTCTCAAATCTGATTTGAATTGGTGACGTCACCGGCGGTTGGGTTGCCTGGCAACGGCGTCACGGGCGGGAAGTTATCTCCCCCAGGGGGCCCCACTTTCTTGACGCCCTGCACTGTAGGGGGCGCCACCATTCCTCCCGCGGGGCTCCCAGCTACCACTGCAGGGGATCCCCCTCGTGGTGACTGCCGTCCGCTGTCGGTTCCCCGTGCCCCCTCTTTCTCTCTCAAGTGATTCTGGAAGTTCTCCTCCTGCGCCTCTTCCAGCATCTCATAAATTCTCCACCTTTCCTCGTGTTTGGCTATGATCCGCCTCCCTCACCGCCCTCTTTGCCGCTTTCCGCGCCCTCCTGGCTTCTGCTTCCGCGGGGTTTTCTTCCTCCCCTGAACTCTCTGAGTCATAGGTAGGTATTCCACTAACGGGGGGTTCATCATTCGGGGCATATCCCATCCAGTGTGACATAGCAGCCCCTCTTTCTCTTTTCAGGAAGCTTGTGTACCAGTCGTCCCCTATTCTACTCGTTTTCACGGCCCCGGTATCTTGCAAAACGTCGTCTACCTCACACCTCCTCTTTCCTCCCCGGAAAACCGTCCTAACTTCGCTGGTACCCTCGTCCTCAGTTTCCACTGCAGATGATGATGCCTCTCCATCCGACGCAGCCTCCTCCTCCTCCTCCGCGGGGGTAATTTCCATGATACTTCCTGTGTCCACCCCCAGGACCGGTTTCAAGGAGTCAAAATGCACAATCCGAACTGTCCTCCCTTTTTTATGCGGTATACCGCCTCCCCTATCCGTCCCACCACCTCCCTTGGCCCCGTTCAGTAACTTTGTAGTTTAGGCGACAAACCTCTCTTCTTCAGTGGGTGATAGTAGTAGACCCTTTTTCTGATTCCTATCTCCCCCGCCTGTGCCCGGGCATCGTAGTCTGCCTCTGTCTCTCCACCGACTTCCCCAAGGTGTCCCTGGCCACTTGATAGGCGACACCCCCATGGAGGAGTGTGCGGAGGAGCAATAAGCTGCCATAACGAAGGGAAGCTGCCGGTCCCAATCTTTGTGGTCGGAGGTGACCACTGTCGCCAACAGCATTTCTATGGTTCTGTTGGCTCGCTCTACCATCCTGTCACTCTGGGGCCTGAAGGTGCAAGTCCTTGTCTGGCGTACTCCACAGAGGGCGATGATTTCTCTAAATAGTACTGACTGGAAGTTCTTTCCTTGGTCGGTGTGTATTTCCACGGGAGCTCCCAGTCGGCAGATGAATTCCTCCACAAACTTCCGCACCACTGTTGGTGCTTCCTGAATGAGCAACGCATATGCTTCAGCCCACTTGGAGAAGTAGTCGGCCACCACCAAGATAAATCGATTCCCTGTGTTGGAGATGGGAAGAGGGCCCATTACATCCAACGCCATCCTCTGTAAGGGCAGCCCCACTCCAACATGCCCCATGTTTGCCCGGTGCGGAGCTGGCGGGGGTTCCTCCGAGCGCAGGGTTCACACTGAGAGCACCAGAGGATCACATACCGTCGATAATCCGGCCAGTAATACCCTCTCTGCAGTCGTTGTAGTGTCTCATTCTGGCCCAGATGGCCGGCCAGCGGTTCCCCATGCACCATGCGTAGCACCCCGCTCCTCTCACCGGCGGGGACAGCTATCTGGAAGCACTTCTGGCCCGCCCGTGTTTCCCACCAGTGCCCTATCACCCCTTTCTCTTTGGACAGTCTACTCCCTTGTGCAAACCAAGCTCGAGTTTCGTAATCCCAGAATCTCCGCACTCCTTCGTCAGGTAAGTCGTCATTTACCATCCATTCAGCCACCTGACTCATCAGTTTATCCTTCATCCACCCCCGACAGAGCAGATCGCTGCCCCCTGGTGACCACCTGGCAGAAGGAGGCCTCCTCTCCTTCGTCTCTTCCACACTGGGAGCACGGCCGCCGGGACAGCCCACCAGCATTACCATGAAGTTTACCCGGTCGATGATGGATGACTATATCGTATGTGCTGATAATCTGAAGCCATCTAGCCAGTTGCCCCTCTGGCTCCTTAAAGTCCAGCAGCCACTGCAGGGAAGCATGGTCTGTCCGTACCACCACGGGTCGCCCCACCAAGTAATGACGAAACTTCCTGAGGCCAAAGACGATGGCCAGCAATTCTCTCCGAGTGACACAATAATTCCTTTCCGGTTTGCTAAGGGTACGGCTCCCGTAGGCCAAAACTCTCTCTCCTCCCTCCTGCTCCTGGCTGACCCCCAACCCAGTGTCACTGGCTTCGGTGTCCATTATCAATTGGCCCTCCGGTCGGGGAAAGGCCAAGATTGGTGCCTTGGTCAGCCAACGCTTTAGTTTGCCGAAGGCATCCTCACAGTCGTGCCCTTCTCCGCCAGGGCACTCATTGGTTTGGCTAGGGAGGAGAATTCGGGGACGAATGCTCGGTAATACCCCGCCAGCCCCAAGAAACTACGAACCTCCGACACCCCTTTTGGTGTAGGCCACGACTCCACAGCTTCTATCTTCTCCGGATCTGTGCCCACCCCAGCCTGACTGACCATGTGGCCCAAGAACAGGACCCTTCGGCAGGCTAGTTGACACTTGGAGGGTTTGATTTTGAGCCCCACCCCTTCTAATCGCTCCAAGACCTCCCCCAACTGGCGGAGGTGTTCACTGAAAGTGCTGGCGAAGACCACTATATCATCTAAATACACCAGGCATGTCCTCCACTGTAGATGTTCTTGGGCCTGAGCTTAACGGGGGCAGCGCGCTGGCTGCTAACGGGGAGGAAACCTGCGACGGAGGAGGGGTATGCTGAACTTCGCAGGGCCCTAGTAGAGAGATTTGAGCCCACAAAGACATATAAGGCTGTTCTCCGGACACGGATGCGCAAGCCGGGGGAGGGGTTGCAAGAGCTCCAAGAGGACCTGATAAAGTACACCCGGCTGGCCTATCCGGAGGCGGATGCCCGAACAACCGATACCTTGGCTCTGGACAAGTTCCTGTTGTGTTTAAGTAACCCCCCCCCTGCCGGCTGGCACCCCATAGACGGGAGATGGTAGGGCTCGAGGTCGACAAAATGCTGGAGGCAGGGGTGATAGAGGAGTCAATTAGCCCCTGGGCATCCCCAGTCGTGCTGGTTAAAAAGAAGGATGGAACCGTGCGGTTCTGTGTGGACTATAGGAAGAGGGTGTGATGAAGATAGAAAATATAAGGTTGAACCTGAAATTGGGTTATAATTGATAATGAGAAGCAGGTGTGGAAACTGCGCCGCTTCATATTCATATTCATACTCACATTCATATCCTTTTTCATGTTTACATCCATATTGATATTGCTGATGTTCCCATATGCATATAACAGCATATACTACCAACTCTAATTATCACTAATTTGAACTAAAGACAAAGTGTATTTAGCTGTAATCATGATGTACTGAAATAATGTGTAGACACACAAATCTCTATGTATGACATATTATTTACTATCTATCTCTTTTTGCTTTTAATTTGTTTGTCTGTACTTTCTATGTTAATAACCTATTGAGTGAATTTTGCCAGTCCCTATTTTTCCATCTGCTGATCGTGTTCATATTGACATTTGTCAAGATTCATGAAGTTATTGTACTGTTTCATTTGTGACTTTCCTTTGAAAAATCAATAAAACTTGGTCTGCTCTATAGCATTATTTAAATGAACATAGCAGTTCATTAATGCAATGAGCAAGTCCAAAAAAAAAAAAAAAAAAAAGCTGAATGCCGCTACGGTGAAGGATGCCTAATCCCTTCCCCGAGTGGAGGACTGCTTGGATACCATGGTCGGGGGCGACGTGGTTCTCCTCCATGGATTTAGCCAGTGGGTATTGGCAGTTGGATATAGAGGGGGGACTGGGAGAAGACGGCCTTTAGCACTCACCGGGGCCTGTTTCAATTCAGAAGGATGCCTTTCGGCCTGTGTAACGCCCCGGGCACCTTTGAGCATGTCATGGAGGTGGCTTTGCGGGGTCTTCCAGCCTCCGCCGGGCTCCAGCCGTTTACCTGTACACACAAATCAAAATGGTTGAGGTAGTCTGCCAAATCCGTCGTCCCATCATATCTCGTAGGTTTCACCACCGGTTTGCCTTTAGAACCCCCTTCCCCGTCGGCTCCACCATTCCCTTTCCACCTCCCCAATGGTTGGGAGCCCTCCTCTCCGCCGACTCCCTCCACCGGCGGGGGACACGGCATCGTATCCACCGGCCGCTCAGGTTTCTTGCTCCGGCCTTGAGAACTTCGGGTCGACGCCCTTCCTCCACTCGTTTCGGCCAACCGTAGCCCCCACCTCCTCCTCAGGCTGGATCTCCGCCTTCTCCCATGGCCATTTGTACAGTTCCTCTCCTCCCGAGTCTGCTTCCCTTTTCTCTGTTCGCACTCTGTCCTGAGGTTCCTCTTGTCGGATTGCGAGATCCTCCATTGGCCTTTCTACCCCTCTTTGCCTCATGGTAATGTCCTCATCTACTATCTCCAAGATCGAGGCTCCCTCTAACAATCGGTCGCTCAACCCCCTCCAGATCCTCAAAGCCAAAGTCCAGTTCCTCCATCGGCACCTCCCATCCTTACGTGAGCTCGAAACACCGCTGTCACCAATGTAGGGCTCCGAATACCCGTCGTCTTAGCTCTATGGAAAGGACTACGAAGACTCCGTCAACTTTAGTATCAACACTGTTTATTGCCTGACCGTGGGCCACACCATCTAAGCCGTCGGTGAATATCTCTTATCTGCTTTCACCAATAGGGGCAAGCCGGGCTATGAGTCTCGACCAACACGTATCTCACGACAAGGACGCTCACGCTGGTATTGTAGGCCGCCAGCAGTGCACACACGCCGAAAATACAGCGAGCAAAGTACATCTAGACACGATGACAGGTACGGTTCCTGATTTTGACCGCATCCGTTATATGTGCTATCATGATGTCATAGACCCGGCACTAGATATATCCCCACAAGCCTTTAGCGAATATAGACGCCAGTTCTGGCCGGATTTTTCATATCATGTCGAAAATCCGAAACTAGCTAGAATATATGATGTAGTAAGGAACACGGGACTCCCCAATGCCCTGGGAGCCTGCATCCCAGTACCATCTGCCCTGAATTTTCCTGCATGGCACGCATTGTTGGGCCATGATCAGAAATACTCAGATATGGTTTCCCACTCGGGTACATGGGCCCCATTTCGGACACCAGGGGCGCTGTAAACCATCCCAGTGCACAAGGTACCCAGACCAAGTAGACAAATTCATAAGCAAGGAAAAGGGACTGGAGGGTTTGATTGGTCCGTACCCCACCCCCCCCCATTTGATCCATGGGCACATGTCTCCCCAATTATGAGCAGACCTAAAAAGGATACGGAGGCTAGGCGAATTATCACGGATTTAACGTATCCAAGAGAGGCATCAGTGAATTCCTATATCCTTAAAAACACGGTTAATGGTAACCCCCGACACCATTCACTACCCACTGTTATAATATTGTGTCGCCGACTAGCGGCGAAGTGAGGAAGCACTGGGGCTTCGCTATCGCACGATCATGACGCACATGGCTGTACCTCATTCAGAGTTCAACTAAAGTCTGTCTACTACCTACTAGACATGTGTTCATCTATTACTTCATGGTGGCAAGCGGTAAAGGATATCTGAAGACAATTGTGTGCCACATACTGACATTGTGGGACACCAGATATTGTGAGTAAAGCAACTTTCACTTTCCCCACATTTTGTGCCTGGCCCAAGGATGGTTCTAGACTACACCAGTTCTAGATCTACACTTCATCCAATGATTTACCTATAGCCAATAGGACCAGTTCAGCGTAAATCCAACTATACCTACAAAACTGAGTGTCATCCCATATTGATACTGGGTTTAATACCAAGACTGTCATTTTTCATGTGCTAGTTAGGACATTGACATTAGTAGCTCCAGTGCCCAATACACAAGCTAGTGAATAAAAATGGCTACCAAGTATCCTTCTATGAATTGGGATGCTGCTGACATAGCAGAGACATTCAAACTGTTTAAGCAGAGGTTACTCTTGGTTTGTGAGGACAATGAGGTTACTGATGCTGCAAAAATAGCCAGGAAAATAAAGATAAGCGTAGGGGAAGAAGGTTTGCGCCAGATAAACGCATCCGGCCTAAATGCCGCAGATTCTAAGAAGCCAGAGAAATTGTGGGAGCTCTTCGAAAAACAGTTGAGGGTTGCCGTGAATTTCCGTATTGAGCGTTTGAGCCTCATGCAGTACAGGCAGAAGACCACAGAGTCACTTGATGCTTTTGTTACGCGAGCACGTACACAAGCCCTTCTATGTGAGTTTGAAGACAAAGAACTAGAAGAGCGAGTCATTGAGTTAGTCATCGCGAGCACTCCACTAGAAGAGTTCCGGCTAGTTCTCCTAGACAAAGACAAGACATTAACACTCCAAGAGACTCTTAACATTGGTCGACGGCATGAGGCAGCCGATAAAGGCTCGAAGCAACTCAAGACACTCCAGGAGACCCTGACCGGCACCACCACTGTAGACCACATTTCCAAACGTAAGCCCTGTGGGAACTGTGGTCTTGTGCATAAGTACCGCAAGTGTCCTGCATATGAAGACGAGTGTGTCGGGTGTGGCAGACGTGGGCACTGGGTTGATTATTGCAGATCGCAGTCCAAGAGCAAGAGCGATAAGGACAGGAAGCGGGATGATAAACCCAAGCCCCAAAAGCAGTCATCAAATACCAATAAACATAAGAAAAAGGTGCATACAGTAACTGCACATGAAGATGACTCATCCGATACTTCTGATGCAAGTGACACAGGCGAATATACCGAAAGTTTCTATTGCATTAAAATGTCTGACAAATGCTTTGATACCATATCCCGGGATGAAGCATTTACAACTATCAAGGTAAAGTGTCCTGGCATAGACGACACCAGGGGACTCCGGCTTAAATTGGACATCGGAGCTCAGGGCAATGCATTGCCAATACGTACCTTCATGCAAATGTACGGTGATGTTGACCCTGCAACAATACTATCACCAGTTGGGCAGACCCGGCTCACGGCATATTCTGGAGACCCCATCAAGTGTATTGGCAAGCTATCTCTATAGTGCAAGTATGCCAAGTCAGAGTGGGTGAAAGCCACCTTCTATGTCGCTGATGTGCCTGGACCTGTTATTTTAGGCCTACCTATGTGTGAGGCACTCAACTTGGTCACAATCAACTGCCATGTGGAGACTATAGTAGCTCAGCCAGGACAGAGTGTTGGCTCCCTTCAGGACCTCAAGAAGTCATATCCCGAACAGTTTGACCGTATTGGGAAGTTCAAAGACCCAGCAAGAATCCTACTTAAGCCAGATGCCGAACCATATATTGATCGCCCCAGGAAATGTAACATAAACCTTCTCCCAAAAATAAAGGCTGAACTTGGCAGTATGGAGAAGATGGGAGTGATCAGAAAAGTAAAGGAGCACACGGACTGGTGTTCAAGCCTAGTATATAGCACAAAGAAGGATAGAAGCTTAAGGGTATGCCTAGACCCGAAACATTTAAACAATGCAGTAAAAAGGTGTCCTCATAAGACCCCTACATTGGAAGAGATCAATCCCTATTTCTCAGGGGCCCAGTACTTTAGCAAACTGGATGCGAAGGCAGGATATTGGAGTGTCCCACTGGAAGAAAGCAGTCAGTTATTAACGACATTTCGGACACCCTTCGGGCGGTATTGTTTTCAACGCTTGCCATTTGGCTTGAACACTAGCCAAGACGTGTTCCAGCAGCGTATGGACGAGATATTGGAGGACCTAGAAGGGTGCGTTGGCATCGCCGATGACGTATGTGTCTTTGGCTCCACCGAGGCGGAACATGACGCCAGGCTCTTAAAACTAATGGAGGCTGCCAAAGAACACGGTCTCGTATTCAATTCGGAAAAGTGTGCCATAAAGAAGCGGTCAATATCATTCTTCGGCAATGTATATAGCAAGGACGGCATATCACCTGACCCTGCCAAAGTAAAGGACATCCATGAGATGCCAGTACCACAAAACCGGGAGGACCTTCAACGCTTCCTTGGCCTTCTCACATATATGGGAGCATTTATTGCTAACCTCAGTACACAGGCAGCTACACTACGAGATCTTCTCAAGAAAGACGTTCCATTTGAGTGGTCGGAAGACCACCAGCATGCATTCGAGAAGCTGAAGAGTGCTATATCCGAACAAGCAGTAGTGGCATTCTATGACTCAACCAAGCCTATAACACTTGAGGTGGATGCTTCACAGAAGGGCCTTGGCGCAGCACTGATCCAGGAGGGCAAACCTATAGCCTTTGCCTCTAAGTCCCTCACCAAAATACAGTCTAACTATAGTAATATTGAATGTGAAACACTAGCCCTAGTACACGGCGTTGAAAGGTTCCACACATACCTGTATGGTAGATCCTTCCACATTGTATCAGACCACAAGCCCCTGGAGATGATCTGTAGGAAGCCTATTGTATCAGCACCTCCACGGCTCCAGAGGATGCTACTGAGAATCCAAGGCTATGACTACAGTGTAACATACCGACCAGGGGAAGAGATGGTCCTATCAGACACGCTATCACGCCTCCCAAATCCCAATAACAAGTCGGAAGTCAAACTAGATCTACGTGTCAATGGAGTGTCAATCGATCTCATTAGCTTCAGTAGCGACAAGCAGGCACAACTCCGAAGGGAGACACAGCGGTGCCCTGTCCTGAACGCTCTGGCAGAGGTCGTATATCATGGATGGCCATCAAGGATATCTGATTTACCGACTGACCTCCGTATATTCTGGTCATTCAGAGATGTGATTGGCCTTGATGATGGAATCCTGTTCAAAGGAAAACAGGTCATTGTTCCAGAAACAATGCATAAGGACATTCTATAGCAACTCCACTGTGCTCATCTAGGCATAGAAAAGACAAGGTTGCTAGCCCGAGATACCGTTTACTGGCCTAGGATCAATGCTGACATAGAGAAAGTGGTCAGGGCTTGTAGTGCATGCCAAGAGGACCAAGACGCTAATCGGAAGGAACCAATGTTGCCAAGTGAAACCCCTGCCCGTGCATGGCAGATAATTGGCACTGATTTGTTCGAGACCAAAGGACGTCAGTTTATCCTCATTTCAGATTATTACTCTAAATTCCCGATTGTCAAAGAATTACAACCTCCAGTGACTTCTGAGGTTGTGAAGGATGTAGTAGAGGAGGCCTGCTGCACCTTTGGAAGACCAGATGAGATCAGGTCAGATAACGGCCCACAATATGCTAGTGAGACCTTTAAGGAGTTTTGCCAGCGATGGGGAATAAAGCATACAACATCATCCCCACACTACGCACAGTCCAATGGGTTTATTGAGCGTCAAGTACGCTATGTCAAGCCAGTCATCAAAAAGTGTATTAAGTCAAAAGAAAGTATCCAGGAAGCCCTCCTGATGGTACGGGCTACCCCAGTTGAAAACCGGTTGCCATCACCAGCTGAGATGTTGCTGGGAAGGCAGGTAGCTACTATATTACCCGCACATCAGGCTGATATTGACCAAGACATCAAACGTAGGCTGGAAGAGAGGCGAGACAAGGCTAAAGAACAATACGACCAGACAGCGCGGAGTCAACCTCTGCCACCATTATACCCAGGGCAGGAGATTTACATCCAGGACAAGGCCGCAAAGGCATGGCTGCCAGGGACAGTCGTAGAGAAGAAAGACGAGCCCCGCTCATACATGGTTGAGACACCGAGTGGCAGTACGCTGCGACGCAACAGACGTCATCTCCGTGAAGGTGTGCACACCCAACCAATGCCACCTCTACAGCAAATGTGTCCCAATGGTGAAAAGGGGGAGGTCAGTAGGAAAGAGACTAGGGCCAGAGCTGATGCCACAGAAAAACTGCCTCCACTCACACCACAGAAAGTTCCAGAAAGTCCTGCAACTGTAGCCCGCACTAGTAGAGCTGGCCGTGCTATCAAAACACCAGCACGATATCAGGACTAGTCAGTCAGGGACCACCTGCCGGCCCGAGGCCAGAATAAAGCCTCCAGGTGGAGAAACCAGGGCAGTCTACCCTGTGTTTTCTAGATTAGTTTAAACTCATCATATTAAAATATA
Source organism: Acholoe squamosa (assembly GCA_949317995.1). Lineage (NCBI taxonomy): Eukaryota > Metazoa > Annelida > Polychaeta > Phyllodocida > Polynoidae > Acholoe > Acholoe squamosa. Next base: position 58,988,377 of record OX439042.1, read on the forward strand.
TCATGTTTCGTTCACTTACACTAAGAGACTTGTTGATACTTATATTCACAAACATATGATGATACACCAGGTTAAGGTTGATTCACAAGGAGACTCATATGTTACCATATAAACAAACAGTTGTGACTATCACGAAGAGAGCTTTATTTCAATTCCTCATAGACTATGAACTACAAATATCATTCTGATGTTTAACTAGAAAAAGGGGGATGTTATAATATTGTGTCGCCGACTAGCGGCGAAGTGAGGAAGCACTGGGGCTTCGCTATCGCACGATCATGACGCACATGGCTGTACCTCATTCAGAGTTCAACTAAAGTCTGTCTACTACCTACTAGACATGTGTTCATCTATTACATCACCCACCATACAGGAGGTCCTTACAGAGGTCGCCAGGGTAGGCCAGGGGGCATACATGTCCATGCTGGACATTAGTTGATGTTACAATAACTATGTTACTGACCCATGTGACTGGCCACTCCTCTGCATGGCGTGGGACGGCTCCTATTATGTAGACCTGAGCGTACCATTCGGCTCCAGAGCCAGTGCCAACCACATGCAGAGGGTGGCCGAGGCCATTGTTGACGTACTGGCCAGAGGCAGCATATTTACCAAGATGTACTTGGACGATTTAATAATAATTTCTCCCGCTCGTTCCAGGGCACTTGAGGAATTCGAAACAGCACGTCGCCTCATTGCTACACTCGGCCTCCCGGAAGCCACAGACAAAACCCAGCACCCACAAACAAAGGTAACTTGGCTGGGAGTGGACATTGATTCAGTAGCCATGACAGTCTCAGTCCCACCTGAAAAATTAGAGGAGGTCAAAGGGAAGGCTGAGTACTATTCTCGCAGGAAGTCCATGTCCAAGAGACAGCTACAGTCTCTCTTGGGGCTATTACTGCACATAGCCAAGTGTATCGCCCCCGCTAGACTTTTCGTCTCCCGCCTGTTAGACAGCCTTAGAGGCATGAATGGCAACTACCTTAATGTAAATTCAGAGATGAAAGCGGACCTCAGGTGGTTTTGCGAGTTTAGCTCGCAATGGAACGGAATAGGCCTCATTCCACATGCACAACCTAGTAAGACAATATATGTGGACGCCTGCGGCACAGGCATTGGCGCCTCAGATGGAGCCTCTGCCTATGCAGCACAGGTTGCCCCTAGATATGATCCAGTTAAAAATATAACATATCTGGAGGCAGCCAACATTGCCGTGGCACTACACACCCTCTTATCAGAGAAGGACAAAGGCGCCCACATAAAGGTCAGGTGCGCAGCGGGGCCGATGTTCAGCTTTCACTGCATCCAGGATGGACTCCTGCTCGCCCATTAGTAGTCCATCCTATATGTACTCTGCCTAGCCAATCAGCGGCGGCCTGCTGCCTTACTCTGCGGCCGCCTCACCGCCCATCTTCTACACCTTAGATGTACAATCACTGCTTTGTACATCCATACATGCCAACATTTTAGGGTCCGAAACCGGGAGACCATGGGGAATTTCTACTACTTTGCCCCGAATGAACTATATTGATAAGAAGCTGACGCCTTGGTGGGGAAAAATTCAGATACAATATTGTGAAATCTGGCAATATTTCGTGGTGAGACAAGCCTCAATATACCAAAGTCCGGGAGGTTTTCTAAATTAGAAGTGCCTGAACCTTTCCAAAATTTGAATCCGGGAGACACCCTAAAGAATCGTCAGATTCCGGGAGTCTCCCGGCCAATCCGGGAGTATTGGTTCTAGTTGGAATATCTGAGAACTTTTTACAGTTCTGAAAAGCCTGAGACCGGGAGAAACCGGGAGATTACTATGGACCGGGAGATCATAAAAAAATCGGCCCGAAACCGGGAGTCTCCCGGCGAAACCGGGAGGGTTGGCATGTATGTACATCTGGGATGTAGAACATCAGTTTTCTACACCCTAGATGTACAATGACCACTTTGTACATCTCGGATGTAGAAGGAACATGTTCTACACCCTGGATGTACAATGACTGCTTTGTACATCTGGGATGTGGAAGGAACATGTTCTACACCCTGGATGTACAATCACTGCTCTGTACATCTGGGATGCAGAAGGAACATGTTCTACACCCTAGATGTACAAGCACTGCTTTGTACATCTGGGATGTAGAAGATCAGTCTTCTACACCCTTGATGTACAATGACTGCTTTGTACATCGCAGCCGCCCCCCCCCCCCCCTCAAGATGGGACAACATTTTTTACACTCCCCCTCGGGAGGCCGCTAAAAATTTTACGCTCCCCCCTCAAATGCACCACCCATGCACTACCTAATAATTCTAGTCCCTAAGGGCATGATCATTTTTCAACAAGAGGGCGGGGGTCGGTGGGTTTGCGAGAAGATGGCAGTACAAAATTCTGAACCCCCGGTCAAGTGCTTGAAAAAATTCTGACCCCTCTGGGGGTCTAGATGAGGGGTCCCCATGTCACATGTCGATTTAAAGAAAAGGCAATGACACATGTCATTAAATTTCTATTTTCCCATGTCTTTGTCACTAAGCCTCATGTCACATGTTCAAAATAAGACCATGTCTCATGTCACTAACTTTTTACTCCTCCATGTCCATGTCAATAAGGGAGTGATCATTTTTTAACAACAGGGGGGGGGGCTGGTGGGTTTGAGGGGAGGGTCAGAATTTTTTCAACCCCTCGCCCAGGGGGGGTCAGAATTTTTATTTAATTGCTCTGATGGGGGGTCAAAATAATTTCACCTGTTTTCAGTGGAAAACCCCGCACATTACTATAGGCTAAAAGGGGACGTTCACGCGCAATTTTTGTCCCTTATGGGGGGGGGCGAAAAAATTTTATCCCCTCGAGAGGGGAAGTCGAAATTTTTTTTTTCGGGTGTCCGTGCGCAAACCCACCAGCCCCCCCTTGTTTTGCTTTTTAGAAATGTCCTTGAATTTCAAGAAAAAGGGGGTCATTTGCTAGGCAAATAGACCTCTGTTTGTATCCCACAGTGCACCATTCCTATGCAACAAACAGATGTCACATGACTTCCTGTGACACATGTGTCTGGGTCTGGCCTTACTCAAGTAAACCCAGTTGGTAATTGGAGCGGAACTCCGTAAGTTACGAAGCCAGGGGTCGAACATGCTCAGTCCGTTCGACCCCTGGCCAAACTGACGTGCGTAAGTTACTTGCGTAACCTGCCGGGTTATCGGATTGGCTACCAGTCTGTGACATCATAAATGGGTCAGGGCAGGTTGTTGAGTAAGTTACAGAGCCTCAGACCTCTGTTTGTATCCCACAGTGCCCCATTCCTATGCTACAAACAGATGTCACATGACTTCCTGTGACACATGTGTCTGGGGGCATTTTCGCGTGCCCCGATCCGGTTAACCCGGTCGACCGTCTGTACCCATCGGGCATACACCACAGCTACACCCCGGATGTACCAGATCAAGTCACCCGGTCAACCGGGTTGGGTCGCGCGAAAGTGGCCTGGGTCTGGCCTTACTCAAGTAAACCCAGTTGGTAATTGGAGCGGAACTCCGTAAGTTACGAAGCCAGGGGTCGAACGTACCGACCGTTACTCAACAACCTGCCCTGACCCATTATGATGTCACAGACTGGTAGCCAATCCTATAACCCGGCAGGTTACTCAAGTAACTAACGCAAGTCAGTTTGGCCAGGGGTCGAACATACCGACTCTTGTTCGGAGAGTGCAATAGTTTGTACCCCTTGTGTGCACTGCGTGCCCTACCCCATATGACCCATTCATGCGCGTCACATGGACCACTGGTGCTGCCACCTTCAGGCATCTACTGCAGTTCTTTCTTATATTATTCAGCTCTCCACTAGATGGCGACAGCAGCCCTGTACCAATCTTAAAGATCTTGTAGGCCTTCGGGAGTCAATGGGGGGGGGGGTATGGGGGGGTCAAAATTTCTTTTGACCCCTGAACAAATTTTTTTTTCAGCCCATTAGCCCCTCTTTATAGTGGGAGGTAAAAATGATTTAACTTTTTTCCAGTAAAAAAGAAAAAGACTACACATTAGGCCTATGCCTACTATAGTCTATACCATAGCACAATTATGGGGCCCCCAAGGCCCCCCTGATGTCACAATGTCGCCAAAATTCAAGGCTTCAGGTCACATGTCACTTTTTTAGGGAAAATAATAGGCCCTATGTCTAAAAACCTCAAAATTCAAGGTCTCAGATCACATGTCACTTTTTTAGGGATTGAACATGTCACATGTCACTTTTAAAAGTGTACAATCTTGGAATGTCACCTCAAAATGGCCAAATGTCGCCATGTCTTTTTTTACCCCTTGGGGGCCACAATTATGGTGCCTTCACACTCAATTTTCACTTAGCCCCTCAGAAGGGGGGGCAAAAAAAAATTTGGCCCCTCCTAAGGGTGTCGAAATCTTTTTGCCAGTCTGCTCAAAAACCCAACTCCCCACTCCCTCAATCACAGGATTTTTTTTTGGGGGGGGGGCAGTGGTCGACAAAGAAATTTCTGACCCCTTTTAACGTCCAACTAAAGAATCAGGATCGCCATAAGGGCCAATTGGGAGGCTGGGCATATTCGATATAGGCCTATCGATAATTCAAATACTTTTTTTGGGGTGAATCATTTTGCAAAATAATTTCTTATGAGGGGGTCGCGATAATTTTTATAGTTGGGGGGTCTCATAAAAGTCGTCCGATCGGCCAAAATCCATCAAACCTCCCCAAGGTGGTGATGAATGACTCAGCCCTAAAACTTGAAAAGGGTGACAGAACAATTTTCACCGTCAGCACATAAAAAGTTCAGCACTCCCCAGTGTTTAAAATAAAATGACCACTCCCGCACACCTCATGATTTTATTTATCTTCTATGTTATATGCAATTAAAAGCAACATACATTGAAGTTATAAGCTCATATAAACTCAATAGCTGTCGTTAAAGTTATTATCACTGACTGCTATTGATAGATTACATCAGATTTGGATTGATGCACAGAAAAAAATAATGTTCAAAATCTTAGTCAGATGTTAGTCAAAAAGGCTAACTTTCTAACAATACCTAGTCAAAAGCACATGCCTAAGTGTCTAAGTTTTTCTTAGTCAAATACGACTAACCATTAGTCAAAGTGCCCAACTTGCCTTGGCTTGCCTGATTTTGACTAAGATTCCTCAGTGGTTTTGACTAAGTATGCAATCTAATAATGGTGAGTGTAAGCTCTGTATAGGATCCACATCCCACAAATAATAATCTCATCATTTAGGAAGCATACATGTGAAATGCCTCACATCATTTTCATTAGAGCCCCGGAGTCAATTACTCTGGGTTTCCCACAAAGAAGCAGATACATCTGTGGATACTTTACTTATCTAGATTCCAACAGAAAAGGTGTAATTATCTGTCTACCTAGTTTATTTAACAAATCATTAAACTATTTGACATATTTTGCCAAGCTTGATGTTATATTGAATTGTGAAAGCCTCAATATTATACAGCACCTGAAAATCCCCATCATTTTGACATCCATCGAATAGTTTAGGGTACACAGCCACCAGAAAAATCCTGTTTCAAACCACACTGCCACCTGGTGTGTAAAGGCAATACTATACCAATATAGCTTAGTCAAAGTCACTAAGAGATCTTAGTCAAAGTGACTAAGTGACAGTGACTAAGATAAGTTAGCTTGCCTGAAACTCCCAGCAGATACCTTATTCAAGATTGTGGTTGGAGAGAGAAACTGATATGGGTAGTCAATGTGACTAAAATAAACTAGACATTGTTAGTCACACATTAGTCATATGTACTAACTAAGATTATTTGGGCGTTTTGACTAAGTTAAGTAAGACTGACTAACATGGATTTTTTTCTGTGTGTGTGAAATAAATATAACCCATTCTTTGTCCGTTTGTCCATATAAAGAGAAATTATCGTAGGGGTGATTATTAGAGGGGGTAGAATTGATGCCTTGGGGGAGGGGGTAATTTCTCTTGACTTTATACGCCAAACAAAATGATGCTGAGTCTTATATGTGGGAGGGACATTGCCTTGAGTTTGGGGTGTACCTTATAGGGGGGGGGGGGTATTTTTACTATAGAACAGTACTAAACAAAAATCTGCCCTCAGAGGTGTGCCTTATACGTGTAACAGACCTCCCTGAGTTGGGGGTGCGCTTTATAGGCGAGCTGCGCCTTATACGCGAGAGATTACGGTATGTGCACCACACATCCTATATAGCTTCTATGTGCACCACACAACCTATACAGCCTCTATGTACACCCAACAGCCTATATAGTCTCTATGTACACTGCATAACCTATGTAGCCTCTATGTGCACCACAAGCCTATGTAGCCTCTATGTGCATTACACAGCCTATATAGCCTCTATGTGCATTACACAGCCTATGTAGCCTCTATGTGCACCACAGAGCCTATATAGTCTCTATGTGCACCACACAGCCTATGTAGCCTTTATGTGCATCACACAGCATATATAGCCTCTTTGTGCATCACACAGCATATATAGCCTCTTTGTGCACCACACAGCCTATGTAGCCTCTATGTTCACCACACAGCCTATGTAGACTCCCTGTGCACCACACAGCCTAAATGGCCTCTATGTACACAACACAGCCTATGTAGCCTCTATGTACATCACATAGCCTATAAAAGCCTAGGTGTGCTCCCCACGGCCTATATAGCCTATATCTGCACCACAGAGCCTATATATAGTCTCTATGGACACCCAACAGCCTATATAGCCTCTATGTACACTGCATAACCCATGTAGCCTCTATGTGCACCACACAGCCTATATAGCCTCTATGTGCATCACACAACTTATATAGCATCTATATGCACCACACATCCTATATAGCCTCTATGTGCAGCACACAACCTATATAGCCTCTATGTACACCACACAGCCTATGTAGACTCCCTGTGCACCACACATCCTATATAGCTTCTTTGTGCACCACACAACCTACATAGCCTCTATGTGCACCACACAGCCTATATAGCCTCTATGTGCAACACACAGCCTATATAGCCTCTGTGTGCAACACACAGCCTAAATGGCCTCTGTGTGCATCACACAGCCTATATAGCCTCTGTGTGCTCCACACAGCCTAAATGGCCTCTGTGTGCATCACACAACCTATATAGCCTCTATGTACACCACACAGCCTATATGGCCTCTATGTGCATGACACAGCCTATAAATTATATCCTCTATGTACATGACATGTACATGACATAGCCTATATGTGCACCACACAGCCCAAATAGCCACAAAATATTTGAAGTAGGGAAAAGTCAAGATTTGATGAATATAGTAAGGAGGGTGGATATAAATCTCTTTTCATGAGGATTGTTTTTTTTTTAATTTAGAGAATAAAATATATCAATTAAGAATTCAGGGGAAAATAAAGGATGAGATGTTGGATTTTTTCAAAAGGGTAAAATGTCATATTTCGACAAACGGGCATAATATACATTTGGCACACAGAAAAGAACCGTTGGCTAGCAATTGGGGTGATGTAGGTAATGTTGATTGCATAGAGTGTGCTAGCTGGGCCCTCTATTGATATATATGGGACGAGTCATTTGTTGTCAGTTCTGGGGGGGTGATGGATTTTGGCAGATCGGCAGACTTTTTTTTGACTCCCCCACCACTATGCAGAAAGTGATTGCCATCCCCCTACTAAGAACTGATTTTGCTAGATGATAACCCCCCCCCCTCCAAACAAAAAAAAATAATCAGATACACATGTCGAATGACAAATCGTGATGGGTGTTTGAATTGCCAATATTTAGTTTTGGCACACACAGTATGAAGGTTTACTGAGTTTTGGTACCTCCCTCCCCACCAAGGGGCTCTTTCGTGAGAGGGGTCAAAAGCTTTTACGCCACCTCTGCGAGAGTCATAAGGGAAGAGTATTTTATTGCCTACTGGGGGAGCTAGATGGATTTCGGAAAATTGGCAGATTTTTTTTTTCCACCAATATGACAAAAATAATCCCCACCCCACTAAGAACTGATTTTGCAAAAGTACACCCCCACAAATTGGATATGCGCATGGAATGACACATTTGGATGGGTGAAGGTGGATTTGGATTCTTCCCCCACCAAGGGGGTCTTTTTCAAAATGACCCCCCTTCCATTTCTAACAACCCCCCCCCCTGGAAATAAATGACTCATCACTAAAGGAATGGTGAATTATCACACTCCTCTTTCAGTCTTTGATCTAGGCCAACAGTAGTGTGCATGTTTTTCTTGCTCAAAAAGCAAAGTAATAAGTAATGACAACTCAATTATAATAGGTGAAAAGATAGTACAAGATACACACTTTGGTGGCACCAACATAGGGAGTGGTCATTATTTAGGGAGTGGTCATTATTTATCAACGGGGGGGAGGGGTGGTGGGTTATTCAAGCAGACACCCGAAATCTTTTTAGACCCCCCCTGATGGCAGACAATTTTGGTGCCCCACTTTGATCTATAGTGGCGTGCAGGCTTTTTTACTAAGGGAGTGGTCATTTTTTAACAACAGGGGAGGGGTGGTGGATTTTCAGGTGGATGCGTCAAAAATTTTTGGCCCTCCCCATTCGAGGGGTCAGAAATTTTTCGCCCCTCCACCTTTGTGCTATAGCAATGTGCAGGTTATTTCACTAAGAAAAGGTGAATTTTATTTTCTCCTCAAAATAAGAGGGGTCTGATTTTTTTTTGCCCTCCCCCAAAGCCACTACCGGGGGACCCCTCCCCTGTTGTTAAAAAATGACCACTCTATTAAAAGAGGGTAAATTTTTTAGCCCCCCCCCTAAAGAGGGGTCAAAATCTTTTTAGCCCCCCCCTATAAGAGTGGTCTGAATTTTCACTAAGCCCGCCGCAAACCCACCAGCCCCCACCACCCTTGAGCATGGATGGGTGAAACGGCAGTCAAAATCTCTCGCATTGGGCTTTTTGATAAAAAGAAGGTAAAATTTTAGCCCCCTCTCAAGACAAGAGGGGTGAAATCTTTTAGCCCCCCCTCGGGAGGAGTCTGAAATTTTTACACCCCGCTCAAACCCACCAGCTCTCCCCCCTTGATAAATATCGACCATGGGGGCCCTTGACATGTCCCTTGACATGTCCCATGTCAATTTTAAGAAATGATCATGTCACTGTGTCGATTTTAAGAAATGTCCATGTCAGCCCCCCCCTCGACGGCAGGCACATTTTTTTTGCGCCCCCGTGGGCTTTTTTTGCTAAAAACAGGGTGAACTGTTTTTAGCCCCCCCCCCTCAAGAGAGGCCGATTTTAAGAAAAGCTCATGTCCCCATGTCGATTTTAAGAAAGCGCCAATGTCCCATGTCACTCAGCTCAAAAATGCCATGTCGCCATGTCGATTTTAGGGGTCTAGGTCCCTACCATGCCCTTATGTACCGGGGTAGTCCATGTCATGCACATTTCAATAGGCCGTGTGGTGTAGTCCATACGGTGCACATTTTGATACGCCGTGCGGTGTAGTCCGTACGGTGCACAGGGGGACGTTTCACTAACGGGATCGGACGTCCATAGACCCACGGATGGCCCCCAGGACGTCCGTGGTTGTCGTCCGTGGGAAAAGAGTGTATCACAGCCTTTTCCGTCCAACACGGACAAACCACCGTCGTCCGTGTTTCCGAGATAGCCCTTCGGCTGTCCTATAGCTCGATGCAGCAAGTTGGGAACCTGAGTGTTTTCCAGTTTTGGAGGCAGCTGTGCATGTAAAATGCCTTTATTCAAGGGACATTTTTGTATATGCAGCAGAAGACAAGTCTTGTGTATGATTCTCTCTCAAAAATCATAACAAAATATGAAAAAAGAATCATTTGCTATGCATTATTCCCTCATGATACATGTCAGACTAGACAAAATGCCCTCCGTAGGTCCCATATGGGCTGGAAAAGCACCATGCTCATAAATGCCTTCATCATTTTCAAGATAAGAATATCTGAAGACCTGAACAATGTGAACAGGTCCATGGTGCAAAACCCTTTTGTTTCTATTAAATTCCATCATCAATTGTTGTTTTGACCTGATGACCCATTGAAAACCATATTGAAATGCTATTAGAACCCCATATTAGGCATGTGAGGCCTATTATAATGCACTATTGAGCTATTTAGCTGCAAAAGTGTTGTCGGCACCAAAGACTAAAATCATAAGATGGGGCTAATTCTTCTCACACTTATTGTATCACTTAGATATTTCCCATGCCTTTAAAGATGATCAAGTAGACCATAAAAATGGATAATTCTGGTATCAATGGGTGATCACGCATCCATATATGGTGATCTATGTGGTCCCACATCAAAAACCAAGCAGAAATTTCGCTGAAAATCACAGTTTTTGCAAACTAACAAAAATCACATGTCTCCCATAGTGTTATAAGCCACCATAGAGGTAGGGAGAAAAAGCATACTCATTTATAAACTTGATGGGTCAGTATTATGCACCATCTATCAAAAACTGATGATTAAAATATTTTTTCACAAAATATATAGGGCCAAACTTTGAAAAACAGCAATTTTTTCAAACTAATGATTTTTAAATTTATAATTTGTACTTCAGTGGTAAACTGTGCACTATATTATTGTAATACCATCTACCCTGGCCTAAAAGCAATGAGTTTCATCTTTCATTTGCTGCAAATATTGTGTAAATCGGATAATTTTTGGCTAAACCACAGCATTTCTTACCGAAAATTCAGGAAAAACTAAGTTTTAGGTTCCCAACTTGCTGCATCGAGCTATAGGATGTCAGGAGAGGTATACGGGACTGCGCGAGTCGGTGCGTTCGGGCAGCGGTTTTCAAATGATATCTATTGCATTATGGGTAGGGGTGACCTCGAACGCTAACTACACAACCTTAGCTTGTTCCCTCCACCCCCTTCCACCCCAGCCAGGTCTGGCTAGGTACCAGCCCTTAACTATGCTTGGAAGTGTAGTAAGTTGACTTGGGGATCAACATTGACCCACATGGGGAGGACCAATAGAGGGTGGCCTTACAAACCAGCATTGATCCCTCGGCCGTACTCCGAACGCACGCAGTGGCAGTGGGGCCGTTGTTCAGCTTTCTGGGCATCCAGGATCCACAAGGAATAGTGTACCCAGGATACACAAGGGATTGACCAATCAGGAGCAAGCACCTGCTCAGCAGATGCATCTGCTACTTTCAAGATGGTGGATGTCTTGGCCACTCAGTTCAGCTTATTTTATCACAGATATCTGCTAGTTTATGATAGATGGAGTACAATTAAAAGCAGCAACATCATCTTTGAGCTTATATATATTCAAGAATGCAGTTTCATTGGAAAGTCAGAAAAATTTTACTATGATTTACTCTCTTAGCATCACTGTCCATACTGGACTTAGCTGTTTTGGGCACTGGGCTGTTTACCAACAAAGGGACTGCTTCTGTATCCAGGATACACAAGGATCTCCCTTCTGTATCCAGGATCCACAATAGACTGCTTCTGTATCCAGGATCCACAATCGACTCCTTCTGTATCCATGATCCACAAGGATCTCCCTTCTGTATCCAGGATCCACAATAGACTGCTTCTGTATCCAGGATACACAATAGACTGCTTCTGTATCCAGGATACACAATAGGCTGCTTTTGTATCCAGGATCCACAAAAGACTCCCAGAAAAAAAACATATTCCTGATTTCAATGCATCTATATAATAAGGGAGTGGTCATTATTTATCAACAGGGGGGGGTGGTGGGTTTTCGCGCGGATGCGCGGAAATTTTTTACGCCCCCCCCCTTGACGGCAGTCAAAATTTTTTGCGCCCCCCCCCCGCGCCGGAGGCGCGGAGAGTTTTCGCGCCCCTCTTTGATCTATAGTAGCGCGCGGGCTTTTTTGCTAAAAAGAGGGTGAATTTTTTTAGCCCGCCCCCTCAAGAGGGGTCAAAATTTTTTTAGGCCCCCCCTCGGGAGGGGTCTGAAAATTTTACGCCCCCCCCTCAAACCCACCCTCCCCCCCCTGTTGATAAATAATGACCACTCCCTAACTGACCCAGTCAACAAAAAAACGTTATGTAGTGGTTCGTCTTTTTGGTTAGATGTTAAATCATAACGAAAAGAGAAGAAGTTTCCGGGTAGGCAACCAAAAGTTTATTCTGATCTTAGTTACATACGATCACAGCCTATAGAGACTACATGCCGGATGGCATTCGGTTACCCGTAGGTAACAGTAGAAGTGTGCTGAGCAGTGGTAGGACCACTACTGGAGAACTTCTGTAGGAACTGCCCTTATATAAGGGAAAAGCCAGCGAAACTCAGACCTGTCACGTAACGTGTGACGGACGAGTGGAAGGCCCACTGGTGTAACGGATACGAACCCGGAAGCAGGTACTGCCACCTGCCATCCAGACTCCCCCATCACAGTAGTATCTAAGACAGTCTCCTAAAAATCACACCTTTTGAATTCAAACTTTAAATTAAAATCTTTAATTCAAAAGGTGTGATTTATAGGAGACCGTCTTAGATACTACTCATCACACCCGGAGACCTGGGTCTGAGTGCCGCGTGGATCCTGGATACAGAAGCAGTCTATTGTGGATCCTGGATACAGAAGGAGTCTTTATTGTGGATCCTGGATACAGAAGCAGTCTATTGTGGATCCTGGATACAGAAGGAGTCTATATTGTGGATCCTGGATACAGAAGCAGTCTATTGTAGATCCTGGATACAGAAGCAGTCTATTGTGGATCCTGGATACAGAAGGAGTCTATTGTGGATCCTGGATACAGAAGCAGTCTATATTGTGGATCCTGGATACAGAAGAAGTCTATTGTGGATCCTGGATACAGAAGCAGTCTGTTGTGGATCCTGGATACAGAAGCAGACCCTTGTGGATCCTTGATACAGACGCAGATCCTTTTGGGCAGAACAATTTCTTCTTTTTTTTTTTATTAAAAAAAAAATCAGAACCACAAAAAAAACTTTTTGCCCCCCTCCCCTGCCATGGAGAAGCTGAAAATCAAGAGCAGACACACACACCCTCCAATTAATAGCAGGGCTGAAAGAATTTTAATAGTCCACCCCACCTGTATTTTCTCAAAGGGGTTGAAAATTTTTCGACCCCCTCAACCCTCCCCCCCCCGCCATTGTTAATAAATTATCACCCCCCCCTCATCCATCTTCAACTCATGTGGGGGGCAGCCTGAAAAAATCCCAAGTCCAACTCCAAGGAAGATACAGGGGGGATCTATAGTATGAGAGCAAGCCCAGATGCAATGCCAATAGTGAATCTTTATGTTTTATTATGTTTGGTCATATCCCATTCATTTTCTCAAATAACAACCTCTAATTTTCCATAGAGCATGAGTAATCAAGTGTTTTGTGCATTGAATGGACAAGAATTGGCTAACAAAAACATCCACCATCTTGGACAGCAGCAGATGCATCTGCTAAGCAGGTGCTGGCTTCTGATTGGTCAGTCCATTGTGGATCCTGGAACCACTATTCCTTGTGTATCCTGGATCCACTGAAAGCTGAACAACGGCCCCACTGCGCGAGGCAGCTTATCACTCTCCAAGCAGAACGTACGGATGATCGAGCTGCGGTCGGAGAGTGTGAGTGCTCATCCCGAGCCGACGGGAACCAGCGAGACAAAAATGGCAGATGCACGCCACATGTCGCACGATTGTCCTTATGAATATTGTGGTAAAACTTTCTCACGACCGAACAGATTAGCCCAACACATCTGTATACACACAGGCGAGGTAGGTATCACGGGTTTGTGTAATTTTTGTAAGAATACACCAAAGTCCTCGATAATCTGACGGTTTGAATGCACAGTGTACACCTATTATCGCCCAAGACACAGTGGAGACACTCACTCAGCTAAAAGAACTATCTTTCATTTGCTGCAAATATTGTGTAAATCGGATAATTTTTGGCTAAACCACAGCATTTCTTACCGAAAATTCAGGAAAAACTAAGTTTTAGGTTCCCAACTTGGGGGCTGTGTACAAATGACGTCATGCTTTTTTGGACCATTTTGGACCCCCCCTCCCCCCCTTGTCATGTTTTTTGCCAATTTTGCAATGCTGAAGGTATATGGAAAATTAATTCCGTCATGCCGGGCCTGACCCCCCCTCCCCCCCCTCCTGCATGACGTCATTTGTACACAGCCCCTTGCTGCATCGAGCTATAGGAGTAGGCATGGCAGTATCAGAGATGCCACTTTTCCTAACTTTTTAGGAATTCCGAATTTTTACTTTTTATTCCTATAGGTATTTCCTATTGTAAATTGAGAAAATTAGGAGGATTTCCGAATTTTTGGGGATCAGTGAGTGGCATCCCTGCAGTATACAGTAGATGGCGTGACAAACGCTGGCCAGGCGCAGGACGCAACTTCTCGACCCGGACTATGCCCCCGGGGCATTCATGCGCTGCTCTACGCGTGACAGCAGTCCCTGCTGTGCTGTGCTGTGTCAGATTGTGACTCTGGTGTGAGTTTATAAGGAAAGGCCCCGGGGGCATTCTCGGGCCAGTGATGCCCCTGGGGCATACTTTAGTCGTTTCTTGTGTAGGAGTAACGAAAATGCCCTGGCCTGGGGGCATTGATGGAATTGCTGATGCCCCCAGGGCATGCCATTGTAGATTTCAGATTATAGAAGAAAGGCTATGCCCGGGGGCATTTGTGGTGTGTGTGATGCCCCCGGGACATAATAGTATTCAGTCTATAATATAGAAGTAAATGCTATGCCCTGGGGGCATCATCACACATCATCCATATTATGGATGCCCCAGGGGCATGGTACAGAGAACAATGGGGGACAATGCCCTCAGGGCATTCATAGTAAGGATAATCATACATGCATAAAAAAAATTGACGATGCCCTGGGGGCATCCATGTACTAAACGATGCCCCCAGGGCATAGTCCAATACCCTATATAGGCCTACATGTCCTGGGAGCATCATCCTTACCATGGATGCCCTGGGGGCATTTTCCCAGACTTGCCATGGGGAGTGTGGGAAAGGGCACGCCTCAGCCACTGCTGTCCGCGTAATTTTCGCATCACTCCCACGCGGCAGTCTGTAGGCCCCGGGGGCATAGTCCAGGTCAAGAAGTTGCGTCCTGCTGGGCAGGCCCTGGCAGCCATTTCTGCCCGAGTTTTTGTATCTGGGTAAGGTCAACTTTGCCCCCACCCTGGAGGAGAACCTATAATGATATTTACATGATTCCAAATGCTATGATTGCCTACAACAGCAAAAGGGTCACTTCTTGCAGATTTGACCTGGCCCTCTGTTTCCCACTCCTTCCTCTAGATGTCGCCTTTAGTTCCTTCTTCATCCTCCAGGTGGCTCCTTCCACCCCTTCTGTGTCTCATCAAATAATTATGGTTCACCTCTCTGTTTCTTTCTTGCCAAAATGGGGGTTCGGGGGCAGAGCCCCCGATCAAGGATATATGCCAGATCTCATCTGAATTTGAATTACATTCAGATGAGATCATCTGAAACTTATGGAAACTTACATGGAAGATTATTATTCAGATGAGATCTCATCTGAAAGGGGGGGTTATCCGGGGGATGTGGCCGGATGGGTCTCTCAAGGAATGAAATGTTTATGGGGCGGTATGACGTCAGTCCACTTCCGGCCAGGTCAAAATACCAAGAAGTGACCCAGATGCCCTACAACACCTCTAGTTTCAGTATCAGGCCATATTTTTGATTAGAAAAAAAATATGACAGACATATTTCACAGTTTGAAAGTTTAGTTATGCTAGAAAAATTACAAAATGAGTGATACTCCCTAACCACTATATAGGTGATGGAAAGTAATTATTTTTATGTTAAAAAATGTTTTGTGTGCCCTAATTCGCGCATGGCAGTGTTTGTGGGAAAGTATGTTCTAACACAAGGCAGGGGCAGAAGTTTTGGCTATGTCCACTTCCCTGCTCTTAAAAAATATGAAACCATCATAGCATCTCTAAAGCAATCAATGATGTGATAGTAGAATGTTTTTCCTACATGGAATATCAAACAACATTAAGATCCATTGAGAATTCAATGATTTATGACCATTTATATAAAAGATGGCAAGTGTACTTTTTTATAATTGAAAAAGCCCTCTGACAGCCTGTACACAATCACCTCCTGTACAAAAACTATTGACATTAGGAAGATAAATCCAACTGATACATAAAGGGAAAATGTTGGGCTTCGTTGTGACAGGTGGTAGATAGCTCTATGAAAATATTTTCATTTTCTTAGATTCTTACCAGGAACCCATGTTCGGGCAGATTCAGGGCCATTCTCAGTGAAAAACCTGTTCCAGACAGCATCTCAACATGATGAATTTGGTTATCAAACCCATGTCAAAACCTAATAAAAACGAATTTTTTACACTTCTAGCATCCTATAGTATTGATATATTCTGCTTTTTGCATTAAAAAAAAAAAATTGAACCCCCTGCCATGCCTACTTGGAGTAGGCATGGCAGTGTCCTAAAGAGGGCACCCCAGGCACTGTGCCTGCTGCAGCAGCCATTTCTGCCCGAGTTCTTCTGTCTGGGTATGGTCAACTTTGCCCCCACCCTGGAGAAGTACCTATAGATATATTTGAATAATTCCAAATGCTATGATTGCCTACAACACCTAGTTTTAGTATCAGGCTATAATTTTAGTAAAAACAAATTATCAATGATATACATGAGGTACATCAGAGGTTCAAAGTTAGGTTATGCTGAAAAACTGACAAAGTTGCTGATACTCTCTAGCCACTATATATTAAAGTGATGGAAAGTCATTATTTTTCTATATAAATCAGTCTTATGTTCATTGATTTGTGCATGGCAGTGTTTCTGGGAAAGTAAGGTGTAGAGCAAGGTTGACACTGAAATTTTGGCTATGTCCACTTTCCTGGTCTTCAAAATTAGGAAAATGTCACAGAATATCTAAAATGAATCAATGATGTGATAATATAATATTTTCCCTACAAGGAAATCCTAATGGCATCAAAATCCATTGAAATGACTTATGACCATTTATATTGAAGTTGCCAAGTGTGCTTTTTTATCATTTTCTGTGAAAACTCCCTCTGACAGCCTGTACACAATCGCCTCTTGTACAAAAACTACTGACATTAGGAAGATAAATCTAATTGATTCATAGAGGGAAAATGTTGGGCTTTGTTATGACCGGTGATAGATAGCTCTGTGATAACATTTTCAATTTCTTAGATTCTTGCCAGGACCCCATGTTCGGGCAGATTCAGGGCAATTCTCATTGAAAAGCCTGTTCCCGACAGCATCTCAACATGATGGATTTTGCTCTCAAACCTATATCAAACCCTAATAAAAACACACTTTTCGCACTTCTAGCATCCTAAAGTATTGAAAAATTTTGTTTTTTGATTTTTTAGAAAAAGAATTTTTAACCCCCTGCCATGCCTACTAGGAGATTAACATACTCCAGTCTCATTTAATTCCTAGAGGTCTAAAATACTTTAGATTTCAAGTTGAAGTCAGAAATTAAAATGATCTATTATTGAATAAATTGACATTGTGCATTTACTAGATTAAAAATCGCAGAAAATCGCAGCACTGCAGGTGAATAAACTGACTTTATTTTGAGTAAAAAGATATTGTACTGTAGAATAACACTGTTGGTTCAGTTAGCTTCCTTAACAAAGAATTTTTAAGTAAAATTGATCCAAAGTTGTACAAGTTTGTGAGAACGCCCTGCGCTTAATAATGACTGAAAAATTAACAAAATCCTGTCGAAATGTAGGTCAAAATGTTGGTTACAATTGTATAATATTGTATTTCATGTAACCTTTACTATAAAGGGTAATATACATGTATTTCTGCAATAAGTGCATGTCCACTCAGGCCTAAAAAAAAATTCTTGTGTTCAGGTAACAAAGCTCAAAAGATTAGGGTAGGTAGGTCAGATTTTTTTTTTTTTTTTTTAGATTTTTTTTTTAGTTCCTGAATGCCGAAAACTGCCAAAAATGATATAAAATATGGCTCAACATATCAACTAAATTAAAAAAATAAAAAAATGTTGGGTTTTTCAAGCTTTAGTAATCTCCCACGTATAAGGCGCATCCTATATGCGAGGTTTTATTTCTCCCTGGATCCAGAAGGGGGAGATCAAGACCTTCATTTTGATGTTACACTCCCCTGAAGTTCTGGGAGGACATAAGGGATTTCATTGGGGTCCTTGGAACACTAGCTACACATAGCTTTTTGAATTTTTAAAATCCATTAAGTAGAACAAAAGTTATGATTTTTTATTTTTCTGATCAAATCCTAAAACTGTAGGTGCGCCTTATACGCGGGCTGCGCCTTATACGCGGGAGATTACGGTAGTAGCATTCGTGAGACTGTGGGCTTTAATTTGATACCAAACATTCCTATATATTGACATTTTTTTTGCCATTTTTCTTTATTTTTGGGTCATTTTTACCAAAAATGTCTAAAAAAAAAATTAAAAAAATTAGGGTCGGGCCAAAAAATTAGGGTAGGTCGGGATACCTGAACGCAACTATTTGGCCCAGCCCCTGCTGGGTCATTGGCGGCGGGTTTTCGTCGAAAACTGATGGTCAGGAATTGAAACTTTACATGGGAATTGCTCATCGAAATTGGGGGATAATTAAACAAAAAATTATGGAAACATGTTCTTTAGGATCTTGTCTTTCATTGTACATGCACAAGTCCTGGGAAAAAATTTTCTTTAGCTATGAAAATAGCTGAAGAAAAACCCTTACATGATATACCTACTTTCTCACGAAAACGAGGCTCCATAGGAAAGCATTGTGTGATAGATTTTCGCGATAGACATAACACATGGGTTCCTATGGGAATTGTCGAATTAAGACGCTTTTTTCAGTAGGTAAGGATGGAAGACCGTGCATATAACGCGATAGCTTGAGGAAAAGTTGATAAATTTTTGTATAAGACCGTTTATATAACCACCCTGTAAACCAGACCGCCATAAGTTTGTTATGGCTATCGCATTTCCGGCAGGGCAAGTGTAGGAGTAGTATACATAGAGGATACAGGCTGTTATGATTTCTATGTATTAGCCTTACACCGGCTACTGCCTGCGCCCTCTGAGATACTATATATGTACATTATGTACTAGTCTTTACACTCTCCCTCCACCCAGGGCATCCTTGTGCGAGTTCGCGCATGCGCACAGAGTGACGGGTCGTCAGATTTTATTTTATAACAGTAAATTGAGGGGGTGTATTCGATTCAATTAGATTAATATTGCCAAACATGCATGGATTATATTCAAAAAGCCATTAATTGCAAGTTAAATCGATATTATCTATCATTTCTCCGTCAAAAATGCGACTTCCGGCAAGGAGGGGTCGCGCATGCACACAGAACATCAAAATACAAAATGGCGGACAGCGAGACGATCGCCTTACGGTGCTATCGAAACTGCTGGATTATAACAAAATGGAGGAGAATTACATTGTCTCATGCCTTTTTATGGTTAATATGTATCCTTATTCAAGACCTGCTGGTATTATGCACTGCTTAACTCGCCAGGAGAGCAGTTATTCACCAATGAAACATTCTCCATAGGCTTAAGCATTGAGTCTTCGACACACTGTCACTATATTGACAGTCCCCTAGGGTAGGTAGTGGGCGACCTGGGCCAGTCGTGCATTGCAAGCTTTAAATCTTTTTTTTTAGGCCTCATGTGACTCGAACAGGGTGGTCTGACAGAATCACCTAATTCACCAAAAAGTTTACTCTCTGAAGCAATAGATAGAATAAGAAAGGAAGCAAAACATTGTGCCAGGAAGGTAGAGCTATACTTCACCTTCCATTTGATACCAATTTGAAGTAATTCTGACCAGTAGAACCCTCAGAATCAATATTTTACAAACACTACCGTAAACTCCCGCGTATAAGACGCGTCCTCTACGCCAAACAAATCCCTACTGCGTCTTATAGCATTTCCTTAAGTTTGGGGTGCGTCTTATACGCGGGGTTTTCCAACATCTCATTTGGGAAAATGCGCCGATGACAGCTTGAACTCATATAGCCTGCACCGCGGCAGACCGGGAGGTGTCGACGGGCGCTCGGCGGGTTTGACGGCATGACGCCGACCGTGTGCCGATGACTATAGATGACAGCTTGAACTCATATATCCTGCACCGCGGCAGACCGGGAGGTGTCGACGGGCGCTCGGCGGGTTTGACGGCATGACGCCGACTGTGTGCCGGTGACAGCTTGAACTCATATAGCCAGCAGCGCGGCAGCGGTGTACAGGCGCTCGGCGGGTTTGACGGCATGATGCCGACCGTGTGCCGATGACAGCTTGAACTCATATAGCCTGCACCGCGGCAGACCGGGAGGTGTCGACGGGCGCTCGGCGGGTTTGACGGCATGACGCCGACCGTGTGCCGATGACAGCTTGAACTCATATAGCCTGCACCGCGGCAGACCGGGAGGTGTCGACGGGCGCTCGGCGGGTTTGACGGCATGACGCCGACCGTGTGCCGATGACTATAGATGACAGCTTGAACTCATATATCCTGCACCGCGGCAGACCGGGAGGTGTCGACGGGCGCTCGGCGGGTTTGACGGCATGACGCCGACTGTGTGCCGGTGACAGCTTGAACTCATATAGCCAGCAGCGCGGCAGCGGTGTACAGGTGCTCGGCGGGTTTGACGGCATGATGCCGACCGTGTGCCGATGACAGCTTGAACTCATATAGCCTGCACCGCGGCAGACCGGGAGGTGTCGACGGGCGCTCGGCGGGTTTGACGGCATGACGCCGACCGTGTGCCGATGACAGCTTGAACTCATATAGCCTGCACCGCGGCAGACCGGGAGGTGTCGACGGGCGCTCGGCGGGTTTGACGGCATGACGCCGACCGTGTGCCGGTGACAGCTTGAACTCATAGAGGGGGTGGGGGGTGCGTCTTATACGCGAACCCCCCCCCCCTGCTGAGTTGGGGGGGCGTCTTGTACGGGTTTTTTTTTACAAATCGATTCAGGGGGGTTGGATGCGTCCTCTACGCGAACCAGCCTCCCATGAGTTGGGGGAGCGTCTTCTACGCGCACCGCGTCTTCTACGCGGGAGATTACGGTAGTTTATCATAGTGACAGATATGGGGAGCGGGCAGCCAGATTCGCCTGACTTCGCTAACTCAGAGTCAGACAGTACATGTAGACATATCTTAATCAATGTAGTTATACATATTTTAGAATTCAAGTTGAAATCAGACTATTTGATAATTCATTTTAGTAAATTTTGGTAGGAGGCATCCAGCAGATTAAAAATTGCAGAAAATCGCAACACAATAGCTGTAAAAATTGAATTTCTTTTGAGTAAAGAGATATTGTAGATTAACCCTGTTGGTTTAGTTAGCTTCCTTAACAAATATTTTATTGACCCAAAGTTGACCAAGTTTGTGATACCGCCCTGCAATTAATAATCGCCAGAAAATTATCAAAATCCCATTGAAATGTAGGTCAATGTGTTGATTACAAGTGTATGATATTGTACTTCATGTAACTTTTACCATAAAGGACAATATCCTGTATTTCTGCAATAAGAGCATGGCCACTCATGTGAGTCGAACATGGTGGTCTGACAGAATTACCAAATTCACCTGAATGTTCACTCTCTGAAGGGGTGGATAATATAGGGAATAAGGCAAAATATTGTGCCTGTGAGACAAAGCCATATGTCACCTTTGATTTGATACTAATTTGAAGTGATTCTGACCGGTAGAAAACCTTTTAATCTTTTACCAACACCAGTTTATGATAGTGACAGATACGGGGAGCAGCCAGCCAGATTCGGCTGACTTTGCTAAATAAGAGACAGGTCAAGGATCCCCGTACATCCCCGGCCACAGCACCAGAATACCGGTAGCAGTGAGTGTGATACTGAATGTCAATCCATGGGCTTGGTAGCAACAGTACCCTGTGGCCATACTGTCAGACTGTGTAAGAGCTTGAATTCTATTGGAATACATTTTAAATTCTTCTCCTAGTTAGTACGCCCTGTTCCGTCATTGTGGGGTAGCGCACAAATCTGCTTAGAGCAATCACGTTGCAAAACCAACGTAGAGCAGCAGTGTCTTGACAGGGATCAGTCTTATCAGTGATAGCTGTTGCTGTTAACTCCCCACAGATAAGAATCCTTCAGAAGGGTTAGATTAGGTCGAAATTATACTACCGTAATCTCCCGCGTATAAGACGCGTCCTATACGCCAAACAAAATGCTGCTGGGTCTTATAGCTTACTCTCAAGTTGGGGGTGCGTCTTATACGAGGGGTAATTTTACTATAGAAATGTACTAATCTTACAAAATTCAGCCTGTAGATGAGAGTCTTATACGTGAAACAGACATTGGCAAGTTAGGGGTGCGCCTTATACGTGGGCTGCGTCTTATACGCGGGAGATTACGGTAGAAAAAGTTTTTACAACCCTTATCACTGATGTCTGAAAGGTCTAGACATCGTACAACACAATGTATATTGTATTATGAAATCTGATAGATACCTGCTATTAAAGATTTGCACTACCGGTACCGTTTTTGTTAATCCTAATATTAGAGCATATTTTTTTTTCTATACATTGCATATATCATCCATGTCAGAGTTTCAGATGCCTGCAACATTTCAGATGTTTGAGGTTGATATTTTAGTAAAGAAAAAAATGTATAAAGAATTTTAGATGATTATTTCATAGTTGTCCTTATTGTTAAAGGTGTGCCCTATCCCAAAGCGTCCATTTTTAGGTGTTTTGTTGAGATACATAGGGTATAAACCCCATTTATGAGTCTCCCAAAATAATCTTCAGATGTTTGGCCAATACTGAACTGACATTATATATAATTTGACCCTTTGCCAGGTCAACCAGACTCCTGTTCCCGAGAATACAGTAGACTTTCACAGCTTTGGTCGTCTAGCACATCTAGCCCCGCCCCCGGCAACAGCTATTATTGAAGTACATGTACTGTCTAATATCCTTTGGGCTTTGCTATGTTTTCAGAGACCGTACAAGTGTCCCTCTAAAGGATGTGATCGGTCTTACACACGTCCTGCTCATTTAAAACGACACCTTGAGTCGAGCCATTTAGAGGAATCAGAAGCAGAACCCACAACACGAATCAGGTTTGTCTGCATGATGACTGTTTTAAGTTGTGATATTTTAAGTCAAGCTAGACGACCGGTATATATAGCCCTGTCACTAATACTGTATCTAAGAGTCATAGGCATAAAATATGAATGTATTTATGATTTTTATGAAAAAAAAAAATCAGCGATTATAATAATCGTTATCATGTAAAATTTATCTAAATTTTGACCTTTTATTGCAGTTGTAATCACGAAGGATGTAAACAAGATTTCAAGACAACTGACAACCTAAAGAAACATATCAATAGATGTCACAACCAGCAACGTCTCCAGGTAAGGATTCTTATAATGGCACATTGCAATGAGAGAAACTTCATGCCACTTTACCTGTATATCGATAATTCCTGCATTTATTATTTCCATGTGATTTTCTGTTGTTTATGGATATGAGTTTCATCGCTGATGGAAGTAAAATATAGATGTATAAAAAAAAAGACTTAACCCATAGGATACTCCCTTCCTTTGGAGTCGCTCCATTTGTAAAAATGGAAACATTGAAACAGTAAATGTTCCCATGTTCATCACTCGTCACAATATTAAACCTCTCCTCTTAGCAACGTTTTAATTGAGATATTTTTTTCAGTGCACAGTAGAAGGGTGTGGACAGTCTTTTAGTAAGAAGACTCAGCTAAAAATCCACATAGCAACACATGAGGGTGTTGATCCGTTCAAGTAAGTTGTGTCAGGACACATCATGCCATCCATATAAGTATTCTGTCATCAATGTCCTTTTGATTTAAATATTTGCAATGCATGTACGAGATACATAGAAAATATCCTCCCCTGTGGTGCTTAGTTGGTCAATATGGGATGAAAGAGTAAAGAACCAATCAAAGGGAACTTAGAAATCATCGTAATAAGATTAAGATGCACATTCTAAAAAAATGGTTTTGCTTTTGATGACTTTGCTTTGATATAATGGATGTTTTTCGTTTTCTAGGTGTGATTTTGAAGGGTGCAATAAAGGGTTTTCCTTACCTTCCCGACTTGCCAGACATAAGAAAGTGCACGAAGGTACGTGTTCTATACAATGTACCATATAACTAAGTTTATGGCGTTAAACAACAATTACTCAGTCTCTCACTCACTTAATGAATTTAAAAGGTACATCAATAAAATGAAAGCAACTTGAACCCCAAAACACCGTCAGAAACAATAGCATGAGGAAAAGGTTGCTTTGCATTAATACATGTATTAAAATTGTCCTCATGTCTTTTGTTGATCTTTCATTGTTTTGTACCAGTATCTCTTAACGTTAACACCTTGTCATCCTTTGTAATCACAGGTTATGCTTGTAAAGAAGAGGGCTGCAATGAGATCTTCTCACTCTGGACTTTACTACGGAAACATATGGCTACGGATCATGTCAAACGTATGTTATCATTAAAGCGGTATTTATTGTGGCCAACCAAAAGAAGGTCATGTAACTAACTTCATTCGAGTAATTTTTCCCCTAGGAAAAAAGGATACTCATTTGACAATAGTTGTTTTCTTTTCACTAGAGTAAGTCAATCTTTAAGTGATAATATGCCTTATATAATATGGGGCGGTATATAATATGCCTTGACATCTTTCCTTCAGCTGTCATGTGTGATGATTGCGGGAAGTCGTTTGCGACAAAGCGATGGCTAAAACATCACCAACAGACACATAAAGGGACCCGCGACATGTACATGTGTCCAAAGGCGGACTGCGAGCGGGGCTATTTGGAGATGCGTAATCTCACCTCTCACATGAAATATGGCCATGGTGCTGATAGGGAGTTTCAGTGTGACCATGAGAACTGTGGACGCAGCTTCTCCACCAAGGTAATGAATATCCTCATGAAATATTGCACTTTTGAATTTCTGAGTTTTTTCTGGATTGGGAGAATTGATTTTGTATACATTATAGTCTTAGTACAGAGATGTCAGAGTTTCAGATTTTCTCTGATTTCAGAGTTTCAAAGGTGATATTTTACTACAGAAGTAATAAGAAAAAAATTTAAAATGAATATTTTATAATTCTGATAATCCTTAAAGATACACCAAACCCTAAGTGATTAATTTTGAAGGTATTTGTCACTCTGATTAGGGTATAACCCCACTTTTGAAGTGCCCAAAAATAATTTTCAGAGTTTCGCCAAATATCGAACTGACATCTCTGAGTCTTAGATTTTATAGCGATTGGCATTGTGAAATTAATAGAATAATGAACGTATATAGCATACCACTGTTACAGCTATTATGGTTTGGTAAAGGGACTCCTGCGAGCCTAAATACTAGGGGAGAGTGTCATGTGATTATC
Organism: Acholoe squamosa; assembly: GCA_949317995.1. Classification (NCBI taxonomy): domain Eukaryota; kingdom Metazoa; phylum Annelida; class Polychaeta; order Phyllodocida; family Polynoidae; genus Acholoe; species Acholoe squamosa. Next base: position 59,013,802 of record OX439042.1, read on the forward strand.
AGTAGTTTGGTGGTGTTGGGCTCTAAACATTTCACTATTAATATGGAAAAGAAATATCTAAGTATATTTGAATACATCAAATAAAAGGAACTTTATATCATTCCAGCAAAAGTTACAAAAACACATGCCACTGCATGACCCGAATCGTCCCATCCCAAAGGTATGTACATCTTTTTGTAGAAGGTCAAACAGATTTATTTACCCAGTATATGAACAGACCAGCAGGTTCTAAAACTTAAGTTATTGAATATTTATTTTTGTATATATACCGGTAGATACATAGTTACCACGCACTTGTATCATCGGTACATGTTCCTATCATCAATTAATTCAGAATTGGCTCATAGTTGAACGAGTACAAATATATCTTTCACTATAGATCAATATGGCAAGAAAGGGTGACTTTTCAGAGAAATTGTTGATAAAGTTTTTGAAAATCTATTGAGAATGCAAACTTTCCTTGTCAGGCCTGCCATGTAACACCCATTATTTGAAAGATAATTGTCTTTTGAATCCCTCAGTGTAAGTCATTTCCACATGTGGTCATTACTAGCAAAGTTACGAGCATTCCACCAAAATTGACCAAAACGCAACTTTATTCATGAAAAGTCACCCTTTTTTGCCGCATGAGTCTATAGAATATAAAGATTATACCTTTTTTCTAATGCAGAGAATCGCACACAATAAGCGCACGATTGCATCTCGAATTTCTGGTGTCCCAGACAAAGTCGGAAAGGCCATGGAGGTCATCCAAATACCGAACTCTGACTTGCTCGCCATCAAAGTGCCCCGACAGGAAAACTTGGAAGCAGACCGAGTAAAGCACGTTTCAGATACCTCTGATTCAGACTCTGAATTCGCAAACGAGTCGGATAGCGCTAATATATCTGACAAAGTAAAAATTCCTGTCTCTACTGTGGTAGCGCCCAAAACCCTAGCAGATGAGAACGACAAAGTGGAGGTTGAAGAGGAGGATATGGACATTGATGTAGGTGTGGAACCTGTACTTTGTGAGTTGGGTGTAGAATCCATTCAGTTCTCTAACTGTGAAGATGATAGTGCAGAGGATACATTGACTGATACTGAACCTGAAACTGAACCCGCAGAAGGCCACTCGGAGTACCTACAAAATAAAGACATGCGGGTATCGGTCATGCCTGCTGAGCAGACTGCTTTGTGCATCAATTCGGTTGATGCAACATCACCAGTTGGAAATAATCAAATGCGGACACAGATATAAAGTGTACTCCTATATGTAAAATAGAATATTTATGTGTGAATTATACTGAGAAAGGTTGAGTGCAATTTGGTAAGGAAACACGGTGTTCCAGCAGGTTTGGTGTATAGGGTAATGTATACTTCAGAATCTAGAGGACACATGAACCTTAGCTTTGCATCAACCAGATACCCCTGCATATACACCAGGGGTGACGGAAAGCAGGATGAAATTACCGATTGTGGTATCTCTTTATGATATCAGTGCTTATTACCATATCCAGCAATATTGTGAGGTGTTGCAGCAATATTATAAGGTGTTGGACCCATTGAGACACTACCGTAAACTCCCGTGTATAAGACGCGCTGCACGTATAGGACGCACCCCCTTTTTGGGAGGAGCATTTTTGCGTATAAGACGCACCTCTTAGGGGTGATTTTTTGTCAATCCAGTACTGTTCTTTAGTAAAATTACCCCTCGTATAAGACGCACCCCAAACTTGAAAAAATCCTATAAGACCCCCCAGCCATTTGTTTGGCGTAGAGGACGCGTCTTATACGCGGGAGTTTACGGTAGGTTGAATTATATACTGCCACATACTCATTTTTGTTATAAACCTGCAGAATTATTTAAGATTTTTTTTTGCCATGTGAAATCCAGCCATGGACGAATTGTAGGAATTCTTACCTCAAATGTCCGTCTTTATTATTTCTATTTTACCATAGCTCATATGGCCGTATTAAAGGGAATGCCATCACTAACACATTACACTTATAAACTTATTCCTATGTTATGTCCTTTGATGCATGCTCATATAGATAACTTACAGGTGGATTGTAAGTTATTTAATCAGCCTTATTACCAAGTGTTATACTTTGGTCGTGTTTTCATCTATTGAACTGCCTTAGTCCAGTCTTAAGTCAACTTTGGCAGAGGACACTTTGTAAAACTAACCGGATAATATCCCTCTAGTTCAAACGTCTTGCCTTCAGACAGGGATTTTGGTTTTCATTTTCATATATTTGTTATCCTGTAAAGAAGAAATATCTTTCAAGGACTTGTTGATACGTCTGAATAAGTGAATAAAATATTTATTTTTCTAAACCAATTGCAGTTTGATAAAACTACTGGATGGGTTAATCCTCCAAATGAAAGCCCTGGTCCTGTGAGGCTGAATCTTGCATTTTGAATAATTATCTTAAGAACGGGGTTTTGACCGTGTTTTGAGAACCACCCGCCTATTAAAGTGGGCACGTCCGCTAAAATGACCAATTTGAAATTCAATGGAAACATAGCTAAAACACTTTAATACATGAATCTATTGTCCATTGTGTGCACTACATCTACTAACAGCTGGTCTATAGTATTCAACTTGATAGCTCCCAATACCACAAAAGAGGGTTTATGTTGGGAAAAAGGTACTTGACCAAAGTTGGAGTTTGCATGTTATTTCCACCAGATGGCAGCACTGCTCAGGAGGGAGACCAGGAAAGGTCTCTGGTCAGTGACCCAGTGGCATTAAACTTGTACCAAGTGTCATATTATAGCACTAGTGAGCACAACAGGACTTTGAGTTTGTCACTCTGCAAGCATATGTTTCAGCCTACATAGCTGCAACCTATGCTTGAAGAGTGAGCAGCATTTGCAGTTCCCTTTCCTGTTCTTGTGACTGAGCTAGGGGCATGGTGGGAGTTAACTATAGTCTAGGACCACTATGCCTTGCTGCTTCCTGCACAGTGGTACGCTGAGGGTTCATACCTCAGGACACCAGAGTACAGGGACATTTGGACCTACCTTCCCTCCCTGTGCTAGTCACACTAACTTCAATCCTAACTACACTAGTACTTAGCATCATATAGAATGACACTGGTAAACACCAGCATCATCCTGAACTTGACACTCTGCAAGCAGATATTTCAGACTGTTAAAATACAACATATGCTTGAAGAATGAGCAGTATTTCCAGTTCCATTCAATGGCTGGAGGCAATGCGTGATGATAGTTATACATAGTCTACCCCCACTGTGCCTTGTTGCTTCCTCTATGGTGGTAGCCTGAGTGTTTATACCTCAGGGCACCAGAGTACCTCCTGTCCACCTTGTGGTAGTCAAACCAATCACCCATAACCTAGGTGTACATTCATGGGGAAAGTCATTTATTGAGGAATGGGTGGGAGGGTACATCTGGGTTTCAAAGGTTAAAAATACCCCTTACTAGCAGTGCTATTTAAATCAATGAGTTGACAGAGATAAGGTAATATTCAGGAATACTTGCTTGCGAAGCAGTGCTGAGGTCATAATTTTCAGGCTGTGACACCCTGCATGCATTGGGGCTAGTGAGAAAGTATCATATATAATAACAATAGGATTGGTTGATCATAGAAATTCACACCCATCATGCCCATCCCAAACAACTTAAGATGGACAGATAGAAAGGCACATATACATGTAAGGGCCAGGAGATAGGCCATTACCCTTGGTTAGAGGGGATAGAACTGACACTCTTCATACAAAGGAGGGGAGAGGAAAAATACCAGATCTGATCCAAATCTGAAGACTTTGTTCCCCATTTTAACAAATGATCACTCCCTGGGGTACCAACAACTGCCCTTACCTGTCCTCTGTCCCCTGAATAACAGCCAGGTTTTCTGTGCCAAATATTTCAACTGGACTATATCCAATCTGTCTGATTTGTTACAGTGAAAGTAGATACAGGTGATCTTCCTTTGGCACAGGGGGTTTTATCATATCGTCTCAATAGTGCATATTATATGTGTCCCTAAACAGCATATTTCCTTTTCTGATGATAAGGGGGGATACATCTACTTTTGTTCAGATACAGCTCAAACTATGTGTCTGGATCAAAAAACATAGGAAATGACAAAAAATATGGGTGGTACATGATGAAACTTTAAGCCAGAGCTCAGTATGCTACAGATAAATGAAATGAATTGATTTTACATAAGGGCACAAACCTCATCTTACCTACAATATGAAATGCTGTAATTCTAGAGGAATGCCCCCCTGAACCCAAATACATGTTGCTGTATGAAATTGTCTTCTGTAAAGTTACCTATCAAGAGTCCAAACAACCTCCCTCAGTCTGTTACCTTACAGTCCAAAAGGTAAACCTCATTTCATTCAAATGCCGTCTATACTTTTACATTCAGCACCCCGTAATGTCAATGCCTGCACAGAGTGGTGTGCACAGTTTGATAGGAATAAATCAACCTATAAGTTTTCAGCTAGTTTTCCATAGAAAAACTTCAAATTAAGTCTTGATATTTTAACAGCTTGTTCTGGGCAGTAGATACATCACATCCATCAGCAAAATAGAAAATCCTTCACACATTAGCGGACGTGTCCACTTTAATCATTGGGGGGGAGGGGGCTCAGCTATTTGGAGTGCAGCACATAGGCTGGGTTTTTACGCTATAGAAAAGTCTTAGTAATTAAGCCCCAAGTGTGGATTGTAGCTTCCCAAAGCTAGGGGATGTAGCTACTATTTTGTTTGTTTGTTTATTGAGCAATCAGTTACGCATTATACAATACGAATTTTCACCTGATTGGGTGATGATAGTTGACACCGTAAAAAAAATAAGAACGAATGACTAGGTCAAGAAAAATAGAACAGTGTGCAGTAACGTAGAAACAGTTAATAAAGAATCGACAGGTTGTCATGTAGTATATACAAGACTGACTGGGTAATCTTGGAGTATCAAGTATCAAAGTAGCGGATTGATGGATCTTGTAACATTATGTCACAGTAGTAGTGAAAAATAGGCAGCTGGGGCAAAATTTAAGAAAAATATCGCTTCAAAAGAATTACTGTAAGGGCAGTGCTGGTGCACTGTACCTAGTAGATATAAATATCAAAGGAAGAGCTTTTTCTAGTAATGCTTCAGCCTTTTAAATAATGGAGGTGAGGGAGTGGGCAGTGCTGATGCACTGTACCTGACTCATGTAGTATGCTAGGTCGGGCAGTGCTGATGCACTGTACCCATTTTCGGGTGATTGCGTCTGGTGCAGAGTTCCACGTCATGATGAGTTATCGCATGCTCCTGAGGAGGGGGGCAGTGCTGATGCACTGTACCTACCCATATGTATGCAATGATATAAGTGACAAAAGCAGGAGTAAGAATAAGCTTGGAGAGGTATATGAATAAATGACTGAAATCATGTATAGGCGCTGTATTTAGAAGTCAGGTAAGGGGCAGTGCTGGTGCACTGTACCTGCTCACCTGGCATGTTATGACGTTATGCATACTATATGGCAGCATTTTTAATAGGCGTAAAATCAATATCATGGACTTTATTTTTGAAACTTTCCTCTCTTTGGATTTTTGAATGTCAGGGGGGAGTGAGTCCCAAAGAACAAGGCCTCTGTAGAGTGGTGATTTTTTGACTAGTTGAAGTTTAGGTCGGGGTTTTCTGAATTTGACTTCGGTGTCACCTCTAGTTCTAATGTTCTCCGGGGTCAATATGTTATCAGGGATCTTGGCTTGTTTATAAATAAACAATAAGAGCTGTACGTCTCTTCTCTGGGCTAGGGTTTGGAAGTTGCATCTCTGGTGTAATTCATCGATACTTATCTCTTGTGGGTCCCGGATGCCCAGGCAATCTCTAAGGCCCTTGTTTTGTAAGGTTTGGATTTTTTTCAGATTGGTGCAACTGGCACTATCTAGTAAAAAAACTACAGTATTCAAGAGTTGGAAGGATACAATGCTTATAGATGGTCAGAATTCGCTTATATGCATGGGTTTCCCATCTTAGCATAACTAGCTTAGTAGGAGAACATATGATAGGCCAATATTGAAGCTATTTCAGATGTTGTAAATGGCCTGGTGGCCTGTCAGTGTGTGTAAAATGCTGCCATTATTCAAAAGTGTTGCATATCAGTATTATTGGCCCAGGGTTCCCCTGGGCTATTGGCAGTGCCTTTTAAGCCAAATCCACAAATTTGTAATCACCAACTTTAGGGTGTAATCATTCAGTGATATACTGTTATTATACACATTTTTCAAAAGCCAAAGGAAAGTTTCAAATCTCATCTATCAGACAACATTTTGTCCTTCATGGTGAGTGATGTCTTTCTCTATGTAAAATACTGCTGTACTTACGTCATGTTTTTTGGGTGCCATACTGACTACAAGGCCCTTAAACATTGGGTCTATTGGTGCGATAGATTTTGGTGATAGAATAAACACATGAGATCCTATGGGAATCACCAGATTAGGACACTTTTTTCAGCAGGTGAGCCTCAGGTAGTCCAGCTGTACTGATAACAAATACGATAGCACTTACAGTCGAAGGGTTATATATATTGTCGAAAAGTGAACAGTCTCCATATATGAAGACCGATCATTAGAAGACCGTTCATGTAGTTATATGTTTCATTACTAGATCTCAGGAAGGTCTGTTCGAGGACCTGTCATATACCTTCTTTTTCAGTTGGCAGGTGGCATGGGATGTCCGTGTAGCCTATGGCCATCCGTGTTTTTATGAACATAACACTTCTCTTGATTTTTGGCAAGGAAGTGTCATTGGCGACATCTTTTCAGCCATGGTAATGTAGCATTTCCGATATTGAGTTCTTTCACACTGCGCGCGAAAGCCCAGAACTCTATGGAGGTTGCTTATATTATCACTCACCCTCATGTTGGTTCTGTAAACTTCACATTGTACAAATTCTAGAAGGATTCTCACACTCAAACTTCATCAGGCCTTAGTTTAGTCACCTACCTAACTACGTGTATGGAAGACAGCACTTGACACTGTTTAATTTCCTTATATTTTGATCAAGTTAAAGAGCAGAATCTAAACTTGGCTGAAGCCACCTTGGCCACGGCCACCTAGTGTCAGAACCGAGAACTAGTTATTTTTAATGCTGACGGGGCCCTGTGCCGCATCCACTTGTTGATTTTAATTAGATAATGACAAATATGGCTTTTAGGATGGAAATTATGCAGATGCCTACTTAATATAATTTTATCTTAGAGATCTAGGGGCCTATCCCAGTTTAGTCCAAGTTTTAGGCTGTTTTATGGCTCCAGGCACGGTTCCAAATTTATTTTCATTGTCATGTCGGGGGCATGGACGCGCATGGCCCGGTTCCGCTTGCGTTCTCCCGTACGCACAAATTTCCCAGATTTCAATGTTAATATCTACTTTGCCCTCGTCTCACGAATTAAAGGTTGATCGTCCAAATTAATGAATTCCGTCAATAGATCGCCATGAATGTTTTCGGTTTACAACAATAATTAGATTTAGAAGTCACCAGTTAACTTTTGTGATATTCGAGGGACTCTGACCCAATAACCTAGTGAACTTTGCTAGTTTGGCCTGGTTTATTTTCCATTATCAAAACAAACCAGTTTTCTCCAAAATACAGCTTTGGTGTTTTGAGCCATATAATTAAAATTATCAGACCCCCTAGGTCAGACTTTTAGTTACCCAGTCATACCATGCATTTATTCTAAACTTTTTCATAGACCAATGCATTTTTAGCCAGAGTGGGAGCTAGATCTTTCCATAGAATTGGTGGGAAATGGCCATTTTGCCTCCAGCCCCACATGGCCCATTGGAAAATCTAACTGGCTCTAACTGGGCAATTTAAGACATTTAGACATTTGTCTCCCACTAATTTATTAATTTAGATTCCTCTCCCAATACTTAGAAATTGTGAGATTAAGCCCTTTTTATTATTTTGGGGTTTTCTGTGCTTTTAGCACCAGATAGCCTCAAGAATCCTGGCTGGTGATTGGCTGAAACTGGTCAGCTGACCAGCCAGCCAGGAACCAGCAACCAGCCCCTATATAGAGGCTGCAGAACACTAATTATTTTTCCACTGTTGGCCTATATAGCTTTTGGGCGAAAATAAAATACTTGTGCAAGTATCTGGGCTTAGCCACTATAATTTTCTTGTAGATATACATTTCTCCCAATAATTTAGGGCCATGGCATGTGGTACAATGCGGACATACCCAGATTTGGGAGTTTTGCAGTGAATGATTTCAATAAATTCTCTAATTAAATAGAGTGCACCCCCCTCAACTTACCCTCAAATATCAGCCTAAATAACACTCGATTAATATACACCCTAAGGTTTAATTTGATACCTGGTTTGCCTACCCACTGTCAGATTTTAGACCAATAATCATTGTACAACACCCTTTAGTGCGGAGTTACAAAGTGTCTCCTGCTGCCACCTCCCGTCAATTGGTGTTCTGCAACCTAGGCAGCAGATGTGAGCTGCTCAGGCAGAACCTCCCAGGCTCTCACACTGCAAGGACCTACCCTATCCAGGGACAGCTTTAGTCTAGGCCTTCAGTCCTTCAAGATCTTCAACACCACCAGCAGGAACCTGCCCTTCCTAGGGACATCTTTAGTCCAGGTTCCTGTTCCCAAATTTCTTCAGTCTCCAACAGGACCTGCCCTTTCTAGGGACATCTTTAGTCCAGGTCCCGTCTTCAAGTTCTACACCTTCAATAACTCCAACAGGACCTGCCCTAACCAGGGGTCTCATCTTTAGTCCAGGTCCTGTTCCCTCATAGAACCTGCCCCTAATTTGGACTGGGGATCAACTTTAGTCCAGGCTGTCTATGCTAAGGTGAGAGTGCCTTTGACTCCCTTAACATTTCCAGTCAGTTAAGAGAAGATGTTCAAAGAGCCATACTTTTGATAACTTAATTCAGTCATCTTAGACATTTTTATTCACTTATAGAGACATTTTATTCACCCAAAGTCATATCATTCAATTATAGACATTTATTCCAAACTCCAGTAGTCTACCCAAGCGGCTACCCCTTTATTAAGAGTCATTTATTCAGAAACATAGCCTACCCAAGAAGCTATGCCTTTAGTAAGAGACTTTTCTTCTGAAAGATAGTCTACCCAAGCGGCTATCCCTTTATTAAAGAATTCTCACAACTATTCTAAATTGGCAGCCTACCTGAGCGGCTGACCCTTCATCATTAAGTCACTATTTAACTGTTAACTTTCAGCACTCAATCATTTATCCATTCACAACATCAATACCATATCTGTACATTTCTATCACACAATTTATATAATAAAGAGTTGAACTGTATTTGAATTGTTGTCATCTGTTCCTGCTAGTATTATTACAATCCAGTGGTCCGAGCCCTATAAGTCACGAGTCACCTTTAAAAAACCAACAAGAACACAACGAGAAGTACCGCTACAGTAGGTTGATCAGAATGGAATACTTTAAGTGGGAATTTCTTCTACAAAATATGGGAAAATAAATAGTGACAGTCCCCTATAGTACGTCCATAACTGCTCTACAGCAGATGTTTTATATTGATTTCATCTTTTTTGGATATTTGGTGGAAGACCCTGGGCCATAAGTGCTCTATAGCACACGTAAAATCTTTTACATAACAGAGGCTGCTGTTCATCATGCAGAATTCCAACACTGAGCTCTCAAAAGCATCGTCAGGTTTCCTAGGACTAAGACCGTTTAATGGCCTTAATTAAAGTTGAGGGTTCAACTATAAAAAAAGGCGTCGGAGGGATGACATAGAGGGACTGGTTGGCCCACACTTGTACTACAGAGGTCGTTATTGTCAGATCAGATTAATTCCCCTTTTGGTCACAGTTGACTGTGAATATGCCCATTTCAATTTCAAGTACATGTATCGAAATGAGCATAATGTGATACCGATAGGCACGCAAATATCGATGGCTTAGCACTGTAAAATTACATGTGTGTGCGTGGGTGGGGGTGGGGGGCGCAACAGTCTAGTTACTATAAAAATAGTATATATGTCGAAACAGGTAGAAGCGATGCATAGGGATAAAAGAGTTATGGGATGCACTACCAGATATTCTAAGGTTTATAGCCAGCTTTATTCAGTAGAGGTCTGCACTGAGCTGTGATCTCCCTTTTCTCTTTATCACTCAGAGCCCTGACCCAGGCTCTAGCTGTAGCACTAGAGTTACGTCTGGTTTCAGAGAAAGGCCCTCCGTCCTTCTTGGAGTGAGTGCTGGCTATGAGCCACTCCTTCACCTCCCCAGGGAGCAGCTCACCAACATGCTGATACACCTCCTGGGCCACCTCCAGGGGCCTGTCAGCCAGGTCCTCATACCGCACCACCTTAAACACTCCAGGGTAGGTCCTGGAGAGGCGCTCCCTGGCCCTGATATCCTCCAGCATCTTATGACACAGCAGCTTGGCTTCTGTCCCCAGATCCTTCTTGGTCAGACGATGGTCCTTCCTTCTTGACGCTATGATACCACGTGGGTCCCTCAGTTGGTGAATGACGTAGACGTCTACGTCATCACTGGTGACGTCCTTGAGGAGGAGATGCTCCAGGGTGGCCAGCCGCAGCCTGGTCATCTTGAAGGCCTTAATGTTGGTGTTCCGGCAGGGCGCCTGGAGGAGGTGGAGACACTTGTTGGTTGCACTGATGTAGGGTTTAAGACACTGGACGTAGTTCCTCACCACCCCGGCTGCACTACTGCTGATAATCTGAAACAAGAATGAAAGAGGTACACAACGATAACGATATATAAATCATATGTTGGTGTCAATCTGTTTAGTATCTCAATGACGTTTTTTATCAAGCATGATTGAAGTGGCACATTTGTTAGAGTGAGTGAGTAATGGATGTTTAACGCCATTTCGACAGCTAAGGTCATATTCATGGCGAGGCATTTGTTAGAAGAAGGTAAGCAGAAAGAATAGTCCATTGGATAGTCCATGCCTTGAAGGATACTGCAAATAAAATGGGGTATGTTGGTTTTGTAACCATAATTGTTAAAAGTTAATGTAATGCTACACACATATAGCCATGTAGAGAAACTAAAACGTTTACATTTAGTCTATTACCTTTTCCTGCTAATATGATGTACCCAGTAGTAAATAGAATTATACTGACCCTAGAATTATCAGACTGAAAAAGTCTGGCAGTATCCATAAAGATGTGACAGTTTCTGTCTAGGCTTTCATTCACATAGAGCGGACATGTTGCCTGTATCTTCACTTGACACCCATCTTCCACTGGAGACTGCTGTTTGAAAGTCTTTCCTGGTAGAGCCTTCTTAACGTGATCTAAGAAACACTGCCGATAGGTCTTTTTCAGCACCGGAGATTCCATACTTGTCCATGAACCTAACATTTCGACTGGAAACTTGGAGAAGTCACACGATATAATTTTCCATAAGTGCTGCTTTATGAATTGAAGTTCCAATGGTGTGATCGTTCTGAAAGTGGGGTCGCATGATATAATACCAGACACTCTATAACAGCCAATTTGAAACCTGTCAGATTTGTTACAGTACGTCAGTATCAAATGTCAGCTACACACTGAAAATATGTAGGCCTAAGTTGTATATGGAAAAAGAGGAATGTATCAGGATCAGGTAGCAACGTGATGCAAAGGGAATCAATCAGCCCTTTCAGGAGGGCATTTCATAATGATAGCCCCGCTGTAATTTGATTGAATGTCTATATCGATTACTACGAGTATAACCGGAATACTTAAGTACATAGTCTCTTTACAATGAGGCGACATTATCAGAGACAGCCTCTGGGATGCCGGATTTCGTGCACTAAGGCACAAGTAGGGGACGCCACGAACATCGAGCTAGCCCGAGGCCCTCTGCTGTGTAGAGCAGGTACGACCCAGACTGGATGAGGGAAGAGCTGCTACACCCAAGGCCTAACTGGTTCATACACAAGCCTGGCAATCTGTCCCTTTTTCATTCAGAGAACTGAGACAAACAAAGTGTATTTAAACCTTTTCTTTGTTTGCAGAATACATACACAAAGAGGATGATTTATAATGGTTACTTATGTTTTCATCCAATATTTATCCTCTACCCATTCATCTGCTTGAGATTTAAAAAGAGCGACAATTGGAGTGGGCAACTATTTACCTTATATCAGATCAATACATGGGGTGGCCAAATCTCATTCTGTTTTGTTGTGGATTTGAGGAAAGGATCTATAGAATTACCTGAGATAGACATTAGAAAAGGGCATTCAACATTTATTGCAGCTTTAATATGGAGGAAAAATGAAAGAGAGAAAACAGAAAAAGAAACACCCAGGACAATGGGTTTCTGTCATCCAATGTTCCAAGCATTTTACTTAGGATGATCTCAAATATCTCACCTCGGGGTGCCATCCCTGTTGTAAAGTACGTGCAATGTGAGCGTCATTAGGCGTGCCATGGAGAAGGCATTGTACATGTCTGAGAGGGGCTCGTACCAGTAAAACACTCCAGGGTTCATGGACATCAACCTGCCCACCAGGGACGACCCCCCACGTAGGTACGCCATCACCACCACTACCTTCTGTCTCTGGACAATCAGCCGAGGTTTGGGCTTTTTCTAAAAGATGGAGATCTTATAATGAATAAAATTGCATTGAACTACTTTAAAATTAGACTGCGTATGGCAACGAGATCTATTAGACATTACCTATGATTTTCTACAAGCAGCAGTTGGTTTTATATCATTTGTATTACACGAGACTAGGATGAAGTCGTTTTATTGAATATAATTATAGCAATGAATGGACGAAGTTCAGGACGTCATTAGACATAACGATAGCTATTAATATGCCAAACTTAATAAAGCTGATGTAACACTTATATGTAAACGTATAGATCTATAAACTAGAGTGTTATCAGATTATTTTCTACTGTTGAAAGATACAAAGCGTATTCATAATAGGCATACAAAGTGGATTGAACGAAATGAATGATATACTTGAAAAGGTATAGGAATACAGATAGAATACTCACATCGTTTGTGGGATGGCACCATAGACCTGTTTGACCTTTGTGTGATTTGCATGACGTATGTGTCGATATGCCTCTAGACACTAGATGTCGGAAGTGGTATTCTATTTCAAAAAGACATCCTCGTATATAATTTTAATATGAAAATGTTTTGTTAGTTGACAAATTATAGTGTTCTACCATGCTTTTTTAAAGAAAAATTGTTTCCATGGTAGATCTTTACACTAGAGATTATGACTATTGCAAGTATACTATACCTCCTTGACTTATTAAAACAAGTAAGACAACTGCAGTTCTAAAGGTTACAAACTGCTTGGTGATAGTCTAGAATATGAAATTCATTATGTAATGTATACTCACTCTTATATTCTATCACCAAGAGAGTCACTAGCAATAATGCCAACAACGTTAGGACACTTCTTAAGGGAAGTCGCATTGTTCTGAAAGTAAAATAAAAGCTATGTCGACATACCAAAGCATTAATGACCATGAGTCAACAACGTTAGACTATGATGCCTTCTTGCTTGGGTAGTACGAATTACGACATTGAGTTATTACGGACCACGAGGTGAACAGGGTCCATGCAATGGGATCATCAAAATGATGTAGATGTTGGCGTTTTGTCGACAAAGCGGCATAAAATTTCAAATTGAACACTCTGATGAAAAAAAATGGTAGATTGATTTGATTGTCCAAATGGCAGGTCTATTCAATTTCTGCCAATGACAGAGAGCTGCTCTGAGTCGACCTTTCATAGTTAATCCATTACCCGTTGTTTAATATTAAAAAGGAATTCATAAAAAATACACACCCCATTGTGGTCTAAAGTTACAAGAGTGCAGGAAAGGTAGCTGTCTGTTACTCAAAATGTTATAGAAGCGTGTTTTAATGGATAGGAAGTCGATATACAATGAACTGAAGAAATACAACATAACCATATCTTAACGTACACGGTAATGCTCATATACGTTATGGCAATATAGATATGTTTAAATGCACCTACCGTAATTCGTATATAACTGTATGATCCCTAGTAGACATGAACTGGTAGCCTAATGGACATGAACACGTAAACCATGGACACGGTGGTGTCACATAGATCTGTCTGCTTCCACACACTTAGGGTGTTTGTTCAAACAGACGACCCATGGAGTGGGGACAGGTGAAAGTATGGGATCGAAACTAGGCTGGTGCGTTGAAGGTAAGGCCAACAAGAAAAATGGTGTGTTTCTTTTCAGGCCTAATGTTCCTAAAAGTTGACATGAAGGCCTATTTTTGGCCTATTTTCGGAATCCTCACATTTCTTTAAGAATAAGTCAAACTTTACCATTTTTTCTAAGTCTGACATATGGGAGGTGGTCTCTTAGGGAAACTGAATTATTGGAGTCTATCTTTAATTTCTTAGATATGGTGAGCTTCCAAACATGATGGAAAATACAAGAAATATCATCCCAATTTAAACAATATTTAATCAAAAAAATCACAAAAAAATGTAAAATAATAATTTTTTTAAGTGAAAACCTACTTTTGAGATTTTTCCATACAAAAAAAATAGGGCAGAAGAATTTTCTGTGTATTTGGTCTATTTTCAACAAATATACTGGTTGCCATGGCAACCAAAGTTCTAAAAATAGTGATTTTGCATGAATTTGGTTGCCATGGTAACCAAATAGAAATGGTACCATGTGGCGATGCAGATCATTCTATTTTCAGAATTTGAAAATTAAAAAGAATTGCTACAATATGCACTTTATTTCATCTCAATTGATAAAGGGGTTCCTGAAATATGCATGTTTAAAGTTTGATCAAATCATTATTTTTGATAATATGAATGCTATGTTATCAAAGCTGTATCTCCCTTATCATGATAGATACGGACAATCAGGATTCAGGGATTTTATACCCATGTGTTTAGCTTAGACCACCACCATTTCACTTCTAGTAGGAATATCAACATGATTCAAACAGATTTTGAAAGGTAATGACACCCCCTAAGTCCCGAAATTTAGTGTAAAACAATATAGACCTGAATGTGTTACTTCGACACGCCCCCAAGAATTAATTGCAGATTTTTTAACTTCCTTGGGGTAAGTTCCCAATTTAATTGTGAATATTCCGTCGAAACACCATTGGGTTAGGCCCTCATAATGCTATTGCAAAATCATGTCGCAAATGAAATGCAAGATAGGGCAGGATAACACGAAGCAAACCCCTATTCATCTCTTAAAAGGCTGAATTGGCAAATTAGGCACCCCTGTTCTATACCACTATTTGACCATCGTATCTCAACATTGTGACTCATTGTGAATACCGAGTATTCCATACATTTATATGACTATATAGGAATGCAATACTCAATAATGTTACTTACCAAACACTATGTGATGCAATTATAACTCTGCATTCAATTTAAGTGTCTACATATTATGTTTACCAAAATTCCCCACAGATTCTTTACTTACATGTGTAATCATCTCTCCCACCCATGACCTTGACCACCAACCTTCGGCCACATCCTATAATATACTTACACCCCTGGTGGTCAATCCATTTATTCATGTAACCACACCTGATGGCGGCTGGTCTCCTCACACCTCACCTACTAATTACATAGTACTGGAGAAGGGTGATGGGTGGGAAAGGAGAGGGCCCCATTCTACATGCCCTCCCCCTTATCTCATGCCTCCAAGCCCAGCCCAGTGGGGTATACGCCAGGGGTCTATTTCAGGTCCCATAGGCGTCTAGGCTAATCGTGCACTGGCCCTCTCCACCCTTCCCACCATTGGTGTGATAAATGAGGTGAATTTTATATGTATTACCCAGTATGTAATTAAAAGACCATCATCACTCACTTCGGACACTGTGTGGCCTCGATCATTTAGAGAGATAGAATATTAATTATTGTCACATCCGCATGTGGTGGGCTTCTATACTGAAATAGATACAATCCTTAGATTGTATCATAGACAATATATAGTTGGCATATCTCATGACACATTAATTGAATGGTTGAAAAGATAACTAATCCGGATGGATATGCTGGAATAGACGCGGGTATTCCCAATAGGACACAGATGGCCCTATCAATGGCAGTTCATGTTTCATGGTTTTACTCTGTGACCCGCTCTGCGATCATCAGGACTTAGTGCAAATGTATATGAATTAGCATACATATATGAACCGCTATACTTAACTAAGGACATAGAAACAATGGTAAATATAGTTTGTCACAATTGGCGCTCTTAACGCCCTTAATTTATCAAGAAACACACAATTTGTCACAATTGGCGCTCTTAGCGCCCAAACCTCCAAGAGAATTGTTCTAGTGTAGGGAAAAAAACAAAACTAAACACAAACACGAAGAAAGGAGGCTGCAACCTTGTCCTTTGACACTTTTTGATCAAGGCTATCAACAAGATATAATAATACAGCAAGACTTTGCCAATTTCCTCGGGATTTGATGTCCCATAGAGGATAAATATGATGCTCCGCCTCTGCGGAGGGAATGGATGGACACTTTGCCCACAATGCCACACAATTCTGACAGGCGATGGAGTTCAGTGGCAAAAGCTGAATATGTCATTGGTCGTAAGCTGCCTCGCTCCCAGTACTGAAACACTTCTGGACCTGCCCCTACCCCAGTGTGGTCGATGAGACGGCGAACATAGGTGATTACACATAATGGCGAATCTGGTATGATGCTGAACGGGATTTCAAGGACCCATTCACCATACTAAATTGTCTTAGTCCAAGGCAAGGTCAGGACCAGTCCCCAAGGATGGAATGGCACATCCTGGAAACATATCGCTTGGGAGGAATTTGTTACATGTGCCTTGTGTAAGAGGCCTCGAAAGGCAGTAATGGCTGCAGTCCACCAACAAAGTTGAGCCAAAACAATTCTCGCAAATAGGTCCATGCGACTCCTGCCCGAGCTCAACATCCTGCACACTTGCGTATTATCACTCAGAATGAGGATAGTGGAGTCCTTATAAACCGGCCCCCATCTTACCAGGGCCATCAGTACTGGCCACAGTTCCTGAATGTTGCTGTTATGAGACAGATCATCAAATGTTGGGACAGAGAAGTAATGGTCAGGATAGTATGGGAGTGTTGGTATGTACTTGTAGAACCAGACACCATAGAGCCAATCTCCCATGTGGTAGGCCTCAAACCCCCCAGGATGATGAGTCACATGTGCTGGGAACTGATCATTGAGGCTTTTGCAATGGTGAGCCTCCTTGACACTGTTGGTTAAGTTTATTACCCTGTGACTGAAGGTCTGACCACCTTGGACCACCGTGGAGCAATGGCCCAGAATGCCCGCTAGGTGTTGGAGTTCGCATTTAGTGGCCATCTGTTTTTAAGCAAAGCCATGCAATGTCTGGTAAAGCATAAGCAACTTTTCACTCAGTAGACTAATTTCCATTGACTGGCTGTTGATCATGATACCGAGGCAGACCGCTTGCTGGGACGGACAAGTAACTTTGGGCCATTTATATGGAAACCCATACTTCTTACCACTGATATGAGGACACTTTGAGCATAGGCACATTGATCATAAGTGGGTCCCAGAACTGTCAGATCATCGATATAGTTAGAAACCTGATAGAATCCTCGGCGGTGCATAAACCTGACAATGCAATCTCCCACTTGTGTAAATAGATATGGCACACAATTGAGACCGAAGGAAAGGACTCTGTCTTCAAATATTTGCTCACCCTCTCCCAAGTCCCATCTAAAGCATTGGTAGGAAGCATTGGCTTTATCAATGTTCACACTCCTATAGGCTTGGGAAAAGTCAATAGAACAAATGTAGTCATTGGGATTAAGGATTTCCGTTAGGTAATCTACACCTTTATATGTAAATGTATCACATGTATGATCCATGAAGTTATTTATGGATCTGTTCAAAGGTCTTTTACAGTCAGTGATTGGTCTGAGGGTGCCATCTATTTTCTTGATTGCACCCAGACTATGAATGCACCTAGGAGAGTCAA
This sequence comes from Acholoe squamosa, assembly GCA_949317995.1. Taxonomy (NCBI): domain Eukaryota; kingdom Metazoa; phylum Annelida; class Polychaeta; order Phyllodocida; family Polynoidae; genus Acholoe; species Acholoe squamosa. The sequence goes on from OX439042.1 coordinate 59,031,785, forward strand.
TAGCTAAGGTGACCTTACCCTCCTTCAACTCTCTGACAATTGTGTCACTCATTCTACTCTGAATTGATTATCAAGAATACTGGAGTAGTTACTACAATCATAGGAGCCGATGTGGGTGTTGTCTACTATAGTGAAACCACTGTATACACCAGCTAGTACAAAGTCATCCTGAACACACATACTGCCTTTATATCTGTAGAATTCAGCAGCTAACTTGCAGGGGCTAAGCTGAGCTAGGACGGGTCCAATCATGTGCTCGCAGGCACAAATACTCAGGACACAGTCCCTATAGACTACTATATGTTGTTTGACTCCAGATATATTTACAATGCATACGGTGTGTAATCATTTTGTGCATCAACATATTCATGGTCCCATATCCATAACACTCTCATCACACATTGAACCTTCAGCATTGACAGTAACAACATTTTGTACAAATGTGCCAGCTTGTGTACAATCATCAACATCGGATACAGTTTGGGTACAGTCATCAACATTGGGTATAGCAGGGGCACATTCATCAACACCAGGAACAGATGAGGTACAATCATTGACACCAAGAACCGCCGAGGTTTGTAACATGACACCGGGAACACGTTCATTGACACCAGGAACATGTTTAATGACACTGGGAACACCAAAACAGTCAAACACAGGTGGTGGAGGGTTAATAATATCAACAATCATACTTTCTTGGCCTGATTTTTCCATTTCTAGGCTGATTTGAATGCGGACAAGACCATTCCCCCCTAAATCAGGCCTGATTTGATCCATTCTGGCATTGACAGCCCCCAAATCCTTTCCATCCACCCATAATTTGATGATATTTTGCTTTACCTTAGCGTTAGCGACGGTCTCGCCATCCGACCGCTGCCATCTTGGATTTGGACAAGACGACAACTGCACAGTGGGAAAATGTTCATCTTTTCCTAAATCTAACAAATTAACAGAACTGTTCGATTCAAACACACTTAATCCTAAACAAGATGAAGGGATTTGACAGTCATTTGCAATAATATCGCTGTTAGATTTAAAGTCTTCATCTGACACATCCAGGCACCGTTCTTGTTCGCATATGCAAATTAGGTCAGAGGCACCAATTGGGGGGTACGCCGTAATTGTGCCGCCACACTCACTGCCTGCATACGACCGAGGGGCACTGATGGGGGATTCCAGTCATGCGGATGATTTTTCCGCTGCCGCCCGTTTGATGTTGGTGCAGGCCTTCATCTTAGGGGAAGCATCCAAACAATGATAGCCCACATGTTTCCGCTGGCAATCATCTCCTGATTTGCATTTGACGTTATTGTACCTCTAACAGGGCATGGTGGGGTCAGGTTCAAATCTGGATTTATTCCTCTTCTTTTTGGAACCCCCACCTAGGGCCCCTCCCTGGGTGGAGGAGGAGGTAGTAATAGGCTTGTGTACCAGGTGTAAGTTAATCATCTCTTCATCCCCGTATACAAATGCCTGGGCGTCATAGTGGTTGGCCCTCCTCTCTCTGACTCCATAATCATAACAACGCAGCTGATCTAAATTGTACAGATCCATGGCCTCCCCTTCTTCTTCTTCTTCTTCTTCTTCTTCTTCTTCTTCTTCTTCTTCTTCTTCTTCTTCTTCTTCTTCTTCTTCTGTTGCTGTTGGGACTCCAGACAGCCCTGGAGAGCCTGAGAGTCAGACTCCTCCTCCTGCTCTGAACCTGAGTCAGTATCACCCTGACCAGGCAGTCATTTCTCAGACACTAAGTTTTGGGCACCCTGAAATCGTACTGACCTGGCCAGGATTGGAAGGGAATTCTTCATTGTACAGGGTCAATCACTACGATTACAGCAGATACAGGAGGAAAAGGCATGCACCTGAATAGGCAATCGTAGGTAATACATGATCACCAAGGGTCAATCACTACGATTGGACTGGATTGTAGGGGTGGTTGAAATCGGAGGGGTAGGGGTAGGATCGTAGTGTTTGAGAAATGGCTAGCTGGTGGATCAAAGTTTTAAACTATGAGATCAAAGTTTTAAACTGTGAGATCAGAGTTTCAAACTGTGAGATCGAAGTTTTAAACTGTGAGATCGAAGTTTTAAACTGTGAGATCAAAGTTTTAAACTGTGAGATCGAAGTTTTAAACTGTGAGATCGAAGTTACAAAACTGCAGTATCAACTCCTGAAACTGATATTAGAGATAATAACTCCGAGCTCGGTGGTAAACATTTCGCTTGCCACAGGTGCCTGTAGGAGTGCCTGCTGGCTCATAGACAGGTTAGCTGGGTCAAGGCTACACTTCTTGCCGGTGGGAGGCACATGCTTGTACCCACATGTCCTACAGTTCCTGGGGGTGCCTTTTGGTGGCATGGTACTCCAATTTCCAGGCAAATTCCCAGGGAAACCCCAGAAAAAAATTAGGCACCAACCAAACAATATTCTTGAGTGTGGTGTGCCTACCTGGGACAGGAAGTCATTTCTAAGACGCTAAGTTTTGGGCACCCTCAAATCGTAATGACATGACCTGGATCGGAAGGCAATTCTTGGTTACACTGGGTCAATCACTACGAGTGGTGCACATATAGAGGGAAAGAGTATGCATCTGAATAGCCAATCGTAGCTAATATAGGGTCACCCACTACCCCTTACTACGATCTGACTGGATCGTAGGGGGTGTTCAATACGTAGTGGGGACACTCAGATCGTAGTGTTTGAGAAATACCTAGCTGGTGACCTAGATGAGACTATGCAGGCCTGCCCCCTATGTGAGTCCTAGGGTAGCACACACACATAATTATATAGTAGCAGAAACGCTACACATATATACCATTATAATAACTTGTACCGAGATAATTATAACACCCTTATCAAATCAAACATTTAGAATCTGTCTTCTATCATAGTGGAAAACAATACAGAGGCCCTAGTAAATGTGTCATAAGATGCAGCCTACGACAAATTTGTCATCAATAATTTGATTAGAAGTTGATGTGCCTATTACACCTGCTAGGTATTTCTCAAACCCTACGAATTGAGACTGCCCACTACGAATTGTACACCCCCTACAATCCGGTCCGATCGTAGTGAGGGGGAGTGGGTGACCCTACAATACCTATGATTGGCTATACAGTAGAATACCTTTTCCTTCTATATCTGCACCAATCGTAGTGATTGACCATGTATATAAAAGAATAGCCCTATGTGAGAGGCAAGGTTGGTACGATCCAGCAGGGACCTAATCGTTGGGTTTGAGAAATGACTTCCTGTAAGTGTAACAGGCTAGGTTCGTCTGCTAGCCATTTCTCAAACACTACAATCCTACGCCTCTCCCTCCGAGTTCAACCACCCCTACGATCCAGTCCAATTGTAGTGATTGACCCTTGGTGATCATGTATTACCTACGATTGCCTATACAGGTGCATGCTTTTCCCCTCTGTATCTGTTGTAATCGTAGTGATTGACCCTGTAGAATGAAGAATTCCCTTCCGATCCTGGCCACGTCAGTATGATTTCAGGGTGTTTAAAACTTAGTGTCTGAGAAATGACTTCCTGGTAAAACAGCTGGAGCCTCCATAGTCTGATTCTCTCCTACCCCACCATGAACCACACAGATAACCTCACCTTATACAGTGGCAGATTTAGAAGGGGGGGGGCGCGGGGGCATGTCCAATGCAAACGTATACTCTCTTATCCATCTTGTTTAAATCTAAGCTGCTCAAGACTATAAGGGGGAATGTAGCTATTCCTAATCTTTAAAACTACTGTAAATACTTGTATATAATCCGCCTGTACTCAGGTCGTGTGTGTGCTTTATTGACGAGCATTTTATAAGCTAGAACAATACCAAACTGCCCAAAATCACCACCAGTTACTTCTTCTAGTATTTCCTATCCTTGAAATCAGGGTGTGCCTTATGCATGATCGGTGCATTATGTGCGAGGATACAATTCTTCATTTCACCGTACAGGCGTTGTTGAAGACACACTTCTAGATATATATCTAGGCAGAGAGTAAGAAAAGCTATATTCCCTCTCGTCCTCCTCAGGCAAGGCAAGGTAGCCTAACCAGGGACGAATGAGCAGCTAGGATATATCAACTTTGGATTTGTCCCTAAGCTGCTGTTTTCAATAAATTGAAAATTCACTTCTATAAACATGAATTTGGGGGTATCCTATCTAGCCTACAAACCCGGATACAAATCTAGTATATATAGCACCCAGTGTATAGAAGTAGCTTATAGTCTAGCCACCCCCCCCCCCACCACCAGAGTCCTATCCTCCACATCCTCACCCCCGTCCTCACCACTCTGTCCCAACCCAACCCTGGAGGTGAGGCATTTAATCTAAATTGTTATAGGCTTAGTGTGAGGACAGGTTCATGGAGGGTCGCATGTCGGTCCCTCAAGGCTCCTATACCGATAACATAAAATGTCTGCCCGCCCGCCGATCATCCTCTGACCGTCCGGCGGCGGAAGACGGCTGGTACACATGGTAACGGGCCGGGGGTGACGGGTATAAAGCCAGAGCGATAATACGTCGATCCGTCATAGGACCCGGCAGAGAGATAGCATTGCGCGCCAGCCGCCCGTATCGCCGCCTGATTATATCGCGGTGGTCGTCGACACTCGTCCATGTAATTTGCGAGGAAAATGACACTGTAAATGGATAGCGTCACGACCGGACCCTACTCAATAGGGCGCGGGGATGGGTGGGACAGTGGGCAAGGTATTCAATAAGCAGGCAGGCAGCGCCCGTTTGAACATGATCCAGGTGGGAGGAAACAGGTAACTGGTATAAAAAGTAGGAGAGAAGGAAAGAACAAGAATGCAGAGGTTGGCATTGGGAACAGCAGACAATGGTATAGCCTAGCCCAAGTCATTTTTGGTCAGGAGGCAATCACACAGGCGAGCAACATAAATGTGACAGCCCACACTGGTACCAAAGAGATAGGCCGCTAGAAACTAAAAGCAGCTGGGGAGGCAGTGGTCAAGGCACAAACATTTGCAGCAAAGCATGTGTGGGAGAAGGCAAGGGGGCCATTGTAAAGACGTCAGAAGGAATGTCAGTAAATTGCAATTGGAAAGGTGCTCAATGGCAACTGAAGGAGAAGCAGTCAATAGGCCTAAAAAGTGATAGGACAATTGGATTAGTAGTCAATGGTAGCAGAAGACAATTGGAGAAGCAGTCAATGGCTGCAGAAGGCAATTGGAGAAGCAGTCAATGGCTGCAGAAGGCAATTGGTGAAGCAGTCAATGGCTGCAGAAGGCAATGGGAGAAGCAGTCAATGGCTGCAGAAAGCAATTGAACAAGTGGTCAATCGCAGCATAATGCAATAAGAGAGGCAGCCAGTGGCTGCAGTCAATTGGAGAAGCAGTCAATGGCTGCAGACGACAACAGGAGACACAGACAATGGCTGCAGAAGGCAACAGGAGACACAGTTAGTAGTAGCATAATGCAATTGGAGAAGCAGTCAATGGCCTCAGAAGGCAATTGGGGAAGCAGTTAATGGCTGGATAAGGCAATTGGACAAGTGGTCAATGGCAGTAGAATGTAATTAGAGAGGCTGGATAGGCAATTGAAGAAATAGGCAGTGGCTACAGGAGAAAAATTGGTAAAGGAGTCCATGGCAACAGAAGCGAATTGGAGAAGCAGTCAATGTTAGCAAGAGGAATTGCAGAAGCAGCCAATGGCAGGAGAAACAGTCAAAGGTAGCCGGTCGTGTAAGGAGAAAATTATAACACAAAGGTAATACATGTGTTTCAGCAAAAAGGCAACAAGGGTGCAATTAACTGACAGTTCAGGCCAATATCAGCAGAAGGCACCAACAGAAGTAGGCAATGTAATGGTTGTACAAGGCAATGGCAGTCAACACAAGAAAATGGGGCAAAGTGAACACTTAAGGCGATATGGAAATGAGTAGGCAATTGGACAGGAGGCAAAAGAAAAGATATCTAAGATGTACCTAATGTAATTAGAGCTAAATAGATGGTAGGAAAGCTATTGGACATAACGTTGAAAGGATGTCATGTAGCAATTTGTAAGGGAGACAGATAGATTATTACTTGAAAGTATAGAAAAATGAACATGAATTTCACAATGCATGACAAGAAGACAACTGCAGCGTGGAGGAAGATGACCCCTTCTGACCCTCGGAAAACGGTAAAGTAGTGGGGGAATTGTGGAAAAATGAAATTAGAGAATAGGAGAGAAGAAGTCAAACTGAATAATGTCAATTCCGAGGAGATATTACCGTATGATATATGGCGTACTTCTAAATGATGTAGCATGTGGAGAGACATTTCGATGGTAGTTACTTTGATCTGGACAGCTTGTAGAGAGGTAAAGCACACGACATTACCATCTAGATAACTTATCTTAAATGAGATCTTGACAGGAACATGTATACACTTTTTATTTTCATACCCTTTCCCCCCATTTGTTATGAATGATCTTTGCCTGTTTTGGCTAGACAGCTACCGTTGTTCATAAAAGGACCATATCACGAACGTTAAAACAAGAGGAATGGTGGTCGATAGTGGATGAAGAAGCTAGGAGGTGGTTGGGGTGGGAGGGATAGAGTGGTCGGGTAGGAGATGGGTTTGGGACGGCCTTGTCAGTGGACAGCATCTCCCTCCCGTCATAAACAAGCGGTCATTCATGGCGGTATCAGCCTGTGGTGACGGTATCTGCTCTGTACACTCAGCAGCTCACAGTCACTCGTATCAGCTCACAGCCCCTCATACAGCCTCTTTATTGATGCCAGTGTCCTCCTCTCTACCTAACATGTCTAATGCAGGAAAGGGGCCGTCCATAAATTACGCAACACCCTTTTTCGCCATTTTCAAAACCCCCACCACCCGTCACACTTAGTCACACATCAGCCCCCTAAACAATTATGTCACATTTGGCTGGACCGACCCCCCCCCCCTTCAGCCATACTATTGACTCAGCTTAGGTTCCAATAGTTCGCTTCTAGATAAAAAAAAATTGCTTTTTTCATATGATGTCTTTAATATGGGTCTTACAATTAAATTTTGAAAATGTGAAGTCACACAATCCTTGACACACCCCACCCCCTGTCATACTTTGTCACAATCGGAAAATACCCTCCCCCCACCCCTTCCAGTGTGACTTTATTTATGGACGGCCCAAAGGTGTGTGTGTGTGTGTGTGTGTGTGTGTGTGTGTGTGTGTGTGTGTGTGTGTGTTGAGAGGGGTTAGGTCAATGTCTTGCTGTTATGGAAGGGATAGTAAAAGAAGGACGAAAATTGCAAGGTTTGCAATTTACATTCATGCCAAATGCGAATAGGATTTCTACTTCAATTCCAAGGTATCATTCTTCAGATCAAAATTTATGTTGTTTGCCCTCTTCGATTCAAGTATACTTGATCTACCGATGCCTTCCACCAAATATGATCTGTGAATTGTAGCATTGGAAATTGATATCCATTTGCAAATCTAAAAATTTGATATGGGCTTTAACATTCTGACCCAAGTATTACTGTAGGATGATGTAGTAGGACAGTCAACTGCTCATTTCTTATTTCTTTGCCCCATACTGAATCGTCCGTGTGTGGATTTATCCGTCTACACAGACTATTTGCAGAGAGATGTTTTTTTTTCATATCTGTATATCTAGTCATCGCCTAATGACTTGACACTAATTACAATTTATACCTAACATTATTCTGTGTCACTGAGCCACTTGTTTTTATAAAAAGAAACCCTGTAATTCAATACTTAGGCCGTTCCCACATAGAAGAATTAATTACTCACCTCACAATCAGACACATGCCTTCAGGGTAATAAAGAGGAAAATGACAAGATAAACAACATGTAATTACGAATGTAGGCGGAAAGAGTGATAATTTTATCAAATGAGAACCATCGTACGGCATGTATACCCCTGGCTCAAATAAAAGGGAGACTCCCTTCAAAAGAGGAAACTGTTAGTATGAATTAAACCTGTCCTACATCTTATCAATGAGCATTAATCATTTCGTGTGTTGTGAGAAACCCCTTTATCTTATGTAGGGTACTAGGAAATTGCCACCTTAAATCACATTACAATTCTGGATTTGGACATAACTAATGTCGATGCTAGTTGAGTTTTTAAATATAAGGCTTACCGTCTCCAAAATATTTTGAATGTCCACCTTTAGGCTACATATGAATTACACATTAAGTACCATTAAATAAGAGGTATACTTAGCCTCTGTCCTTCATTAAGTAGAGGAGAGGGATCCAGTAGGACTTTCCTTATCAAAATTCAGCGCTATGTCTAGGCGCTTCCATTTTAACATTTCAAGTTTTTTCTTTTGTTCTTTGTCACTCTCGTCATTGAAAGTAAGTTATAAAACATCCAACAAATGCGAATGCCATTGGCTGGACAGACCATTGTTGTCTAGATATTTTGAGGTATAGAATGAGGAATAAATACCCAGCTGTCCTGGAAGTCATTTCTTAGACGCTAAGTTTCAGCCCCTCTCAAATCGTACCAACCTGGCCTGGATCGGAAGGGATTTCTAGGTTACACTGGGTCAATCAATATGAGTGGTGCAGATATAGAGGGGAAAAGCATGTACCTGAATAGGCAATCGTAGGTAATACATAATCACCCAGGGTCAATCACTACGATTGGACTGGATCTTAGGGGTGGTTGAAATCGGAGGGAGGATCGTAGTATTTGAGAAATGGCTAGCTGGAAGTCATTTCTCAAATGCTAAGTTTAGGGCATCCCAAATCGCACCAACCTGATCTGGATCGGAAGGGCATTCTAGGGTTGACAGGATCAATCGCTACGATTGGTGCAGATATAGAGGGGTAAGGCATGTACCTGTATAGGCGATCATAGGTAATTCAGGATCACCCAGGGTCAATCACTACGAGTGGACTGGATTGTAAGGGGTGTCCAATTCGTAGTGGGTAGGCTCAGATCGTAGTGTTTGAGAAATGGCTAGCAGGAAGTCATTTCTCAGATGCTAAGTTTCAGCCACTCCCAAATCGTACCAACCTGGCCTGGAGGTTAATTCAAAAGGTCCTGGGATCGCTACCTCAGCGACCTTAGGAATTATTCTGCCTTATCCAAGTAAGCAAACTTAAGATTAGACTGTCTTGCCGTTTCACAGTCAGCACTAAGATCGCAGTGATCTTAGCCTCAGCCCTCCTACACCATTCCAAGTAGAACACACTGTGAACAGGGGAAAGAGGTCCATAGTGAAGGAATATCATTGGAAACACTCCTTATCACAAGAGTGATTACACAAGTGCCCCCCCTCTTATATGAGCTACTTACAAAGTATAGTGTGCAGTTAACCTCGTACAGTATTCAAGTGCACTTCATGCCTGAGTAGTCTGAAGAGCCCTCAAGGACTCTCAGCAAATGTCCTCCCTCCCCTCTATATGTATACAGCAGGGACATTCACTATTGGGAGCAGGAGTGTTCCCAGTGACTGCTCTTGTACTCAGGTGAAACCACTATGCAATTATTTCACTAAGACTGCAGTGATCTTATGGCTGGAAAAGGAATAGTGAAGTGATCTCAGGATTTGCTGTACTTGACTGGCCTGCAACCACTGCATTAGATAGGGTAGACTGGCAAGGTCTTATGATATGTGCCTACGCTAAGATCGCAGGGGTAGAAATCCCAGGACCTTTCAAATTAACCCATTGAGGGCTAGCATCAACTATAGTCGACACCATGGTAGGCCTAGCATTGACTATAGTCGACACCATGGTGGGCCTAGCATCGACTATAGTCGACGCCCATTATATAGGATTTGTATAGGAATTGAAAATAGGCTCGTCCTCTAGGAACTATACTTTTTTCAGGGGCCGTCCCCATGGTCAGGACAACGATTTTTACTCTGCCCTCAAAGGGTTAATCTCCTGGATCAGAAGGCAATACTAAGTTACACTGGGTCAATCACTACGACTGGTGCAGATATACAGGGAAAAAGCATGCACCTGAATAGGCAATCGTAGGTAATACATAATCACCCAGCTAGCCATTTCTCAAATGCTACGATCCTCACCCTCTCCCTCCAAATTCAACCACCCCTACGATCCAGTCCAATTGTAGTGATTGACCCTGGATCGTTATGTTTTACCTACTATTGCCTATTCAAATGCATGCCCTTTACCTCTATATCTGCACCAGTCATAGTGATTGAACCTGTACAATCAAGAATTCCCTTCCGATCCAGGCCAGGTCAGTACGATTTGGGGGTGCTCAAAACTTAGCTTCAGCTAGCCATTTCTCAAACACTACGATCCTACCCCTCTCCCTCCGATTCCAACCACCCCTATGATCCAGTCCAGTCTGTAGTGATTGACCCTTGGAGATCATGTATTACCTACGATTGCCTATACAGGTGCATGTCTTTTCCCTCTGTATCTGCTGTAATTGTAGTGATTGACCCTGTACAATGAAGAATTCCCTTCCAATCCTGGCCAGGTCAGTACGATTTCAGGGTGCCCAAAACTTAGTGTCTGAGGAAGTCATTTCTCAGACGCTAAGTTTTGGGCACTCTCAAATCGTACCAAGCTGACCTGGATCGGAAGGGTATTCTTGGGCACACAGGGTCAATCACTAAGAGTGGGGCAGATATAGAGGGGAAAGCAATGCACCTGAATAGGCAATCGTAGGTAATACATGATCACCAAGGGTCAATCACTACGATTGCACTGGATCATAGGGGTGGTTGAAATCGGAGGGAGAGGGGTAGGATCGTAACGTTTGAGAAATGGCTAGCAGAAATGACTTCCTGAGAAATGGCTTCCAGGATCAATCACTATGATTGGACTGGATCGTAGGGGTGGTTGAAATCAGAGGGAGAGGGGTAGGATCGTAGCATTTGAGAAATGGCTAGCAGGGCAATAACAGTAATAATCAATGAAATATCATGCAACCCCTGTCAGTGGTCACTGGGGAATAAATCTTACAATACTGGTAGTATGAATGGAAGCATGTTATCAAGGGTCAGGGATTTATTCAAGGAAAATTCAAAGATATTGAATGCTCATGCAATGTAGTAAAAGGAGGGTGACGGGGAAAATTGAGATACAATACCCGGTATTAATTGCTTTTTCTGACTTAATAACAGACGGAATATTCACTCGTTATTCTTTTGGCAGAGGTGATATTCTATTGTTCCCTGCTATATACCATGTTTGGACAAAGCCTTATTTGGTTAGCTATAGGTATCTTCCATTGTGTCCCGAACATGCACTGGGTCCCAATGGCCCCTATGGCTTTACATATATTTACCAGTTATAAAGTGGACATTCTATGGGCTATGGACACTAGGGTTCTTCGTGTACCCCCTTGGGTGTGTAATTTGCAAACCACTGGTGAGTACTGTCTGCATATTTACAGACCTTTTATTAGTCAGTAGAATACCACACATCGTGGCTTCAAATACTTCATATTCTGGCATCCAGAGGGGAACGATCTACTGATAAAAACAGGGTAATAGGCCCCTATGAAACAATACACAGTGGGCACACTGACGAGGATTCAGCATCGAATCAACGTTTGCAATGTTTTTTTTTATATATATAAACAGTTGATTCAGGGTTGAAATATGATTGAATTTGAAAGTGGACACAACACGATCTAATCAACTGTGATTCTACATGCATAACCATCAGTGCTGATTCAACATTTGGATTTCCATGCTGATTTAATGTATTTTCAATATTGATCGTTGTGAGGTGATTCTGAGTTGAAATGGTGGTGGTTAACAAAATTGAAATGAATCATTGAAAAAGTGTTGAAGACAGGTTGATCAACACATACACGTATTACCCATTTGTAAACGTTGATTCAATGTTCTGTGTCCAATCGGAGGACCATTGTATTGTTGGCCCTACATATTACTTTTATATATTCATTGTCTCTTTGGTTAACATGATAAACAATCTCTTGTCTTTGGGAGATTAACTTATAATTATATAGTGTTATCTCGTAGAGCTGCAAGGATTTTAGACCCTTTATCTGGAGGCCAATTCTTAACAGCCTACGACTGCAACCTTCAAGTCGTACCAAAATCCTCATAGGAATAGCATTGGCATTATGTAGTCGTAGGGCTGTGAGTGATCGTAGTACCTTAAGAAATGGCCTCCTGTAATCACCACACATGCAAACACTTTTTTTTTGTATTTGCACGATCACTGTTTAATCAATGTATTTCACTTACCACATATCTGAAGTCTCTTTCATATTCTTGACAGTTGAATCTCAGAAATATACCGCTCTGGGAAGTAACCACCCATTGGTCTATAAATCCCCTGCGAGAAACAATACTGTTTTGTTGGTAATTGTATCTAAATATTTATTGAACCTACTATTTTTAAAGGTGTCATAGTTTTGCAACAGGTCCCAGTAGAGAACCTACTGCTCCGCTCTATCTCAGCAGCCCGGCCAGTGATGATTTTTCAAGCCTTTGTAGACTTATCGCCATGTCCAGCACTTGTGGGCGTCAACTGTATCTGACTTGTGAATCGCTTTCAGCCAGGCTGTTTTTATAAGCAGCCCCATCCCGCCCCACAGGTCCCCCTGCCTGCATCATGATATACCCTGTTACAACCACTACCCCACCCTCTCAGATTACCCCTGTCTCTATGATGCTGCTACTCCATCCCCCAACCACCCTGTCCTCCACCCTCCCCATAACTCATTTCCTGACATGTATCGAACCTCCTCCACTGGTGGCTTTGACCTGGGTGGCCCCACAGTTAAAGTTCCAACGTTGGCTCACCATCCCCTGCCACTATCTCAGCCCAGACGCCAGCGCAGCCCTCGATTGCCCTTTTGCAATAAATGTTCCTTAAAGGTAGGCTAAGCATTACTTTGACTGTTTAGTTAGTGTCAGAACAATTTCACCGACTACTTCTCTCAGTTTATTAACTCCCGGATCTGATTCTAAACATGGACGTAGTGCGGGGTAGGGTAGTCAGATATGGAAGCTGAAGTGAATTAGTGGAGGGGGGGGATGGGAAGTGGGGTGGATGGAGACAGGGAGTGAGGGGTATGGGAAGTAGTACGGGGGGGGGGTAGGAGGTGGGGTGGGCACATACAGTGGGTTTGGGGGTACAGGAGGAGATGGGGTAGCATAGACAGTAGCTGGTTGTCTCGCTGACAGCAGCCTATAGTATCAGTTTACCCCCCTTGTGACGCTCTGATAACCACGTCACCAGGTCCCTCCAGGGTGCTGTCTGCCATATCAGCAGTAGGCATTGTTCATACCGACCACCCATTCAGTACCACTCTGTGATTAAACACCTTCCTGCCTGATACCACACCCTCTTATCACTCCTCCTGACCTCCAGTCCCAGTGTAAGCAAACAGCAAATCAAGGGCAAACTTGGAAATGACCTCCTACCTTAGAGCAGGAGTTTTAGAGAAAAAGGAGACGTTGGTAGAATATCAGCGCCAAGATTATTCATTTATATTACATAGATAATACCCTAACTGGATGATTTTATGATTTGTTGAACTTAATGGTTCTTTAAGGGACAGTGCCCCTATTGATACACATGTATATGCAAACCATGCTAACCATGCGGCAATAATATCGTGCTGTTGAGACACCATGCCTTTAAGTCACTCCTGTATGTACAAACTCACCCTCTCAACTCCAGTGTTTGGCTCACACCAGGACTTCATGTCATGCCACATCAATCTTTGCCACTAATGATGTGTTAGGCAGTGAGGTAAAAAGGTCGCTAGGTGTCTGGAGGAAAGTGTAGGTCGGGCCTTAAGAGGCACATACACCGTTTGACACTCCCTTGGTGTTTAACTATGCAAATGCCACAGGGTGCTTTAATTACAGAATCATTCTCCTGAAAGTGTGGTCACGATGTATGGGTGCTACTCTGGTTCTACTGTCCAGGGCTGAATTTGTGCATTATTTCAAACCTTGACGGGTTGATCTAACCCATGGATACGGTCTGGATGATGGACGAATGCAAGTCTGGTGAATTACTATATCATGTGGACCAACACTATATGGGGGCCTTAGAGGTTCAATGTATTCTAAAAGGCGTGTGGTGAGTGTAGAGGTGGGTGGGGGCTAGTCTGATTACTGGCTCCTACCACCCTCTACTGACTTCTCCAGGCGAGAGTTAATGGATGGGGTCTGAACAACGAAATGGAGGAGGAGCCTCTAAAATGCCCTAAAAGTGTGACTCTAATACAACATACACGGAGTTACAAATAGATTTTTGTCAAGTATCTAAAGTTCTATGTTGGGAGGCATTACAATCAAATACCCGCCAGGTGGACAGGAAAGAAGTCTTTCTTACTTTTCATTACAAGTTAGTTTAGTCTATCCCTTCACCATCGTATCATATGTGCCAGCTAGATAGTAATATGGCGACTTGATCTGTGTATAGATTCTACAAAGAAAAAAAAAACTAAGCAGGCGGTTTTGATATCCACGAAAAACCGCCAAATACGAAGATATCAATTTGAGTCCTCTTTTGTTGACATGTCTGTTTAAGCCATAGAAATTTATATTAACTATGTAATCCTAGTCCAAATAGATATTACACATGCAACACATAATATTGCCATAGGTGGTATGCAGGCTATGGGTGTATTCGCTTCCCAGCAAATTGTCGTGAGTCCTCGTCACCCTGTGTGAAGTGGCTCACACATGTCGCTAGATGGAACACAACGTCGTTATAGCACAAGATCACCAGGAATAGCAATAGCTATGCCATGTGAGTCTAACACACAGTGGCAAAAGATGACGGAATGAGTTATCACTCAAAAAGGAGTCACCATTGATGACCAATCATGGCGACAGATGACGACAATTTGCTGGGTTAGTATACGTATATCATGATGAGGTATAAGACTCTAGGCCCATTTCATGAAGAAACTTAGAATACATACATGGATACGTGAAGTAAACATGTGCGTGATGGTGCATATAGCCTTGCAATGCATGGCAAAAAACCTATCCCCGAGGCAAAATGAAGATGGCCTTGCAGGGAAAGTATTCTCACAAAGAAAAACCCCATATAAATCCCATAAGGATAGAAACAGAATCCACGGGAAACATGCATTGAATAATCTGAGATGATGTGTTTATGTGAAACACAAACATAATGGAAGTCAAAAGTTTTACAGGCTACTTGGAAGTAAATCCATGCTGCCCTCTCATGAGTCATGGTATTCAAACATGCATTGAAGAGTGTTCTGTCTGATGATTGGCTTAGAATTCAAATGCAAATATTGTTGGAATTATCAAATGAAATTCACAACTGTTCCCAAGTAAGTAATAAATGGAATAGTATATTTGTTTTTATATTCTGTTAGGGTTTGGTGATATCATGAGCCATGCAAAGGTTGATCTGGTCAATGGAGATTTCAGACCCAAAACAGGGCAGAACGGTAGTAGTATATAGGGGTAAACTCAGCGCATAGCTACAGCTACTGAAATCCATTTGACCTACTTACGAACCGGAAGTGATGTAGTTTTGAGACCAGAAGTGACCATATATGGTCATCTGACCTACTTTCTCAAGCTCTGATTGGCTGAGAGCTATGACATCATCACGTGATGATCATGTGATCAAAACAAAAAACGTAAACAAAAACAGACCGACCACGTGATCAAATCACCACAGAAGAAAATGTAAACAAAAACAAACCGAGTCTTGTGCAAGGCACACACACCGCCAGTTGCTGTAGCAGCCGGCTGCACCTTGTTTATTTCTATAGTTGCCATGCATGCAATGTGCTTGCACCACATGTTTCTACTATGCTGCTAAAATACTTGAGGGGTGCCCCCCACCCCATAGTTTACCCTACCTTACCTTATCCTACCTGATACAGTGATGTGTAAACTTTAGTTTGTGTTTAAGAGTCTTTAGAGGCACCATTTGATCTAGTTTCATGATTTATATGGGTTCCATTGTTTAAGCTGTTCTGACCACTGGCGACTTGTTCATGTAACCCCTGAGGGCTGTCTGTAACCCACTTGTTTTGCTGCCAGTAAATCCAAGTGATGTGTCCTTAGGTGGCCATGTCCTTAGCACCACTGTCTAGCTGCTCACCTAGTGCTGCAGAGTTATATGGTAGGATCCTTTAACAGTTGGTTTAGAACCATGCCTGCTTCCAATAATGCCTGGTTTGTCTGGCTGCTTGATATTTGGCCAGAAGGGATTATGTCCTGACCATTTTCAGTCAGAGTGGGTCCTTGGCTAACTGTTAACCCACTAGTATCTTCAGTGAAGTGGGTGTTACCCAGTTGTCCCAGTGTACACTTGAGGAGCTTTGACTGTCCTTAAGTTATGTCCAGGGCTGTTACATCAGCAGGCAGGAGTGTAGTCAAAACCTGCTCAGAATCCAGGTCTAGCTTTCTCAGTAAATCCATGGACCTTTTAAGACCAACTTCTTTCCCCCAGACAGTGAAATTGAAGGGGGCTTGCTCCCTTCTTGGTTATCATTCCCTTGCTGACTCATGGTGAGGTGAGCTCCTCAAAATTCCTGCTGCTGCTGCTGCTGCTGCCAACACGTGCTGGACACTGAGTGGGTCATGTGAGAGTGCACCCCCTGAACCCGGGTTTTACCTCTTTCCACAGTCCTCCACCCCAGAGAGGGGAGGGACTGCAGTTAAGTTGTGTCACTTATTTAAACTCCATCAACAAGTTGATGTCCCTTACTCCCTGCTTCCTCCTTTACTCACCCTACTCTATTTTACCTATCTACCTACTTTAGCCTAGTTTACCTTTAAATCCTAGTTAGGTCCTTTTCCCCAGTATGTATTACCCCCACTTAAACTGACCACTGAGTTGCCACTGTGAGCATTGATGGTGCAAGGTTGACTCATTGCTCTGCTGATCATGCCTCTTGCTTCACTATCTCTGAGCACTTCTCACAAAAGAGAAAAGGAGGTTTTTATTTCAGACATAAGGGGTGGTGTAGAACAAGGTAAGCTTTTTCAACTGTGGCTGCATTGTCCTGAACATTATCATTCAGACGCATGTATTCCTCCCAATTTACATTTTAGAGATTGTTTCCTTCAAAACAACACTGTACCTTTGATAAAGAAGGGCAAACACTCCTTTTTGTCCATCCTTAAAAAAAACTGATCACAAAAAGTAAAAATTGGCAGCATGTTGAAAACTAGTAGTTTACACCCCACCCTGTTTGCATGCTACACCTGGTAAAATAGGTTTCTAAATTAATCCTAATGTGAGTGAGCAGTGTAAAAGCCTGCTGGTTTAAAAGGAACTAACTTTTGCTAATATATTGAAGGGATTTCCACCAATGTACAATGAAGTAGTTTAAAAAGTAGATGCAAATAAAGTTTAGTAGATACAGTATATGGACGGTCAGAGAGCTTGCTGTGTAGAGTGGAGAGTCAGTAATGAGAAGAGCTCGGTGTGTAGAGTAGAGAGTCAGTGTGAGATGAACTTCCAGGAAACGACACGCTTTGATTAAATGCAGGCTTGGTCACTTGGTAAACAAAACCCATGTGACTGGTCAGTGTGAGCAGAGTGATTATTTTTGTAGTGAGTCACTCTTATCCTATCAACATGTTTCAATTAATCTTTTACATGCTGCACCCTACCATAGCACCTGTACCCTTATCATAAGATTTTTCCACCAGGATTAATTTATAAACCTACTTCACCTATATACTACTAATGGTACCTACTGTATATAGCACTCCCTATGACCTCCAAAGTTAAGGATATCCAATATTCTGAGACATTTTGTATGAGCGATCATGCTACGGTTGAAATGATTATCAATGAACATTGTAGACAGCTGTTTTTGTGTGTTACCTTATATAGAAACATAGAGGAAATGCAATTAGTTCCACATGACCTACAGGGCTACGATCGGCTGGAGTCAAGTCTAATCGCTACCCACTGGTCAGTAACAGAACAATAGAGTTATAAAATGAGCAAACTTTAGACAAATGTCGAGCCTGAATGGAGAAGGTCAGGTTTCACCCAATATTTAAATAGGCCTTAATTATGAGCCATGGATGGACGGTTTTAAGAACAGACCTTTACTGCGTTGGCTGCATTTTATCAATTTCATCTAAAGGATAACAGGATGGGTAGTTGTAAGCGAACACATTTCAAACACCCATACATACTAAGCCGAGAACCCTCAGGTTTGAAAGTTCTATTTGCTCACAAAGAAGATTACTTGAGATCATTCATTGATACCCATGCTTTAACAGAAGACCTTTCCCTGATTGATCCCTTCACGAGAATCATATTTCAATTAATGGTTACCAGTACAGATTTATGTTCAACTAATGTCAACGACAGTAGTAGGAGATGACCCATATTAAGGTTTTGGACACAGTGTTTGAGGACAAATGATTAAAACTTGCCTGGTCAGCAGAGGCTGTATGATGATAATCGTATTTCATATCTAAAGATTATTGGTCTTTCAGGACAACAGGTACCGGTAAATCTTCCAACGTGGGAAACAACATGATTCGTTTTAAGAAGGATAATTACCTCAAAACTAACCATAGGCATGTAATCATTTGTGCTGAAAGAATATTTTCTCTGGATGTGCCAAACATATATTGGTATATCTTTTTTGACTGTAAGCTAACACATCTAGGACATATCTGTTAACATTATGCTTAAATGTAGGTTATTCAGTTGATTTATACAACATAGCATTGCATATAAGCCTACCCAGCTCATAGACATCTTAACAATTATAATAAAAAAATACAGGAAGCATCCCCACATCTACAACTACCCATCAAACCCTTGTTTGTTTTTCCAGCACGATCGCCCATAGATCAACGCTCTACAGGAAGTAGCTGCGCCGCCATCAGTCAAAGTGCGCATGCGTAGAGTGGTGCCTGTTGCCTGCTTGTCTTGTTCTGTGTGTATGTCCTGAAGGTGGCGGCACCAGCCAATGCGACAGGAGGGGCTTGGTGAGCTATCCATCTAACATTATTCCTGTGTAATTACAGCTAGTCCTCAGGCTGAATGGGTCCGCCAGATAAAACTATATATCCCGCTCCGCCTGCTGACGCTATATCTGAGGGGGCAGGGCTCTCTCTGTGGGGGGCGGGGGGGGGCGGTAAATGTATACATGTTTGTATGTGGCTATGTAGGTTAGTCTTCGGTGAGCAAACACGGCGGGCCGGAGATAACAGACTAAGGGGGCACACGGGGGAATGCAACCTCCCGTATGGAGAGTGAAGGTGGTGGTGGTGGCTGGATGTAGTAGGCCTTTAGAGGGGTACTACTAGAGGGCTGAGTTGGCCATACACAACATTTGAGATAAATTAGAGGACAATTAAAATCACTATGGCATTATAACAAATAATTATTTCTATTTGCATGCGTAGGTGTTGATTCATGGAAATACTTGGGGCCTAATTGAATTGCTGTCAAATTAAACTTTCAATAGGTCATCTATCCAGACGCTCTCCACTGGGAATGTATTTAATGTCTAGTATTAAGGTCTTGTAGAAACTTATAAGAGAAGGCTTACATTTTGGGCTTGTGAATGTGATGCTTATGATGAAATTGGCTTATAGGGATTCACATGTAGGCCTAGATAGGTATATTACTGTTTCCACTTTCAGTATGCTACTTACATTCCTAGATCAGTTTCCACCATTCAGCATGTAATCCATGTATCCATGTTTTGATATACTCCTTACACTCTATCCCTGCAACTAATTCCACTTTCCGCATGCTACTTACACTCCATCTCTGCAACTAACTCCACTTTCCACATACTACTTACACTGTATCCCTGGATCTAACTTCACTTTCTATTCACTACTTACACTGTGTCCCTAGATTTAACTCTATTTTCCGAATACTACTTACACTCTATCCCTGGATCTAGCTCCACTTTCCATATACAGGGCCTACTTGCACTGTATCTCTGCAACTAACTCCACTTTCTGCATACTACTTACACTCTGCATCTAACTCCGCTACCACATGCTTCTGTCACTGTATCCCTGGATCTGACTTCACTTTCCATATACTACTTACACTGTATCCCTGGATCTAACTCCACTTTCCTTATGTATATCACCTGCACTGTATCCCTGCAATTAACTTCACTTTCCATATACTTCTTACACTGTATCCCTGGATCTAACTCCACTTTCCTTATGTATATCACCTGCACTGTATCCCTGCAATTAACTTCACTTTCCATATACTTCTTACACTGTATCCCTGGATCTAGCTTCACTGTCCATATACTAGGGCCTACTTGCACTGTATCCCTGCAACTAACTCCACTTTCTGCAAGTTACTAACACTCTATCTATGTATCTAAGTCAGGGGCGTAGGAAGCAAATTTTTATTGGGGGGCCCAGGGGTCTCGTTTGGGGGGGCCTGCTATATTTTATATAGGCTTATATAGGGAACCTCCTCATTATTGGGGCCCCCCTGGCCCCTGTTGAGCCTTAAGGCTACAAACGGGTACCTGTTTGTAGCATAAAGGCACACATGGGGACTTAAGGCTACAAATATGCCTTTAAAGTACAAATGCCTTTAGGCTACAAACACCTTAAGCATATGAATTCCTTTAGACGACAAACAACTGCTTGAGATCAAATAACACCTTAAGCAGAATGCCTTTGGACTACAAACAACCTCGAATCAGTTATTACCTTAAAAATGAATGAGAAACTTCTTTGATTTAACCCTTTAGTCCTCAAATAATTCCAGAAAGTAGTGCTTTCCCTCAGATTTCAATTATTGTGGCCTTAAATAGGCCTTTTTTCACCCCCTTCGTGTCACTTTAAATCTTGGTAGAACATTTTTATTGCTCAGATGATGATAAGATTTTTTACGCTTATGTTCGGCTGAACAGTATCAAATAAGAACAGCAATCTTTGAAATCGTAGAATATTAAAATCTAGATTTTTTTTTAGCTTTTTCCTACTTTCTTTTGTAACTTTTGTTAATGGACCTCAAATAGTCTTAACACGTAGAAAAAAATGATGTTACTCAGAATAAGCAAGGATATAGCTAGAAACCACTTTATATCATGATTGTACAATGCACCAAATCTGAAATTTCATTCAATTTTGGGCCATTTCTTTTTTTTTTACTTCAAAGGGTCCAAAATCCTAAAATTATTCACAGGATCATATGCTAAAGATAAATCAACCCTGACATTTAGAGGTAGAAAAGATGAATACAATATTTAAAAAATGCCTTTAGGCTACAAACGGGTACCTATTGACAGTGGTGAGACATAACCATGTACAGGGGATAATGACTAAGGATATTTGTAGCATAAAAACATTTGAAGCCTAATGGTATTCCTAGCCTAAAGGTGTTTGTAGCCTAAAGGCATTTGTAGCTAAAAGGTGTTTTTAGCCTAAAGGCATTTGTGCTTCAAAGGCATGTTTGTAGCCTAAAGGGCTCATGTGTGTATGTTTGTAGCCTAAAGGCACAACAGCCCCCCTTTTCCTACGCCCCTGTAAGTTCACTTTCCATATTCTACTTACACTGTATCCCTGAATCTAACTCCACTTTCCGCATACTACTTACACTCTATCTCTGCATCTAACTCCGCTTTCCACATGCTTCTGTCACTGCATCCCTGGATCTGACTGCACTTTCCATTCTACTTACACTGTATCCCTGGATCTAACTCGACTTTCCATATGTATACCACTTGCACTGTATCCCTGCAATTAACTTCACTTTCAATATACTTCTTACACTATATCCCAGGATCTAACTACACTTTTCACATGCTATTAACACTGTATCCCTGCATCTAACGACACTTTCCATACTACTTACATTGTATCCCAGGATGGTGTTGCTCCTATGGTAAATAGAGCTGTCAGTATCTACCCTCTTTTCAAAACAAGTCATGTCCTGTTTCACCATTCAACTTGCACTCACCACATTAGTCTGAAAAGTCACCTGCATTGTTTAAAATAGAGAGAGCTGCGCTATCAGGTACCTACTCATGCCACACACCCTATACTATACTATACTGACTGCCTTCTCCTAACTAGGTACCTACTAAAATCACCCTTTTCTAGCACCGACTAGCATGACCACTTGTGAGCAATACAAGTGACAAGTTATCACTACATGAAAAGCCAGTTCTGCAGAAAAGGCACTTCTTAGCCAGTACTACCTTTTCCCATAGGAGCAACACCCTCCTGGATCTAACTCCACTGTCTGTGCACTACTTGCACTGTACCCCTGAATCTAACTCCAGTTTCTACATACTACTTACCCTGTACCCCTGCATCTAACTCCAGTTTCCGCATACTACTGGCCTGCATCTTACTCAGTTTCTGCATACTACTTGTAGTTCGTCCCTGCATTTAATTCCACTCAACACTCCCTGTTACTTATAGCTCTATCCAATTCCACTTATGGTATGATACTGTTGATGTATGCCTGTGCATCTACTAACGGTTTGGCGCACTCTGTAGGCGGGGAATATTGAGACTACTTTGGTGCACCTACTATAGAGGATAAAGACAATTAAAACTCACCTTTATTCACTTAACCACAGGTCCCAACTCCTGTCTGAAAGGCATGCATTTAACTATTTGAAACTCAAGACGATCGACAATTACTTTTACAAATGCACCCTTTACCTAAAATACGCCGCACATTAGAGGTTAGCTATTTAGCATTAGCTGATAAGATTGAATGCGTTCTGTGTGCACTGGCGGCACAGCATAGAGACTCAGGGGTCTACAGGATTTCACTTGACTTGTTTATGAAATATAAAAAAGAAAAATGCAGAGACATGCATACTGTGTATTCGCTATGGCCCACAACATCACACCAATGGCGCTTAGGCATCACCAACAAGTTCAAAGGGTGCAAGATAAAGCCACGTTAGAGCTATCTCATTGCTCTAAGCGCTGGCCTACACCCCAGTGCACAGCAGCGCCACCAGTGGCGTGTGGCGGCATGACGGCGGCGGGTTGGTGCCTCACGGCGCACGGAGGAGGTCTGGAGGTGTAGTAGAGGACAGCCACCTAGTCACAACATCCCTGATACGCCGCGCCTTCTGCTGCACCTTTGTTACCTCCAGGAGTTGTACAATTCAAGCATACTTAATGCCTCTTATTACCACACGGAGTAACCATACTTTGCTCCAGTGAACTCCATGTCGTGCTGAATACAGTCCTGACGGCAGGGAAGCAGGGGGAACCAACCTTGTAAACTTGTAAAGTCTAAAAGACCCCTTCTCCTGTAGAACCGTGGATGTACCATGGTGGGGGATTGGTGATGGCTGTTTCTGTTAGCGCAGGATCTACTACAGCGATACTAAACCTGTGACGGCTCCTTATCCACAAGGAAGAGGCTACTTGTCACCTTGAAGTGGTGGGTGTAGGACGAGGTGTGCTCCTCCAGGGTTGGGTGGCGGCAGAGAAGTAGGGACTGGAGTACCAACAAGTGGACGTTAAGCGTACTGGGGGCTGTCTGAAGGAGCACTAAGGGATACCTGTACCGGACACAGGAGGAGGACATTGGCGGGAAGAGGAGAGGGTAGGGAGATAAGCTTAGACCCTGGCGGATCAGGGGATTGAATAAGGATAGGCACAACCATTGGGGATTACCCCAGGAGGTTTGCAGTGGTGCGAAGTCCATGTAAGGGTACTGGAGTGGAAGTGTTGTGGAGGAGGGGATTTAGTGGAGCTGGGAGTGGCGGGGGTGATATTAGGAAGTCAGGATTTAGCCGACACAGCCCCCGCACTCCCGGGCTCCTGGAGGTGTCATCTTATGCTCCAGTGGGTATCACCTCCATAGACCCTTACCACCCCCTTATATCCATCCACCTACCCACTATCAACATTACATTTCTACCCACTCAATTGTTGTAACTGCCGATAGCGCGCCGCCCTACTCGTCCATCCCATAGCGACAGAGGTGCCCTCCTGCTGGAGCCATCTGTCTACGCCTGCTATCACCCACCAGTCACCCTCCAAGGACCTGGTCCCTACTGGAGCCAGGCTCACCCAGCGATTGAAAAATGAATCCGCCCACAGATCTACAGTCACAAGTGGAAACTATTGTGTTAGTGCACGGGCTGTTTACGCTGTAACACACCCATATAAGTCCCCCTTAATCCTCCTGCACTCACATACAACCCATTACCCCAAATTCCCCACCCCCTTTCACAAAACCCTATTGTGCATGCTTAAATCCTTGTGACGCTCATCGTGGTACATGCCTCCCAGGATCAGCATGGCGCTCCGCCGCCGGGTCGTCACAAACAGCGGTCGTATTAGCAGTGGTCGGGATGGTAGTAGTCGTGCTATAGCGCCCTCGCCTTTGACATCACCGCATGGAGCGGACGTGCTCCTGCTGAGGCTGACTCCTCCAGTGTCTCTAGCCGTCTCCATGGTCGGTCACCACAATAAGGGGCCCCATCCTGCAGGCAATTGTTAAACAGTGCACTGTCTGACCAATTTAACAGTTCAACCTACCTAACCTTGTATTGTTTGTATCCAGACAACGACTAAGACTACGACCAATGGATCTGGAGAAGAGTGGTTAAGGCAGAGACAAAGCATACATTACACGCTTCACGCTCGTTGTAACGGCTCCTCGTTTAGGAGCCTGGGAACATGATTGACTGCGCGGACCTAGAAGAGAGCACATCCCTATTAGAGAGCGGATTTACGAAGGAGAACAACTCGTAGATCTTTTTACAGAGGGTCGCCCTGTGCCAGCCCCATCTAGCCCACCCCTCGGAAGTCCTCCAGCCCCCCCCCTCATCTAAGCCCTCCTCCTCCAGCGGCATTCATCATGACGACGACCTGGTCCTACCTCCTGTCTGCCGTCCTCCTGTGGATCCTTAGGTTACCAGGTGAGTGTCTTCTTCCTCCTCCAGGGTGTCTGTTCTTCACACTCCAGCTGGTATAACAGCAACCAAGACATTTACATAGTGCAAGCATAGCAGTTAACCACCAAAGGACGGCATGAGGCCTCATTCCGGTCCTTCCACAGCCTATTGTCAGGCATGATGCATCAAGCCTTCATGCCAACCTGTGATGAATCTATCGATGGCACAGGATTGGAATGATGCGTTCAACAAATCTAGCACTGTACCATCACACATGTATCACGACGACTAAAGAGCACAGCGTACCAAAGCACTGAACTAACCTCGAAGGGCAATTAAAGTAGATGTTCCAGCGTACTATATGACCTGCCAAGGGCTTTAGTGAAGGGCCCTTGTGGTTGACAACAAGCTGAACTTATCTGTCATTATTGTGGATGGCAAAAACAGGACTTGAAAAATGGATGACGGCGTTTTGCCGGGTCGGTGCATCGTATTTTATACCGCGTGCTGTGTGTAGTGCACTGCTTTTGCCATAATCCAGTGGAAATGCTCCTCAATAATTGGCTGAATACAACTTTTATAAAAGTCCTACAATTTTTCTACTTGTACCTGATGAGAATTCGCATGGGGTTTATAAGTATTATTTGCAATAGCATACCCACACTGAACGTACACGCTAATGCCAGATAACACTCAAAATACAAACAAGCCAGCAAACAAAAACAACTACAAAAAACACATTTAGGGCAGTATGTTGCTTCAAGAAATCATGTTTATTTGTCATCTGGATACACCAACACAGCTGTCGACAAAGAGCATTATCATATTCATAAATCCTTTCTTGAACCAATTGAAGTTTAGCATGACGTAACAGATATGTTATAGAAGAATCACTTTAACTGAACAGTGGGAAAAAAGTAAATCCATATTCCATTACAAATGAGATACTGCCTCTTATCATGTCCCAAGGGAAGCTTAAATGTTTTCTTCCTCGCGTGGTCTGCCTTTGAGCTATGCATTGATAGATTTAGCGCCGCATAGGGCGATATCCACAACAGATGATATTTATACACCGAGATTAGGATAATCGTATTCCCAGAGTAATTTGATAGCTAGAAGATGTATACATGTATAATTGATAAATGGTGATATCAGCTATATAGTTCTAGGATGCTTAATTGTAGAGAATACTAGATTATGCCCGGCAGGTGATACCTTCTACATCACCTTATGTAGTTTCCTGTTACGAAGGAGCATAAAACCATCCTTGCTTGACGTGAGGATGGGTAGGGTGATCACATCATTGCATGGTGAAGATTTTTTTTTTATAATATGAGTCATCTGTTTGTTGAAATCTAATAGGTGTATCACAATAGATTTGCAGTAAGTGTTTCATTGTGTAAACTTCAAGTGACCACCCTCCTCCAGGAAAGTATGCTTAAAATATTTCACAGACAGTCCCATTCAGACCCTCCTCCAAATACAGGATGGGGTCGTCTTTTCCAGACGATTAATGAGACCGCAGAGAGGTTTGGTCGTGTGTTACAGGTGCACTGACACATACTTTATTGGATGTTCTATTTATCAAAGAAATGATGAAACTCTGCTTTCTACTATGGCCAGCTATTTTGATGTATTTTCTCTTTGAGAGATTTCCAAATACATTTAGTTTACTTTGCTCTTGGCAACTGAAGGTGAATCAATCTGCTTTTACAATTGTCAAGCGAACATAGATACTAAGCCATTCATAAATTCTATGCCACATTACATGCACGGACATTTGAACGAAGGGTGTTCTATATAAGAGGAACTCATATTGAACAGATCACATCTCAATCTGAACAGAAAAGTAACTCCATCAGTTATCATGGCAACAGATGGGGTAATAATCACTAGAGGTGAAGGGAGGTAGCAGCGAAAGCAGTACTCCCTCACCTAATGTCTTGTGGTAGAGGCTTTGTGCATTGAGACACTTTGGGGCTAAATGCTGGTTCAAACAGCAGCTTTTAGCATAGAGGAATCAGGTGAGGACATTAAGAGCGTTGGGTGTGGACCTACACACCTTCTACTTAATCTTACAGACCTTAGTTTGCTATTCCTCCATGTGTTTGCTAATGCATGCCACGTTTTAGCATTAGCTGTATGGAAAATCGTGCATTAAACACAGTGTGCTTCTGCTACAGTGATTTAAACAATTGGATCATCAGATAATACTCCCCCAACACAAAATATCTGAATGCATGGTAATGGTAAAGGAGTAGGCAATCTCAAATTGACATTACTATTCGAAATAGAAGGTTTAAAGACACACATAAAAGTAAGGTATGCCTATGTAGATATCATACTAATGCTATATTTTAATGAACAGTCTGTCAACATTGTTTTGCAGACCATGGATTGACATGGACTTCAGCAACAGCTAAATCAGCTTCACTAATGTAGATTCAATGTCTGCACAATATCTCTGATATCTATCCCTGTTAAGGCACTTACATCACGTTTATATACTGTAGTGCAGGCTTTGGTATGATCTGGAAGGAGGACACACTAATGATGTTGCAGCCTTTTGATGATGCCAATATTATCTTTAAACATAGGATACAGAGAGGGACGACTGGGCTTTGGATGTTTGATTTAAACTCATTTACAATCAGCTGATGGTATAAGAACACCATGGTTCCTTACGCGAACACATATTATGATAAAAGGTGTAGGATGAGATTAGCATAGTGATTCTAATGGACTATATGATTCCTTTCTACTTCTTTGATGACTACTTCAATGGGGCGGTTTGCTGTCTTCATCATGAAACAAATCATGTGTTTCGCCAGTGGTGATCTTTAATGAGGTCATATATTTTATGTCGTGTAGGTTCAACCCTTGTCCAAAAGAAAGAACATTGCACACAACACAGTATAGGTACTTGAGGCTATCATTCCCACCACGTGTCCTATCATAAGTTAACAGGTGTTGATTAAACATGCAGCGCCCCATGTCATAGTATACAAGCTGGCAAGGTGTAAGTACCCTCTGTTTCTTTCTTTATTCTGCTCATTAACTGGTTATGAGGCAAGCTGCTCCTTGTGATGTGCACTTTAAGCAGTTTGGAGGACAGCATTAGCTCCTCTGCCGCTCCTTCACTTATACCCTGTTCCATACATGTTGGCCTTATTGGCTGGGTCTAAGCTGGAAGCACATACAAGTGAATTATACATTAGGCTATTACTGCATATTGCCAAAGGGACATTTTGTGCTGCTTCTCTAAGATCTAGGGGCGATGTCCGACCTCATACCATAAGGTATAAGGCAAAGGTTGATAATTCTACCAATGGTTCTACAGTGTTGTTTAACACTACATTCTTGATACGTAGTTTAAAGAGTTTTAGGACTTCTGTCTTCTGCACGTCAGCGTCGAGGCCATCCCATAGCCTCAATCCATTGTAGAAGGGACATTTCGGGTAAAGGGTGCTACGGGCACGCCTGGTCTTACACTTGAATACTGCTCAACCGTGCAGATCAGGTATGTTGTCACCTCTGACTCTTGCCTTAAGGCAGATTCAAAAATTAGTTTGCAGCCTCTGGAGTTTGTTTAGCTCATCAGCTGGAGCTCCCTAAGGTAGTAACTACAGTATTCTAGTGTTGGGCCAATGTTAATTCTGGAAATTGTCAAACAATCGGCTCCTCCAATGAATTTTCTTAATTTTGTTAACTTAAACAACTTATTTCCCATGGAATTCCTTAATTTGTTCACATAAGGTATGACACTAAGATGCCTGTCTAGTTCAACACCAAGGTAACACTAGCGATCAGTGACAGGTAGTGGGGTAATGCCCATTATCATGGCAGGTGCTGGCAAGGTATTCAATTTTCTCTTTGAGTCAAATCTCATGATCACACTGTTTTCAATATTGACTGTTAGGTAATTTGCAAGACACCATTCATGATATACCGATTCTGATTGTAAACGTAGCCCAAATTAATGTCATAACCCAACTGTAGATGTGCACATCACACCATTGACTACAATGTCTGGCACTATCTGGTCGTGTGTCTGCCTTACAGAGAACTGCTCATGAACTGCTCCTCAGTTGCTCGTTGCCAGGCTTTGAGCCCCTCACGTGATCACTACACGACCCGGGTAGTGTCCACCCTTTGTGGGCAGTTGGAGGGCCGTGATCTACCACCACTCTATTGGAGAATGCCCCCATCCCCCACTCCCTGCTGCTCTTTAGAGACACTCTCCCACACACAGAATCATGCATTATACACTCTGCCTAAATCAAGTGGTTCTTCTACCAACTCCAGTGACAGGATTATTTATTAAAACAGTGATTCCAAGGATACAGAGTAAAAGGATCAGATTGATGAAATTTCGATAGCCTCTAGGATATATGCAAGACTACAATCCAGTGAGAAAAATCCTTTTTTTTTATTCCAACAGATTTCAATGGGAGATGAGATAAATGGGTGGCTCCCAATATTCCTTGACTCAATATCTGTATTGATATCAGTATCCAAGCAATAGCTGTGATTCTCATGCAAAATCACATCCTGTGGTTCCAGACCTTTTCCTTGAAGCACACTTCAGGTTAAGGTGAAGAGCTGTGTAACCAAAGGTTTCCATAAAAATACCAATATATGCATGGGTACGAGACCACTCAAGTCAGTCATTCAATGTGTTTGGGGTCCCCCCCCCCCCTTATAAAGATGCAGCTCTGTTATTTTGATGGGTATATCCAAGATTTGTAATATCCTGACGTGTACAGCTACAGGTTGGGGCAGAGATTCACCTGTACTAAACGAGGACTTTGATTTTGTGTTCTGGAAGGGACACCAGATAGCATCGACACGTGAGCAGTTGGCGAGTGGCTCAGGAGCAGTTCGTGATCTGCTCAACGACCCACGGGCCCAGGCAGAGACGTCAAACTATTCACTCACACCACTAAAACTCCTCAGTCCACTTCAACCAAAACCATCACAGAATCCTCCTCTCACAGTCAAATCACTCCATCTCCAGCCTAACATAGCAATCTCTTACATTATAGAACCTTTTCACATTGTAATCCTGCCAATTTATGTCCAGATGGAAAACCGACTCTGAAGTAACGGTGATTTGCTTCAGTAAGTGTGGCATTAGAGTCATTGTGAGGTGAGAGTTAAGACAACATTTATTACAGATTTCCATGGCTCCTTCTGCAAGGATAGTGTTGGTGAGACCTTCTATATAGGTACAGTGCCTACTGGTTAAACTCCAGACACCATCCTCTGTCTGCAATTCGCTCACGCCCCCATTACATACTCTATTACTGCTCTGGGCTTAACAGGGGAAATCCATGAAATAACTCAAACTGTTTTTCCCATTACAGGCTATCCCAAAGCAATGTGGTCTCCTCTATAGGGTCTAGACAGGGGGATAGATACGAAATCCAAGGACAGTGGGCAAAGTTTTTTTTTCTAACCTCCATGTTCACCCCAATAAAAGTGCCAGGATCTTGCGTAAAGTCAGATATCTCATCTGTACATCGATTCTGAACCAAATACATTGAGTCCTCTTTTTGAGTTTTAAAATTAGATTCCTCTTTGGCTGTCATCGGTATCACTGAATCTGTTGCGATGCTGACATTCATTTGAATTCCAATGGAAGTATTATGGGATGGATGAACCGCTTGTTGGCCTATTGCTCCATGAAGATAGTTATTTACATGTCCAATTACAGATCATGCAGCACACGCCATTACTATACAGCATATGATGTAATGTGATCAGGGAAAATGGATCCCTGCTATTAGCTAAATGTGGCATTAACAATAAATTAGCATGCACACCATTAATCACTGAGATATATAGAAGAGAGAGAGAGAGAGAGAGAGAGAAAGAGAGAGAGAGAGAGAGAGATGTTATCTTTATCATCTGTTTGTGCAAAATGATTATCCATGTATGATACTCTATGTATAAAGCACTCGCCGCATGCTTGCCACTTAAAATAATGAAAAAAATCACGTGTCTCAGAACAAGCTGTAAAATTCGTTTTGCAAACTCTATATCAACGATCTTCTATTTTTCTATTCTGATAGTCTGACTAAAATGGGGGTACTTTAGACTACTTAGTGATTTCAGCTTATTATACATGTATGTAACTCCGGAGATGGGTAATCTAGGGATGGTTGGGCCTGTGGCTAGATAAGCCTTCCCCCGTGTGCCTTCTGATGTAAGCCATTCCGTAATACCTAGGTTCTTCTCAGTGAGAGCCTATGACCTTAGTAAGCTATTAATGTGTGGATATTCTAGGACGAGGTGAAGTTTGCTGGAAATATTGCCCGACCGGGAAGCGGGAGGGCGAATATTTCCAGCTAACCTCATCGAGTCCTACAGTATCCATGCATTAATGCATTTATCGCACTTATTCATCCATTGTGTATGAATTTCTTACCTTATAACCCCAAAATAAATCCAGGAGAAGAGATTTTGAAAGTGTATACGATCTGCATGGTTTGCCAAGCCGTCATGGCCATGTTGTGACTCTGCCCGACATACCTCCACCTTTACACACATTTTTCGGGTAGAATCCAAGCATGTCAAGTCCTGTACTTCTAGCACCGCCAAATATATACGATCTCTTGTTGGTGTTCGCCTACATTTTGTCTCCATTTTCTCATAAATAAATAAGAACCCATTGATTTTCCATAGCGATACGTCTCGGCACCCGCCCCATCCGGCCATTCCTTGTTCGATGCATATTTGACCTAGTTCTTCAGCCGAAAGTATGTCAATTTACATCCAGGCACCTCCCCGCTTCGTCAACAAGACGAAATGGCCGTGTGCGTTGGATCACTATGGAAAATCATTGGATCCTTATCTATTTTGAACAAAATGGCGAATTTAGGCATGGCATGTTCATATAAGATATCTAAGGATGTTTCTCTGTTAATAACTCCACCTGGCACCATTGGATTCTATGCTAACATCAGGTATGTTGGAAAACTTTTTCATATCCTTCATGTACATTGGTCTCCTGCCACAGCAGCCGCCCAGCAAATTGTCGTTATCTGTCGCCATGATTGGTCATCAATGGTGACTCCTTTCTGAGTGATAACTCACTGTGTCATCTTTCGCCACAGTGTGTCAGTCTCACATGGCATGGCGATTTATCACAACAGTCGCCAACATGATCTCACTCACTGCGTGAGTATGTGCCACCCCTTGTCATCCCTCACAAAGCATGGTGATTTATCACAACAGTCGCCAACAGGATCTCACTCTCTGCGTGATTATGCACCACTCCTAGTCAACTCTCATTCAGAATGGCAGCTTATCACCACCATCGCCAACATGGATCTCACTCACTCCGTCAATATGTGCCACTGTTTGTCAACTCTCATTCAGAATGGCAACTTTTCACCTGCATTGCCACATGGCTCTCACTCACTGCATGAGTTTGTATCACTCCTAGTTAATCTTCTCTCAAAATGGCGACTTATCACCACCATTGCCAACATTGGTCTCACTCAATACATGAATTTGTGTCACTCCAAGTCAATGCTCTCTGAGGATTGCATCATCTGTCACTCACTCTCACTCACAGTGGCAACTTATCACCACCATTGCCAAAGTTGTTGAGACAGCACCACTGTTCAACATGTAGCCTATCTAGGAAGTGTGGGCATGAAGTATAAGTCCCATACATATCAAATGTCCTTTGTTTCACACTGATTTCCATGTAATACTTCAGAGTTGAATCAAACAAGATTATATAGAGAGAATATCAATTGAATTTAGATAGAGGTATCTCTAAAATGAAAGCAACTATCCATAAACAGCTTTTCTCTGGTTACAGGAAAAATACATAGGGAAATATGAACATGAACACCTTGTCTGTGGTTAGAGGGAAGATACATATGACAATACCTTCTCTGGCAAAACATACTTTGATCTGGCAGATGTGAGGCTGCATGATTACCAATGTCGATGATCATGAGCTTTTCATCTAACAAGGTGAGTGATCACCAGTGTCGCCATCACTGGTGAGTCTGAGTGATCACCACTCTCGCCATCCATGGTGAACCTGCACTATGACGCGGTGCGCGTTTCATCTAGCGAGGTGAGTGATCACTCGTGTCGCCATCCCTCGTGAGTGTGGGTGATCAAGATCCTCACCATCTGTGGTGAATCTGTGCTATCACGAGGTACGCGTTTTATCTAGTGAGGTGACTGATCACAATCCTTGCCATCCATGGTGAATGTGCATTATGACGTGGTGTGCGTCTCATCTAGCGAAGTGAGTGATCACTTATGTCGCCATCCCTGGTGAGGATGAGTGATCACTCATGTCGCCATCCCTGGTGAGGATGAGTGATCACGGTCCTCGCCATCCCTGGTGAACATGTGCTATGACGAGGTGCGTGTTTCATCTAGCGAGGTGAGTGATCACCCGCGTTGCCATCCCTGGTGAGTCTGAGTGATCACCATCCTCGCCATCTGAGGTGAGGCCATGTGATCACCACCATTGCTTTTCCTGGTGATCTTGTGCTATAGCGATGTCGTGTTCCATCTAGCGACATGTGTGAGCCACTTCACACAGGTTGACGAGGAGTCACGACAATTTGCTGGGCGGGGATCAATTCCCCATAGAACCATGAACGGTTTTAACTGGAAATGCATGGCGAGGGTGACTTTGTATCCTTCTCCAATTTATTAACATGTCCAGGTTTGAACCAAAGGTGTCTTAGAAAAATATATTAATTCTGAGAGTGTGGTTAAACCCCGATAATGAAACGGGGTTATGACAAAAAAAAAAACACGCTGTGGGGCCAGAATCGTGAGATAAGCAGACACTAACAGAACACTGCGATAAACCCGCAGAGCTATATAAGCTAAATGCAAAGCTGTCTCCGGGAAAAAAGACATCTCATTAATCCTGGATTCATCTGTTTAAAAGGTCTATCACAGTCATAGGCTGATTACATCATGTGGGCTGTCATAGAGTCTATCATACTGAGAATAGATAGCGTGAGCACGTTCACATGATAGAACTACAGTGATATAATACTCACTGCCGCAGATATCACAGTGGTATATATATATATATATATATATATATATATATATATATATATTAAGCTATTAATGTATTGATATTGTAGGACGAGGTGAGGTTTGCTGGAAATAATCGCCCGACCGCGCAGCGGGAGGGCGATTATTTCCAGCTAACCTCAACGAGTCCTACAATATCAATACATTAATGCGTTTATCGCACTTATTCCTCCATTTTGTATTAATTTCTTACCTTATAACCCCAGAATTAATCCATGAGAAGACATTTTGTAAGTGCATCCGATCCGCACGGTTTGACAAGCCAGCGTAGCCATTGTTTTTAATCCACCCGTCAAACCCTCGTATTTCCAACGAATTTTCGGGTATAATCCAAGGATGTCAAGCCCTGTTATTCTAGCAGCGCCAAATATACGATCTCTATTTGGTGTTCGCCTACATTTTGTATCCATTTTCCTATAAATAAATAAGAATCCATTGATTTTCCATAACGATCCAACGCACACGGCCCGGTACACGGCCATTGCTTCTTGTTGACAGAGCGGGGAGGTGCCCGGATGTAAAAACTAGGTCAGCCACGCGTCGAGCAAGGAATGGCCGGACGGGGCGGGTCCCGACTCGTATCGATGTGGAAAATCAATGGATTCTTATTTATTTCGAAGAAAATGGAGGAATTTGGCATGGCATGTTCATCTAGGATATCTAAGGATGGTTCTCTGTTAATAACTCCACCAGGCTCCATTGAAATCTATGCTAACGAGGTCTGCAAACATCAGGTATGTGGGAAAAATTTTTCATATCTTCCATGTGTATTTGGTTCTACCACCGGTCGGCTTGGTATAGTGGACAGCGAGCTCGCCTCCTGCCCCAGCGGCCGGGGATCGATTCCCCGTTGAACCTTAACGGTTTTAACTGGAAAACTATGGCGAGGGTGGCTTCATATCCTTCTCCAATTTATTAACTTGCTCAGGTTCTAACCAAGATCGTCTTAGAGAAGAAAATGGACTCTGAGAGTGCGGTTATACCCCGATAACGGCACAGGGTTATGACCAAAAAGGCACTGTAGAGGCCAGAATCGTGAGATAAGCGTAGATAGTCAATGGTACATGTATAACGAACCAATGATATATCTGTGAAAATAATAAAATGGTATCCAACGATGCAACTGTAGACAAGCAATGATGTATCTGTAGCTAACAAATGCTCTTTATACAACCAACGAATTATATCTGTAGACAATCCATGATGTAACTGTAGCACACTGAGTCGAGCCGTAACTCTCATTTATCACAAGAATAACTATTATGTTGTGGATTTGCGGTTCTTCTCCATGTACAACTAGACAATAGGCTGCAATTTTGATTTGGGAAGGGCGGGGGAGGGGGTTATCATCTAAAGACTCTTCTAAATGGGGCATCTGCTTTTTATTAGCAACACTCTATATTTGAATTGACTAAATTTAGAAGAATGTATGGGGGGAATAGATAAAAGTGTGTGTCTGAATGAAGGGTATGCGCGCTGACAAAGAGGAGTGGGATGTTATTGGCTTTTTTAAACCGAGTATTTCTGACTAATGTTGCAGTAAATCTTACTAATATCAAACAGAATGATTCAACAATAGATCTGTTAGATATGGGATATGAATTGGCTCATCAAGTCTCAAATCAAAAGGAGGAAACAAGAGGAGAAATACCTCTTTTTATGATCAAGGACATATGCTATCTATTATTAGTACCATCTAACTATGTACATGAAAGGGGACTCATGTTGTGTGGGTACTAATCTGCTCTTTGAAAAACAAAACCTTTTTTTCTATCATAAATGCTTGTTCTATTGACATTATTGAATGTATGGCCTAGGTACGCACCGAAGGTAAAGGCTTGGCACTTTTGTTGTAAGAACTACGTCATCATGCTGTATATTTGTAGTGTAGCACAAACTAAACTGAAAGCCCTTAGAAGCCCAACCCAAGGGGTACACATTATACACTGTTTATAAATGGGGTAACATTTATTAATCTCTGAATCTATCTTCTCTAAATCTCTAATATTGCTATGGAATAGGGTGTTATTGATAAATTATCCACAAAACCTGTAGGGCAACATGGGACAACGGCATACACAGGATCTATATCTGCACTTAAAAACAGTTTGGGAAAGTGACATGCCTGCCCATGTCAAATCCATTTAATGAGGGGAGCATGTGTCATAGCCACATATCAACAGATCTCAGAATGGCACATGACTTATACTAACCTTTGAACCTTATGTAAGTCGACGTTCTTTACAGCGATGTATCAAGTCAAGTCGAGTTGACACTGTCCAAAGAATTGTTAGGGGAGGTCTGACATATCATTATATTGAAATGTCAGGAATGCTTCGGGAAATACCAATAGTCAGGGCAATTAAAATGCACTGTACGTGGCTCAGTGATATATTTAATGTTTTGTGTGCGTTATACTTCGCAGAATTCATAAAGGCTACAATCAAGGCTTATCCCTTTAACATCATCCCTAACACAATAAGTCAGTATGCTCATTATTCCATTGTAATGGAGCATGAATGCAGTCTTGATGGGTCCACAAGATATGGACGTAATATATAACATCACTATACAGCCCATGACGGGTTAGATCGAATGCCACCATTGCCATAAACAGTGATAGAGTTACTGTCCAATTAAAACCTACATGAAAGGAATTCAACGAGAGATCATATTGTTTGAACTCCAAATGTCAGTAGAAGCAATACCACAGTTTGTGTGAGGAGGAGGCAACCAAGCGTGCCCCGAAACACACACTGGGGACAGAGGATGAACTAGATTTAGATCCCTATAGGATTGCAAGCACCACCAATCACCAACCAGGTCTGTCTGTAAGGGCTGCTCCAAGCAGGTCCTGTATCTGGGTAATGTCAGTAATCAAACTCATTGAGCATGCAGTCTCAAACCATTGATATTAATGATAACCTGTCCATCCCTGCTCTAGTAATTATCCTGCTACATTTCTTTTTTTTTTATTGTAATAGGAATGTGGTACATCAGGCTACAAAGGTTACAAGAACTGTATAGGTTTACACATTGGCGTTGTGACCAGCTCCCTCAAAATAGAATCAGTTCTCGAGGGTGTTGCCCCTATTGTAAAAAGAGCTGTGAGTATGTGCCCTCTTTTCTAAACAAGTCATGCACTGCTTCACCATTCACCTTGCACTCACCACATTAGTCTGAAAAGTCACCTGCCTTGTTTAAAATAGAGAGAGCTGCAGTACCAGGTACCTACTCATGTCACACACTCCATAGTATATTATACTGACTGACTTCTCCCAACTAGGTATACCTACTCAAATCCCCCTTATTTTAGCACCGTACTTGAATGACCACTTGTGAGCAACAAAAGGGACAAGTTATGGCTATATGAAGAGAAAGGACTGGAAACAAGGGCATTTTTAGCCAGCTCTTCCTTTTACTATAGGAGCAACACCCCCCAGGCTTGATAGACATGATTTAGTTGTCACAGAGTGCACGAGGGAACATGGTTATCATTCTATACACGCCCTATACTCCTTGCTAATGCTCGTCCATACGAGTCCTTACTCTAATGGATTAGCAGTAAATTATGCCACATGACGGCTTGTCTCATACATAATGCTGTAATCCTGCTAACGAGCCGTGCAGTGGGATTTTGCACCCTGGTGCCCATGGATGCACATGGCTGCACAACTCGGATTCACAGCAGCCATATTTAGGATTGTGACTCAGCATTAAATGTTTATAAGCTATGGGTCACGGGTGTCATCGTAGAATAGATATTGGCTTACACATAACTCTCTCTAATCCGGACACCCTTGGGAAGTCCACAATGCCTGATCATGTTGTTTAGTGCTAGGGTTTTGGGCATTCAGGGAAAACCTCATTTTCCCCGATTTGTTACATAAATGTTCCAGTGACTGGAGCGGGAAAACAATAGAAACGCATACATTGTACAATCGACTATCATATCAAGTAAATTGGGAATTAACCAGTTGCCAAAATCGGAATAGTTGACAAACTCCTTCCTATTGCCGAGTCTTACCATTAATAGGGTCAAGAGAAGTGATGGGTAGCCTACTAATTAGCTGCATACATGAATTGTCAGTGTTAGAGGGGAAATCAATGTCCTTTGAGACTGAAAAATTACTGCTGCAATGCAGGGTGGTCGTAATATAGGGGAGGCCGCATTTGAGGGAGTTTCTACATCAAGATGAATAAAAAGAAATGTGTTAGTATCCCCCAAACCGTCATATTCGCGTCGTGGTCACGGAAGATGGGTAGTCACAAGGAGTGAAGAGTGAGTGAGTGAGTAATAGATGTTTAACGCCATTTCGACAGCTGAGGTCATATTCATGGCAAGAACTACATTACACAATTTCACAGAGGAATGTGTCAGTGCCCACACATATGTGCACCACACACATCCTGAGGGGATAGGCAAGAGGAGAAATAGACCCTTTTAAGTGGGCTAGGGAGGCCCGAAGGAGTGAAGAGAGCTGGCATATGCAAACTACCGTAGTGAGAGGTATCCTCTAACATAAATTTGTCAAACTTATCTCTGGTATGGAATGATATAGGGTAAATCATATATCAACTGTATGCCTAATCTTGCATCACCAGTATGTAATTTCACCTATTTCCTTTGACGGTCAAAATTCAAATGCCTTACTTCAAAGTACCTGGCAAGGCAAAGCAATGTCAAGGCAGACGCTTTTCTCTGTGGACATCCATTTGATACCAGACCCATTACTCCCATAATCACTTTTTATGCTATTTTACTGCTTTAATTCCGGCTGCCATTAACGTGTTGGTTTTCCAGGTTGCCCAACAGGTTTTCATTACTCAGCAAATTCAACGCTTCTACTTTAAAATTAAGAAGTTAAGAAGAGAAAAACAGAGTCGGTCAAACAAAAAGAATGATTTGATTCTGCAATGGAGGAACTTTGATTAAATGATGAAGTTTAACAGCTGGCTACCTTGAACAATTTCCCAGTGATATATAGCAATGTCGTAGTTCCTACTAACCTGTCCTTACTCCTACTTCCAATGCACTAACCCCCTAAAACCACTCACTTTACCCTATGCTACCCCTACTTACAAAGCACTAACCCCCTACACCACTCACCTTGACCTGTTCTACCCCTACTTCCAATGCACTAAGCCATAAAACCACTCACTTTAACCTATCCTACTTACAAAGCACTAACCCCTTAAACCACGCACTGTAACTTGTTCTACCCCTACCTACAATGCCCTAACCCCCTACACAACTCACTATATAGACCGTGGGCCACTGTAGACCCCCCTGCACCCCCCCGGATTTTCAGGAACCTGACCCTTTGAGCTATTGGAATCTGCTTTTCTGAACCCCCCTCCACAGGTGTCTCCCCCTCCCCCCCTGCTCCCCACCACTTTCCCATGAAACCCCATACCACTCTCGCCTGGTCGGGATTCTAGGGAATACCTCTCTCGTGTATGGGGATGATGGTCCCCATTTTCTGGGGAAGATTACTACATGAGGTACCTGCCTACAAATAAGCACTACAGCAACCAGCGGAAAAAACTTCTTTTACCCACAAACGCTAGGTGCCAGAGACAACTCACGCTAGTGGTCGACCTGGGGCCAGATTAACCCCATACAATTGCAACACAAAACAATGGTGTGATATGATATGCATTGAATAGTTTGTATCACCAACACTCTCTTATCACAGATATTTTGTGCTCATTTGACTGGCAAATGGTAAAACTTTAGACAGATTTTTTTGTGTGGCCAGGTGAGGGAAAACATAGCTCCTGGGGGGAAATGGCTTTTTAAGGTTTAAGTCATTGGCTTTAAAATGAGATATCTTGAGCTAAAATATCCCCGGTAGTTTTGCTGTAATTGCTTGTCAAACATAGGTTTGTGTGTACAACTGAAAAAAGGAAATGCATTATATCCTATCATAAACACTAATAATGCTAAAAATACAGTTTTGTGGAAAAATAACCAAAGAAATGAGATGTTTTGTCATAAAATTGGTTCTAGAGGGAATTTTTTAGCTCTGTTTTCGGTTCTGGGTTCCTAAAGGAATTTCAAAAAAGGTTTGTGGCAAAAATTCCCAATTGGAATTGGAGGGTTTCTATGGCAACCAGAAATTGCCTTATCTATCAATTTTCTATGTTTCCATGGCAACCAACATTCCAAAAATGGAACATTTTCAGTGGAGATGGAATGATTTTAAGCATACCACTGGATTCCTTATCAAAAATTTGTCTAAAGCTTTTTTTAGCATATTTTTCAGTGTTTTCCATATACTGCCCCCTGGTGGCCAAAACCAGTACTAAAAATCCCCCCTGGAGGCGCGTTCTCGCCCGTTTGGCCACATGTTATCCCCCCTCCCCCACTCTTCTACAAAGTCCAAGGTATGTTGGTCCGGGAGGGCAACCTTCTACCTACTTATACCTTCCAGTGGTGCACCAGTAAAAAATATTATTTACCTTCTAAGGACCACTTCTGGCTGGAGGAAGCACCTAAAACCCCTTGAAAAATCACTGCTGCCTCAGGGCAGCACCAAAGGGTTGTTTATCTCTTTCCAGATGGCTCTATTTTTGTTAAATGTCCCTAGATATATGGCAGATTGAGGTCCTAGGTCCTGTTTTATTGATACATTGGGTTAGACTGATCATAGAGAAACAATATAATTTGTGAAATGTGATCTAAGTTGACTGATTTAAAATCTGTATTTAATTTCCTTTCATGTGATACCATGATACCTGGTCTTATGCATTGCAAATAATTATTGATGGTATTCTGGATAATGGTATTATATACTCTAAATGCCCTCCTCTTAGTGCATTAATGCACTGGTCCTATTCTACCTGGTAGTGTATTAATTAATGCACTAGCTGGCTGGAAAGAGTTAAGGGCAGCAGTACCACATCATGACCTCCTAATATCAGCGCCCTTGTCAGCAAAGTAAAAGGTTTTGTTGAAATTGTACATTTGATACTCAATAAACATTATTTTAGACCAGTATATCATGCCCATTCTGCTGCCCCAGGACATAGGGCTTGCAGTTAAGACTCCAATGACCTATTTCAAGGGCCGGTAGTTAAAAGGCTAGGTGATATCACTGCTTGAATCATTCATCAATATCAGTAGGCAGGGACAGCATGGATACAGTATAGGAGAGAAACTGTGTATATGGACATCCTGCTTATTCAAGCCACACAGGCTGCTATAACAGCTGGCCTACATTCACAGCAGGCTGGCTATCCAGGTTACAGTCAGCCAATCAGAACAGGTAGCCTGTTATTCCAGGTTGCCATGTTCCATATTCTACCAATTGTGCCTAGATTTAAACTGGAAACAGAAATGCAACAAACCTCATGTTTATTGCATCCATAACAGCATAAAATCAAATTTCTTCTAGAATTCAGAAGGACAATAAATGACACAGAGCATAGAAACATGGGAGGAGCATGTCAATGACTTGCAGATGGGCAAATCTATAGAGGTAATGATATTTTAGAATCTGTAAGGAAACCCTAATAGCAGTCTAGCAGTAGGACATCCCCCTGAGGCACATGTAGACCTACAAAATATGCTGATACTAATGCATAAAGGAGAAGAAGAGGGCAGCCTCAACTTAAATTAATTTTTGATGAGGAGGTAAAGGCACCAGTTCACCTGGATAACTGTGGATCAGTCATTCATATTCAGTTTGATACACATAAATGTAAGGGTCTATAGAAGTCTTATCTTTTCCTTATTGGTGGAGGGCACCAGGCCCCCAACCTGCTATTCTTTTTTTTTCTCTGGGACAGGTGGGTTTTAGACCCGGGTTTTAAATTCTATGTTTCTTTACAGTCTTAGTCAATTCTTGGGATGCCTATATCCATCTCCTTTGTGATTTGAATATACTAGTAGTGGACTGGGGATTAACACTTCTCCCATTCTTTCATTAAAAACATGTTCTCTGGATAGGCCAAATATGTAGAAAAGCTGACTTATATACATTATATGGCCAATTGCTTTTTATATGTCATGTTATGTCCATACACTAGCCCTCATCAAAATACAAACCCATAAGTCTTTCGCCATACAGGACATTCAGTTCTGCAAACATGCTCATATGGATATCTAAGATTTTGAGTAAACCTTTACATAATAGCAATGCTTGTTTGTTTAATCCTAAAATCCCATAATAATGATATGATTTAAGAAGCTATTAATAGCCATGAGAAGTGCAGCCATAGCAAAACAAGGCTGCCCAGGTGTGAATGTCCATATATATAGATATCTTCAGGTTCTTCAGCTCTTTCCTTTGGGGTACAAGGCAGACAGCTATAGCTAAGTTTATGGCAGCTATCACACTATACAATGGTTTGCATAAGTCCAGTTACAGTAGATATCTATTTAGGCTTGAGGGAAACACCTAGCTGCCTTGCCAAATCATAAGTCCCTGTTTCTTCTTGTTTCAAAGGCTCCAATTTCTATCATTATGCATTGTAAGGAATCTACTGAAATACTTGCTGAAATACCATCTTTATGAATATAAATGAGTAAGCATGTGGGACATCTAGCATACAACAATCCCTTCATGAGCTGCATGTCATCAACTAGAATTTCAAACTTTTTGTGTCTTATCTATGCCAAGTACATACGGAGTCATGGTCCATATTATTGCCGATAACACAGGTCATGAGGTTTAGAGAGAGCCCACCCTCATGAATATCAATGAGCATGCATTTGATATCACTATAGGCTTCAGAAAACATCTAACAGACTGACCAGGATCATAAGGAAACATTCTGCATCTTTATATGTTTGTCTCACATCATTCCTGTTTTTGCTAATTTTACTGTATCTAAAGTCAATAGCTTTTATGCTCTCGAATTTCAATTTTCATGAATGTTAATGGGTATAAATATGGAACACACAACACTTATCTATCCCATCACGGCCAATATATCCAAAGCTATGATATGACACAATTGCTGGGTCTCTATCTTAATTATAAAGGAAGTTATGGCAAAAATAGCATTTTCCCCGAGATGCCAGAATTATTTGATATCTTTTGAAATCAACCTAAGCCATACATTGCAAATAATTTAAAGATCTAATAACTATTTTCTCCTATTTCAACATACACTAGGGGTCAGTCTAGGTCGAATAATTAGTACTTTAGCCTGTATTTAAGTCAATTTATTAATTGTGTAAAAAAGATATCAAGAAATATTTCAAATAAAAATGAAAATATTCATGAATATTTAATACATGCAAATTAGATAATCAAAAAATCAGATAGTGAGGTTAAAGGTCAAGCAATAAGCTTTGATTTGGTTCTAGTCTGACCCTTCTCACTTGATTATTAACGAAGCAGTGACCAATCAAGTGATTGCGGGATGATCATAAAAAGATTGATAGGTTTATGCACATAATACATCCTCACGGTCACACCCACCTATGAATCAAGTGCAGACAAGTGAATTTGTATAGCTGATGTACTTGTCTATTGGGGAAAAAGTGTCTCACAAAGTCCACAGGGGGGTGCAGGGTTTCACTATCCAGCCCATGGACTAATAACTTGTCCTACACCTACTTACATTGTACAATGCCTTACCCCCTACACCACTCACTATAACCTATCCTACCCCTACTTACAATGCCCTAACTTAGCCTAACCCCCTACACCACTCACTGTATTGCCCCTACCTACAACAGTTGTACAATGCACTGGCCCCCTTTATCTCACGTTGAATACTCAAGCTCCATAGGTTTAACTTGGGGTGGTGGTGGGTTTGAGAGGGGGGGGCGTAAAAACTTTGACCCCTCCTGAGTGGTGGTCTAGTGGTTAGCGCATTGCGCTCAGCCGTCAAAGGTAGGCGGGTCGAATCCCGGTCCGGGCGTGTCTTTTTTTCGCCGTGTGCGCTGTAGCTGTCCGCTGCCGGGTGACGAGGTGTATGTACCGATCGTGTACAAACACTATTTTCGCTGTGTGCCGCTGCCATAACCGCGAGACGCATTCAAACAAAGCCAAGCCGAGACGGACGCTGTCGCTGTCTGCTG
Organism: Acholoe squamosa; assembly: GCA_949317995.1. Classification (NCBI taxonomy): domain Eukaryota; kingdom Metazoa; phylum Annelida; class Polychaeta; order Phyllodocida; family Polynoidae; genus Acholoe; species Acholoe squamosa. Next base: position 59,075,709 of record OX439042.1, read on the forward strand.
CTGGGCGACGAGGTGTATGTACCTGTACACACACTATGGCTGACTTCGAGTCCCGGGGAGGGGGAATAATTTTTGTTTTCAACTTGAATTTATTGATATTCTATTGATTATTTATTGGTTTTGTGGAATAAAATAAGTAGTCAATGGATAATTCATGACTTGTGTGTGTTAGCAAAGGCTAATTACACTCGCGCTATGCCCTCATGTAATTATCCTTCACTAACACACATGCGACATGAATTATCCATTGATTACTTGTTCACTAACTTACCGTAACCTGTCTTATCCCTTCCTACAATGCACTAAACCCCAGCACCCACTTATTGTAACCTGTCCTATCCCTACCTACAATGCACTACACCCCACAAACTTACCATAACCTGTCCTATCCCTACCTACAATGTACTAATTCCCTACACAACTCACCTTAACCTATCCTAGATCTATCCCTACCTACAAAGCAGTAACTCCCTAAGGTATTTCTCATGCAAGAGCCTGACCCACTCTTAACATGCCTACCGTGCCCACAAAGTACTGACCTCTGCAGCGCTCTACCCTCTAAGACAGGGCATTCGACCCATATTCTTTGATAGGTCTGCCAGCCAGCAGTACTCAGCAGACACTCAGTATGCCGGGGTTGGAAAAGTTTCCTATCTAGGAGACTGGGTTTGTGAGCTGGCTCTGGACCTGTGGATTTCCGTCATTACCGGCCACGTCCTGCCGCATAAGCTACCCCGATATTGTTGGTGGTCGCCCAGGTGGCTGTTGCTAAACCCTTGGAAGTCACTTCTGTTGGAGGTGTACTTCTAAAAACGGAAGGCACTCATCTTTGGTAGTCTCTTCTCTATTGCATTGCCAAATGGCACTTCCCAACAGAAGTGGTCCAGAAGTGGTTACTAACAACCCCTCAACTGGAAGTTGCTCCCTACACTCTGTCACATAAGTATATAGTTGTGGGCAGTCTGGGAAGCACTCAGGTGTGAACACTTTTCGCAACACAGTTTGATATGCGGGAAAGTGACTACTTCTGGACTACAGTGTTGGAAGTGATACTGAGTGGTTAAGTAGAGGAGGGAAGTGGGAAGTGAGGTACCTACCCTGGAAAGAAACAACTCAATCTTTTCGCAACAGCCTCCAGCTGGGCATGCCGTTCATCCGTCATATCCTATCTCTGCCCCTCCCCCCGGGTACTTTACTTTTTGTGAGGCCGTCGGGTTAGCTGGGTTCCAATCGATGTAGTCCATGCACGGTGTCACGTGGCCTCCATCTGCCTACTTCCTCACCATGCCCACAACATCATATATCTAACTATATTTATACTGGTGCTACCATCCTACATGTTCTCCTTTCTCCTCTTTTCTTTATAGATATGACCTTATTAATTCTGCATATCTTCACTATTTATTATTGCTTGTGCACCTTTGTTAAGTTATCTGTTTTCCCCTGGCACCACATTCATCCTAGTCTGACTTCTCTGTCTCCCCCTGTCAACACATCCATCCTACCCTGACTGGTCTGTCTCCACCTGTCACCACATTCATCCTACCCTGACTTGTCTGTCTCCCCCTGTCACCACATCCATCCTACCCTGACTTGTCTGTCTCCCCCTGTCACCACATTCATCCTACCCTGACTTGTCTGTCTCCCCCTGTCACCACATCCATCCTACCCTGACTTGTGTGTCACCCCCTGTTACCACATTCATCCTACCCTGACTTGTCTGTCTCCCCCTGTCACCACATCCATCCTACCCTGACTTGTGTGTCTCCCCCTCCCACCACATTCATCCTACCCGTACTTGTCTGTCTCCCCCTCCCACCACATTAATCCTACCCTCACATGTCTGTCTCCCGCTGCCACCACATCCATCCCATCCTCACTTCTCCGTCTTTCTCTGTACATGTCATTCACTCTATGCCCCCATGTTTTCCCGAAAGGTATTGGCCATCTTCGTTATCTTTTCTCACAAATCTTACTCCTTTGCCATGATATCCGCTACTAATCACCAAGTTGTGTCTTGTTCAGTTTAATGTCATCACTTCTCAATATACCTATACTCCATATGTTATCTGCCTTCACCTTGACATTTTGGTTTTCTGTATACAAGATTTCGCTGATTAATCCTCCTCGGGGCATTTTTCAATGTCGTCTCAGGTTTTTTTTCCCCATTTACCTGTCACGCTTCTCAGCAGGTGAGAATCATATTAAGTACTGGTTATCCAACTTACCTTCCTCTTTCTTGGTAACAGGTCCTTACTGTGTTCTGGCCCAGTGAAACTGTGTTTATAATACATGTAATAGTGTATTCGATGCTATAAATCTCCTATTCTCTGTATTATGCTCTCTGCCAAAACCCTGACTTTGGTCCAGCTGCTCTTTTCCCAACAGCCATTCTTTCGGGGCCTAAATCTCTACCTTTCATGCCCCTCTCTATAGCAGCCTGATACATCTCTTGAAGTTCTAGCTTGAGCCACAATATTGATCTTTTTGTGCTGCCCTTAGCTTCTGCAGCAGAACTTCATCGCTGGCATTGTATTTGAGGCACAGGAGAAACAGAAAAGTGTGTAGCGACAGGTATGAAGAAAAGATGATGGAAAGAAGTAGGAGTGATGGAGATGGGTACTGAGGAAGCCAGGGAAGTCAGGAGTGATTTGGTGACAGGGAGGGTGTTTTGAATCTTATTTTGTTTCTTGTGCATTTGGCCTGTACACCATGTCTTGAAAGTGCCTTAGCGGCATTGAAAGAAGTTTCAGTTTAGTCATTCATTCAAACTTTCCACACCCCTTTTTTGTATTGAGGTATTATTCACAACACTACAGAATAACTCAGAGTAATTACTGACGTACATAGAGATGTAACTCCCTGGTGCAATCTTGGTCGTCTATCATGCCATGTCAGTGAATTGTACTGCAATGGGAAGGGAGTGCTAGTTTAGAGCTAAAGTCCACAGGAGCGTGTTGCTCCTATGGTAAAAAGAGCTGTCAGTAGGTACCCTCTTTTCAAAAGAAGTCAAGCTCTGCTTCACCATTCAACTTGCACTCACCACATTAGTCTGAAAAGTCACCTGCCTTGTTTAAAACAGAGAGAGCTGCACTATCAGGTACCTACTCATGTCACACACTCTATAGTATATTATACTGACTGACTTCTCCCAACTAGGTATCTACTCAAATCCCCCTTTTTTAGCACTATCCTTGAATGACAACTTGTGAGCAACAAAAGGGACAAGTTATAGCTACATGTAAAGAAAGGACTGGAAACGAGGGCATATTTAGCCAGCTCTTCCTTTTACTATAGGAGCAACAACCTCCTGGGTCTTTAGAATTTGCAAAGGTTTTGTGGTTGAAGGGTACTGTAGTAGGATCCTCAGAAAAAAGCCTCTTGCTGACACTTTTTTTCCCCTTATTAAGCAACTCATATAGATTCTACATGTGTAAACGCCAGCTGTTAAGAACCCCCTTCCCATCCTCTCCATATTTACCCCAGACCTCCCCATGTATACCCATTGCCCCAGTAGACCGTGCCTGTAGCCTCCTTGGTCTGAGCCCCTCACCTCTCCGGGCCTATTTGATCACCAAATGGTCCGTGACTAACGGCCCTAAATCCTACCACGATGATTTCATGCAGCTTGTAGTTAAATGGCACCGGTTGGCTGCTACTAGGGTGTGTGTGTAAAGGGTAAGGGTAGCACGTGCCTGTAGGAAGCAAGGGATAAGGGGGCCCTTCTTACATTGGTCAGGGGGATGGGAGGGAGGTGGAAAAAGTGTTGGGGGTTTGAAGGGGGTCTGATGGTCGGTAGACACGCCACAAGGACAAATGCTGACTGGTCACGTGTCCGACCCTGCCGACCCTGTAGCTGTCTGCACGGTCACTGTTACGGAAACCCCCGACTGTACTCTATTCCAGAGGAGGCTTAAATTGCTTTTAAATGACACCCCTGAATTCCTCAAAACCACGTACTGCAGCACGACCTCACACTCTTGCTGCAATAAGGCCAGCATTCTTTAAGTCTCAGGCTCAAATACTTCCCACATTAGGACCTTACGTTTGGTCATCAATTACAACTGTTGTGTTGGATCAACCCTTTGTACTTTTTGTTGCTTGTGACTTTGAAATTTGACTACAATATTGCTCTTTGTTCTAGCTGTTTTCTGAACTTAAATTCTTTTCTCAAGTTTCTTGTCGATGTAATTACTTTTGTCCCTTATATAGTAGGTTCTCTCTGTGCTGAGGCAGGTTCTTACCACGGTATGGCCTTGAGGTTTGTTTTAACATCCTGCTGCAATGTGGCTTCAATTCTTACTGCTTAAGTTCTTGTTGTAGTAGAGGTTGAGACTTGCTTAATGTTGTAGGGCCGTCAGATCTTGCTGTTATTCAGTTGTAGTGGCATAATTTACGCTCTTGTTGCTGAGACCAGCAAATTCCTGTTGCAGTGGTTTGTTCTTACCAGATATCTATCTTTATGTGCACATTTCTTCCTACTCAAGTACTGCCTTACGTTCTTGTTGCTGTAGAGAGCAACATTTCTTCGTGCTGCAAAGGAGGGCTATACTTTTGACGCAGCAGAGCTGGTAAAGAACGCCTTTGAAGAACACATAAGTTATAAGGTTTCTGCTGCAACCAGACCACTAGCATACTAAGTTAAGAGTCACTTCAAGTTTCTCCCGTATATAAATTGACTGAACAGACTATCTTTTCAAAGCTATGTACAAGGGTGTGATTTAATTAACTCACAAGCACAGTCTACAAGTATTGAATTCATGATCACTTTAGCTCTTTAAATCATTAAGAGCTCCTCAATACACAAACCGTTCAACGTACGCTCATCACTCATCACACACTCTGACTCTTTCCTCCTGCACCTTTCAATTCTACCTTGGAGAACCGCTCCCTTAAGATCATTCCACTTTTTGGCCCTCTTTCCATGAAAGTCCCTTTTTCATGGAGCTAATACCGACCCGTCGTTAACGTTATTTACGCGGGAATTGGGTTAGTTTCTGCTCGACGCGGGGATTTGTTAAAACTGGTGTGATTACAAGATTCCCACCAAATCTGAATTGTTAATAGATATTGGTTTTATTGTGAGGAATGAATATTGGGGTCTTTAGTTTATGGACGTTTAAATCATCGATATGGGTTTTCTGCACTCCCAGGAAAATTAGTGTTGACTGATGTGGGTGAAGTGGTAACTGACGCTGTAATAAGTGACTGCTGTAATTATGAGGTAGAGTTTCATGCCTTCTGGGGTTCAAAAATGGATAAACTTCCCTTCAGTGTCTCCCTTCAATACATGTACCATAATTTCTAAATAAAAGAGACCCCATGAAGGAATTACATTCCTTTACTGCATCATAAATCGGATGATTCACTCTAAAATATATGGGGAAGTCTGGTATTTATCAACAGTTATTTCTTAGAGTGTGCACAATCAAATAATAGTTACCATAAGCTAAAAAGGTAAAGCACAGGTAGCCTAATGCCATTGGGGCATCGACTTCCATGTTTTAATCCAGGTATCCTACTGATAATTCCATCTTTATTTCTACCATTGTCTTTCACCATACATGCAGACCTAGCTGCACACGCAACATCATCCCAGAATCTATATTCCCCATCTGGGAGCAATTTCCTTTCACGGATCACGCATTGCATGATGATAGTTTTAGTATAATCACTCAACATTTCTTGATGAGTTTTCTTCCCTCTCAAAGAGGGCATACCGACACAGCTTTAGTGAAAGGAGACTGTTTCACAGACCATGCATAGGTAGAGTGTTACATAGGCCGCGCACACCCGTGTCAGAACGGCAATTCTGCATAGATTCCTGGCATGGTCTCACCTATCTGCTCCCTAAATCTTTACTATACATAGGGCAGTAATGATTAAGGTATGAATATAAAGCTATTGACAATGAGCTTGTGATAGGCCTACCAGTTCATCATTTATGATTATTTTCATTGGTCTTATGGCTGTGGAAACACACAGGTAAATGTCACTTTTGGCACAGTGTGAGTAGTATAATTATGACACCTATATTTGCTGTAGGGGAAAAGTATATGTCCTTAGATAATGCCAAGGATGGAAGAATCTATTGAAATCTAAGTGAAATGAAAGGTTCAGAATTTTTCTACACATGTTTGCGCACATTGCCTTATCGCACACTTTTTTTTATGACCAATGGTCACCGTTCTGTGTCATGTTTTAGGGTAAAAAACATGGTTTTAGGTCAAAATGCCGTATAAAAAATGATAACTTCAAAGTGTGTGCCCATGCTATTGAACTACACACAAATAGTAAAAGAATGTACCTATACCCATCATTATAGCTCTGCCCAACTCTTCCCTCCTGGAGGTAGAAATAGGCCTATATTAGCCCTTTTTTCCATATCTTTTCAAACTAGGGTTGATTAACTAGAATGAATTAGCAGATACATAATGCAAATAATACTAACATAAGTACTATATATATAATGCTATCTATACCATCACTTTCCCCCCATCCAATAACCTCTGAAAGCTCTATATTAAGGGGTTTATTTCATCTGTCCCTGTGGCTACAGGCAGTGTGATCACCCTTTACTGCTTATACCATGATTTCGGGACTTCCGGTGGGTTTATATGCAGTTTAGCCGTGCATTATTCTGCATATACCACACATGTGCATTTTTGAAATTTTTGGTATATACTTTTTGGGGGTCAAGTTGGGATTTTCCAAACCGGTCTGAAATTGTCGGCGTCTTCCTCGTACGATGAGCAGATGACCGATATCTACATCCGGGCCACTGACACACTTTCGCCGGACAAGGAGGCGGGTGGGAATGGCCGGACCGCGACTCGCTTACGATGGAAAAATCAATGGATTCTCCTTTATTTTGAATATATTGGACATAATACGTATGGACGGATCATCTAGGATGTCTAAGGATATGTATGTTTTATTTTGAAGACTTGTCATGATTGGATTCGATACGAAATGTGTGTGTAAACACGGCGGTACCTGTCCCGGCAAGGAACAAAAACAATGGCTTCGCGCAGAGCGGACACGGGCCGTATCGCTTGCATTTACAAAATATCTTCTCCTGGCTATATTCTGTGGATATCAGGTAAGAAATTATACAAATTGGAGGAAATGGTGGTATAAACCTATTAGGTGATGAATGCCGGGGCCCCACGGGCTGTATATGCTGTATATACAGCCCTAGGGCCCCGATATCCATCATCTATTAGCTTAATAGTCCACTCTGCACCCACACAGGTGCCACTGCCCCAATAGTCTATACCGTATTTGTTCTAATAAGCGCACATGTGCGGAAAATCAATTGAAAGATGCTCAAAACCTTATTAGAAGAATTAATTCTAATAAGTGCACCCCCAAAGGCCCAAAGTCGTTGTTTTTGCCCTAAAAATCTTGATATTTACACTTCATTTGCACCAGAGTGGGCCCCAAAAAGGGGGGGGGGGTGCGCTTATTAGAGCATGTGCGCTTATTAGAATGAATACAGTATATATATATATATATATATATATATATATATATATATATATATATGTATATATATAGCAGTGGTGACAAAATATCTGTTACCTTTTCAACTTTGAACAACTCTCAACCATTCCCTATTGAAAATATCATAATTCTGCTTTTTTACATTGCATTAGTACATGTCTTTTCTATCAGATTCACTATTGATCTAATATGTGAAACAATCGATTTACTTTTCGATGTAACACCCTACCATAGGCAATGGCAGAGCGTGGTCATGAGAATATACGGTTTATAACTACGTGACAATCTGACGCACACCCTTCTGTGTATGGAGTCAGCTTTGTTAAAGAAAGGGAAAACAGATCTGTTCACTGTACTTCTCTGTGTGTATTTTATGCACTGTAGGCTTTACTTGTTTGGTGTATTGACTGGTTTATGTATGAGAGTTTAACATTAACTTTGGCCCTCTAGCGGCCAGTCCACACAACCCCTTGTCACGTGGGGCTACCACCTGACATGTCCACGTGACATGTCGGTAGGGGCCACTGGGGGCTGGGGCTGGCGTGAGGAAACTCCCTGTGGTAGGGAGGTGGGGCTGGTAGGGATGGGAGAGGGGTGGTAGGTAACCTGTGGTGGGTAAAGGCTGGGGCTGTAGGGGAAGGGGGAGGTCTGGGGTGGGGTGGAGGGGTAAGGGTAGGGCGTGGGGTACAGGAGGGGTGCTTTGATGTATAGACTCCAGTGTTCACCTTCCAATCCCCACTACTTCTTAGTCCACCCCATGTAGTGGTTTAGACCCCGACCCTAGCTTTGTGTCCACATTGAAGGTTTCACTGAGCCTGCCCTGCCCTCCCTCCCCCCAAACCGCCGCCCTTCCCATTCTCAAAGCTACATTTAACCCTTACATGGTGGCATAATACCTCATGGCTTCATGCACATAATGTTGTCATGATACTCCATTGTAGAACAAATAAGAAACAATAGTTGCATTGCTTTGAAGAATCGCGACATATTTGGGCATGAGGCCTTAAGGCTTAATGGCTTGCCAACCGTTTAGGAAACTATGGATTCCACATAATTATACATCTTTTGTACACTGTAAAAAATTATCGTTGAAATAATAGTAAAATGCAAAGTTGCGAGAGGTCCATAGTTATTTTCAGGGAGATTCCTTGTACCATGTGCTGCCATCTGGGGCTTTATTGTAGAATCTACACTGCTTCCTTGCAATACAATTACGATGGATCGCTGTTCAGTTCTTCGAGGATCCCTTGTAGATTCAACAGCTTTCTTTTTACAGTGTAGAATGGTGAGTCATGTAGAACTGCTTTCCTGGAATGTAAAGACAAATGTATATGGAACATTACTGCACTATACACCCCTTGATTGGTTAAGGCATTGCTAGTAGTTTTTCATTGAAGGCCGCAGTAGTATAGGAAAATGGGCATACTGTGATGGCCACGCAGCTGGGGTGACAGAACTACAGTGCAATTCTCCTTTGTCTAACAGACACCTGGACGTCACCTGAGGCTACCACTTCTTATCCACACCTGTCACCTTCTGATCTCACACACTTTGAAACCAAATATCAATTTGACAAGAAATGGTTAGAAATGGAAATCAGAGGAATTGTTCACTCGCGTCTCCAACTTCACAGACCACCCAATTGAAAGCCGCAAGAGCAACTAAAGTCCAAGAACCCTTTAGGTTTTTTCTATATCGTGAGCAGGGTTTGCATTCCCACTATTTGATGTGTATGTATTATACATTAATTAATACCTACCTGCCTCCTTTAGGGACGGAAAGAGATGATGGACCGGGTATGCTGTCATAGTGTTACTGGTAAATTTCTACCATGACTCCCTGGATGTGATACCGTATAGATATGGCCATCAGAGTTTGCACATTTTCCCATACTACTACCCTTTGTGGTTGCAGTACAAAACTAATAGTGTACTAACTTAGACATGGCACAAATTATCAACTTACAAGCGGCGTATATAATTATACAACACAATACACGGTCAATTGAATAATATATGGTAAGGAGTAATTGGCATGATCTATCTGTAGAGCTTGAAATAAAATCAAAGGTTGTCAACGGTGTAGTGTTTACCAAAGTTCCAAAGAATGAGAATATAGAGAATACATAGGCGTTGTCTATGAACTGTTATCTTTTGTATCAGCTAGCCATTTCTCAAACACTACAATCCTACCCCTCTCCCTCCGATTTCAACCACCCCTACGATCCAGTCCAATCATAGTGATTGACCCTTGGGGATCATGTATTACCTACGATTGCCTATACAGGTGCATGCCTTTTCCTTCTGTATCTGCTGTAATCGTAGTGATTGACCCTGTACAATGAAGAATTCCCTTCCGATCCTAGCCAGGTCAGTACGATTTCAGGGTGCCCAAAACTTAGTGTCTGAGAAATGACTTCCAGGTCTACCTAATTTGAGGGTGCGTCCCTCTGTCGGATGCTGTGCATTATTTTCCTTCTGGCCGAAGACACGATAGATAATAGAAATTTTGAGCCATAATTCATAACTTAAATAGGATATAGTGATCCACCCTTAACAAATAATGCTTGCTTTAGATAGAGGAATAAATAACATGTACGTTAAAATCCATACCATACTTCATATGCATGCATATGCCTCATACCTCTAAATCTATAAGGATCGTCTTAAATGTTGTGTCAAGAACACACACAGAACCAATCCAAAACTAAATGTAACGCGTTATGTTCAATGGTTGTCAAGATACATGAATGCAACCTTGGTGAGTCTAATTAAGCTATCACTGTATTCATGTGAACATTGCCAAGGGGCGACCAGTGGTGCATTTGTGCATTACATCAAACCACACGGAACATGAACCTGGACGTATCGTGGGCACGTGAAGAGTTTAAGGTGGGCGAGGAGCGCTGTCAGAATCATTTATCTAAGTCTCCTGTTCATACAAGCCACAATCAATCACCTACTGGGGGCATGAACAACAGTGCACGTGTGTCCTACACGTGCTATCCCGTCCCTCCATCCTATCTATATATACACATTATTAGAGCTTTGCCCATACCACTGCTGCAAGGGGCAGTCTGTAGAGCGTTCCTTGGATAATTCATACTAATTGAAAAATTCATACAAATTAAAAAACTGTAAAGAGGAGAGTGTCGCGCTTAACGTCGAATCCCACGACGCGATTTTGGCTGAAAAGTTTCTGCAATTTAGTCATCTGTTGCAATTTCTAAAATTGGGGCTCTGTCCTTATATTGCAAGACCTATAATGGCTATGGGGGGCTTTAATGGCAAGGAATCCCTTGTAGATTTGCACTGAAGTAAAGATCTTTATATTTAGATATTTTCCCTTGCTTAAGTGAAACGTTTCTGCAATTTACAGAAATGTGGATAAAGTCATTGACAAATACGGATTTGTGTTCACTTCAACTTGCAACCCAAGTCCCACTATGCAATCTAAACTTGACCCATACCCTGCAATTTGTATGCAAAATGTCCGCATAAATTATACAGAGTTCAATTTCAGTCTCATTCTGCACTGTGTGTACCTACAACAGCTTGCAAATTCAATATCAAGGTGAATGGCATTGTAATTTAATGCAGCTTACAGATCTACATTTCAAGGGTGAGGGGTCAGTTTAATTGCAACAGTCAGATTTGTAAAATGCAATGGCATGTTAGAAGCCTTACAATTTGCAGTAAAGGCAAATCCCCCTATCTGCAAGAGTTCCCAAATTGCAAGAACTTTCCAGGGTTAGATTGCATTGTGGGATTCGACCTTTAGGTAAAGATAGACAACTCTACTCAGAGAGTAAGACCCCCCTCTCCCTTGTTTTCTGCAAACCTAGCAGAATAGGGATGGATGTGGCTAATCATAATCCTATATAATTACAATTTATTACGAGTTATTATCTCTGCAAGTGCTGACGTGATAGGAGTGTCTGCGGAGCATACATGCTGTAATGATACAACCATTAAATGTTATTGTCGTCACAATCTGTGAGTAGGCAAACAGAGAGGATTGTCAGTGGATTCTGTTATGGGGTATCCTTCTCACATCTATACGTCAATATAAAAGCCATGTATAATATAATCCTGATGTAAATCAAACATTCCTTATACTACTCACGATGTATGAATAAGTCCCTATATCTAATATCCCCGTCCCCAAAGAAAATCCATTAGCCTGTCTTTCAAAAAAAGAAGGTAAGATCATACATACAATGGGCCAGTAGAGGAGGCGGATATGCTGTATGATTCTGTGAATGACATTTAAGAGGAAAACAGTTTTGATAGAAAGAGAAGTTATAGAAATGACATAATAGTGATATCGTAGTCGGCAGAGGATAGTATAAATAAACTGTCAGAAGCTAATGGATAATAGAGGATAGAATACAGAGAATTATGTGAGCAAACATACATTAAAAGTACATTTTCTAATTCTATAGTAGACCTCTAGACTGTTGAATAGGGGTGCTGCAGTGGGAATTTGTTGTGACTGTGAAACAATCTGTGCGGAGCACTGGAGACAGCCTGGAAGTGGAGATACAGGGCTACAATCCGGAATCAGCCTCCTTGTGCTTGGGGGAATAGCTCGATATAAAAGCCAATGCTTGGGCTTTTCTAAACACGCGTTGCTCTTTCAATTTCCATCACAGTCATTTATTTTTTTTTTTAACTTGGTGCTCACCGTGGAGAAAAAGAATTGAAAGAGACGCGAATGGCACTTGAAGCAATTTGTGTAATCGCTATTAATCACATTGTCTGATAACCAATACAGGAGTAAAATCCATCTTTGGCTGGTCGGCGGAGATGTGAGTTAGGGTATTTTAAACACAATGCAGCTAGTGATTAGTTAGGGTGTTACATCAATAAATCATTTCTGACGATTGGCAATGAAAGCTAATGGTTCTGAAGAAGAGGTCAGATTTCATTTTAACTATTGCAAGAAGGCTCAGAAGGTATTTCTTCAGAATCTACATTCTAACTTGTAACAAGAAAAATGTGGCAAGGACCACGGATAGGAGTTGCCACTCCTCTCCGTTGTCCTAGCCACATTTTTCTTGAGCTCTCGGGGGGGGGGGGGTGCATACCGGGGGGCTGTTTTCGGTTTTTGCCCTGTCACCTATGACGTCATTGGTGACGTAACTGAGGCAGCATGACGTCACCAATGACGTCATAGGTGACATGGAGAAAACCGAAAACTTTATGGAGTTGCTACGGTCGCTGCGCTCCCGGCCGCTATGCGGCAAGCAACTCCAAAAAATTGCTATAACTTGTAAAACGTCCTGTTTCTCTGGTTTGTTATTACCTGTTTACACAATGATACATAAACTGTCTTTTGTTGCCTCAAGAAATACAGTGTTACAAAGTAATTGGTTTTTTATTCATACTCTCATTATATATAGGGTGTTATCCTTTGTGGAAAATACCCTCTATAACGAGAATAATCTAGGGTTTGATCAGGCCAGATTGACACAATGAAATCTAACTAGGTTAATCACAACCATGACAAATCTAACTAGGTTAATCATGACAAGGAGACCATGATGACATGGGTTTTTAAAAATCCCAGTCACAATCAGCTTAACAGGGTTAGAAGAGAACACCATAATGATGAGCCACTGAGAGAATGAGCATGCCAACTATTAAAATCACATTCACGATTTGCGGTGCTTTAAGAAGACACTGTGTATGCTTTTATCTGGATGTTATCAATTATGCATGGAACCAACCAGTGACACACCACCATTTACACCTCAGAGATATCGGCGAAATATGAAACCAAGTGGTGCATTAAGTCCACATAGTCCATAGCTCACGCGATGTGGGTTTTTAACTGCTCGAGAGAAGCCCCGTGGCATCCCATCCAGTCACCAAGATGACAGAAGGAGGGAGATGTAGAGAGCTAGCAGCCTACAGGGTGAGGGTAGAACCATATGTTAGGTACCGATAGTGTAACAAGCTAGGGGTTTAGTCGCTGTGCCATTATTCCAACTGTCACGATATGCTGCTTTTAATGCTAACGCACTGTATCTATAATTAAGTCATGTCGCTCTCAATTATCGATTGTCTGGGACCCACCAACTGAAAACTACGGCCCTTTCTACTAGAACATAAGCTGCCCAATCTCCCTGCTGGCTAAATGCTCACAACACCAATCTAGACGATTACTCTACACCTTGGGAGCACAGAAGCACAGATTCAAATATTGGAAATCGATTGAAAGCCTTGTCAGTAGTGCCTTAAATATGTTCTGAAAGCCTATTTAAAGTCATGCATGAAGAGAGAAGATCCAATTTTTAATCACTTAATGAGTGTGCGCTCTCTGTAGATGGCCTTTTAGGTCTATAGGAGGGGGTATATAGGGGAAGCCTATACATTCACCCAGGGTAGTCGGAGGAGACGGCGTATTTTCTAAAGTATTTGCACATGCCTGACGTGAAGCCCAAGATGTGTGACGTATGAGACCCAAGACGTGACGTCGGGGACCCCTTCATTCTGATGCTTAGTCCAAGTGACAGATAACCAGCAAAGGCGGAGGGATGAGGGCTCCAGGGATGCTTAACTGCTTAAGGACATCACCGCTCGTGCTACACCTATGCATCGTGACACCCCTAAAGTATTGAGACATACATAGAGCATCGACACCATGGACTATTGCAGTGCTTATGAGTTGCTTGCCGTCTTTTGTAATGGTGAATCACGTGGGTCAATAGGGGGAAGTGGAGTCTTGTGGCGGTCTTAATAGGCTAAAGAATCAGGATTTGGGAGCAGCTCCCTGGGTGGGACAATGAGCAGTTCGGCACGGGTCGGGACCAGCTCTGGAACTGCTCAGCACAGGAGTTTAGCAGTGTGAGTGTGTGTGTGTGTGGGGGGGGGGCGGGGTATGCTAGTGACGCAGGTTGGCCAGCCTTAGTGAACGGTCTAAAATGGGTGGTGGGGGCTGTGAGGCCCCTAAGTCTCAAAATGACCCTATCCCTCAAAAATGTGTGGGATAGGGGCTGTTTGAGATTTAGGGCCCACCCAAAGCCCCTAACCTGCAAAAAGTCCCACAAAATGTTGAGATGATGGGGCCATGTCCATTTGGTCCCTCTCTGACAAATATTTGTGGGATAGGGATGTTGTTTTTGTTCTCTATTGTTCCCATACCAAGTAGCCATAGGTCAAAAAGGATCAATTATCAGTAGAACAGGTTAAACTGATCCAAAATAGGCCAACTGAATCAAATTGATCAAATCAGGTCAGAATCGGTCAAAATAGGTCAAAGTGGACATAGTCTGGGTAAAATAGTTCAAATTAGCCAAAGATGGGCTATTTGGGTTGCGTGTTGTGACAAACTTCCTGGTGCCGAGGATAACTGGAAGTTCCATGACATCACTGTCCATACCAAACATTGTGTGTACATTTAAACACCACTACACCACTACACCCCTACCACCCCCTACCACCACCCCCACCATCCACAGATAACCCTTTCTGCCCTAACATTTTCTTATGACAGCATTTCTTTTCTTATGATGGCATATTGTAACATTTTCTACTGAACATTTTCTTATGATGGCATTTTGTACTGAACATTTTCTTATGACGCCATTGACAGTATTTCATACCCAACATTTTCTTATGACAGGATTTTGTACCTAACATTTTCTTATGATAGTATTTTGTACCTATTTTGTATGCATTTTCTTATGACTAAATTTCTTTTCTTATGACGGCATATCATAACATTACATTTTCTTATGACAGCATTTCGTACCCAACATTTTCTTATGATGGCATTTTCTACCAACCATTTTCTTATGATGTCATTTTGTACCCAACATTTTCTTGTGACTGTATTTTCTCCCGAACATTTTCTTATGACAGGATTTTGTACCTAACATTTTCTTGAGATGGCATTTCATACCCAACAATTTTTTATGACGGCATTTTCTACCAAACGTTTCCTTTAAACTTTACCCATACATACCCACACTTCATGGAGAGACCTCTTGTGAGAACAAAGTAAAAAGTTAAATTATCAGAGGAAATCATTTCAGTGAGGAGTGACATTAGCACCATCTTTTTTTAAGAGGGAGAACTACACTTGGCGCCATCTAGGGAGGAGTGAAGGAAGCTTGCCAGGTCGTTTTTGATTATGAGGGATAGGGAATTTTTGAGACTTAGGGGCCTCACAGGGGCACTGTTATAAGTAGGTCCTGGCTAGGTCTGCACTGGCTGGTGTTCCCCTTTAAATGGCCAGGATCGGCTTGGCTGGAGAAAAGGAGAGCCTGGGGCACATCACAGGGGGCGAAAAACAAGCACCAACTGGCGCTAAATGGGCTAACTAGCGGCGGACGGCCCCAGGGGTATCGGCCCAATGAGCAGATCGCCGCTTGTCGATAGGGCACTGCGCGCCCTGCCAACATCAATGGCAGGGACGGTAGTCGGGGCCGGGCTGGGGGCCTTATCGCTGCCGGCCACCACCCGTGCCCTGCCCGGAGGGGGACAGCCCCACCCCAGCCCCCAGTGTACAGGCATACCCCTCTACACACTGTTGGAGGCCAAGTCTTCCTGGCGCAAAATGAAGAACATGCGTCGTATAAATGTAGCTGGCAAAGGGTAGGATATTATAAGGTAGTTCTGGAACAGTGCCTCTTCAGTTCACATCCTCTTTAGCACAATACATCTGTTCCTTTTTCCATCTGACAAAATGACTTTTCTTTCATCTCTAGATAATTCGATGGTTCTTCTTCCTTCTACTGGACGTAGTGCTTCGTTGACTTTCTTCCAACTGATACAGTGCTTCCTGTCCGTTCCACCACCTTATACAGTGTTTTCCACGTCCTTCGGCCAGATATAGTGTTTCTTTTATTTGAAACACTGTTTCCTTTTATCTCCTTGATACAGTGCTCCTTTACTTCATTTTACCTTATATAGTGCTTCATGACTTTCTTCTACCTGAAGAGTGCTTCTTAGATTACCCCATTTCTCTCTGGCACAGTGTTTTTTGTTTCATCTTCTTCTATACATCTAACAGAATACCCATTCGCTTTCTTCTTCCTGAAATGAAATGAATACCTCTTCTTCTTTCCTCCAGTACAATGCACGTCTTTTCCCCTTGTAATTTCTTTCTTCTCAAAGGTCTGTTCCTATTAGTTCTATTAACACGACCCATTCGTTTGCTCCTGTCCAAGTTAGAAGTCTTCACAGTCCTGTTCAAAGCAATTCAGTTTATTTCCCTCCTCACCCCTTCCCCTTCTTGTCGTGTAGCTGCCACCAGCTAAACGCTTCAGTTTCCCCACACAACAATAAGGCATGCATCTTATTGCTGCCCCATCCATTTAAGACCGCATGTTGCCTCAATGTCCGGCTCCAGGTTCATGTCCCTAGGTCTACTCGTTTGCATTACATTGGTGCACAGGCCAACCCCCAGGGAATGGCTCAAGCATCATGGGACCCATATGTGTGGTGTATTAATGGCCATTCGGTCTTTAAAGGGTTAATCTCCATTCAATGTGGTCTAATGGCCGGATACCGTGCAGACAGCACTAACCATATAAGAACCATAGGCACCCCACTCTGTGTAGTAGGAGCTCAGTAAATTAATTGTCATGGTGTGGAGATAACCCGACATGGTGGTTAGCCAGAGGCGGATCAGGCATGTCCTCCAGTAGCTGATGCCACTATTAGTATGCATTAACTCACAAGTCGTTTTAATTGGAGATGTGCACATACAGAGTAAAAGTAGTGCACCTCAAGTCAGTTTGTTAAGATGGAAAAATGTTGGTTTTGTAGAATTGCTGGCAAACCAATCTCCATAATGAATGGGATACGGATCTACTATTAATACCCAATCAGATATGAGTGAACGACATAACCTCCCTGGTCAAATGAGCTGAAGGGAAAGGTCAGGGCATTGGGATTCCATCGTTAGGCGGAAACGGTCTTTCCAGTCTATACAGTGTAGGCTGTCAAAGGCTAGCATCAGGAACATAGTATATATCCCTGTTGCTAATTGGGTAGTTAACCAGGCTGTGGATGAGATCATCCCATGCCTCTTTTTATTTTTCGTGGGTGAAACCAAAAACCAGCAGGAAGTTCCCCCCAAAACACTAGGGAAACTAACAAAATTCCAAAAGGGGAAATAATTTGGGGAGGAAAAACTAGGGATTTAACACAATTCAATCTGATCAAAGCTAAAGGCAAATTATCCTAATCCGATTGCAGCCTTAAACGGAGGCGTCAACACCGATTAAAGTACCTATTTGTCTCGGTGGGGTCTACAGAATCCCACAACTGCCTTCTCTGTCAGGCTCCCTTCCATCCTAGCGGGGAATTACGTAACTAGGTTGGCATGGAACGCTGCGTTATACGACGTAATGGGGGTAGTGGCTGAGGGAGCAGAGGGACGTGGGGTTTATGGGAAGGGTTCAGTAATGGTGGGGTTCTCGCGGTGCAGAACGAGACGAGACTTGTGAAGTAGGACCAGCTAGGTATTTCTCAAACACTACGAATTGAGACTGGTCACTACGAATTGAACACCCCTTACGATCCAGTACACTCGTAGTGATTGACCCTGGGTGATCATGTAATACCTACGATTGGCTATTCAGATGCATGCCTTTTCCCTCTATATCTGCACCACTCATAGTGATTGACCCAGTGTAACCAAGAATACCCTTCCGATCCAGGCCAGGTTGGTACGATTTGGGAGGGTTGTAATCTTTGGGTTTGAGAAATGACTTCCTGATGAGTTAGCTACATGTATGAGCTGCTCCGTGAGCCACTTGGGCTTTACACAACTCTACACGAGTAACTCACGTACTAATCAACACTAGACATACTGTACTGAATATTTCAATGTTCTAACCAGGCAGGTGTCTGGGTGCTTCTTACAACATTAGACTAGATTCAATTCATAATGAATATGAATATGTTATAATGAACAGCCAGTGCCTGTTGTGAAAATAGATACAAAGTAACGTATTATATACATAACTCTATGATCCTCTGATTTGTAGCAGAATTGTGTTTTTGCTAGACTTTGTTTTCATCTCTTGTCATCCGACTTACAACTGTAAGGTTAGGATTCATATAAAAGTAATACAGTTAGGCTTTCCTCGTCTTCGAATCCAATACCGTCTGTATTCATCAAGATTGTTTTTTTTTATCTGGCTAGGACTAGGAGTAATTGAGATCCTTGACTGCCGCTTAGGGTGGCTTAAATTCATTACAGCACCTTGCTGATTAAATAGGTGCTTCCCAAGTTTTCCTGACAATTTAAATCTTCAAGCATTCAAATAACTGCGGCTCGGGACCCACTCGCAATTCATTGCGTTTTCTACAATGAAAGTTGTTCAATTAATTTAAACGACTGTGAATATCTTTGTGCGGCAGACGAGACTTAGTGTGGCCGGACGAGGGGTGGGGTGACAGTGGGTTTGGGAGGGAGGGAAAGGAAAAACTATGATTACAAACTCACGTGCAGACCTGAGCCGAATACGGCATTATCATCCACTGTGTGGTCATCAATGGCCAAATACTGTATTATCGCCCACTGTGTGGTCACAAATAGGGGGCAGAGGCCGTACATCCTGGCTACATAGTAGACTAACTAACTAGCGGTGTGTGCTATAGGGTGTGTAGATAAACTGAATAGTGGTCATTAAAATCATCACTAGCTAGCTAAAGCAGTTGCTATCCATTGTGTTGGGTGGGTGATAGTGCAACTCGTCTCATAAACATGGTCAAATGCTTGCGGAAGCTGGATGGGATATTTTAGGTAAAAATACCATCATCTTATATCAAGTAGGTCATTCTAACAACATGTCATTAACAAAGGCACTAAAGTTTAAACAGGCCGATCCTCTTTTATTAATATCAACTTAAAAGAGCCGGTAGTGGAGTCCAGTTTATCTTCAGTTGAATAAAGAAGGTATCTAGCACATCATTAATCTGCTCATTTGTTTATTTCTTGTAACCATAATTTGGTCTTACAGGTACCTATCTAATTTCTCCGATTCAGAGTGTAGTATCCCTAACCTGCCTTAAAACCCAACAACAGAAGGTTGAGTTCTTTTGGCCTAGAAGAAGGAACGCGTGGAAACTCTAGCTATTTCCCAGATAGTAAGTAGTACACCGAAATGGCCCGAACACCCAGGTATCCCCATTTATACATACTACACGTACTACATGCATACTACTGCAGTGGTGGCGATTTGAGACACTGGTCTGTTTAATTATATTCTTAAAAGCATGCCGTTATTTGTGGAGGGTGATTCTTAACAACTGACGATCTGGCTGTGGTCAAATGATGCATTTGACAGCAAAGTAGAAATGGATACTGTCTATCTGTATATCAAACATGAAAGGATTCCCCAAACTATAGTGAAGGTATCGATGCAAAGTGTCACAATGAATGTCTCATAGAATGTCATATTTCTGACTTCTGATAGAATGAATGCTGGTCACAGCTTCTGACTTTCTATGCAGAAAAGTACCGGCCCATACCCCACCCTTGATATCATTCTGTCTTCCCAGTAACTGACACAGTTCACATCAGCTATCAGATGATCCACTACACACTCCTCACTCACTCTGTCACTCTGTCAGTCAGAACAGGTTAAACCTTTTGTTACCAGATTGCAGTACCAGATGATTGTGTGAAAAAAGAGGACGGCTGTCATCGATTAGTTTGGCCTGTTTCCCTACTGGGACTGGAGTGACTGTCTGGTCTAGATGTTAGAAGGTGTCAATGTGTATACACATAGTGATGTGGGTGTAGGTGTGGGAGGGGTGCATGATAAGGGTATATGATACCTTGGTGCCTCACCCCCACCCGAAATCCCCATCGGCTAGTCACTGAGTGCCGTAGAACGTGACGGCGCGTGTCGGAGTAGGGGCGGATCCCGTGTTTAGACTGGGGTAAGCGCCATGCGGGGGTAAAAGATCACCGCCTTGCCGTGTCCAGATAGCCCGCGTCTAGCGTTCCACGCCCACCGCGCCCTCAACATAGCAAATCTATTGTCGGCAGCCGCTTTGGCGTTTCGACCGCCTCCCACAGTGCCATGCATCATCCCCATACCACACCCTCAACCCCACCCTACTACACACACATATTACCAACGGGCCACCACACTTCCACCCCTCCCCTCCCAGTGCCATGGACGCTATGACGTCACATTTCGGCGTCACCTGTCACCGACGTTGTGACGTCGCTGCTAGCTGCGCGCGCAAACCGGAAACTGTTGCCCAGATAATGTTTGCCACGCTCGGTTGCACATCAATTACGCGCCCCGGCGGCTAGGTGGCGCTAGCGTCAAGGCGCGCCTGAGTTTTAATGGAATCGTTATGACGCATAATCGAATCAAACCTCCCAGCCCCCCTCCTAGCAGTCCACGCGCGCCAACTTGAGTCAGTCTCCATGCAGAGGTTGTGGGAGAAGGGTAGGAAAGTATCAGTCACTGTAGTTCCATGTCTGCTTTAAGCCCATAGGATTTGCAGTGTCCGCAATGTTCCACGTCTGCTTTGAGCCTATTGTCAACCAAAGGGTAGCAATATGGTGGCCCTTCAGAGTGTCTGACCCTATTACTATATATAGCTTCACTACCCTACCTGAGTTCTAGATCCAGTTCTGGGCCTTGGAGCAGTCGTAGTCCCGCCCGCTAAGACGCTGGACGGTAGGAGACGACGCGGCTTTAATTATGAGTCGGCGCGACGTTTAACTTCCGCCCTGCCGCTAGAGGGGGCCATTAGAGCGGGCGGCGGCTGAACGGTATCAGTCCGTGCTCGGCATTCATCACCACGCGGCCTGCCGGCCTTACATCCGCCATCCCCGCCTCCCTCCTCCCACCTTTTCCTACCACCACCTCCACCTACCAGTACCACCACACTCTGAGCCCCAATTGTAAATATGCAGTGCATTGTCGTGTACTGGGTACAGGACAATCTGCTGTAGAGTCATAAGGTTTGTACTTACAGCACTTCTTACTGTTTTCTAAAAATAAAAGCGCTGTGCTGTAAATACCTTAGCGCGGTATTACAGTGCACGAGCAGGTCCGTCGTCACCTTGTTCCTATTGTAAGGCTCTACGCGTCCAGACATTAGGGAGGTTTAGCAACCACTATGTGCGTCCCCCGTAGCTCATTTAATGCAGACGTACCAGCGCTGTAGGTATGCTGTACGTCTGCGTTTTACTGACAACGCAGTCGGTGCTAAACCTCCCTATTATAAGACGTACCTCCCCTCCTTTCCTGGTTGATTGTACGCCATGTATACTTGTGTATAAGTGCTGGTCGGGGATGAGGTTTAGGTTTATCACCTTTGAGGTTGTCGATATAGAATTCACGTCACATAACTTTGCTCACCTTTGTAATTCAGAATCTGGAAAGTAGTAATTGGGAACTTAAATTGGGCCCTCCCCAAAATTATTAAAGAGGTAGCCCAGTTATTATTACTCCACCTGGCTCTGCACCCCATTGTTCCAACTTTAGGTTTATTTCCACATTCTACAGTTGGGAGGGCCAGCAGGAGGTTTTATGAATTAGGTCAGCTCTGGCAGGAGGTTTTGTGAATTAGGTGAGGTCTGGGAGCAGGTTTTCTGAAACAGGCCAAGTGTGGCAGGAGGTTTTATGAATCAGGTCATTTCTGGAGAGCAGATGAAATTCTTGAGAAAATATTGTCACCTATGGGATTTGTACCCACGCACCAGACAGTACCGGGATCCTGAGTCTCATGTGCTAACCATTACACCATGAGTCCTCAGCTGATACTGTGGGTGTTAGAACAAAATTTACTGAATGGTGATATGCTACCACTACGACTTTGTATGTGTATGTTAAAAACATTGTCCCCATGCAGTCTTGAACCCACATTCTGTGATTCAAAGTCAAACTTGCTAACCACTATACTATTGAGATTGCTGGTGGTTGTAACCGGGAAGACCATATATTTATCATAGCTTTGATTCAGAGCCAGTATAGAAGATTCAAATCCTCTTCTAGGCCTCCAGAGTTTATGTCAAAATATGCTTATATTCATGGTTTTACTGTTGTATAAGCTTCTGTGGATGGAGTATAAGTAAGAAAACCTCCATGCATGTGGAGGTTTTCCATTACCTATCTTACCATGAGACACATTCTAGGGAATACCTCGCCAGCTTGTAGGCATTATGGGGCAATGGTACAGCCTTCTTGTTACCTTTTGGTGGGGAATATTCCTATACATTGTACCTGCCTACATATTATAACTATTTATTACACGACTTCTGTGATTTTGGGTGCTTTTTCTGGATATTCCCATGCACATACCTGTCGTTATACCACGATTCTGGCACTTCCTGTGCTGATATGTGCATATCAGCAGTGCATTATACAGCATATACCACCCATGTGCATTTTTGAAATTTTTGGTATATACTTTTTCGGGGTCAAGTTGGACTTAGAAATTTTTGGGAAATTATGGCAGCTATACAAAGTTAATCTAGCCATTTTTCCATTGTGAAAAATCGTCCAAACTCGTAGGAGAATTGAAACCCGGCCACAGTGCTGGTTGGCGAGGACGTTAGCCATAGCGCCACACTGAACGGTGAGGAAAATTAAAGCAAAGGTTGAACTCTACTAACCTGATAGTGAAAGGTCTGTGTGTCTACCCAGTTTTTGTATTTAATCCAACCATGACATGTCGAGATATTAAAAAGAATACATCCTTAGATAGTCTAGAAGATCCCTCCATGCCAAATGAGTCCATAATATTAACAATAAAGAAGAATCCATTGATTTTTCCATTATACGCGAGTCGCGGTCCGGCCATTCCCACCCGCCTCCTTGTTCAACGAAACAGTGTTAGTGACCCGGATGTAGATATAGGTCATTTTCTCGTTGTACGAGGAAGACGCTGAAAATTTCGGACCGTTTTGAAAAATCAATGGATTCTTCTTTATTTTGAAGATATCGGACATATCAAGCATGGAGGGATTTTCTAGAATGTCTAAGGATGTGTATGTTTTAATATATTGACATGTCATGGTTGGATTCCATACGAAAAGGGTGTGTAAACACAGCGGTACAGGTCCCGGCAAGGAACAAAAACAATGGCTTCGCACAGAGCGACCCGGGCCATATCGCTTGCACTTACAAAATGTCTTCTCGTGGCTATATTCTGTGGATATCAGGTAAGAAATTAATACAAAATGGAGAAATTAGTGGTATAAACCTAATAGGTCATGGATATCGGTGCCCACGGGCTGTACATTCTGTATATTTTTTTTTTAGTTTGAATTTACTTTATTGACTCATAGTTATCGACATGGCATGATATCAGTACAAAAGGACATGACAACATATGGAGTATGTATACAAAGTACCAAACTTTAGCCTAGATATACAATGTAATCTTAGTAAATAAAGAATAGTTTATATGTATTACGAGCGATAGCATGAGTCAAACAGAAGGCAGAGGACCTCATCCCCACTATAGCAGTGTTAGGTTGATAATTCTGGTCCTACCTATCTTCCCAAAGTGTATACGAAAACTTTGGCACATAATTTAATAAGATAGTAATGTAAATATACATAGAGGAGTATTTGAGATATTTCCATTGATCTTGTTATACATTGGAAAAACATATTGATAGTAGTTGAAGTAG
Organism: Acholoe squamosa; assembly: GCA_949317995.1. Classification (NCBI taxonomy): domain Eukaryota; kingdom Metazoa; phylum Annelida; class Polychaeta; order Phyllodocida; family Polynoidae; genus Acholoe; species Acholoe squamosa. The sequence goes on from OX439042.1 coordinate 59,099,844, forward strand.
ATCAACGGCGTAGTAGAGAATCAATCAATGTTAACAATTATCAAAGTAAACTATGCATTTAGGTACGGAATAAGAGACTTTAATACCCTTTTAGATTCATTTTTAAATTGTTTTAAATTTACAGCAAGTCTCCTATCCGTAGGCAAAGCATTCCAAGTTAAGGCTCCGTAGTATTCTACGCTCCTAGCATATGCCATACCATTTGGTGTTATAATCTTTAATGTTGGTGCATCGTGCAGTCGAGTAACAATTGTTCTAGTGTCTTTGTATGTATCATCTTGAGCTCTATTGTACATGTAATTCAATATATGAATATATCTTCTGTCACCTAGTTTGTTGATTTTTGTTACATTATGTATATAGTTAGTATTTGTCAAATGAGGTACACCAAGACATATTTTAATACAACGGTTCTGAGCATATTGAAGTGGATCCAAATATTTATCAAAGGTTGTGGTAAAACAGATGTCAGCATATTCCATATATGGGAGGATAGTAGCTTTGTATATTCTAATAGCTAGTTTTACATCTAGATATTTTCTCAGTTGACAAAGTTTGTAAGTTTTGAATGCAATAGTTTTCACTTGGTTGGCTAGATGTAAGTTATAATACAGTAATGGATCTAAAGTAACACCTAGATATTTATAGCTAGGAACTACTTGCAGTAGTTGGTCACCTAGATGTATATCAGCTGTTAGTGTATTAAGTTTTCTGGTACTTGAAGAGAAAATCATCACCTTGGTTTTAGTTACATTTATAGATAGTTTGTTTTGTATACACCATGTTTCATACATCTCAAGATCATGTTGTAAATCATTTTTTGCTGATATGTACGAGTTGTGTGCTGAATAAATAACAGTATCGTCAGCATATAGTTTAATGTTACAATTTTTTACACATTTTATTACATCGTTCATATATATCAAGAATAATAAGGGGCCCAAGATGGAGCCCTGTGGAACACCACATAGTACTTGATTTTTACCAGATATTATACCATTTGCTATAGTAATTTGGTGTCTATTTGTAAGATAATTCTCGAACCAGTGGTAATTGTCAGACCTTATTCCATAGTGGTGTAATTTTATTAAAAGCACAGAATGATCCACAGTATCAAAAGCCTTTCTTAAGTCTATAAAAGCTGCTACAGTAGAGTTGCCTATATTAAGATTCCTTTTTATATCATCTGTAAATTTTGCTAGGGTGTCAACAGTACTGAAGCCTGATCTAAATCCTCCCTGATGGGATGTTAAGATTTTTTCTTTAATCAAAAAGTATATACTCTCGCCGCTGTGCGGCTGGGGTATATATAGAATGTACAGCCCTAGGGCACCGATATCCATGATCTATTAACTTAATATTGCACAAGATGCATGCAGCATGACTTTTGTAAGGAGGCATGTTATCCATGTAAGGAGGCATGTTATCCATGTGAGGAGGCATGTTATCCATGTAAGGAGGAATGTTATCCATGGTTAACATGCCTCCTTACATGTCATACGTTACATGTTAAAACCTAAGAAATTTTCATTGTAAGGGTAGGGGTCGAACCTGCAGTCTCCTGATCCCAAATCCAACTCCCTATGCATTGCGCCACAGGGACTGACGAGAAACGCTTGGTTAGAACCAGGTCTGTATAAGTCATTTATATGGCTGTGACCCCCCAACAACTCTCATATGCGCAAGGTAAGAATAGCATTCTAATTATAGAGGACTGCTGAACGCGTTCAAACCAAGCCAAGCCGGGCGCCGAGGTGTGTGTACCCTGTTGGTCTAGTGGGTAGGGCATTGCGCTCAGCTTCTACAGGTAGTCCAGCTAGCCATTTCTCAAACACTACGATCCTACCCCTCTCCCTGCGATTCCAACCACCCTTACGATCCAGTCCAATCGTAGTGATTGACCCTTGGTGATCATGTATTACCTACGATTGCCTATACAGGTGCTTGCCTTTTCCCTCTGTATCTGCTGTAATTGTAGTGATTGACACTGTACAATGAAGAATTCCCTTCCGATCCTGGCCAGGTCAGTACGATTTCAGGGTGCCCAAAACTTAGTCTCTGAGAAATGACTTCCAGTACCATCGACCACAGGGGCTGCCATAGCAATCAATGGTGAGGGTGACTCGGTCGACTGATGGAGGCACCTTAGGGCCAAAACCCATTACGCGATTTTGCAATAATCGATACATTTATCGGTTGAATATTGCATAATACACATAGATATTGCTCAGTTCATTATTTTTATTCCCGATTTTAACATATCAAACATGTTAGAAAATCCTGGTAAGTAATGTATTGGACTGTGCCACCATCTTCAAGGTTGTACACTTCTCTTTTGAGGGATTATTATGTACTAGCATTGATCACCACTCGATTTGTATCAGCTGACACATTGATTGTCCTTCTACACCCCTACAATGCCCGATTTTGCAACCGATTTTGATGTTAACCCTGATACTCGGCCAGTTTTACAATCGTCTAATGGGTTTAGGCCCTAACAGCCGATAGGACTGCCACATCGGGTGGTGGAAAATGGCCCTAACATGCATTTATTGCTAGTTGTTGGCCTCCAACAGTACTTTCTTGCCAGTTAATTTAATACTATTTGCTTACATATTTTGTTGGAAGTTACTGCTCTCTATTCTTCCTTCTGGCAGCGATTTGTTGCCTAAGGAATAGGCACTACTGCCTCACTGCCGACGACAAGTAATTCCCTGTCTTCCATAAGTGATGATCCTGTCTAATGGACGTGACTCTCAACCATTTGTTAATTCTATCAATCTGTCTCATGACCATCATGATATCAGGCATACTAACTTTACATTCGTCTTGTAGTCTATACATGTAGTGAGCACGCCAAAACATTAATAGATAGATAGATACATAGCGCACCCTTCTTGTACAACGTTTGTGGAGGACGGGATACAATGCGTGATTAATTATCAATCAATACAACAATAAATTAAACCCAGTCCTTTTCGACTGTGCTTCTAGTATGTTAAAACAAATAGAACGAGACAGGGATTGAAATTTGAAAAAACAGTGATATATGAAAGCAATGAAGGGATTGGATATCTGAAAGCTGTCACTAAATATACTTACTTTTAAAAACATCTGCTTGCATTATACTCACTTTGAAAAGGCAATGGACTGGTGGATAAAAAACAGGAATACGATGCCTAGAAGCTGGACGTTATATATGAATTATAATATGAATTATACACGTACACCTGATATGGAGATGTCGCTGGAATTGTTCACTGCAAATCACATCAATTTTAAGCATGTATCTTATAAATGTATTGTGATGTATTGATAATGTACGAGAGCGACCAATATAAGCTACACACAACTCCTACAGATTCCAAATGCCCCATGTAAAAGTAATGCTTTCCCAACTTAAGATTTTCCATCTTTTGCCAAGGCCAAGTGAAATAGGTTTTTTTTTCACCCCTAGCAGAATTGTAGACAAAAGGATTTGAGATTATTCACATCAATAATGCTCATTCATTCATACCAACATCACAAGGAATCCCCATGGTAAAATAACATAGATCTCCATTCTGCTGTCAATGCAAAAAGACGAGCGTCACAAGACCATCTTCAGAGGAGTGTAAGAAGTTCCCTCATTGAAACCAGACCTGGATGGCAATGTAAGCTTAGCTGAGGTGCGCTCCTTAGTGTTCTACCGCGGGCTAACTACACAACTGCTCTGCGCATGCGTCGTCCTTGTTCCTCAGAGACACGTGATACCTGAGTATTATTCTGCCGACCAATCAAGGCAAAAACTACTCGCCAAATAAAACACTTGCTGGGGTTTTAGGTGGCTACTGCGATGTCAGAGACGCCCGTTCTGCTGATTACACTTGGCATTAGCTTCTCCTTCTCTTTTTTTAAAAACATCCAAGTTTTGGTGGCAGAGGCATTTGTTTGTGTGGTGTCGTTAAGGCTTGGACGAAATGTGTAAACATTTATCCCTGCTTTGGAAGTATACGTGTATAATTTGAATGCACAGCGCTCTGAAGACCATTCTTTTAGAAAGGTTAAGGAATTATATTGATAATGTAATGCATGAATCTCTCATTGTCCTGCATTCATAGAAGTTTTATGGGGAGCAAGCAGGCTGAACCATAGCCCCCCTCAATGGTAACCCCTAACCTTTCCACCAATAGAGCTTTAGATGATATCAAATTATCAAGTGGACATATATTGCTTCATGATATTCCTTTATGGTTTAAACAAAAGCTGTAGTATCTATTCCGGTGTCAGATGCAGATCTCGGATTCCACTCCTAGAGTAAACTGATATCAACCTTATGTTAGGAAAGGTGGTTTATCCGAATCTAAGCAAGAGTCCCATATCAATGTCTTGGGTCATTTCTGACAGTGATACAGCCTGATATTAGAGTCAGTTGAAATGTATGGTGTTTAAGCATATTTGGTTTTATATGGAATGGATTTGTTTAGATCTACGCCCCCTCATCTGACTACACAGGGATACATTGACACACATCTTTTATCATATGGCAAAGGTATATATGTACCAGAAGAACGTTACCTTGTTCCGTCTTACCTCTGAAGGATCATTTCTAGGCCATATTATTTGTTTGATATAAAACGCCTTGTTTCCGCCAGCAAACTAACCATACTCTTATTCCATATTGTTCATTCCTATATTTAGACTTTAAACCATATCGACAAATTTGTCACACTTTTGATCCTATCATTGCGAAGATGAAGCTCGGTTTATTCACAGTATAGTAGATTATTCCATGCGTGCTAATTTTACACCTACTAGAACGCAAATATTCCTCCACTTATCCCAATCAAATGGTTATCTCCATCATCATTTCCCCCTTCCCTGTTCCTGGCCATTTCTACATCAAGCATACTCTTTCCATACACTTCAGGTTTTATGCTACCTTGTCAAACTTGTACACTTTGAATTAGGCTTAATTACACTGTAAAAAAATGTCAAAATAAGAAAGGATTCCTCGTCCCAAAGTTGCCAGAGACCCATTGTTATTTTCACAGAAATGTCGTTATTTTTGTAGGGATTCCTTGTACCACCGCACTGCCAAGATTTTCTTGTAAAAACTACATGGTCCCCTCTTTGCTAATTACAGTGGTTCACTGTTCAGTTTTACAAGGATCCCTGGTAGATTCAACAGTTATTTTTTACAGTGTAGATTTAAGTACCGGGTAATTGACGTTCAGTGATAGCTTTCCCTACTCAGATTCCTGCAAGGGTCGCCAAATGCCTTTAGGTTGATGTTTCTTGGTCTCCATGATACATCTGCTATGTATTTCTTAAAAACTACGAATTGAACCTCCCCACTACGTATCACACACTCCCTACGATCCAGTCCAATCGTAGTGATTGACCCTGGCTGATCATGTAATACCTACGATTGGCTATTCAGGAAGTCATTTCTCAAGCCCAAAGATTACAGCCCCCTGAAATCGTACCGACCTTGCCATGATCGGAAGGGTATTCTTGGGCACACAGGGTCAATCACTAAGAGTGGTGCAGATATAGATTGAAAGGGCATGTAATTGTATGGGTAATCGTAGGTATTGTTGGGTCACCCACTGCCCCTCACTACAATTGGACTGGATCGTAGGAGGTGTGCAGTACGTAGTGGGGAGACTCAGATCGTAGGGTTTGAGAAATGCCTAGCTGATGCATGCCCTTTCCCTCTATATCTGCACCACTCGTGGTGATTGACCCAGTGTAACCAAGAATACCCTTCCGATCCAGGCCAGGTTGGTACGATTTGGGAGGGCTGTAATCTTTGGGTTTGAGAAATGACTTCCAGTACTGCTGCTAGGTATTTCTTAAACACTACGATCTGAGTCTCCCCACTACGTGTTGAACACCCCCTACAATCCAGTCCAATCGTAGTGAGAGGAGTCACTGACACAGAATTGCCTACAATTGCCCATACAGAGCCATGCATATTCCCTCTATTTCTACACCAATCGTAGTGTTTGACCCTGACAACCCAAGAATCCCCCTTCCGATCCAGGCCAGCTCAGTACGATTTGGGGGGCCCCTAAACTTAGCGTCTGAGAAATGACTTCCTGCTAAGTTTTAGGTGCCCCCAGATCATACCACCCTGACCTGGATCTAAAGGTATTCTAGTGTTGACAGGATCAATCACTACGATTGGTGCAGATATAGAGGGGAATGGCATGCACCTGCATAGGCAATCGTAGGTAATACATGATCACCAAGGGTCAATCACTACGATTGGACTGGATCGTAGGGGTGGTTGGAATCGGAGGGAGAGGGGTAGGATCGTAGTGTTTGAGAAATGGCTAGCAGGAAAGGCAGCAATGGATTGGGGCATCATGCCACCCTTTGTAGTTAAAGCAATCATCGCCAGGGCTTTTTCTCCATTCATTCATTATGATACATAATGGGCATAATCCATTATGACGTCCCTTAAAGAGTTATACTTCTTGGCTGACATCCCCTCCCTTTACCCCACCCACACACACACAGCGTCCCCTAGCAAATAGAATTGAGTAAATGGATGCTGTCGGCGTGTACACATCACTGCCCATTGCCGGTAGTGTCAGACGGACCAGCTGTTCACTGTCAGCCGGATGTGTAGGGGCCGGGCCCGTCCTCCACCTCCTCACCACCCCTGTCGTCATGCCAATCCTCTCACTCCACTATATACAGTTCCAGATCGGCCAGGGGAGGGTGGGATGGGAAGGGGTGGAAGGGGGGGGGGTAGAGGTGGTTCCTGACATGGCCACCCCTTGTAGCCTATTGTCACGCCCACCCTCAGTATGCTGATACTTCCATGTGGATGCACACTTTGAGCTAGGACTGGAGTTGGACTGGGGGGAGGGGTAGGGGTAGGGGAGGTGGGATGGGGATATACCCCTCCAACTTCTTCCACTAAGAAGGCTCAACCTTGTACCTAAATGGATCGTGTCTCTGTCATACTAGTCGACAGCCAGAACTTAAAAAAAATAATACCGTGTTTGTTGTAAAGGGTTTGTGGAGGACAGGGCCAATGGGTGATTAATTATCAATTCTATACAACAATAAATTAAACCCAGTCCTTTTCGACTGTGCTACTATAGTATGTTAAGACAAATAGAACGAGACAGAGATTGACATTTGAAAAAAGAGTGATATATGAAAGCAATGAAGGGATTGGATATCTGAAAGCTGTCACTAAATATACTTACTTTTAAAAACATCTGCTTGCATTAAAAAAACAGGAATAGCTATATGTCTGCATGGATAGTCACTGTTTAAAAGCCAAACCCTGGGGAACATTCTCAATGAGGACAGCTAATTCTCAATGCATGGCTTGGCTTCTCCCCTTTAGTCGATGGTACATGTACATTGTTGATACAGTCTTGAAGCAGTGGCCTGATGCACTAATAGGGTGCTGGCAAGTGGATTCACAATCCCTGGATTGGTGCATCATGGCGACCAAGCAACATGGATTGGATGCATCAGACAGCTCTTATTTCATATTTTCAATATATGAATACCATGGGTTAGACACATCAGAATGTTCGAGTCATGTATTCCAAGCCTTTGAAACATAAACAACTATCCCTTTAGTAATTTGTATTTGGCTCAACAATATTCTTCAGGCAGGCTCTTACAAGGCTTCTTGTACTTACCTCAAGATACTTTGGTTTCCCACTAAACCACACCAGACAGCACCATTACAGTTGTCTATATGGGAAGACCTGTGGATTCTACACTTGGCTGACGTTTTATATGATACTGCTCTCTCAACAATTCTTGGCCTATGTAATGTGGCTAACACTTAAAGTGCCGCATGAAGCCTCTATGTTTAGGATGTTGGATGATGCACCAATGCAGTGTGATGAGTCAGCACCACATTGATCCATCATGACGATACCTCGGGATTACAGCAACCCTAAAGGGTCAGCACGGTTCACGAATTTAGCCCTGCTGAGGTTCTCGCCGTGCTCACGTCCACGCGGCAAAAGGACGCGCTGCGTCAAAGCACCCTGCGGCCTTTATAAAGAGTAAGGAAGCCTTATGGCTAAACGTCGTCTATCCGCAGCCCCATCTACAGTCCTGCCAACCTAATACATTGTAAAAGCAGACGACATTTCAACCAATTTCTGGACGGGACTACTTTCAAGCGTGTATCCTTCCGCTGTGGGCGTCACGTGCGGAGGGCTTTCCGGCTGTGTGGAACATTGTGGTGGCGCATGCCTCGTGCTAGTGGCCGGGGCAGCCGGAAACGGAAGGTGCAGGCACGATCAAAATATTACCCATTCATGGTGGGCTTTCTACGTCATGGGGACGTCACGTACGGAACCGACTGATGGGTAAACGGTGGAATCAGCGGGAAGAAAGCAAGGAGAAAGCAAGGTCTTCTCTATATGCACTAAGCTACTGGTGGTTCGCGGCACTACGGGTTCAGGTATAAGGCCCAACTCCGCCGTTAAGGAACTTAGAGTCCTCGGGTCAGGAGTTTCTCGGAATTTTAAGTATCATTTTTGGGTTCATATGCTAGATGTTAATTCTAGATCTCTTCTGATCGGGATGTAAACAAGGCACTAGTTCAAAGCGATTTATAATGCTTTGTACTTTGTGCTCCTATTTCAGCAGCTCCAATGTTATACATTTTGCTATTATTCTGCTCAAACGCCAAATCCCCTGGGGGGGGGGGGCTTCCACAATCAGTGCTGCTTTGCAATGGTCCAGCTGTATAATACCCTCCAGGCTTCTTTATGGTACAATAAGTCTAAAAGAAGTTTTAGAGCAAGTGTATGTCTTATATTTCTTTCATCTGCAAGTCATTTCTCGAACACTACGAATGGGCCCTCAGCAAATCGACAAGGATGCGTGTTTTATATTTGCAATTTTAGAAATAAGCGAAATACGAGAATTGTAAAGTATTGTGAGAATCCATTCAGATATTAGACCCTACTGAAAGTAGAGCGATCGTTGAATCCCCTTTGCGTATAGTGCTAATATATAGTGACTTTGGATTATTGAGTAGGTATCTAGGGTACTTGGTAACCATAGAGGAATGCTAATAGGGTGGTCGACCTCCAGGTCTTACCCCATGAACCCTATGCTGTGTGGTACACCTTAGCCTGACTGGAATACCTATATACTACTAACAGATTATTCCCGTACACTCCTCCCCACTCGCACCCTGTATACTTCTTTATCTTCCTTTCAATTTACCTAGATTTTACTCTGGAAAAGGTGAATGCCCCCTTAAGGGCAGAGCAAAAATGGTTGCCCTGGCCATGGGGGCGGCCTCTAAAGAAAGTATAGTTTCTTGAGGACGAGCCTATTTTCAATTCCTATACAAATCCTATATAATGGGCGTTGACTATAGTCAATGCTAGGCCTACCATGGTGTCAACTATAGTCAATGCTAGGCTTACCATGGTGTCGACTATAGTCGATGCTAGCCCTCAATGGGTTCACTTAAAAGGCAATTATATTGGTAAAGTCAGATGTTAGTTCTGTGAACCTCCTTGAACATGGATACTTGTACCCAATAATCTGAATTGGTCATCCAAGACAAGCAGTGAAATAAATGAAATAAAGAAGGAAATAATAAGTACACAAGTATTGGGCTTAACAGGCCACAACAGACTGACCCACTAAACCCTTGTACTGGAAACTACCTCTCATGATCACTTCAGTTATCACTCCTAGAACCCATCCTTCCTCTCTTTTCACCTCTACCAACTCGCAAACTCGAAGATCAGTTTTGAGAAGCCATTGTGGAAATCTCCAGTGAAGGAGGTTAGAATCTGACCACTTCCGGCGAGGAACACACGCTGCATTGTTTACAAGAAGTCGTCGTAGCAAATATAAATCGATATTTTTAAGTAAAAATACTGTTTAATGCAGGAAAAACAGCATGACATCATAATCTAAAGACTCTATAGTTATTGACAAAGTACATAATTTACATGGAAACAGTGGAAATCATGGTTAAATTCATGTGCATCGATGCAGCTATGGATCATCAATAACAGGTGATTGCAGTCTGTCTATGATCTATCGGCTGCTCATTAGTTAAGTGGTTATGGCGTTCACCTATTGCCACAGCGGTCAGGGTTCTAGTCCCTGTAGAATCGTTTCAGCCAATTTATTAAAATGTTAATATCATAACCTAAGCCTTATTAGAAAAATATAAAAGTTCTCAAAATTCGGTTATACCCCTATAAAGGAACTGGGTTATGACAAAAAAAGCACTGTCCAAGCCAAAATCGTGAGATAATAATGCTTTTATCACAAAAATTCCTCCATTTTGTATTAATTTCTTACCTTAATTATAACCCCAGAATGAATGCAGGAGAAGAAATTTTCTGAACCCAAGTGATACTCCCTGGTTCACATTGCCAGGGCCATGGCTATTTTGGTCGACGCTGCTTGACCAACTTTCCACACATTTTTCGTATTGAATCCAAGCATGCCAGCTTCTGTTCTACCACCAACAAATATACGATCCATAGGTGGTGATTGTGTACTTTTTGTCTCCATATCCCACAAGCCGCTTGGAAGCATGGACGGTGCCGAGATGTATATAGAGTTACTACTAGCTGCTTGGTAGTCTAGTGGTTATGGCGCTCGTGTCTTACCATAGCGGCTTGGGATCGTGCCCCCGTAGGACCTGAATGGTTTTAACTGGAAATTTATGGCGAGGTTGACCTTGTAAACGTCTCCAATTTATTATTAACATGTCCAGATTTAGACCAACATCGTCTTAGAAAATATTAAAGGTCCCAGAGTGCAGTTGAACCCTGATAACAGAACTGGGTTTTGACCAAAAAGGCACAGTCTATGCCAGAATAAGAGAGTAATGGATGGGCTAACGGGCACCAAATTCAGGGTATCGTAGGATATTGTAACGAGTGGATATTGTAACGAGTGTATCGTAGGATATCATACGGCCACTCGTTACAATATCGTACGATACACTGATTTCGGTGCATGTTAGCCCATTCCTTACTGTCTTTATTACACAATTAATCAATAAAAAATCAATAGAATATCAATAAATTCAAGTTGAAAAATCATTCCCCTCCACCGCGACTCAAAGCCTGCCATAGTGTGTGTACACACGGCGAAAAAAAATATACGCCCAGACCGGGACTCGTCCCGCCTACCGCTAGACCACTGGGCGACACACCTTGGCGCCCGGCTTGGCTTGGGTTGGTTTGAACGCGTCCTGCGGTTATGGCAGCGTACAGCCCGCAGTCATCGCCTCCCTGCGCTTTGTATCATATCATGACCTCGTTCAAGCCAACCACTTCTCGACAGTTCCTGTGGCGCAATGCATAGGGAGTTGGATTAGGGATCAGGAAACTGCAGGTTCGACCCCTACCCTGGCCATGGAAATTTCGTAGGTTTTAACATGTAACATATAACATGTTAGGACATGTAAGGAGTGCTGATACCCATGGATATCCGCACTCCTAGGACCTACAATATTGACAGGTATCAGAATGGGAATATCAAGAAAAGGCACCCAAAATCACAGAGGTCGTGTAATAAACACATATAACTGGAATCTTTATATCAATGATGTATGAATATATCGATACTCCCTACACATACAGCTACCATCCATTTAAAAAGCAGCCATTCACGTTTAACATTGAAGAGAAAACATACAGACCTTAAAACAAATTAAAGCGGTCGGCCTATGCATATACGCTATGTACGGCCCTCTTTCCCTTATCAGACCGGATCCCTCTTAGCCCAAGGCCTGGCGGCTGTGGAAACAGTTCACCATTTAAAGGCTACATACGATATTAATTCACTTTGTCTTTCTGTCATCATGAAGAATAAATTCACCCTGGGTGAGTAATTCACTAGGTCATGCTAACCTAAAAGTGTGGTTGATACACTCCTGAAGGGTTTGCGTGATGCATTATCCAATCCTGTTGAGATACCCACTGGAGCTGCGTTTGTAAAAAATTGAACTGATAAAACAGTCAGTCTTAAAACACCAGGTATTTCTTTAAGGGTTAAGGGAGCAGCTCGGGGCTGTTCTAGGAGAGGGGTCAGAAGGGTAGTCATTACGGCTGGGGCGAGGTGGCGCCACATCGATTGAGGTCTCTGGCTAAACAGGCTGTTAGCCACTCACAGCCCCATTACCGACACCGGAAATGGTGCCGCTAGGCCTGACGGGAATAAATGTCGTCTGCTACCGTCCTGAAAACGTCTAGACGTGTCACCGACGTCACGCATGTCACATACATCACACCATACGTCACAACATGTCACATAATGTCATACATCACATATGCCATACATGTCACACATGCCGAATGTCACAGATGTCACACATATGACACAAGTTACAAGTGCCACCGCATGTTATGGATGTGAAATAAATCACACACGCCACATACATGCTGTAGTTGTATATGTCACATATAGCAGACGTGCGACCATTTTGGTACCAGGATTAATCACTACCAAGAGGTACTAACAACACTTGAGACATTTGATGTATCTGTGTCATTTTGTTTTCATGAAGAATAGATCACTAAGGTCTGTAAATACTATCAATGAATGGTAGTGAATTCTATTTCATTGTTAAATTTGCATTTATTATTGAATATCAAAATAGACACCCACAATCCTGAATTCTTCAACTGGAGAAGTTAGACACCTTGTGTGTGGGTCAGTGAAAATACCAAAATATTGTATGCTAACCCACAGTCTATAATATCAGTATCTTCATTGCATGGAGACAGATGGCATTGCCATGCACCTCCGTGCCCTTGTCTTATGGACTGCATAAAGGTCGTCAGTCAAGTAGAGGTACTGTAGATAGGAAAAAGTGCCTTAGTGTTGCAGGCCTGTGGGACTATGATATCCCCTGCCTTCTATTATAGGCCTGCCTTGATTGAACCATTGGTACATAGCTATTGACTGCTCCTGACCCTTACATAATTGTCTCACAGTATTACCTAGCACTCAGGTGAGTGGATCAGAAATATGTGAAGTGTCTTCATTACGCATGTCAAGTGGAGTTGACAAACCAAATATGAGAGCGTCAACCTCATTCGACATGCCTTCATACATGTCATGTGGGAGACAAATTTTGACCTGTGCAGTATGCGTCAAAGCGATCAGTGTTCTTCTCTCTGTGTGGAAGGCTTGACTGCTAGCCCAAGCTTGAAAAGAAAAATGATACTGACTTTATGTTAGCACAATGTTGGCCCATCATTTGATGTTCTAACATTGGTCCAATATTGGATCAATGATCAATGACTTCCAAATAATGGCTCAATATAACAATTAACTTATATATTGTAATTTAGTTAATAATGGCTTACATAGTAATATATAGGCCCTATGTACGAGGATGAACCCTGGGTGCACCTTATACACATGGTATTACGGCAGAAGTAATATTATTGTTGGCACAATGTTCCATTTCCTATATTAATTTTCCCAAGAGTGGGTCCATGTCGGGTTTTGTACAATGTGCCAATGTTTACTTTCCCATGTTGGTCCAAGGTCTAGCTAGATAAAGATTGCAATGGTGTCTATGGCCCAATATATCCTTGCTACCTAGGGCGTCATTCATGCAATATAAGTTACATATATTAAATGCACCACAAATATTTTGCAAAAGGCACCAAATAATTATGGAATTCTCCACCTTCGATACACAAGAAGTCATCTCCTCCCCCGGGTCTCCTCCACCCCCTCTATATTTGTGGCCAAGTTACACTGCTTCTGCAATAGATCCTAAAGTCTCATCAGCAGCAGGAAGCCATCTACACATGACCCGAAATCATGACATACGTGCAGCCGTCTCCAGCTGCTGGGGAATAGATACTGTAGCCTCAACATAGCATTTCATAGTATTACTTCACGTTATCATATAATGCCCTCCTAGGAGTTACTGCAGGAGTGTTGGTTATGCAATACAATATCATGTTTACATGCACATGTAGTCTATCAAAAAGCTGACAGAAGCATCCCAGCATTAGTGATATGGACCACTCCTAGCCCACCGAGCCAGGCTATCCCTGTGGGATTTACGACAGCGACACATCCATAGAGTGAATGGGAAATCCCCCGTCAAGCGCAGTTACCAGAGACCTGTTTCACAAGGGCCATATATGAGTAGCATACACTTATGAGCAAGATACTCATAAGGTGGTGTTAAGATCAATCATTGGGTTCATTGGTCATATCTCCATAGCTCACTCTTAGTAGGAGGTGTTTCAAAAGGAAATGGGGAGTGAAGCTTACGAGTAAAGAGTCAATGTAAGAGTGACATGTGACCAACATGAAGTAGCTGATTTATGTAGAAGGTTGAGGGTACATATAAATGGGAAAAAACATATCAATTATTGGAAGTCCACATATCTTTTTAATCCATGATGTCAGGAATATAACAAAATGTGAAATAACAAAGTAGAGGCATGTTCTGCACCTGAGTGATTGATATTATTAGTTGAATGGTTTGTCAATGAGTGACCTAAGAACTGATCTTGATTACTGCCCCTATGTCCACTTGACAGCTGTTTCTAAATGACCAGTCTTAAGTTCCAATATGAGTGACAGCTTGTTCTGAAACACTAGTAGTCATTCCCAAATGACTGATCTTAAGTGGCCACTCATAGAGTGGAAAGATCGATCTTAAATAAAGAATGCTTATGAAATAGGTCTCTGAGACCTGTTTCACAGGGAGAAAGAAATCACGATCAGTCTTTGTGACATAAGAGTGACCCCTTATGACTGATCTTTTCCAAGTGTTTCACAAGCATCACTCCTAAGTATTGACATATGTCACTCATATGTTGAAATCTAAGATCAGTGCTTTAGAAACAGGTATTGCTGGTACAAAGATCACTCTTCAAAATATGTCTGAAGACTAATTGTGATCACTGGAGTCAAACAGAATTGAACAAATGTTGTAATACATTATCCTACATTTACAGGCAAAAACATGTTAAAATACCTCATGAAAAAAAACCCAAACGTTTAAGACCCAAATTACTAGTTCCTACCTTAAAGAAAATGTTATATTACATTTTCTTCAAGGATTTAACACATTTATGTGGACCCTTTTAGGTACCCATAAATTCTGCTTTAGAAACACCTTTATGTTGGTTGTATCTCACTCTTAAATGTCACCTTTAGCCTTCACCTTTCCTTTTGAAACACCTCCTCCTATGAGTAAGCTATGCAGATACAACCAATGAACCCAATGATTGGTCTTAGCACCACCTCATGAGTAAGCTTGCTCGTAAGTCCATATCACTCGTATAGCCATTGTGAAACAGGTCTCAGGTGCTGGTCAACTAGTCTGTAGGTCTACCCAGATCACATGACTTCTCAAGGAAGGTTGGGAAGGAGAAGTAGGTTGTAGGAAATAGGAGGGGGCAGAGTGGGGCGGAAGGGGGACATGAGCGCCAATCGTTGTAAGTGACATGGCGATGAATGGGGGCGGCGCGGCACAGGGGAACATGGCGTCGTAAATATGGGGTAATCATATGTTGGTTGTCAGCCCGGGGCCCGGCGGCCACGCAGGGGACGTGTACGGAACGTAGGCTGTCTTGTACTGCCTCTCAATCTCCTCCTTACCCCACCTGGAGGAGGCAGGAGACTGGTTTCAGGACAGCTATGGACTTACCTATATCGCACTGGTCAGTACTGACTACTCTTGGCTATAGGGACTATACTAACCATACATGATACTCAACCCACAACGATAGAGAACTGCTTCCTAAATTTCAACATCCCCTCATAAAGTCAAACATCCAAAGAAAATGCATGAACTTATCTTTGATTTCACCTGTCCGTGTGCTTCAATTCTACTACACACATCCCAACTGTTCAGTTTCATCTTTAAACTGTTCCAATTACCCCTTAAATGATGCAACTTGGGAGCCCTTAATATTCTCCCTACTTGTCAGAAATGAACATCCATGAATGCATGAAGTTTGCCTGTCTATGTTGACCCCCTGTCTACCTTCTACATAGTAGTAATGTCACCTACCTCAGCTAAACAAACTCATTCTGTCAAATGTGTCATTAGTTGGTCCGTTATCTAAATGGATGTGACCACAAGGCCAGGGGAATGGCTGTTAGGTCACAGTTCCAAAGTGATGAAGCTCAAGTATGCACAAACATGGCCTCCAGTTATCTAGGCTCTGTGGTAAATTGACGCCTTCCTCATACAGCAGAGTTGACATGCCAGAAGATGGCAATTTACATGGAGAGAGCTTCTTGGATAACTATCAGAATGGGCCACCTCCAATAGGGGTAAATGTCAATTGGAACTCATTAATTATTCTGTATGTGCCTCATTTCACAGCACCTGCCTTCTCTTTGCCCACATTTCCCAGTTAAGTCTAAAACATGCAATGTAGTTGGCAAATTATACGCCTTAGCCCATTGATATGGACCCAGGGTGCCAAGGATGTTTTGCATTATACATTATGTGTGACCATCAACAATTTATATTAAATAGGTCCATAGCAACCCAGCAGTAGATGTGGCGTGGTAATACTCCTAGTAATCAATTTAGACTGTAGGTCCCACCAGAATTACTAACTACCCTTCTGTGTCATTTCATGACCAAACATGGAATAACGTCCCTCTAGAAGATATATCCTCTTGACTTAGTAATATCTGACATAGCCCACATGCATAAACGGGAATTTGTGCCCGCTAAAATATGCACCTTGTCCTTATAAAAATCTATCAATAACTTTCAAATTACACCCCTTATGATCCAGTCAGATCGTAGTGAGGGGCAATCAGTTATCCTGTATTGTCTACGATTGGCTATACAGTAGCATGCCTTTTCCCTCCATATCTGCACAGTCGTAGTGTTTGACCCTGTACAATCAAGAATTCCCTTCCGATCCAGGCCAGCTACGGATTGAGACTGCCCACTACGAATTGGCCACCCCCTACAATCCAGGCCATTCGTAGGGAGGTGGAGTGAGTGCCCCTGTATTACCTACGATTGGCTATCCAGATGCATCGCTTTTCCCTCTATATCTGCACCAGTCGTAGTGTTTGACCGTGTACAATCAAGAATTCCCTTCCGATCCAGGCCAGGAAGTCATTTCTCAGACCCTAAGTTTTGGGCACCCTCAAATCGTAATGACATGACCTGGATCGGAAGGCAATTCTTGGTTACACTGGGTCAATCACTACAAGTGGTGCACATATAGAGGGAAAGATTATGCATCTGAATAGCCAATCGTAGCTAATATAGGGTCACCTACTACCCCTTACTACGATCTGACTGGATCGTAGGGGGTGTTCTATACGTAGTGGGGACACTCAGATCGTAGTGTTTGAGAAATACCTAGCAGGTCAGCTAGGTATTTCTCAAACCCTACGAATTGAGACTGCCCACTACGAATTGTACACCTACGATCCAGTCCAATCGTAGTGAGGGGGAGTGGGTGACCCTACAATACCTACGATTGGCTATACAGCAGCATGCCTTTTCCCTCTATATCTGCACCACTTGTAGTGATTGACCCAGTGTAACCAAGAATACCCTTCCGATCCAGGCCAGGTTGATACGATTTGGGAGGACTGTAATCTTTGGGTTTGAGAAATGACTTCCTGTACAATTTGGGGGTGCCCAAAACTTAGCATCTGAGAAATGACTTCCAGCTAGGTGTTTCTCAAACGCTACAAATTAAAACTGCCCACTACGAATTGCCCAGCCCTTACTATCCAGTCAGATCGTAGTGAGGGGCAGTCAGTGACCTGGTATTAACTACGATTGCCTATACAGAAGCATGCCTTTCCCCTCTATATATTACATAGTGACTGACCGTGCCTATCCAAGGATACCCTTCCGATCAAGGTGAGCTTGGTATGATTTGGGGGAGCCCTAAACGTTGCGTTTGAGAAATGACTTCCTGGCCTGCGAGGTATTTCTCAAACACTACGATCCTAGCCTCCCCACTACGTACTGCACACCCCCTACGAAACAGGCCATTTGTAGGGATTGACCCTAGGTGACCATGTATTACCTACGATTGCCCTTTCAAATGCATGCATTTCCCCTCTATATATATAGCAGTTGTAGTGATTGACCCTGTGCAATCAAGAATTTCCTTCCGATGCAGCTAGGCATTTCTCAAGCCCTACGATTTTAGCCTGCCCACTACGTACTGCACACCCCCTACGCTCCAGTCAGATCGTAGTGAGGGGCAGTGTGTGAGCTTTAATTGCCTACGATTGGCTATTCAAATGTATGGCCTGTATGGTCTCTATATCTGCACCAGTCATAGTGTTTGACTCTTTGTACCCAAGAATTCCCTTCCGATCCAGGTCAGGTTGGTACGATTTGGGGGTACTCAAAACTTAGCGTCTGAGAAATGACTTCCTGGATCGGAAGGGAATTCTTGATTTTACAGGGTCAATCACTATGACTGGTGCAGATAAAGAGGTAAAGGGCATGCATTTGAATAGGCAATCGTAGGTAATACATAATCACCCAGGGTCAATCACTACGATTGGACTGGATCGTAGGGGTGGTTGAAATTGGAGGGAGAGGGGTAGGATCGTAGTGTTTGAGAAATGGCTAGCTGGTTCATAAGGGGATTCTAGTGTTGGCAGGATCAATCACTACGATTGGTTCAGATTTAGAGGGGAAAGACATGCACCTTTATAGACAATCGTAGGTAATGTATTAGCTACGACTGTATACAGTGTCACCCTCTCCCCCTTACTACGATCTGACTGGATCGTAGGGGATGGGCAGTACGTAGTGGGGAGGCCCAGATCGTAGCGTTTGAGAAATACCTAGCAGAGGTAGGCTACAATGTATATTCATATGATACATTGAAGCCCATATGAAAGAAGAAAAGATTTTAGGTTCTGCCGGGTTTCGAACCCAGGACCTTTCGCGTGTGAGGCGAACGTGATAACCACTACACTACAGAACCGGCTGGCAGTGACGCTGAAAACCATGATGTTTTTACATTTTATCAATAGCCAGTGCCTATTGGCCGGTCGAAGTACACAATCAGTGAGGTTTAGCAACTGGGCAACTGCGCCACTCACCTGTGCGTGTGTAGGGGGTAAACATACGTTCATAACGTGAAAATGGCCCTTCTCACGGCCTGATGGCTAAACCCAAAGTCTTTTTCTTCCATTGAAAGTAAGGGACATATCTTTTCTACAGACTTTGTGAACTATATGTTTATACATTGCACAATAATAAAGATATCGATGATAGAAGTAGCCCCTGTAGAGGACCATACTTGAAGCCTGCCACGTCAGCTTCATGGTTTTACACAATTAGGGAGGTTTAGCAACCACGACGTACGTAACTGAAACCGAATTTTACGTAGAAGTAGCAGTGCTGTAAGTATGCTGCCCCCGGTATGCTGCACGTCTGCGTTATATTGCCTATATACTGGTTGCTAAACCTGCATATTGTAAAGAGTGACAGTAGGTAGTCTTTTCATAAAATCTGTTTCATACATTAATGAAGCTTAAGTTGTTAAACCAGAAAATTTCCTATATCGCAGAATTAACCGCAGTCGATTAAAATACCTGCAAAATAGTTGCGTCTGCGTTGCTTTCTGAGCGTGCATTGGGGTTGCTAAACCTCCCTATTAATATCTTTGTCATTATCTGGACCTAAACACTAGCTGTATATAGATGTTATTGTACGATATCTAGGCTATAAAATTATAGGCTACCACACTTGGGAGAACAATAATATTGTGTTCACACATTTAATATATCGCATACAGATGCTGTATGTTGATGCAGTCCAAAGAGCACAAGTTAGTTGCATAAGTTCAGATATAGGCCTCACTGGTCAGGGAGGGTCACCACAGGCTGCAATATATGTTTAATAGGCCTACAATAGAATCGTGGTATAAAGGCAAATAAGCTACACGGAGAAAGGAGGCTGCGCGAACAGAGTACTAAGTAGCATATGGAATTTAGTTATTGTTCAAGGCAATATGTTAGGCAGAGTAAGTAGTTGATGGAATTTAGTTTTTGTATAAGGCAATATGTTAGGCATAGTAAGTAAGTAGTATATGAAATTTACTTTTTGTATAAGGAAATATGCTAGGTATGGTAGTATAATTATGAAATTTAGCTTTTGTTCAAGGCATCATTTTAGGCAGAGTAAGTAGTATATGGAATTTAGTTTTTGTACGAGTCAAAATGTTAGCCATAGAAAGTAGTATATCAAATTCAGTTTTTGTTTAAGGCATTATGTTAGACATAGTAAGTAGTATATGGAATTTAGTTTTTGTATAAGGCAATAGTAAGTAGCATTATTTCGCATTGAAAATCATAGAAGATACTCAACCAATAACCATGGCAACTTGCTATTAAATGCTACTCAACATATCTATTTGCAGGATATAAGTATGGCTAGGATTTTCACAATGTTTGATATGTTGCTGAAATCCTCCTACCTGGTAGAGGAAGCTGGGAATAGCTGTAGTCAGTGTGTTGCTGAAGTCAGGGGATTAGGATAGACCCTAACACTAATAGCCCATATGGCACGACCCAGGCTTATGGGACACACATACGTCTATGTATGAATGAAGATGGGAAATGGAGATACTGCCCAGGGCTAAAGTAGGGAATTGGAAAGGGTGCTTCCTTACAACCTACACCATGTCGTATGTGCCAGCTATATCTATACTTAGATATTACAGGACGTGAGAATAGACCCGAATGTAATAGTTAGTCTGTTGATAGTATTATTGGATATTTTTTTCCCCAGAATTATTCTTCAAAAGAACCATATAATTCCATACCTCTTTAACCATAGCCGATAACAATTCGTGTTCCTGGTCCGGTAAATATATCAATGTAAGCCTACAATCCCCTATTTTAACGTTATCTGTTTACTTGACTTGACGCATTAGGCCTGTGTAAGATAGGTCGGTCAGGAAATCTCGTTATCACCATGATCTGCCGGATCAAGCGTTACTTTTCACCCAAACCTGAGCACGCGAATTCATTATTACATGAATAAATTGCTATGGGCAATGCTCTATTGCCATTAGAATTCCCACACACTATTAGAGCTAAAGGTAATCACAATACAATATAACAGTACATCTAAAACACTTACAGCTTTGCCGCTCATTAGGGAGGTTTAGCGGCGACTACGTGGGCAATCTAACGCAGACGTACAGCATACCTACAGCCTTGGTACGTCTTTGTTAAATGAGCTACGGGTGACGTACATAGTGTTTGCTAAACCTCCCTATATGGATAGAAATAGCGCACAATTTACAACGGCATTGACATTTATCTACATAATGTTGCACATGGGTACAGTAGATCTAGATTGGTATCGTCTACACGACTGTATTGGAACCAAGGATTAGGTAGATCTAAGTTCTTACATGTATGATTAGGCTAATCTGGATCTAGAGGGTTCCTTTGAGGTTAAATTGAGCAGATAAATCGCTATATACTGCCACCCTAGTGTATGCAACTAGGGTAGAGGATTAATAGAATCCAAGTAGGAGGTTGGCGAGGTCAGTCCATTTGGGATTTGAGTAAAGAGAGTATTGGGAGTCACAGGTGCTACTGAGCTAATTGATAGCTATGTACCCCACACCCAGAGTGTAATTCAGTCTGGGTAATATTCTGATGATATAATGCAGGCTGAGGATAGGAGGGAGATAGAAGGACACAGGGTACGAAAGGGGTAGAGCATGAGAGACATGAGCGGAGGTGTGAGAGGGAAGAAGGGAGGCAGTCTGATATGAGGTATCAGTGATGTGAGTGGAGGTGTGAGAGGGAAGAAGGGAGGCAGTCTGATATGAGGTATCAGTGACGTGAGTGGAGGTGTGAGAGGGAAGAAGGGAGGCAGTCTGATATGAGGTATCAGTGACGTGAGTGGAGGTGTGAGAGGGAAGAAGGGAGGCAGTCTGATATGAGGTATCAGAGATGTGAGGGGAGGTGTGAGAGGGAAGAAGGGAGGCAGTGTGATATGAGGTATCAGAGACGTGAGTGGAGGTGTGAGAGGGAAGAAGGGAGGCAGCATGATATGAGGAATCAAGTGGCGTGAGGGGAGGCGTGAGAGGGAAGAAGGGAGGCAGTGTGATATGAGGTATCAGTGACGTGAGTGGAGGCATGAGAGGGAAGAAGGGAGGCAGCATAATATGAGGCATCAGAGGTGTGGGAGGGAAGAAGGGAGGCAGTGCGATATGAGGTATCATAGGTTTGGGAGGGAGTGTGAGAGGAAGAAGGGAGGCAGTGCGATACGAGGTATTAAAGGTTTGGGAGGGGTGTGAATATAGGTGTGAGCGGAGATGTAAAGGGACTCACTGAGAGGGAGATGGGACGTGTGGCAGTACACTGGCCGATGGCACGGCAACTACATGCTTTGGTGGCTCCACCAGCGGTGCGGGCAGATAGCAGTGGTGCGGGCAGCTGATCAGAGACCCACAACGATTTATTGCCCCCGACATCCTCAACGCCTGGCCGCCACTGGGCGTCCATGGAACTAATCCTCGTCTGTTCACCGCCGCCGGTCATAGACGGCCAAAACGTTCGCCTCTCGTGCAACGAGTGCGGGCACTGACATGGCCGTATGGCTAAAAAAGGCCCTCTCTCTCACCCAATGGTGTTTTCGTTCAGAGCTCGACTTAATTCGACCATACAATGCCGATCATAGGGGCAGGCAACCATGCCATGGTCCTGTGCGGATAACGCGGCTCTGACGAGCCTGTGAGAGCTCGGACCGTCGACTCCATGCTAAAAGTGGTGTAAAGGCTTCAAGTGCAGTCTTGATGGCCGTGTAATAGTTTGCTTCAGTCTAGTGGTAGTGCTGGGATAGTTATGTACAGTGAAAAACAGTGAAATGTCTGAGGTCGATATCAAAAGGATGTTTATCAACATGATTGCAAAATATCTTCGTGTTGTTATCTTCCCGTTAGAAATCTGTTCTAATCTTATCAGTCTGACAACTTTCAGAGGCTATTAAAGGACAAATATCAACAAACGTCTAGGAGAAATGCACAAACAGGGAGTTACACTATAACTAAGGCATTGCGGAGTGTGTTATGACATTTCTATTCAATTCAATTCAACAATGTTCATAAGCCATTTTGCTTAAGACAACCATAATTATGGACATTATCAGTACGTTGTCTAACTGACATGCAAAAACGTATATAGCATGATGTACTACTTGACGACACATTAAAAGAGGCAGGCAATCTTACCATAGGTCAATTATCAACCACCTAGCATGCTGTCATAGCATGGATACCGACGGGTAAGTGCTCTGACATGATCAAATATTCATATCTCTGCCTGCCATGTCAATATTACTCATGATTCTTGGTCTCATATATATATATATATATATATATATATATATATATATATATATATATATATATATATATATATATATATATATATATTTATCTAAAATCCTTCTTACTTAAGGATTTGCAAGCAAGTTAAAGAAGAGATATCTGAGGATTCTACCAGAGATATGTATGGGTGCTCCTCAGAAATCCATACATGAAGCTTCCAGACACAATGATATTGAAAACCACACTTCAAACAGGCTGCGTACTGGGTGTCAATGATATGTATTATCAAGATGCTGTCATGATACTCAGATTACACCCCCCCCCCCTCATAGCAACCACCCATAACACATGACAGAGAGAGGAGCCATGGCAATATCCAATCTGTACCGGTCATACATCAATCACAGCCAGCCAAGGACCATAGCACTGACTGAGCAAGCAGTGGTTACAGGCAGGGTGACAGTAGCGAGAAGGTGCAGGAGGGATGGGGGGGGGGGTGCCGTCGCCCCTGGGAGAACCCCCGAGGCGGGAGGATTCCCGTGCCAATGGTGATATCCATTACGATAAGGTCGGTGGCGTTCGGCCGACGTTTGATTTACGACGCCAGCAACGACGTCACCGACACTGAGTCATGGGCCGTGGGTCGGACAGGGTCAGCTAGGGGAGGAAGAGGAGGGGTAGGAGGCTGAGGGACATGATCCCATCGGTTGACCTCCCCCCCCCCGCACTTCTTCCTAGATAGATCTCCTTTAATTGTTTCAAAATATTATTGGGCTGTGGTATATTATACCTACAGAAATGACCCAGCTAATGCTAATGCTATGAGAGGATGGGAACTGTAGCGATCACATACAGCGAAAAGAGGTTTTTGGGCTAGCCCACCTGGGCCCCATCTTTCAGCTCAGACATTTACCAGCTTTAACCCATCGGGCCAGCGCAGAAAGCCCAGAGGAATCACATCTGGGTGTGCTGGCTGGGGAGATATTTGAGATGAAAATTCAGATACATTTGGCCCACCTTGTGAGCGGCTATTACCCTGATTAAACGGGGATGTCCCACCCGGATGTTGCTGAACACATGTTCAGATCTTAGCTACTGTGTATGTGGAGGACGACAGAGCTATATATTTGGGTAGTGACTAATCTTGGACACATATCTATAGATGTCATCCTTGGTTGGAGTGACATGGGATTCATCGATTATGTCCAATGCCTCTTTTGCAGTATATGGTTCTCAAACCTGAAATTTAATCCAGATAACAGTGACGGATCCAGGATTTGAGTATGAAGGGACCCGGTCGAAAAGGAGGGGGCACATCCTCTATTGATGAGCAAATTTTAGGGTCCAGCAATTAAGCACAGGCAAAAAGGAGGGAGCGCACTCCCCCGCGCCCCGGTCTAAATCCACCGCTGCAGATAATACAGCTGCACAGTTCTACATAGTCTCTAGAGTTCAAATATATAAATCTGATATAAGCGCTGTCATTTCTACCTTGAGCTATGAACCACATCACTGCCCTTCTATGCACTATGTTCTTAGCCACACAATTTTCCCCTCACTCTAACACATAGTATATCTAGTTTTCACGTTTGATGATAAATTATGTCTATTCTCACCTTATTACCCTTCTGACGTCATACTTATTCCCAATACTACCACACTTGGATTTCAGGTTATGATTATATCCTGTTTTTCAAACTTTTCTCTGGAGGCTATTAAGGTACTCCGACTGCATACATCCACTAAGATCTGAGAGCCTAAAGGTTAGTGTTGATAATGTCCTACGACTGCTCTGTACGATCAGCACTTATGTAGCAATCACATAGAGTTTGGTAGGACAGTCGTAATGCTGCAGGTACTACATGACCAATACTGATGGGCTGTATTGTCACTAAAATAAGGGTTCCCACTGCGATTTTAAAGGGATCAGTCGTAGCCTGTTAAGAAATGGCCTCCTGTAGAACCTAAAGCCCCACATAATTCTTTTGTTCATGGCGTTGGTCATTATGCAGCTCGGTGTAAACTGATATCGTATGCCAAGTTGTTGATACTCCCCTTTTTTTCAAGGGTCGGTATTCTGCACCAATGGGTCACCTTTGAGTGAATCACAAGTATTACATTGGTGTATTGTGACAACATCTATGGATAATATATTAAGACAACATCCCGTCCTTAAAGGGTTAATCAATGTAGCAATAATCAAAGTGAAGAATCACCTTGTTATGCCTGAGAGCAGCCCCTGTCTGCATTCATGGATACTGATACGCCGACATGGCTTCATACAGAAGGGTGGGCGTTAGTTAATTATTTATGGCAACACAAAGACAGGCACTATGGGTCTTTAATGTGTGATTAAAATTCACCTGGAGTACTTAATCATGTGTGGAGCGCAGATTAATATCCAACCACTGTCATATCCTCCATATGTACAGAGATCCATCTTATACAGTGCTGTAATAATAAATGAGACCACATCACAGGGCGCACAGAGAAAAGTCAGCGCAATTTCTTCCTCACGTATAACCAAAGTGACTGCTCTGACAGCTGAGTTGATTATCTATCTAGGGAGAGAGGGGAATCTGGCCTTCTTAAAATGATATATTGGGGACTCCACTCCGCGACTTTTGCCGATGATCGAAACTATTCTCACAAAAGCAGACACAAACACAGGTTATACAGTGTTGTTTGTTTTTATTTCAAGAAAGAAATAGAATGTCGAGACAGCTATTTTGTTTATGTGGGGAAGGCTTTGTGTTTGATCTCAGGTACGTTTTTGTTGTCAAAATATGATTTTGTTTACTAAATCAAGCTGATGTTATGTTAATATTGCAGACTTGCACATTGACGAGTCTCTGTAATTCAATATCAGCCAGGTTTGATTTTTACAGGACAAGACCCTGCAAGTTAAGGTTGTTGTTAGACTGATGTGTTGTTATTTATATCATACTGTATCATTGTTTATACAGCAGAAGAGGGATAACCAACAACCCCTACTTGGTCAGTGTGACGTCTCAAGTCTCAGGTTTGGAGTAAATGTAAATTGGGATTTAGGTAAACACACTCCCTGTTGTTAAAAGTGACCCCTTTAATCCTAAATTACACTTGAAGGAGAGCCAGCTGATACTTGATCGTTTCTTTATAGGGCTTGAGTCAAGGGCTCACACTATGACATACAAATAAGATAAAATCATGAGTTTAAGATTGATAATGGAACATGGAATTTGTGCTGTTATGCCTTCGGATCTTCACTCCTTTTACAAAGATTCCAGCTGTAGTGTATGGGAAGGTATCCTAGATATGGCAGAAGGCCCTGGCAAGAAAGGGCCATTGGCACAGGTGAAACAAATAGGGACCTACTGTCGGCACTGTCAGTGTACGTACGATAGGAGCCGGAGCAGGAGGGATAGAGTTGGGCAGCCACCCTGGGAACTACGATAAGAACTTTGTCCACTCGACAGGTCCGTCGGCAGAATCAGCACTCCGTCCCCGATACCAATATTCGGCAGGGCAGTGCGGCTTATCAGCGGGTCCGGCCGGGAGCAGGGCCGCTGCAGAGAGAAGGAGGAGGACCGATAAAAGGGCGGGCTAGGGGACGGCGAAGGAGGGTGGGAGTGGTGGGATGGGGAGGGGGAGGCCCGTCTACCGGTGATGGATCACCCCATACCTCTTCGGGGCTCAGATTAGGGCGGGCCCCTTGATCCGGCCCGTCCCCAGGGATCATTACGCCCCCATAATACAATCAGGGATATGACACCAAGCGTCTTACCCCTCCCGTCGACGGTGGTCTGCACTTAGTATGGGCGTAGGGAAGGCTACTGGGGGTGCCCTAGGGAAGGGATGTCTGCCTATTTGGCGCTTCTGGACACTGTCATACAATCACCTTATAGATATATTTGTATTATAAGAAATATTGTCGCAATGGGACATAAGGAATAGGTCCGGAAGCAGGGAGGCTACAGCGAAAGGGAAATCGAATCAGGGAGAGGAATGAATACTGATGGAAATAAGATTGTCGCTGGAATAATAGCTCAGGGGTCATGCATGGTGCATGCCTCTATTGTTGAAATATATGAACTAGGAGGCTGCAGTGCCATTTTTTGAGCTGACTACATACCAACAAAATATTCAACCAACAAAATATTCAACCAACATAGACGCTGGCAGGTAACTCACAGGTATATTGTACTTTTACGACATGGCCATCCTTTTTAACCCCCCTTACGAGCATAAATGTTATGTCAATTAAGTACCAATAAAAAACATGTATTTCAGTGCCCTTCCATAAAAAAAACCAATAAAACAAACAATGACACATCTAGGCGTGGGGGCATCCTTAAAAGGGTAACCAAGATGAGTCACATGTTCAGCGACTCATATAGACTAGAATGCATTCTCGGCGCCATCCCACTAGCCAAAAGGTGAAGGTAATATTTAACCATCTAAGCACATTTTCATTCGTCGTTATGATGCGCCAATGCAAGGCTGGTGAGTCTACTTGTCAGTGCTGTATTGGTGAATCATGCGGACTACAAGTATAGGTAACGCACACGTACACTCTCAGTCTCAATTGTAAATCAGCTATATATAAAGACCGCTGTAGTAGCTACAGCACAATCCCCTTCAGATCATTGGTTTTGTACCTACAGCAGCTACCAGTGTATTTTCTAGAAATAGATTCATTCTACTGTAAAACCCTTGTCATGGTGTGACAGTATAGCCGGTCTTGGAGCATTGGTGCAGAAGTAGTCCTAGCCTACACATTGCTGTGGAGGTCGTCATCTTAACCCCTCTATTAAACGGTTTGATGAAGAGTAACTGTTGAACTATGACTTCATGTATAACTTTATAATCTGACCAATAATCACCCTTCATCTCAAACCATCTCTAGATATCGTAAAGGCCTGTTTAAGCGGCCCGGCGCTTATAGATTTCAATACCACTCTATCCCTGACACATATACTAAACCGGTGCTTATTCAAGACATAGATTGAAGTGCAAATGTCAATTTTAAAAGCACTGTTACACCAGCATTTGTTCAAGACCGGCGCTTATTCAAAGACCCCGTACCTCAACGGGCCAATGCGGTATTAATACTTTGTTACGCGAACTGGTGATATTTCTCGTACACCTCCCATACACGCTTATCATTCCTAATCCCGTCTGAATCATCTCTCTAGTTTAAAGGCTAAATCTTCAATTTATGTGTTGTCAAATCCATTCTATGTCCTGTTGGCAAAATGCACAGTAAAACAAAGAACTATGCTACCCAAGGAAGGTGAGCCTCATAGGCTGCCATCAGTTAGTCACTATGATCGTCCTAGGTTCCCCTACACCCCCGCACTCCCTGGTGGTGAGCAGATTGATCACACCTGACCCCTATAGGCAGGAGCTGCTATGAAGCACATCTACTGCGTCATAACACGGTGTACCCAGCTCTGAGGAGCAACTCGCCGTGCTCAGGTCATGGGCTGTAATCTATAGATGTCTGCCGAGCAGCTCACCCAGACCATATGGATCTCACCACATTCACAGCCTTGAGGTAGTTAGCCAAATATTAGGAGGACTTATGTGTCATATGATATATGGTATATGGTATAGTTCCCATCGTATAGGCGGTCCTATAGACTTCTTCTATAGCTACGTGGCTCCTCACCAATGAGGATATCCCTTTGATTGACCAATAGTACTATAATATGCCAGAAACATGTGTTTCAGCATGTAATCCAGTGTAATATGATACTTATATAATAACAGATTGTAGTGTAGATAGAGGTAGTTCTGCATCTTCTTATAAGAAGTAAGAACCAAGAAATGGACTCGTGAACTATGCTATCAACGTACATGGCTTTGCCGGACAGGCATATATGTAACCTAGCACAATCATCACCTGCTCTATAAGGACCCTTCCCCATTTCTTGAAGTAGACAAGGTAGCACTAACCACACTGAGTCCTTACTAGAGCAATTCTTCCGAGTCACGAGCTGAGCAGCTTGTCCGAGCGACTCATCACAGAGGCTGTCATGGGGTGCTGTGACTGATGTTTCCCACGGCTGAAGGCATCAGTCCTAGTTTCACAGCCCCTAACCCCCTAAAGGTTATAATTATGTCTCAAAGCGTAGGTGCATTTTCTCGTGATGATGCATCAATGTAGCACCGGTGAGTAACTCACCTGCGCTACAGTGCATCATACAAACCATTCAGGGGTTGATGGAGCTCATAGAGTCAGTATGATATGTGCATGAATGAGTATATGGTGAGTTATTCATATGGTTTGCATTTTTGCTTCATGGTGACGAAAGGGGCATGGTTCATAAATAAAAACACCATGGAACCCATAAGGGTTAAGAGAAGCAGAGGGGGATGTGTAAAAAAGCTAGTCTCACTGGGTGTTTATCAAACCAAATGTGGACACCACCCTTCTGGCTCCCAGTGATTGAATGGCTTGAGCATCTCGTGAGCAGCTCCTGCTAATGAATAAAAGAGTGACCCAGTTGGTGAATGGGATGATAAAGGCTCATCATGATATTCACAGATCCTCACAATTCAATCATTTGGATAGAGGAGTTTTAGTCTAACATGTCAACTGCACCTTGACTTGCCTCATTATTATTTCAAATTCTGTATTCAATATTATATCTAATATAATTATCTATAACATTTATCACAATAACCATTTGCGCTCTACACAGTCTTTTATTGAATCATACCCATCTTTCAGGATTAATGCATGACCGAAGGGCCATATTGATACACTAAATCAGCTTTGGCAGGCAGACTGCCTATAACGCTACTTTACTATACATTAAGAAGGCTAACATCGATAGTCCACTAGGCCTCTGTCGCAGAAATTTATATAGGAAATGTATGGCTCAATCTCTTAACAGAGACCAGGTGGACTATGGGTTTAAGAAACCTGAACCATGAGGCAATATGCAGTGCTTAAAGAGCCAATGAATATAGGTATACCACAATGACGATTTCAATTACGATATGAGATTCAACTCTGCTTAATTGTTTTAGAGAGTGCTTAATCCGATCATGGCACATGTCTCCTGGCCAATGTAGGCTATTGTATGCCTCTATACACCCCAGTATTGATCAGCTACATTATATATAGAAATAGACGCCTTAAACATGTATCGATCCATCAATTTTTAATATGAAAACGATGCCATGTTTATCCATGTAGGTATGAAGGGCTCAGTCACCTACAACAACCTTTCTCCATAGTAATCCCATCAATAGCTATTGTATTCCTGCCCCTCTCATTTGTTACCCTACTGTTGGATCAGGTTGGCTGATTCCTCCAGGCCTGTTTGCCAGCTTCTCTGTCTGATAAACCCATGATTCAGTGGTGGATTAATAGATTCCCATAATATGTACAACAGATTTTCTCGGTCAGCCATTTCTTTACTTTGTGAGACTCATAGTCCACTTGACTTTTCGGCGGCGAATGAGCCATACATTTCCTATGTAAATTGCTATGATAGAGGCCAAGTGGACTCTCGATGTAACATTGATAGTCCACTTGGCCTCTGTCGCACGATTGAGGCATACATTTCTTATATCAATTCCTGTGATAGAGGCCTTAGTGGACTATCGATGTAACATCGAGAGTCCACTTGGCCAAGAAGCTTCAATAGATAGAAGGTGAAACTCAGAGCTTTACCTATGGACACAGTGTAACAGCACCCCCCCCCTCTACCCCCCTTAAAAGTAGGCTCCCTTTTGTGTTCAGTATTGAGTCCTATGTAGGATAAGGGGGTTTATAGAGATGTCATGAATCAGAGTGATATCAAATGGAAACAAGGGGCCACATATACCAAAAAGTCCTGCTGAATCCAAAACGTGTGATCTTAATTCTCAAAATTTGACCAAAAGTACCTAAAAAGGAGGTGTAATGATGAGAATATTTTAAAAATGTACAAAAGTTATATTGAAAATGATTGGAACTTTTTATAGATGCAACATGATAATCAAAGTCAATACCTTAATCTACATATCCCAATGTCTGCCTATCTCAACCTGACAAGTACTCTGCCTGTGTATGGCTCTGCCTCTCCTACATACTGCCTATCCCTTAGTCTACCTATCACTCATACTACCTATCCCTTGACACATCTAGAGTTTAATTAGGTTTTCCCTCAAATGGCTTAAAGGATTAAAGTTTACCCCTCACCTTTGTACCTGATTTTCTCTGTACATTCTTACCATTAGTCTACCTATCCTCAATCTGCCTATCATTCACTTTACCTATCCCTCATGGTGACTATCCCCCAACTCTTCACATCCCTCATGTTTGACTGGCACATCAGTGATATTACCTAGCACCAATGTATCTTTTGAATATTCTCACTTCACAAGGTATTCTCTTTGCCTAGTCCAGTTTAGGACTTGAAATCCATTTGCAGTCCCCAATTTGTAAATTCTCAGTTTATAAGAGTATAACTAGGCATGCATGCACTTACCCGTTACGTGTAGAACATCCTATCAATCAATAATCTGAAAACAGAATGTGTTATATCTAAAAGAGCAATTTAACTCTCCTCCCTCATCGCCATGGTCAGCATCAATATATCAGTTGTGCAGTGCCAATCAAACGAGGATATCCTCATGTCCAAATCAGACAACCCTGGAAAGAGCTACCCTGTATGAACACAAATCCCACTCTGCCAACACCAATCTGATTCATTCACCATGTATGATGAGCAAACCCATCTCTCCAGCTCTCCCTACAAGGGTGCTTGTAGGTTGATTGGGTGGAGCAGCTATAGAGGGGCTGTGTATGAGTAATAATGGCTGTTATGTGGTTAGGGGCTGTGTGGACAGGGCCTGTGGGAGGCTTGTGTAATGGGCTGTGGATTTAGGGGTGCTTCCTAACCAGTTTAACGTCCATTAACTCTTTAAGAACTAACTGCTGAACCCAGGCTTGGTGTTTATTTGTCACTATGGTGCACCGATGCAGCACTAGCAAAACGCTATTATTCTTATAATGTCGAGATGGTGAAGCTATTTGGCTACTACTATACAGGGAAGGCTATAAGCAATACAATATTAGGCATATACCCATGACTCCCATGTGATGGCTACTATTTTTAAGTACCTTTTATGTCTGATAGGCTTAGTACTAATGACTCAATATAGAGGTATACTTTGCAGCTGTGCAAGTATGATCTAGACTAATTATGATTATAGGAAATGAACCACGAACAAGCTCTGTTTCTGTACAACATTTAATAGTTCTGATTTGATAATTAGGTATAATTATACTCTCTACATGTACATATCTTAGGATGACTGCTTTCGTTTAGGTCCTTTTTGCAGGGAGGGTCGGATTAAAAAAAATATCAGTCCAACTACTATATACATGACCATCCCCAATCTAAAAGAAAAA
Source organism: Acholoe squamosa (assembly GCA_949317995.1). NCBI lineage: Eukaryota > Metazoa > Annelida > Polychaeta > Phyllodocida > Polynoidae > Acholoe > Acholoe squamosa. The sequence continues at coordinate 59,132,547 of OX439042.1, forward strand.
CAAACATTTGTCATTCACCCTGTTAACTTACTGCTGTTGTTGGTCATCTCCTTTCGACTCTAGACATATTCTTCTTTTCCTGATTTAAACCCTTCTTTTCCATTCTCCCCACACTCCAATAGTTGTGGCCCTATGCCTATCGTCTCCAGGCTGTGCTGATCGTATCCCTAGTAACGACAGCAGCGACCTGAAACCAACGTATCAACGAAAAAAGATGCCAAGTCATTCAAAGCTTTCCGGAAGTTGCATGCCACTCTCGCACATCCACGTGAGAAAGAGCGGGATTGTGGGGAATGAACCAGATACGACGTCACTTCCGGCCCAGCCTTATTAATATTCAGCTAGACCTTGGCTGGGATGAATTGGGGACTTTGAGGTGTTGTCGGCTGTTGGTAGGGGCAGTGTGTGGTCGACTTGGGGCTTCAATATAGAGAAACCTACAAACATGGTTGAGGCCCTCCTTAATTTGTCCGTAGAAGTGGGACGACAGGGCGGCAAAATGACGTAATTAGGACGGCACGTGCCGCCTCTCACGCCGCCAAGGGACGGTTGACACTCCCCTGTCCCTAATATCGCTCAACCCTCCATTGGTTGATAAATCCCTGTGTTTGCAAGTAATTAATTACGTTAACAACTATGAACTGACACGTCCCACCCCTTAAACATGGCTATGGTGTAATTGGATAGATAGAGCAGGACAATATCAACCCTTTAAAGACAGCCTGGGTTTACAAGGATGCAGGTTCCTTTGCCATCATAGTAATGACAATGCATCAGAGTTGCTACTGGTGCATCATTCCGATCCATCAGCAGTGTATCAATGCCGAGCATGATACATGAATGAGGCACTGGCGAGGTCCCTGCCAAGGCTGCATTCAGCATCATGACCATAAAGCAGAATATGACACCTGAGTGATAATACAAGTAGGATGTGGGTGAGCCTAGATTCATATTGCACCCACAGTGTTGATAGCCTCGAACAATGGAAGATAGATTGGCCACTACTACTAATCACATGGAGTGTAGGCCAATGACACATTTGAAGTATTTAACCTAGTCTAATGCAATTAGAGCTAGGAAAATGTGCAGGGTGTTTACCCCTTAATTGAAATAATCATGGCAAAAAAGTCCTAAGACCCATCGATTGAAAGCTTAATATGTCTAATAGACAAGGGAGCAACCCCCATGTTATTATCTTTTCTAGTTTTTGAGATATTGGGAGAAATGTGAGGCAAGGTTGGGCATTTCTTGTAAAGAAATCCGCATACTAACTGCAGGCAGAAAGTTGTCATGGTCTGTGCACACACCACCACTCCACCAACCCCACCATACAGGGCTATACACAGGGCTCAGCAGTGCAGCTGAATAGCCTAGATGGTGTACTTTAATTGTTCATTACACCTTTAATATTGATTATTTCTTCGAAATTCCTTAAGTGGATGAAGCCCATTGTATTACCCAACAGCACTACTGGTTGATTTTCTCATTCCTCTCCACTGTAATTATGAACTCAGCCCAAACATAATAAAAATCACTTATTAAGGCTTAGATATGTCCCCTTATGACCCTAAATCCATTCTAAACTACTCAAAATACAATCTAACACATGATAACTTTTTTCAGGCAATAAATTAAGCTTTAAGATGTACCTACCTCCATTACCATCATATTGATTTTTCAGTTCATTTTGAGCTGCTCAGTCCTCCAGGGTGAGAGCAGTGACACTTCTAATAAAGATAGAAAAATGGAGGATGGTCTCAAAATGTAGATCAATGTATTCCCTGTTCCATCATGGCATCAGGTTTACTCATAAAAAATCCCCTCATACCCCTACTACCCAGGTAGACATAGATTGGAGTACAGCAGGCTCTATGGGGCCACTTTCGCGGCAGCCAGCAGTGCAGGTACTCACCCTACCCTCTGCCACCAGAACCATGTAAAATATATCACTTTACATGCATAACACCCAGGCCTACTACACCCTTTACATTGTTTGTGTGAGGGGGCCATCCAATATGACGTCATGTAAAATTCGACCATTTTTGACCCCTCCCCCATCCACTAGCATGACGTCATTTGGCCCCTGAGGGACTGTTTTTTCTTTGGTCGGATGATCTCTTTATTCTTAGATTGTTTTGAGGTTTCACCTATTTATACAAGTCTAAGAATATTTTAGCAAGGACAAACTGAACCTTCAGATATACATGTAATAAAATACCTCTACCATACAAAAAAAATATTTTCATACCATCTGACCATGTACGTGGGCTGCCGTCTATTCTGCTTAGGAATCGGTGTCAGTTGATTGTCATTACCGGCATTACAGTTAAAATAGTTCCATGCTACTGCTCAGCAATTAAGCACATTGTTGTGTCTGATAGCAAGCTTGTAATCTTAATAAACTACCTTTCCCCCCCCCCCATTCAAACCCAATCCCCTAGTCTAGACAACACCTTCCCATCCACACCCCTACTTCTAGCCAGTGTTAGGGGCCCATCCAGGGAAATACCACCACACTGACTGCTGGTTGGTAATCACAGAAACATGATAAAGACAATCACCAGGCCCTGGAGGGGAGCACAATGAGCCAAAACCCAGACGGCCTAGATTAGCGAGCTATTGTTCTGCAGGCGCGTGGCACCTTCCTCCAGCAGCTGATGGATGGCGAGGCTGCATCGGATAACATTCATTAGTAGGACCTGGAATTGTTCAAGTGGCAGCGGCTCGACAGGTATTTGTACATGGCCACGTGCCAGAGGTGATGGTGTGGAGGATGGGGGTGGTGATAGGGGGTGCCATGATTACACAGCATTATATTCATAGGAGGGGCAATGTAAGGTATTGTTGCCTGATTATATGCAGATATTACATTGATATGTGGAGTTAGGTGAGGGGTTATCTTATAGGGAAGCTGATACGGGCCAGTGGGGTCATCAATGGGTGAAATTCGCAACTACTCAGGCGTCTATGGCTGTGGTACAGGGGAGATGTTCGGCTTGTGTACAAGGGGTGAGAACATTTAACTGTAGTCATGAATGATGCATAACTGTTACCTAAAAGGTCTCAATACTAAATACGCGTTTGCGTTTTAACATATCAAGATACCACGAGAGTAACATGCCACAAGCCCTTGATGCAGAAAAGACAGGCAGCAACAATCGCAGGAACTATGGGCCCAGACATTCAGTCCCCAAAAATCACAGAAGAGGGAGTGAGCCTAATAAGTGTGGGTCCGCAATAAATTGTCGAGACCTTCTGATAAAACGGGCTCTTGAGAACAGAGGTAAAAGCCACTAAGGATTACTGGTCTGTATAAACCCGGAATGTCAGTGTGCTCAGGTTGTGTTGTGGTCCCCTTCCCACCCCTCTCATAAAGATTTGCCTCCAACACCCTGAAGAAATTCCTTGTTATCCTTGCTAGAGATCAATGCAGCAAGACAGGGATGCCATTTTGAAAAAGGTGCTGACAACGTTTTTGCAATTACTGAGGTGAATGCTAACAGGGTACTTACATTTTGCAAGGCCAAATAGAAAAAAAGTTTGTATCCAGTTACCCGACTGACCCTAGCAAAACAGGGCCGACCCTATACTTTTTTTTATTTTGAGAATTAAAGAATTTTTTCTCGTATTGTTCATATTTTTTTCCGTATTTTTCATATCTTTTCATGAACATAATCTTTGGGTGTCCAGTTGATCGTCAATAGCTTCAATAGGCATATTCTTTGCATATTTTTTAATATTTCTCAAATGTTTTTATGTTCCTGCAAACGGGTTTGGACTATTTCAAAGAATTGGATAGATTTGCCCATACATTTCTATACAAAATAAAAAAAATGAACAAAGAGAAGAAGAAAATCCGACCTATCGACCCTCTTTGAGTTATGTTACTGGAAACACATGACATTTTTTTGGGATATATATGTATATGTTGAAAGAGAATTATCCTGTCAAATTCTCTGCATGTAGACACTTAAGATGGTGTTTCAGATTTTAAAAAAGGTTGAGAAAAGGCAAAAAACCCACCCAAAACACATACAAAACACTTTTTTTCCATGTAGTCACACTTACTCTCTGTATGGATCCAAGATACTAGCCACAGCTTACAAGTCATTTCTCAGACATTAGGTTTAGAGCACTCCCCAATTGTACTGACCTGGCCCTGATTGGAAGGAAATACTTGAGTGCAGAGGGTCAATCACTACCAGTGTAGCAGGTATAAAGGGAAAAGGTATGCATATGTATAGGCAGCAGGAGGCAATACAGGGTCACTGACTGACCCCCCCCCCCCCCAGTCACTCTGACTGGACTGCTACATATGGGGTATTTAACAAGCAGTGGGAACGCTCAACTAGGGTTTGTGAAATACCCAGCAAAGCTATTTGAGAAACTACTCATGCCATAGATCTTTGGGATCACCTACAGTATAGTACTTGAAAAACTCCCAAAAAATCAATGCATAGAGTGATGGAGATGGCCATTGCTGAGACCTTTTTCAATAAGTGATGAAATTTTTGTAATATTTGAATGGGGTGTTCCCCCACCAAAATCAAATCCTGCATTAAACAGTTCTGAAAATCCCCAAGCTCCTCCATAGAATTGATGGTCAAAGGTCTTTTCCTCTCACTGACTGGTAGATAACTTCTATAACCAACCTACTTAATTCAGTCTATGCCGACTTGCAGCTTGTATGGTGCACTTGTTGTTGCTGAATGTTAGGCTGATAGTAACTAGTACTTGGGTAATAAGGATTTTGTTGCAACGTAGGGGGAATCTGTGCTGCTGGATGATTCTGGTAATCCTGATGTGGGGTGTAGCCGTATGCTGCCCCTTGGTATCCACCTAGTCCTCCCGGATTATGGTGGGCACTGACTCCATATTGATGCCACTCATTGTTATACCAGCCATATTGGTAACCTGGTGATTGACTTATTGGACGTCCATGAATATCTAGACCACGAGTAAGTGGAATGTTGGGATAAGGAGGGTAGCTTTGTTGAGGTGGATATGAGGGATAAGTATTGGGACTAGGGATAGTTCCCTGGTCCAGATTGGGAGCCAGTGGATAATCCTGCAGGATTCCCGCGGTTTGGTTTGGCGCCATTAACACTTCCCCCTTTGTCTTTGTCCTCAACTTTAAGTTTGTCCGCCCACATATTCATGAGGGAGTCTAATTTCTCCACAGTAGATCCCAACTTAGACACAAGACCCAACATAACTCCAGGATCCTCCTTACTGGTTTCCTCCACTAATCCATGCTTGGGATTAACTGACTTGGGCCTTATCCTACTGCTCTAAAACTCAAATGTTTTCCATATTCCTGCAAACTGGTTTGGACTATCTCAAAGAATCGGATAGATTTGCCCATACATTTCTATACAAAATGAAAAAAGTTAAAAAAAAGAGAAGAAGAAAATCCGACCTACCGACTCTCTTTGAGTTATGTTACTGGAAACACATGACATTTTTTTGGCCCAATTGTTTATGGATATATATGTATATGTTGAAAGAGAATTATCCTGTCAAATTCTCTGCATGTAGACACTTAAGATGATGTTTCAGATTTTAAAAAAGATTGAGAAAAGGCAAAAAAACCCACCCAAAACACATACAAAACACTTTTTTCCATGTAGTCACACTTACTCTCTGTATGGATCCAAGATACTAGCCACAGCTTACAAGTCATTTCTCAGACATTAAGTTTAGAGCACTCCCCAATTGTACTGACCTGGCCCTAATTGGAAGGGAATACCTGAGTGCAGAGGGTCAATCACTACCAGTGTAGCAGATATAGAGGGAAAAGGTATGCATATGTATAGGCAGCAGGAGGCAATACAGGGTCACTGACTGACCCCCCAGTCACTCTGACTGGACTGCTACATATGGGGTATTCAACAAGCAGTGGGAACACTCAACTAGGGTCTGTGAAATACCCAGCAAAGCTATTTGAAAAACTACTTATGCCATAGATATTTGGGATCACCTAAAGTATAGTATTGGAAAAACTCCCAAAACATCAATGCATAGAGTGATGGAGATGGCCATTGCCGAGACCTTTTTCAGTAAGTGATGAAATTTTTGTAATATTTGAATGGTGTGCTTTCACCTGACTATTGGTGTATCCATTACCCTGATTAATACTGTATACTTAAAAGATATGCTCCTCCTATTCCTCACATACGTTATTTATCAGGATCCACCTGAGCCAGATTGTTATGTTATATATTAATCAAATATACACATTTACAAATGGGATGATTCCCTTATAAGGTAAAGTCCCAAGACGTCATCCACGCTCGCGCTGTTTGGCTTATTAACCTAGTCAAACCCAAGATTACTCACTGGAGGCTCTTTCTAATCAGCCTATCAGAGGACTTTGTTAATTGCACTGCAACTCTCACGTAGACCCAATGCGGCTCTGTAGGATATTTCCTCAGAAATGGCCTCCAGCCTTATTTACATATGTCCTATTTATGATCCAATTCACAGGATATAGGCTAGATATTGGCAAACAATGTGAAATATCTATGAATATGATAAATATCAGTCATCTTAGACTCATCTACTTCATGAAAATAGATATACGGGTAGATGCATAATTATGGTCATATCTTGTTCTTTTGGGGGAATTAGCCTCGCAGAGTCAGGCATAGAGATCTCCTGTGAGAGAACAATTGTTTTTGGTTTAGTCAAATACCAGGTACCATCTACACAAAGGGGATTAGTACACACTGAAAGATGCTTTTGTTTGCGTACTGTTTTGCTATTTCAAAAGACTGTTGGCCTAAAATGATGACATAGTCCTAGCTATATAACTCTACAAATCACACCACACCGACACATGCAAAGCGATTGTAGCTTAGCTCTAGTACCAGTGGATCAATTTACAAGCAAAGGTAATTGGGATTGTAAACCTCAGTGAGTCAAATTTCCAAATGCATGGTGCAACTTTACAGGAATTTCCTATCTACAATTAGTTCAGGTAGAAGGTTTAAAAAACCAAAAAGAAATTGTTCTGAATTTGGAACACTACTTCAAAAGGCAAAACTCCAAAACCATTATAAGATTCAGGAAGCACTATATACAATACATTCTGGTATTCTGAATCCACTGCTGGAGTACAAATAGGTTATCCAATAAATCAAATCCCTAATCACACGGCCTGAAGGTATCGGCCCCTTTAAGAGAGCGCTCTGATTAGATTACAATCAGGCTCTGAAATCATCCCAGATAAGCCTCCAGACTGTCAACGTCATTATCATACTGCCTAATGATGTAAAAGGGGAGTAACCACAAATACCAAGGGTTTTCAGCATGGCATCAGTTTAAAATCTCTTATCAATATTCAAGTAGATTAGAATAGTCCGAGCCCAGTCCCAGTGCTATAAATCAGTATCGGGGCTAGCTGTTTAAAATGAAGTGATGACTTAACCATCTTGTGCATGCGAAATTGTGGAGAGGGGAAACACTATTATGAAGCTGTTAAATTGGAGTTATATATTGTCTCTAACCAGCTGCCCATTGAGGGTTGCTATGGTTGCTAATTCAGGGTTGGCAGTTGCCAGTGGTCCAATGCTAGGATGGTTCTCCTGGTTATCTACACACATAGACTACAAATAGAAAAGTGAGGTTTGTATTATAGATTATATCATGGTTATCACGTTTCGGAACTTCAGTGCCTAAACTGGATAGTACGGGCCCCTCTATATAGGGATAGAGGCATCATAAAATGACAGTGGACCGGACATACCTTGACAGCGACTTTTGGCGAAGGTATTTCCTCCCTTTGTGAAGCATGTAACCAAATAAGATAATGTGAGATTAACAAAGAAAAGAGTATATATCCTATTTATTCTTACTGAGCTGAAAGCGATGATTTGAAGGCTACATTTCCTCGAAATTGTCTTAATATTAAGAAACATATTGAGACCGCTAAGCATTTCGAGCAGACAGTTAGTTCATTTACTACACACCAGACGGCGCCACAGGTAGTGTTAACAAAATGGCGAAGACGCACGGCCACTGGTCCACTCCGAAAGTTTATGATTTAAATGTGTAATGAATACACTCATGCCTTTCAGGGGCTTGATAGAGGCACTCCGCTTTGTGTCGTGCCTCTATCATCCCCTGAAAGGCATTTGTGCAAGTCTGTTCATTATATTACATTCCCAATGTTAATCGCGGGTTCCATATGCCTGAACAGTGTCAAAAAATTGCACCTGCCAACATGGTGCTGTCAAGCGCTGCAGTCAACAGTCATTCCAGAATAGGAAACTTGCAATCACGAGGACCACTGGCAATCCACAAGTGGCAAGTGGCAACCTAGAAGTGACATCAATCAATCTACAAGTGGCAACTGGCAGCAACAAGGGATACGGGCCTACCTATAAGTGGCTAGGCTACTGGAAGCTGTCAGCTATCAGTTCCAATATAGCTGAAAAAATATAGTTATGGACAATAAGGCCAAAGTTCCTAGTTACCTTCTACCCGGGCCTTCCACCTCCCACTCTCCTCCATGGACCCAACCCAACAAAGCCAAAGAAGCAAATGCGTTTCCTTTGTATATTTTCATTTTCTTATATTTTTTACATTTATTAACTAGTTCTTTTCTCTCTATCCTTGGCCGTTAAATGAGTCAATGAAAGGTACAGAGAAAATGTAGAGTCTAAAATGTCACATAAATAATCAATGTAACCAGAAAAGCACAATCAGTTCTTATCCATGACTTGGGGATGAATTAAAAAAATCCAATTGTAATGCATTGCATCAATCAATCTCGTAATTTGATTATCACCTGCAGCAAGCGTTCTAAATATAGCATCAGAACATGTAAAATATCGCCCTTCTTTCTAATTATAACATACTTTCTATATAGGTTAATCTGTGTCTGAAGGTTGGTATACATATGAAAGCATGCGTACAACTACATCTTGTGTAGAGATGAAGTTACACATATGAAACCTATATGAGAAATACCCAAATTGTGTATGAATGGCCAATACTGTGGTGCCCTCCCCAACAGCCAGGACAATGCGTCTGGCTAGTCGGCTCACCAATGTTGCATTTTTGCATCAGGATGACAAAAATACCATTTTGGGAGCTTGTGGCCCTTAAAAGGTTAAAAGCTGTTTCCAGTCTCAATGTATCCTCACCAACAAGGAGGATCTTGTAGCCTCGTCCCTGATTCAATTAGCCTCAATACCAAGCAACTGTGGACTGGAGCCGTCCCGAAGGCCACCACATCTTCCACATCCACACATATTCCCTTTTTTCTAACACCACTGCGACCCCAGCCCCTACCATACCCACCCACAGCTTTCCTTGTGCATCCCCCCTCTACCATTTACACAGGAGTATCAGCATTTAGCGACGGCCAACAAGGCAACACCGCCTTATTTCTGATGTTCCAATGTAATCAGGGCAGACCGCCGAGGCACTGGGCCCCTGGCGGCCGGCCGGATTTGCTTCGGTAACAATTACGATAATGCTCAATAATGACATTGCGAAATTGGACTCCAATACGATCAGGGCATTGGCAATGACAAGTTAATGCAGACGCCTCTGTCTAAATGGTTTCCGTGCTATCCCATTACGGCGTGGTGCCAACTGATAGCCCCACAAGACGGCAAAAAGCACTGGCCACACCGTCTTGCTATTCTTTATGTTGGTGGCCAGTCCTGGAACATTTCTTTTACAATCTATGTGTGGTGGGAATGGGGTAAGAGAAAACTGTGTTTAAGGTTATTTGCTATATGTAGTAATTAAACAGGTGGTCATTTCTTAACATGCTATGACTGGACCCTTCAAATCGTACCAAATATATAGGAATATAAAGGAATCATAGGAATACTTATGGATTTTCTGTCATAGGGTTGGGTGCGATCGTCTTACACAAAGAAACGGCTTCCAGTGTTGGTTTGAGATATTTCTGGACAGTTATCAAAGGTACTAACTCTCTGAATCTCTAACTATCTGTTTGAATTTAGAGATTTTATTTCATTCCCAGTGGAAAAGGACATTTGTATGGAAGCCATTACTCAATATAGTGGCCCGAAAGGGTCAAGATGATCTAAGATGAACTAAGAGTTGACTTTCACAGAAAAAGTCCAAAGCCAAAATGCAATGTTCAAATTCATGCTGTCAAGCTGTCAACGCATGCAATCCAACTTGTGACAGGTATTTTTTAGCATTGCATGGTGCACTCTATGTCTTGCGATATGAACAAAGTCTATAGTTTGTACTGGTTCCCATACCATGTAGCTTCTCGCTCCCACACACAATAACTGATGGTTCCATACCCAGTAAAGCTGCTGGTTCCAGCATCCAGTAACTGGTGGTTCCCACACACTGTAACTGGTGGTTCAACACCAATTAGCTACTGGATCCATTACCAGGTAGCTGCTGGTTCTCACACCAGGTAGCTGCTGGTTCCCACATCCAGTAGTGGCTGGTTCCTACACACTGTAGCTGCTGGTTCCACCATCCAATTACTGGTGGTTCCTATATGAGGTAGCTGCTAGTTCTTACTTTAGTGGCCTGTTTAAGCATCGGGACTTTGAATAAGCACCGGTCTTGGATAAGCACTGGGTGTTATAGTTTTAAAATCGAAATTTACTCCATGATTTATGTCTTGAAGAAACACCAGTCTTGTATAAGCGCCGGGGATAGAGTGGTATTGAAATGTATAAGTGCTGGGGCGCTTAAACAGGCCACTACGATACACCCAGTAGCTGCTGGTTCTCATACATAGTAGCTAATGGTTCCCACATCCAGTCGCTGCTGCTTTCCACGCCCAGTAGCTGCTGATTCCTACACCCAGTCGCTGCTGGTTCGCACATCCAGTAGCTGCTGTTTCACACACACAGTAGCTACTGGTTCCCCCATTCTATAGCCGCTGTTTTCCACACCCAATAGCTATAGGTTGGATTACTTCTGGATAAATGAGGTCATATTGGTCAAAAATAGGATTTTTTGGGTCAAATTGGTACAGTAGGGTTAAACTAGGTCGAAAGGAGTCAAGATAGCTCAGATTGGAGAGGTTCTCGATAGAACAGGTCATTATATTAACTATCATAATTGAATGATGCCCTTCCGACATGTTTTGCTTGGATCCTCTGATTGCATATTAGAAGCACATATTTTCTCTGGAAAAGAAGTATTGTCCTGCACTGGAAACATATTCTGTTGAATACACAGAGATTCACTGTTAAATTTTGTAATAAATCTCCGTAATTTTAATTCAGATGAAACTCTGTACATATTGACCATATAACAAGGAAATCTTATACACCAGTACAGAGAAACACCCTTTTCCTGAATATGCTGAAACCAAGTATATTTCGTAGAATTTATGCTGAACCACAGTGTGGCATGACTTACAATTAATTCTGGTGAAACTCTGTAGGTATTGAGCATATAACAAGGAAATGCAGAAAAACTGTTCTGAAAAATACCTTTTTCTTGAAAGCTGATATGTATTAAAACACTTACGGTAATGCACAGTATACTTCAGTTTCTCAAATTGAAAGTAGGTGGCACTGTAGAAAACAATATCCCATACATATAAAAACGCTATTTGTGTTGATTCAATCTGTGTGGGTGGTTGTTTATTTATGGAGTATCAGCGTAAAGGTTTATGGTGAATTATTGTAGTGATTAATTACAGTCGAGTACCGTAATATCCATCAACTATTGTTATATTGATTATCTGTAATCCATCACAGTGAAACACTGTTTATCAATTTATGGGGAAGCACCGTTTCAAGTATTGTTTAAATTTAGTTTGATCACACCAGGTGGCACCCTCTTTCATGATGAGATTTTCTTGTAGAGATTCTACTCTATAGACACTTCTACATGTATTAAAATGATAATAATTTAAAGCTACTGAATTTAATGCAGAATCAATGTTGATGATCAAATATGGGGCTGTGAGAATATGGTTGATGGTGAGGTAATCTACTTTTGTGTAATATTTTGATGAGACACACACCTATTTTGTGGTGATAAGAACTATACATCTCCACACTGCCACGCATGTTGCTTTGTAGCAATCCTAGAGTGCTTTCTGCCCCTAGGTTGTAATTACAAAGTGTGATGAATTATTCTATGATGCTTTCATGGAACCAGGGATTGGATCACAAGTGAAATGAATCATAGAAATTCCACGATAATTCATTCTTTTGATGCCATATCAAAATGACTGTGATTTAAAGTATTCTGCTGAAATAATGGAGATTCTCAGGCATACAAGCTGGACTTTTTTTTATTATAATAATGGTGATTTAAAAAAGAACGGTAACGTAGAATTTGGAGATTTGCTGACACCGCAGGGTGCCAGAGGATCTCCATATTTCCCACGTGTTTTTTTTACATTGTGAATTAATTCAAGCTTCCTTGGGGTTGAAGTTGGGATGGGAACATTAGGATCACTATCCATAGTATATCGGTGTAAACTAGATGCCCTCCTAACCTACATAGTGCACGTAAGTGTAGGGCTCCATGGCCTTTCGCTGTAATGAACACTTTACTTTTTGCAGTAACAATCGACATTGGTAGAAGGAATGGAGAAGAGAAGATTGAAAAATTGACATTGCACTTGTCACTTGGCCATTTTAATATTTCAAAGTTCAAAGAAGACTTTATGTTGATTTTACTTACCTCGGCATTGGTGAAACCCTGGCTGGAATACTGACTGAAATAAACTTGTATTCGTCCTATTAAACCCTATTCAAGCCAGTGATATACCTGCATGAAATATGTGCCTAAACGTATAACGTGTGCCATTATTCACATTTTTTTAAAGTTTTTTCCCCTACTTTTGGCCAGCAGCTAGATGGGACACAAATAAGCGTAGCTAGAGAAATCACTTGAAGCATAATTGCTGTCATTTCCACAATAACGGCAGTACGCCTTTTGAGCTATCATTAGATGTCATGAACATACTATTTAATAGAAAGAAATACCACTCCTCTACTAGAATTATATAAACATACATGTATCTAGCAGACAACTAGAATTGTGCATCCCTGGGAGCCGTCTTTCCCAAGACGTATGGTCTTGTTATGGGCCCCTCCATGCCGTGTATTCCCCTGGGTAAATTGAATGTGGTTGTTTGAATAAATGGATGACAACGCCTTTGGTAGGTTGTACATGGTATATGTAAATAAAAACTATTACCCTCCCGATGAAAGGCATCTATACATACGCTCATGTTCATAACTCAAACAACAGTTGTACTAGATCTTGGGCCGCTGTTGATAGTAAGGTTTTTTTTAGAAGCAATAATCATTCAACTAAGGGTGTGTATATATAGAAGTTACATTCTCAGTCGGACATGAAAACGCAAGTTTTGTTACCATATATAGTGGGTTGTTTGTAATTTTACTGTATTCACTAACAATCATATAGATAGGAGAGAATAATGATATATCAGAGAGTGTACTTCATCAAATCAAAATGTATGCTAACATGAACCCCGCTATAGGGTGTATGCCTGTGATAAATCATATTACTAAATTAGATCTAGGCACTGTTTTGTGCATGGGTAGCCACCCACATGATGCTCAAATGCAGTGCTGCCAAGCAGACTTACCAGTAGTGCATGGGTGTATTATCTCGACAATAGACCTTGAAGCATCATATATGCCCCTCACCAAGACAAGAACAACTTCTTTTCACCACAAACTAACCATGTTTCTATTTCTCTTCCTCTCTTCCTACCAGAGACTGGTGGACAGTGTGATTTCCCTGAGCTGCTGTGGCGGCAGGCGGCAGAGGACACCCAAAGGTTGTGGCTCACGGAGAGCCGGTACGTGGAGAATGGTGAGCAGTGGACCAGTCAACATGAGCTGCTCGTCAGTAAAAGGACAATAGTCACCCGGATAAAGTACCCTGCACCCTGTGCTGACTATGAGGAGTTTGGTACTACACCATGTTATAAAGAGGAACTCATCCTCACACAGACGTGTATGAGATCCAAGGGTGACTTCAAGTATATAGTACAGCAGGGGGAGTCGGGGTGAGTTATTCCTTTACACAAATTCTTTTTTGTTTGTAATGTTGGCCAGGAAAACATATGATGTGAGGATTGAACTAGTTGCTGTCAATGGACAGAATGAAGATCTGATACTTTCTCTGCAATCCAAAACACATTGTTTAAATATGAAGAAAAAATACAACTGCACAGGGGGAGCAGTTCATAACATTAAAAGACGATTCTTTCATTGAAATGACCAGATTGACATGATCGTTTCACTCTGAGAATAATACTTTCATTGAAACGAAAATATTTCATTGAAATCGTTTACGATGTTTATAATTTTCATGATGAAACCAATACAGCATGTTGTGAATTGCCTCAAAACAAATCAAGAGATTTCATCTCACATACCCGATCGTTTTCAAATAAAATCCCTACATTATAATTTCTATACTTATGAATAGCCATCCAGGTGTCAAGGTGGCCCTTTCCTTTCATGCCATTTTGAATTTTGAATTTTTAAGAACAATGGTTATGATTTTTTATTTGTTTTTGTTGTTGCAAAACTTCAAACTCAGGGTGCGGCTTATATGCAAGAGTTTGGGATAATTACATATAAAAGATGCAGTCCTTGGTATAGAGAGATGCACAACACAGTGGATCAAATATGCAATGCTTTATTAGTAGAAAAATGACTTTTATAATTCCATAAATTATGCATAAAAACCCATAGTGAATCAATGGGAATTAATTATCAAATAAATATTAGTCGAATATTATACCACTTTACGTTTCAACGTCTCCGACAGCACCATATCTGTTTAATCTGTTAAAAGGGTTGCCCCAGGTGAGGCTCGAACTCACAACCTCCGCATGTCTCATATGGACCTCCACCCTCATTATTAGGTGGGGAGGTGATACTGCTTATAAGTACGGCGCGCTAACCGATTGCGCCACTGGGGCCACGAAAACTGTAGCAAAAATATTTTTATTTGAACTGATGATCAGCTACTACATCTGAATAGGCCTGTGTAATATTCTGTCCTTACAGGGGTCAGATGGAATGGATTTTAGATTAATAGGGAGGTTTATCAAACACGAAGTACATCACTCAAACCTGATTGTACGCAGACGTAGCAGTGCTGTAAGTATGCTGCACGTCTGCGTTATATTGCCAACGTAGTGACTGCTAAACCTCCCTAATAAGGTAATGGCAACGCAGGAACATCAATTGCATTCGATGTCAACACTGTCAAATGTATGTTCCCTTTGATAACTTAAAATCGTCTGTAAATACATGTATTGGCCGAAGTTGGATATTTCACATCTGATTGTTTTAAAGAGTG
Organism: Acholoe squamosa; assembly: GCA_949317995.1. NCBI lineage: Eukaryota > Metazoa > Annelida > Polychaeta > Phyllodocida > Polynoidae > Acholoe > Acholoe squamosa. Next base: position 59,147,871 of record OX439042.1, read on the forward strand.
AATCTTTTCAAAGAATGAAAGTGTTCTATGATTTGCTTCATTTGGAGAAGAGTGGTATTCACTTTCTCTATAGGCAAACAATCGGGCTGCTGAGATTTCAGCTTTTAGGAAAACGCCGAAAGCGCATATCTAAAACACTAAAGCTGCTTTATGCCCATTAGTAGGAAAATTTCATTATTAAATCTGATAGAGCATGCTTTGAAGATCATGCAAACAATCATCTGTCTTTTGTTTTACCTGGTTGATCCTTTTGACACTAGAAATACCCCTGTCAATTCTTTTATGAATCGCCTCAGTTCATGAACCTGACTTTTCAAAGTCAATGGATGGAGATGGAAGAGGATCACAGGATCATAGCCTGCGTGTACGGAGGCAGAAGGGCAGAATGGGTTTTTGATGATCCTTGATGAAAAGATATCTTCCATTCCCAATCCTACAATTATCAAAAGCAAAGAAAGCAGTGTTCAGGTTCCATCTAAGATTCTACTACCAGAAAACCCCGTTTATGATCCGTGGCTTCTAGACTATTTCCGACAGCTTATAGGTTCAGCCTGAACTCAGGGTGCGGCTTATATGTGGGATTGTACCTTATGTGAATCATAGTAAGAGCTACATGGCAACCTCATTTAGACCCCAGAAGTCAGGGTGCAGTTTATATGCGAGTGGGGCTTATACACGAGGTTTTATGGTAAGAATGTTAGCATTATTTACCTGTGCAGAGAATGGGGGTGGCCCACAACTGATGCAAAGGCAAATGCAATAAATCGTCCACAGCAGGTCATATATATTCTGCATGTACCTGTGTGAGCTATTCAACAAAACAGACTTTGAGTGATGAGAAACAAAGCAAATATCTGCTTGTGCCTAATGAGCCATATATGCGAGACACACAGAGACATATACATACCAACTCACAGAGAAATAAACTGACCTGACAATCACCCTAAAATGGCAAAAGATTAGTAATACTTTTTTTTTTTCGTGAACTCTACAAAGAACACATTGGCGGTTGGTAAGGGGGAGTGGAGGGAAATTACCCGTAAAGTTAAAGCGGCTTTTGAAATGAATGTATGAAAAACAGAGATCATCATTCAACCCAGTAACTTAAAACAAAAGCTTTAAATGATGTATTTATGCTGCACAAAAAAAAGCATTAATACTATTAACAATCGGAACTTAGGTTTAAATTTCATCTTGGAAATGGGGGTATGTTATAAAAGTGAAAAAGGTATACTAGATATGTTCTGAGTAAAGACGGCTTTTCTTTTAGCTGAGATCCAAAATCATTTAAACCAACATCTAAATCATATCACTTGAGCAACCGAGTGACGTTATATCTAAGCATGTAAAAAATAAATCAATAAGGATGACCGCATTTAATCACATACGAACCCCCTTATAATGAAAATTAATGGTAGTCTCCCCAGTCTCACCCATCTGAACACCATAAACTGATTAGCACTGATTACCTTCTGCGGCCATAGGTTTTCAGTATGTACACAGTCTATTAAAGCTCCACTCCCACATAATTTGTACGCTTGAACAATTCATGATAAAAATGCATACCCTCTTGACTCTAGGGATGGTATTGATTAAAAAGAAGCTCATGCTGATAGGAATTATGTTTATTTTCGGGCGATTTCATCTGTGATTTGAAGCTCGTGTGTTGTCAGGTGTTGAGATCCAGCTGAACAGAAGGGGTTTTCACAAAAATATCCAATGAAATTATGTTGAAATACCCTCTGGCTCTATTAGGCAATGAGTTTTCAGCCACCTTTAGTGCATTCTCGGGAATCCATTTAACATTACTTTAGTACTAAATGATTGGCCTAAAGATAATACATTTAAACTGCATGAGGGGAGGATAGTAAGACAGGTACTGTTACTCAATGAAGCAGAGATTAGTACTTCATAGAAACTGAAAAGTAATGTATTGTTGATAATGTAGTGGCAAAGAGGTCTTTCTAAGAGGATGGCTGATGTTTTCCATGATTAATTGAATGGGAGTGATGAGATAGATTAAATGTCACAACTGCTAGAGCTAGTAGGTCTATTTATATCATTCAATAGACAGCAAGATGTTTAGCTAGAGTAACCATCTGTAATGCTGTGTACAATAAGCTGACATAAGGGACAGACAGGAGACCACTTTATTAATGTTATATATCACAATCCTACAGTGCACTTACCATTATTAACCTCAGAGCCCCAGCTATAGGGCCCTATAGATGATATCCCCGAGGCTATTATCTGCCTTTTAAGTGCCACATATTTGTTACTGCATTATGTCCATTTCTCATCACTATGGATGAATAAACCCCTGGTGAGTCTACTCCACATGGCTGTAATCATGAAGTGTGGGGTTGATGCATATATACTCTTATGAAGGTTTGGCTTACGGTGTAAATGCAGTCATGGAGCATAGCCTTCCGGGCTCAACAGGCCTGCACTCATACATTGCAGTGATGAATTTCAGCCCATTCCATTAAAGCATCACGCTACCCTTAAAAGGGTTAGCTATCCTTCAAGTGACTAAATCGGCATCCTGTTAGCACAGTGCTCTATAATAATATTATTGTGGGCCTCCTTTACTCATTCATTATTGCGGACAGGACTTTAGCTGTGAATAACCGGAGTCGTATGTTGGTGCATAATGAAGTGAGCAGACCCTGGAGTTTTTGACAAGCAGAACAAAGAAATATATGGCGCACACATTTGTCATATGTCCCTGCCTACATCCCCATCCTAACCCTCTCCTCATAAGACGTGCTTACCATTTGACAACTGAAGAATTGGTGCATTAAATTCTTACATATACAACAGAGAAGCTTCAATATTACTGTCCGACACTACCTTTCAATGACAGTACCACATGGCCTCTTTTGATGGATAGGGGCGGTTTCTTTTGCGGCCCCCTCCAGAGGCCAGAAACTTTCTTGTCCACCCTCCTTAAACCACAAATCTCCCACTGTTGTAACAATGACCATGTCCTTTACAGAACTAGCACAAATGCGGTCACAAAAGGCGGACCTGTTGTTATACGTATTTTGAATCATCTCTTCCAAAAGACAAAGATATGGGAAGTCGAAGCTTGTCCTTCCTTTCTCACCCTATTGAATCCAACTAAAAATGGCATAAATCTGCATTGTTTCTGCATATCTGAACACAACAATTCCCATTTCTCCAATTGCCTTTGCTAGGCCATTGTCTAGCAAGAGAAGTCCCCACAAGGAGCAAAAGACCAATGAAGGCCATGTTTAGATTTCCTCTTGAGCCATGGGTTAAAAAAAGGTCAGATTGCAGAATCGAGGCGTTCGATTTCACTCTCGACCAGTCGTTGGTGACAGGAAATAGCAATTACGCCCCTTTCTGCGCAGGTTTGATGGAGTATAGCGGGCCAATGGCGGAAAGGGGCTTTATTTTTATACACACAGGTGCTGATAAATGGCAATCGGCGGGGCCAGGAACAGGAACTGTAGGGCTCAGAGATGACGCCCACAGCAGGCTTGGGGGAAGGCTGTTTTGCCTTGCTCTCCTCCATGGCGGTCGGATTAGAAAGTAGGCTCTCTATACGGCGTATTGCCCAGCGTTAGGCTAGGTTTAATATGGCCTGACACCAGCCTTAAAGACAGGAAATATAGGGATCTCAGGCCGCCCAATTAATTTGATTATGAGATGCTGGACCATGGAGAAGCAGTACACGCTGTACTGCCGCTGCCGTGGAGGGGCGGTGAGCACAATGGGGCCGCCTGGAGCTGCCCTGGAGACGGCTTGGTCTCTCAAAGCCCACCTCCAGGGGCTGGTAGGGACTGGGACCTAGTAGTATGAATGGAAGCCGGGCTTGGGTTACTCAATGACCACCAAACTGGTCGAGACTGTACTGATGAGGAATACCCTACACTCTCAGCCCCGATTGTAAATGGACAGTATAGCTTGCCCTGTACTAGGTACAGGGCAAGCTACTGTAGGGTCATTGGGTTTGCACTAACGGCAACTCTCCCTGTAGAGCCGACTAATAAGCAATCCACTGTAAAACTGGTGCGCTGGGCTGACAGTGTACGCCCTTCTTATCGCCTACTCTTTTACAGTCCAGCTGCTAAGGTGTGGATAAAGGGGGGAAGGCGGCAGTACAAGGACTTGGTCTACAGGCACAGAGTATAGGGTGTGAAGTAAAGGTTCCCATGAATAACTAGGAGTTGTACCATGCAAAATGAGTAAGCTCTATGATGCATAACATAACAAAGCAATCAGCGACACATTGAAGCTGCATTGGCCACTGTTGAATCCATCAGTGTGTGGTGTGTATGAGTTCAACTTAAGGTGAAACCTACCTCATACTGCTTTATAGAACACACCTGACCTGACCTGGAGGTTGTTTCCTCTAACACACTACCACTGCATCATCCAAGTCATATCAACATTCCCATTGGATGTTTCCATACTATCCATTGTGATTTAAAAAGATAGTTCAGTCTATAAAGACTAAGAGAAAAGACAATGCTTTCAACACAGAGTATATGTATTACTGTGAACCTATATCTATCAAATCATCCAGGTCTTTTCAATTAAACAGATTGATCTCAAACTTATGAATCGCCCCCCCCCCCACACCCAGATAAAAGCCTGAGGTGAGCTCCCCCACTTGTCAGCAGTCCTCAGCACATATGATGGTCGTGTGTCCTGCCATCTTTTAGGGCCAGTATCTGGTCACGAACCAGCCGGACAGGGCGGCACAGACACGGCCAATCAGTCCTGACAACATGAGCAGGGACTGGATTAAAACTAACAGGCGTCAAGTGGCTGCGAACAACATGGGATTGAGCAGGGGGTTGGGGTGATGAGGAGATGGGAAGTGAATATGGGTGGAGTTGAGAGGTTGTTCATTAAATGAGTGGGAATGATGAGGACAATAATGCAAGCGATAATGGCAATGTGAATTAAGAGGGCTATCAATGGCTAGCGCTAACACAGGAAAGTAAAGAGATATGGCTTTAAAATAGCGAGATCAAAAAGAGAAAGGCCAGTGAACACTGGTGAAGGGAGGCATATGGGAAGGAGGTGGGTAGGAGGAGAGATTACAAAGGCTTCAGTTGCATATACAGTAAATGTTCTTGTGATGACGTCCTTAATAGGCCATGTAAGGCTTTGCAGCATTAAAAAATGCCTTCGGTGGTATTAGAAAGCCATTTGGCAGGGGAATGCTTGGCACGGCGGCAGAACCTCCAGATTAATAGAATATACCTGGATACACCATGTAAAGAGCTGGACTAACCATATAGAAAAAAACCCAGAATGTATTAGGTGGACTGTGGGATAAAGGGCCTGGTTAGGGTTAGGCATGAGGAGGTGAGTTCCAGGAGAGAGGCTTAGGGATAGAATGAGGCCGGCAGGGCTGTCATGTGAGCACACAAGAGGACATGGCAGATTGACCAACAGGCCATCCATCTCAGGATCAACCACTGTATACTGTGAACCCACCCCTCTATCCCCACCCTTCCTACCCCCGTCCTTCCCAGTCCATATTGGCTACCATCCACGGGCTTAAACTACATGGCAGTGGTCTATGGTTAAAGGGATTTGGGTAGTAGTATATATTCAAATGGTTACTTTACAAGGGTTATCAATTGAAATAGGCATATGTATTACTTCTAATGGGAATACACTGCCTGAAAATCAGGGTGGACATTGAGCGGCATACATTCAGTACAAAGCATATGCACTGGCTCTGGCAGTGACATACAGTGCAAGCCTGTGCCATACTCCATAACGTATCCAACCCAAACCGTCCATCTATGCTTTACGTCCCACTAGGCAGGGGCCAGTGGACCATGTACGGGACACCATCAGTGGTCTGGCCTTCCGAATCGACGACTAACCAAACATGATCCTTTCTATGAATTATGCTCAGGACCAGGCCATAACTAAGCCCAACTCCTTTTTGATATCCTCTATAATCCTCTCCCTTATGGCCTTCATAATGAGGGCTAGGTCTCTACATCCATACAACAGCAAAGCCAGGCTGAGCAAAATCCAAGGCGTAAACAGTATGGTATTAAAAGATGCCCTATTACTGCAAACTGGTAAACTAGTGACAATATTTAAAAACTCAGTTATGAGTGGGACTTTCCCTGCATCATGGTCTAATGGACTGCTTGTCCCAATTCCAAAGAAAGGCAATTTAAAAAACATCAGAAACTGGCAGCCCATTACACTGTTACCCTTGCCTGGTAAGTTGTTGGAAAAACTCTTTCACAAGGTTTTATCTGAATACCTAAAGCATGAAAATGTGTTATGCCCCACACAGTTTGGCTTCAGGACAGCGAAAGGTACTAGTGATGCAGTCTTCGCATTTACTAAAGATCTCTATGAGGCCCGTGATGTTGGTAAGATCACCATAGTCTGTTATGTCGATTTCTGTAAGGCATTCGACAGTGTCCATCATGTGACCCTGCTAAAGATGGTAAACTCAAGAAATGGCTGTGGACTACCTGTCCCACTGGTCGCATCAAACCGTGGCTAATGACACACGCTCATGCTCTGCACCAGTTAAGTTCGGTGTGCCACAAGGCTTAATTTTAGGGCCATTATTATTTGTTTTGTTCATAAATGACATTGGACTACATTCTGAAAATTGTAGATATGTGATGTATGCAGATGACATTGTAATGTATGTATCAGATATTGATAGTGCATCAGGCCAAGAAAAACAAAATGTGTACTCAAAGAACTAGGGTTGGTAGGTTGGATTTTTCTTTTTAATTTTTCTTTTTGACATTTATATAGAAAATGTTAGGGCGCAATGTCATATCAATGGATGTGTCAAATTCTTTGATTTCATTGTAAAAATGGGAAAATGGCAATAATTATATGAAAAAATGAGACAAAATTCTTCAAAATCAGAAAAAAAAGTTTTTTTGCCCCTGTTTTGCTAGGGTCGGTCGGGTTACTGGAAACAAACATTTTTTTTTTATTTGGCCTCAGCAGTTGCAAAATTGCAAACTGATCTCGACCACCTTCACCAATTTCATGACCATAAATACCACCAAGACTATGTGTATGTTCTTTGGCCCCAGTAACAAGGTAAACAATCTTGCTGACCCCCAAATGTCTGTGGGAGGAAGTATTCTACAGATATGTAGAACCTACAACTATCTGGGAGTTGAAATATATAGCTACTTAAGTGTGACTCCACACATAAATAAGTTGAAAAAGAGCCTTGGTAATAAAATCTATAAGTTAAGTAAATTAAGGCACTAGTGATTGACTACTGTGCTTTTTATACTGGTGGTGGACTGGTAAATGAGCTTAATAAGCTACAGAGGATGCAGAACCATGCACTGCATGTATGCTGTCAGGCCAGAGTCCCGATTAATAGGTGTAGCAGAACTGCATAGATCATGCAAAGTAGATGAGCTAAATAAGCGTAGGACTATACAACTGTTAGTAATCATGTGGAAGAAATCACAACAAGGTGACAAAAACTTCTTTCTATCACAGGTCCCCATATCACAGAGGGGTTATCCTCTGGGATAAATTAAGTAAAGAGACACAAAAGCTCCCTACACTCCATAGGTTCAAAACTGATATAAACAAAATTGACTTGCTTTTGGAACACTAATCTGCTGTACATATGTTTCATGTGCCATGATTATGTTTGCCAGATGTTAACATTTATGTTAGATGAATTGATTGACCATGTACTATCTACACTATATATTATATCAAAGACCTTAATGGCATGATAACCCTTTGGACTCAAGCTAGATTGCACTACAAGTTGGAAATTAGCCCATAGTGATTCTTTATAATGCTGAGTTTCTGAAGCATAGTTAACACATTCATGCAGGGGTTCATTATAGCTACACAGTTCTGCCAATGTTGAAAACCTGTATGTTAGTCTGAATGCACCCAACCTGGGAACACAGGAACTGTCAGTCAATCCTATGCTAGATGTGCACAGAAGAATGTCCTTACGGGACGATCTTGCACAATAAAAATCAATCAAAGCAAATATTTAACTGGATGCAAATTTAATCAAATGATCGTACTGCACATTACCAGAAGCCCCTAATTGTCCACTGGAGCCCCTATTAACTTCAGAGCATGCAAAATGATATAAAAATACATTTGCTGATAAGGATATGGAATGTACTAAGATTTGGAACGCTTCTACAGAAGTACCTCAGCCAAAGAGAACATCTCCGTATTTTCATTTGAATATGCCATCTAAGCCAGCCTTACCAGTAACAACGTTTTACTTAATTTCCTAGTAATTAAGAGTTGAAACATAAGAAGGAGCTGTACCACAGTGCACTGTCCGATATCTCTATTGCCTTCATCAATATATTGGAATTGGACCTGGGATGATCCGCATTCACCCCACCAAGTCTCCCTTGAAAATATTATTACTGACTGTTAAGGTAGCTTTCTCTTCTGTTCTGGAATCGCAGAGGCGGGGGTTATGGATACCCCCTTTTGTAATCCTGAATTCTAGCTAAAATCTATTGTCCAGATTGTTGCTACTGTACATGTGCTGTTGTATATTGTGTGGGCCTATTTGCACAATCACCTTGTATGGTTTGCATTGTCCAAGACAGTTAAGGATCATGTATAGGGGCTATCTTGATCATAGGCCTATTTTGCGACCATTTATTCTATTGAAATAGACCCTTGGGGTCATTTCCTAAGCCTATAGGTATTATGATCGCACACAACCATACGACTTGAAATGTCTGTGCCTTTCCTGTGGAACTATCTTGCAAAATGATGACTAAAACACGGATGAAGTAATGTGTCTGAAGGGGCAGGACCTGCTGAGATGAAGTTCTTTGGTGAGGAGATGCCCATGGGGCTCTTGTCCTAACTCCTTTTAATGGTGGTGGGTGTCCACAACTGCTGCCCTCAGCTGATAAAAACAACCCTCATCCAAATTGAATATGAAGTTGTGCCCCGACGGCGACAAGCCAGCTGCACCCTTAGACATTTTGGCAGTGAGATAATAGACTGACCTTATAAGTACCCGTTGACAGCATCTATGATGTATCTCAAACTTACCATCTCTGGCACCAAAGTTAATAGTCCTAAAGCATTTATAGTGTCTGACATATGTGAGGAGGCAAGTTAAAAGGACAGTCCGAGGGGGATTAGTACCAATTCTGGCCACCAGGGGGACACCACTTTGGCCTAAAAGGGGGAAAATATACCAAAAATAGTTATATACTACTTTTTTATGTAGATTACAATCGTCCTAAAGGGAAATTCCCATTTTTAAGGAAAACCTTCCAAATTTGGAATGTAAATAGAACGTTTTTGGGCATTTGAGGGCAGAAATCAGTGCTCTTGTTGATATTGGTTGCCATGGAAACATTATTTTCACTCAAAATTGAGGAATCAAAAAAGCCTATTGGTAGCCACACCCACAAGGATCGGTGTGTTGAAAAGATGGTAAAAATCTGATAATCAGATCAAATTTTATGAGAAAAAGAATGTGAAGAATATGACAATTTCCCTAATTTGCAGAATTATGCCTAATTATACATATCATCTGATATATCTCATGAAATATACAAGGTAGACCTTATTTGGGATTTGAATAGGTCGGTAACCATCTAAGTTAATAGAACGGTAACTCTGAAACTAGCAGATATATTTTCTCATGTAATATATCATTGGAAAGTTCATGGCCTGAATTTAAAAATTGACTTTTTCCTTGGGGGACCCTTTTTGCTTGGCTATACACATATTGTCTAACCATGTTGGCTCTAGACGGTTAGTAGCCAGGCACAAGGGTTAAAAGATACCATCCAAATGGCTCCATCTTGTTAAAGTCCCTTGTCACGGTAAATAATCATTATGTGATCCCTGATCCTCAAAACCGAAAACAGACCAATAGTGCATTAATTGACTTGTTGTAAAACATTAAACATCAAATCAGTGTTAATTATTGCATATGGGCGTTTGATTTTCTGATTTGGCACGACGTGAAGAAGGGAATGGGGAGGTTTAACCGAATACATGTATAGTAGAACCAGAATCTTTGCATGGGAGCCCAAGTCGTTATTTGGCAAAGGTAGAGAACGATTTAATTTGTAATATATGACGAACATTATACGTGTGCATAGCAAATTGTTTCTATTATCATTAGTTCAAAACCGGATTTCGTACTAAAAGTTGATACATTTTAGGTTTGCTGGTGGCAGATAACAAACACCAAGAAGGATCTTTTTAATCGAATGAAATGATAAACCAGGTAGAGATTAAAGGTAGGGTGCATGAATGAAAATTGGCCTATATGAATACAACAGGAGGGTGTTTCTCCTATTGTAAAAGGAAGAGCCGGCTAAAATGCCCTTGTTTCCAGTCCTTTCTTTTCATGTAGCTATAACTTGTCCGTTTTGTTGCTCACAAGTGGTCATTCAAGTATAGTGCTAAAAAAGTGGGATTTGAGTAGGTACCTAGTTGGGAGAAGTCTGTCAGTATAATATACTATAGTGTGTGTGACATGAGTAGGTACCTGATAGTGTAGCTCTCTCTGTTTTAAACAAGGCAGGTGAGTTTTCAGACTAATGTGGTGAGTGCAAGTTGAATGGTGCAGCAGAGCATGACTTGTTTTGAAAAGAGGGCACATATTGACAGCTCTTTTTTACTATATGAGCAACACGCTCCAGGCAACAGATTATACAGTATGGTTGTTTAAACTATGTGTTCAAATCTATCAGCAAACCACAATTGGTTAAGTCAGGTCATGTTATAAACAGAGCTTCTTAAAGAAAATCTCAAAGGAAGCTAGTGTAGGGGAGGTTTATCAGAAGAGAACCACTCTAGATAGGCAGATGAACTTACAGCACACCGTTTCCTTTTTGCAAAACAAACATAGTAATCCTGTACATACAGGTTCAATAGTGAATGGCAGAAAGGTGGCAGAATTAATATTGTCATGCTGGCAAAACAGTATCATATAAGGTGTCATCTAAGTGCAAGGTACGCGGCACTCCAGTGTTATAGACCATTGCTATACTTAGTACGAGACTATTGTTGTTTTTGAAGGTGTATTATGTTCGAAGGGCAATGGCATTGTGTCCTTGGCTCCTACTCTGGACTCATCCGCCTACTTGAAACGATGTAAAAATATAGGCACTTTTCTTTCCTAAATATCAATTTTACCTGTTATGTTTCATACACATTAGGATATCGATTGATGCATTGCAATGCGGTAAATCTTTTACTTGCAATGCAACACATTGCTACAGCATACTAACAGCTGTGTTTCTATCCATTTCAGGTTAGAAAAATACTCATGTATGAAATTTGTTCAGAGAGGAAAGAGTATAATACAAATATGGACAGGTGAGTCTATTTTAAAATATTTCCCAACAAGATTGTTTGCATGAGAGCACTCTCATATCCTCCCCTAATCCCACAATTCTGTAATCTGACTTCGTTTTCAATCACCAGGTGAGGTCACTGGAGGGTTTTTGGTTACAAAGCACCATAAAAGAGAACAGAACACCATGTTGGTACCCCCTGTATACCCCCACAAGATGTAGATTGGTGTATGTATGCAAGAGTAGACACTGCCTCTCAGCCTTCTTTCTCAGCACGCACAGCTCTGATGTTGTTGCCTGATAAATAAATGGGACAAGAGACATCCAATCTTATCCTTGATCCGACTTGATCTAACCAGTGCCTGCGGCAATCTTTACTGCCTCTTGCAGCCCCTGCTTGTCTGTCTTTGCTGCTGGTTGTGGTGAGGCCTTCAACAAATGCCTTTTGTGCTCATGTTCATAGTTAGGGCTTTTGCAGAAAAATAATAATGCTTTTATGTAATATATAACTTCCCTATTGTTGCATGTACATAATCGTAGTCACATTTGCAATGGAAATAACTTTTTGTTAGGAAAAACAAAACATCATTTCACAGGTGATTTCTACATGTGTTCTGATTCCATAGGGTTTAGATTACCTCAAGTGAGAGCTTCCACCCTGATGTGTGGGGTTTTGAATAGAGGCCGAATCGAAATCTTTCATAAGCGATCAAGAGAACACATTCAGTTTGGTTATGACATACATTTATATTGTTCTTAAATTTCACTTAATTTTCATACAAATCATGTCTTAACATTGCCTTCATGAGAATTCTCTGCGGAAAACGGTCAAATTTTGATATTGATAGAGAATCCTCTTGCTATACCCAGTTGAACATTACATTACCCTAAATTATTTTACATATCCCTAACTCACCCTCGAGCTCTCCCAACCCTATGTAACATACCCTGAGCATTTTGAAAAGGGGGGCGTGTGGCCCTCATGGGACATATCATAAGAAGCAAATTCTTAATTACATTTACATCCGCCACGGGCTATATTAGCTTCGCCTAGTCTACCCTATCCTACCCATTTTTACTATGTCCTTTCCTATCCTACCCTACCATTTCCTTACCTGTCCCAGCTACCATATGCTGTCCTAAGCTACCAGACCATACCCTTTTCCTCATGCAGTCTGCCTGTCGTTGGTTGGTTAGTAAAGCCCCCCCCCCCCCACCCTTGTGTGTTAGTGTGCGCACCTGGCTTATCGTGATCTAAGACTGTTCGTCCTGTGAACACCCCGTGTTAACATCTTCTCCTGTAGCTGGCCGTGCTCCACCTAAAGGGTTCTGATGGGAATCAGTGGGCCCCGGGGGATCCAACCACCAACCGCCCCGCTTTGAGCTGCTCCTACCAGGCCTTGATCCACCGGCGAGCAGCTCAGCCCAACAAACCGCCCTTATCAGCCGAGGGGGGTAGGGGGTGCCCGATCTGATAGTCTTGTAATATGTGCTCCGCCAACGAAACGCCATTCAAAAACCACTTAAGGTTTAGTTGAAAGAGATGATAATGACATGGGAGGGGTTTGTGGGGATTCCATCCTGGCTTAGTATCATTGCTGTGGTGAATGGAGCCCAGACACATTTGTTACTTTTATTGTTTTGTCACAGGACTGAATGCGATCATGGATTTTGCTCTTTTCTCCTTTTGCAGCTGGTAAATTAAAAAACGCCCTAACGGACTCTATATGTGACGACGACAACTTGGTCCGGAATGAGTGGCCGTGGCTGGGTGAGTAGCTCATACAGGAAAAGTAGCTCACCGAGTAACTGAAAGTAGCTGCTGTTTCTTTTTTAAACTTTAACTCATTTTTATCATTAGGGCTGGAGCGCTCATTAATGTTCCACCCTGTGAGTCTAACACAAAAAGGAGGATGCCTAGGAAGAGAGTTTCTCATTGAGGGAGCTGTACCTCACGTGGTCTGATGGTGTTTTTGTACACGCGGATTTAGTGTGTATTTAGGACAGGCAGCTATCTGAAAGCCTGGCTCCGGTGGATAGGAGGGGAAAATCATGGATCTGCGCTGATACAAGACAGAATAAAACTAGGAGGTAGAAAAACTACATCTATATAGAAAAAAAAGAAGAGAGAAAGTTGGTCTGACCACTTCTGAGGGTTTCTCAGGAAGTAAGGTACTGAGAAGGGTGGTAATTAGCGTGGGGTGTTGTCTTGCACCAACTGTGGGGATCTCTTAGTGGTCTTTGTCATCGTGAGTAGCCGTGTGAGCTGCTCTGTGAACAGCTCCGAGCAACTCACCACTTTCGGCAGAAACATACTGCCTCAACAGATAATGCCAGGCCTCCCATGGGGCAGGGGGATCTCAGAGGGTGGAGTAGGGAGCCTTCAATGGGTGGGGAGGGTGGGGGTTGTATCATACAAGCCTGGGCCGGGTAGATCAGAAGACAACTCTGAAGGCAACCATCTTTGTTGTCAGAACATGGTAAACGGCCCCAACAAGCTGCCTATGAAGGAAAGGGCTAGGGGTGTATATCCAACTAGGCGATGTCATTAGTTAATTCAGTCACTGAGCCAATAAAAGGGTAAAAAGGCTTATTTGTGAGCAGTAGGTCCTAAGTCAGCCATAACATTAACAACAAAGGCAACCCTCATTCTCCACTGTTAATTTTGTTCTTGTTGCTCTAGTGTAACATTGTCTAACACACAGGTCCCACAAGCATTATTCACATATCTGTATTGCCTTTTTGCACAAGTATAGTGTGTGGATTTGAAAGTGTTTGATCGAGAAAACACCAGGTCCAGTTTACCAATGAACGTAGGGGCTTTATTGATTATAAAGCTTTAAATTCCCTATAAACGACAAAAAAAAAACAGCTTTGAACTGCACATCGAGGGTATACAGGACTGGGTGATTAAATACAGCCTCCATAGGCGCTCCACTGGGCTCTGTGGGTCCACTTACCATCCTGAAAGGCCCACCTAGTCACGTGGCCCCGGGGAACAAAAGCGCGCGCTGATTTGAACATGTGTTTGGTAAATCAGCCATGAGAAGGCGGCGAAATGAGGGTCGCCACCGTCCGACAGCCGGAGAAAGCAAGACGAAGCGCCGTGTGCCTAGACCCTGCCGACCCGCGCACCTGATGGATGGACAGCGGCCAGAACTGGCCACCCAAAGTGCCTTAATTATTTCTGGCCCTAAAAAATAAATCATTGGTCAGGGGTAGCTGATGGTACATCGCCACTGTAGTGGTGGGATAGTGTTGGGTCTCTCAGGCTGAAGGGTGCTGGAGGCTTAGTTATGAGGATATGTCTGGGGTATATCCTGGAGAGGAGTGGTCTCACGGGAAAAGGATTAAAAGGGTTTTACATCCTTCTTTTGGTAACTCTTCCAGTCTCATTAAATTTAATTGAAAGAACCACATAGTTAATCATTGAGCGATGCATTATAGAGCAGGACATGCGTTTGCATTACGATGAAAGGTTAATCTGTGGATATGATATCGTGACAGTTAGTCATAATGATTATAACAATGACAATCGATGATGTTACTGTGCACAGAACAAAATAGAAATACCCAACTGCCTCTAAATAAGCAACATAGAGATAAATATGAGGGAGAGAGAGAGAGAGAGAGAGAGAGAGAGAGAGAGAGAGAGAGAGTGAGTGAGAGAGAGAGAGAGAGGCTTTACTGTACTCTCTGTGAACCATAACACTGGCATTGTCTCTTGCATACTGACCTTCCTTATCATAAGAAATCGTGTGTTTATTCCCCCTGAACCCAGCCGGCCAGAAAAGGGTGGACCGTGGCATTGGACTCAGAATGAAGGAGGCACGAATCAGGCATCATGTTACAGGAGGGATTATGCCTTATGTCTCTACTCAGATCAACCTATGCCTCAACCGTTTTGCTTTGCGGTCATGGCCTTGTGGGTTGGTCAGGGAACCATCACCCCAACCCATGTGTAAATATGTAGACCAACAGATGGATCGCTCAGAAGGGCATTTCTCATTAATGCTGATTGTTGACATTGTTGATAAATGCCTTCTAGGATTGAAAACCTACGTTTGTCACACACTCTTTCAGGTGCTCTTGTGTTGACCACTTGTGTGCAGCACAACGCAAGTTAGGACTACAAAGAAAAAGACTGCTGCAGGTGAGACACTTCTCAGGCAAAACTACCCTTTCCCATAGGAGCAACACCCATCAGAGTATAGGACGCTATATAATACTTATCTCTAGGGCCAGCTATCGAGGTGAGAGCAGCATAGTTGGCAAATAGATACATGCATATTGCTTCCACCTGGTAATGAACATGAACAACACACACATCCAGGGTATTCCCTGATTCCCACAGTCTGGCGTTGCTTGAGTCTTTTGCCAAAGTGAGGCTTACCCTTGAACTATGCCTGAGTCTCATACCAGGGCCACACTGGTCCTCGCAGCTAGGTCGAATGTATACATGAAGTTTTACAAAGAAGAGAGTCAGGCTGACTCTGGTTTGGCATAGGGAGTGTCCATCTAGATACTGTCTATAAAAGGTTATTACCAACAAATTGACGTCCCTGTGTGCCAGACTATCACGTAACACAAATAACTTCTATTCTATCCAGATCGTCTTATATGACATAATCTCATCATCTACTACCAATCCGCCATACATCTATATGTGACCCATCCTTACAAAATGGTTCGGAAGTCGCACATGCAAAATGTTTAGTTATTGGCATATTCATTTGCAGCTCATCAAGAGCTTTCATTTGGCATATAACACTTGCATATTTGAACCAGGTGGTCCTCTCTAGATCTTCTGTAGGAAAATTTAGACGGATCGATTAAAAAATGATTTAACTGAGATAATTGACATATTAAACATTTAATAATCTATGAATCCTATATGATTCCTATGTAATTCTATATAACCATTAAAATTAGATCTATCCCAGCAAATTGTCATGAGTCCTCATCAACCTGTGTGAAGTGGCTCACACATGTCGCTAGATGGAACACGACGTCGTTATAGCACAAGATCACCAGGAATAGCAATTGCTATGCCACGTGAGTCTAACACACAGTGGCGAAAGATGACGGAATGAGTTATCACTCAAAAAGGAATCACCATTGATGACCAGTCATGACGACAGATGACGACAATTTGCTGGGATGTCTTTTGGGCATTTGGGACCTAAATTTAACCTAGTAAGCAAGGATTCTGAAAGAAATCTACCCATATGTAAGAAAAATGCTAAAATATCAATTTTGAAAAATCTGATATTTTTGACACTATACCACTTGAAAGGGCCATATCTAGGCTTCTAAATGTGCGACTTCAGTACCACTCTGTTAGGATGGGTCACATATAAATTCACGCTGTGGTGGAAATACATCACCATTGAAATTATGACAAAGGAGTTTAAAATATACCGGTAGGCTTCTTTTCAATATAAGCTGACTCTGAGATGCAGTGACTTTTAATTGATTATTTGGTGCCTCAGTCTGTTGTCTAATATAGCTATTATAGTAATTGGGTGGATACACATAGATATTTAGCTACTATAGACCTACACTATAACGCTTTTAGATATGTGGCATAAGCTTTGACTGGTGACACCCAGCCTAACGCATGGGGAGGCATACAAGTAGTACATCAAAAAGAGGGTGTGTGTCAGGCAGCTGCAGCCAGCTAAAAACACTCCCATAGAACTCAACCTAACACTATTTCAGTTTAATCACATCCTCATGTAAGCCTTTCCATTCAAGGCTAGGGAGGGGATTATATTATTGTTGTATAGGCTTGGTATTTATTTGATTACCTAGGAAGAGGGGACATAGCAAGAAAACAGTTGCGCGATGTTGGCTGGAAAAGGTTTAATGGGTGTAAATATGAAGTGTAGAAAAGATGGTGTTTGATAAGTGACGGCCAAAATACCAGTATATCCACAGTAATGGCGCTGCGACTGTTGCTCCCCAGAATGTGCATGATCTAGAAGTACTTTAAGTGGACGGCTTATAAGATATTTAATATTTCTAACTAATGTCCTCTACAAATCCCACTGTACACACACTGTTGGTGTATAAACCGTCTCTCCCCCTCCCCGACCCAAGCCAACCCATGTTCCATGGTGTCTGTACCCCTCCCCCACATGCCCGGCTACCTGTACACAGTGTATTTATGGGAGGGGTGGGACAGGCACAGAGTTGACCCACTGGGGTAGCATGAGGCCGACAGTCGGCAGGCGGGGCTGGGCGTGCTGGATGCCCGGCCGCTGTCGGCCCCACGGCCGTGGTGCTTCATCTTACCCGGCCCAGGTCTCCAGTAGCCTTGTTAGTGGGTGCGTTATTTTCATTATTGATGTCTGCTTTGGGGATAACCGCTGTAAAACGATTGCTCACTGGGCGTAACTCTGGCGCGTTCTGTGTGTCCTCCCTACTTCTCCCTACTCTGCCACCCTTCCATACCCCTCCCATCCCGCGCCTCCCCAACCCAAGCCCTTCTTGCCACCCTACCTGGTTAGGACACTTGTGGTACTACTAGCAACCCTAGCCTGACAAGCTTCCAATTGGCAGAGATTATACAGATGTAAACGGGCTAAAGGTTTCATCTCAGGAGGTTAACACACTACGACCGCACCCTCCAAGTTAAACCAAAATCCCCATATGAATAGCATTGAAATTTCAAGTCCTAGCGCTGTGGGCGATCGTAGTACATTAATAAATGGTCTCCAGGTTGACGGTGCACCGTCATGGAGTGTATCCTACTCACACCTAGAGACGAGGCTGTGATAGGAGGGAATTTCTTAATCAACACACTAAGACAGCACCCTTCTAGTTGTACCAGAAATCCCATAGAAATAGCACAGGCATTAAGAAATGACCTCCTGCAGCGAAATGGGCTGACCTTTTGCTTGCAGCATATACATGTATTTGATGCACATAATTATATATGCAGCCATGACTTACATGACAGTCAGATGTCGTTAAAAAGTATATAGATCTTGTAGGTTGTAAAACTTTGATATGATATTTGGAACAACCCCCCACCTCAAAGCTCAGAACAACTGATTACAATACAAAGATTCTGTCTTTAATTTCTCTCCCAGTGTATAAGGTCAGATTAATCAGCTTACACACAATGCCTGTCTCATAATACACACACACACTATAGGCCGCTCATGAGATTTAATCTACTGCTCAAATACTGTTTTACTGATTCCTCGCCATATCATAACACCAAACCCACTTACCAACCAAGCCCACTTTCTAAACCATTGCATTGAAGAATCACACAAAACCTCCTTCGTCCTAGGGTTGCAGCGACCCTATTATCACTCTATTCCCAACACATATCACTAGACCCTACATCACAGGTTTAGGCTGGATCCTAGTACATAGGTCAGGTGCTACTAGGAGGTGGAGTCATCAATTGACCTTCCCAGTACAACAGCAGACATCCATTAGGGTGTTGAGGAGGCCCTAATGATGTGATCGGAATACCTCGACGCCCTGTACAGCACCCTACCAACCCAGTACCTGCTACCTCCTCCAGGGTTGTTGGTCAGTGGGTTGACTGATGAGCTCCTCCACCAGGGTCAGGTACCAGACATTGTTTACAGGAGGCTTTTAACCCTCCTCCAATCTAAACCCAATAATGCAGCAGCAGCCTTTAGTACTACATTTCTCACCATATCCCTAGCACAATCTATCTACCTCGTAGACACTAACCCTGCTCGAATCTAACGTGGATGCAGAGGTTGGGTGTTGCAATCTACACAGCGGATGTAGATTGGATAGTTGCACATTGTAGTCCTCCACTGGTATGCGACAGCTGAAAAGTGTAATCTCTCCGGTGCAGGTACACTACGCGGTCTATTCACATTATTCATATAAATCCCACCTCACTATGGGATAAGTATCCTTATATATAGACTACACTATTCAGGTTTTACCAGTCTAGCGGCCTAAGGCTCTCGGTCTGTTGAAGGCTCATGTTCCCTTTCTTGAACAAGTGTCCCTTATCCATGTCCCGGCCTCATCGTTTCACTAACTCAGCATTACACCTCAGATGGGTTGAATGACTACGTGGATCATGCACTGTCCCACTGACCCCGAGGAAATGGGTCCTTATCCCGTTGGGATCCACACAAAGGCTCTGGTATTTATTCTCTTTCTGCTTCAGTATTTATTCCAGCTCATGCCCCAAGGGTAAGCACAGTGACTTGTTGATAGGGCTGTGAGAGTCCCAGAACCTGCCTGCTTCGTGGCAAATAGGAAACCTAGATTTCTCCTTACAGGAATCTAAGCCTCATTCCAAAGAGCCAAGATTTTAAAAGCTGCCTCATTTGCCTTGTAAAATATAATTTTTAATGAATGCAATTGACATCATTTTCCTATTAGAGCGAGAGAGAGAGAGAGAGAGAGAGAGAGAGAGAGAGAGAGAGAGGGAGGGAGAGAGAGAGAGAGAGAGAGAGAGAGAGATGACAACATAGATTTGGCAACTGGCAACCCACCATTTGAAATGGGGAACTTACAAATGGCAACATATAAGTTGCGATTCCCAAAGTGCGACTAATATTTCTAACAAGCGACAGTCTGCAATGTATTTTTCTTATTAGGTATATAATATATAATCTAGTAGATATATAACAGACCCTGCCCATACACACTAGAACAACCCTTACAACAGCTATGTTATTGGATTGACAGTGTGGAGCACTCAGTGATGGATCCAATCTTCTACCATCGATGGAAAAGCACCAGTCGAACCTCAACCCTCAAATAAAGCCACCTAGCAGGGATTCCTTAGTGCCAATCTTACCTCCCACCAGGTCTGCCCCTGGCTGTGTGGTGATCTATAGCTTCATTTAGTCCTTGTCTCTAGAGAGCAGACAATGACACGTGTATTGGAAAACATAAAGGGAATATCAACTCCCCCTTTTATGGCCCTTGTTCCTGTTGCTTGGTAATATATTTTACTCCTGAATGCTGGCAAGGCAGAGTCTTGGCATAGACTCATGGGGTGTTCCCCATTAGAGTCAATCTATAGCACCAATCACACATATATGCTGTGCACCTAGATCCACTATAGGCAATTCAATGTGGGATTTATGTTCTCTATTCACTCTCTAACGCAATGTCTACAGTTTCATGAGCATTTTCTTGAACTTTATATATAAAGAAAGAAAAGAGTGAATGTAGGTAAATGACAAAGGAGGTCCAGAGTATCCTCTACATCTTGTATATAATCATATTCATCATACTGCATATCCCATTTCGATTCAAAACAATGTCATGTAGTTTTGTGGGTAGACATGTGTAAAATGTTGCTTTATATCCCAATAGGATAAGACTCTGCATATTCACCAAGAAGTACCCTTAAAAGGCTTGACATAATTGATAATACGCAGTCATAGGGCAAGAGTTAATCACCACAGAAGGTTTTGATAGTAGAATGGGAACTCATTAATTTAACATAAACCAACCCAGTCTCAGGAATAGTGTGGCTTTTCATATCATGCCCTGTGTTTCAGTCATGCTACTTTCCAAACCCTTCTGCCTCTTCAAGCAATGTGTTTCCCTGGCACACACATTAGGTCCTTCTTTCTCTCCCCGGCAGTCTTCTTAAGGACTAAAGGGGTCAGTTGTCTGAAACAGCAATGCATATTTTTGTGATCAATCCTCTGTGTCTTTCTGTAAGCGGGTCACAAATGGTACAAATCTGTCCCATGGGGGCCAGGCAGTCAAGGCGCGCCACCACCACACTATTGATATTAGTCTTCCACAAAACGATCTGCCTTTTCACCCCTGAATACCACTGTGAATGGACTAAATCTGTGGGATGAAATTAGAAGTATGCAGTACTTTCGAAGGACATTTCTTTATATTGCTGACTACCGGTTTTGAGAAATGTCCACCTGTGGATGGAAAAAGACAAAACTTAAGGTTTTGTTAGTAAAAGTGTACCTATCATTCTCAGGTTTATAGCATTTAACTCCTTCAAAAACTGATAATCATGTAGTCTGAAAAGCAGTGGTGTGGAGATGGAACATCAGCAGGGGAGCATAGCTTCTTTTTGTTGGCAGAAGTATTTTCATGTTTAAGAGTCAACGCCATGCGTACAACCATGGAAAGCTTTCCGAAATGTGTCACGTACGTTAAAACCTTTTGTCATAATGCTTACTAACCCTTTATTTCATCACAAGCAGCGTATTCAAAGTACTATGTCTCAATGGATACCAAGCAACCACATGCATATAAAATTATTCTTGTGCTATGTTCGAAAATGTGGATGTTGGAAGGCATCTGGCAATGGTGGCCAGGGGGCATTTCTCAATAATGTTAATCAGCATTATTGGGGAAAGTGCCCCCAGATGTGTTTTTTGTTGTTGTTGTTGTTGTTGTTGTTGTTGTGAAAATGGAATGGAATGCAGTCCAAATGCATCACACAATGATAGAATGGGGGTTTCCACCTGTACATGCTAGAGCTGATCAAGACAATCACGGAGAGGACCAAATGCCTCATCAGAGGGTACCCATATGAAGGATGTGGAACTAGCGGTGTGATAGTCTTCTTGATACATAATATGGGACCTCCTGCCCCAAGTATTCGGTGCGTATGTCGCAATATGCTTTGGGAAGTACTTTGGCAGTGGTAGGTCTTGACCTTCTTATAATGCATCGCACAGGTTGCCCTAGGTACGACTAAAACGGGTCCAGTCGTAGCATCTTGAGAATTGGCCTCTTATATGGGATCTATAGGATCAGGGAGTTAAGGAATAGATGGTAGGTGATTACAGAATGACGTGCTATTCTTCGTCAGAACGACAATTTGAATAAGAGTGGTATATACCGAGTGGCATATATGAGAGGTGGGGGACTTGAGAGAAAGAGAATAATGCAACAGGAATATTGAAATATGTGGGAAAAGACGAGGATTCTGAATAAGAGATTAATAGCATCACATCTATGTAGGAAACATTTGCACATAGTACAAACAGCAGTTCATAATTATCTGGGTTCTATACCTACATTATTCACACATGCAAATCCCTTAAATCAGTAGACCTGCTATTATACCTCTCTATCCTGCATAGCTTTCCCAGACTACAGGCTCTAACTAAGGACAGGCTCTGAAACCCTTGTGAGCTCACGTCCCCTCTCTTGAACATGTGTTGCTCCTCTCTGCCCTTACCCTCCTATCTCCCAACTCAGCATTATCCCACAGAGGTGTAGGGTGGGATGAGTGGTTCATGTACTGTCCTAGTGACCCTCAGCCAGAGATCCTCATCCTATTGGGATCCACCTAAAGCCTTTGGTATTTATTATCCTTCTGCTTTTAGACTCAGTATTTTATTCCGGCTCATGTCCCAGGGGTGAGCATACTGACTTGTTGAAAGGGCTGTGGGAGTCCAAGGACCTGCTAGCCTCAAGGCAAATAAGGACCCTAGATTGCCTTAATGCAAGGTTTTTATGGACTGCTCTGGGATGGGTAGAAGGGGGATGGGTAGAAGGGGGAGGGATGGCCTGACTGGGATGTTGTAGGGAACAGAGATGGAAACAATAACCCTGGAGATATAGAGAAAGAAAAAGAATCAAATAAAAGCAAAGAGGGAGGGAAAACAGCAGCCACAAAAGAAGTTAAGGTCCAAAGATTAATTAGAATCATACCCCGATTACCCACCTTGGCTGAATGGCTGAAACTGAGTTTTGTGGATATTTCAGGCATGGTTCCTATTTTGTTAACGTTGCTTGGCTGAGAAAGTACTGGTTGAACCCAACTCATTTGGTGGCTTTTCTTGGTCTGCTGCCTACCTCCCACCCTCATCAGATAGTGATGTATAGCGTTATTTAGTTTTGTCTCCAGAGAGCAGACATTGACATGAGCATTGGATGACATAAAGACAATATCAACTCACCATTTAATGTGCCTTGTTCCTGACAATGTGCAATAGACTTTACTCATAAATGCTTAGCTGACAGAGAGAAAGCAGAGGCTCTGTAGCATCAATCACACAATGGGTGCTTTACTTGACTTAAGTTAAGTCAATGCAAAGTGTGCTATAATTATCTATCTACTCTAGGAAATCCAGCATATCATAGGTCTACGCTCCATGAAAACAGCTTGGTATACCTTTCATGTACAGAGGAGAATATCAAGGACAATGATTATCGCCTCAAAGAACTCCATATTATGTCGCTTAACTCAACTGTTGTAAGTTTGAGTAATTAAAGGACCGTAATTAAATTGAAGATACAAATATAAAAGGGGTTTTGGAAATGGGATTCGTGAATCTGAACAATTCCTTGCATTACATAAATAAAAACCCGAAGGAGGCAGTGTGAAATGGGTTTGTATCTAATGATAGGCACTACCTCCCTCTTTTTGTCCAACTTTTTTACAGAAGATTGAAGGAATTGGTTCTCCTGTCTAGATAGTTACACACCCACCAACACCTATCACGGCTGAGAAATTAATTCTGTGCTTTGTCAGAAATGGGGATGTTGGTAGCCATTTGTCACCAGTGGCGGGGCGTCCTCCTTGGTGGGCCTGGGGGTGATTGTAAATGGGGGCTGCAGGAATGAGGTCTGTATGCACTCACCAGGAGGAGGGGGCTTTATACCTTCTTCTGACAGCTCTGAGATATCTAGACCATTTATGTGGGACACATTGGATATGGTGAGGCCTACATGGAAGGCTATTAGAAAGTGAGATAAACACTTCCCCTGAGAACACTTATATACAATAGATTTTGATAATTTGACTTGGTTGTGACTTCTGATTGTAGCCAAATTGATTATCAAAATATTTTAGATACTTTAAATTTTGAAAATTGTTTAAATGATTTTCAATCAATAAGGGATGGATAAACTATAATAGTCTGAATGAGGCCTACTTCTTCAAACATCTAACGACTATTCAGAATATGTCTCTCTGTTTTATTTATCGCAGACTACACAATTTTCTTATTTCACCCCTCCCTGTAAATGAGTCACAGTTGATGCTTTCCGATTTGATGACTCCATAGGATTCCCATATAAACAACCTATACAGTCCTCGCTTCAATCAGATATGTCTATGTATTGTTAAAAGAAGGTGATTCAGTGGATCTTCCCTGAGACCTTATGTCCGACAGGGGCATTGTGCGGCCGTTATATCACCTTGAGACACATCCTGGGACTAAGTGTTATAAAACATTTCAGGTCATACTTAGGAAATTAATCCTTCAAACAGTCCCGTCCAAGATAGGAAATCTATCATTTAAAACATCCCTTGATCGTCTAAAACAGAGATTCTTGTTAGCACGTCTTATATCCAAGACCTTTCACGGAAATATGATATCAATTGCACGAGGTGTGCTAGCTTCTAGCTGCAATCTTTCACATCTACTTTTTATGTTGAAAAGAAATGATAGAAATATATTTTACCATGGATGTTACATCAGCTATAAGGAAAAGGAATATGAGGTAATCTACCTTGGACCTCTCTTACCAAGATTTGACGCTATACATATTATTACCTACAATTATTCATAAGTGAAAAGAGCTAACCAACATGAACAGCTCCGATAATGGAAAGGAAACCTGTTCATTTGACACCCAAAGAACTTCAGTCTTAGGAAATTGGATAGTGTGCCTTTTTCACATGACGCTTCAGGCTTTAGTCATGCTCACTTCCCAGGCCTTCTACCGCTCCAGGCACTGTGTTCCTCCAAATACTATAGCACCATGCCCTTCTATTTACCCCAAAGACCCCATAAGGGAAGAATGGACTGGTTGTCTATAACAGCAATGTATATTTCTGTAATAAATCCTAACAGTGTTATTGTGAGCCAAAGACTAATGGTGCAACTCTGACCTATGGGGGTCATCCAGTCAAGCCTCGACCACCATACAGTATCCATATCAATTAACCACAAATCGGACTGTAATTTCACATAGATATGAGCGTAGGACGAAGATTCGAAGCTTCAAGCTAAGCGGGGCTGCTTTGGAAAGGGATAAGTATAGCAGCAAAACCGAAAGGCGTGGAAAAATAGAGAGCTCATAATTCAGGATATCGTGGTGAATAATAGACATGGTCAGAAACAGGAACATCCATTTCTGGTGACAACAGCCACTGTTGCAAGATCTTCATGTATCAGAAAAGCTGAGGGTGATAGTTCACTATAAGAGTATTGGTCATGTTTACGAGCTTAGCCTTTTCTGCATTAAATGCGATTAAGAGAAAGGGATGACTGAAGAGTGGCAAAGGAAATAAATTTATGATAGAAGGTGACTGCGGTTCAAAGTTATATACCCTGGTGCATGGATCTATGCAAGAAGAGGACAGGATTCAAGGCTGCAGAAGATTCTTAGGAGGTAGGCTATACAGGCGGGAAGACAGTGGGTTTGAACAACATGGTGCAGCGTGGAATTGGAGAACACACTACATAGTGTAGGATGGGAGCCTGAAGGAGGAGCAGAAGGTGGAGGAGACCCCGGGCTGAATGGTTAAGACGAGCCTACCCTAGTCTGCAGTGTCATTTACCAGCCGCCCCAGGACCCTGATTGGAGCAGCGATACGAGCATTTACGAGGGGTTTATTCGGAGACCCAGGAGGGTCGGGCCCACCAGCCTCCTCTACTATTGTCATGGTAACCAAAGACAACTGTCATGGCGCCCAACAATAAGGGTCGACGCCGACGAGGAGAGAATGCCAGAACAGCCATGGTGCCGCCAGCCTTCTCTGGAGAAAAGGAAATAGCTCACCCCTGTTGTCGGCAATGGTGGTGGTCGTGTGGGGGCAATCCGATAGGTACTTTTCACAACCAAGTCACCTCCCATAGTGTGGGTGATGGGTGTTTACCTTTCCATGAGCCTGGCCCCTGATATGGCTGGGCAAATAGGACCCTGGTCGGTTCAGCGCCGGCCAGGCCTGATGGATCTTCATAGCCAAGGCTTTGAAATGTGAATGAGCTGATCGGGCGGTTAGCTCCACCAGTTATTTATCAGCCAGCAATTGCGGGACATAGCATGTTTGGCATGGAGACCCAGAGGGTCCTTGTGGTGATTGGGAAGGGTCTCGTTTGTGTGGCGGGGAGTCTGGTGTGGGAGAAGGAGGGAGTAGCTCATACTGCGAAGGTATGAGGGAGGAATTGTGAGGAATTTTAGAATACTAGACGAGTCCAAGCTGTGCTGACGGTAATCTTAGGGAGTAATTTAGGGAATGGGAATGAGAAGATGGTGTGTGGATAGAGTGGGGTGGCTCGAGATTCCTAAAACCTGGGCAGGAATAGGCAAGCCAGTATGGGCTGACCATTTTTCTGTGGTAGTATAATGTAAGAGAACTTTTTCAAGGTGGATTTGGGGGTAACCTATAATCCACACCACATCTCCTGCTAAGTCCAAAGAAAGATCCAGGCCAAGGAAGCTGTAGGCTGGTAAGGGTACAACTGTGAGCAACTCAGGGAATGTTGGTAGGAGGAGAGCAGCTCATGCAGAGAGAGGAGCTACTCATCATCAGATTCCATCGGTAAATAATACCAATGGGGGCAGAATCAATTTCACTGTCGGCTACGGGCGGGGCTGGTGACAGCGTGAAGGACAATCGGCTGGTGAGCAAGTTGATCCTACACCAGAGGTAGGGAGGGGAGCGGCTCAGAGCGACTCATCCACAATGATGAGAGAAGACGGATCGATGCCATGTTTACCCCCAGCACATACCAAGGCCGCCAGTAGTAAGGCCTGATATGTTCCACCATGTCAACTTTGGCTTTGAGAGAAGCTGTGATTGTTTAAAAAAGGATATGGATGGTCAACGGAAGGGGTGCTGGTATTGTGAGATGTGGGGTGAAAGAGCAGGGATTGGAGTATAAAGTAGAGTAGGTTTTCTATCACCAGTGGCATATAGTCTCTGGAGCTGTTCCAGGTGTATGCATATAGGAACAAGCTTAGAAGGTAGTGTTTTTCAGAAAAAGGGAATAACAAAAGAGGAAATACAGGTATAGATAAGCAACACTCAGAGAAAAGGGAACATCTAAAGTGGAAAAATGTAATGAACAACAACGCTGAATAAGAATAAAGGTTTATCCTATCAGAATATCATTTGCAAAATACATATTCAAGAATTCTACATTCAAACACACAGAAAAAATGCATTTCTGAGAAAATAACCTCAACCAGCACATTTACAGAGCAGGCATAAATGACTTTGGGGCATCTGTAGAAAGCTATATAGGAAGGCTAAATGACCTGACTGACAGGCAGCCACAGGTAAATAGATAGCAGCAGTTATCTGACAGGGAGGGCGTGAGTCACTGGCAAAATGAATATGACAAACACCTAAATACTGTGCAGAAAAACATGACATGGGTAATGGTGCAGTGTATAGGGGAGGAAGACTGGAGGGACAGGATAATGGACACACAGTATGTACTGCATTAAGATTTATAATGACAGTATAGACTGTACACCAAAATACATAAGTTAATCTCGCGTGCCAGATATTCAACCGTAGGGGTCTGATGACAACATAACATGTCTGTTTTTTGTTGGTAGTTAAGCTTGAAGGCAAGCTAATTTGGACTAAAGTTAATGGAATGCGATGATAATCATCTAACAAAAAAGAATAATTCAAGTCACAATATCTGTGATGCTTTAGATTTATCATTAAGTGAAAATAAATCCATGTATCACAAACTAGAAGATTTCGTCGTCAGTCACTCTCTCAAATAAGGTACAGCTTCCCCATGTCTTCCAAAATAAAATAAAGACCAAACTTGTGCTGTGTATCAAATGGTTAGTAGAACCTGGAGCCTTCTTATATTGCAACCCTCTAACCTATCATGTACCGAGACCTTTTTAAAACATCTTAATTGACATTAAAAGTCCACTCAAAAATACTCATGAATTGAAATCATTCAATATAGAAACACGTAATTTCATCGAAAGCTGTTGGACCAATCCATTGAAGCTAATTCTATATCACGTCTCTCTTAAATATCACCATGTATATATGGCATCATGGTGAATGCATCCCATTTGGTTTGTGTTCATGTAATGCGGTTCAGGAGTTCTTTTAATTTTTTTTTATTTGGTAAAGCCAGAATATAGGAGGGCACTTTCGTGCTCGTGGTCTACAGGTAACACCGCAAAATGCATTTTTACTTATCTATCTTCTTCATGATTAATCATCTAAAGCCATACAGCATTAGCATACATGCAGGTCTTGTCATCTATCATTTATGCCTACTGCAGTTTTCCCTCCATGAATACGATTTTTGTCCCTTTTGACATGGACACTCAGTGTTATATTCATGCTTCATATTGACCGTGAAGGGTTCATGAAATCCTGAAGAGGCTGCATCATACACTGGTTATTTTGTTATCCTTAATGGATATTACCATTTTGTACAATTAGAATTGGCTTCCTCTGTGAGAAATTAGCAAGATATAAGCAAAGGTTCACGAGTTGGAGGAATGTCGGGGGGTTATCGCATGCGCCGATCAGTTGACGTATCGCACGACGCCCGCAGGGCGGAGTGCGATGCGGCAACTGATCGGCGCGTGCGATAACCCCCCGACATTCCTCCAACGAGTGTGCCTTTGCATTTATTTCATGTTATTTTCATCTAAATCAGATAAATAGAATTAAATTTACCAGAATGACTCCCCGTGCGCACTGTTTACATCGCCATCTTGGACCTATGACGTCATCAAATGGTCACGTGACCTCGGCGTGTGATATTTTCGCGGGTTATCGCACGGGGGGTGTGCGATACGGCCCTCGACTGCTAGAGCTATGGGCTGTCAGTATCTCGGGCATATCAACATGAAATAAAATGGTATTCTCACATTTGGCTTCTTTAAAACCGTGGCGACGAAAATTCCTACTACACGCCATAAACTGATACCAATACAATTGTAAAGGTTGAATACCGATTTGATGAGAATGTATTCAAAATTTTAAGAGAACGGCTTAGGCAAGTGATATTGATTAGTAAACATATCGAGAGTTTTGGGAACTCATCTGTATAATATTTCTCATACTGTATCATATTGGCATACCTATAAGTAAGGTCCTTCCTTTATTTCCTTTACAGCACCAACGAGGCAGGAGTGGGTTCCTTGTCCAATGCGCGGGGGTTACAACTTCAATGCATATCTTAATGAGAGGAAAAGGGTAAGACACTTTATATACTTTAATTATTTTCATCATAAAGACGGTGACTGCTCCCTCCAATATTACAGGTCACTCTGCAGGGTTTATCTCCCGGAGCATGTCCCCATGGTCCATAATATGACAGGTGCTCTCCCTAAAACTTTAACCTAGTCGATAAGGCAGAAGGTGGGGAAGAAAGGGGATAGGGAGAGAGAAGGAACCAGGTCTTGCACATCAAGGCCTCTCCCTAGATCCAATACATTTCTGTTCTCTCATATATACACAATGAATTAAAACCAGTTCTGTCTGTCCCCTCTTATTTCATGAATAAAATCCACACATCATTAATTTTGTCACTTGAAGCTATTTCGACCCTAATAGACCACCCAAATATAAAATTAGGAAGTGCCATGGTATTCTATGACCTTCCTTTGGAAATACATACGGGTTCAGCGTTAGGAGATATAGCAGAGGCTGGCACTCCATTAAGCATCCCTGTGATCTTATGTTGAGAGGATAACAATCCCTATATGTTATGAGAGCTCTATTACAGATGATAAAACGGCAGCCCATGCACTGCTGCACAATAGAAGTGACCTTGAGTGCATTATAGGAGTACAGTGCATGCCTGAGCAAGGTCACAGCTTGTCTATCATTCCTGTGGGATATCAGAGGCTTTGGACTTTTAATCAATGTGCTAACATGTTTTATAAAGACAATAGACAACTCATTCTTCATGTCTTGACTCTCTAAGGGACTATACCACACTCTGGTCTCGGGCCTTATAAAGGCCCTCGACCATCGTGTGGTATAGTCCAACAGAGAGTCTCAACATGAAGAATATCGTTGTCTATTCTCTAAATAGAGTGGCCATGCCCAACCCCACTCTTTATTATAACACTGCTGGGCGAGGTCAGAGTGCATTATTCTGAATGCTGCGTTCTAATTGGCTGATTGACCGTGCATTATCTAGATGGATAATGCACTCCTGGCAAAGGAGGTTAACTTCATCTCACCTTTAGACTTCACAATTGATATTCATGTGTTGTCAGGTGGCTGATGGATGATTTTTTCTGTGTTATAACGGGAATACTGCACTTGGTCATGGTTGTGGTCTTGCTCTAGACTGTATTGAGACATCTTGGGGCCTATAAGGACCCTCGATGTCTCAATACAGTCTAGAGCACTCCCACAGCCATGCCCCATGCATTATTCCCTAATTAGACACTCTTTAGACTTGAACACAGGACACACAAATACAATAAGAGGGCACTTTCATAAGGATTGGGGTATACATATAGGGTAACCAAAAACCTAAGAAACGTCATCGATGAGCAGAGTTGAGCCTATCTAGGGCGGTTGCCTTATATTGCAGTGTTCTCTCTTTATCTAAGAATAATAAGTTGGGTTTAACAACACGAAAGGGAAATTACTGGAAATCCAACTCACACTGTGCAAGCTTGTAAAGAAGGACAGCATACACTGCAAAAATGGTGTTTAGGTCTAAACATGTTTAAAACCTAAACATATAGGTCAGTTAGGTGTCTCATCAACTACACATTTAGGAAATAACACTTTTATTTTAAATATATAAACATTTTTGCTAAATTGTTTGATGTTAAGAGTTTAAACACATTGAATACTAGGTGTTTAGATTTAAAAATCAATATGTTTAGACAGTTGTATGTCTGATACACACTGGGTAGCAGCACTACCTGTGAATGTACTATAAGCACACACTCACAATTAATTGTTGTGACAAATGTCCCCAAATCCCATATTGATCTTGGTCTCATTTCATAGAATGTCAAGAGAATAGAAATGGCAATAAATAAATGACTGAATTCACCTTACACCACCATCATTGTCATAAAATAATAGGTTTCATGACTGACACCTATTTCATGCCAAAGCAATGTCCCTCCTGCCTAACTGTTGTACTTTCTCAAGTCTCTCATTCTAATACATTATGTACATAAGTGTATACATTAATGTATATATATATATACCCATGGCTGACATCTTGGAGACTTCTAAATACCTGATGTCCCCACAAGATAAATGAGAAAACAAATAAAAGATAATCCTTTATTTTCTTAATGCAAATGTCTGCAAACCCCTTATTTCCATCAAATCATTTAGATATCTAAACACCTAAACACACAATTTTAAACCTAAACACCTAGATTTCTGAACACCTGAGCTATTCTTAAACACCTAAACACAAAAATTCATATATCTAAACACAAAAGTTTTAACCTAAACACCTACATTTCTAAACACTTGAGCTAAGCACATTGTTTGGCTAAACATGTTAAGGACCTTAAAGTGATTAGAAAAACGTGACAAGAATATGTTTAGAATTGTGCTTGGGATCTAAACACCAGTTTTGCAGTGTAGGCCGAAAATCTTTAATAAATCCACTATCATATCTAGTAAGGTAGCCAAATCGTTAGTGAGTTTCCAAATCATATTCAAATGAACCCCAGATGATTTTACTATGTTAATATTCTCTCCCACCACCGTTAAATAGATACCTCCAAGCCACCTAATTAAAGATTCCCCAGGAGAAATTCCTACTCTCTAATATCAGGTGTCATTACATGTGTGATGATGGGTAGATGAGGGTTCTTTAGCGGCTAGTCTACAGAATAGGTTTGAAAGGCTAGGCAGTGACTCAGTGCTATCAGACTGGTCAGCCTTTCAGCATGTGTATAGACCCATAACTAACCCACACAGAAGGTCCCCCATTCACCCTTCGGCTGCATCCAGGCTTCACCAGGTCTCAGATTTAGTAGTCTGGTCACAATCAGAAGGCGAATAGAATCCATTAAAGTAAATGGACACCTTCTGGTGTCCGGCCGCAGCCTCCTAATACCCTGTGTATTTATTAGCGGCCACCCTGACACCCGTCCACTGTATTGTTGTCATGGTAAGTTATCACCTCTAGTAGCATATCCTACTGAAGGAGGAGGGAGAGAGGGAGGAGGAGAGGGTGGCAGGCATTTCTTCTTGTTGACTGCAGAACCCCTGCACTACTGTTGTGGCACTTCTTTGTATGTCATAACTGTTTTGGTAGGGATTGGAGCTCGTAAGGGTAGCATTATGACAGACGTTTTACACATTTTTAAAGATAATTTAAATCCTGTTATGGATAGACGATTATAAGGGGGCTAATATTTTGTCACTATCGAGGGCACTCCCCAGACTAAGCATATCAGGAAACTTACTACATAAGCTCTTCCAACTCTCCCTTGCTCCCATGATATAATAGAGGCCAAGTGATAGGTTCTATACGTTCCTCACCGACTACCTCCCCAAATTGATAGTATGTTTTCCCATATCTTACTGTAACATATAGTGACTTTTAAAGGAGGCAATGTTTTATTGGTCTGTGCCTCTGTGATAATGTCCCAGTGAACTCTCCTAAACAACACATTATACCATAAGTGGGTGTAGGCCTCTTGTAGAGAGCTATACCCATAGTCTTTGCTGCACGGTGGTATTTGAGAGTCTTGTTGTACACTAATTTTAATTTACTTCTCAATGTTTTCTTGATGAAATATGACTCCACCGCAACACCTATGATATCAGCTATTCGGAGGCTGATATTGAGCGATATGGTTGTAGGGTATTGTTACCTGTGGTTCAGGGGTGTTGATGTTGGGTCTGTTTGTGGCGATACATGTAATGGATATGAATAATAGGGGTTGGTGCATGGTAGGGGGTCGGAGGTGGTAAAGGGTTGTGTCATTGAGGGCATCAAAAAGTAGAGGGTTGGATATTGGGACCGAGATTGTGTTCCTTATTAGATGGAGGGTATTGCATATCACCAAGGTGGCACGAGGAGCACCTGTCACTAGATGATCACAGGTAGTGCAATAGGTGTCAGGAGCTCCCCTCCCAACTCACACACATGCAATGACAAACTACTGCTCTGAGCTACTCCCTTTTTACTGATTATATACCTCTGTTTTCTTACAGCGTATGTGCCACAGACTGTGGCGACCCTCGCGGGTAGAGAGTGAATGCGTGGTGGGTGACGGCCTCGTCTTCCTCTTCCCGGAAAGGAGCTGTAGTCCCTTTAACGATAAAGGTAGAGGTGAGTGACTCAAGAGCAGTTCTGTGAGCGACTCACAGGGCTAACTTTTAAACCTTTAAGGGCATCATAGTGGATTTGTGCATTATGCTCTCTTTTTAATGTCATGATGCATCTGTTGCCCTGATAAGTAACTTGCCAAGGCTAGACTTATACATCATGTCATCCATGCAAAGTTGATAAACACTCGCATGAGGTCGCCTAGGCTCGCCAGCACTGCATTAGTGCATTATGGTCACCAGCATAGCAAGACTTTTGAGACATGCGGTCATTGCAGGGTTAATGGTGCTCTCTGATCAGCTACATAGACTAGGGTGAGTAAGGAATGGCCCTAAGAGCTCTAATTTGTACTTAGAATTATGGGAGGACAGATGTAGGATGGAAGTTAGAGATTGGGGCCGCTAAAGTGAAGTTTATCTCTTTTCCTGGAAGCTTCCGTTTTTGTGTGTGAGGGTGGATGGGGGTACGGTGATCTTATCGTGGGGTTAAATGAGGTTATGTCCCTTTGCTGAATGGTGTGGAGGGTAGGAAGGTCTTTTATTAGAGGAGATTAATACCTTCGTGTGAGCTAGTCGTTTAGGACTGCGGCTGTTGTTATGTTGGTGGGTGGCAGAATGAATAACAGAGAGTTTATCACACGTCAAAATTGTTAACTGTTTCTCTCTCCACGAATAACCCTCCATTTTTCCAAATGGCCTTTATTGCGTTTTGGAACCAAACTTTTCAAATGCACGTTATTCTGAATTAAAGGAGATACCCAGTTCACACATTTAGTTGAGACAATGAAAAAGGCCCTTGTGTTACCACCTGCAATTATTTCCAAGACATCAAAACATATGAAATGATGTATAATTATCGTGTCATGATAGTAAGGTTACTTCGATAGTTACATATAGACAGATGTAGCTTCAGGTTGTTTGATTCAACGTCCTGAAAGGAGTGGTGCTCAACCCTCAACACCAAAACCCATTCAGAAGATGTAGCTGTTAAGGGAATCCCTCCCCACAAAAGAGTGAAAAACAGGACCCACGTTTTAAGAGCGACATCGGGAAAACCAAACCAAATCAGCATAAAATCAGTTTTCTCTGTAATAAATGGCTTTTATTGAATGATGTGACAGATTATTATTTCACATATGCAGCATCATTGAATTTACTGGAGTTTTGGATTAATTCGATCCTACATCAATGAAATATGCAGTTAGTGAGACTTGAAATCATAAAATGTCCCGTCAGCGTCGGAGGTAATTGCCAAATTGAATACAGAGCATTTTCCATGTAGCTCCATTAATAATCAAACTCGGTAGTCACTTTCCACGAAATTAAATATTTTATCCCAGTTACGAAAGATCATAAATGCCAGGTAAGTAAACCTCGCGAGTGAAAGGAACATATTTAATGCCCTGCTGCAATCTGATAAAACAAATCATCCCAGACACTATCAACACTTTACGTGTCGCATCATGTCTATTGGCGAGGCTGCTCGTCAGCACTTCATTGGGGCATCACGCCTACCCTCCTGGAGTTTGTGTGTCAATGCCATAGGGTCGGCATGATGCATTAATGTATCAACGGCCCTTTAAGTATCAAGTGAGCAGTTATTGTGCGGTGTGGGTGTATGTGCTGTTAGCTAAGCAAACACTTTGAGATGTGAGGAAGTTGACTCCCCCTCCATAATTGTGAGAGTTATGCTCCAGGGTGGCAAAGGCCATGTCTCAGGCCTTAACGAGCTCAAGGAGCTGAATATTCATGTGGCCTAGGACACAGGAGGATCGTTATTATTAGCGGCTGCCACCCTGTCCACAGACGCCCTCCTCCAGGTGGGTGGGTGGGTGGGGGGAGGCAGTCACCAAAATAGCCGTCACCTCTCCTGTCTAGGGCCAGCGTGTAAGGGAAAACCTCTCACTCTGTTTTAGCCCCTTAAAGCCAACACAACAAGCACTTTATTACAACTGACAATTTTGCCGTCAAGCTGCATAAGTAAACGTAACTCAACAGGGTTAGGTCTTTGCATCTTATCAACCTCGTGAAGTTCATAGTCCCTAAAATTAGGTATGAATGCACTCTTGTTCTGCGACTAGGATTGAGCATGAATCATTGAGCAGCAATTATGTCGTCTTTAAGGGGTTCAAGCTGTATAACCAGGCGTGTGTCTGACGCAATGGACATGGTAGGATTCCCCTGTTGTTGTTATTGTACATTGTAAGATCTACCGAGGACGACAGTGAGAAACCAGCAGCGTTATAGAACATAATGACTGTTGCTACAGGTGCAGAATGATATATCCGATACACCCTCAGCCCACATTGTAAATGGCCTATAACGACTACTGTATTAGCTACAGAACAACCCAGATAAGGCCATAGGATTTGTATTGACAGCAACATACACTGTTTTCCAAAAATAGAAGCAATCTACTGCAA
Organism: Acholoe squamosa; assembly: GCA_949317995.1. Lineage (NCBI taxonomy): Eukaryota > Metazoa > Annelida > Polychaeta > Phyllodocida > Polynoidae > Acholoe > Acholoe squamosa. The sequence goes on from OX439042.1 coordinate 59,183,849, forward strand.
AACCCTTGGCGCAGTCTAACAGTGTATCTTGGCGCAGACCTATGAACTTAATTATCTCAGCTAGCCATTTCTCAAACGCTACGATCCTACCCCTCTCCCTCCAATTTTAACCACCCCTACGATCCAGTCCAACCGTAGTGATTGACTCTGGGTGATCATGTATTACCTATGATTGCCTATTCAAATGCATGCCCTTTACCTCTATATCTGCACCAGCCATAGTGATTGACCCTGTACAATCTAGAATTCCCTTCCGATCCAGGCCAGGTCAGTAGGATTTGGGGGTGCTCAAAACTTAGCTTCTAAGAAATGACTTCCAGGAGTGCTTTTCTCTTTTATGCACCAATGATAGAGTGATAAATAGCAAAGCCCCACCCTAGCAGAACCTGGGCCAGGAAGTCATTTCTCAGACACTAAGTTTTGGGCACCCTCAAATCGTAATGACATGACCTGGATCGGAAGGCAATTCTTGGTTACACTGGGTCAATCACTACAAGTGGTGCACATATAGAGGGAAAGAGTATGCATCTGAATAGCCAATCGTAGCTAATATAGGGTCACCCACTACCCCTTACTACGATCTGACTGGATCGTAGGGGGTGTTCAATACGTAGTGGGGACACTCAGATCGTAGTGTTTGAGAAATACCTAGCAGAGCTCCAATCCCCTATACTACTACTAGGCCAATCGGATCTACAAATGTGAGTAGTATAGAAAGATCTTATTTGGCTCAGGGCGCTCTATGAGCTTATACTCGATAGTTGTATCATGTAATCAGTACCTGACTCCGACTGTCTGCGTATCAATTTAATAGTGAGATTCTTCAAGACATTCTCCATTTAATTCCACAAGAAAAACAAGAGAAAGAATAGATATCGCTATATTTCTCACATAACACGAGGATTCTCTGAGATTTAAGGCCGTATTCGAGTTATGAAATAGTGTATGAAATAGGGGATGGAGGCAAGGGTTGTATATAAGCTCATTGGGGAGGGGGTGGTATCCAAGGGAGGTCTATATTCCAGTAATGTCTTTCAAATTAGGGACAAATGGGTGTATTGTACAATAATATTATGTACTTTTCTGTACAATATCACATTATTGTAACGCATGATCAGGATTGTATCAATATCCATCCATGGACAGGGATTTATAACTGTAAAACTGTACAGGGTGCACCTGACATTGCATTCAATTCATGCCATACATAAGAGACGCACCTACTACGGAAATTATGTATTTAAGTACTCGAGGAAAACTACATTTATACACGTCTGTTCTCAGGGTTCTATATCCCTGATCAGGATCATATCAATATACATATACCTGATATCAATATATGTCTGCATACAAAGTTGCATTAATATACACACCTGATCAGGATTATATCAATATACCCCTGTGTACAAGGATACATTATTATACACACCTGATCAGGGTTATATCAATATACCCCTGTGTACAGGGTTACATTATTATACACACCTGATCAGGATTATAGCAATATACCTCTGTTTACAAGGTTACATTAATACACACACCTGATCAGGATTATAGCAATATACCTCTGTGTACAGGGTTATACATTAATACACACACCTGATCAGGATTATAGCAATATACCTCTGTGTACAGGGTTATACATTAATACACACACCTGATCAGGATTATATCAATATACCTTTGTGTACAAGGTTACATTATTACACCCACCTGATCAGGATTATAGCAATATACCTCTGTGTACAAGGATACATTATTATACACACCTGATCAGGGTTATATCAATATACCTCTGTGTACAAGGTTACATTATTATACACACCTGATCAGGGTTATATCAATATACCTCTGTGTACAAGGATACATTATAATACACACCTGATCAGGGTTATATCAATATACCTCTGTGTACAAGGTTACATTATTATACACACCTGATCAGGGTTATATCAATATACCCCTGTGTACAGGGTTACATTAATACACACACCTGATCAGGATTATATCAATATACCTCTGTGTACAGGGTTACATTAATACACACACCTGATCAGGGTTATATCAATATACCTCTGTGTACAAGGTTACATTATTATACACACCTGATCAGGCTTATATCAATATACCCCTGTGTACAAGGTTACATTATTATACACACCTGATCAGGGTTATATCAATATACCTCTGTGTACAAGGTTACATTATTATACACACCTGATCAGGATTATATCAATATAGCCCTGTGTACAAGGTTACATTATTATACACACCTGATCAGGGTTATATCAATATACCCCTGTGTACAAGGATACATTATTATACACACCTGATCAGGGTTATATCAATATACCTCTGTGTACAATGTTACATTATTATACACACCTGATCAGGGTTATATCAATTTATACCACGATTCTGGCACTTCTGGTGGTTTTATATGTCAAATATCCGTGGTATATTCTGCATATACCAGCCATGTGCATTTTTAAAATTTTTGGTATATACTTTTTCGGGGTCAAGTTGGACTTAGAATATTTTGGGAAATGTGTGGCACACATACAAATTCAATCTGGCCATCATTTCAATGTGAAAAATCGTCCCAACTTGTAGGAGAATTGAACCCCGGCCGCAGTGCTGGTTGGCGAGGACGTTACCCATAGTGCCATACTGAACGGTGATGAAATACCAATGCGAAAATATATAAGTTCTAACCTGAGGTCCTAGTCCTATGTTTGCACTCAGTTTTCGTTTTGATTCCAAGCTTGTCATAATATTGAAATCCCAAGAAGTATTCGATCCATAGAAGAGGAATGCATGCTAATATTCTCCATTTTCTTCGATATAAATAAGAATCCATTGATTTTCCCAACATACATGAGTCACGGTCCGGCCATTCACACCTGCCTCCTTGTCCGGCGAAAGTGTGTCAGTGGCCCGGATGTAGTTATAGGTCAACTGCTCGTCGTACGAGGAAGACGCAGAAAATTTCGGACCGTTTTGGAAAATCAATGGATTCTTATTTATTATGAATATATTGGCCATAATACGTATGGAGGGATCATCTAGACTATCTAAGGATATGAACCTGTTAATTTCCTGATTTGTCATGGTTGGATTCCATACGAAAAGTGTGTGTGAACACAGCTGTACCTCTCCCAGCAAGGAACAAAAACAATGGCTTCGCGCAGAGCGGCCACGGGCCGTATCTCTTGCACTTACAAAATGTCTTCTCGTGGCTATATTCTGTGGATATCAGGTAAGAAATTAATACAAAATGGAGGAAATCGTGGTATAAACCTATTAGGTCATCGTATTTGGAGCCCACGGGCCTTACATGCTGGATATACCCTAGCCGCGTAGCCCTAGGGCTCCAAATACCATGATCTATTAGCTTAATACCTCTGTGTACAGGGTTATACATTAATACACACACCTGATCAGGGTTATATCAATATACCTTTGTGTACAAGGTTACATTAATACACACACCTGATCAGGATTATATCAATATACCTCTGTGTACAGGGTTACATTATTATACACACCTGATCAGGGTTATATCAATATACCTTTGTGTACAAGGTTACATTAATACACACACCTGATCAGGATTATATCAATATACCCCTGTGTACAAGGTTACATTATTATACACACCTGATCAGGATTATATCAATATACCTCTGTGTACAGGGTTACATTATTATACACACCTGATCAGGGTTATATCAATATACCTCTGTGTGCAATGTTACATTATTATACACACCTGATCAGGATTATAGCAATATATCTCTGTGTGCAATGTTACATTATTATACACACCTGATCAGGATTATAGCAATATACCTCTGTGTACAGGGTTACATTATTATACACACCTGATCAGGGTTATATCAATATACCTCTGTGTGCAATGTTACATTATTATACACACCTGATCAGGATTATAGCAATATACCTCTGTGTGCAATGTTACATTATTATACACACCTGATCAGGATTATATCAATATACCTCTGTGTACAGGGTTACATTATTATACACACCTGATCAGGGTTATATCAATATACCTCTGTGTGCAATGTTACATTATTATACACACCTGATCAGGATTATAGCAATATACCTCTGTGTGCAATGTTACATTATTATACACACCTGATCAGGATTATAGCAATATACCTCTGTGTACAGGGTTACATTATTATACACACCTGATCAGGGTTATATCAATATACCTCTGTGTGCAATGTTACATTATTATACACACCTGATCAGGATTATAGCAATATACCTCTGTGTACAGGGTTACATTAATACACACACCTGATCAGGGTTATATCAATATACCTCTGTGTACAGGGTTACATTAATACACACACCTGATCAGGGTTATATCGATATAAATCTGTGTATAGGGTTGTATTAATAACATACCCGACCAGTATTACATCAATATACCTCTGTGAGCGGCGGCTCCTACACTTTGAGCTGCTCCTCCCCCCAGCAGTCACGTGATGTGTCATGTGATGGCGGCGGACAGAGCGCGTTCCCTAACATGGTTCCGGCGTCCCAATATTTGGTTTCACACACTCCTGAACACAAAAACAGCCGCCTAGGGCTGGCTAAAGCACGGTCCGCCGAGCCCGCTCAGTAAACCCCCTATCAAAGTATGTGGAAGGGACTTAAAGCCTGATGGATTTTTATATTGTGCAGAAAAATAACAGTTTTTATGTGAGATGTAAGGCCATGTTTTTGCGACACATGTGTGGTTTAATTAGGGCTATGAGCAATAGTGTCTTTTTAAGGTGCTTGCGGTACACAATTATACACTGTTTGTCACTGTTGATTCTCTTGATGGCTGATTTCACTAGACTCAACCTAGATCTTCAGATCTTGTGGGAAAGGAGGCGGGAGAAGTGTAGAGATTCCCAGCCCCTTTAACTACAGGGGGTTAATTCATAACCTTGAAAGAATATTCTTTTATTGAAATGATGAGATTGACATGGCCGTTTCATGCTGAGAATAATTCTTTCATTGATACGAAAATCTTTCATGAAAATTGTTAACAATTTTCATGGTATAAATCCATACAGCATGTTGTTTTCACAAATCTATGTCTTATAATTATTTAACTTATGAATCGCCATCCAGACCTTTTATTTCACCTGTATTAAAGAAAGGTCTACTAGGTTATCTTTACACCATACGTATATGTCTATCACGGTACTCTACTTATGGAAGGTATCTCATTATATATATATATATATATATATATATATATATATGCAGGGATTCGTTCCCCTGTCGGGTGCACAGAGCCTTCAGAGGGACTGTTCACTTGATTGTGTCACTCCCCCTATGTATACCATACTGATCCAGGGTAGTTGGAAGGTACAGAATGTCAGGCTAGGGGAAGTAGCTCAGGGGTAGAGCTTCCGCTTCGAAGTTGGAGAGTGCTGGGTTCGAGTCCCAGTTTCTCCATGACATTTTCCGCTGACCACTATATATATATATATATATATATATATATATATATATATATATATATATATATATATATATATACCAAGTCACAACCTTGACACTTTCCCTGTCTTTATATTCACTATATATGACATGGAAATGCATCAGTGAACAACGTCATAGAATACCGAGACATCGGTATTTTTGTTAATGGGTTCTACTACATTAATCTTAGGGAACATATAATAAAGAATTGGTATGATCATGGGAATGTCATGTGTGTTAGGTCTTTTAGTCTACAACTAAATCTACAGTTTAGGATTGCATTGCATGACAGCTACGGTGATATATCCATACAAACCACAGTGTAATTGCATCATTGTTGATGCATTCCGCTATACCTACAGCCTATAGCAGGAGTTAAGTCTACATATTTTTTCTCTCAGTCAAACGCTTAATCAGTAAATCTAATTTACTGTGTAATGAATCAGCTCTGTGCACTATATATCAAACACAACGAGGGCTATACATTCCTCTAAAACTGTAGCAGTACTAAAACTTATGTAATTGGAAATTGTATATAATTCACGAAGCTGGTCATCATATAATCCCCAAAACACTATATATTTCTATATTATCTTAAATATGAAAATGCACATGTAAGTAAAGACCCAGCAAATTGTCGTGACTCCTCGTCAACCTGTGTGAAGTGGCTCACACATGTTGCTAGATGGAACACGACGTCGCTATAGCACAAGATCACCAGGAATAGCAATGGTGGTGATCACATGGCCTCACCTCAGATGGCGAGGATGGTGATCACTCAGACTCACCAGGGATGGCGACGCGGGTGATCACTCACCTCGCTAGATGAAACACGCACCTCGTCATAGCACATGTTCACCAGGGATGGCGAGGAACGTGATCACTCATCCTCACCAGGGATGGCGACATGAGTGATCACTCATCCTCACCAGGGATGGCGACATGAGTGATCACTCACTTCGCTAGATGAGACGCACACCACGTCATAATGCACATTCACCACGGATGGCAAGGATTGTGATCAGTCACCTCGCTAGATAAAACGCGTATGTCATGATAGCACAGGTTCACCACGGTTGGCGAGGATCGTGATGACTCACACTCACCAGGGATGGCAAGGCGGTTGATCACTCACCTCGCTAGATGAAACGCGCACCACGTCATAGCGCAGGTTCACCATGCATGGCGAGAGTGGTGATCACTCAGACTCACCAGTGATGGCGATGCTGGTGATCACTCACCTTGTTAGATGAAAAGCTCATGATCATCGACATTGGTAATCATGCAGCCTCACATCTGCCAGATCAAAGTATGTTTTGCCAGAGAAGGTATTGCCATATGTATCTTCCCTCTAACCACAGACAAGGTGTTCATGTTGATATTTCCCTATGTATTTTTCCTGTAACCAGAGAAAAGGTGTTTATGGATAGTTGCTTTCATTTTAGAGATACCTCTATCTAAATTCAATTGATATTCTCTCTATATAATCTTGTTTGATTCAACTCTGAAGTATTACATGGAAATCAGTGTGAAACAAAGCACATTTGATACGTATGGGACTTATACTTCATGCCCACACTTCCTAGATAGGCTACATGTTGAACAGTGGTGCTGTCTCAACAACTTTGGCAATGGTGGTGATAAGTTGCCACTGTGAGTGAGATTGAGTGACAGATGATGCAATCCTCAGAGAGCATTGACTTGGAGTGACACAAATTCACGTATTGAGTGAGACCAATGTTGGCAATGGTGGTGATAAGTCGCCATTTTGATAGAAGATTAACTAGGAGTGATAGACACTCACGCAGTGAGTGAGAGCCATGTGGCAATGCAGGTGAAAAGTTGTTATTCTGACTGAGAGTTGACAGGCAGTGGCACATACTCACGCAGTGAGTTAGATCCATGTTGGCGATGGTGGTGATAAGTCACCATGCTTTGTGAGGGATGACAAGGGGTGGCACATACTCACGCAGTGAGTGAGATCATGTTGGCGACTGTTGTGATAAATCGCCATGCCATGTGAGACTGACACAGAGTGGCGAAAGATGACGCAGTGAGTTATCACTCAGAAAGGAGTCACCATTGATGACCAATCATGGCGACAGATAACGACAATTTGCTGGGGACTATCTATGGGGATGTGACATGACTACAAAGATGTTGCAGATATCAATAGGGGTGGGCAGGGGAAAGGGCCCTTCTTGTGGGATTTTTAGTACAGGGTTTAGCCACTAGGGGAGCTACAAAGGCTGAAAATGTGAAAAAGTAGGCCAAAAATTGCTCTTGTTTTATTCAAAAACATTCTAATTGCTGACACTTCCTGTCTGTTTGGATTGTAAATTGAACGTTTTGAATCTAAAACAAAGCCTAGGCCTAGATAAGGGTTCTCAGAGAAATGTGTTACCATGGCAACCAAAATTACATTCCAAATAAAAAAAAAATATGTCAATTGATGGAATAACTGATAGAGAATCTTAATGATTCTTTATGCTGAAAAAAGCATAAAGAGACCATTTCTAGATGCCCAAATGTATGGAAATGTTTGGTCATTTAAATCATTACCTCAGAGGACACTTTCCCCTCATCTCCTCACAGTGTCTGGGGATCACAATGGTTTTCAATTACTCAGAGTCATTCGTTGATACGCTAATACCTGAGCTGAGGTGATCTTTGACCCACAGCCCCTTTGGAGGAATGTACTCCTAGTCACACCATGCCATTTTGACACATTTCACATACACACAAGTATTTATTAGGTATGCAGACAGTATTTTTCAACTATTTTATGAAATTTATGAAAAAGGTTACACGCGGGTGGGAATATTACTCATTTCACTGCAGAATATGGTAATTATCAATCAGAATCTTAGGGTATTGGTCGGCTATGAGGCTGGCCTTAGTAATCTTAGTAATATCGTTATATCACTACTATACTAACCATAACCAGGTTGTATATATGGACGGCAATATCTACAAACCTAATAACTAGATATTGCTGGTCAACTGATGCCCTGGGTGAAGGTATAATGCTAAGGCCTGGATAACGTAGACATAGCTCCCCTCCGCTAGAGATTAGACAGGTACCTTCTAGCTTTCTCCATCCACACAAAATAGCTCATCCAATCCATGATATTTGCTGAGGAATGTGTTACACTCGGGGTAGATGTCATCCCACTGAACCTAGAAAAACCTCATACTGATCTGCAGGGCTAAGGCCGAAAACCCATTACCCGATTTTGCAATAATCGGCACCTTTATCGGCCAAATATTGCATAATGCATACCAATAATGATCAATTTTATCTTATTTGGTGGTATAATTTAGAATAAGTCACCAATTCTGTGGCCGATTGTGCAATACGCTACTTTTCATTCCCGATTTGAACATATCAAACATGTTAGAAACTCCTGGTAGGTACTGTATTGGATTGTATCATTATCTTTTGAGGTACTATTATGTTGTAGCATTGATTCCAACCCGATGTATAGCATCTGACACTTTGATTGCCCTTCTAAACCCCTACAATGGCCGATTATGCTACCGATTTTGACGTGTACCCTAATGATCGGCCAGTTTTACAATCGGCTAATGGGTTTAGGCCCTAACACTTTGTTAGAAATAGATGGTGGCGCCGTATACTAAATGGGATGGTATTCGAGCTGGTACTATCACCATCTTGATTAGAATGCCCTGAGGATTCTCTTGCCTCCTATGGAAGTGATGCCATTCCAATGACGTTATCAAACTATTTATAACATTACAGGGTCCCCATACCTTCACCATATAATAGTAACAAAACAAATAATTTTTGGCGTGGGAGGCAAGTATCTTCATAGGGGGCATTTTACTTTCATGCATGCTTATAGGAGACCTTCCCATCACATGCCTGAGCCCCCCCCCCCTTCCCAAATTGACCGTGTCATATATTCCTGCTTAGCGGGATCCTTAGTGGGGTGACCATGGCTGAAGCTGACCAGTACCTTGAGAGATAAGGACTGATAAGAGCCAGCATGTTAGAGGACCACTGTTGTTACGTAATGCACCCTAAACACCCTAAACTGAATGAAAGGAATTTTCTGATTGGTCAATAATATATCACACTTGGTCGGAATATGACACCTTCCCATAGATGGGGGAGGGTATGGCAGGACTAGGTACCAGACCTCCATAGGCCTATGCTAACCTAATGATACCCTGTTCAATACATACATCAAGAGGCAGTGTGGGTTGAGTTGCTCTGTGGCTAAATTTAGAACTGGTTATGCCTCTGTGGTTTACTCGGGCCAGGAGCTTAATTCAAAACATCCTGGGATCACAACCCCAGCGATCTTAGTGTAGGCACATATCATAAGACCTGGCCAGTCTACCCTATCTACTGCAGTGGTTGCAGGCCTGTCAGGAATAGCAAGTCCTGTGATCACTTCACTATTCCTTTTTCAGCATTAAGATCACTGCAATCTTAGTGAAAGAATTGCATAGTAGTTTCACCTGAGTACAAGAGCACTTACAGGGAACACTCCTGATCGAAAGAGTGAATAGCCTGCTGTATACATATATAGAGGGGAGGGAGGACGTTTGCTGAGTGACCTTGAGGGCTCTTAGGGCTACTCATGCATTAAGTGCACTGTAAGGTAATTCTTCCCTTATCTCTCTTTGTCCTGGGGGGAAGGCACAATGCTTCTAATAGGCAAGCATAAATCATACATTCATGGGAACAACTCTTGAATACTCTACGGGGGTCAACTGCACCCTGTGCTCTTTTGTTAGCCCATATGGGGACGGGGAACGATGGTATAAACACTGTTGTGAAGAAGAGTGGCTCCACAGCTATTCCTTTATTTTGGGACTCTTATCCCTGTGCCCAGTCAGTACTTCTTGGAATAGTGTAGGAGGGCTGAGGCTAAGATCGATGCGATCATAGTGCTGGCTAGGAAATGTGAACGCAGTCTAGTCTTAAGATCGCTTAATAGGATAAGGTAAAATAATTCCTAAGATCATTGAGTTTGCGATCCCAGGATGTTTTGAATTAACCTCCTGGTCCCTGTAAGGGGTAAGCTATGATATTCAATTCCCAGAAGGGTCTCCCCAGGCAGAAGGGTAGTCCAGTCCTCAATGATTAAGACGTAATTATTCCAAGCAAACATACTACCTCTGATTCCAAAGTCGTCCCATGGCCAAGGCTTGGTCTATTTTTTAGTGATGTATGGAATGACTATTGCCTTCTTTCATGTGTGTGAAAATAATCTCTTTGTCAATACTCACTGAGAAGGGAAAGGTTTATAAAAGGACTTTCCCATACTCAATGAGCGTTTCTGGAAAGCGTGATGCATTTCCTACAACCTCCTATTTATGGCATACCTATAAGTAGGGTGTACGTGGTACTCAGAGGGCGTTAGTTGGAACCAAGGCCAGGGTTTACATGGGGAATCAATATCCAGATGGCCAAGGGAATCAATCAAGGTATGGACTTAATTCAGTATCGTGCAGGTCCCCTGATTGAATATCACAGTTCCATTATACCAGGACCCATACAGGAGAAAAAGACAAAAATAAAAGGGTTGTTTCTGGAAAACCCAAACTGGAGCAACAATAATCTTTTTCACTGATACAGCTTATATGTTCAAGAATGGTATGCATTAACTACTGTGATAGAAGAGGGCATCATAACTACACCTTAAGGCTTATGCCACAGGGATGTGATTGTACCCATGCTAAGGAGAATAAATAGTTAAAGTAACAGAAGCTTGTACCATAGTCCTGACACTCATCAGAGGAGCCATTTTACTCCCGATTCATAACCTGAAAACAATCCCCCTATAAGTTCCCCCCCCCCCCCCGTAGCTGGGGAGGTCACATCAGTGTTCGAACAGTGGTGGAAGAACGCGGCTAACAGCACGGCTATCCCCTCAATCAAAACGACCTTTTTACGTCTGAGGTCTTAAATGCTTAATCATCCAAATGGTACCAGATGCTATTTCCTGTCTTCACAAATGAGATTACTTGAATCAAATGTCAGGGTGGATCAGGTGTGTAAGTAGGGCACAGGGAACAAACCAAACATACATGATTGTGTTGAAAGGGATTGAAATTGAATTACATCTACTTTAGGGATAAGGAAAGGGTTGATATGTAAAGAAATGGTTTGCCCCTTCTGATTCCCATATGCTGTACACTCTATCAGGAGTAAGGTGTACGGGAAAAGACTTTATATGGGTTTGGTACTCGAAAGTCACTTGGCAGCAAACATCCAAATAATGAAACTTTCTACTGTAAGTAAGGGTTGCCTTCCCCCTCCACGTTAACCTTGACACTAGCAGAATCTTTGTCTGTAACACGCCCTACTTTCAACAGGGGACGCCATGGAGTCAAGCAGAATCTTTTAGCTACATAAAGGAACTTTCCAGGAGATAAGCCTATTATCTACTATAAACCGACTTGTGCATATTGATGATGTGTGTAGGTAAAGGAAAATAAAGTAATTTCTTTTTATAAATGGCTGTCCCACACATTGACAGAGGGGTGGAGGTCTAGTAGGTAAGACAATGCTCAATCACATCCATTTTATCACATGGCCTGGGTAAAAAAAGTATGTTCCTAACTCTCCATGGGTAAAGAAAGTTTTTCATTTGACTCTTTTGGGGTACAGAAAGTGTGTCACTTGACTCTCTTCCCTGCCTCTCTGTTCATGAACTACTTTTAGCCTGAGTCCTTCTGGTTCAACCCTTTCCGGATCTCGGCCCAGGACGTAACCACAACAAGTCTCTCATTGATTTAGCTGCAGCCTAATGGGAAGCCACATAAAAGGAGGGTTAATCCGGTTAGTCCCAAGTTGGCCAAGTTGCAATCGCTTAATTCACAAATCTGTTTCTTATCAAATAGAGCATGGCATCGAACGCTCCTCACGGGGGTTTTCCCAATTCTGCACCCCCTCTCTCCCTCCCATAGCGGCTCCTGCCCTATCCTTACCAATTCACTACTCTCCCAACAACCCCTGGGCTCCCTCTCTCCACCTGCCCCCTCCATACCCTCCCTCATCCCTCCCTCCTGCTTCTCCCTATTGGCACTAATGGGATTGCTGCAGTTAGAAAAAGATAAACAACCAATTTGTTTATTGCATTTCATTGATGTCTCATGAGCGTCCTGCCGGTGTTTAAATAAGATCGATGCTGCTGGAGCTGCCAATGGGCATAAGGCCACTGTACACGTGATGGACGGAGACCTGCCACCAATGCCTGCAGAGGTATGGAGGTAAATATGAGACTTTGGGAGGTTCAGCATGCAGCCATGGTCTGTAACCTGCCATGGCTATACATTCGTGCATCATACCGACCCTATAAGGCTGATAAACTCTTGAAGGGTCAGAACAATGCACCAAAGCAGTATTGACCGGATGGTGAATTATGGTGACAAAAGAACTTGCGTCTGCAGGCTTCATGCGTTCCTTAAAGGGTTAGAATGGAGAAAGGAGAGATTTGGTATTATACTACTCCTATTCCCGCAATGATTTGAATATAGCTGCCAGTCAGGCAGAAATTGCATCTTTAAACCAGCTCAGAAAGTTCAGTTCCCATGCCTCAACCAGGTGTCGATGGGGCATACAAGTAGCCCCCTCACTCCTGTAGGGCGTGTGTAGTAATTTTATTAGTGTGTCCAATAGCCCAACACTACTTCATCAATAAGGGGGACATATAACATAATCTGACATGTCCACAGAAAGCCACATAGCAATATTGATATCTGAGATCCCCACTGGGTATGGTTTTTACGCACTATGGTGTAGGAAGGAGTGGATTGCAACAACAACATGTTCATCAGTTTGCTGCAGATAACGCTAATGAAGGAATACATCAGCAACACATGAATACAGCCATAATGCTATTAATTACCATACGCCTTCCTGGAGGTATGATGTATGAAAAACATTTGATGACACTATCAGAATATCTGTGTAATTGATCTTAATGTGATCTTGCGCTTACATCCCACAACCCAGGAAAGCCTCCCGCAGTAGAGTGCAGGTCTATACTGTGAGGTGCTTTTACTATACCTTATGGATCTACATGTATTACTATGGTATTTAAAATGTGCACTTTTCACATATAAACTATATAGATGACTCATAAGAAATGTTCAGACAATAAATCATCGCGTATCGGGTGCCCCTGACACATCCTGCAAAAGCTTTAATATACACTCATACTTTCAGACAATCATTGCTTACAAACTGTTACTTATATGGGAGAGTGTGTGGTAGTTTGTTTACAGCAGAAACACTACATGGATGTAATTTTGTAAAGTTTGTTTCGTTATTTATGATAGAGAGGAATATTTGGTTGTTTAGGGCACGTGGATGTACTATACCGCAGTAGCCCACCTCATATTATAAGACACAGCCTATAAGCAAGGTGGGTCTCTTATGGGATTGGCCAAAGCTCGGATGCACCTTATATGCAAGATTATCGAACAGATATTAAGAGCACATCTGAGATGTAGTTTTATTGTCTAGGGTACATGGAGGTATAGCAGGTATTAGGTCTGTAATGTGGTTTGGTTGTCTAGAGTATCATTAGGAGGTCTGACTTTGGTCGTTAGGGTCAGTGGAGGTATAGCAGATATTATTAGGAGGTTTGAGACATGGTTTTTACTGTCTAGGATATGTGGAGGTGTAGCAGGCATTAGGAGGTCTGGGATGTATATTAGTTGTCTAGGGTAGATGAAGGTGTAGAATACAAAAGGAGGTCTGAGATGTAGTTTGGTTGTCTAGGGTAGATGAAGGTGTAGCATGCATAATGAGGTCTGAGATGTAGTTTGGTTGTCTAGGGTACATGAAGGTGTAGCATGCATAAGGAGGTCTGAGATGTAGTTTGGTTGTCTAGGGTACATGAAGGTGTAGCATGCTTAAGGAGGTCTGAGATGTAGTTTGGTTGTCTAGGGTAGATGAAGGTGTAGCATGCATAAGGAGGTCTGAGATGTAGTTTGGTTCTCTAGGGTACATGAAGGTGTAGCATACATAAGGAGGTCTGAGATGTAGTTTGGTTCTCTAGGGTACATGAAGGTGTAGCATGCATAAGGAGGTATGAGATGTAGTTTGATTGTCTAGGGTAGATAAAGGTGTAGCATACATAAGGAGGTCTGAGATGTAGTTTGGTTGTCTAGGGTACATGAAGGTGTAGCATGCATAAGGAGGTCTGAGATGTAGTTTGGTTGTCTAGGGTACATGAAGGTGTAGCATGCATAAGGAGGTCTGAGATGTAGTTTGGTTGTCTAGGGTACATGAAGGTGTAGCATGCTTAAGGAGGTCTGAGATGTAGTTTGGTTGTCTAGGGTACATGAAGGTGTAGCATGCATAAGGAGGTCTGAGATGTAGTTTGGTTGTCTAGGGTAGATGAAGGTGTAGCATACATAAGGAGGTCTGAGATGTAGTTTGGTTGTCTAGGGTACATGAAAGTGTAGCATGCATAAGGAGGTCTGAGATGTAGTTTGGTTGTCTAGGGTAGATAAAGGTGTAGCATACATAAGGAGGTCTGAGATGTAGTTTGGTTGTCTAGGGTACATGAAGGTGTAGCATGCATAAGGAGGTCTGAGATGTAGTTTGGTTGTCTAGGGTAGATGAAAGTGTAGCATGCTTAAGGAGGTCTGAGATGTAGTTTGGCTGTCTAGGGTACATGAAGGTGTAGCATACATAAGGAGGTCTAAGATGTAGCTTGGTTGTCTAGCCTCTAGGGTACATGGGGGTGTAGCATACATAAGGAGGTCTGAGATGTAGTTTGGTTGTCTAGCCTCTAGGATCCATGGGGGTGTAGTATACATAATGAAGTCTAAGATGTAGTTTGGTTGTCGAGCCTCTAGGATCCATGGGGGTGTAGCATACATAAGGAAGTCTAAGATGTAGTTTGGTTGCTAGGGTACACAGGGTCGTAGTAGGTGTTGTTAGGAGGTGCCTGATGGGAGCAGGCCGTGATAATGGAGAGAAGACAGCCTTAATGTACTGTTGAAATGGTGCGCGCATGGAGGCACGGTGATTGTGTGGGGCTGGGTAGAAAGGCTATATTGTACATATAGAAGCCTCATATATTTGTATAAAACAGTGGCTGCAAGATGTTCAGTAGTCCTGGGGCTGAGTCTAGTCTGATACTTTCATAGATAAGTTAAATTACTTATTTTATGCTGCCCTAGATGCCACTATAGAATACTGATAACATAAATGGTCCAAAAATAGAGACATACGTTTGACCTGATAGTTCGAGAGGCTGGGCCTATGCCCTATTTGTCACAGTAATTAGAAAAAAAAAGAAATCTATAGGTTCCCAGACTTTAGGCTCTACATAGAGGTGGTGTTAGGAGAGCACTGACTACGATACGTCAGGTTATATATACCAGCTCCAGTCCACACTGGGGCGATGCTGAAGAGTTATACCGGTCGTGACAAATACATAATACTCGTATCATATTAATCATAATATGGATGCATATCCAGAACAAAACAACAATGATTGGCATAGAGGCATATAATGCTATCTTCATGGAATGAATAGGCAATCAATTTTGATATGACAGGCATTGTAATGCCACTAGTAATATGATGGTATCACGTTTGTTATACCCCTGCAAGGCTACATAGATAACATAGTCATCATTCACGTACATGCGCCCTATTCCCCCTTGATAGCCCCATCAAGTCTCTTGTCATCCCTGTCATACATGTTTTTGAGGTAAAACCAACAGAAGGAAATTCGGGTAGCACAGGGAGGCAAATGATAAAATATTGTAATATAGGATATCAGAGAAAGCCCCTTGCAATTGAATGCATGTCTGCATGGTAAATATTCAATATTTCGGGATGGGATTGGAAAAGAAAAGAGCCTGTTGTTGTTAGGATTGGATTGGGCTTTGGCCTCGAGGGATTTAGCACTTGAGGATTGGTCATTCATCTCTGTTCTTTGCAGTGATATGATAAGGGCGCTAAGCAGCTGGCTGTATATACCAAACAAATTAAATTAAACATTGTTAAATTGGAGTGACAATATTCAGTACTAATTCTACACATATCTACACACAAGTCAAATCATTTTTCCTTTTCTAGATATACGTAATATATTAAATACAAGTAGAATATACTTTCTTTAAGTGGTATGCATGACCTTATTAACATATCTGTGTTACTACTTTCAGACCAACATCTAGAGTGCTGGAGCTTTTGGCAAGAAGAGCAGTTTACCTTTGTAGTGCTGGCGGAAAAGGACAAAGTAGCGCGATATGTGATGGTATGTAGAACGGCCTTGGTCTCTTCACTGAATTGTTCTACTTTACTTTAACCCTTTTAATGTGTTGTACTGTCTCATGACAGGATATCTAGGACTATGTATTAACTCGCCGACAGTCAATACCATGGGACTGACATGAAGCATGGTTGCAGCAATGGTGAGCTTTTAGCCATTATTGCATTATTACATGACGACTTGAGCAGTTCTAAGCAGAACACATTGCACTTATTCACCATGGATCATTTGGAGGGTTAATCTGACGACATGGATTTCCTTCATGATGGTGTTAGAGATCGTTGTCACATAAAAGGGGGCCATGGAGTGGCATCCCATACTGATCTAAATATTTTTTTTTGTGGGTTTTAGAGCATGACAACTGAACTCAAGCTCAGGTAAAGGCATGTTATATTGTGTTCCCTATAATCCAAACACAGGGACGACTGCCATACATTCATTTTAGACATTTAAAATGTTTGCTGTAAGTTTTAATTATGAGAGAGTTATTATTCTAAACTTAGGAATTCCAAAGACTTTACAGAATATTTTCACTCTTATTTACTCTATGGAACGCTTTTGATCTAGATGAGATTGAGAGGAGCCTTAGGCAAGTAGGCCTACGCTATGTAAAAAGATTGGCATTCACCAGTGTCTCAGGTAACAACTAGAATCGTATCACTGAATTCGTAAATGGTGTCATTTTACAATACAAAATATATCAGGTCAATTTGGTTTGTGAACATGAAACGATCGTAAAAATAATATGATCCAAAAATCACCCATAACCTCGTAAACTACTGTTGTCAGGCAGGTATTGGCGTACATGAGTATTTGATCGGTCTGCATCATGTCTGTCTGGTGTTAGGTTTGAGTAATATCCATCTCCAAATACTCCCACATAGTCGTTTTAAGACAATTGGACACCTTACTCCATGCTCCTTTTCTCCCCCTAGTGGCCAGTTCCCTTACTACAACGCCCCCTAGCGGGCTTCCTGTAACGATGCTAGGTGGTGCTGCCCTCTGGTGTCGTCCCCGCGACTCAATGGATGAAGATCTACAGCCCCCAAAGGGGCAGCCTTCATTATGTTAGCCTTATCAGATAAACAGATAGGCCACCACATTGTCACTGCCACCACACCCAGTCCCACCAGATGCATCAAAGCCCGCCGAGATGCTGCCCAAGAGATAAGGCAACACCAGACCACTTAGTCCATGCCCCTAAGGGACCACCGCAATATAAACCGCCAAATATTTAACAAAATCCAAGCAACCAAGAAAAACTCACATATAAAATACCTGCTAAATATTCTAAAGTCTATTTTTATTTTCTATCTCTGTTGGCTTCCAAAGGAGTGGGTCATTTCTAATGATTAATCCCATGGGATTAGGATCCCTACGAAGTTACTGTTTAATATTGTGGTTAAATAATTATTTAGATAAGCAGCCGATGAATCATTAGAGCTGATTTCTTTCCCCGATTAGAACGATCAATTTTCATGGGCCTGAGGCGATATCAGAAGGGCCTTGTTGATATTTGCTGGAAGGGGTAACAATGGGGACATTGAAACATCATGGTAGGTTAAAACCTCCGTCTACACTGATTAACCAACATGTACTACACTCAGAGCATTAAGATCAGGACATTAGCCTTCCCTTCTGCCTCTCACTGTTCTCATTTCTCTTTTCTTGGTTTTATCACTTCATCTAATGTTACATTGGTTAGTCAGCTTTTATCATTGGTGGAAAATGATACTCGTGATTTCTAACATTTTACAAGCTTAGTTATTGAGGTGAAGTAAGGGAATATCAAAAGGAGGATCAATGTGATTCATTATTTACATTGTCAAATGGACAGGGGCAAGGTGTGGTGAAGGTTAAGATGTCCTTTTGAACTACCCTTTCCCCATTTACCATATTAAGTATACGATATCCCAAGATGTCAGATTATTCCTAATAAGTAGGATGTATAATCAAATATACCAATCACTATTGCAACCCTTAAATGGTGATTTGACCAAAAACGATTGTTGGCTGTTTTTGTCATCAGTATGCATCGTCGATGCATCGGCTTGCATCTCGGTGACGATTTTTGATTGTCGTGCAGATATTGGCCAAAAATCGTTCTGAAATTGTTTTGCATCAGCGATGCAAAGCGATGGTTCACGATGCTTTCTGATAGGTGACCAATAATATCAAACTGATTTGGTTTTATCGGCCTCTATAAAGATTGGCCCGACAATAGTAACCAATTTTTTTCTCTTTGGTGGAATTTGTCAAAATTGTGATGTATCCTCACTGAAATTCCTCCTATTGAGTCCCGATCGATCTGACAAAAAGTCAGGCTGATGGGTAGCCGATAGGAAAATTCTCAGAAATCGGCCCACTATCAGCCCGACAATATCAATGAAAATTATCGTTTTTGGTGTAATCACCACTTTAGTGAAGTGAATAAATGGTGGTTTGGGACAGAACCAGCACTATGCATTTCCCCACCTTGTCTGACCTATTCATGCTTTATATGCCCTATTAGGTGATCCCTCCTCTGTCTCTTTTGGCGATTAAGATTCATCCAAAGACTCCATACATAGCTCATAGGGTGTATTCCCTTTTGAAAAGGAGTGCTCCAGAGCTATTTATTCAATCAGTCCCTATTGATATAAGCCTGCCACTGTGCACGAAGTGTGTTGCTTCTGTGAGTACATGTTGTGCTCCCACTACCACAGGGTAAAGGAATAGTGCTAGCTATTCCAATAGCTGCAGTATCTTACTAACACAGCATTTAGTGATAGGCATGGATGTTGCTACCATCGCATGGGGGTAGTGAAAGGCCATTTTGAATTAAGCTCCAGGCTTTCTCCCTAGTCCTGTATATGTGTGTGTTGGGGAGTCCGCAGCTGGTTAACGTACGTGCCTATCACAGTGGTGCCCTCCAGCGGCCCCCAGTTTAAATGGACTGTGCGTGGTATAGTACGCCCCACTGCCACTAGTCCTCTACAATTCCTTAATCTCTGCACCCGATGCCCTTTCTCATCCTCTATGCACCCAATTCGACATCAGCTAGATGTATAGCTTTATGATAGAGGGTGAGCGAACCTAAATAGGCAAGTCATGGAATCATTCAGGGTAGACTCTCTCCCCAACCCTTGCTGGAGGTTGTCACAATCTCAAGACATACTCCTTGGTACTGTAATAATCGCGGTTGAAGCAATAAACACAACAAGTATACACGGTATCAAGAAATGTGACAACTCTTTATTTATGAACCACAGCCCGGTCCACCCTGTGAGTTAAGGTATGCTGCTCTAATCATCTGCTCCCTGTCCTGGTTCTGAGTCCCTGACTCCACTTGCATAGCAATCTCGTCTGCTCGTGGTCTAAGACGCAGGTCAAAGACGACTGACTTGCTCGTGCACCTGCTTATATAGTCCCTCCCAGCTGGGTGACGTCAAACGGACGTCTCCGCTGGCCTTACGACGTCATGACCCGCTGCCACGCCCCCTCGTGGGCCCTCCAGGAAGTTCCAGACCACAACATCCCACTTTCTGACCTCCCTTCCGCTTCCTGCCAGGCACGCCCCCTCCTCATTTACATAACTCTTACAGTACTGTTTATGGATATTTATGTGTATATACACGTCCCAAAGGTGACGTCATAAAACCCTAGAGTTATTTGCCATCCACCTCATTTTCAGCAGACGCTGTAGCTTGCAATGCGTTAGATAATCTGCCTAATGTCTAATAACGCGGGTGATGTTCAGCTCTTAGTTTTGGGATTGATAACCAGTATTTTGTAATGGTGTCTAAACTTTAGTGCATCTGGGGCACTCAGATTTTCCTCATACAAGTCGATACTGGACCCCATCCCCCTATTTCAGATTCTTATCAAATTCTTACTTATGAAGAGATACTCCTTAGTCTTAGAATTAAGTTTTGCTTCCCAGCCCAGGGGAAGTACCTGCCGAGGAAGACCACCCATCGCCAACCTCCCACCTACATCCTTCCACCAATTCTGTTCTTCCATTGAGAGCCTACCACCCATCCTCCGCTCACCGACCCTAATAGTCGTGGACGGGTGTGCAATGTGAGCGTCGACGATAGCCGGTCGCGCGCCGGGCCGCTTTCCGCGCCATTAGACGATGGCCGCCATGTTTATGGCCGATAATCTCCAAAGCTAAGCCATACAATAGATGGATATGTAATTGGATTTTGATTCGCCAGCCTGACTGCAGGCGACGCCACTGTGGACCCGTGGGACCCTGCCTGTCCGCCTCTTTCCTTGTCTGTAGGCTGTGGGAAGCTGGGTAAATGTGGTAGTAAGCATGGTAAAAGGCGGTTTGCTGGTTGTATGAAGGAACAGTAGTTGTGGGAAATGTCTCCTAGAAGAAGCCTCCTTTTAGGTTGGAAAAGCCTTACTAGGAAACCCCTGGCTACAAATAGATTATCTTGATAGATTTTATATTTAAAACTCAAATGGATCACACAGAGTCTAATGTTGAACTGTTGGCAAAAGAGAAAGATGTAGGACTTGTGAAGTGCGTCAGTGGAAAAAGTTTACTTTGTGCAAGGAAAAAGTCGGTATTCCATGTGAAATGTAACCCTATAAGCATGTGCCATTACGTCCTATGTGTGTTAACTTCTATCTGTGCCCCCTGGAGGAGGCTTTGATGCACCAGCAGCGTAAGATGCAGCTAGGTACATTAGGCCTCTGCAGCATCTTCTCCACACAACATTTCACCCAGCGCTATTTGATTATAAAGTCCTAACAGTTTAGATGGCCTAGTTCTGTATTCAATTCTTATAATGTTTCCTTCTTATGCTGGCAAGTGGGGAATTCTTATTTCAGATTTTAATGTCACCATTAGCCCTATATGTTCCTTTCCTTGAGAGCAGCTTTTTTTGTTGTTTTAAATTTACAGGGATGTTAGGTTCAGCATAATATGGTCCATACATAGCACGACTCCTAACATTGCACACTAAAATGTTCTTACGGTATATGAATAAGGGATGAACAGGAGCCGTCTTTGTAATACAGTGATATAACCCTAAGCTACTTGTGTTTTGAAAATAACTGGCCTTCAGTGCCACAGGCAATGTAAGTATATATATATATATATATATATATATATATATATATATATATATATATATATATATATATATATATATATATATATATACATACATTTTATGAATGCTTCTTTGCTTGCACTTACCATTTAATTAACCCATCCTAAGTACAGTGTGCAATAACTGTACATATGTATAAAGGCTGTCACTCTGATGTGTTATTATCTTCATTAATTTGTTTTCTAACAGCGCATGCCCCGACACTATGATGGCGTTGACATCATGACGACCAAGTTCTACTTTAGTGTAGTTACACCACTCACCGATAGGGGGCTACCACCTACAGATACCAGGCACGTGGAGATGAAGCTATCTAGGAGTGGTGAGTGCCAATGTTTCTTATACCCATTGTTTATGTTTTACATACATTCAATACTTGTTATACATTGTTGTAGAGGAAAAGTAAAAAAAAAAAGAAGAAAGAAAGTAGACGCTAGACTGACTTGAAATTTATGAATATAGAACTCACCGTTGAATCTTAAGTCCTTTATTGGTTTAAAAACTAATAAAAATCGAACGTATGGACGTGTTATGGAAGAAAAAGATATGTACAGAGGTGCATGTGAAGTTGGTAGAGGTGTGAGTAGTGTATAGAAAGGTGTATTTGTGACATGAACTGGGAATATGGGCCTTAATCCACCCTGCACTAAGGGCCCTTTTCGCAGATCCTGCCACATTTGGAGAAGGTAGAGGTGTGAGTAGTATATAGAAAGGTGTATTTAGAGTAGGTAGAGTTGTGAGTAATAATTATATTCAAATGTGTATTTGGAGTGGGTAGAGAAGTGAGTAGTATATTCAAATGTGTATTTGGAGTGGGTAGAGGTGTGAGTAGTATAATCAAAGGTGGATTTGGAGTGGGTAGAGGTGTGAGTAGTATATAGAAAGGTGTATTTAGAGTTTGTAGATGTGTGAGTCGTATATTCAAAGGTGTAATTGGAGTAGGTACAGGTGTGAATAGTATATAGAAAGCTGTATTTGGAGTGGGTAGAGGTGTGAGTAGTATATAGAAAGGTGTATTTGGAGTAGGTAGAGGTGTGAGTACCGTAATCTCCTGCGTATAAGGCGCACCTCGTGTATAAGATGCACCTAGAGTTTTAGAATATGGTCAAAAAAATAAAAATTCATAACTTTTGTTCTACTGAATGGATTTTGAAAATTCAAAAAGCTACATGTTTAACCCCACTATCTCATATTCTAACTTAGTGGGAGTGATAGATATCAAAAGAAAAATCTTGGTGTCCCCCTTGTGGATCCAGGGAGAACTAAAACCTCCCGTACAAGATGCGCCTCATACGTGAGAGATTATGGTAGTATAATGGCCCAACGGGAGAGAATGCGCCTCCGGGGGATTTTTAGTACTGGTTTTGGCCACCAGGGGGCAGTATATGGGTAAAACACTGACAAATATGCTAAAAAAGTTTAAGACCAATTTTTGATAAGGAATCCAGTGGTATGCTTGAAATTATTCCATCTCCACTGAAAATGTTCCATTTTTGGAACATTGGTTGCCATGGAAACTTAGAAAATTGGAAGATAAGGCAATTTCTGGTTACCATGGAAACCACTTCCCTACTCCAATCAGGAATTCATGCCCCAATCTCTTTTTGAAATTTCTTCAGGAACCCAGAACCGAAAACACAGCTCAAAAGTTCCCTTTAGAACCAATTTTATTACAAAAAAAAATCACAATTTTTTGGTTAATTGTTTCCACAAGACTATATTTTTTGCATTATTGGTGGTTATAATAGAATATAATGCATTAAGAGCTTATTTCCCATTTTCAGTTGTACACACCAACCTAGGTTTGACAAGTAATTACAGCAAAACTACCAGAGATATTTTAGCTCAAGATATCTCCTTTTAAAGCCAATGACTTAAACCTTAAAAAGCCCCAGAAGGCCTGTTTTCCCTCACCTAGCCATTATAGAAAGGTGTATTTGGAGTAGGTAGAGGTGTGAGTAGTATATAGAAAGGTGTATTTGGAGTGAGTATAGGCGTGAGTAGTATATAGAAAGGTGGATCTGCAGTAGGTAGAGGTGTGAGTAGTATATAGAAAGGTGTATTTGGAGTGAGTATAGGCGTGAGTAGTATATAGAAAGGTGGATCTGGAGTGGGTAGAGGTGTGAGTAGTATATAGAAAGGTGGACTTGGAGTGGATAGATGTGTGAGTAGTATATATAGAAAGTTGAATTCGGAGATGGAACAGATGTGAGTAGTATATGCAAAGTTGAATTTTGGAGATGAAAGAGGTGTGAGTCGAACGTAATACTCGGATATAATGCACGCCCTACATACAAGATGCACCCAGACTTCACGAATCTGCTAAAACAATTTAAAATGAAATAACTTGTGTTCTTATCAATGGATTTTCAAAAATTCAAAAGCCTATGTCTAGCACAGATGTCTTTCGTAGGCCTAAAACTAGTTTTGAATATATGGGAGGCCATGTGAAGATTTTACTCTCAGCTATTCCTCATCCTATAAGGTGCACCTGGAGCCTATCCTCACATATAAGTCATGGCTTAAGCGCAGTGTATTACATTATATGAAAAATTTAATTCGGAGATGGAAGAGGTGTGAGTAGTATATGTAAAGTTGTATTTGGAGATGGGAGAGGTGTAAGTAGTTTTGGGGAATTTGGATTTGGAGATGGTAGAGACGGGAGTAGTATATTGAAACTTGGGTTTGGAGACGGAAGAGTAGTATATACACAAGTTGGAGTTAGATAAGGTAAAGGAGTAGCTCATAAAAAGTTAGATTTGGAGATGGCAGATATTTGAGTAAACCAAATGATGATAGGTTGGTTAAGATGTGCACATATTCTGAAATGTATTTTGAGATTTTGTACGCCACAAGGGTATGTTGAAGGTGTGAAGATGGTGAAAGTCTAAGCAGAAGATGAGGGAATGCCTTAGGCCATGGCCTAGTTGCTACCACTAATCCGGACTTCAAAGTGACCATCATTCATTAGAAAAGCCATTACTTAAGGGTTTCTAAATAGCAATTTTCACGTTACTATATTCTGCTTTTAACTCTGCAGACGTTGAAAATTGTCAGAAGAGACTAGTGTGCATTATGCAAACCCGCTGCTTTCACACTGGCTTATGAATATTCAACTTGTGTATTTTTCCTCCCATTGTTTAAGACTTTCCCTGCAAATTCTAAGTTAGAGAATCTATACAACCAGACCATGTCCCCAGATAGTCACTTCTGTAGTCGAATCTGTGCACACTGTAGAAAACAAATAAAGTATCAATCAGCATTGTCTTGGCATCATACAGCAATTTCCTTTTAGGTTCCACATTTTACCCACTAACAACATCCATTATAATTCTTTTGATTTGCAGACCGCTTATTTCGTCAATAATGTCATCCATTGTCATCCACTTGAAGCATTTCAGAAATAATAACAGGTGTGGATGGGGACAGACTTTTGGGTCCCGCTCCCGATGATAGTGTGAATATTTAACACTTTTTACAAAGGCAGCTTTGTATATTCCTTTCTACCATGGTTTGTGATGATTGCCCACTGCCACCCAACACCAGACAAAAAATGACAGGCTCCAGGTCCATGTCCCTCCTCCAGTAGCTAAAAGATTAACCAGGAATCCATCCATCATGGCGGATGCAGGGGGAGGCTTTTTGCTTGGATGCCGATGTATTTTTGATGAATCGAAACTGAGAAAGGCAAAGAGACGCTTTAAGGAGCATTGTTTTGATCATGGAACTTTCCTGAAATAAAATATTGTGACCAGATTAAAAGGTGTAAGAACGGCATTCGGGATAAAGGTACTTATTGAATTTATTATGCTGGTGCAATTCAGGCATTTTCCCGACTTGGTTTTCATATTCAATGGTTTTCAAATTCAATTTAATCAATCTTGAGTGTTAATTTGAAACAATGACATCGTTAACGCCGGGATGTTCCAGTAAAAATGGCAGCACAAAGATTAAGCGATTAGCGTTCATTGCAATAGCTTTTTACTCTGGGAAGTGTTTTGTCCAGTAGTCTTTCCACAAAATCAAAAGTTTCGATTGAAGGATCACTACTTGAGGGAATTTCATAACATTGAGGTCCATTGTATGGGTACATCTAAAACATTTTTCTTCTATAACACAATATCTAGAGTCCTTTTCTCAACAACCTACCGCCATATCCCTTAAAGTTGTACTACAAAGCCCACAAAAACTTAATTGTCGTTACATATAGTAGGGCCTGTGCGATTGTAGAAACTTGAGAAACAGCTTCAAGAAGTCCTCACTGCTATTTCTTACAGAGTCCGGAGTATGTTTTGATGAATCACGAGAGGTGTGTGAACAAATCGCCAAAGATAGGAAGTGCACTAACGGTGGGCTACATCAGTTTGGAAACCATTGTAAAAAGTCATGCGGCCTATGTAGTAAGTATAACTTCCATCTATTATAGATCCGTATTATGGTCCATTGTTTAATATGGAGCATAAATACTGATTATGGCCCGTCCCTTGTTGTCCATTATGGTAAAGCAATGAGTGTTAGGTTCTGGGAGCCTTATTGTACTATTGAGCCTTTCCTTGGAATAAAAAGAACACAGAAAGCAAAACAAGAAAATGACTGCATTGGCTCATCATCTCCAACAGTTCAGCCGTGTAGTAACACCATAGGATCACAATAAAACATAACTGCAGCTTTACAGTGTTTGATGGTTGACAACTCAAACTTTTCTTCTTATTCACTTGTGTAGAGTTGGCACCATCCATGTCCCCTGAGTGCCACTTCCCCACAGAGTACCAAGGAGAATGGTTACTCTATGAGGACGCCTCCCGTCAGGACGTTAGGGTTAACGGCGGATACCTCAGCTTCTCCACCGTGGGCAACTTTATCTGTAAGGGAAAGCACTGGGAGGAGAGCAACTATAAGCTGCTGAGCACTTATGACAATGGATGGTAAGTTATATCTGTCAGATATAAGCTGCTGAGCACTTATGACAATTGATGGTAAGTTATATCTGTCAGATATAAGCTGCTGAGCACTTATGACAATAGATGGTAAGTTATATCTGTCAGATATAAGCTGCTGAGCACTTATGACAATGGATGGTAAGTTATATCTGTCAGATATAAGCTGCTGAGCACTTATGACAATGGATGGTAAGTTATAT
Organism: Acholoe squamosa; assembly: GCA_949317995.1. Taxonomy (NCBI): domain Eukaryota; kingdom Metazoa; phylum Annelida; class Polychaeta; order Phyllodocida; family Polynoidae; genus Acholoe; species Acholoe squamosa. The sequence continues at coordinate 59,210,893 of OX439042.1, forward strand.
CTGTAAAGTATAAGCTGCTAATCTACTATGACAATTGATGGTAGGTTATATCTCTCAGGTATAAAGAGCTTATCATCTATGAGAATTGATGGTAAGTTATATCTGTCAGGTATAAACTGCCTGACAATGGATCAATGGTAATTTATATCTGTCAATTATAAGCTGTTGCGTACCTCCAATAATGGATAGTAAGTTATGACTTTTAACCAAAAGTTCCTACGCACGTACACCGCAAAAATGGTGTTTAGATTTTAAACATGTTTAGGTCTAAACACGTTTAAAACCTAAACATATAGGTCAGTTAGGTGTCTCATCGACTACACATTTAGGAAATGAACACTGTTATTCTAACTACATAAAAATTTATGCTAAACATGTTTAGATGTTTAGAGTTGAGACAGTTGAATAATAGGTGTTTAGATTTAAACATCAATATGTTTAAATACTTGGATGTTGAATCCACACCAGGTAGCAGCACTACCTTTGACTGGACTATCTGCACACAGTTATAATCAATTGTTGTGACAAATGTCCCCAAATCCCATGTTTATCATTGTTTCATTTCATAGAATGTCATGTGAATAGAAAGGGCAATAGAAAATTGACTAGATTCACCTCATGCCACCATCATTACCATAAAATAATCAATAAACTCCATGACTGACACCTATGTGATGTTATTCTGGAATAGATAAGGCAATGTCCTTCCTGGCAAGCTGTTGTACTTTCTCAAGTCTCTCATTCTGATGCAGTGTGTAATATATGTACACATATAGGTGTGGCTGACATATTTGGAGACTTTGACAAGTAAATACCTGCTGATGCCCCCCCAAGTAAATGAGAAAAACAAATATATCTCCGTTTTTTTAATGCATACATGTCTGCAAACCTTAACTCTCCATCAAATCATTTAAACATCTAAACACAACAATTCTTAAACACCTAAACACAAAAATTCATATATCTAAACACAAAAGTTTTAACCTAAACACCTACATTTCTAAACACTCGAGCTAAGCACATTGTTTGGCTAAACATGTTTAGGAAATTAATGTGATTACAAAAACGTTGCAAGAATATGTTTAGAATTGTGTTTAGGATCTAAATACCATTTTTGCAGTGTATGCAATAGATAGTAGGTTGTAAGCTGTTGACAGCCTACAAGAATGGATGGTGATCGAGTTATTATTAAAGACTGCAAGCTAGTGATCACCTCCGACAATGAATGGTACGTTTTAAAAGTAATTCTTTGTACCTAAGGATGCTACTCTTGAGGGGACAAGGGCACTTATAGCAGGTCATAAATTATAGTCACAGGTGTAATTTTGCCGAGAACAATGCTCGGTAGATAAATGACAGACTCCGACCATTTAAAAACGGCTGACATGAAATACATATTTGAGTAACCAATATTTAACAAGACCCATTTCCATTACAGTCGTCCCAGATTTACATGTGTCAACTTAATATATCAGGAGAATGGAAATATTCTGCGCTTCAGGTTATGTGAGTATTCTTATTTTTACATGTGTTGCATAAAATAGTTATCATGATTTGAGCCTTCACTTCACACTTAATAAAATGTATCCTTTTTCACGTTTCAAAAACTTAAAGAGGTGTGCAGCAATTCAATTTAAACTACAAGATTTTATTCATTTTATATCTTTCGTATTCAATATACCACACTGTCAGACCTGAAAGCGACTAGTACCTTGATGGCCTCGTCCTTCCTGTCGTGCTAAGGGACTCAGTGGTGCCCCCTAGCACCAAGTCAAATCACTACATGTTTCACTATTTTATTTCTGGATTCTTACGCCAGGTGTCAGTAGTCATTTCACAAGGGTGTCAGACAATGTGTTGGAGGAACTCCATAAGGGTATTGGTAGTTTGAATTGTAACTGTAATATAAATCTGCGTTACAATCAATTCCAATCTTCCTAGCATGGCCACAAGCTCTAACAGTTCATTTATATGCTTTACTTTCAGCAAAGAGTGATCGTGCTGACAAATCATTTTCCTTATGTGAGTTTGAGGATGATCCACCACCAATTGGAAACAAGTACAGGAGCAAGGACCTTAAAACTATGTTCTGTGAGTAATTGTTCAGTAATGTTCTGGTTGTCGACATATTCAAGTGTTTGATAGGTAAGTTCTATTATAATAACTTACCTATGGCACCAATTTACTGATTCATGAAGTGGAATATTTCAGCAGAACTGTATTAATTATCTTTCAGAGACACCATGGTATGTTGTTGTTGAAGAAGAATTTTATTGACCGAAAGTACACACATACAATTGTGCTATTTTCATTAAGGTCAAAAATAATATTCACAATACACCATTATAATCAATATAATAAATATGAGTAGAGACATTAAGCTTATCACAAACCAATAGGTCAATAAGGACAGGTAACCATCAAACCATCACCCTTGCTAATTTACAATCTCTAGGATCATAGCTGACAACATCCATCTAGTTGTTAATAGCCCATTACAGTACATACATATGCATTTATGAATCAGTTCTTGGTACAATCATTTTAAATTACACTTTTGATTTAGTGATCTTTCCATGAAGATAGAATCACCATCCATTTTGTAATGCATATTATTTACAATCACTGGGATCATAGCTGACAACGCCCATCAAGTTGTTATTAGCCCATTACATTACATGCGTATACATTTGTGAATCAGTTCTTAATACATTCATCTTAAATTACACTTTTAATTAAATGATCTTTCCTTGCAGATGAAATCACCATCCTTGGTTTCATTTTGTAATGCATAGTATTTCTATTGATTGATGTATAGCCAGCCGTGACACTCAATGTTGCCAACAGTTATATGCAAAGTAGTCACGTCTTATTACATTTAATAGCTACAACAGCAATTTCATTTCAGTTATCATAACATTACACATTACTTAATTGCAATTCTGAATTTACTTATATCAAGTGACCGCTGCTGAGTAGCACACAGGGCCATCCACAGTGGATTACCCTAACATTCCTAGGATTAGTGATCAAACATTAACTGTATATTCACACCCTTTCGGTATGAGAGCAGGATTGGCAAGATCCTTCAATCCGCTGCGTGATCTTTGGAACATCACCTTGGTAACAGAGCAAACCCTCTTTCAAACAATCGCTATAGCCGCCAATGTAGGAGTAGAGTCCCCTGGTTCTGTTCTTCTCCACCAGGGGCAGTAGTGTTCCAAACACTAGCAGGGTAATATTTGTTGCTCTCTACGTGCATAAACCTAGGTACTTTAATATTTAATGAATTATATGGTACTTCAAATCCCTAGAGTTGACTTCTCAAATTTTCATTGGTCATGATGATGATAATTGATATGCTCAAAACATACAATGGGAGCATCAATTATGACAATTATGCTCAAAACATATATTGGATGCATCAATTATGACTATTACAGACATAGCAAATATGAATTTATCCCAAAACAAGATGTGTAAGAATTCAGCACACATCATTGAAACTGCTTCGAATAACCAAATGACGTGTGCCTCTCCATTATTCAACAGTGAACACAGTAGATATCCATATTTGCAAATGTATGGTCTTTCATGATTGACAAAGCTACGATACAATTTGGCTGGCCACCTGTCAAGCTCACAGGAAAATGGCAGTAAATAAGATGTATACATTCTATAGATTATTTGCACCAATAAAATCTAAATTTTGATAGCTACACTTGGCTATAAGCTATTCCCCTATACAACTCTCCAATCTATAGAAACCTGATTTGATTAAAGGGAACCCCTATGAACTCCATGAAGGGCACACAGACAAGCATTGAACAAAACCAGTCAGCTCTACATAAACATGAACCCATTAAGGACGACATTGTGCTTAATACACTCTATGCCTTTATCTTTAGGTATGATTATAGCTTTGATGAGTCACCTTCTTTTACGCCCATACATCATACTTATCACACAAGGTTGATACACTTTCAAAAAGTCGCACCTTGATGCGGCAATGCTGAGTTGGTAGGTTATTTTCAGCATGACAGCAGATATGGCCTGCATGGAGGCATCTTAGAATCCCTAAAGGGTTATGTAAGCCTACAGACAGATATGTTGCAGCAATCACACATACTCAATGACATGGTAATATTGTAATGAGTTCGGACTTTGGTGGACAAACACCAAACTCATGAAACATTCACAGCTCCAGCAATACATCCAGTCTGTCCCGGCCTCTGTTTCCCCATTCCGGTCTCACACTATGACGGTCTCCCCCATTATCGCCTACAATACCTTATCGATAGCAGCGCCCTCGGTGGCTACCATTAGTGTTATTATTGACTGCTTTTGGTGTGTCTGTAGTCTTCCTCATAAAAGTTCATGAATATTGCATTGGGAGGCAGGCACAATACACAGTCAGCTATATGCGCGCGCACAAAGCACTGACATGGGGGCTGTACTGAGGCGACAATTACCAGCATGTGTGTTTCAGGTTTTGTGGTAGAAAGTTCTGTCATAGAAAAAGTGGGGAATAGTTTTAAGCATGTCTAAACACCTATTTTGTGGTATTCTCGATTCATCGAGGTTCCACAAGGCATGTATTATGGGCACCAAAAGACCAACCCATGGGAGCCCTTAAGTAGCCTTCTCTATTTGAATTGGAGACAATCCTCACACTGTATCCTGGATAGAAGCTTACCCACAGACCCTGGAGGTGTGGGCTGGGTATTGGTTATAATCAGGCCACTGCCCTAGACGTCGTCCTAGAGAACGCCTCACGCATTTTCTCCATTCTTTCCAAACTACCTATTTCCATTTGACTAGTATAAACTTAAATTCAATTTCTATTAAACCCAAATTGGTATTCTCAGTAGACAAATTTCATTGTTCCAGCGATGTGCTTCATAGTCTTAGCATTACTCAAAGAATGCTATAAAGCTGAATCATCAGACCCCCCCCCCCAGCTCGGGCGTTTATTGCTGTATATTTCAAGGTATAAATCTTGGTTTTTATAAGGACACCTGAACCACAACTGTTATCGTTCGGCCTGACAGGGACATGACAGGTGAGCTGGTTGTCACACCTCTATTGTGTTCCAACCTGCTGATAAAAACACCTCAGGTAACACATCAACATCAGTCAAACGGAAAATGTGCCGATCACCTCACCGGCCTCAGTTCTTAGATCGCTCATCGGTCGTCTTTGTCGTCACAACCATTTGACTGAATCCAAGCCTCAAAGAAGGGGAAATTCCATTAATTTGTGAGCGGATTTAAAGCGATGGCCATTTAAAAGGTCAATACCAGGTGATTTTCTGTTTTGCTCCCTGCATAAAAGAACACATGGAAAAAGAGGACAAAAACAAGGGTGAAGGAAGCGGGATGCTCGAGGCGAAAGCGCTTAGCTAGCCCTTCAAGAACCGATGGTGCAGTTATATGTGCCGACTCTAAATGTCTGATATTCTGTGTGATGCATCAATGTAACCCGACGAGTAGTCCCCCGAGAGCTACATTCATGCATCTTGGGGAAGATTGGGTATGAAGTATTCAAGGCTTAAAATTCTGTAGAAAACAGTTATCATCATGCATCTTCCCGCCCCCTCAACCACACGGAAAAAAGACTTCAAACATTTAACGAGTAACAGACGGGTATTATGACAAAATAAAGATAAATAAAGGTGCGTGGGTTCTTCTACTGTGTCACTAAAAGGGTAATTAACCTAGCAGCATGAAGCCAAGCCATTATAGTTTATGTTACAAACACGGACCTGTGTGGGTGTAAGTATAATGGGAGTGGTAGAGAAATGACATATGAAATCCCATAAATAGGAGTTTAATGACATTTCTTAGCCTTGGTCTTCATATAGCACAAACATAAAGTTCCTAATTAAGACAGCAGTGCATCCTGATTAAGACCACATTTCCGTAAATAATTTAACACTGACGTGAGGAAGGTATATAAAGACACATTTATCTTATCTCCTTACCAGTGGGCACACTAACATTGATTAAGCGTTGAAACAACGTTTGCAATGTTTGTGAACAGTATATGAACAGTAAATAATTGATTCAGGGTGGAAATAATTTATGTCTGAATTTGAAAGTTGACACAACATAATCAAATCAACTGTGATTCAACATCTAAAAATCAGTGCCTCCCATTTGTATTACTATGTTGATTCAATGTTTTTGAAAAGTTGATAGTTGTGAGGTAATTCCGAGCCGACATGTCAACATTGAATCAACATTGAAATCAACATCAATGTGTGCAAAATCGATGTTGAATGGAGAGCAACATTTTAACATTGATATCTCAACTATTCATCTGCTGTTGAAATGGTGATGTTTAACAACATTGAAATGAAATTATTAAAAAGTGTTGAAGACAGGTTGATGAACACTTTCAACACATATAACCAGTTGTCAACGTTGATTCAATGTTCTGTGCCCACTGGGAATTACTGTCTCTCTTGAATCAGGTTCGCTTCATTGTGAGGATTTGATAACTGTGATTGTATTTTTTGCCATGCTCCTTTTCTCTTTTTCGAGATCCTGTCATCAAACTATGTATCATAAATGATAAATTATATCCACTTTGTATTAAGATCGTAGAGATTTAATACAGCTGTACCTTATGATTGACCAATGTTCTTATCTCGTCTAGTATAATGTGCCCTGCTACCTCAATGATTGCTACAACAAACTATCGAATTATATTGACATAATACAAGATGGAGCTCATTAGCGTTGACCTCAAGGCACCATGATCATTTTAAAGCAAGGAATCACCAAAATATTTTCAATAACAGACAATGATTATGATCATGATTGCAAATTAAAATGTATTTGCATTGAAGAAATTTCAGTATTGAGTTTAATGATAACCGAAAGAAACGGACTGGAAACAACCAGCATGTGGTGTGTCAATTTCTTTATTCTAAGCCGCCTTTATAGCTTTGTTCAGTCCAATGCCTCCAATTCTGAGTCCTAATGCGGCAGGAGTGTATCAATCCTGCAGGGGGAGCATGATGCTGGAATGCAGCCTTAGTGGCTAGCTCACCAGAGGTCTGTTACTTCAACAGATGCAAGTGGTAAGTAGGGTAATCGTGTTTCAGTAAGTATGAAAAAGCTGTAAGTACCATACTCACCACTTTCAGATTTCAGGACGGCTCAGGTAGGTGTCCTAGATGTTTTGGCAAGTACGCCCCACTTGCAAGTACGAAACTTGCATGTACACTTAAAAGTTGCTAGTATGGTACTAATAGCCAGATTAAAAGTACCAACTCATAATACTACTTACATAAATGCTGGACTTGCGTTAACGCAATTTTGTTCCGTACTTACATCTTTGCTAATTTTTGGCAATTACCCCTATTATTACTCACTATACTCTGTCTCTAGTCTCATAGTTGCATTAACGCAACTTTGTGTACTTGCGTTAATGCAACTTTGAAAAAAATTTGCAAGTATGATCTCAGTAACACCTCAATTTCCTGCTTTCATCCTACTTGTAAATGTCTCTTAAAACTGCGTTAGCGCAGGTACATACTCATAACTATTGGAGTAGCAGACCCCTGGGGTCTGTTACTCCAATAGTTACTAGTATGAAATTTGTGTTAATGCAACTTCTGGAGAATTCGTGAGTAGCAGGCAAGCAGGAATCTAGGGTGTTGCACAGACAAAGTTGCTTTAAACCCAAGTGCACAAACTTGTGTTAATGCAATTATGAGACTACAGACAGAGTATATTGAGTGATAATAGGGGTAATCACCAAAAATTTGCAAAGATGTGAGTACGGTACAAAGTTGCGTTAATGCAAGTCAGGATTCATGTGTAGTACTAGAAATTGGTGGTTTGAATCAGGCAATAAGTCCTGAACTTGCTAGTTCAGTGCGTACTTTCGGATTTCGTACTTGCAAGTTGGGCATACTCCCCAGAAAATCTAGGACACCTACCTGAGCTGTCCTAAATCTGAAAGTGGTAAGTACGGTACTTGCTGAAACACAATAAGCCTGCTTACCACTAGTAACTATTGGAGTAACACCCCACAGGGCTGCCTTTATGCTTCATTATGACTAATTGGAATTTAATGTGTTGATGCACTGAGTGGCCTGGTTTAAAGGCATTTTCATTTTCTCCCACAGCAACTGCCCGGCTGCAGAGTCAGAACTGTGGGTTGGGTGGTCTAGTGGCCGTGAACGCCATCTTCCCTGATGGTCGGTCCTGTCATGCCACCCTGTCCGACTGGAACCCCTTCACCTGCTCTGTCACCTCCAAGATGGCCCTGTCCTTCCGCTCCTGTAAGAACACTGACTCCTTGGAACATCAAGGTAAGGCATAGAACATAGGGTAGAACGTTGATTCCACCAAGAGAAATACCAGAAATCGGCCCGACATTATCACTGGTGTTGGTGGAATCAACACTTAAGGGGTAGAAGTATATGGGTGAGGGATAAAGTATAGAGTAAGGATTAGAGTGAGAGGGTGGTAAAGGGAAGCATCTGTGTTCCTTTCGAATGTGTAAAAGGAACTTCTGTAAAGTGATAATAAGCTTAATTGGGTCTAAGGGAAGTACTCAAATGGATTTTCAGTTTGGATCTGAATGTATGGACAGCTTCCTTTGAACACCTCATTAAACCTTATCCAGTTAGCTACTGATATATTTGGTACAGATTCTCCTGGTATATCATCCTATGTTAAAGATGAATCTTTAATTCAATTTGGATTTGCACCAATCACATCCCAATTTAGTCCTTAACAATCGTCCGTATCAATGTACCATCAACACCAGGTAGTATGTCTAGTTAATTCTGCTATTGCATTTGTAAGGGGGCATCACAATAAAAGAAAAATAGTGCCTCAAATACAGGATACATTAAATACCCACCTACCTGATGTACACAAAGGGGACGGTATGGGCTTAAAAGGTTGATATGGGGCCTGTAATCATGCCCCTAGGCAAAGCGCAGTGACCGTGCAGAATGAGAAGGCAACACAGGTTTAACTGGATACCCAGTAAATTGTGAACACTGCTGCCCTCAGGCTATGGCCATGTTGTAAACCTTTGTGCTGCTTGGGGGGGATCTTTCCTGCATTATGTATTGGAACCTGTCAATTTATGTGCATGATTTCTTCGATAGATTCCCGAATATGGTGTTTACATTGTGGAGGTTGGAATTATATTTTTGGAGTGCATATTATATGCTCCGTTTAGAGTCAATTTGATTCATGACCCCAGTGGGGTGTTTCAGAAGCCGGACATGATAATGAACATTAAATATCTGTTTCTAAAACTGTTAGATTCTAAACTTACAACTGCAACCATTATCATTTCTCACCAGTCATATAGTTATAGACACAGTAAGGTAATGGTAATGCTTTAGAAACACATGCAGTTATAAGCCTACAATCACTATTAAAACTGCTATCATATCTCCTTATGACCGGTTGTAAACATTACCTGCTTCTGAAACACCCCACTGTAATATCATTCTAATTGATATTATGGAACCCTCATCAACCTTTCGCCGCATGATCAAATTAAATGATGGTTGGTAATATATGGATATATGAGTTTGGTGTCACTGTATAATGTGCAGAATCCATGCTGTAGAATTGGGATATCAGTGAAATGGCTACAAGTCATATATCAACTCAGGTCCCTAATATCCGGGAAAGAACAACACGTACTTTCAACAATAGAAATGGAAATTCACTTTCTTTAATGTAATTTAGTGAGTTAGCATAAGAAGACACTGTTTACTCAGCACATTTTCTATTTTAATCTTATGTATTACATGAGGGATGGACTATAGAGAAAACGAGAAGAGTTTATCCAAATAAATGTCAACCACACTATATCAAGCTACCCAAGTAATGTGTAGTAGTCCATCATAAACTTTATGATAAAGCGATGTACAATGTGTCCCTTTGTAAACTGAACTGATCATCAGGCTATGATACAAAGTAGAAATTGTGCTGTGTTAGGAAATATTTTACAGGGTCATAGAACTGCACAGCATCGCGAACACCAAAAACAATAATCATGTACTTTATGTAGTATTTTTAGAGATATAAAGATATCTTCATGTCTTTGGAGGTTAATTCAAAACAGCGCTAATTTACAACTGTTTTGAATTGACCTTCTGGTTTGGCATACTAGACCTACCCCATAATCAGGATTTTCTGTTGAGATTGTAGAAATTGATTGCTGTTTTCCACCTGTTTCAGAGTTCTTCTGTGAGACCTTGCTCACGTTACAAGACCATTACAGACTGTTGGTGACAAGACAGGAACTGGACACTGGTATAAAGTATGCATGCTGGGTATGTACACAACAGGTTATTCTATATGGGCTGATTGGAACCTGGTGCCATTAACATTTTAGAAGACAGGTAACATTTTACCACTACCGGTAGGCCTGTGCAGATCCTGCTACTGCTTCCCAATTGGCACAGAATAGACGCAACACTGAATAAAAGGCGCAAACTTGTCCAAAGGTGATAAAACAAATGTCATTATTGATTCCATGTCAAACTAATGTCTGTACCTATTGGTGCTGACAATATTAGACAACCCCATAATTGTCTATACCGTTGCACTAGAGTGTATACAGTGTATATGCTATGATATACTCTCTAGGTTGTAAACTCTCATTGGGATGTCAACTTGATAAATGCCTTTTCTAGGTGAGCTAGAAAACATCATTGATAACACTTCGGTTCGCTCTCCTTGCTAGGGAGGTGTATTGAGTTGGTGGAAAGCATCCTTGGTAGGGTACATTAGGGAATTCTTGAGGCAATGCCAATTTCTACGTAATGACAGGGGCATCACAGGGGTGTTGTTGGTCCTTTGCCCTTCTTTCCCTATGTCATTGATAGAAACTTGTTGGAAAGTTGTTTCATAATGTTCAATATCTACCCACACCATCTCCTACTCACCCCTGTGTTACTTCCAATCACACCATGATTGAGGACGAGGGACGGGGTACTTATAATGAATGCAAGTAATAATGAATACCTTTGGTTCCCAAGAATAAAGATGAATATTGATCAAATGATCATGGGGCCACGAACCTAGGACTTGCAATACCACCGGAACTACAGGCGCAGTGCCAGAGGTATTGTTGTGTCTCATGCCCAATACAAAGTAGGGGCATGCAATGGAGGTTTGTCTCAGGAGAAGGATTTCTTGGCATGGCCTGATCTTTTCTGGCAGGGGTAACCTCTTTGGTGTGTTGTATCAAACTCATCTACAAAGATCTCTGCTTGATTTGGGCTTCTGCCTACACAGAGGAAAGAACACTGATCGCTTTGACACATACTGCACAGGTCACAATTTGTCTCCCAGATGACATGTATGAAGGCATGTCAAATGAGGTTGACCCTCTCATATTTGGTTTGTCAACTCCATTTGACATGCGTAATAAAGACACGTCACATATTTCTGATCCATTCACCTGAGTGCTAGGTAATACTGTGAGACAATTATGTAAGGGTCAAGAGCAGTCAATAACTATGTACCAATGGTTCAATCAAGGGAGGCCTATAATAGAAGGCAGGGGATATCATAGTCCCACAGGCCTGCAACACTAAGGCACTTTTTCCTATCTACAGAACTCCTACTTGACTGAGGACCTCTATGCAGTCCATAAGACAAGGGCATGGAGGTGCATGGCAATGCCATATGTCTCCCTGTACTGTAGATACTGAGATTATAGATTGTGGGTTAGAATACAGTCCTTTGGTATTTTCACTGACCCACACATAAGGTGTCTAACCACTCCAGTTGGAGTATTCAGGATGGTGGGTGTCTATTTTGATATTCAATAACAAATGCAGATTTAACAACGAAATAGAATTCACTACCATTTATTGATAGTATTTACAGACCTTAGTGATCTATTCTTCATGAAAACAAAATGACACAGATACATCAAATGTCTCAAGTGTTGGTAGTACTTCTTGGTAGTGATTAGTCCTGGTACCAAAATGGTTGTTTGCTCCATCTAGTGGAATATCCTAGAACAATTATGTATGTCAAACCATCACATGTCAAGTGCCTTCGACATGGCCGTGACCCTGGTCAACTCACAGATGACATGGCATTTTAAGGCATGTCAAATCATATGAGGATTACTGTGTGCTACAGTTGTCATGGTGACATATGTGCACATGTCCCAATGACCTGTGCTCTCTGTGTCAAATCAAGTTGACATGGGTATACATGTCACTTTGTCAGGAAGAATTTTCTCAGTGTAGCGATGCAGAGTAGAGCATACCTGACTGAGCAGGCAACAATGAGGTGTCGGATAGCCTTACATGCATTGCATATGATAAGAGGTGCTAGCTTATAGGGTATGATTAATCAAACACATATCAGTCTGATGATGCCGTCATTCCGCGTATATATATATATATATATATATATATATATATATATATATATATATATATACTTGAATGTCCATGATACCATTTACATAAAACTGCAATTGCATTTATTGGATTAATCTCAAGTGTTAGGGAAGCATACCTCAATACAGGTCTATGATTATTACAGATAGTTTTATCTGTTCTACATTACAGATAATCCGTATGAACCCTCAGGACGCGGCCAAGGAGCCCTGGCGGCAGGCCTACATATTACGTCGAGCACAGTGTGGGGCACCAGAGGACTTAGACCCTGTTATCTATAAACCACACGAGGTTATCTTTAAAATCTACAGCAGTAAGTCCTCTTTAGAACATACATGTAAAATTGAATTAATGCCCTGCTCGAAGACATCACTGTTTCCACAGACAATCTGTATATTTTCCTCATGAGGACATGAAATGGCCATGTCTTATATAGGCAGATGTATATTTCTTTTCTATTCTCACCCTTTGTAACAAAATGACCATTGTCTATACCCTCACAGATAGCCTAGAGAAGGACTGTATAGTCATGAATAAAGGGGCCACGGCGCACGTCTCCACTATACGCTACACAGTGCGCAAAGGCGCTAACGGAAGTACCAGCACGGGCGTCAAGGGTACGAGTAGGAACCGGAAACAGCACACGACGACTGCGCACACACAGGCGGTGAGCCAGGGTCGCGCGACGGCGAGCGCGCGTCGCTGTCCGAGTTGGGAGGTGGTGACGTTAGTTCTCTCCGCCTCCGCCCTTCTCTACCTGACCTGATGGCCGGTAGAGGGGGCGGCCGAGGGGCGGCTGGGCGCTGGTCCTGGGCTCTTGGTGACTTTGACCCGTGTATGCATCACAGAAGTGCCTGATGGGAAGGCGGAAGAAGAACAATGACGCCACCTCCCGGGAAGAGTCGGCAGCGGACGCAGCATCGGCGTCGGCGAGCAGTGGCGCCACCCGGTGTCCGATATCACAACTAAAATGGTACTTCCTGTTCAAGAACGAAGCCTGCTTGTTGTTATAAGACTTCTGTATTTAATTGTCAACTTTTTGGTTGTCCTTCCATCATCAACATCATTTCTAACTACTCATCCTCACTGTCTTTTCACAGTGTGTTAGGAATAACGCTGTGCCACAGATTGATCAATATACAATGCCTTAACATGACGTACGTGAGGACGTAATATGTGAATTCAGCCTGTGACTTTACGGCATGACGGAGACTCTGTGGAGCAAACTGCTACTGTTCAGTAAGGTCACTGCATGGATACAGGTATAAATCGACATTGGACAAGCTCAACTCAGCCCCCTTTACCTCCTGGGAACTGCCAGGAATCAATCCACTCCAAAGCCCCACCCCACTATTTTCTCCATCTCCCTCTAAAGGTTGTGGAGTATGGGTGAGGGGTGGTGTCTCTATAATAGAGAGGCTGGTGTGCAGAGGGAGGCAGTGCTAATAGGACCAGATGCCCTGGGCAACAATAGGAGTGATCATACTTCTACACGTGCTCTTGGTAACCCCTCGGGAGACACCCCTATATAGAACCTGGATGGGGAAGTTGTTATCCTGGTATATGGATTGGGTGTATATACATGTACATGCGGGCAGGCCAGCCCCACCAGGAGGAAACCTTCATTAGGGGATACACCAGAGCGGTGCACTCATGTTTCCAAAACCCATGTCTCCCTGGGGCGTCTTATCATAATGAGGTGTGTGTCTGTGGACATAGGTAATCCTTATCTTGCTGATAGAGACAGAGACTTAAATCACCCCATCTGTTTGGCAGGTATAGTAGCTACCTCCACAGTTCCCACCCTCCATACAAGGAATTCTCGACGCTGCCTCTGTGTTTTCTATAGGTGTGTGTGTGTGTGTGTGTGGGGGGGGGTACCAATTACACCCACCATCTTTCCATTATAGTGAGCACCTGCAAACTTTCTCTTATCAGTAAGTGATTCTGAGATAATTTCTATGAACCCAGTGGATAGCAGGGATGTAAAGGATATTGATATCTAGCTCCATTCCTATGTGGGGTTTCCATAAGTGGATGTGTGTGATAATAATGAGAATGCATCTAGGTTAGAACCCGAGATGATTCTATACTATAGGGCCGTTTTCCACCATCCGACAGGGTACCTCTTTCGGCCGACAACTGCCCCACACAACCACCTCAGCCGACGGGGCTGCCATTGGGTTCAATGGTGGGGCATGGTCTCTGTCGGCCGAAAATAGCATCTACTATGGGTCTAGCGGCCGATAGAGGGGACATATCGGGTGGTGGAAAATGGCCCTTATGAAAAGATATCATTGTGTTATCAGCATATTTGAGAAGGAACACAATGCCTCATTCGTTATGATTAATGCGAGGTAATAATGTGTTGATTTCTCATTTGTTACTAGATCGATGAGATACAATGCTACGGTGTCGAAGATAAATATCAATTCTCAGCATAATCGTCTGTATGTTTACTATGAGAGTGAATCATAGGTTATACATATATACATGTACATAGAAGTAACATTTCAATGTAATAGGTTTGTTTGATGCCAGTTAGATTATAAAGTAGAATGCAGAATCAATGTGAAATCAAGATAAAATTGGGGGTACTGTGCTAGAGTGTTTTTGGCGTTTAGAATTGTTATCAGCATACGCTCATGATTGACTTCGACTTTATTGCAATTGTACAAAAGTGAAGCACCTATATAATGTATTTTGGTATTAATATTATACACGATCCTGGAGGTGGGTAGAATTTTGGTATCAACTGGATTTACTATAGATCTAGGCTAGGGTCCACTGCACAATATAGGCAGAGAAGAATGTTGATTATCTTGTATCATTCCTTTCACAGTCCTTGGGCTATAATTCAACATAGTTATGATTCAATGTAATTATCATAGATGCCGAGACACATTTGTCAAAAAAGTA
This sequence comes from Acholoe squamosa, assembly GCA_949317995.1. Taxonomy (NCBI): domain Eukaryota; kingdom Metazoa; phylum Annelida; class Polychaeta; order Phyllodocida; family Polynoidae; genus Acholoe; species Acholoe squamosa. The sequence continues at coordinate 59,226,224 of OX439042.1, forward strand.
CATTATGCAGTACTGTTTTCACAAATTTGGATCGCCATATGAGAATATCTGATGATAGAGTGTATATCATGGCCTATATTGCATGGTGGACCCTCGGCTTAACAAAGATCTAGTTGTAATATAACAATTCCCTTGTACATTATACCACGTTACAGTGGTAACAGTCCTGCAGTGGATTCTATATGTGAAGAGATGTTGTGTATATAATAACGACGTCAGCACATGCCAATAGGATAGACAACCAGTTGCCTGAACCAATTAACTGCTTCCATCCATTAAAATCAACGAAAGTAAGAACAAACTAAACGGCTGTGCATGCACAGTTATCAAGGATTCATTGGTGAATAGATTTTGTGAATTATACGTTCATCTGACGCAAAACGTTAATCTGTGTTTTAACGTCATTACCATTTTACCTGGAGATGTGGTTTTTAGCCTAGACTGGGCCATCACGTAAAGCTATCATTTGCTCAGTTTGTACATAGATTCTTTACCTCAGTGACTCTTTGTCTGCAATGCTTGTAAACTACGCAGGCTACCTTTTCTCCATAACTTCTACATGCTGCATTCCTCCCTTGGCTGTCTTTGTTAACTGCTCTTCCCTTTTATTTTAAAAAAAAAAACACTGAATAAATCCCATTTATATATAGCGTGTACATCAATATTTCAGTGCAATGTTGTGGAGGAAAATGGCGGTACTACTATGATGAAATAAAGCATGCATGCCACGTATAAGACAAACGGTTGGGGACCAAGATTTTGCAGGTGCTGCTAATAAAGATTATTGAATTAATTCCATCTCCTGCTCGGTGAATTATTTAAGAACGAATATGTGTGCATGTTCAAAATAAGCTGGCAAAGAAGGCACATTTCAGATGTCATGAGGCAGAATGGATAACAGGACGAAATTGAGCAACCTCTTGATAAAATCGTCCGAAAAACAGCAACAAGAGAAAAGAAAACACAGATCTAAACATTCTCTCATCACGTTGTTTCATAATCCTCATCCCAAAACAAAATTCACTAATATAAAAACTTTGTTCGACCAGAATATTGCCTTTTGAAAATTCAAATACAAGATATAAAGCCATGTGTCCACACGGCGATAGAATGGCATTTGGAGGCCGAATTCTTTTTAGGAATAAGCGTTGACATCGTTTTTGTCGTTGGAAATGGATGATAGAAGTCTCTTTACAGCGGTGGGCAGCTGTCGCAATTTCACAAAAAGAGCTTGAGAAATGCAACAGTGACATTGGGGGTGATATGGGCTTTCTAAATCTAAAAGAATTTTGTAAATATTCCAATTAGAGCCAAAGTTATGATCTTTTCACTTTTGTTTATGGTCCATTGTCCCATAAAATATATATTGTTAGACATGATTGAGTCTTGATTAGAATATTTTGTTTTCCGAATCCTCTAATACATGCTAAAATCATTGAAATAGAATCTGATAATATTCCTGAAACAATTTGCCCTCAAGTCTTTAGAATATGGCAATTTAGAAGTAGAATCTGAAAATTGATTTGGAGCATAATATTTGTCCACAAATCCCCTAAAACATCCCAATAGAGACAGGAAATGTGAAAAAAAAACTTAGCGCACACTGTTGCCAAATCCTCTAGATCATAACATTTTAAAGATAGAATCTGAAAATTTCTGAACATCTAAAAGAGACATTTGGAAAAAAAGATTGTTGCACCAATTTGCTTCTCCCTTCCTATTCCTTAAATGATTTAACCTGTGTGTTTTCCCAGAGAAATTTGCCTCATTTATCCTCAAGGACACAAACAATTTAGAGTAGAAACCATGCAAACTCCTCAATTTTTTCAGTTTTTCTATGACCTGTCAGGGCCAATCTTCTGAACCATCCAGATCCAATAGAATATCATTTAACCATTTATATGGGCGGGGGGGGAGGGTGATCTTATAAAATTTAGGGTACAAGGATATCAGCCATCCACAAAAAGTACCATATTGCACCATTTGGCTTCTCGAAATTAAGAATTCTTCTGGGGGGAGATTTTCACAATTTAACCACAATTCTAAGGAAATATTTCAACAATTTGAAGGCCCCGATTTTTCTTCTTCTGCAGAGTTCTGTTCTTTCTCTCCCAATTGTATAAGGCAACCTCCCTCCCTCCCTGAAAAATAAATCAATTAAATTTTGTTCTAGGTTGGTTCCTACTAACGGTAGGTGGATTTTCAACTCCCCCCCCTTGAACATACCTCACTACAATAATTTGTAAATTTGCTCCAACGTTTAGGTATATGCCCACCCCTAAATTTTCATCGAAAATAATCGATGGAAGTCTTTTTGTTGTCGGAAATATTGTTGCTAACAAAATCTCCATGTTTGCTTTGTTTTGTTGCTTTTGTTGACCTGAAAAGCTTACAGTGTATGATTTTTTGCCAAATAAAACCTATCAAAACTCAAACCCAAACTCATGTGGACACAAGGCTTTAGATGTGTGCGCATACCCCTTTCAAACAAATCTATTGCATGCCATCGGGGTTTAAAATCCCTCTAAAATAGTGCCATAAAGAGGAATGTCCACAGGGTGACACAACTTGTATATGACAGAAGATTTCTATTTCCAACCAATTCTATCATTCATTTCTGACGATATAATATCAAGAGCTCCCTCATCAATAAATGTCGGAATATTATAGAACAATGAAATGAGGAAATCTACATAAATGAGATACACATAATTTGGCGACCGGAACCAGGATGTACCAGGATGTACTAAAACGAGGCTGACACAAGAGACTGTGGAATGTTACCCGGTCAAGTTCCCGCCTTCACATTATATACAAAAAGAAGATACTCTATCTTTTTTTTTTACAATATTCAAACCTGTAAGATATTTGGTGCATTCCATTGGATTGGACGATCTAATATCTAACATATATTTGAATTTTATCATTGGAAATGAAGGATATCTAGATGTGCTGGGGGATAGAAATTTTCTGTTGTTTACAAAATTTGTCACCCAGTGGACAAAGGGGTTGAAGCCTCATTTATCAAATGCCTGAATATCACCTATCGCCTAAAGGATAAGCGATGGAATACCATCTATCTATAAAATAACAACAAGTTTTACCTGTTACTTTATAATATAACCTAAAACGAACCCATAGCAGGCCAAGGAAGGACCCTTATAGAAAAAGGCCTAGGTTTTATTCAGAAGAATCAATGCACGTACAAAGTGAATGCAAATGCCTTTGTTTTCTTCAAGTACCATCAGTACTCTCTCTCTCTCTCTCTCTCTCTCTCTCTTTCTCTCTCTCTCTCTACATGTTTATGAGCTACATTGTGTTGGCAAATCAGTGATAAATGAAACCTACTGAAGATATGAAACACACTTGGATCAGATTGTAAATGGGCTATAAATACCCCTGTAAATTGTAAGTAGGCAGTGCAACGACCTGTAGCTACACACGAATGCCCTTCTAGTATGGGGGTTTATCCCTACAGCACCTACCCCTGTATTGCAACATAAAAAGCGTTCTACTGTATATCGACGTGGTGGGCGGACAGTGCAGTCAACATCACTTTAGAATTAGCTGTTTCAAGGGTGTTTACAATTTGCAAGGGTAATTACGAGTGAGGTGCTTTTACCTGGTGGTGCTTGGATCACAGATATAGATTTCAGGCGTGCCTTATGGGATGACTAATTAGGTAGACATCTCAATACAAAGACACATATCAGACTTTAGATGAATATTAAATCCTTATGGAAGCTTGCCCTCACCACATCAGCTATAATTAGTCATACCGGAAGCAGCTAGATACTACTACATGTACCTCAGGCCAAATAAAAATAATGGTTTGTTTCCAGTAACCCGACCGACCCTAGCAAAACAGGGGCAAAAAACTTCTTTTTTTTTTTATTTTGAAGAATTTTGTCTCATATTTTCATATATTAAAGAATTTTTTCATCACTTTTTGAGCATTTTTCCTGTATCTGTTTGGTGTTCTTCCCCTCTCTCACAGTTGTCATCTTTCCATCATTATTTTATACCGAGATCAAAGAATTTGATACATCCATTGATATGTGCCCTAACATATCCTATATAAATGTAAAAAAAAATTAAAAAAAAAGAAAGAAATCTGACCTACCGACCCTGGACATTTGGATCATGTTACTGGAAACACACACTTTTTTTCTTGGCCTCATTTCTTGACCGGTTCTGTGCAACATGAAAAGAAGTCAGCAGTACTGCAGGTGAGGCACAAAACTATCTATTCCCTCATGTGCAATACCGTACTGTGGACGTACACAGAATGACTATTCAAGTAGCATTTTATACGCAGACCTTATCTTGGCCTATTACCGTATTCATTTCTTATTTATTTGAAGTTGTACTTACGCCGGTAATGGGTTTGAATTCATCTGCACTGCTCTATTCATAGTCTGTAATGTATGAGTTTATTACAGTTTATTCTACAGATTGGTTCATGTGGAAAACACATCCTACTACACTTTATCTCGGCATAGGTAAAAAGGTTTTATTTTCCATGAAAAATGTTTACATAAAATCATTAATTTTCATCTATTGACAAATCTGTATTGATGCTGAAGCAACCCTAATGGCCCATCAGTAAAGTGTGAATTAAAAATGTTGATCCCTTGGTAAATGAGATCTGTTGATAGTTGACTGCTTGGCGCACATAACATACCTGCATATGGTCCACCGGCTAGACCAGATAGTCTTGCAATTTAGTCCTATAGCTATCATCTAAATGATAGTGTGAGACACCAATCAAAGCCTGATTAATGTACTTTCAGGATTGCCCTGGAAGAGTCCGTCAACTAGGTTTGGCAATTCACTAATATCTGAAATATAGATGGCCATGATTTCAGATTGAAGAATATAGACAAATCTTTGTAAGATACACAGAAAAAATACACCGTAAAAATAACTGTTGAATCTACCGGGGATCCTCCTAAAACTGAACCCTAAATCACCGTAACAATATTGTACTACGGTGGTACAAGGATAATGGCGGATCTCTGGCGACTTTGGATTTTGTCGTTATTTCGACAACATTAATTTTACAGTGTAGGATCTTCAATGCGAGCAGCATACATGTCGAAGGATTGTCAAGTAGAAGAACAACCTGCACCAGTTGTCAAACCTCTACTTGGGCTGACAAATTAAGTTTAACATGTTTTAACTTGTTCATTTTATGCTGCTCACTTACAAGACTCTAAGGAGCTTACACATTTTTGTAGTTACATGAATCATTGTTTTCACATTTTGGATGCCAGGCTCATCTGGGTCGATTGTAAATCAAGTTGAAAATGTAATTACTCTCAAGTTTGAGACCAATCGTAAAGAAGAGAGTATTCAAGCCAGCAGACCCGACAGGTGATCTAAGTTTTTCTTTTAATAATTCTGAATCCATCATAATGATGTCTTGTTAAAACGACTAATGCTGCTTGCAAATAGTAGAACCCATTTGATAGAATGTCTCCTCTTGAGATCATAAATTCACATCAGAGTTCCAATGCAACGCCTTTATGTCCATGTGTTTTAATTGTAGGGGCAGCTCTCGGGTTGATTTATTACTGTCTCCCCATGCACAGAACAAGACCGAGGATCTGACCAAGCACCTCTTGGGTAGATGTTTATTTTACACTTACACTAAAAATAAAATCCTGCAATGATCTTTTTTTGCTTTGTTCTTTAGTACATAGGAATAGAGATTATATGACTTTCGAAATCTATGATAAAAAATTGCCTCTATCGATTGCTTTCGCTTTTTCTTTTGTCATCACCCATGCAGCTCAACTTACGTGTAGAGAAACAACGCTACTAGTAGATCAGTGGTGCTGGTTAATCTCCAAACATAGGAATATTACTATGTGGACACCGAAAACAATGTGTCGTGAATGCAACTCTCACTGACGTCTTGAGTTCAGTACTGAAAAGTTCTCAAACCCCTGCCAGATAAATATATTTATATGATGGTCTCAATATCATGAATTTAAAGTGACCCAAACATAAGAATAAAATCAAAACAGTGATTAACAAATTATATGGGTGTAGGTGACATTCAATTGTCCTGTCAGATAAATATATTTATATGATGATCTCAATACCATGAATATAAAGTGAACCAAACATAAGAATAAAATCAAAACAGCGATTAACAAATATCATATGGAAATAGGTGAAAATCAAATGTACATGTATGCTCCCCAGAATCACGCATCTACATATGTCATGCCCTACGAATATTATTAATCACTCATGGGTGAGGAGTTCTTTGCTGGCTGTGCTCTAATGAGAGAAGCAGTTTACAATCACCACAGGCCTACTTTGATTGATGGGTGGCGGTTTCAATAAAAAAAAAACCTTATCAGCTCCCGTCTGTCCCTGAGGGAGCTCACCCCTACTGCTATCATATTCATCACTGCAGTCATATAAACAAGTGGAGATGACATCCCATCTATCGATCGATTGACAAAATAAAAGCGATTCAGTAAAACTCAGTGACTGAACGATGACAAGAACATAAAAGGCTATCGTGTCATGAGAGGCAATTAGGCATTTTGCATATTAAAATACTAAGGTGGCAGTATGTGAGTACACATGAAATAGTAATATTAATCTAGTCCTATCAGCATCAGTCTCACAGCCCCCATCTTGTACTACTGCATCCTTTATGACACGGCCGTGATTTTGAAATCAGGAGCAGCTTTATCTCCAGACCATTATTGCATCTCCAGAATTTATAAATCTCTATAAATTGCCTCGGCTGGGCTGGCACATATGATGAGGGGATCATTGGGGGATAGCCTAGTATCATCTTTATGAAAGGCATCTTTCTAACGTACGGTAATTGATTGTCTATGGCTACGGTGAATCCCCCATGGGGATTGAGCAGCAGAACAGTCGTTTGAGCGGCATCCCTTCTACCAGCAAGAGTCAGATTTGAATCCCATGGCTTGATGATATCTCTATGATATGTAGTGGTATAGGTCATATTCGCCTTGTCCACATTGTTTAATGGTTGTTGAAGCTCTCTCCCTGTGAGATGGCATGATATCTTTTGATTGTATCGTATATATGAAATTGGCAGTTTAATTGGAACGTGCAACATCTGGAGGTTAATTCAAAAGATCCTGGGATCGCAACCTCAGCGATCTTAGGAATTATTCTACCTTATCCTATTAACCGATCTTAAGATTAGACTGCGTTCACTTTTCCTAGCCAGCACTAAGATCGCATCGATCTTAGCCTCAGCCCTCCTACACTATTCCAAGAAGTACTGACTGGGTACAGGGGTAAGAGTCCCTAAATAAAGGAATAGCTGTGGAGTCACTCTTCTTCACAACAGTGTTTATACCATCGTTCCCCGTCCCCATATGGGCTAACAAAAGAGCACAGGGTGTAGTTGACCCTGTACAGTATTCAAGAGTTGTTCCCATGAATGTATGATTTATACTTGCCTATTAGAAGCATTGTGTCCCCCCTAGGACAAAGAGAGAGAAGGGAAGAATTACCTTACAGTGCACTTAACACATGAGTAGCCCTAAGAGCCCTCAAGGACACACAGCAAACATCCTCCCATGCACCTACAGAATAAAAAACTTATGAACCAATATCCTGCTTTTTGGTCCCATTTGGAAGGGAACACCATAACCTTTCAAATGCATGTACTCTCTTGCATATCCAACCATAATATTTGGATTAGCTTGCTTCCAAAGTTGAAAAATTGTGAAAAAAAGGCAAATTTGACGAAAAAGAAGGTTTTTTACAGCCCTGGCATATATCCAAGAGGGGTTCCAGAATCTCAGATATAGCTTTTTCTCATTGATATATCTGTTTTGTTAATGATTCAGAAGGTTTTTGGGTATTGTAGAGCATAAGTATTTGTTTGTGTAACATTCAGTGTAAAATGACACTCAAATGTCCATCCGACAGTAAAACTAAAACCATCCCATATTATAAACTGAGACAGTTAATACATTATCCTTACTCTGCTCAGAATTGAGGGGCACTAGGGTGGTTAAGCTGCCTCAAAGATTTTTTTTGCTGTAGCCTGAAGTCTTCCTCTTGTACCAATGAGTGCATCCGTGTACACATTTTTCTGTTGGATGGACATTTTGCACTTTTGCTGTCGGAAGGAGAAATTTCTTAATCTCAAAGTAATGCATTTGGATGCATCCTTTATGTTTTAAATCAAGCACAGTCATCCCTTGAACACTATTAAATGTGGGCAGATGAGGGGAAAGGGCCCTTCCTGCGGGATTTTTAGTACTGTGTTTGGTCACTTGGGGAGCTATAACAACCATAAATGTAAAAAATAGGCCAAAAATTACTATTTTGTACTTTTTTACATAGAAAAAGATGGTTTTCTCAAAAATGTTCTATTTTCTGGCACTTCCTGTCTATTTGGAATGTAAATGGAACATTTTGAATCCAAAAAGAGGCTAAAATAGGGGTTCTCAGGTAAATGTGTTACCATGGCAACCAAAATAAATGTTCCAAATATAAAGAAAATGATGTCAATTGATAGAATGATCCATCATGATTCATATGCTGAAAAAAGCATATAGATACCATTTCTAGATCCAAAACTGTGTCCAAAAGTATGAAAAAGTTGGTCATTTTTGATTGATTATTTAAATCATTATGCTAATTAGATGTCAAATTCAATGCAAACTATGAATAATACAGCTTATTGCCTATATTGATACAGTTATTTCATTCCATTTTTGTGAAGCAATATCTCCAAGACCAAAAGGGCTATCTGCAAGGGTGATACCTCATTTTAAAGCTGATAACTTCAATTTTAAATGTCACATTTCACCTCGGAGGACCCTTTCCCCTCATCTGTCCACAAATAACATTTGTACTATAAGTCTCTCCATAAGTGTGTTTTATAGACTGTAATATGAAAAAAGTGTCTATCCGACAGATAAAGTCTGAATTTTAGGGTCATTTTAAGCTAATGCTGTGCCGAGTTGGTGGTCCATTAGGTTATGATGATTATTAGGGTAGGCATGCTGAACTTAATGTAGATTGATTTTAATGAGTATTTAAGCATTTTCTAGAGAACTAGAAGGAAAATAGCATTTTTGACAAGAATTTTCATTTCTTTTTCACAAGATGGCAGAATTTCATCAGCCTATATCTCAAAAGATTTTTGAACAGTGATGTTTATTCATGAGCTGACTAAACTTGTATACTGTAAGAGCTGGTAAACAAAATTAGAATTTTCTGTGGTGTATATATTGGTAACAAAATCATATCACTGAATAAATCTGTCGGATGGACACAAAAACACAGCTATAAAAATGGAAACGGTAGGGATAACTGTGTATAATTGGTGGTTCCAAGGAGCCAAGACATTGTTCTTTCAATGTAATAAAGTGATTAATTCCTTTTCTGACTTTCACATTTGGGGCCTTCTCAGGGAGATTTGTACGTCCCCAGGAAATCTGGCCCATATATGTATGCAGCAGGCTATTCACTCTTTCGATCAGGAGTGTTCCCTGTAAGTGCTCTTGTACTCAGGTTAAGCCACTATGCAATTCTTTCACTAAGATCGCAGTGATCTTAGCACTGGAAAAGGAATAGTGAAGTGATCTCAGGACTTGCTATTCCTGAGAGGCCTGCAACCACTGCATTAGATAGGGGAGACTGGCCAGGTCTTATGATATGTGCCTACACTAAGATCGCTGGGGTAGAAATCCCAGGATCTTTTGAATTAACCTCCTGCTCTATGAATCATCACTCACCATTTATCATCAAAAGTATCCATGTTGTTTCAAAGCCTGCATGACAGACTGTCTTAATCAAATGTGAGAACAATTCATCAGAATTTGGTTTTATAGTCGGTTATTGAATTTAGATAAATTAAGCTGAAAGAAACTAAAAGAGATGTGTCAGTGCATGTCAAATGTTTGGTTGCTTTTTAAGTAAGCCACCGTGACGTATAATCATTGCTTATAGTTTATTGGATACCAGTCTCATTAATGATGGCCTTCGACATATAAATGATTGTGGTGTAAGTGATATAGCATACAGAGGCAGTTCACAAAGGAAATCTCATTGATAAGGCACAATTTAGCAAAGCCTTGCAAAAATCGACAAAGACGACCTTTAGGGAAGGATAAAGTAAGCCTTTATTTTATTCCCATATCTATCACAGATTAATGGAAAGCTAAAGGTCAATACTGTCCCTTTAGGCAATCTATTGTTGTGAATTGTATTGTGTGAATATAGGTACGTGTAGGTCGTGTCCCATAGTTCCTACGTGGGCAGGAAAATGGGGACAACTGTTAATAATCTCGTGTATATGCGTGATTTAACTGCATACTTTATTCACTATTTACTTAACAGAATTCTGCATTTCAATTTAATGTCTCGGGAACTCATAAAGAATATAGTCCTTGCTGACTTCTCATCACTTCATGCAAAATGACCCACGGCCAGTGCTCTCCGCCATCTTATTGTCAAACTCGTTCTTGCCCCTTATAGCTTTATTGGACAAAAGACATGCGCCATTTGGGTGTGACCCATATTTCCCGCCCGTCAGGCTGCCTGATGCTCTAACCTCCCCCTTGATGCCTAGACCAGAGGGGTAATCCTCCAGGGCGGTCTAAGGCCAACACGATTGGTATCTTTGGGGTGCATGGCCATGTCAATGTTCATTCCTCTCATAACTAGGCACGAAATTTTTCAAGCAATCATGATTTCTCCATCAAAGACATTTATGAGGTAGCGCCTGAAGATGAGACCTCCTTGAGTCCTGTCATTTCCTCCGCCTTTTATAATAGTTGCAATCCCACCCTGAGGAGTGTCTTAGAAATAAAACTTGAGAATGCCTCTTATGGACACCCTTTCTGACTCACGGTCTTATTTGAGCACTTTGCTGCATTAACAATTTGAAACCAGTTCTCTTTCAAAAACATCATAAAAATATCGCTGTTTTCTATGTCTCTGGGTACTCATTTTGCTTCATTACATTGAGTGGCTTGTGTAAATCTATGTAGCAATATGGCACTAAATATATCATGTAGAATCTAAAACATTTAGCTGACATGAAGACATGCATGTCTGAGGCACTGTTTCTCAAAAACCACATTCCATGGCCTGTGAAGAAAATATGATTTAAACCTTGCCGATTTAAATATGTTTGTCCTAAATGCCAAGTATCGCATCAACTTGATGTGCAGTTTGGTTGAATGGTTGAATGAAAATTTCAGTCTGACAGGCTGTCATTGACAAAACCTCAATTTACATGTTGTAAGCTTTAATGGATTTTCCCAAACTCCAGGCTCTCACCAACTCAACAACCATTAGACCTACTAGCATTGGTTTCAAGAATGATGAATTCATGGTCCTTGAAAGATGCAAATTATTTTCTTCCTATCATCAGAGTAATGTGCAGATCGACCAAACGAAGATGAAGGCAGTGCAGATTTTATCTGTGTCCTGTTGATTTAAAGCATGGACCTAACACATGCTGAACTACTGGAATGATCCTGATTCTACCATTAAAACCGTGTACTAGAATATCCCAAGTCCTGAATTCAAACTTCCCTTTCTTTCAAGGCGGGTTTGTGAAGGAGGTATTGTGTACTCGTGCCATCAAAATCTGTATACTTCGGTGATGTTTGTCATGATTTGCGCCGCAGACGTCATATTGAGCTGAGGGTGCTGTCATTTCACACTTTCTGTATTTTCACATGACGTAATTGATATAAATACAAACTAATTATAAACCAAGCAAAAATGGATCTAATAGCGTATGGACATTTACATCAACCTCTAAGGGATAAATTAAACATTCAATATTTTCTGAAAAGAGCACCTAATTACCCCATGAGTAGTTCTATTATGTAGAGTCCCTCTTCCAGCTCCCTAGCGGCTCACGTGTGTGACTCATCACAAGTCTGTTAAATCCCAGCTAACAAAAATATGATTAAATTGTGGCGGGTTGAGAGTCAGGGCAGCCTGGGGATTGGCTAAATGAGGCAAGGTGATGCGTGGTTAGATTCCCAGGATGCCGCTTTGTTATTTTGGGCTCAATGACTCAGTGCAGAGACGTAATCGTACCTGGAATCTTTCAAGTGTAGGAGAATCTTCTGCTTTATTGACCAATACCCTGGGGATTACGATTGAGCCAAGCAACAGGCAGGGTGGTACTGCCAGGAGAGATGAAAAAAAGTGGCTCCAGAGAGAGAGAGAGGGGGAAATATATATAGAGAAAGAGAGACAGGAACAGAGAGAGAGAATAAACAAATAGGGGTAGGAATCAGAGAACAGGTATGGTCTTGGTGACAGATACCCTTTAATACTACTATGTTAACATACTTTACATTAGTGACATAAAACTTACTGTCTTAGTACATGTATTATCATTTATATTATAGCACTTAGCTATTCTATCTAGAAACCCCTTGATTGCGGACAATGGAATCTAAAACATGATTTGTGGACCCCAGATACCTTCATGAAAACATCACGATAAAATGCCAAACCCATTTGACATCCTATCTGACACATCTATGTTATAAATGACATGACCCAGGCACAATTCAGACTTTGGGGACTTTTACAACTCACCTTTGCGAGAGATTCCACCTATGCAGAATTTCCCCGATATTATATTGAGTGGTAATCAGAGGCAATAGGCTCTCTCTTTTGATCCATCAAATAAATTGAAGCATAGCTATCGGCCATGCAAAGTTACTGCACTGTCAACTCCAATTGTAAATGAGCTATAAAGACCACTGTAGTGGTTAGAGTAGAACCTACTGTTGGGGCATTGGATTTGTACTGGCAATAACTACTACTGTTTTCCAAAATTGGAAGCAATCTACTGTAACAGGCTTGCTGCAGTCTGACAGTGTAGAGGAAAAGTCAGTCTAGTGGAAACTTCTCTTAACAGTGAAATTCGTGAAGCTATTGAAATGGGTATTTAAATAACCAGAAGCATTGTCTGGTGGAAAAAGCATTGTCTGGTAGAAACCGGATCAGCATAGAATCTGCCATGATAAATATCCAGAAGCAGTGAATAGGCAATGGATTGCAGCAGGCAACTACAGGCAACCACCCATAACATTGTGAACTGAGAGACAGTAATTTATAGTGGAAGCCAGCGTTGGTTCAAAGAGCAAATTTCAGACTGCTCATTGCCATCAAAATTGAATTGATAAATCGTCTAAAATGGGACACCAGAATAGCTCATTACTAATATTGCTACAGGCGTTCAATTGGTATTCAATTAGATGAAATTTGGTTCTATTCTATAATATCCAAACAGGATGCCATTATTTTGTTTTCTATTATGGGTAAGGGCTTGTTTTGTTAAAACACCATGCTTTATAAATGCACTTTTAAATCAGATTAAACCAACATCCATGCAGTTATTCTCTTAGTTAATGTGCCACCACTCCTAAATCTCTAGCTGACATAACAAGTGAAATGTTCAGTTAAACCTACTTTTAGCCGTGTAACTGGTTTTTGTTTGTGCCAATGTTACTGTGGTACCAAGTACACACCATTGAATATTTTACCTACCCATTCAACCTAAAAAGTGTAAAACGTATGACATAGTGCGAATACCATTCTCTAACTCATTGACATGACATATGGACCACCCCGGTTACAACAATACATAGGAGGCACAGACCACAACTGTCACGACATTTTAACATAATGTCACACTAAAACCATCCTTCAAACATCACCACATTTGGCATATACTATTAAAGCTTAGCACGCAGAGATAGGATCAACTGAACAATTACGTTCTATGCTAAAAATATATACTTGAATACTGCTAACAATTATAATAAGTTCTAGGCCCTGATTTAGATTCCACTGTGAAGAAAACACAGGAGAAGCGAAGGGTCATTTCCTCATCCCCTGGATCCAAGTAGAACAGAGGTTGCCTACTTACTTAACAAACACGGAATGTGAAATTTGAAAAAGGGGAGTAGGAGAGGGGGACGTAAAAATGCAGGACGACTTCAGAGAATGGGTTAGGCTCTAGCTTGACAAATAACTTGAATGCTGAATCATCATCACATTGCTGACCCGGTGATCGCGAAGTTTGCAATCGTAGAAGGTTACCTTTTTTCAGAAAATTAATTTGATCCAAAGATGCATGATTGCAGCAGATTAAAACACCTTGAATAACATTACTGATAATTTGATTGTGATGAATCTCCAATGGCAACTATAATTTCTACACAGCCCTGCTGTTTTAGGCATATACGTTTTATGTATTTGAGGTACAAAGGACATCTTGTGGATCTGGAGGAGAGGGGGCATATTACTGGGTCACAGTGGGAGGGTTGGATGTGGGTTGTTTATATGAAATAGTCTGCAATACGGGGTCAGACATTAAGAGTTCACTAAGAACATCAGGTTCAGTGGTCTGAGACGTTCCAGTCGGAGAGTGGGATTCAATGCTGCAATAGGGGGGTTAAGTGAGGGTTGGGATTCAGTGGGGCGAGGTCTTTAGTGAGGGTTGTGAGGGCAGTAGGGACCTTTAGTATGGGTTCTGATGGCAATAGGGCCACAGAACAGGCCATGTGGATGGGGATCAGAAGGCTAAGGAGTAGTCATTATTTAAGAGAGGAGAGAGAGGGTGGGGGCACGGCCTGGGAGTCCTTAAGAATGTTGGGGGAGGAGGGAAACTATTTTATTCCTCTTTAGGCTTAGCACAATCTTACAGGTCAATTGGGAGGTTAGGACATCCAATAGTCAATTGAAAAAGCAGTGATCCAGCATTTGTGCAAAAATCAACCCCATCTCCATCCATTTTCACAAATGACTGGTCCCTTACGATCGTGGGAAGGGGGTGGGTGTTTGATGGGACTGCAATAGAGAAGTTCAACATGGTGGGATTTAGGGGTGCATTGGGAGTGTGATGGTGGGCATGGTTCAGGGGTCAACTACTTCAGGAGGTGGGTCTACATGGGAAGCACATTGACAGGTAAATGATGGTAGTGCTCTCACGGCAGGGTCCCTAACGTCAGGACCCCGTCATTACCAACATCCACCCCCGTAATGCCCCCCAAGAGCAGCTCCCATATTATCACATGAGTCACTCTGCCACCAATTTCAAACTGAGCAGCGGAAAAGGCTGGATGACCAGGCCGTACTGGGTTCATCAATGCGGCTTTAGCTCGCACCAAAGTGGCTGTATTCATCTGCGTTTATTGCACGGCTTGCCCACGACCGATGGCTTCTACCATGGCCTCAAGGTTACGCCAACAATACGGCCTGTGGGCACTCCGGCAGGGAGAACGGCGCCAACGGTGAAGTAATCATGCCAAGTTCAGCACAGGCAAATTGACAAATACATGGAAATTGCGCCGAGTTCACCAGGGTGCCTGCTATCACAAGTAGGCCTAGGTAGTGAAGAATCCATTGTGTTTGTGAGCTCTCAAACTTTGAACCACTATCGGCGGGGACACTGCCAAACTATTGTGGCAGAAAAGCGGACCAGCTGGCAGGCGACTTTTGGTATTATTATTATTATACTTTTGGTGGGTTTGCTGGCACTTTGAGTGAGAGTAAAGCATGCATCCTTTTACGTAATGAATACTAAACACGCAGCGTTTACATGACGTTACAACAACAGCCACGCTGACAACGACACTCAGTCACGACGTCATGGAGACGTCCCTTTTTGTACATGGCTCCCACGCATGCGTAATGCGCACGTTGGAGACGCAGCCCCGCGTGATCTCGTGGGAACCTCTCACTAGAGCACTAGCGCACCAAGCGGTAGACCAACTCATGCACGGCGCGTTACCGGCACCCCGATCTCCCTCGGCTTGACGGCGTTAATTTCCCGGGTGATTCCTTTAATATCAGGGTCTGACGTTGCCTTGATCACATTTTAAAGTCAAATTGGTTATAAACAGTAATTTCAGAGCAAATGTGACAGTATAAGTGTGTAATTTCATTGTTGGAATGTTAGTATTACTGTCATCCACAGGTTGGCCACTAACATTGTCGTTAGAGGGAGCCGACTGTCTAATTATCAGTGTATTGGGATTGACAGGTTTTTGTGTGTAATGGTGATGAGTTTTATGTTAGAATTATTGATATTGAAAATTGCAAACAGACGCCATTTTTTTCCCCAGCTTCACCACGTCATTTTCATGATTTTAACCGATTTTCGGTAAACCTCAGTAATACCATGAAAGTACCTCCATGGTAATACAGGGTGTGCTCTATGGACAATCTAATCAACGTTCATCTATATTTCTTCAAACAGGCACCACATTAGGCACAGAAGCAAAGAAGAAGCGATGTACCATAAGACCCACGTTAATAGGCTGTATAAACTCCTTGTTTCTTTCAGAGCTGTGCGGAAACATCAAAAACAATTGGGGCGCATTTTAGTGGATCTAGAACTTAGTTTTATCATTTATGATGAAGACATTCCTTGGTTTTATACACAGACCCAGTGCAAATGATGTTCATTAGCATATTGTAATCCAGACTTTCACCCTTGTGTCGACGTCCCTTGGGCGAATTTTACTCCGACAGGTAGCTAGGTAGGCCTGATGTCAACTTGGGATGATGAATTTCTGCAAAGTGCACAAGAGAATACCCCTGTAGAACGGCTATTGTCCTAACTATTGCTATGGCTATAACACTGGATGCAGCCTATGGCTTCCCTGACAATAACAATCATTTCTCTGCACTACTTCCCCCACCATCACATGTCAAGGCACCGTCAGGTCTCCACTACGTCCAACAACGTCATAATGCCGTGGTTTTGGTACTACCAGGTGTGGGTGCTACGTCAAATGGGTAGGTATTAGTGAAGTTTAAGTCGGGCAGAACTGCCATTAATGGAAGTAGTGAGCAGCTCAAGGCCACTTTATGCCGTCCTGTATTGTCCATGTTTGCGAGCTGCTCTGAGGAGATCATCTCTACAGCTGTCTGGGTACTCCTTTCTCCTCTCCTACAAAAGCCTGCTGTGCACAGTGTCTTGTTTTGCCTTTTACAGACCGCCAGTACACTTCTACTTTACAGGTATTGGATTCGGCATGGGACAATGGAGGCACTTTTAAATGATGAAGATGGTAGTTTCACATTGCGCGCGCTATTTGTAGACAAATACTTTCTATGTGATCGACAACATCATTAGGAGAAGCGATGGGTACACAGAGGTGGAAAAAGGGAAAGAGTGAGTGTATGGGAGAGAGTGGGAGAGAGGAAAGGGTAGTGAGAGAGAGAGGGAGGGAGAGGTAGAGAAATGGATAGGGAGGTAGAGAAAGGGAGAGAGAAATAGAGAAAGGGAGAGAGAGCGGGTGTATACATGTGCGAGAGACATACACAGAGACTTAGGCATATTCACATGGACAGGCAGATACACTACAGTCAAAGTAAGGGTAATGGGGTGCTGAAATTGAAAGACAGGGGTTAGTGTCCCGATGGATCCATTATGGCCGAAACGAGATGAACTCCCGGATAGAACATTTTCTATTCAGCTCTAGTATCTCGCATCTAATATTAAACCTTTAACGGCCACGCGATACCTTACGGATGTTCCCTTGTCGTCAAAATGCCGTGCTTGAAATCTATTCAATAGCATTCTACTTGAGCGTCGTATCCAACATGGCAGGGAAACAACTGTTTTTAACGTAAAGAAAACAAATTTTCTGCTAAGTGGAATGGGTCATACAAGACTGCATTGGCCCTGAATGTCAGGCCTGGAGGGTGTTGCTCCTATAGTAAAAGGAAGAGCTGGCTAAAAATGCCCTCGTTTCCAGTCCTTTCTTTTCATGTAGCTATAAATTGTCCCTTTTGTTGCTCACAAGTTGTTATTCAAGTAGAGTGCTAAAAAAGGGGGATTTGAGTAGATTCTTAATGGGTTTCATATGCGATTAGGAGAGCATGAACAAAACTACAATTCTAACAAAATGTTTTTGGTTAATGCGATTTTATCATTCATTGCAAAGTACCATTGATGATCAGCATGGATCCACGAAGCCTATGAAAAAGGACAAAAATATGTTTGCGTTATATGGGTATGTGGTTATTTTTACTAGGGATTGCAAGCCAGACATATGAGATAGAAGCCAAACATATAAATCTCTGTTTCCTGCACATATCATCCATACGATGTTACACTGTGATAAATGTCCCAACATATAAAAGTATGTGACAAAACTGGGAACTACCCGGTGGCTACAGTCCAATGTTGGGAACTGACAGCCGACCTAGACATATTGCGCATTGGTCTGCGCCCTTGGATACGAGTGAAAACAAGAATCTGCGAGATATTAGGCTGCATGTAGTACTATACTGCCACCTGGTCTTGAGATATTGTAATACATAAAACTGATAATGATGAATCCCAAGTGATGCTGAGAGTTCTAGTGTTTAGTGGCATGTGCTGTTCCAGCCATAGGGCTACAAAAAGGGCATTCATAAGCATAATGCTGTTTATCTCAATTATCTTACCTCAAAATTATTTTGGAGGCACGAAGAAGCCCACCTGCTCTTCTATGGTGGTGGTGGATTGTGTGTGTGGGGAGGGGATGAACTCCTGCCCTCAGCTCTTTTTCTATGCCTTAGCATTCCAATCTGGTGTTTAAACTATGATCAGCCAAGAAACTGTAGTTTTTACAGGAGAATGGAGAGGCGCAGAGTAGTGCACATTTAAGTAGTGCTAGGTGGTAATGTGAATAATGACTCATTGCAGGCCCTCAAGCAGTACACGCCATGTGGGTGAGACATGTGGGTGAGACAGTCCTACACATGTCTTTACACCATGAAAGGGCCTCAGCAGCTGGACGATAATGAATTACCCCAGTGAACGCACCCTCCCTGGTAACCACACACCCTGCTCACCCCTTCCACCCCCGGCCACTGGTTACCTGAGAGACCTTTGACCCTTAACCCTTTGAAAAACTCATTTTGTCATCATATTGCATTGAGGTAGTCCTGGTGAGTAACTCAACAGTGGTACATCCAAGTAGGATGCTGATGGAGGGTTGATACTCTCAAAAGGCCGGAGATGCAGTTCCAGTGAGTAACTCGCCGGTGCTGTAATGATGTATCGTGATGACAAGTGGACATGGAGGCTAGAGGCATTATGTCCTGCTTAAAGGGTTAAACCCTCTTATCGCCAGCCACTTCATTGGTTCTCATTTTGTTCATTAAGGGCAGTGACCGGTGTCGACCCTGGCGGTTTAAACCAGAGTGACCGAGGCCACTAGGACAAAGGCAAGCTGGCCATGTGGCTGATCCCCCTGATCGTCTCTGAATCACAACCCTTCCATACTGCGCTTCTTTACCCTTTACAGGCCAGCTGGTGCATTTTTTTCTTGATCGTCAGGGTACAGAAATTCAGAAGCCTACTCGCCAGCACGGCATTCATGCATGACGTCGATAGTATGATGGGATTCACACACTCACAAAGGACATGCCTGATGCTCCAATCAACTCGTCAATACTGAATTGTTACATTACAACGACCAAAAGCTGACATAGAACTTAGGGCACCATGCGTCCACCAAAGGTTAACTCACTACCCTGATATACTGCCAAACTTAAGTAACCTCATACACAAATGGTTTAAGCTGTACTAAGCAGCACTCCATTCGGGTTCTTATATGACCATACAACAATAAATGTACATAGATAACTTTGGTGAAAAAGGCTTATCTCCATCAGATGAAAGTTGCAGCATAAAATGCAAAGTTCTACTTGATTGAGGTTGAAAGGTGCCCAGAATAAGAGACAGATTAATAAAGTGGACCTTGATTCAATCTGTTCCTGACATTTGATTAAATTGAAAATGTCATTTGATCTGGGGCAGTTCCTTGATGACATTAATCCATGAATTCTTTTTTTAAAATAATACTAACAGATAAAAACATGTTTGTCCCCTTTTTAAACAATTCTGTTGGACAGAATTGCGCTCTCCTTTCCATACTCTGTTTTGGTCAGGCAGATCTAAACGATTTTGTATTAATATGGGTCACTGATGTTGAACAGCTTCGAACTTACAATTATCATCAGCTAGGCTGCTTATTCCTATGGAAATCCATATATCTATAAATATTAGGCCTACTGTAGGCTCTGAGGCAACATTAATTTTACATACTCAGTATATTATTTCTATCACTCCTATATATATATATATATATATGTTTGAATCATAACAATCCAACTCGTTCATCCCTCCTCGTCAAAATACTGCATAAGTATAGCATCCTTCTCGTCCTTACAGTGGGCACTGCTAATGGTGGTCATGCAAGTGTAGAGGACGGTGAAAATATCTAGGATCACCGGGACTCGAAACTGGATCTCTGGCATGACATTCCAGCATGCTAACCATTACACCACGATCCCTTGCCTGATATTTCCACCTTCCAACTACATTTGGATCGGTATGATACACACAAGGGGAGCAGTAATTACCAGGTATCTGGCCCCTGAGGGTCAATCTACCAGGCACAAGGATTTCTGGTCCCCTACACAAGTTTAAAAATGCCATAGCCTGAGGGAAGGCTTTTTTTTGGGGGGGGTGGGTGGGGTTGGGGGTGGTATACGACTCATTGCTTTTCTTTTCACCAACCCCCAAAATGTCAAACTTTAAAGGGCAACCTGAAAAATAGTCAAAATATTGCTGAAGAAAATCCCTTACAACTGCTTGCCATGCTTCCCATGCTCCCCTACCTCAAATACTGGTGGAACAACAGACCTTTTTACTTAGTGATGATTAACATCATAAGGACAAGTACAATGTGTATATAAATCACTATGCATATATATAGGATTGTATGTGTGTAAGTAGTTTACCTGTGTTGGAGGAAGCTATAGTCGCAGTACCTCTCCATCCAATCACAACCAGACTCTGGGTGACGGACACCCTCAGTTCACACCACCCTGTATGCGGCGTCACGTGCACACAGCCCTCGGGGGAAATATGCAGAAAGCCTGGTATCAGGATCCCCGCCCTGTCCCAATACTAAACAACTCTGGTTATTGTGTGCCATCTGTGGGGCGCTTTTAGGTGTGTGAGTAGGGGTGATGTTTGGTCTGGTCAGTGTTAGGATGCTAATGGTCACTCAGTGCTTCATAGGTATGACTGAAGGAATTAATGCCATAGGAAATCGATAATATTATTGATTCATGTTGCTTGGAGTTAATAGGTTATTCCCGTATTTTCTAATCGGAAGAAAAAGGAAAACCCACCTACCTAGCTCAAGCTTTCGGTTACTTCATTATCATACCTGAAACCTTTGTCAAGTTTGGTTTTAACCCTTAAAAGGCAGTATGATGACTAAACATCCATATTTCCATATGGTCGGTAGATGGTTAACTTGGCATCACCATGCAGTCATGTGACTACAACATGGCCATCATGTAGCCTGTAATATCTTTACCACAGTTTTGGTCAATTTAACAAAGCCGTGTATGACAACCTTTCCATGCCGGCAATCACCGCTCACACTACTCACCATCAAAGACAACTGCACTTCCCTCTCCACCCTCAACTGAACAACACAAATCGCAGATCGTCGGCACAAGTGGCAGTGCGCAGTCTCTGCTGTCAGGAGACTCCTCACTTCCGCCGTGTTGAACAAAGCCATCGCGTGACCCTCGGTGACGTCACAGGGGTCAAAGAGCGGGGTCATTTCCGGCCGGATAGACAGCGCCATGACGGGGCGCCTGCTGGCGGGGTGGCACGGAACTACTGCTGTACAGTGCCAGCGTTTGGTCAATTTTCAGGACATTGGCTCGAGAATGCCTAAAATACTCTGGGTTTCTAAAATATATTTAAAAAGCATTTGGACAAAGCCAGGAGCACTATAACTGCCCGCAGTTGTTTTATTTCTCTCTTCTTCTTAGTCATTTCATAGAGTTATTAGATTAGATTTATGTAGATTAATGCAAGAGAAAGTAGAAAAAAAATTCAAACTCGGGAGTTCTAATCGATAAGACCCTGGTGCTCTCCAGTGTCCGCTCTGCCCCTCCACACACACACACACACACACACACACACACACACACACACACACACACACACACATGCACACCTTTGTATAGCGCCTCCAGGGTGGGTCGTCCACGACACTAGGATCCCTCCAGGGCCCTTATAGCTTAGTGCAGGTTGAGAGCTTCCTTCCGGCCATATGCGCATGCGCCGCCCAGGGGAGCACTTGGTTGGTGTAACGTTTGAATACCCGATTAGGAACTATTTAAACCTGCAGACAAAGACGGTTAATACTGATAGAGGCTTCACTTTGTGTGGCCATGGCCTCCAATCCCCATACAGCACAGTGAACATTGTGCGTAGGTATATGACACAGTGAATAGAAGGGCAGATTGAACAGTCAACCCCCTACCTCCCCCCCCCTCCTACCCCTCCTCTCTCTATGAGACCTCATTGGAGAGCATTCAGTTTCAGATAATAATGTCAGCCGCTCGTGAACTTTTCTATCAGCTTCTAATCCCAGTAGATTATTACCATAAATAGGATAGGGTTGGTGAAGGATGGGGGCTTTGGACAGGTATGGCTATTTTTTGCATGTACATGTATGTATGTATGTATGTATGTATGTATGTATGTATGTATGTATGTATGTATATAATTATATACCTGTATTTCAAGAATAAAAAGATCAGGGCATGTCTTATAAATGCATATTTATTTATAGTTGACTCTTCGGGACCAACTTCCCCAGTCTCAGTACTCCCAGTGGGGGGATGATTTGAATAAATTGGATGAGAGGGGTGGGAATGTTTGCAAGGCTATTCTTATTTTCAGAGAAAGATGTGGTCTTCCCAGTCAACACATTTTTTTGTCAAACGTAGCAATCAAATGTTAAAGCAACTTAGGATGTTAAGTCATGGGTACGCTTGGCGTTTAGAAGTTATGTGAGTCAATCTTCTTTTAAGATCAGTAACTTTAATATGTGGACTCAGAATCTGCAAGTTTATACATCCATAATAGCAAAAGAACTCCTGTCACAGTGGACAGCTAGGTCAGCTCTATGGCCACATTGGCTACTGCATTCAACCCCAAAGGTATGACCTCTGCTTGAGTTTGAATACTAGTGTCGGAACTTTTGAAAATGACTGATCTATCCCCTCCCCCAATCAAAGAATGTAGGTTTAAACCTATGGATTTACGTGGTAAGATGTAGTTATAATAAATATATTTACGGGTGCACTAAACATTTTCTTTGTACGCTGACTCACGTTAAATTGTTCTGATGGTTTCCTGAATGTATTCAGGACTTGAGATTTCTATTTGATTCTACTTAGAACGTCTAGGCCTACATAGCTCCTACCTAGAGACGTATAGATATTTATGTTCATATATACGTTCATACAGCATGTCCAAGATGGGAAGCTTCATAGGTGTTGACGAGGGTTAAGGTGGCACATGGTTATTCAACATCATTTTCTTCTTCTTTTTCTGATGTGCACCGTATCAAGAAGAAAAAATTATATGAATACACGTTCTTATAACATGGGGTTATTGTATTAAAAGTAAGTGGTTATTGTATTGGAAGCGACGATTTAAATCCTGGAGGTTAATTCAAAACAGTGGTAAATAAGTATTGTTTTGAATCAACCTCCAGGTTCAGTAACATTAAAAGAGGTTAAAGAAACTGTGTCACAAAAGTAATATTCTTTATAAAGATGCACATAAAGAAAACGTACAATATGACCAGTAATAGCGCTGGTTGGCTATTTTCAGGTGCAGGATACAACTTGTGTACTTGGTCTATGCCCCCGGGGCATACCGCGTGCCGCGCGTAGGATTGCAAAGTAGTACCACCCGATGCGGCCTGACGCGTGAATTTCATGAATACCGCGCGTCACTCTCCCAGCACAGGGTACAATCTGATCTTGCTTTCCAAGCAGATGTTTTACACTCAACCATTTTGTTGGCCCGTGCCTATAACGAGCATGCCCCGGGGGCATTCCCTACTCCTCTAGGTTATAAAGAACTAAAGCCTGACCCCGGGGGCATTACTGTTACTGTCATTGTCCCTGGCCTGGGATCTCTACTGCCTATTCCTCTAGGTTATAAAGAACTACAGCATGCCCCAGGGGCATTACTGATGCTGTCAATGCCCCCAGGGCCTTTTCCCTACTCCTCTAGGTTAGATATCACTACCACATGCCCCGGGGGCATCACTGTTGCCGTCAATGCCCCGGGGTCTCTTCCCTGCTCCTCTAGGTTATATTAAAGAACTACAGCATGCCCCGGGGTTATTGCTGAAGCCGTCAATGCCCCCGGGGCCTACTTCTTCTAACTACTTCTATATGTTAGAGTTGACAACTGCATGCCCCTGGGGCATTACTGATGCCTCAAATGCCCCCAGGGCCTCGTGCCTACTCCTATAGGTTAAAGTTGGCTATTGCATGCCCCAGGGGCATTTAATACTGATGCTGAAAATGCCCCCAGGGCATCATCCCTACTAGTAAAGGTCAGGGTTAACTATGGCATGCCCGAGGGACATTACAGGATGATGCTGCCAGGCCTTGTTGGTTGGTCGAAATCAGTAATGCTCCTGGGGCATGCTTTATATATAGTCTAAAAATAAATAGGGAAGATGCCCCAGGGGCATGCAGTAGTCCTCTCTAGCCTATAGGAGTAGGGACGATGCCCCTGGGGCATATACAGATAGCTTCACATATGTTCAGGAGACCTGTATGACAATGCCCCCAGGGCATTCACGGTAAGGACGATGCCCCTGGGGCATGTATAGATGGCTTCACATTAACACGAGGTAGGACAAAGCCCCCAGGGCATTCACGGTAAGGAGGATGCCACTGGGGCATGTATAGATGGCTTCACATTAACACAAGGTAGGACAAAGCCCCCAGGGCATCCTCTACATCTATTGGTTTACAGTTAGAAATTACAACAACATATGTCTCAAACTGAATACCTGCAGTACTATCATTTTGAAATTAGCACATCAAGTTCATTTAAAACAGTTCTAAAGGAGCAGGGGAGAGATCGTGGGGGCATTGCTGGCATCAGTAATGCCCCTGGGGCATGCCATAGTCCGTTCTAGCATAAACTTCTGCAAGACCACTGATATCAGCATATGCCCCGGAGGCATACAGATGCCCCGGGGGCATCGACCTCATGTCATGTCCGTTAAACTAGGTCAGCAGATGGTATTGTTGTTTATGTTTGAATCGAGCACTAACTAAAGCCAATAGTTCATACACATACATGATTTTTCCATCAATAGGCATTAGATGAACACATCTGTACATATATGCGATCATTTATTGTAACAAAATCTTGTGATGTGCACCAAAATACAGGAACTATATTGCTGAGGCGGCAGGATCTGATGTTGACACAGCATGGTGCGGTAGGTAGCATTGTGATGCGTCCATCAGCGCGCGAGATGCCCCGGGGGCATAGTCCAAGTACACAAGTTGTATCCTGCTTTTCGCGTGGCGGCCTGTAAGTGGCAATGGCGCAGTTTGCCTGTTTGCTGCTAGGTGCTGCTAGGTGGCGCTGTAGGCCGGGCCCCCTTCAATAGGTAATATGTCAGTGACGGTCAGCACACCTATTGATATCGGCCCGATATGAGCCTGCGTCGATTGCCACCAGCCGGCCCGGTGTCGTAATAGGTTCACGACATTCCCATTCCGGATCTGTTTCCAGGGTCGTGCGCATGCCGTGAGGGGGTGGGTGGGGTAAGCTGCGTGTGCAAATTCATCACCTGCAGTTGCCGTTTTGTCGTCCCACAATGGCTCCTGGACGTCCTATGCCGATTGTCAGCCATTGTTCACGTCCCTTCCTCTCTGGACATGATTGGCTACCATGATTGGCGTTGCATTGTGGTCCTGCCGGTTCTCGCCTCATCTCGTGCGGACGTTGACACGTGGTAATATCGGTGAGATGTCGCCGGTGCGCGGGCAGCCTGTCGTTCTGTGCTTGTTGCCAGCCGACTCTGGGCGTTTCGCGGCAGACGACAACGTTAAGAAATCGCGGGAAAATAAGCATGTGAGGAACGCGGCTTGTGGGACGCTCCCTCCATCACCACGTCCTCCCGTGTCTTGTCCAAACCCATTGCCTGCAAGTCGTGGCCAGGCCTCCAGCAGCCGTCCAGTCCAATCCCAGCAACCATCAACTACCCACTCAAGGAGCCACCGCCGGCCACCACCACGATTAGCGGCCACGACACAGTCCCTCTTAATCTGTGCATGTACATTTGACAGAGGGGCAGGTAACTGAGTTATGGCGACATGGCGAGTGTACGCGCACCAAACCAGAACTGACACTTCCGGTAGGGGCTGCTAACGGCCGCCATGATTCTGAATCAATCAGTCCCTGCTTCCTGTCGCCTCCTCCCGGTGTCCTCCTGTAGGCCAGGCTGGGCAAGGCTAACACTAGGACCTTCACCCCCCCTCCAATACACACACTGTCTTCCCAGCCCAACTCATCTCCCTTTCTCCTCCGTCTCTCCCATGGAGATAATTGATTTCTCTGATATCATGCCCTATAATGACATTAATGTGGTCCACGTCTCAATCCTGTCCCATCCTTAATATCACCTCAGTATCCGTGAGCCGCTCAGTACATGAGGAAAGGGCAGGGGATGAGCTGGAGCCTTGTGTGTGAGGCAGAGGGAGGGGGCATGGGAGGGAGGAATGGAAAAAAAGGCAATTGGTTGGGTGGGGGGGGGGTCCCCATCAGTAATAGGAAACAGACCGTGCGGATATGTCACAGCACGTCAGCGTCCGGCCCCATGATGGATCCAACCTGCCGACTGGAACACAAATTACTCGAGCAAAAAGAAACAGCATTTATGACCCACAATGAATTCCCATTAACATGGTGTTTAACTCGCCCCACACCCATGTTTTACAATTTAAATGGATGTACAATGACTTGATAAAATATGAAGCAAGATGACGGAAAGCTATGTCATGAAGGTTATTTAAACTGAAGGTGGTGTCACGATAAATTTATACATTGGAAGCAATGATCATATCAACGAAATGGATTGTTATGTATTGAAGAAATGGCGATAAGAAAATAATGGGTAATGATCTTTGCAGAAATGAAAAAAACCACCATAACCCCCCTCCCCAAAAAAAAATCAATAATAGGAAACAGACCATGTGGATATGTCACAGCACGTCAGCGCCCGGCCCCATGATGGATCCAACCTGCCGACTGGAACACAAATTACTCAAGCAAAAAGAAACAGCATTTATGACCCACAATGAATTCCCATTAACATGGTGTTTAACTCGCCCCACACCCATGTTTTACAATTTAAATGGATGTGGAATGACTTGATAAAACATGAAGCAAGATGACGGAAAGCTATGTCATGAAGGTTATTTAAACTGAAAGTGGTGTCACGATAAATATATACTTTGGAAGCAATGATCATATCAACGAAATGGAGTGTTATGTATTGAAGAAATGGCGATAAGAAAATAATGGGTAATGATCTTTACAGAAATGAAAAAAAAATACCATAACCCCCCTCCCCCCAAAAAAACAAAACAACTGAAATATAAAATGACGGTATCTATCAGGTCTCCACTGTGGTATTTGTCTAATAAATCTAAGGCATTTCAAAACCATATTTATATGCAAAGTACGACGTATAGGATTTCATACAGTGCCCCTTTTGCAGTGAAAGCAATCTGTCATTTGATACCTCTCCCAGCAAATTAGAATCAGTTAGGGTGAGGTCAAGGATTGTACAGTATACGGCACATGGCTATTGTATTATTGACCAATGGGAGACATCCCTGGCATATACTGCGGAGTCGGGGGCTGAAGGTGTTAGTCATAGTGCCGTCGGGGTCTAATGGCGGCCCCCAGCTGATAATGGCTATGTGAGCTATAGGATAGGTCAGTCCATACAGCCCTATAGTGAAGGCCAACCCCCCTCTACCCTCCCATGAAACTAGGTGACCTTATGTGTTCAGTATTGGGCCCCATATAGGATAAGGGGGTTTATGGAGCTATCATGTATCTTCATGAAAGGGATATCAAATGAAATGAAGAGACCATCTAAGCCAAAAAATCCTGCTGAATCCAAAAATGTTGGTCTTTATTATCAGAATTTGACTAAAAGTACCCAAAAATGATGTTTAATGAGGGAAATATTTTGAAAATGTACAAAAATGATATTGAAAATGATTGCAAATCTTTAAATATAAAACACATAAATCAGAGTTAATACCTCAATCCACACACCCAAATGTCTGCCTATCTCTCAGTCAGGCAAGTTCTGGGCCTGTGCATTATCCCACATACAGCATATCAATTGTGTACCTATCACTCATCCTGCCTTTCTCTTCAATCCGAAACATCTACAGTTCAATCTGGTTATCTCTTAAAAGGCCTAACTTATAATGCTTACCCCTCACCTTACCTTATCTCATTTGTTCCTTCTTTCCTTTAGTCTACCTATCCTCAATCTGCCTATCATTCATTTTACCTATCCCTCATGGTGACTATCCCTCAGACCATCATGTTTAATCTGCGCTGTTTGTCTGCTATATAAGCCTTTATTGTTTAATGGTACATTCCTTACCATGTCTACTATTTTAATTTTACCTATCCCTGATAATGCCTATCATGTAGCCTACCTATCCCTAATTGTGCCTATCCCACAACTCTGCACATCCCTAATATTTGACTTGCATATCTGTCCCTAGGATGCATGTTTTCTTTTTTTTTTTTTTGCGTTTGCTCATCTTACAAGGTACTCTGTGCCTATTCCTTAAATTGCTAATTGCTCATACTGCCTATACCTCTTGCTACCCATCCTTACATATCCCCCATGCACTCTATACAGCTCTCTTACCCATCTCACTTCTCTTTACCTACCTATGTCACAACCAACCTTCATTATGTTGACCATTTCTTAGTCACCCTATCACCTAACATACTGGTTACAGTCCACCTTATTCATACATCTCCCTATCATTCATGCTGCATATCTTTCAGTTTACCTATATAATGATATGAATGGAGGATAGGCATAATGGGGGATAGGTATATTTCACAAGGCATAGACCTGGAGACAGGTGGAAGAAATTGAACACAAGCTGATATATGTATAGAGAGAGTGGGTTAGATTGACTGAGTTGACATGGTAAGCAAACCATATGGAGAGCATGAGGGATAGGTATCCAAAAGGATTGGTAGCAAGGCGGATAGGTAGCATGTGCAATATCTAGTTTGAGGGATAGCACAAAGAGTACCTTGTAAGATAAGCAAATGTAAAACAAGAAAACATGGATGGTAGTGACAGATGGGCAAGTCAAATATGAAGGATATGCAGAGTTGGGGGATAGGTATAATGAATGATAGGTAGGCTTTATGATAGGCATTGTTAAGGATAGGTAGGATCAAAATGATAGACATGATAAGCAATGTACTGTTAACCATTAGGGCCTAAATAAACAGATAAACAATACAGTTTAAACATGGTGGTCTTAGGGATAGTCATCATGAGGGATAGGTAAAATGAATGATAGGAAGATTGAGGATAGTTATACTATGGGAAACTAGGACCAGAGAAGATTAGCTAAAGTAAGGAGTAAGCTTTAGTATCTAGGTCTTTTGGTGAATAGCCTTACTTCAAGATGCTTTGGATTTAAGAGATAGGCAGTATGAGTGATAGGTAGACTAAGGGATAGGCAGTATGTGAGACAGGCAGAGTAATGCACAATTAGAATACTTGTCAAATTGGGAGATAGGCAGACATTTGGAAATGTGCATTGAGGTACTAACTCTGGTTTATGCGTGTCTATAAAGACTTCTCATTATTTTGAATATTATTTTTGTACATCTTTAAAATATTTTCTTCATCAAACCTCATTTTCGGGTACTTTTAATCAATCTCTGAGAATCATGATAAAAAAATTTGGATTCAGTAGGATTTTCTGGTCTAGGTGGTTCCTTCTTCCCCTTTAGTATCACCCTGATAAAGGAATACCACAGCTCCATAAACCACCTAATCCTCTACAGAAATCAGCAATGAAGACACAGGGGCACCTAGTTTCATGGGGGGTAGAGGGGGGTGGCCTGTCACACTCTACCCATAGACTATGCTCCAGTGACTTCTCCTATAGTATAAGCTTTTTGGTGAGGTTGTGTCATGCTGAGAGAGCTTACTTTGCACTCAGACACTAGGTGTTAGATTGAGTGGCCTCTGCATGACCTAGCTCATGTCTGGCACCTGCTCATGCATACTCACCCAAGTGTAACTAAACAATTGAGTTTAGTAGTGTGAGGATGAGCTAGGCCTAGCGTGTAGGTACTCTCATTTATAACTCAATGTGTGAGGATGAGCTAGTTTAGTTTAGACAAGGTGCCACTAATGCCACTCATCCTCACTCAAGTATAAGCATTGACAGACTATATGACAACTCTAAATACCCCTACTGTTTTGTATCAATGAGAGGTGAGATGTACGGAGATCATTGATTTTGGTGAACATACTCCATAAATCCAACAGCCTTTTTCATTGTTTTTAAACATTTATGAATAGGGAACATTTTGATGTTTAGAAATGTGGTTTTGCTACTATATTTATATTATAATGGGTCGTTTGATTTCCCTATGGGACATAGCACTGAACTGATTAAATCTAGAATTTATATAATCATCGGTCAATGTATGCCTATGTTCTGAGTTGAAGTAGAAACTAGTATTGACAGAGAACCGAAAGATGTTTAATATGTATTCATTACAAAATGGTAGGAAATCTGAATATTAAGCTAAGATACTTTTCATTGGGTGATAATAAGGGTTTATGCATGAGGGAGGTTTGGGAGAGAATTCTCACCCTACCTTGCACATCTTCACACACAGTCACACATCCTCATGCAAGGTCACTCAAACCGACACTCAGTGCATACTGTGATGCTATGTGCTCCTCTCTGATTGGTCCTTGGAATATGGTCTGATGCTATGCTCCTCTCTGATTGGTCTATTTTTCAAAATCAAAGGTTTTTTGTCCATGATAGAAGCAGTTACACCAGGAGGGTGTTGCTCCTATTGTAAAAAGAGCTGTGAGTATGTGCCCTCTTTTCTAAACAAGTTGTGCACTGCTTCACCTAAGTACTTGCACTCACCACATTAGTCTGAAAAGTCACCTGCCTTATTTAAAGTAGAGAAAGCTGCACTACCAGGTATCTACTCATTTCACATGCTCTATAGTCTATTATACTGACTGACATCTCTCAACTAGGTACCTACTCAAATCCCCTTCTTTAGCACCGTACTTGAATGACCACTTGTGAGCAACAGAAGGGACAAGTTATAGCTACATGAAAAGAAAGGACTGGAAACAAGAGCATTTTCAGCCAGCTTTTCCTTTTACTATAGGAGCAACACCCTCCAGATAGCTACTGTATTCTAAGTTTTGAAGATATGTTGACAGTGACATTTTAGTCCATACACATAAAGTATTATATATATGCTGTGTCTATCACCCCCATTCTCATGTAGCTTTTATTGCTCTTGGAGGAGGAAAATCCTTTGGAATTACAAGATAATTGTTTCACACTGAGGAAGAAAGCACATGAATGCTATTATGGAAGATGGAGCAGTTAAATTGATGTTTCGATAATTATTAAAGAATTGAAGTTATATATTAGAGCCCCCTCCCCTACCCTATACACAAAGTAACCACATAGTGTCAGTTTGAGTGACTGTGAGTCTAACCCATAGTGCCAGTTTGAGTCACAGTGAGTCTAACCCATAGTGCTGGTTTGAGTCACTGTGAGTTCCACTCATTGTGCCACCTTGAGTCTGTACACAAGGTGTTTGATTGAGCCGCCTTGAGTTTAGCACATCCTGGCACTTGGTGCACGTTTTGGACTCTAAGTGTGAGCCCATCACCCTAGCCAACACATCCTGACACTAATTTACTGAGTCTAGTATCGATAACGGGGGGCGTGTGGACAGTGCTTCTGCCCAATCCATGTAACTGATATGGTTCATGCAGGTACAATACACAGGGTCAACCGATTCCTGATATTCACTCATCTTTAAAGGTCATGGATTAATTGGAAACTGTTGTCCACAAAGGGGGATATATCCATAGGCATCATATCATGCAGCTGAATTATAATTATACACTATATTTTTCCCTTAAACTACACAATCACTGATGGACCTGCACAGCAGCACTTTCAACAGTCAATAATGGAATGATTGTTTGTAAGATAGTATGTAGGTGTGCATTGTCAGAGTGCATAGAGCGTTGATATTATGAAATGTCACTGGTTGATAGAATTATGAAAAGTTAATCTATGGGTGTTTAATAATACTACACTTGGTAGGTAAAACAATGGTGTTCACACCTTCTACATCCCATCAGGTGCTGTAAGTTAATGCGGTGCAGTAAGCATAGGTTGGTGGCATAGGGCCACATATAGACTTTGTAGAGTCAGTGCAGCCAGGGATCGAGGCTGTGGTGAATATAGTGAATACAGTGAACAACTATGACTGTATCCTGCAGTACATTGTCAGACTGCGCCAAGCTATTTACAGTACGTTGCTTTTATTTTTGGAAGACAGTAGGAGCTGCTGTTGCTATTTTTGCTCTGCCATTTCTCAGAAGCCTACCCTCGATTTTAAGGAAATACCAAAGCCGATTTCGAGCCTACCCTCGATTTTAAGGAAATACCAAAGCCGATTTCGAGTTCAAACGCCAAAGTTGGCCGGCTTCTGACACAGTCTTAGAGAGATCTAATATTGTGGCCATTTGCGGTAACACTCACTGCATAGCAATGTAGTGCACGCATACACATCTAGCTTAGATGAACAACAATAATAGCAGACCTGCACTGGACATTAAGTCCCATCTCTTTTATTTTGAAATAAACGCCAAACACTATGTGCAGTAAATATGAGTAGGCAAGCAGAAAGGAAAGGTATGGGGCTCTTTCATAGGCTAGTATTTCAGCTTGCTTCTCACAAATACTTGTATGATGAGCCCTGACCACCAGGGCACTTTCCATATACTACTTATACAGTGTGTGGATGGGCTTGAGTAGTATATGAAAAGTGTCGTTTGACGCTGGTTCCTATATGTGGCATGGACTGGGGATAGAGACCTTAATGCACCCTGCACTAAGGACCCTTTTCGCAGAACCTGTCACATATACAGAGTTTAGACGGCTATGGGTAGCTATAAGGTATATGGAAGGTGTCGTTTGCCACTGGTTATTTTCACAAAGCACTGATCATATGCAGTGCCTGGACGGCCGTGAGTAGTATATGGAAAGTGCCATTGGTTGTTTCCATATATACTAATTACAGAATACAGTGTCTGTATGGCCATGAGTAAGCCTTGTATATGGAAAATGTCGTTTGCCACTGGTTGTCTCCATATACCGAAATCTCCTGCGTATAAGGAGTGTCTTACACGTCAAACAAAATGCTGCTGAGTCTTATACGTGGGAGGGACATTGCCTTGAGTTTGAGGTGCGCCTTATAGGGGGTATTTTTTACTATAGAACAGTACTAAATTAACAAAAATCTGCCCTTAGAGGTGCGCCTTATACATGGAAGAGGCCTCCCTAAGTTGGGGGTGCACCTTATACGCAGGCTGCGCCTTATACGCGTGAGATTACGGTACTACTTACTACATACAGAGTATTATATGGAAAGTGCCACTTGTCACCATAAAGAAAAAGATAGTTAAACTGGCACTTCCTCTATATTTGGAATGTTAATGGAACGTTTTGAATTCAAAACCATATGCCATAGTACTAATAAATAAGCCTTCTCCTACTGTTTCCCCAATATGACACTACCGAGTTATGAACTTTGCGTTAGAATTATATGCACATATCTTCTAGATATGTGAGAATCGGGATGAATTTCATTGCGTATACATAAGTATACATAAGAAATAGCATACCAGCCAATCCTGTATGTATTTATATTGTCAGATAACACGTATATAACTAGTCAGTTTTGTTTGAGCCAGGATGTCCCCACATTGCTTACCCTTCTCAATATAAGCCCCTAACATCCCTGTCTCGTCTTACCACTAGAGATATTCGAGCTTAAAAGAGATCTTATCCAACACCCAAAGACCTACAGGCGTCTCCAAGGACCACACCTCGGGACGTGAGAATCTAAACAGGCATTTATCAGCGGCCATGCGGCTATAGATGCTATCAGCTACAGTTATAACATTGGAACAGGTTGACCGCAGAAGCATGGGGGCCATTATAGCGCCAGGAAAAAGAAATAGTTTAAATCTATTGAACAAATCCCCTCCAGATAACAGACACCTTTTAAATATATTTTTTATCCTTAGGAGATTTACCAGAATTTATGATCATTTTCAGTTTGTCAAGAGGTTACATATCACACGCCCTCTATACAGAGAAAAAATATTGAAGGCAAATTTCAGACCTATTTTTCTGTTAAAATCTTGTCGATCTCGTGAAATCATTTGGACGAGCCATCTATCCCCATTTAATAAGGGCAAAATGGCAGAACATATAGAATGACTGGTAAGGGTGTATCTCTTTGAGGGTAGTATAGGGAGTGACTACTAGCATCTCCCCATCCTACCCTATCTACCGGGCTGGTCAGGCGAGCCCGATTAGAGCCCAGTGGTAGTCTTTTTTCAATGCTGGGCACATCTAATTGGGGCTCTGATCGTTGGGCGGGGCTCTCCGCCTGGTGGCTAATGATAACGAGTGTTTTGATTGAATCATCTGCTTTTAGGTGGCAGACAAAACAGGCCGACACGATGCGCTAATTCAGGCGCTCGCGACAAGGATCGCGAAGGGCGCGCGATTGCACGAACACCCCTCATCCCAAAGAACCACATCCGTTTCAGTAATCCTTCATTCAAGTGAATTATGAGAAAAAAGGGCATTTTGCAAGCGTCGAAAACTTGAGGCAAAATACGTTAACATGAAATGTAAAACACAACATAAAAGTTGTTAAATGAAAACACATTGCTCCCTGCATGGGAAATTTCACAGTGAAAGTTACCAGCATAGCCTTGATGTAGTGGCCTAACGCAACCATCCATGCAGTTGCCTGGATTCCCTATCGCGTCCCCCCTCCTCCCGCCTCCTCCAAACCACAAGCTACTCACAAGTCCTAGATTTAACCCTTCAATGTTAATATGATGTCTCAAGATTCATAGTCGGTTATCATGATACACACACTAGTTCTGCAGTGGTGCATCATTCAAATCCATTCAGGACATATAACACATAAGGTGGACGGATGCATCAATGAATCACTGGCTAGGTGCCCACCAGCACTGCATTCATACATCATAGAATAAGGGCACACTGCATCAAAGCACTATGCTTCCCTTAAGTATTGGCTGAGCTGTTCCCCCTGAAATCCTGCATTGAGTCCGCCAATAAAAATAACAGTACCCACCATAGAATTCTCACCAACATAAATATCTGAATACGAGAATGAAAATAAAACTATGGACTTCCACCTCCCTCCTAAAAAAGGACTCCACTTACCACAACATTTATATGAATAGTCCCATCAGTGCCTCCCAGGCCCCAGCAGCCCTGCTCCAGTACCTAAGTACCAATACACTCCCCTCCCCAGCTACCTCCATCCCAGACCAGACACCATCTATTTTACCCTCCTACTTAAAGCAGCTCTAGATGTAAGTTAAACGCCTAACGACCGAAATTAATTCACGCCTGGCAAAACTGTCCTTTGTATGGTAATTCGATTACCTCCTGCCGTTTTTATATATCCAGACATAGTGGGAAGCTTCCCCTTGTGTGGGAAAAATAATAGAAAAAAGGAGGAGTCAATTTATTTCATAGGTTCCTCTAGGGACTTGATGTGCTGAAATCACCGCGAGAACAATGCGTGACAGCGCCATATAATGGGTAGTATACCCATGTGTATACATGTGGGTCAGAGGCAGCTAATGATGATGTAAACCTTGTCAACAGTTACAGCCTGGGGCTACTTTCTATTTCATATAGAGCCAGCTAAACGTTTACCTGTTTAATTGTGATGGAACAACACTCATTAGTTGTGACAGGTGCATGATGGATGGGTATATGAAGGGCATGTTTTCCTGTGGATTAAAAAAGTACACCAGGAGGGTGTTGCTTCTATAGTAAAAGGAAGAGCTGGCTAAAAATGTCCTTGTTTCCAGTCCTTTCTTTTCATGAAGCTATAACTTTTTGTTGCTCACAAGTGGTCATTCAAGTATGGTGCTAAAAAAGGGGGATTTGAGTAGGTAACTAGTTGGGAGAAGTCAGTCAGTATAATATACTATAGAGTGTGTGACATGAGTAGGTACCTGATAGTGCAGCTCTCTCTGTTTTAGACAAGGCAGGTGACTTTTCAGACTGATGTGGTGAGTGCAAGTACTTTGGTGAAGCAGTGCACGACTTTTTTCGAAAAGAGGGCACATACTCACAGCCATTTTTACAATAGGAGCAACACCCTCCTGTCGGATTCATGCATAGACTCTCATGCCATGGGGTGTACCACATGTTTCTGTTGGGTACTTTATACATGTGGGACTCTATCCTGGCCGTGGTCAGAAGGCCAGGTTGTGTCCCATATTGCGTCCTTACATGTTTAATGCCATCCCTCATCCCAGGACAGGACCCACAATCAAAATAACCCCCCTATACAATTTGGATCAAACTGGATAACGACTCTGCAGCTTGGCCTACATTAATAATTGCAGCCAAATGATTTTTCACCCGAGGGATGCATTCAATCCATGCCAGGATGTGGGATTGTTCGATGAGTGATAATTCATTCCAAACTCTCTACCCCAATTCATTATAATGCTTGACTTGACAAATATATTGCTATGCAGAGGATTCATATTTCATGATGCATGCATGGCGTGTTTGGCGAATGCCAATAGCTACCACGGGTTATGCATTGTATTTACCTTTATTGTTTATGATTTTTGCGACATCATATTTTTAGAAGGAGGACTTTTATGGTGCATCTATATTCACAGATGAATACAAGAAAAAATATCGCCAACAATAGCTTATCTAGTAGTGGGCTTATGAAGTGTGCCATGCCCAAGTCCCCAAAATACATGTTTGAGTTGGTTTATTACTGAGCTCGGCTTTTAGTGCACATAAAACAAAGACAACAGCCACATCTTTATACCGACCCTCTAAAGATCAACGTGATAAGAAAGGGTGATTTCTCAAAGAATTGGTTGATAAGGTTTTACATCTCTCTGAGGTTTGGCTGCTAAAAATGCAAATTTGACATGAGAATCTTGTGATTTAGTAGGTATCATTTTGGAAGAGAATAATCTGGTGAATCTCCTGGTATAGGTGTTTGCATGTGAAAAGCAATGTTAGAAGCATTCTAATTGAACCAATCGAAACACAACTTTCTCCCACAAATACTTACACTTTCTTGCCACATTGATCTATAAAACAAAGGCAGCTGTTTGTACCTTCATTAACAGATGCATGTCAAATAAATCAAAGATATGACATCAAATAAAATATTTACACATGGCCTTCTACAGCTGCTGTAGTGCTAACATGGAGTGAGGTATAAAGTATCAGGCTACTTGTCACATAGATCATACAATGTCACATTAGGAGCAGTATCTGAGGCATCAAAAGACCACCAGCCTCTGTCAGCATTAACTAATTAAGAGTGTCTCCAGCCGCACCCAATCACAGGGGTTTCCACGGACAAAGCAATACACATTACCCAAACAGGACGGCGTCTACCCACCACTAATTTGGTTAACCCTTTCAGGCCGGCATAGTGTGTTTATCTATCATGGCCATTGACTGCTATGATGTATGAGTGCAGCCCTGGGGAATCTACTCACCAGCGCTGCATTTATGCACCATGCCAAACATACAGTGTAGCACAGTCCTTAATGACTGACATGGTGTTCCACTGCAACACTACTGAGTATTTTTGCCTAAACTACATTGCTGCATCTTGACGACAAAGGGAAATAACTCTTGGGACATCATGCATACCTTGAGGGTTAATCGACCTGAGGCTGCTATTATTTATGTCTGCGTAACGTCCAAAGGAGGAAGGACAGGGGCTGACAGTGGCTTGGCCGTCTATTGCCCGGCAGATCAATTGTCAAAGACGCCTTGCTACTCCCCAAGGATACCCACCAACATGGCTGCCCTACACCTCTGTGTGAGCCCCCCCCCTGGTGGTGGAAGTAGAAACACAACCGGAAGTGCAGTAATGTCTGGGTTGCCCCTCTCTACTGTGGTGTAAAATGCCACGCACCTCCGGAAACCCTATAGAAAAACCGCGCATGCGCCTACCGGACTACCCAGGGCGATGTCAGTGGGGTGCCGTGGCGACCTCTGTCCAAAGATGAATGCAGTTTCACGGCTGAATAATTGGGCAGGAGGGGAGGAAGACCTAGGGGTTCAGTGTCCTGACATGGAAGGGGTAGGGAGGGCAATGTTAGGGAGTGAGTTGGTACTTTTTAACAACGGGGGTGCACTGAAACCCTATAGATAGAAAAAAGAAATTACTCTTAGGTTCCTTCTTCGTGCTTGCACATAAGAACCTTTCCCATCACGTGAAAGAATGGTATAATTTAATATTGCTACGACTTTTTAATGTTCTGTTAAAAGAGGACCTAAACTCTGCTGTCTTGAAAGGTTTTCAGCTAGTGTGTAGGGGCCTGGGTCAGTTTTTGAACACCCGGGTAAAAGATTATTCGCTCAACAGTCCCCTTGAAGGTTGTCAGAGGTTCCTATATACATAGAGGTCATTAACCCACTTTATGTAAGTTTGAAAACTTGCATAAAGTATCAACTCTTATTTCCAAAGAGGTAGATGTGTCTACCCTCAGTTGGATACATCCAATTCATCCTTCCTTAGATCCACCACCACCTTCACTGGCAAAAGAGATAAAATGACCGCTCCGTTAAGAAATGGGAGGTAGGGGAAATACGCTTTTGTCTCCACGAGAGGGGGGATTCAGTCCCCATAGACGTGCCTTTAAGTGACATACAAACAACCTTGGAGGTGCATGGCAGTCAGCAGGTTAATCCTCCAGAGGACAAAATGGCGGAATTTCACACACTCAGCTCAAATTGACAGGTCCTATTAACTCCCTGCGACGTAAGGTGGGGTCAATGCTACGTTATGTGTCGGCAATGACGTAATGGCCCAGGCAGGCACGGGTATTGTGGCGGTAGTCGATAACTCAAATGTTATGGTGGGTACGTTAGTACTGGCTGTGTACATGTTTATAGGCCTCGGGCTGGGACGTATGGCCGTGGGGGTTTTATGGGTGTTTTACTGTTGGTTTCTGAGTCAGAAGTGGTCAAAATGATCAATAGTAACATTACTACATGCAGACAGTAATATACCTTGGAGCCATTGATCAGCCGACAGAGGTTTATTTTATGACTTGTAGACCATTTCAATTAGGGCAATTTAGACTATTGGGTTTTGTTAAGTGCAAAGGTAAGGTTCATGAAAATGATTTAGCTACTAGTATACTAATAAAATGCAATAATCAATGCGTTTTACAATGTGATGAATGTGACATATGACAAAATAGCATTACACTCAAGATTGACATTGCAGGGTTGACGCTACCAATAGAGTAAATGCTCGTTAAAGGTCTGGTGGCCATTTCTCAATGTACTACGACTGCACACAGCCACTACGATTTAAAATGCCAAGAACAAGCCAGGCTATCGTAGGAACTGCCCTATGACTGCTCACTACGATAAGCAGCTATGCAATAATTACATAAGGTTTAGTAGGGCAGTCGTACTGGTGCAGACATTAGGGACTACTAGTTCATGGTGCTGTTATGGCCAAATTATTAGGTTCTCACTACGATTTAAAGGGCAGCAGTCGTAGTGTTTTAAGAAATGGCCTCCAGACAATGCATCCAGAACACTGCAAGGTATGGGATGAACACTCTCAATTTCCCGTTAATCAAGGAATCACCATAGGCCTAAAGATAATATCCAAAGCTATGACCTCGCCTCACCCAGCTTTCCTGCACGGGGGTTAACTATTTGACCTTCCCTCCCATAGAGCATTAAGGGATTCTGTGCCAACTACACAGGACACATGGATGTGTAAAACCCACTTGGATGAATCAGACATGCAGCGTGCAGGATTCACTTATTACACTAGACTGAACATGCACCATGCCTTCACGTCACCCATGTACAAGGAAGGGAGATGTGGGAGGGGGAGAATTAATTTCTCCCCAACTCGAGTCAGTGGGTTAAGGGGAGAGAGGTAGCCAAGCCAGAAAAAGTGTAGAAGAAAGAGGAGGTAACTTTTTACAATGTACGTGTGCATGATAGAGATGAGATGAGTTCATATCAGCCATGTATAATAGGGAGATTATAGAACCTCGTGTTACCTATGCTATTGGAATTAAGAGAACTTCATGTCACCTAGCCGTGAAAGAGAAGAAGAATTCTCATTTCACCCATGTGTAGGACAGACGGGAGAACCTGATTTGTCAAACATATGTAGGAGAAAGGTGAGGGCTTCATGTGGACCGCATATTGGGTATGGAGGGAGAATAATTTATGACAAGTTACCAAAGTGTAGGAAGAAGGAAGGGAGGAAGGAAAACTCCATGTCACTCATGATTAGGATCCCGGGACTAGGGGAACGGAAGGGAATTCGATCTGTGTAGGTGAGACTGATAACAGAAATGCACATAACTAGGAAAGAGGGGACAACCTGATGTCACCCATATGTAGGAGAGAAGGAAACTTCATGTTATTCAGGTCTCAGAAGCCATGGGAGTAAGAGAAGTATAGAGAGCACCCCAGGGAGAGTTCCCAGAGGTGGTCCCCACGAGCCTTACGTGTCTGATGTGCATTTACGCGTGCCATAAACGCGTGCAGCGTGCGTACAGGCACGTGCCATGATGAACCATGATGACATTTTTTTTTTTTTTTTGAGAACATTTAAACTTTATTTAGCCTAAGATGTATTACAATTCATCCGGTATGTCAATAATATGATCTTTCTTCCTGGTTTGCGTAAGAAGCATTTTGAGATACTAAATAACCAAGTACTCATATTTAAAAATCTATAACACCAGGAAACTAGTTTTTTTACGAGGCTATCAAGTTAATGACTGACCATCATCCTATAGATGTTGTCTCGGCCAAGCCATACAAAAAAAGACTATATATACCATTCATAGGATTTACAATAGGCATAATAACAAATATATTTGAGAACAGCAGCATTATTCTCTACTTTAAACATAATATAATAACTAATTCCCTTTCCCATTATCAATCAATTGTAACAGCTAAATATTTACAGAGGATATACTAACACATATGTCTCTATACATTTCAAAATTAATTACATATTATGGAGATTATTATTTTATAACAATTCTTTTTTACACTCCAGTTTAAATTTGTCCCTGTCTTTGATATTTCTTATTTCTATAGGTAATTTGTTCCAAGTTTGAGCACATTTGACCTCAGGTGAAGTTTCATACGCTTTACAGTTAATTGTTTGATATCTTAGTACAGGTGCAGCAGCTAGCCGTGTCTCTCTTACCTTAGGCTCTATAAACTCGTCATTACATGATCTCTTATGGGCCGCAATTTTAATATGATAGACTCTCCTAGATGTTAACATAGGTAGGTTAGCCCTAGTGTGTACAATATGAGTTGGTGTTAATATGTGATAATCAAAGCAAGTTTTCAGGCATTTACTTTGTATACGCTGTAGTTCCAACAAGTAGTCAGATTTAGCCTCATTGTACAATATATCACAATAATCTATTAAAGGTAGTATATGCATTTTATACATCCTTAATCTTGCTTCATATGACATGTATTTACGAGTTTTATACAATATTAAAGACTTGTATCTTACATTGTTAATTACCGTGCGTAAGTACATATTAAATTTCAATTCAGGGTCTAGGGTAACACCTAGATATTTATAGGAAGATACATTCATAAGTACTTTATTATTAATGATAATATTTGGTTTCCTCAGATTTTTCAGTTTTATTGAAGAGGCAAAGGTCATAATTTTAGTTTTGTTTTCGTTCATAGTTAGTTTATTTCTTGTCGTCCAAGAATAAAAACTTTTTAAAGCATTTTCTAGTTCTGTTTGTAAATTTTCAATGTCCTTGCCAGATACATATAAAACTGAGTCGTCTGCATATAACATGGTTTTGTGGGTATCATTATCTGAGATACAGTCATTTATATATAATAGAAAAAATAACGGACCCAAGATTGACCCTTGAGGTACGCCACATGTTAAATTCCTATACCCTGATCTTACATGGTTAGCCACAGAGCACTGCTGTCTCCTAGAAAGGTAGTTTTCAATCAGCGTAAGATTTCTGTTCCTTATACCGTATTGTTCCAGCTTATTTAAGAGGATAATATGATTTACAGAATCAAAAGCTTTTTTTATATCAATAAATGCAGCTAAAGTAATATTGTTTTGATTCCGATTTTTTAGTATATCATCCACTAGGATGGTTATAGTATCTAGAGTCGATTTGTTTTTTTGATATCCTCCTTGAGATTTTGACAAAATATTATGTAAAGTTAAATGAGAGCTGATTTTTGTATGTATCAGACGTTCCAATATTTTGCCTGGTACAGGTAATACGCTGATAGGTCTTAGATTAGATACGTTGGATGGATCTCCACCTTTAGGTAGCGGTGTGACTGTGGCTACTTTCCAGCTATCAGGTATAACACCAGTTTGTGTAATCAAATTTATAATTTTGATAAATTTATCAGAGAATTTCAACACAGCCAACTTAAAAATATTAGTGGGTAAGTATTCAATAGAGGAAGATTTTGATATATCTATATTCTCTAAACATTTAATAATTTCATCATCCGTGAACGACATATCAGGCATATCCATTATACATCTTTGTCCTTTAAATATAAATTCTGTATCATGAAGTTCAGCAAGCCTGGGCCCTATATCTGCAAAAAAGTTATTTATATACATGGACGTGTCTTCTAGGGTGATGGTTTGTCCAGTATCATCTACTAAGTTAATTGTTTTAGATTTTCCTTTGTTATTAGGTAGAATTTCTTTCATAGTAGTCCAAAATTTTTTAGAATCTTTCTTGTAAACTTCTGATAGGTTATTATAATATTCTTCTTTCGCTTGCTCAACCTCACGATTAACAATATTTCTAGTTATTCTGGCATGGTGCCAAGATATAATATCCATGTTTCGTCTGGCTTCTTTTAATAGTGCATTTTTATCATTAATACGTTCCAACAATTCATTATTCATCCATGGGCTCAATTTATCTTTGATTTTAAATTTCTTTACTGGGCATTGGATATCTAACATATATTTCATATGATTAACCAGAATATTCCAGCATTCTGAGGGATCATTGCTATTATTAAAGTAAGCCCAATTACAATTTGTAAGGTCTAATAAATATTTTTCCTTATTAAAATTTCTATACGATCTTCCTAAGAAACTCCTGTACCCTTGCTTAACATATTGGTTTCTTTTTAGTATATGTACAGGAAGATGATCAGAAAGGTGAATATTGAGAGGGCCAGACGAGATGATACCTGAGCAATTTGTGAAAATTAGGTCGATGCATGTATTCGAACCTGAGGACGTTGTTACCTGGTTTACTATTTGGGTTAGATGAAAATTATCAAAGGCTTCATACAGTTGTACCTTTTCTCTAGTATTGCCAATAATATTTACATTGAAATCTCCTAGTACATAAATTTCGTAAGAGTCTGGATTTTCAATCTGTAAGAACAATGCTTGAATTATGTTACAAAAATTAGTCAGGTTTCCAGAGGGTGGCCTATATATATTACAGATTATTGCCTTTTTGCTTGAACCTTTTACAGAAAATAACCATTGTATTTCAATATCCTTATTAGTCCGGTTTAAAAAACCAAATTTCTCATTTGTACATGATATGGTTTCATCTACGTGCGCACAGAGTCCCCCACCCCTGAAAATACTAATTCTATCAAGTCTAAATAAGTTATATCTAGGAAACATATACATGTCGGAGCAATCAGATGAGTTTAACCAGGTTTCAGAGAAAAGTACGATGTCAATGTTACAATCAGATAATTCTTCCTTTAAACCTGCAAATTT
Organism: Acholoe squamosa; assembly: GCA_949317995.1. Classification (NCBI taxonomy): domain Eukaryota; kingdom Metazoa; phylum Annelida; class Polychaeta; order Phyllodocida; family Polynoidae; genus Acholoe; species Acholoe squamosa. The sequence continues at coordinate 59,270,337 of OX439042.1, forward strand.
ATTTCTTATGCTGCGAGTATTAAGATGTACAATAGAGAAACCTTTCTCAAACTTGGCTTTCAGTTCTTTATTTACCTGTATACTAGTACAGATTTACTTATTATAAACCTGGATAGTAAAGAGACAAATATACCGGTACAATTTTTCCTTATAAGCACATACACCTCCGTTATCCTAATTTTACATTCCCATTTTTTGTTAAACCAAAAATAAACTAGCCCCCCTCCCTCCATAGGTTTACAGCACTTTTGGCTACCTACGATATAAAATAGTACAGTTATAGCAGTTATCAGACTAGGGTTTGGTATTTTCCCAGTATTAAAGTAATAATTAAGCATATATAGGATATATGAATCATATAGAACACCTGAAAAATCAGTTCATTTTCCTTTACTTGGTCTGCAGGTTTGTTCATACCGGTAGCTATGTATCCTTGTTAGCAGTCTCGTTAATGATCGAGTCACGTACTCTGGTGAGGATGAACCCAAGTAGATTTTCACCTTTGATACTGTCTTTTTTACACAAGTTGGCTTGACCAAAATGGTACTTGACGCCCCAGGTTGGATGATAGCTGGCTTCATATAGTGTCATACCTTTGGTAGATACTAAGTAATCCCTCAGGTGTACGTTGGAGAATTTTGCCTTGATTATTTCCTCCATAATGGCTTCAGCTTCCTTATTCCACTCTGGTGTAGGCTTGACCTTCTTCCCTTCGTACATGATGTCAACGGTATTGTCCATTTGGAGAATCTTGTCTGCTATGTCAGGTTGTTTGCACGTACGAGCCTTGGTGGCTTGGTAGGCCTGTTCAGCACTATTATATTCCACTCCCCGATATTTTAGGTTACAATCATACAAGTTGGAGAGCATATGATGTTTGGATTTGAACATTAGTCCGTCCGGGGTGGTGGCTTCCATAGCTTTCTGCATGGTGAGATCCTGATAGGGCATTTGTTTCAGCTGTGATGGATATATAGTCTTCTTTTCCAGGATAAGGAATCTCTGCCTGAGTTGTACGTTGTAATTTTGCTTCTTCGCCAAGTAGTACATGGCACGGAGATCGTTGAAGTCTTTCTGTTCATTTTCTGTCAATTCATCTCCCACAGATACGAACTTATATAGCATTTTACCTTTCAGGTGCTTCAAATTCCTCATAATCTTGGGTTTGGTGTAGATATTTCGGAAAATAACTCGTACCTGTCTATGTCTCGGTTTGTTTACTCCTTGGTGGTCGCCATCTTGGATCAGTGTTTCCGGTCCCTCGCGACTGCAAGTTTCTACACATTCCAATCCTTGATTAAATTTGATATCTCTTAGAAACTGGGCAATCTTGACAGAAATATCCTCATCCTTGCTTTCTTCAAGTCCTTTAATTATTAGGATTTTTTTCTTGACGTCTTGGTCCATCTTTTCAAATTTCTTCGTATGTTGAAGTAATAGGGCCGTTTGGGTTTTGACACTGTCATTTTGGATTTTTATGGCGTCACCGGTCTCTGAGATTGTTTTTGACATGGCTACCATGGTTCCTTCCGAAGAAGTAAGTCTTCCTTTTATGCTGTCAAGGGTCTCGTTGATATTAGTTGTCGTCTGATTTAATCCTTCAATGGATTCTCTGATATCTTCTATATTAGATTGCATATAGGTTTGGGTCTCCTCCACTGACAGCAACCTTTTTTCCATGGAGTTGACAGCTGCAATGACCTCCTTAATAGAAGCTTCTTGTGGAATTAAATCCAATGTCTTCTTTTTGGTACGGGATCTGGGTCCTTGGTTTGCCATGGTTTCTATGGTGTATTACTTTAACTAGTTATTTACTAAATTTCGTATGTTCTACTACCTTTGAACACCGATAATTTTGGGAAAATACCGTCCCCTGTCGCACACCGCTACTAACCCAACGCCGCCATGTTCATACCGAACATGTGCCCCTCTGTCCTACCCTACTCCCCCCCACCCCACACACTGTCTCATACATACACAGACCCCCTTCTAGACTATAGACAAGTCCAGGAGTACAAAACACGTCGAGGAGTACAAAAAACCCTGTCACATCTCTGCCATGCACGGTACACAGTACAGGTTACAGTCACTCAGAGAGCAGGGACTCACAGAGGTGGGGGGGGGGGGTCATTAGATTAAATTATCTGGTTCTAGTGAGATTCTAATCGCATGGATTGACATGAGAGACTAGCAGACCATGTCTATCATCTATCACTTAAAAAGGTGAGTACTAAAGTGTCCGTAAAAAGAAGCTAGCACAATTTAAAATAAGGCTACTACAGCTATGTATGGACTGTTAATGTTGATACGTTCTCTAATTACCTGCAGATTTGAAAACCCCGCCAGACCTATGATATAACGAAATTCAAAAGTAGATTACATTGACGTCCAATCGATGAATGTGGAACGTGTTGCCTGCTTCCGTGATAGGTTGTCACGACGGCTACTTTGACCTACTATACCCTTCAGGAGGGGCTCTCTGGTATCACAGTCACTCCTATCCTCTACCCTAACCTTACCACCCCCACATCCCCCCATCCATAATACTATCCCCAATAGTTGTGTGGGAGGTGTTCTACCAACCATAAACACCTAGTTTGCAGGATGTTTGACATTTTCAGAGCAGTCTGGCCACCGTTATGGCCTTTCCCTTTTTAACCGTTGTTTTGACAGACCTATAGGATGTTATTAGTGTTGTATTTCCACGCCTGCCACTCAACCACCATAATATCATAATCCTACAACATTTATCTGTGAATTTTCCAATGGTTTTAATCTGGGATGATGAGGATATTTATTCCCTTTTTTAAAAAAGGGCTTTGTCTAAGGAGAGCATTTCTCAATAGTGTTGATTAGCATAATTGAGAAATACCCTCCAGCGTCTGTTGTCTGATGTCTGAAGATGGCTGTGATTAGGTTAGCTCTATGTGTTGTTCTAGTTAAACACTCTGCCTCCTCTGTACGATTCCTGGCGAGTTTCCTCCTTTTTTTCACATCAATGTGGGGAAAAGGCGTGGAAGATATATATTTTTTATTTCATTTGCTGAATAATAACAATATCATTTCGAATCACATGAGTTCCCTTCAAAGAAAGAAGATATTGTAAATTTGAAAATTGTAAATCTGAAAATCTCTCATCAAAGTGATGAACTATGGTGATCATCATGTTAACCTTATGTCATCAATAGGGAAAGAGGACCCTGAGTCAACAATAGTGATCACCTTCATAGATACCTAGATTTTCAGTGTGTTGACAACATGTGCTTTGATTTCTGTTTTTCCTCAGAGTGTGGGTGAAGACTTTCTAATGTGAGAGGGTACCTACTTAGTGCTCTCTTTAGCTTTTGTATAACAGCCTCCAGTAAATAGGGAGTCAGACAGACACCTCTTTATGAAATGCAGACTAATTTTCAACAAGGCGGATGGCTTTTCACTCTAATATGGTGAGTGGTCGTTATTTGCGACACCCTCCAGATATCTCTAATGACCTCAGGAGGGCATTTCAAAACCATAGCTATAGATATCGTTTTGAAATACCCTGCAGGCATAATTTGCAAAAGCTTGTGAAACATGAAGTTGGGTAGAACAGAAGGTTTTTGACTGCCTTATCTACTAAATAAAAGGAAAACAACTATATTATAGGTCTAATAAGCAAAAACTAAAGGAAGTTTTCTTAAAAAAAAAAAAACGAAGAAAAAAGCTGTAACATAGGATATTGAAAAAAGGGTGTGTTAGATGGTTCTTTTTAAGCACAATGCAAAATCTGAACAGGGTTTCATCCGCAACAAAGGTTAGGAGACCTTTACTAAAGACCGTATAGTCGAGATATGCATTTTGGCAATATGTAATGAACGGAATATGGTTGTGGGTTGGGGGTCAACTGGATTAGTCCAAGAAGTTCAATCCTTGAGGGGTTATGGTGCACAGACGATGCATCCATCTTTTCTCCTCTCCATTCAGTTCCTCAATACCTTTCCTAGACGGCGTGTGATATTGCACTTTCACAATATCACACGCCGTACTAAAATGAACATGAAGCGAATGTAAGGAGTCAATTTCTGCACTGACACTAGGGTAAACATTTATTAGAGCTGAAACTATGATCAGGCAAATCAGCACTCTACCATTCTTTATCTGGCATTGCCCAATACCCAGTAGGCTTGAATCGCAAATCTCTATTATCACATACTGTATTTAGATCTGCTTAATTCCCCTCAGATATCAGTTGCTTCTTGTTAATTAAAGATATTCCAAACTAGGCCATCCACATACATATTTCATCTCTAATGTGATTTAGTACCCCTGTCTCCCCTACATTCTTATAAATCAACTGAGTTTTTTACAACACATTTCCCCCTATTGTTTCAATTTTTAACGGCTTCATCTGGAGATCTCATGCCACAATCAAATAATCCTCCCAGGTGAGGTACCTGAACATTGCTGGTAGCTCTTTAGTGGCCGCATGATGCATCAAAATACATGCCCCTTGGTCATGATGCACCAATGCAGTGGTGACGAGTCTTCTCGCCAGCGCCACATCAACACATCATCTCTAACCCTTAGGAACGTATCAACCCAGTAGGATCGCCATGGTAATTTAAATGCAACATGCGGTCCTTATAAGGTTAAAACAGCCGAGGGCAGACATGCACGACGGCAATATGTTGCGCTCTGCGGTGCTAGAATGGTGGATAGAGGAGGAACAAGGTGCAATCATCAGGATCCCTCATTGTCACAACATCTCACCATGTCAGTGTTCACTATAGGGTCATGCAAATGTCATGAACCCAACCTATATAGGCCATTCTATTTAGGTAACACCTATATGTAGGCCCACACAATGCTGTAACCTGCAGAAACACGTGGTCTCCATATTGTGTACAGCATTAACGATGCATCTGAGCAATGTATCCCAATATCTGTGACGGGAGAAGAGGAGTTATGATTTCGGAGTAGTTGGACAACAATTAGCTCTTTGTATACATCCTAACCTTTGAAACTGGCATGCCATTGCCATAGATACATTTTACATGATGAAACCTCTTCCATTTTTTTAAAATCACATATTGCCTGAGTAGGCGAATCTTCCGTAATTGAATTTGCTTTAAATTTTCACCCTCTGGGTTCCCACCAAACATGCCCACTCTCACAATGCATGGCGTGACAGCTCCGATCTACGACTTCAAGGGAAACATAATGCTTGGAAATAGTGATCATTGGTCGTCATGATGTACCGAGGCAGTACTGGCGAGTCTACTCCCCAGCACTGCATCGGCGCACCGCCGACCCTTTGGGTGAACATCAATCCAATAGGGTCACCCTAATGCATGAATGCAGCCCTGGCAAGTAACTCGCAATAAGCGTGACCCTTGAATGGTTAATGGTGTCAGGAGCTGCTCGTGTGAGCCACTCATGACAGTGCGGCACCCAATGTCCCTGTCACCTGGACACTCTGTAATTGACTGAACAGCTACCGTGAATTAATGCTAGATATAAATCATGCTGCATACGGCCTAACATGTCATCCACGCCACAGGAAATCCACTTCTGGTAGAGCATTAGTCACTGCCAGAAGTAAATAAAGGGTCCTTTTTTTATGAATATTGAATAGGAAAATATCATGTGAATAATGAATATGAAGAATGGTGATAATGTGAATAGTATAAGAACTAGCCCAATAAAATCCCAAATATGACTTTGATTAATCATGATATCATGGATCTATCAGGGAAGGTGGGTTCATTTCATAAGGAGTTACATCAAAAACATACATCAATAAACATCGTTATCCACATCATATGCCCACCGCCGCTATAAGTGTAGGCTCCAGTACGCGATATTTTGCTACATTCTCATGAAATGTTATTGCTTTAGTGCCTAAGGTATAGGGTGTTGACATTCCTATTTTGTAAACATGAGATTCAAAATTGTAAACATGAGATTTCAGGGGTCATTTCATGGGTGATCTCTCTCCTTGTGTGCCATGTTTGCAAACTAATCAGCACCTGCATAGACCCCGTGATTGGGTGGGAGTTCAATATATAAACCTCAACACAGCAAAATATAAATAACAACACAGCAGTCACACAGACTGCAGAGTCTTGTACTGTAAAAATCAAACCTGTCTGATATTGAATTGCACAGACTCGTCAGTGTGAAAGTCTGCAATGTTTACATTAGGATTTAGTAAAAAAAAAATCTTTTGTCAACAAAAACATGCCCGAGATCACCCACAAACCATTCCCCACATAAACAACTAGATCTGTCAACATGCAATTTCTACATTGAAAGGATAACAAATATCACCATATAAGCTGTGTTTGTGTCTCCTTTCAGGAGAATAGCTGCGATTCTCTGCCAAAATCGCGTAGTGGAGCCTCCACTAATGACCTATATGGTACAACATACATTTGTGTATATATTGTACAACACAACTGCTGGCGCAGGTGTTTATACTGCCATGATGTCACTCATTGATTCTCGGAAACCAAAATGAGAACCACTCACACCTAAAAGAAGTCCGCCTACAACTATGATTATTGGTCCTGTGTATTTTTTTTACTAAAGACCCATGTATATCATGCACGGTTTCAAAATAACATATTGGCTGTTGAATCGGCCATTTTTGGAACACATATACAATTTCCACCCACTATTTCAGGAGAGTCTGCAGACAGCAAGACATGTGATTCGAGATGAAGTAGTTGGATAGAAAGAAAGAAAAAGAAGATCAAGAAAAAAAAGAGACAATAACCGTTGTTAAAACTTGATGACAAATAGTAGATATGTGAAGCTCTGCTGCGCCACAGGTGTGACCTCGGGATGAAAAGAAGCAACTTGGACACATTTGTATGTTGAATTGGTAGGTGTGGTTTTTATACAGGCGGCCCTCCATAGAAACACTATTATAGAGTTTTGCATTTCTCGGAGGCGCTTGTTTAATCAATAGCCATTCACGAAAGGGTTTCATTGCAACAGGAAATGCCTGAGGCCTCCTGCTGGCTGGCACCAGGGGTCACAATGCATCTAGCCTGTGTAAACATGAGGGGTAGGAGGGTAGACTGCCTCCAATACCATGTAACACACGCAATAGGGAGGAATTAGAGGGGGTATATAGCAGAGAAAACCTGTACAGTCCCAATAGCATGTTGCAGCGCCAATAGTTGGGGGTAGGGGGTCTGGCGTGGGCTCCAAGATCGAAGGATGGAGGGAGGGGCTTAGGCATGGTAACCCAATTTTTATTTTGAGACCCCAGCTGAGTAGACTTCTATTGGACCCAGTGCAGAGGTTTCTATATGTATGTGGAGAAATGGCCTGGTGTCCGGGGGTCATGTCTGCTGGTTACACACATATACCAAGCGTCTGATGGATGTGAGTCGGGTATATTGTTCACTACTAATACTTGTATAACCTGAGGCTAAATCACAGAGGCTGTAGTAGGTGCAGCTTTCATGTCGTAGTAGGCTGCCGGCAGCTGCAAACATGTCTACAGGCCGCATACGTGCCTTAACCCTTTAAGTTCCTCATGTCACCTGAAGCGCCATGCATATTATGTCTCCATGTTTCGTTTAACCCAGCCATTGTTGTTTCAGGGCATTTCCTCAGAACTGCATCAATCCTGTACGATCGAAAATTATGCATGGCTACATCACTAAGATTTCATTTATGTACCATGACAAACATGTATATCCCATTAATGGGCTAGGAGTCCCTTAAAGGGTTCATCTGCCTCACCCATCTTGTACTGCCTTGCTCCACACACGGCAGCTATGACTGATTCCATTGGTCAGGAATAGGCACGTGATTCATTCACTTTACTTCCGCTGTAAACAAGGTCACTAGGTCTGATGGCTTTCTTTACATCGGCTGTCCCTAAAGTTGAAGTCATCTGGACCAGATCCATACGGTAATATGTACCGAGAAAAGATGATGTAGGGATGAAAGCAACACCTATCAGACTATGCCAGCCGAAACAGACTTCTATGATAATTCTAAAAATTCCAGAGAAAGTGGAATTGACAACTTCACATGAGGACAAAACCGTTACATTGCAAGGATTCAGACTGCTGTGTGTTCACCTTTTAGATATCATATCAGTAACAGCTAAATCCCACACACTAGCAGACTAGGAAATGGAAATGTAGAAAGGTCAATGTGAATATATAGTACCATTGTATAGATTAGTGTCAAGCAGAAATCTGAAAATGTCATGGAGGAAATCTTGGTGAGGATGGAAGGATGACCAAATCAAATGGAATCAAAATGATAAGGACAATAGCAGCAGTGGCTAAAGATTCCTTGCTGGGGTTCTCTAGTCTGTCACCAGACAATAGCAAAGGATAAAACACATCAATAAAGACTTCAATCAGTCATTCATGGGTTCCTTAATAACCCATTTTCGCGCCATCTGCTGGAGACATTGATTAAGCAGTGTAGATAACAGCCATAGATAAGCGGGTCACATCTGTAAAGGCAGGTGTACACGTCTATTATCTGTATATCGGTATGTGCAGAAGAATGGGCACGATATCTGGTTACGCCAAAACCTGTTCAAAGGGGGAATTATGTACATGGGGCTTTGGTCTTTGAAACTAAGGGAGATTGTCTTTATCTAAGAGGAAACAAGTGTACATAAGGATGACTCCCGTGATATTCCCAGGGTAAACCACAGACGGTTTATGGACGTACAGATGTCTCCTTCCTACATATAGGTAAACTAAACGTGTCATTTCAAATGTGTACGGAGTTGTAACACAAGAGACAGGCCTAAGTAGATAGATAGATCGGTATAGGAGAGGGAAAGAGAGAGAGAGAGAGAGAGAGAGAGAGAGAGAGAGAGAGAGACAGAGACAGACAGAGAGAGACAGAGAGAGACAGAGAGAGACAGAGAGAGAGAGACAGAGAGACAGACAGAGACAGGCAGGGACAGAGAGACAGACAGAGAGACAGAGACAGAGAGAGAGGACAGAGGCAGAGGGATGTTCAAGACAGGTAATAATTGCTTATGTGTGCCAAAGTAACCAATTCATAGCTAAACAGTTCATAGAGATTGCAATAATGGATTTCTCTTCAGGACTAATTGACATTTAATGACAAGAAATTGTCATTATGAAAGGTAATAATGAGAATCCAAAGTATCATGACACAACAGCAATTAGAATTATTAGTACCGCATGTTTATTATTCACCAAGTGTTGACGTTCTGACAATATCTGATCCTTTCATTTTTGTAGATTTTGGATTTCGGAAAGGTCTCCACAACTGTTGTTTATTCTGAAATATTTATACCATTGGCTAACGTCGCACTTTGGCTAACGTCACATATGTGACCCATCCTTACAAAATGGTTCGGAAGTCGCACATGCAAAATGTTTAGTTATTGGCATATTCATTTGCAGCTCATTAAGAGCTTTCATTTGGTATATAACACTTGCATATTTGAACCAGGTGGTCCTCTCTAGATCTTCTGTAGGAAAATTTAGTCGGATCGATTAAAAAATGATTTAACTGAGATAATTGACATATTAAACATTTAATAATCTATGAATCCTATATGATTCCTTTGTAATTCTATATAACCATTAAAATTAGATATATGTCTTTTGGGCATTTGGGACCTAAATTCAATCAGGTAAGCAAGGATTCTGAAAGATATCTACCCATATGTAAGAAAAATGCTAAAATATCAATCTATACCACTTGAAAGGGCCATATCTAGGTTTCTAAATGTGCGACTTCAGTACCACTTTGTTAGGATGGGTCACATATTGTATTCTACATCTAACAAGCAAATGATTTAATACTCAGGGCTTGTACATAAACATGTTATGAGAAGAAAACGGGAATTGAAAATAAACTTCAATGAATGTAAGATATAGTAACACAAAAATCATGTCGTTGGGCTCCGATTAACAGTGTATATTACAGAGATTCAAACTAATGTCACTCGTCCTACGCACTTCCCCTTTAAGTAGGAGGATATGACATACACCCTGGACACATCAGACAACGCCTTCAGCAGGAGCAGCTCGGGAAAACCGCTCTGAGTTGCTCATTACAAAGAGCACCAAGCAGGCCACCAGGGCCATGTATACTTCACAGTGAGCAGGTCTGTAGTAACTCACACTTCTAGACTGCTGTGGAACACCGCTCCAACACTGCCAACAGTTGCAGCCCTGAGGACCGAGCAGTTCACAACCTGCTCACCACCCCAATCCACCTCCAGCCGCATACGGCCGGGGTCCCGCCAAAACGGCCATCAACCAATAGAATTAGCGCGCTGCAACGCCGCCCGCCAACTGGGTGATTCGGGTAGTTGTTGGTATGGCCATTGTCACCGGTGGGCGGAGTGCGCGGGCCGGCCTTCTGAGCTGCTCATACTGAGGGGTATTGACTGATGGATGGGTGTGCACGTTTAGGAGAGCAGAACAGGAGTATCCCCACCCTCACTCAGCCACCACGTGTAGGGGCCAGACCCTGGAGCAGCTCGTCTCTTACATGGTGAGCAGCTCAGTTTGAGTTACTTACCTGGAGGCACCAACTCTACCACCTGGTAGAGGGAGACAGAGTGAAGGAGCAGCTCATCTATCTACAGCCAGCTGCTCAGGGTGATAGACAGCTGGTTGAGCAAATTGGCAACTCGCCCACCAACATCTGATGGGATATTTAGTGGGGACGCTAATGGAGCCAGGACTATACTACTGACAACAACAGTCCCAACCTGGAGAGGTGGGCCTGGTCCCAGTCCCCAGCTTTAATGCTACTGGAGAACAATCTCTGCTGGAAGGACATTAACAGGCCAGTTACACCGTACCTACCATCTGGAGCTATAAATCAATGACAAAGTGTGTAGAGCAAGAGAAAACACTTCAAATCTGTGCTACTTTGAGTATCAATTGTTAGTGAGAGAGATTGCTACAACTGCTGCTATAGACCGCCTTAAATGCAAACCAGCCTCTCAGAATCTTTAAGCACTGTCCCAGTCGCACTCCAGGTCAGTTCATAGAGAAAGTCTCTGACTATTTGACTTGTGCAGTAAGTTCCCCCATCCTCCAGTGCAGATTGGCTACAGTGTGCCTTCCTCCAGCACTCACGTATCGACAGTTGGCGGATGATTGGTAAAACAGCGTCCTCTCATCACTTTGCTTTAGGCGGAGAACAGACAGACACGGGAGTCAATACCCAGAGAGACTTTTACCACTACTATTCACTGATTGCGAGCAACTAGGAGCAGTTCAGGTAGGAGGCGCCCCTGGCGGCTTTCACTAACTATAGAAGTCCAAATGTACAGTCTATACCTGGACTATGACTGCTGTATTAAGGGCACCCCAACCTTCATAGTAGTACATAGTATTTGTCTGTGAATCCCTCTGCACAGACTCTAAATTGATTGTCACTACCTACAAACCTGTCAGTATGTGTAGTTCCAAGACTATAGATCTATGCGTTTTAAAATGTAACGAGGGTATAGGGTACAGAAGTCTCTAAGAATATTCTTTGGGAAAGTGCATCAAATATGCACCAAAGTCTAAGGATAGCGACTGCTTCGAGGGTTTGAAACTTCCTACTAAATGGGATGATCTTTGAAGATGTGGGGAGTTTTGATGAAGAAGATTGCAGCTAAAATGTAATATGCCTGTCGGAGCCTTAATGTGAAAGGCTGTAATTTTTCACTCTGCCGTTCTAACTATGTCTGCGTACGTTAACTGCTTACTCGGAATTCTTAGTCAAATTACTCCTAATGTCTTTAATGGTGCTTCCACACTGAAGCCTGAGGGGGAAACAGTGAAAGTGAAAACTAAACCATTTTCTTTCTTATGTAACACCTGACGTTTTCCTCAGGGATCTGGGACATATAAAGAACAGAAAATCAAGAACCTAATTAGTGTTCCTTTTAGGAAAATCTTACAGTGCATTTGTTATGTTTTTCTTTTTCCTCTGTGCCAAAGTACAACGCTGGACAAAACAAAAATGCAGACAGAATTGTTTCCCCCCTTTTAGAGCTGCATGCATGTTTGCTTTTTGCTCTTGTATATAAGCCCCATCTTTTAGATCGAAAGAATCTGTAGAAGGTAGCACGAAAAGGAAACTACCGGGTATATACAAATCTCTTGGCTTTAGTAAAGCCTGATCTGACGCAGCAGGTCTCTTTAAGTCTTCTTCTTTGGTACTATCTGAAGGTAGAAGCAAATAAAATGTGCAGACATGAGAGGTCAAAGCTGCTGTACTTTCTTATCCCTTTCAAATCGTCGGGGAATCAGTTGGGTTAATGTTATAAGACGCATGAACTCTGATTTGCATCATGTGTACCACGTATGACTCAATCTGTGCGTGTAGGGATCTAACAGTCAATTTAATACCTACGATGAAAGGTATAAATTGGACCCCTTCAGCTTATGAGAACCCTACTTTGTATGAACTCTGTATGAAAGAACATGTGTGGTACATATTTTGTTTACAAAGGGGTTTTCTACTTTGTCATATTATATACGCACTGTAGAGGCTTGGTGGAAACTATGCTAATCGTTTTTTAATGATTCACTATGGAGATTATACTGGATTTGTATTCTTAATCACCAGATAGTTTTAATAAATCATCGAACAATTCTACAGAACATTATTGAAACAATTAAGAATAGCTCTCTCATTTAGAATGACATTTACCTATCGCAGTCTGCATATATTCACCAGCAGCTTTTTGAATATGACAGAGATACAAGCATCACCCTTTACATTTCAAACATAACACTGGGCAGCTTGTTTATGAAAATACTCATTTATTGTTCCCTGTGATTGGATGTGTTTGGATATCACTGTGGAAAACGTGAAACATGTTTACAGAGAGTATCATCACTTATTTATGCATTGGCTCAATGAGCAAAATAATGAAGAAGAAAGAAAGGGTAATAACTTCATGCAGGGTTATGGTATTCATTTGTATGGTTGACTGAATATTATATAAAAGAAAAACAATTGGGAAAAACTGAGGGCATTTCTCAATGACGGTAATTGGCGTTATTGTGAAATGCCTTCCAGAGTGTTTATTCCCGTATAATCTGACACTGTTGTCAGCTTTTTGTAGCACATGTATTAAAGCAGGAAAGAAACAACAACACTGAGAAAATATTCTTACTCACATGAGTCTAGATCCAGACTCAGGCAATGTCGCCAAAATGAGTATTGTTTGAGACTCAGCCTGATCCTTGAATGATACTCAGGCAGATGCTGAGGCTTATTCTGGGGTGATACTCTGGCTTTGCCTGAGTATCATTCAAGGATCAGGCTGAGTCTCAAACAATACTCATTTTGGCGACATTGCCTGAGTCTGGATCTAGACTCATGTGAGTAAGAATATTTTCCCAGTGAACAATTCCTGTACACTGTGTGTAACATAATATCTACCCAGATTATCGGCCTACTACACTATACAAAACATATATGCTATACGTCAACCCAGAGCGAAGTCTGGTAGAGAACTGCTTTAATATTGCGAAATTTCTCAAAATATATCCCATGTGGCATGTCCCCGAGCAGCATTTATAGTCTGTGAGGGCTTCAACACAACCTGACAAGAGCCACTCCCCAAAATATCGACGATTTCCATGCTGGGAATCTAGTTCATGTACATCTATTGTAGAAAGGCGAAGTGTGAGTGTCAATACAGAGCAGGGGTATTTTTGATAGTGGCCATCTGTTCGTAGGATATATCTCACAAGTTGCATACAGCCTGTTACAAAAATAGCTTTATATATGGCATAGTTCTATACCAGACCAGAGGCGCTGGGATGTTAAAGACAAGATATAACCTGGAGAGAAATTACCGCCTACACATTGGATTGTGGGCCTAGTGAACACTTCCTCGCCCAGGTGTCTGAATCTATTATCTATCCTGAGGGATATTGCTTTGTCATACGCTATAAGAAAATGTGTGAAAATAACGAAAGTATTCTGGCAAGAGAAGGCACACTTTATATATATATATATATATATATATATATATATATATATATATATATATATATATATATATTACAGGAGTCAAGAGAAGTTATAAGCCTATTCTAAAGTGTAGTGGGGAAGTGGAATGGACAATAGGTACACGTAGGAGGATGTGGAGATGGTGGGGAGTGGTCGGGGGGGGGACTGGGAAGGGACAGGAAAGATGTCCGTGCAGCAGCACAGCCACCACAAAAAAACAACAAGCTAATGGAAACCAATGGACTTGTGGCGCCGACGTGCAATCTCAAGGCGCCCATTCTATTAGAACAGACCGCGAATTTTATGCTGATTATCTTCCAAAAAGGAAAGGCTTTCAGCCACGTTCCAGCAAAGTGTTGCATTTTTTGACTGAGCCTGTCACGCCCAGGTAGTTAAAATACATAATCAATTAGGATATTACAGCATTAGTGGGCCACTGAGGCGACAGGGAAAAGTCACCCAAAACAGCCTCTGTGGCAAATGAATAAGAACAAAAATATTGGACATTGAGATTAGTTCCGTGCGGGATGATTTCTTAGACAGTGGTTTTGTTGCCATTTAAGTCCCGCTTTGTCAGTACAAGGTAATGGGCCTTCATAGGTCTTCACGGTTCTCTATTCTTGGACATCACTGATTGATGGGCCATGGCAGGCCACTAAGGCAAGAAAACATAGACAGCTTTCAGTGCCATCCCGATTTGGACAATATCTACTAATTCGAATGTTAAGGAATTGACTGTGAGACTTTAAAGGAAAAGAGATGGCGTCAGGACTCCTCGAACTAGTTCCTCGAATTAGGAATTGTGGCACGGCATTGAAATAAAGTTATACTTTTTAATTTTATCCACTGAAAATGGGTCTTGACTAAGCCCTCATGCATTGAAACCACTATGATATCATCTATAAACTACCCATTAACTTAACCTTAAAGGGACACCTAATGCAGTCCAATGCATATCGTCCTTTTTTCATGGCGATTCACCAATGCAGTGCTGGTACCCTGGTGCATGATGACCCTTTATTAGTGTACCAACCCGTAGGGTCAGTATAGGGTTTCTGAATGTAGCCTTGCCACGGTCCTCACCGTGCCTGCATTCGATTATATGACTTAGGGCCGTTTTCCACCACCCTATATGGCCCCTCTAGCGGCCGCTAGACCCATAGCAGATGCTATTTTCGGCCGACAGATACCATGCCCCACCATTAAAACCCTATGGCAGCCCCCTCGGCCGAGGTTGCCGTGTGGGGCAGCTATCGGCCGATAGAGCACTCATATCGGGTGGTGGAAAATGGCCCTAAACTATGATGACGAGTGGGCAAAAATTATGGGCAAAATGCATCAGCGTATAAGGCAACCTTTAAGGGGTTAAGTATCAAAAGTTGAAGTCATATGTAAAGGGGAAAAGGTACACAGTATGCAAGAAGAATGAACACAGAAGGGTACAACAATCTATATCTACTTTCACATTTCCTGTCGCTTATAAATATTGCCCTGGAGTTATTGGAAGACATTTTATCGTGTCCGAATCTCCTGACAGCAACGCTTTTCAGTGAAAGGTGAAGTTGCTGGTCATCTGTCCATGTAGAATTACAGGCTGACTGATCTTTTACAGGTCCCCAGATGGGTGGAGTGTGACACACTACCCAACACTGTTACAAGAGAACCCAATTGTAACCACAGTGGGCATTTGGGATGCTCCAAACTTTAACTTGTACTTCCTGTGGCGTGTGGATACTTTTATATATCCTTTGTGTGCCACCTTATGCATTAATTCGCTATTTTCATTTGTTGCTATGATACATTCATGCCGGGGTAGATAAACTCCATATGGCTTCATGAAGCATATGCATGTGCCACTGGCAAATCCAGATGGCTACAGTCAGGGCAAGCCAAGTCTCCTTCACACAACAGGACAACCATGAGGGCAAAATATATTAAAACACTTTGTGGCATTTTGATTTTTGATGAGAAGAAAATCTGAACATTTAAAAACAAGCTCATTTCTTGTAGAAATGAGTGAATTGGACCGAATTTAACAGCACCGATGATGTTAACTGTGCCTGGTCTCATATGGAATCAGCAATAAGAAATATATTAGATAAATATTGTCCAGTTCATAAATTTCTGGTTAATAAATATAGGGATCCATGGATGTCCCAAAATGTGTATGAGATTATACGTGATAAAAATGCAAAACTTTGGAAAACAAGACGATCTGGTAAAGAGGAAGACTGGATTGCATTAAGTGAAGCACGTAATAAAGCTAATAAAATTATAGACAAAGCGAGGAAAAACATTTTTTAAAGATCAGCTGGAAACTTATAAGAACAATCACAAAAAATTTTGGAGAACCATTAATAATATATTACCGGGTCATCCAAATCGCTCAAATAAAATTTCCCTGGTAGATCATGAAAATAATAACACCCCAATTGAAGATGAAAAAGTACCAGACTTTATTAACCAATACTTTGCCAATATTGGTCCCTTGCTTGCCAAAGACCTTTTTATACCATGGAAACCTTATGACGACTATGTGATTAACAAGATTGATGATATAGAAACCAATGTCCAAGAGGTGGTAAAACTGGTACATAACATAAACACGATTAAATCCTCAGCCATTGATAATATCTCCTCAACAATATTAAAAACTGTCTTCAAGCATGCTCCTTCGAAATTAGTAAAAATCTTTAACTTGTCTTTTAAACAAAATTGTATCCCAGATTCTTGGAAAATATCAAAAGTCACACCAATCCCTAAAATGGGAGATCAGAAATTAGTAAACAATTTTAGACCGATTTCACTCCTACCTCTACCATGTAAACTTATAGAGAAAATTGTACATAATCGTGTTTATGGTTTCTTGATTAAAGAATGTATACTAACATCGAAACAGGGTGGATTTAGGTCTGGTTTTAGTACAATAGATACACTGGTAAGATTTACTGATGATATTAAAAGAAATTTAAATGTGGGTAATTCAACAGTAGCTGCCTTTATAGACCTCAAGAAAGCATTTGATACTGTAGACCATTCAGTTCTACTAACCAAAATACATCACTATGGCATCCGCTCTAATACATACCACTGGTTCAAAAATTATTTAGACAATAGGTACCAGATGACCTTTGCAAATGGAATACTATCTGATCGAGCTAAAGTGTTATGTGGCGTACCCCAAGGCTCGATATTAGGTCCTTTACTCTTTTTAATCTATGTTAATGATGTTATAAAATGTGTGAAAAATTGTGAGGTTAGACTCTATGCTGATGATACTGTCATATATTCATCACAAAATATTTTTGAAAATGCGAAAAAAAATTTACAAAATGACCTAGAGGCTTATGAAACCTGGTGTATTCAAAATAAACTGTCTATCAATGCTTCTAAAACAAAAAATTATGTTCTTCTCATCTAGTACAAGGAGATTGAATACTTTAACTGCCAACATTAATCTTAACGATCAATTACTACAAGTGGTACCTAGCTATAAATATTTAGGTGTTATACTGGACCCGCTTCTAAATTATAACCTTCATCTAAGTAACCAAGTTAAAACTATAGCCTATAAGACTTATAAGTTATGTCTACTAAGAAGATATCTAGATGTCAAATTAGCTATTCAAATTTATAAATCGACTATTCTACCTTATATGGAATATGCAGACATTTGTTTCATGTCAACTTATGATAAATATTTGGATCCTCTCCAATATGCCCAAAATAGATGTTTAAAAATCTGTCTAAAGGTTCCTCATTTAACTAATACCAAATATGTGCACAATACTGCTAAAGTAAATATGCTAGAGAAAAGAAGAGATGCTCATTTACTTAATTATATATGTACAATAGATCGAGATGTGACATATATAGAGATAAGAGAAATTTAATTACTCATCTACATGATGCTCCTACTGTTAAATGTTTTACCCCAAATTGTCTATCGTATGCTAGAAGTGTCGAATATCATGGTGCCATTGCCTGGAATGCCTTATCAAAGGATCGAAGGAATACCCCTGAAATTGCCAGATTTAAAAGTGATACAAATATTTATATGGAAAACTTACTACCCTATGCCCTTTGATGGGGATTTACCGATTAATATTATGATATGTGTATCTTGTGAATCATATTGTATTAATGTTCATTGTTACAGATATTTTTGCTCTCGAATATACCCCCCCATGTAAGTATATTTCTGCTACTCCATTTGTATCTTTATATTAATGTGTCATAAACTTCAGATATATTCTATAAGTCAGGTAGGACCAGAAGTACCAACCCAACACTACTGTGGGGATGAGGTCCTCTGCCTTCTTTTTTGTCTAAATTGAAACTTATTTTACAATATTATTGTTCTGCTTTGTTTCTTGGTTAAAAACCTGAACACTTGTATATTTAACCTGTAATACCTGTGACTACCAATAATATTGACTCAAACAACATCAGTGTACGATGAAATATATATTTAGACAAATAAAGTGAATTCAAAACAGAAAGAAATAATATGAAGTATAATACAAGTGTAACCAGAAAGGATCCCTCGTGCTCCAAGAGCACAACCACACTCCCCCTAACCTCCATGCCTTTACCCTCTTACCTGTCCGTTGTGCCCTTACCTGCCCCCAAACCCCGTAATCCCACTACATTCATTCTATATCCCCTACAGAGGATCGTACCTTGGGGAACACCCTGGAGGGCTGTTGGCTGGCTGGGGGCTACATTCATTTGGCATAGGGCTGAGGAGGCGTCGATTACATCTTGTAGAAGATGCGTGTGGTCTATACAGAGTGTACAAGTCTGTCTGTGTGTCTTTGAGTGTGTGTGAGAGGGGGGTGTAATAGGGGTGAGGGTCAGGAGTGGGTGGCCCCTGGATGTAATATTATCAGCAGACTGCCTGTGATGCTGGGGAGGCTCCAGACATTGTATGGCGAGACACCGAGAGATTCTACAGGAGGATAGGCCAGATAGTAAGGTAGGCGTGGACTGATGACGACGAAGGCTTGTTTACTGGCAACTGTGAGTGAGGTAGATAGGTAAAACGATAGATGATAGCTAGCTATATATATATACCTGTACATAATAGCCACATAGATAGAAGAGTTATATTTTTTTGTGGGTAATATGTCTATACCACGTTTTTGTTCGTGTATGGGACAAGGAAATGGAGCAGATTAACGAGAGAGAGAGAGAGAGAGAGAGAGAGAGAGAGAGAGAGAGAGAGAGAGAGGCATGCAGAGACAGAGAGGCAGACAGACAGAACGTTAGCATGAGAGAGACAGAATAAACAAATACGGGTAGGAATTAGAGAACAGGTATGGTCTTGGTGGCAGATACCCTTTAATACCACTATGGTAACATACTTTACATTAGTTACATAAAACTTACTGTCTTAGTACATGTATTATCATTTATATTATAGCACTTAGCTATTCTATCTAGAAACCCCTTGATTGCAGACGATGGAAGTTATCTAAAACATGATCTGTGGACCCCAGATACCTTCATGAAAACATCACGATAAAATGCCAAACCCATTTGACATCCTATCTGACACATCTATGTTATAAATGACATGACCCAGGCACCATTCAGAACGATACAACCCGATCAAGCCGCTGCGAAAGATAGGTCTTTGGGGACTTTTACAACTCACCTTTGCAAGAGATTCCACCTATGCAGATTTTCCCCGATATTATATTGAGTGGTAATCAGAGGCAATCAGCTATCTTTTTTGATCCATCAAATAAATTGAAGCAAGTCAAGAGAGAGACAGAGACAGAGAGACAGACAGAGACAGACGGACAGAGACAGACAGACAGATAGAGACACAGACAGACAGACAGTCAGAGACAGACAGACAGGGAGATAGAGGCAGGGAGTGAGAGGCAGAGAGAGACAAAGATAGATAGACAGACAGACAACAGGCAGATAGGGAGAGAGAGAGAGAGAGAGAGAGAGAGAGAGAGAGAGAGAGAGAGAGAGAGAGATGATAAGTTTGTAAATTCTATGTGAGGATTCTTGTTAAGTGCTACTGCTTTCACTAGCAATAACCAGTGTATAACAATATACCCAGTGTGCAATAAAAGATACAGCCAGTAAGACCGATACAAAGAATTCTGGCTGGCAAAGAAAATTGGGCAGGCCCTGGGACAAAGAAAGCTACAGAGGTAATAGAGAGGTTTTAGACGTTAGGGACATGGAAATGGGAGGAATTTGCATAGCCCCAATACTCCAATCCCACAGAGCCCTGTACCGAAGAACAAACCCTTGTAAGAAATGTGCCAGAGAATAATACTATCCATTCCATAGCCTTCCTCCATGGCCTATCGCACAGGGGACGGCAGTGTGTCAGTATCTAGCTGCACGATACCCTGTAATCAGTGCCATCAAGATGCACAATGCACTGCTGTTGGGTCTATACCTGTTAGTATGATGCATAAATGAAGTCCTGATGCAGAGATCCAGCAGGGCTGCATCCTTGCTTCATGCAGATCAATGGTCATAATGCATGTTAACACTTTGCGGTCTCTTAAGGGGTTAAGCCCTGGGCGCGGAGTACATCCAGGAATCTGTTCTTATATTTGCTGGGTGTATATATTTGTCTGTTTGTGTTGGAGCTGGGTGTGTTTGGTAACGTATATATCTTCTCCTGTGTATCTGTCTATGGTGTGACACCACTGCTGCTAGATTCATTCCAGATACAGAAAAAAACAATATCATACACCTGGAACATTCATTTCTCTGCAGAACATTGTTTATTAACTATTGCACATATGTCTATGAGAGATTTTAAACCTTTTCCATGAAGATGACATCTGGAAGCCATCTCTTAACTTACTATGAGTGCACCCTTCAAGTCGTTATATGATCCTCATAGACATATCACTGGCATATGCAGGTTGTGCGCGATCGTAGCACCTTGAGGAATTACCTCCTTATAAACATTCTAACTGTATCTAGAATTTCTATTGGGTGATAATGGTCAAAACACACTCTGGCGAATCATCCCGCCAAAGCACACACTTGATCCATCTTTAGCCCAATTTTGGTTATAACCGTTGACCTGCTTTTTAAACATAGTTTCCCAAATGGTCGTCTTGGGTATGTGACTAATCTGGCTCCAATGAACGAACCAGATGTTTAGAGGCCAAATTCCAAATACAATTTGCCTATTAAAGCACCTGTGGTTGATTAGATCCCTCTGTTCTGGGCTTTTGTCTCATTTTAGTATTCAATTCTGGCTTTACGTTGATAGTCCACTAGGCCTCTGTCGCAGAAATGTATATAGGCTGAATCGCGCAACAGAGGCCAAATGGATTATGGGTTTTACCCTACACTTTAGTCTACTTTATTTTGGAATCTTTGTGTTTAGGCATCAAGCAGGATGAAGGGACAAAAAGGGTTGGGTTGCCATGTCCATTCAGTGTTGTAGCATTCGTCTCCCCCCCCCCCCGAAAAAAAAAAACAAAAAAAAAAAACATACAAACATGCAACACATCGACAGAACATCTAGTCTGTGGGTCCCATAGTAGTCTGGTCTGGGCGGCGTTTCTTAATAGCCAACTAGAGGTTCAAGTCTCTACTAGAGGTGATTTGAATTTCTAGTAGACAAATGTGGGTGAATAGTAGGACCCCACCCTTAGTACAAAGATGATAGTTGGAGCCTCTAGTAGAGTTAAAACTTACCCATTCCATAATGTAATAGTAGGGGTAAATAGTACAACATTGTACTATATACTTTTCTATCTAACCTCTAGTAAGTGCCCTACAACTGCACTTAGCTGAGACACCCTCAGAGGTCATCTCAATCTCCTGTAATGTGTCTTTATCCCTCCCAAGTGCATGTCTATGTATTTCATCAACATTGTTTGTAAAGAATTGTTCTTTAAAACATGAAATTCGATGTGATGCATCCTATTTTCAGAAGGTAATTCCATCGTTGAAAATAACTACAACTAGGATAAATATAATGCAGTTATAGGTAGCTGTGTGTGATAGTAGAGTTCCTTGATTATTAGCAAGTTATCAATATATGTGACCCATCCTTACAAATTGGTACTGAAGTCGCAAATTAAGAAGCCTAGATATGGCCTTTTAAAGTTGCATAGTGTCAAAAATATTAAATTTTTCAAAATTGAGATTTTAGCATTTTTCTAACATATGGGTAGATATCTTTTAGAATCCTTAGTTCTTAATTAATTAAAACCCCAAATGCTTTAAAGACATAGCTATAACTTTTGTGGTTATATGGAATTACATAGGAATTCTATAAGAATTATAAACTACCATATATTTAATATGTTAATTATCTCAGTTTAATCTATTATTGATTAATCCGACTACATTTACTGCTAGAAGTGCCACAGAGGGCAAGTGTTATATACCAAATATGCAAGTGTTATATACCAAATGAAAGCTCTTGATGAGCTGTAAATGGATGTGGCAATATCTCAACAATTTCTATGTGCGACTTCCGTACCAATTTGTAAGGATGGGTCACATATTATCTATCAAATAGAGATCATACTTCTTATAATATAATCTCTATTTGTTGGAAACCAAGGAAAACTGGATAAATTGACTTTGACTGCATTATTATCACCTGCTCGTGTAGTGGCACAGTCATTAAACACTTTTTGTGAAAAAAGAAGGCTTTGTTGCATAAGTCCTTAAACCTTTGGTGCCATCCAGTATTTCTATGGACTCATTACTATTCTAGGATTGGGTACAATCATGGGCATCAACTGGTTACCAGGTTGAGTCTGTGTAGGTGTTATCCATATATAGTAAGGGTGAGAAAGTAATCCCAGGAATGTAGCTGCCCTCTGCCAGCTCTATTTGCTATGTATAGACCTTGACTATGGAGGTGAGGGGTACACACCTTTCTTTCAAATTTTCTTACTATGGCTGGATCACCTGTACTATTCACTTCTGTACAATCTATTTAGTAGCCTACTACAGGTAAAAGATTACCAGTAAATAGTAGTGTCTCTTACTAGAGGTATAAAAAGTGATCTGTACTATTGCTCATTGTGAAATGGTCATGCCTACTATAGGTGGGACCTCTAGTACAGTAACCTATAGTGACTCCCTGAACTGAATTAAACATAAGGCTCCATGAAGTGACGAGGGACTAACGGGTTTCTACCGTTTAGCAGTTAGCGGCCCACAACGTGCTGCCTCAATATGAACCTAGATACGAATCCCCTATGGCCGAAGTATGGAACAGGGCTCATTCATCAGGAGGCCATTTCTGATTTTGGGCTGTAATCTCAGTAAATTGAGGGTTTTCACTTCGATATAAGGGGAGCAGTCATAGCATGTTAAGAAAAGGCCTCCTGGTCACCAAGGCTGTCCCCATGATTTATACCTATCAAATATGTGTTATTGGTAAAATAATGCTCATGGACAAAAATTAATTGTACAATGGATGATTGTTTGAGACAGAATACGGGGGGGGGCAAATCGTTGTCTATTCTGAAATATACCCCGAAATTAACAGGTTCAGATCCATAGCGCTAAATCAGTGTCGTTGACTTGGCATTTCTCTAATGGGAATAGGTGGTTCTGAATCAGCATAGAAACCGGTTTGGAAGATCCGGTTTCAAGTCATGCCAATTTCAAGTTGTTAATTCCCTTTGCTCTTTGATCACATAGATATGACAAGTCCATTGGACTTTCATGCAGCCCCTCTTACCTGTACACGTTTTCTTTGTTGATGACTCTATACTTAGTGGCGTGACAAAAGGATGGAATACGAGACCAGGAAAGGCAGTCTAGGGAAGCAAAGCCGCATGATGAGAGAGGGAGAACAGAAAACCCTGGTAAATCGTGATGAGCCGGTTGGAGATCTGACAAAACCCGGTGACATCATGCCTCGTGCCGGTTAGACAGACATTAAAAACCTTCACTCCTGGATCTGGCACTGAAAGGCTTCTTTTAAAAGCTTCCCTGTAGGTTCTATGGCCTCCATGCTAAAAAGGGGAATCTAGAAATGACCGTCAATGGGGCTGCTGCCCAGTTACCGGTATGCCTGCTTTAGTACAGGAGAGGGCGGTGGGCCAGGGCATTAATGATACTAAGTGGTCGATCCTAGCAGGATTGAATTTTACGACTCCCTTCCCCATTAACCCTGCCCCTAGGTGCCCAAGCGCACTTTAAAGCGCGGTTTTGGGCTTTAAATACATGTATTTTTATGTATATTGAAAGGAGATATCATCTAGACACTTCTATTGGTCCAATCTGTAAAGTTGTACCCTCTCTAGAACTGATATAACCTCACTATTCCCATGAGACCATCCATATTTCTCTATCTTTATTATTCTTCAAACAGTGAGTCAAAACATGAAATTTGGTTGTTAGATATTTGGCCCATTAGAATGTCAGCCTTCCAGAGAGCAAGGGCCTGGCATGGTAAAAAAATACTATTCCTTGGTTATTTCACACAAGAATAAAAAGTTATCCTTTGTTCTATGTTATTCATTGATATAAATCTTTCATATCCATAAAAATACCTTTCATGATTTTCTACCAAAACAATCTATTTCCATGGTAGTAGGAACAAACTTTGCTTAGTATAGTTATAACTATAGTAAAGCAATATGGAGATATTCAGCAGATTGACCCAAATACTGCCAAATAATAACAAAATAGAATGTTTTGTTGCTACGGCAACCAAACACCTGAGGTCAGACCAGATATCTCATCTGAACTGAAATTCTAAATTAAAGGCATTCAGGAATGTGATTAGAGGCCAATATCAAGAGAGAAGACCGGAATAGTATATGGTACTTAACAACAGTGAAATACCTATTTCATATATGAAATACAAAAAAAATTGTCAAATAGTTCTGGGCACCAAGGGGTTAAAATTAAGGGCCACATAATGCATTATTGACCCATGGACATGAATTCCTACCCTGGCAAGTAACTCCTTAGTGCTATTACCATGTACCCTATGGTGATGAAACATTTTCCATGGTTATAGGCCTGATACATCATTGCTGTGCTGGCAGGTAGACCAGCCAGCAACACATTGATGCATCATGACGACAAAAGTTACAAACCTTAGGGCCGTTTTCCACCACCCGACATGGTACCTCAATCGGCCGACAGCTACACCACACCACCACCTAGTCTGACTTGGCTGCCACAGGATTCAATGGAGGGGCATGGCCTCTGCCGGCCGACGGTAGCATTCACATGGGGTCTGTCGGCAGATAGAGGGGCCATATCCCCAGCAAATTGTCGTCATCTGTCGCCATGATTGGTCATCAATGGTGACTCCTTTTTGAGTTATAACTCATTCCGTCATCTTTCGCCACTGTGTGTTAGACTCACGTGGCATAGCAATTGCTATTCCTGGTGATCTTGTGCTATAACGACATCGTGTTCCATCTAGCGACATGTGTGAGCCACTTCACACAGGTTGACGAGGACTCACGACAATTTGCTGGGTCGGGTGGTGGAACATTGGCCTTATAGTGCAGTGTGGAGCCCTTAACGCGTTAAACTCTTGGACCCTGAGCTCTGGTGGGTCTGGAGGGGACTGGCGCTGTTATGGGTTTGCTCACTATCCACCACACGCTAATGCAAAGTGTTGTGTGTTTTAGATTTACCCATATTCCCATTTCCGGTGGTCCCATTGAATCCCCTTGCTGGGTGTATAAAATAATATGGCGGATATAACGGACTGGTAGGGGCTAAGCATAATTATTTACCATTTTGAGGGGAGGGTGAAAGACCCATACATTACAACTGCCCTCGTCAAGCCAAGCCAAACCAGTCTTTCATTCATTTCCTTTCTTTTTTTTCCTTCCCAGCTTTAACGAGAAATAAGCGCTCCCTCTGGCTACAACATAACTTCTGTTCGCTCCCACTGTATTGCATTCATAATGACCCACGCACGTAGATACAACCAATACTTCACTTACGTGGGGGCGGATTAGGTCAGAAATGTGCCCAATGGCCTTTACCTACACTATGAGTGACTCAGGTGATGCACTCACATTTCCCCTAATCTCGTGATGATTGCTCCTCTTAGTATTGCAGTCATTTCCGTATACTGCAGAGTCTGCATAGGTCAGCACTCTTCAGATATAGGACATAGGTGGATATAGGACATTTTTTCACATTCTATGTGATGCATAATTATATGATCTATGTTTCGACTGTTTTGTTCTCTGAGCTGTGTCATCAGAGAGCCTACTTTTATACTTTTGAGGCCCAATTCAAATCTCACCGTCTAATATGTGTCAGTATGTGGTTGGTAATTGGCAATAGTTTATTCCAAAAAATAAATCAACATAAAAGACATACGTTGTGGTGTTGACAACTGTAATTTGAGTCTCCTCTTGGGTTCAAAAAACAGCTCATAGCGATTTGTGGTAATCTTAACTTGGGGCTTACTGAGTATACACAATCAAATTCGGAATTCCTCGGCACCAATGGAATAAGACTTGACAGGAGCACCAGTAGCCTGTAGCTGAGACACTAGATAGCAGGCGGTACGACGCATGCCTGATTAATTAACAAAACATAGCTTTATTTGATCACTGACGGTCTTAGTCTGCCTGGAGCTACCTCTGACTTCCTCCAGTGGGCGGCAGACCTTTTCCTTTAAGGGCTGCATCATGCCTCAATTCTCAGGTTCCCTGGTTGCCAAAATAAATACCAGCGCTGCATTAGTGCATCATACCAAAGACCTGGGAGTTTATCAGTAACTTCCGGTTGGCATGATGATTGAATACAGCCCTGGTGAGAGGACTCAGAATGGCTGTATTCATAGAATATGACGATGAAGGTATACACTGTATTAAAGCCCACTTGTTCACGGTAAAGGGTAAATCGTTCACCATCCACCACCTGATCCCATCTACCACTGTATGTATACCCAATTGTGACGATTAAAAATGTACAAAGCTGCTATATGCCCACCCCTTATATCAGCTTGCAGTCTCCTTAACCCTTTATGGACTTTACAATGGCTTAGGTATCACCCGTCTTCATGATGCACTTGGCTAGTTTGTAACTCACAGGCACTGAATATGTTCATCATGCTGACCCAGAGTAAGAGAATCATGAATAGAGAACTGGCGAGTTACTCACCTCCCTTGCCTTTATGTGTACCATTAGAACTAAAGAAGGACACCGCATTAAAACACTAAGCAGCTTATAAATAGATAAACAACAACAGTCTTGAAAGACTCAACACAAGAAAATGCATTCCCCTGGCGTCAAGCTGGAAACAATATTAAGATTTTGCCAGGTGAATTGGCGGGAGGCCTGATAAAAAGCTAGCCCGGAGAGGTTAGAGCTAATGGAAATTGAATAAGCGTTGTTATTTCTGCGGCCGCCAATGCTGCTGCTCCTCAATGAACGTCGACACCAGTGCCAACTCGCGTTCCAACAGCAATTTTATTTCAATAATTGGTACTTTTGGGGCTGGTTGTTTTGTGAGTGACGACCAACAGGTGGTTGGCGGCTTGTTTGAGTTAGGGTGGGTGGAGGCGCTCCATAGTGTGTGCAGGTGAAAAGGGCTTGTACCAAGTTAACCCTTAATGATTGCCTAATTCATGTACTAGGGTCATATTCCTTGGACAGTACGATGTACAAATTGTTAGTAGTCTACTCACCAGCAATGTATCGGTGCATCAAGCCAACCCCTCGAGAGTGTGTCAATCCCGTCGGGTCAGCACGATACATCTATGTCGCCAAGGTGAATGGGTATAAAAAATGCGTGAGATCCACTGCTACGTTTCCCCTTGGGAATGGTGACGTTTAACAGAACGTGCGGGTGCAGTCACAGACATTAAAAATGACTTTAGATTTTGACTCAGTCTCAGTAGTGCTGGGAGTCATTTCTTAATAACGTACTATTCAGTCCATGGTGATGGCCCTACTATAGGTTACTGTACTAGAGGTCCCACCTATAGTAGGCATGACCATTTCGCAATGAGCAATAGTACAGATCACTTTTTATACCTCTAGTAAGAGACACTACTATTTACTGGGAGTCATTTCTTAATAACGTACTATTCAGTCCATGGTGATGTCCCTTCTATAGGTTACTGTACTAGAGGTCCCACCTATAGTAGTCATGACCATTTCACAATGAGTAATGTTACAGATCACGTTTTATACCTCTAGTAAGAGACTACTATTTACTGGTAATCTTTTACCTGTAGTAGGCTACTAAATAGATTGTTCAGAAGTGAATAGTACAGGTGATCCAGCCATAGTAAGAAAATTTGAAAGAAAGGTGTGTACCCCTCATTTCCATATTCAAGGTCTATACATAGCAAATAGAGCTGGCAGAGGGCAGCACCATTCCTTTACTTTCTCACCCTTACTATATGGATAACACCTACACAGACTCAACCTGATAACCAGTCCAGGCCCATGATTGTACCCAATCCTAGAATAATATATGAGTCCATATAAATACTGGATGGCACCAAAGATTTTAGGACTTATGCAACAAAGCCTTTAGTTGATTCTTCTTTTTTCACAAAAAGTGATTAATGACTGCGCCACTACACGAGCAGGTGATAATAATACGGTTAAAGTTGATTTATCCAGTTTTCCTTGGTTTCCAACAAATAGAGATTATATTATAAGAAGTATGATATCTATTTGATAGATAATATATTGATAACTTGCTAATAATCAAGGAACTCTACTATCACACACAGCTACCTATAACTGCATTATATTTAAGCTAGTTGTAGTTATTTTCAACGATGGAATTACCTTCTGAAAATAGGATGCATCACATCGATTTTCATATTTTAAAGAACAATTCTTTACAAACAATGTTGTTGAAATATATAGACATGCACTTGGGAGGGATAAAGACACATTACAGGAGATTGAGATGACCACTGAGGGTGTCTCAGCTAAGTACAGTTGTAGATGGAAAAGTTATATAGTACAATGTTGTACTATTTACCCCTACTATTACATCATGAAATGGGTAAGTTTTTACTCTACTAGAGGCTCCAACTATCATCTTTGTACTAAGGGTAGGGTCCTACTATTCATCCACATTTGTCTACTAGAAATGCAAATCACCTCTAGTTGGCTATTAAGAAACGCCGGCCTGTTGTAATTCTTTATGCCTATAGTGATCATCTACAGCCACTATTTTGTACTAGAAATGGACTTCGGCGATTGTACAGTTGTTTGGTGATCGTACAACGTTCTTACATTGACTCCTAGTGATCTTTTATTGGAGCTGTCGCAGTAGTTGGTCTCTCTTTTCTATGGTATAAGCGTGGTAGCTCATGCATAGTTACAAGTCTAGTCCAATATGTACAATGTAAGCAGTATGCAGAAAGAGCCCTAAACTCCTGGGAATAAAGTAGTTCATGGAAAGTGTCCTAATCCTCTGGTTGATGAAGCAGTATAAGGACAAAACACTGGAAACGATTAGTTGAGTAAGTGCTTTAGCTGAACATCATTTTCTGAAGTAGTATTTGAAAATAACTCTTTAAGCCTGGCATTAGGGTCGCATGCATGCGTATGTAAAGTGACTTTCTGGCCTGCCTATGAAATAGGAATTTATATACCACTAGCAATTGCGTGAAAAATGGAATTTGACTTTTAATTTATAAGATATAATTTGTTCTGCTGAAATGACCGAGAGCAGATCCGGGGTAAATGAAATAAGATTATACAAGTATTTCTCTGGAAACT
Organism: Acholoe squamosa; assembly: GCA_949317995.1. Taxonomy (NCBI): domain Eukaryota; kingdom Metazoa; phylum Annelida; class Polychaeta; order Phyllodocida; family Polynoidae; genus Acholoe; species Acholoe squamosa. The sequence goes on from OX439042.1 coordinate 59,300,016, forward strand.
TGCAACAAGTGTTCTGACTCATCACTATCTGCACATCTACGATTATGCAAATATTGTAACACTAAATGTGTGTCAGCTTTGACTTGATGACAGAAAAAGAGTGAATGGTTATGACTGTCAAGTCATTAGAAATGCCAGCTTTAAAAAGAAGTGGTTTTGTGTTTAGAATGACTCAGCCACTCAGTGAATAGAGTACATTACATCTCATCGATCAGGACCTTTTTGATGGCCTAGAACCTGGCATGAATACAACTCTTTTCTTAATGGTCCTCTATTGTCAACATAACACTACAAACATGGGCCAATCATATCTACAAAGTGTGACTTCTATTGGGTACCACTTAAGAGGAAAGGGTTCAAACAAGGGCACTAAAAAAAGAAATAGAGAGAAGAATGAACCCTGAATTCCAATCTATGTGTCTATTTAGTGTAATCGTAGACTGTTAGAAAGGGAGGGCAATGCTACCTGCTAATGGAATGGAATGTACACCTGTTCTTTCTTTTACCTGCTTTTTCTACTCACTAAGAGGACGGAGTCGCCATCATCAGCGCTTCAAAGCACTACGACTTCGTCGTGGCAGGCTCTTCCTACGGTGCAACATTTTCAAGCATGCATTCTTGTGGGCAAAACACTGGACTTTACTGCGAACTTCCACTCTGAGCGGCAACACAGCTTGTATGTTTTTAGGGAAGAGCTTTCAGTGACTGATGTATCGTTTTAGCGATGAAAGTACCGGAGGGGAGGAGGAGAGTGTCATGGGAGAAGGCGTGAGGGACACACACAGACCAAAGCAAACACAGGACACAGTTTTGGAGTTTTGAGAGAAAAGTTTTCAGCCATTACGGTGTGACGGTAGAGATGAATAGATAGCTGGCACATATTGGAACTGACATGTGGCGGACGGCGCTACTTTGGACAATTAAGAGTTAGCGCCCCAAGCCAGGTACCACAGGGCCGACAGTTGGAGGCGGCTCTATGTTATTATGTGCAGTCAGTATAACATTTATCTCACCCATTAGACACCCCCTTAGGAACACCTCCATCGGATGAGCTGCTCTCATTAACTCAGCGTTAATTTGTTTGTCGATCAGGATGGCCTATATAAAAGCCAGGATGGCCTAGATATTGGGTAGGCTGACCTTGATGGACAGACTGACCTGCGTCATGGACAGGCTGACCTTAATGAGCAGGCTAACCTGCATGCATTATGAGCAGGCTGACCATTGTGCAAGCTGTTAGCCACAATGAGTAGGCGACCTACATTATGAGTTACTCTATAAAGGCCTATAAGCGCGTATATATACTAGGGCCACTATGTCTAATTCACACCAATCCCCACATGAGTTGGCTTGGTTGTTCATGCACCTTCCAATGACGGATGCATTATTGTAATTGTGGCGGCTGTTTAATATTTGATGCCAATTCTCAGCAGAGCCTTTATCTCCGTGTGTCTCGATGTCCGACGCCCACTGAAGGCTCGTTTATTCTGACTGATGTGGTGCCGTATGATGCACATAGAGGACGCACAGAGGTACATCCTGCCGCCATCAGGGTGGGCTTTGAAAAATTTCCAGGTGAGCCACTCATTGAACGACTCACCGAGCAGCTCACAATACCCCTTATACACTTTGCCCCCTGTATCACTATAAATGCCTAATTCCGCTTATTTTGCACTATGAACATTGGTCGCCATGATACATAAATACAATGGTAATTTGCCAGAGCTGCATTGATCAATCATCCCAAACCACCTAGGCGGATCCGCTTCTGAGGAGTAGGCACGATGCACCAAAGCAGAGCTGGTGAGTACACCCATGCACTAATACTGCATTGGTGCATCATGACAACAAAGAAACATAAATTTGGAGGCATCTCGCGGCACTTAAAGGGATAATTGTACCATCTACCACTCCTAACCGGAAGTGGCGCCATGGGCGGGCGGGGTGGGCGCCATTGTGTTCCGCCATTAGCGCCGTCAGTGACTCCTCTGACTGCAGATTAGTTGGCGCCCGGTCCCGCCTTTTGCTGAATTAGTGCTCAGTCCACCCGACCGTGAAACAACGGCGTCCATTAAAATTTTCCACAAGGAATCCATGAGAGTGAGAGGGCAGCGCTAGGAGCAGAATGTATACAGGAGACAGTGCCTTAATAGAGAGGTGCCGTATCCCTCTAGTCCTATTCTAAACATCCCACTCACTCCCTCTGGTCTGTCTCCCGGCACCATTCCCTCCATTAGTTCCTATCCAGGCACAGAACTATAAGCCAAATGGTGTTTTGACAAACGGCATGCCTCCGAACAGCGAACGCCGCCGAGACCAACCCACCCGCACACCCACCCCTGTCCCACCTTAGGCACGCGGCCCGCTCGGTCCCACTCATATTTGCGAATATTCGCGGCACATTTGAGCATTTAATAATGGAGTTGCGCCATTCTTTTATTCCCGATCCATACATCATTGAGAAAATATTTTATCAGAAAACAAGCGCAGCTCGCGTGGTGGGTAGTTTGCGTCGCCGCGCCGCGCCCGTCGTCGGCTGTTTCCGCCGCCTATGCCGCGCCCATTGCAGGAGGGAGGGGGCGGCGCGACCCTTGTGAATGCCACGCGCCGCTGCCCTCCTGTGCCGCGCGCCACAGTCGGCCTATTTCAATACATGTATTACCCCGCACATTATGGATAAGTTTCAGCCCCGTTCTGCGCCGTCCGCCGGGGACGGGCCGTTGTTGACGCGAGCGCGCCGATTGCTATCCCAATGTGGGGTGCGTCACTAGTGGACTATTACGCATCGATCCCCGCCCCATATACAGTCAGTCTCTAACTTCTGTACCTGGGTCTCTCTCTATCTCCTGCTGCTATCTTACTGCACCCTAGACTTAATCTACACACAATGCTTCTCCCCGACTGGCATCATATTACTATACCTCCACTTCCAAGTCCCCTCTTCATACTGTCATCTTCCATAGCCCGACATTAATGAACCTCTGGGGGTTATTTCGTAATATTCTATGACAGCGCTCCTTCATATTATGCAGTCATACATCCCATGCAAAAATAACAGGCCTAATAAAACTGGCGTAGGTGCTGTGTGCGATCGTAGATCTTTGTATGATTATAATTATCTAGGTTTTCCTCGGACCTTTGCTGTAGTACGCTTGTGTTTCAAAATACATCCAATATCCACAATATTTTTCCGATTTTCTCTTCCACATCTCCCGCCTCCAGGCTTAAATACACTCTCTGCCCAAGGCACTACTACATCCCTCTTTGCTCCTCTCTCATGTTTGTCGAAGAAACAACATGCAACGGCGCTGAGCATACAATTTGGGCTCAGAAGCAGTTTGCAGTTGGTCCCAAATAAAACAGACCCCAGTGTAAGGGGAAATAGGAACCACACGGCGAATAACGCGCCGCAATATCCGCCCATTATCGCCCAAACATAGCTTCCGTAAATAGACATAAAACGAGGGGAGCAGATTGGTTATAGTCCCAAAGCCTTTATTATATTTCGATCAGAGACAAGAGTTATGATCTATGGGGAGATAGCAGCAGGGTGCATTCTATCTAGAAGCCAACTCTGAATAAATCAACATTTTCCCTGAGCGGGAGAAGTACCCCCTAGAGTGCCATCAGAGAACGTCCCTCTGTGAACGCCAAGACCAGTTAGCCCTTTAGGAACAGGATGATGCTTTAAATCATCATGCCTTTTATTCATGATCATGATGCTAAGCTTGAATGCATCCCTGACGAATTTTCTCATCAAGACTGCACCCATGCACCCTGCAGGTCCTATGGGGTTGATGTGGTCCTTTGTCGTCATAGTTGTTCCTCTAACGTCATGGTGCACCGACGCAGTAGACTCACCATCGCTGCATCGATAGATCAACACGACCAAGGACCGAGGAAGGGTAGAAGGCTTGGCCCTGAAAGTCTCGTTAGAAATAATGTCTGGTGGGGTTGTAGGTTGGCGCGCTTATTTATGATGTCGAAAATAACGTCGGCGAAAAACAAGCAGTAAATACTTCTTGTTTATTCTACCTACTTTAGGAGTTTGTTTCTGCATGCTAAAGCTGTTCCTCACATATATGGTTGATTCTTTTCAGGTTGGTCAAACCTGACGGAAATTTGACAAAAGTTGAAATTGTTCCTTGATGATTTTGAAGCACATTGTGTACAATTAAAGAAGCATTTATTCCAAACCTATTATATTTTCGATCTCGGCCACATTGATGAGCATTGACTACAGTATGTACACAAATATACTTGTATCTCAATCCCTTACAACGTGTAAATCTCTGACTAAGAACCTTGCCTACAACTGATGTATGCGCTCAAGGCTTATGAAAAACGACTGCGCATTGTAGGCCTTTCATTACGAATATCTCCTTGTGCCTCATGTAAAAACGCAGAGCCCCTAGGTAGTGCAACGTCTGAGAGACACTCAACCAGTTGAGCTCCACTTTTTCTCTAAACTATTCACTCGACACCCCATCCTAGTCGTCCGTTTCCAGATCCTTTTATGTTTTGCTACATAGAGACATTAAGCTATGAGGGAGGTGTTCTGCTTTACATACAAATGTATAGACGTTGGTTATCTACGGTGTGGACGAGTGGCTACACTGCAAAAATGGTGTTTAGATTTTAAACATGTTTAGGTCTAAACATGTTTAAAATCTAAACATATACATCAGTTAGGTGTATCATTGACTACACATTTAGGAAAAGAACACTTTTATTCTAAATACATAAACATTTTTGCTAAACATGTTCAGATGTTTAGAGTTTAAACAGTTGAATATTAGGTGTTTAGATTTAAACATCAATATGTTTAGATACTTGGATGTCAAATCCACACCAGGTAGCAGCACTACCTCTGAATGGACTATCTGCGCACAGTTATAATCAATTGTTGTGACAAATATCCCCAAACTCCTTCTTTATCATAGTGTCATTTCATTGAATGTTATGAAAATATAAACAACAATAGAAAATTAACTGAATTCAACTGACACCACCATCATTACCATAAAATAATCAATGAGCTCCGTGACCTACACCTATGTCATGTTATTTTGTAAGGTATGAAGCAATGTCCTTCCTGCCAACCTGTTGTACTTCCTCAAGTCTCCTATTCTAATGCAGCGTGCATGCACATATATGTGTATATAGCTGTGGCTGACACCTTGGGAGACTTTGCAATGTAAATACCTGCTGATGTCCTCCAGTAAACGAGAAAACAAACAAAAGATACTCCTTTATTTTTTTAATGCATAGATGTCTGCAAACCCTCACTTCCCACTAAATCACTTAGACATCTAAACACAAAAATTCATAAACTTCTAAATGCAAAATTTCATTGATATCTAAACACAAATTTTGAACCTAAATACCTAGATTTCTAAACACTTGAGCTAAGCACATTGTTTGGCTAAACATGTTTAGGAAATTAATGTGATTACAAAAACGTTGCAAGAATATGTTTAGAATTGTGTTTAGGATCTAAACACCATTTTTGCAGTGTATGATTGCCAGGCTGTAAAAGTGGTGTAGATCCATTTGTTGTAGTGTTGGTATTCAATAGGAATACGACTAGCTGACTGCCAGATCTCAAACGTCATATAGGCCAAATCCCACTACGTGAAAAATGGGTCTGGAATGTCTGTGATTCTAGATATCAGCAACATTGGACTCTTGGCAATTTCCTAAATCACAAGGGTACTCACTGCACTTCTTACCACTCCAAATCCGACTATAGCTAATAGTAGCAGGGGAATCTCTGTGATTTTCATTACTGCACAGATGAGTTGCTAGAATGATTCACAGAGATAGAGTATTTGATATTAAAATCACAGTTGTCTCTGACTATTTTCTGTGGTTTGCAATGGTATCCTGCATACCACAAACAGATGTAGCTTGCATAAATCACAAGCAGAACCCCATTATGACTGTAGTATGTGGAACTTAGCTCCTGATTTATCAAAGACACACCTCTTCTGATTTCCTAGAAACTGTTGTTTTCCTCTAAATCACAGGGATTTTGAGTCTATCACAGAGATTTCAAGCCCTTTGAGAAGAAAATATCAAAAACTTTTGATGTACTATACTCCCTAAATACCAGCACTTTGACAGGGATTCTTAGCCTTTATAGGTCTTCCCTAGATGATATTATGACCCCAATATTGGCTAAGCACCCACATATCCTATTTCGCAACAATTTCCCGACCATTTTCACGTTGTGGGATTTGGCCTTATACAACATATATACATGCGTTAAGAAACCTCACTATCCCAAACAAATTATAAATCGGTAAATTGCTAATACTGAATCTAGTATTACCTAACCTTTTCTCTATTCTGATCTATCCCCTACTACTATCAATACTTACCATTATCAACTCCTTAAACGCCACAAGTGCCCATTTTCTCGTGTGTTGTTGATAAATATGATACAACAATGCAGTGCGCTGGCGAATTACCCACTATGGGATGCATCAATCGATTTTCCTGTTTTAGCTCTCCTACACAGCTGCTAAGCCTCAAACTCTGTATATCTATAGTCTGTCTGTACATTCCTCCCATGCACACACTCCCTAGCTCATTGGAATACGTATACACCACCCAAGAACAACCCCCAAGCCACCCCCCCCCCCAGTGTGCTGCACCACGTAGGCCTAGAATATAAATCCCTAGAAGGGGCTGGTGGTGACAAGAGGTGGGCTATGTACAGAATAGAGCACCACATCTCACCTATATACATGTTTGTCCATATATTGCCACTGCTACAGCCCCACTAAGGCTTATACATCATCCCTCCACTCCCCTGACTCCCCCACTGCATTTATGACTGCCACATTGGGAGCAAATAGAGAAAGGGTAATTACACACTGAGGTCGACATTGCATTACCACCACAGCCAATAACTAATTACCGACTATCAACGAAGTTTCTGAAAGCTAATTTCAACAGGTCCATACCTAAAATTCAATTTAGAGCTGGCACTAATGGGAGGTAGGATTCAGATAAAAGAATGTACAAATAGAAATGTGTGTTTACAGAAGGGCCTGTACGTTGTTATGTGCACATATATCTGACAGTGGAACAACGCCTATAATATATATGAGCCCATAAGCTATAGTGTTATATAGATGATTAACAACATGTGATTGAACTCCAAGTAGTTCTGCGATTATATGCATATAAATATATACATATATAAAAAAAAGTGGATGAGAGAGACAAAGCAACAAATCGTACCTGGAGGCTATTTCTTAACAGACTACGACTGCACCCTTCTATAGTCGTACCAAATTTCCCATCGGAATAGCATTGACTTTTTGCGGTCGTAGTGCTGTGTGTGATCGTAGTGCCTTAAGGAATTACCTCCAGGCTCACCCTGTAGAGCAGTATTACATTCCAGTCATACATGTAGCAGTCGTAGTCCCTGCAGTGGTAGCTCCATAGACAGGAGTGAACTTTCCCCACCCTCCATGTGCAAAATAAAGCTATTTGGTACGACTGCTCTATCGTACCGGTTGTGTCTAGTGGTAGCAGGTTAAGAAATAACTTCTAGACAGCTCTGCAGAGATGTAGATGCTTACAACATATTAGCACAAATACAGCTATTTAAAGAGATCTAAAGCTTTGCCTACCTCACGCTGCGGTAATTGGGGAAAGACTTTCAGCACTAAAACATCATTAACCGTGCTAATGACTGGCAGCTACCACGACAGGAGGGTAATTCAAAAGGCTCTGCCATCGCTACCTATGAGATGTTAGTGATTTCCCTCCCTTATTCTTTACTGCTATGGTAAGGTAGGCCTGCCTTTCCTTCTGATAGCCAGCTACATTTTAGTGAGCACTGTTAGCCTCTGCCCTGCTTTCACTATTCCAAGCAGCTAACAACTGTGCAGAATGGCAACAGGTCCACAGAGAAAAAATAGCAGTGCAAGGTAAAAAATACTAGTGGAAAAACTCATTCTTTCAAGAGTGGCTACACTGGGGTTCTCCTAATTATATATACCCTGTCAGGTGCACTTGACCCTGAAATGTCAAGAGCCCTCAAGGACTATGAGAAAATCCATTCAAGTGCTCTTAACTCATGAGTAGCCTCAATAGCCCACAAGGACTCTCAGCATGTGCATTCACACCACTAGTCTAACACCACTAGCTATTTTATTGTAGTAGCACTAGTTCTTATGAGATGGTAAGGGATGTGCCTACGCTAACATCGCATAGGTAGTGACGGCAGAGCCTTTTGAATTAACCTCCTGGTTAATGATATAATGATATAATCCTAGGGGTAAAGAAAAGGGCGTTAGCCCACTCTACCGAGCAAAATAGGACCGACCACCCCAACACCTTGGATTTATTTTTTGACAAAAGTGTAAATCGTGGTTATTCTTTGAACAATTCTATCATCTGCAAGCCACAGCAGTGCCTCACGAGTCAGTGGAGAGGATAGGGAGGTGATTTCTTGGTGGATTCTAGACCTGATTAAAAAGGAAAAAAAGCTTTAAAATCCATCCTACCGAGCCTATATTTTTAAACCATGTCTCCTGAAACACGCCTCTTGCCGACAAACAACTAATCAATTCAATATACAGTGGGTACAGACTTACACTTTCACGGTGTTCACATTTAGATTAACATGTCATTGGGCAGTCCTGAGACTTGGGTTCTGAGATTTGAACCCTACATGCAGAAGTAGCAAGGAAAGCTATATGGCCACCCATCACCATCTCAGATCTTAGGGAAATGCTCAGATAACCTATTAGCAACACGCAGTCATCATATCCAGCAGCTATAGGTGTTCTCACTCACGGTTATGGGGTAATATAACACTATGTCATGACGTGGATCCACATGGCAAAGATACAACGAGTGTTGTGTTACCACCAACAAGGAGTGGTCATACCTTTCTCAACTCATCTTAACAAGGATTTATAACCATTTAGAGGTTAAATAAGGATTATTCATCCACGAGTTGATTTTAGCCACGGATACAATGAATGAGGGCGTTATACCTAAGGTATATTTAAGGTCTTTATACCATGGTACCAACCCTAAATTTTAAGTATTTACCTTTAAATTCAATGAATTTTGATGCAAGTCGATGCGGACGAGGAGGAAGCCATTCCGCCATATTGGATTCTTGTTTACCAACAAGCCAGCCAGTCCACTAAGAATAACATTCGATTTCCACCATTTAAAGAGAACTTGGTGCCTCCTCGGGTTCACACACATAGATTAGGCCTTCTTCTTACTCCCTCCATGTTTCAATAGATAATTTTAAGCCTATATTTCCTCAAAATGGCCATAATCCTATCGCTAGACATTCATTTTCCGAGAAGAAGATTATAGTTCTATCAGTACACACCGGAGGACAGGACTGCATTGCGGCTGGTCCCTCGCTTGGAAAGATTACGAATATTTTTTTATTATATTTCACCTTAATATCATGGATTTTAACAAAGTGCTGCTTCAATCAACCTCCATAGATTGTTCCCGTTGGGTCATGGCATCAGATTTAGTATGTAAAAGCTGAAAAAATGATCATATATTCTGTAGTCAACTCGCTGTCGAAATTCTGTTTTCATTTCAGTGTCAACTTCGTTCATTCTAGCCGTAGTTAATTGCACGTCTTTTATCATTAAACTTGAATGCAAAAATATGCAAATCAGCTATAACCATGGTAGAAATATAGCTATACCTTGTATAACCAGGAGCCTGTTTCAATATCCCTGACGATAGCATAGTGTCAATGTCAGGCCTGCGTCACCTATGACTGTTGTCGTCAGGAATATTGAAATAAGCGCCTGAATCATTTAAGCAGTTTACACATTATGATCATAATCTTATGTGACATAAAATTTTACAAACAAACACCTTACATAACCTGTAGGGCTGTAGAAATAGTAATAACCATGGCCTTGTATAACCTATATGGCTTTACACAAAGCCCTAACCTGTAGAGCTTTACACCTAACGAGGACCATGCATACCTAGTTGCGGTGTTTTACAAATGACCAGTATTGTATCGTGTCCTGTCACCCTGCTCATCCATTATTTCCCTTTCAATAGCTACAGTCGATGATGCTGAACTATTCAGGGCTAAACGGTCGGTGCACATATTGCTTGTAGCAGTGACTATAGCAGCAATACTTGCTGCTGTTATAAGAGCAGGGAGGGACATTGTGTTTTGATTCTGACACACGAGGTGTAATGGAGAAACGACCTGAGCGCGACAAAAGCTGTACGGTCCTGTTGTCTCCTACGTGTGTTAACCATTTAAGGATGGAATGATGCCTCTAAATCTAAATTTGTAATCTAACGCACCAAGATAGTATCAACGAGTAACTAGCCAACAGCTATTCTTTGTAATAGGGGGTTCCTCATTCTGGGGTTAATATGATGCATGAATGCAGCACGGGCGAGTTACTCGCCGGGGCTACATTCACTCGCGAGGACGACAAATGGGCATGGTGCATTAACACTTCACAACCTTAAAGGGCTAAAAGCTGTTTTAGCCGTCGGGAAATGCCTGTATGACACAGGGTCTTTGATGCCTGCTTTGCTTCCCCAGTTAAACATCGCTTGGATTAACCTTGTCTCTCTTCTCACGCTCCGATTCACCAAGAGGCTTTTCCACAGATACACAGTATGTGCTGTCTTCTTTTGACAACTAATTCGTCCAAATCTCCTACGGGAACGCAGGGACGCCAAGCTAACTGTATAGAGATGAAAGAAAAAGGCAGTACAATTAATATTTTTTCTTTAATATTGAAGGAGGAGTGTGAGCTTTAGGCATGAATGGATCTCTGGCTTGCGATGGCCCTTTATCATCCCTTTATTGATGTGGAGTTCGGGAGGGCAGGCGGCGTGAAAGGTGGCTGCGGGGAGGGTGTAGTGCAGGTCTGGCTATGGTCTTTGTCGGTGAATCATCCACCAAGACAAGATCAAAGATCAAGAGGATCAAGTCTTGGCGAGCACATGGATCAATTTTTTTTCAGACATGTCAGAGCAGACTCGCATTATGGGCACATCGGTGAGCAGTTCCGTGCAGCCCCAAGCCACTCCATACTTCTCCTCCGACCTCTCATCACCGACCCTTCCACTATGAGGGGCTGAGAGTGCCTTCAGTGTTACTTGGAGGTACTCCGAGCAGTGTCTTGAATTGCTCAAAGCCAGGACCCTGAGCGCCTCATTCTTACACTAAACAGCCACGAGTAGCTCAAGGGTCCTGAGATTTAGCAAGGAAATGTTCCCAATAGGGCCACTTTGTTGCACTTTTACCCACAGGAGGTTCCCAGTGTAGTAATCAACAGGAGATAGCATTCTTGTTTTTGAGGATTCTCATTAGCAGGATTTAAGTCACAAATATGTTATTGTCACACATTATGTATCTAGAAGTGCATCCTGAGAGGAGCGCAGCTGCAACATATTAACCGATCCAGGCCCCCTGACACATACCAAGTATACAAGGGACACTGTGAGTGTCCTTGTATCTACAATTATGGGTAGAAAATATCCAGTAGGGGAGTAACGACAATAGACACACTGATTTGAACAGCTGATGCTGATTGGTGCAGCTGGCATCACGTGATCACCATGCACGCCTCCAAATATTGTTACAGCCTAAGGGAGGGAACACTATAGGTAAGTATGGACCTTTATGAACAGGATGGCATATTCACGTAATTTCACCATGGTTTGCCAGCTGGATGCATGAGTGTAGTCTAACAGTTTTTGCAGTTGTCTGGAAGGCTGATGTACCGCCCCGATATTAGGTCGGCATAGTGCACCAACTCGAGTTGTCCACCTTGGAGCTTTTATGACAAAGGAACACGAAAGGGCAGTCTCACTCATTCTAATGTGGCAGGTTCCGTCATACATACATTTGAGATTTATATATGTGGAATAACATACAAACAGCTGTGTTCCTAATGAGAGTAGCCTATGTACACCCTCCAGTCATATCTGTTATAATTATGTCTTCTATAGAATAACAGACGATACGGAGAGGACTTAACACAATGGATAATTGCCTTTAAGTAGCTTCTCTCAGAGATTGGTACACACTACATGTAACCGCCATCGTGGTGCACACAATTAGGTACGTCTTGTGTCGAGTCAGCAATGATTCGCCTCCACAAAGGGGCTGCTCTTGGTTTTGTTTGTTTTGAGTAGATTGCAAGTAATAATTGATTTTGAACCAGGCTAGAATTTCACCGCATGCAATCTCAGTTTGTAATAAGCTACACAGAAGGTGTGTGAAATGTTGATTAAAATCTTTCTATATCCGGGTATAATGCATAGATATAGATGCCATATTTACTTCAGCGAATTTGAACTAACTCGAGATATCCAGTCATTAAGATAAGTAATTTAGATGTTGTTAAATTGACCATCAGCTATAGTGCTATATTAGGTGATAACTTAAATTTATTGTAACATAACCCACACCTGTTTACATTAAACTATGCGGATGATGAATCTAACAAAAACACATTGTTCCAGGCTGTAATTTCCCTAGTGCCTATTGTTGTTTTAATCAATAATAGAATAACAGCTGTTACATCAGCTCCAATAAACACAATACCACAGTAATGACACAATATGCAGTAGGTGTCACTACATCGCCTTCAGCATGTATGAACACAATAACAGAGGCTGACTGGGGAGAGGAGTGACTCTAGGTCTCGGACCACCAAAACATTTCTCACGATAATTTATTCCCACTGGGCACATCAATGTTGATTCAGCGTTGAAACAACGTTTGCAATGTTTGCATATCAACATTGATTTAGGGTTGAAATAGAGTTGAAATTGAAAGTTGAAACAACATACTCAAAATGAACTGTGATTCAACATCTAACCATTAGCGCTGATTCAATGTTTGTGTTTCTATGTTGACTCAACATTGTTTCAACAATGTTGAAACAACGTTGACAGTTGTTTTGTTGACATATCAACGTTGAATCAACATTGTATCAATATTGAAATCAATATTGTTGATTCAACATTGACAAATCAATGTTGAATCAACGTTGAGTTGACAACAATATTTCAACATTGATATGTCAACTGTTGACTGGATGTTGAAATGGTGATGGTTGACAACGTTGAAATACAAATATTGAAAAAGTGTTGAAAACAGGTTGATCAACACCATCAACATAACATCAACTGGTTGTCAATGTTGATGCAACATTGTGTGCCCACTGGGTTATAGCTCAACCACAGATAAAAGTTAAAACCCATCTATGATGATTCAAATCATTCAAAATGACCAGAAATCTTTAGAAACATGTTTATCCTTGATCTGAGATGAAAAAAAATATAGGTTTGAACAATCCAGTTTGGTTCTATTTGCCTGCATGCATACCTACCCTTATTTTGACCTATTCTGCAGCTGATAATTTCACAGTGGTCACTATTTTTTCAAAGCCACCCAACAGTGCCTAACCATAAGGCCAGTGTATCACAATTTACATTCAATGAATTAGTACAGTTTAGTGATTTATTTGATGCCTAATAGCAAATAATTTTCACACACTAATATAGACCAATCAGGGGCCACCATATCTGAAGTGCCTACATTTACTGTATGATCGTCGTTACTGTGGGCCACTATGGTGGTCCGAGTTTACGTTGTCTATACTTCTTTAGGTATCGTTCCACTATTGATGATGACATCACTTCCGGTAATACACCAAGGTTTATGCTTTTAGGACTTGGAGGGCTGTGATTGGTCTATGTTAGAGTTCAAAATCATTGCAAACTTTTAAATAATGCATAGATAAAATGTTTAACCTGTTGTGATTCAGAATATATTGAGTACAAGGGACAGCTCCTTTGTCTAGGATCCCAAAATATTTATTTAAAAAAAGTATCCCTAATTGTGAGCAGAATAGGCCGAAATGGGTTTGGGTTAAAACATATGCTCGTACAGAAAAACTGAGTTGGTGAACAGCGTCTGGGTCTGGCACCCAGAGAGGGGGAAAATGTGCCTCTTCATCATTTTGAGTGATTTGAAGTGTTTGAAAGGTGAAATTCCATTTTTATGGGTGCATGAGTTACATTAAATTATAGTGCAGAATGTTTTGGTGGTCCGATACCTTTAATGTTGTCTATATGGCACTTAAGGGAGGTTTGCTGCTGGTGAGCTGCTGATGGAGTAATGTTTGGGAAGGTGGAGGGTCTGTGAGAACACAACCTGAGTACTACTGGACAGTTAATGAGGCGACCTTTCAGTTGTGTTATTTCAAGGTAACCAGAGGCGTAATTCCCTTTTCACTCAGCTACACAGTATGTTTCTGGTCAAAACACTGTCCCACTACCCCAACCTAACCCCATATGTGCCAGAATCAATTCATCAAGGTGTCATATTCTGGATGTGGTGTCGGTGGGAGGCATATCGACCTGTTACATAATAACCCCATAGTTTATGCAGACCCATTAAAGAGGTTCTCTTTTGGACATCACCCAGACCGAACCACGTACATGTGCATGGGTATATAATATATACCATAGTATGGTCAGGCTATAGGAAATATATTCTTATGGTGAAATGTGACTAGACTACTTCACATATGGTATGGGGGAACGGTCGCAAGGCTGACAGTAAAGATCCAATACTGAAATAGTACCCACTTTGTAGATTACATACATGTATCAACCAATTATCTCATCATAAAGATAACAGAACAATAGCCGGTAGCTATGCGGTGCTTATCAAAATGGATATTGATAAGTGTACATCCTTCCCCTCCAACATCTCTACAAACTTTGTGCTGGAAATTCTTATCATCAGCAGGGTGGTTCATAAAAAATGACAAGAAATTATCTAGCTGCCCAACGATGTATTCAGGTACGAGCATTTTACTTTTAGAAAGCAAGTGAGGACCCTTATGTGCTCACGAAAATTACGTATATCTATATCGTCAATTTTTATGAACCACTAGCTGATAGCAATATGCGTTGAACACTACTTTATATAATCTACAAGATCATTTTTGTTGACACTTTGAAAAATACTTTGATGATAATAGTCTAGATAGTTTAGTCTAAAGCAGTCGTGCATGTCTACTTGGGAATCAATAAAGGTAAAATGATAAAAAGACACAGGAAGCCATCTTGCAATGCAGTATGAATTTGGATCATTAGTCAAGGGTATTCCCAATATAAGCTTAATGATGTTAAGGATTAATTTCAGCAACTTTTACAAGATTCACAGTAATTACGTGATTCAATATAATAAATTTATTCAGAACTAAAATGGCATGTGGTGAAATATTCTGAAACTGATTTTTCAGCTATGCAAGGTAGGTCTAGAGAGTCAAGCCATACCAAATATAAACTGTATGAATCAATATTAAATTTTCTCAAATAAATCAAGCCAAAACATCAATACTTTCCTGCTTAAAGGATGCCTAGTCTGGTTAAGTGGTACCGGTTATTAGTAATCTAAATGTCGTTGAAGGGCTAATGGACACTAAATTGTCCATTTAACCCATGTAGTGACGTATATAGCGCTCTACTGGTGAAATATTTAGTTTACACAGATATTACGGCATTTATAAAGGTGTATAACAATGAAGGCTGCATGAGTGCATCGTTTTCACATATAAAAGAGACATTATCAGATATGTTAGCAATATTTTAACGGAAAGCATTCTGACTGTGGATGCCCGGGGCACACTATATATATTTGTGTCTAAGCCTTCTTAAAGCCTCGGGGATGATTGAAAAGTGTACATGTATAATGTATATGTCTGGTGAATCTAGAAATAACTTCCCAGTGTGCACAGTATAATAGAAGCAATGCTAGAAACTGATTGGTCAGCATTGATCGACCTATGGATGGCATTGTTTCTGATACATGAAAATCCCACCGGCTACTAAAGTTATATCTGCAGAATGGCTAAACTACAAAATCTTAGTTTTCTGATGATTAGGAATAATATTATAATCATCCTACTTTAATATGAACTATGAAGAGAGTTATTATCTGTTACTAAGAGAGTAATGAATGGACTAACGAATTCAGTGTATCATAGGATATCATAACGAGTGGCCGTAGGCCACGAGTTACGATATCCTACGATACACTGAATGAGCTGCCCGTTAGCCCATTCCTTACTGTCTTTATTACACGATTAATCAATGAAAAATCAATAGAATATCAATAAAAACAAGTTGAAAACAAAAATCCTTCCCGGGACTCGAAGCCTGCCTTAGGCCTAGTGTGTGTACACACGGCGAAAAAAAAGATGCGCCCAGACCGGGACTCGTCCCGCCTACCTCTAGCGGCTGAGCGCCATGCGCTAACCACTAGACCACAGAGTGACACACCTCGGCGCCCGGCTTGGTTTGCTTTGAATGCGTCCCGCGCCTTGCGGTTGTGGCAGTGGACCAGGACTCGTCCCGCCTCCCTCTACAATCTAACCAAGCAAACACACACCGTTTCTCATCAGTCCCTGTGGCGCAATGCATAGGGAGTTGGATTTGGGATCTGAGACTGCAGGTTCGCTCCCTACCCTGGCCATGAAAATTTTGTGGGTTTTAACATGTAACGTGTGACATGTAAGGAGTGCTGATATCCATGGATATCAGCACTCATAGGACAAGCAATATCATCTGGTATCAGAACCGGAATATCCAGAAAAAGCACCCAAAATCACAGAGGTCGTGTAATAATGGGGAATATAATACAATATCATTGTCAGTTCTTTGTAATAGGAAAAGTACCTGAGCGAGACCTGGTTTCGAACCAAATACACACATATTGGAGTTACACAATTAGCGTTAAAGAGGACATTAAGACTTCAACGTGGGTAAATAACATAAGCACACATGTACTAAACTTTAGACCATTGCTTTTTGTATCCACATAATCTAATATGTTTTATTTTAAGGGAGTTGCCCTTTTGTAATAAATAACTCAAATACCCAATACTGGCTGGTATTATACCGATAATCATAGTTGTGAAAAGACTGTAAATATGAATTCACGGGGCCGATTTTAACTTTCATCATCAGCAGCAATGACTCATTGATAAAGAAATAAGAAAAGACTCCAATGTCACACTTACTTTAGTTATTGCTTCCTTAAAAGTCCTTCATCTGCAATAATTGAAAAGTATTTCAGTCAGGAGGTTATTTCTTAATACAGTGACCGCACTCTCCAAGTCGTACCAAATATTCACAGAGGAACAACATTCGCATGGCTGTGTGTGATCGTAGTGCATTAAGAAATCTCCTGATTACTCTGTACACTTAAGCAACTGCACATGAAGAGTGGGTCATAATTCACCAAAACATGTATGAACCATTTCTCTTATAGTTATGTGTGTACATCATACTATATCAATTGTTATCGCATCAGCGACCTCTCCTCCCTCCCCCCTTACCTCTCCCTTTCAGCTATCGTACATAATCATAGGAGAGACATGTCTATGATAACTGGGTGGCCATGTAGACGTGTTATTCGGCATCCTTTCTGAGTTGTTAAATCTTTAGGGGCCGCATACTCATAAATGTCTTCTGCCCATGTGTTCCATAAGGTTGGAATATTGCACCACTGCAGTGCTGGCAAATAGTCTCAACAGCAGTATGTACATTGTTTCATCATGGCGCAAAGGGAGTTGACCATGGAGGCATGTTTCAGCCGTTAAAGGGTTGGGTTGCCTCATGGCCTGGCGGCGTGCCTCTTTCTGTGAGCAGCTCAGGTCGAATTAGCTCCTATTTAGGAATTGCTCATAGCTGCTCACTAACGACAAGAGGCAACTTCTGCGATAAGCCGGCTCAAGCGTTTAGAGATAGGGATATCTGTGGGTCGAGGGTTATGTATGTGAGGAGGTGTATAGGAACTGGAGCTGTAGTGGGAAGATGGGGGAGGATGTTTTGTCAAGTAAATGTTTCTCAGTGTGTTGAACCTTTTGAGGTCACACGTGGCATTAAATCATGATGCATGTCTTTTGTTGTGATAATGCATGCATGGATTCTTGTCACTGCTTCCATTCATGCAAGACCATAGACAGGATTACATATTCCTGAAGCACTAGGAAGCTACACAATTTAAAAATCACTGCATTAAAAAAATCCGTAATGACAGAAGAAGTATGTGGTCGTTAAATGGTTTTAGAGGCATAGAGTGGCGAGTATGAGGACTAGGGGAGGGGCTTGCTTATAGGGTAAGGATCTAGAGGGAGGGGTGATATCTAAACACTGTGTATACATTTCCCCCTCTCCCCAGGTCCCGCACACTGTCCCCTGTCCATGGGGGCGTACCGTGACAGCTATAGAAGTCTCCTGTGCTCCACCAGGATCAGAGTGCAGCCAACAATGGGACGACCAGATGCTCGTTTAGCTCGGCTTTCAGTCTCTGTTGCATCCCGCCGCAGCGTATCCCGCGCAAACATGCCAAATGACAATCGCCCAATAACCCGGTCGCGTGAATTTCCATATCCATTTTGTCCGCTGCATGGGCACCCCGCCGCTTACTCCCCTATGCTACATTCTCTCCTCCCCTGGCACACTCACAGAGAAGAGATGCGATGATGTCTGCCTATCTGTCCGCTCCCCTATACCTCTAATTGGCTTCACACATGGTCTGCTCTTTGGCCATATTCGCCAGCTATTACCATGGATCGTTCCCCTACTGTCACCATTTAAGGACCGCATCGCACTTTGGTAATTTTGTTGTCGTCATGATGCATGGGCTGATTAATGGAGACCAATATGATTACAATTTTGCACCATGCCGACTGAATAGGGTTGATGCACTCCCAGAGAGCTGGCCTGATGCTCCAATGCAGTGCTGGTGAGTAGATTCGTCATGTGCCTCATGGCGACCAAGGAACAGTGTGCGGGCTTCAAGGATAAGCTACTGCTGGCCATTGCTTTTAGATACTGTGGTGATACAAGCATGTCATGGGATGGGAGGGGGCCTCATTCTTATCTCCCCTTTATCACCTTAATAGAGTAAAATATGCATAAAAACGTGGATGGATCGTGTTCTTTGACGCGGCCAATTCCCCCTCAACATTGGTGAGCTGCATTGTCGAGAGTGGAAAGCTGATGGTCTGAAGGCTTTGTTCATGAATGCTCCTCCCTGCTAGTACTTTACAACCCCTTTCACGTTCTCAACCATTCAAACCTCAGTATATATGGAGGATATATAACAGTTATTCTATATTATCTGAATAAGTAACTGTATACTAATGTGTCCATTATCATCTCTAAAAGAATCATGAACATCTGTTAGGGTGAGTATGAGTAGGATATTTAGGAAAGTCATTTTGATAGCGCTCATGATGGTATTTAGTGTTTCCGGGGATGTTTCATGTGTATAGCTCCCTCCATTTCAATGTTACTGCTTCATAGGCAATACCTAAACATGAAGAACAAAATGAAATATCTCACATAATCCCCGACCCTGCCCTCACACAGACACAGTACAGGATACATAGATAAAAACGGTTATAGACTTTGAACGTCCATTATGATGCCAATAAGGACACAAGCCTATTACAAACTGACATGAAAGTAAAAAGGGGAAGGAAATAGCAGAGACAGCTGTGAAGCACGTGTACGTGACAAGTGGGCTAGTGGCGTCTCCTAACGACGTCGTTGTTCACCAAAGAGATTCTTTTAGTCCCTGTAAAGGAACTAAACGGTTTAACGGTCATTCATCTTTTAAATGGGGTTGGTAGGTTGACTAATTGTATAAGTATGGATAACATGCTTTTGCTATAGCCACGCGTATCTCCTGTTTTCACTGAAAGAGAAATGACATTGACATGGATGTTTCTTGAAGAAAACCTCTCAAATACTTTTCGGGCTCTGTCATTTAAAGTTCTTCACTGCAGGGGTAGCCTACTTCCATTGAATCGTTCATTTTGACAGGTATGATTTCCGATGTATACGATTTACAATACATTCCTTGTAGAAAATCATTTTCCCATTATGCATTCTCAAATATTAACCAAACACAAAATAAAGACGCTAACACTAGATGAAGGAGGAATCCCACATATTTTCCATACTGCAAGCTGATGTATTCTTGCAAAGGGACACTATGGTATGAGCTTTGGTTTATCAAATTCATCATCTTATCTAATTTTAGTCATAGTGTAGTACAACTCTTACACAGAGGGATCTGGTGTCTTTACATCCAGGTATCCTACTGATAGCAACACCCATCCTACTGATAACCACACCCACACCTTATACCCATCACCTGGGTGCCTCCATGGCCGACCTGCCTGCACCCAGCGACCCCTTGACTCCCTCCAGTGCCAGAGGTGTGTGAATAAACGCACCGAATCAGCAAATCAGGATACGTAAGCCCAGCCTTTGTCTCTTTGACCGCCCAACGCCGATGCGGAGGAGGACATCTCTGCCAAATGACAATAAATCAATTTTAATCATAGCAGCTGGGATTGTCGGGAGTTGAAGGTCGGATTGTTGGATAGGAGAAGCGTCCTGTGTGGGTGTGGAATAAAAGAAGGCAGGGATGGGTGGAACAGGTTGAGCTGGGAGTAGGTGCGGGGTGTGAAGGTGGGTTGGTATTAACCTTCATGACTTTAAAGGCCACAGAACCACTTATATAAACAGCTATGGCGAGTTACTGGAATTACTCGTCATGGCTACATTTATAACCATGGCTTCATTTACAGTGGATAACAGTATGATAAACTATTGTGGTGCTGGACAGTAGACTCGATAACACTGCAAAGGGGCATCATGATGACTAAGGAAGAATAGTTTAGAGACATCGTGTGGTCCTTTAAGGGTAACACCCTCTACTTGGCTGGGCTTGTACTCTATACAAGGCAAAGTTGTGGTTATTTATTGTTTGCAGCTGCATGGGAAAGCTAGCAGGGCCTGGGAGTGATCATTATATGTTCTAAACTCATTAGAACGAAAGATATCTACTGTAGAGGGGTCCACAATGGTAGTTAAAGTGTAGTTGCACTGAAAACATTGAAAGGGTTTCTAAATTCAGAACGTGGCCAGCAGCTGATTTACATAACTACAACCATGTGAACGTTAAGATATGGAGAGGCGCGGAACTAGTTGGTATTTGAGATACCACGAAATACATACGATCATATCTTAAATACCACCACCCCCTCCAAAAAACAGGGGAAAATAAAAGAAAACAACAGAAGAATGTGCATCTTTCAAAGTAATTTAAATGCATAGTGACATCACTATCAAAGTTATCCTTTCCCTGTGATGACCTTTTACCCTTCAGCTACTCACCTAAGTATGTTCTAACCTTGTATTGTGAGCTGCTCTCCCCCTGTACAGTAGACTATTGCTGTGGCTAAGTACCAGCTGAAACAGATGAAGACAGGCGTGTTGGCGGGTGAGCAGCTCTGTAGTGTAAACATACCTAACACTGCCTACATCATTGATGACCTCAGAGTAGCTACTGTTCTCAGGGTGTTCCTCTCAGTTGGTCTTTCTGCTCAGGAAGTCAGACCCCAAGGGCATAGGTTAGTCCCCAATCTTTCACACACTGCCGTGTATTGGACCAGATCCAGACCAGATTTCCAACCCCATCAATGTACTACAGTCTATTTTAGTAGAAAGGAGGATCGAAGCTCCAAAGCTCATATATAAAAGTCTGATTAATGGCCCTGAATCCTAAAACAGGGGACATTACATCGGCTTAGTATTGTTGGATAGGATTTAGGGAATGGTCACAGAGAGTTCCTGTCTTTGTCTGGGGGCAGTAACAAAAACTAGACCTGCTCTGGCTCTATGGCTGGCCTTCCACGTGACCAGTGGGCATGGCGAGCAGTGTAATGACTGATGAGCTGCTCATACTGTGGCACCGGAAGTAGTGATGCGAGCAGGATAATTGCTCTTTCCATGGCAGTCATGCAGACAGAGAACATAGGGTGACAGAGGGAAAAAAAGACATGGCATTGGCTGTGGACACAGGCTCTGGGTAATAGGCAATATAGTCATTGTGAAGGCATGACGAGCAGGCCATGGCTTAGCCCCTGGATAGGTTGGGAGGGAGTTAGCTGGTTGGGGTTATGGCTGAGAGGAGATAGCAATATATAGTGGACAGTAACCCCACCACCTACCATCAGACCTAATGATTTGTCAGGGCTTCTACACTAATCTCCAACCAGGACATCCTCCCCTTTCCCCCAGACCAGTGGCCGTTTTAAAAACACCATGGCCGGCAATAGGGCTGGTCCTGATCGGCATTGGCGCATTAACAAACAATTTGGCTTCCACTCTGGCACCGAGGCCGAGCCCTGTAAAGCACACTAGGCCGGGTAGGGCGGGGCTGGCGGGTCCCCTGCCTATTCCAGCTCACTCATTCCCGGTGGCAACGGCTGAACCATTTCCTGCTTAATTCAATAGAAGCCGGCCATACAAAGGACCGCAAGCCTAGTCAATGACCGTGGCATTGTCCGCGGAGGATTTCAATTTAGGCGCGACTATTGGTCTGCATTATTCATCCCACTTCTGCGTGGTTACTTATGTAACCAGGGCCAGGGTATGGATGGGGTGAGGGGGTAAGGGATAGGGGGCATGCTTCCTCCCGCCCTGGAGGCTTTGGCTGGGGTCTGGTACCATTGATTCAACCCTGTCTTACACCATCTGAAGGCAACACCAATTGCCAATAGAAGGTTCTTCCAATTGTTGGGGAACAGTAGGATAACGTGGATAGGGCATCCCGGATCCAAGGGGCATCCCAACACTGACACACCATGCAAGACACCAACTACATGCATAACTATCGGGAGGGGGTGATAATTACGAGTATTTCGGTGGAGAAGGTTTGGGGAGAAAGGTTGGCGAGCATTGTAGTTTGAGAGTGTGCCCAAGCCTCCTCCGTGTTCTTTGCCATTCTATCAGCATGATGCATAAATGCAGCAGGACTGCACAGATCTGACGGTTCGATGTGCAACTGATGACAAGTTACTAACAGGCACTGTATGTAAACATCGTTATGACCAATGACTATTTCGTTGTGGCACCCTGCTGCCTTAGATAGCTTAAAGACGGTGGTGTATATTTGCTTATAAACGTAGGATGATATAGCACTCCCTATGGATGTCTAGCAGTACAGAGCTTGGGACCTATACAGATCTACCCAAGTTATATTGATGAGAACCCAACCAGTGTTTGTGTACTCACACAGAGAATTTCATTTGGCCAGGGGCCTTTTGTCGGTTGGCATAACTTCCTAGACCATGATCATTAGCTGCCGAAAGCCCAGCTCCCAACTGAATTGTCCCCTACGGGAATGGAAAGCCCATCCCTATGAAATCAGCGGGCTAGTGATCTTACAGTCATACCAATCCAATCTCCATACGGCACAGCCAGTGATACCACAATGATAAACAGCACCAATAGGGTCACACGAGTCAGGTCGTGTGCAATAAAAGCAACGCTCTGAATTCTGCAGTGTTTTTAATCCCATCTGGCGATTGGGATGTAAAAATGATGAGCAGGATTGGTCTCTTTTCTGGTCTCTGTGGGTGGAAGGGGTTGAAAGGATCTCACTGATGTGTCGATAAAGCCCTGGAGGAAAATTCAATTTGGGGTACGGATTGCTACAGACAGGTGTTTCTGTGTGAGGTATCAGGGGAGATATTTGCAACAAACTTGGTCATATATCATCACTTTATGAGAGCAGAAACCATGCCACATACAGTAGCAAGGGTCGGGAATCTAGGGTAAAGAGGAGGGAACTATGCCAGTGAGGGAGGGGTAAATAGATAGAGAGATTGATAGAGAGAGAGAGAGAAAGAGAGAGAGAGAGAGAGAGAGAGAGAGAGAGAGAGAGAGAGAGAGAGAGATGAACGGAGGGGGAGTGTGCAAGGAATGAAGGAATGAGGTAAAAGTTATGGAAGTGAGCTTAGTTGTCATTTAGTATTGATATGGATCAAGATATTGTCCTGCGAGAGGAATAAGGATCAAACAGACTATTGCAATCACATCCATATTAATAGGCCGGGATTTTACTTGGCTGATTGCGCATTTCAGTTCCGTTTGCCTCATTATGACTTCCAGCAACAGGAAAACAAGTTTGCATGACATTTGGAGCCTGCCACTATGTCTGACTGTTAGAGGAAGTGTACAAACGCCAGTGCCCCCTCCCCAACCCCCCTCAGTCCCCTTCCTGATGCCCTGGACTGGTAGGGTTGGCTTATGCAGCTCTGATCTCGCCGTCACTGTGAGCAGCTCTGTACAGCTCATGACTTATTAATAGGCCGTGTCCTGCACCAGTTAACGTCCTCACAGGCTGCTCCGCGTACAGGACGGGTATACAGGATTGTCGTAAACACGTACTACTGTATACATAATGTGGGGGTTTAGGTTAGATGTACATGGGAGTTATAATAAATCAATCATCTCATATGTATGTTTGAATTTTATTCAAATGTGCATTTTATAATAGCTCAACCAATCCTGAAAAGAGGGTGGAAGTGTAAACTGGCTGTGGTACTACAAAACCGCCCGTGTAGTTGTGATAGAAAAATAATTCTGCAGAAAGTAAGTTACATGTAATTGTACATAAAAATGGTCTAACATGGCGCTGACTGAAGAGAGTTTAACTATAATGTATAGAATTGGTTCAAAGTGGTGGTTTTGCCAAGTAAGTAGTATATGGAAATGGTCGAAAGTGACGGTTCTGTAAAGTAATAAGTTGCCTATTTTGGAAATGGTTCAAAGTGGTAGGTTAGTAAAAGAGAATTAGCGTAGGATATGGGCCAAAGTCGTATTAAGCAAGTCCAAAAGGGTAGTTTTGAGAAGTAAGTAGCACATGGAAACAAAGATCCTGATCTAGCAAACAGTGGAAAAGAACGGGCTGTGATTAAGTAGAATACACAGTCAGTGAATATGATATTTGCAGAGCAGTCCAATAATTATACATTTCAGAAAATGACCAAAGATATCATATTCATAGTACGCTGTACTAAATGTGATGTAATGAATAAACTCTCCATAAAGGAACAGAAAATGGGTCCGTATTCCACCGTCTGGCATACCCATTTGTCAATATGAGCTCCATAGTTACATTGGAGCAGAAATCCATGCACTATTAGCCAACAGCCTAGGTGTATTGTGTCTTATTGTGTACACAATAAATCCTTGTATTTACACACAGTCTGTCTACACTTACATCGTAAATATTGCCGAACAAGCATTTATTGGTATGATACCTGACTATGAGTAGGTGTGAGTTACACAGTAGAGTTGCTCACATAGCATAACAATACCTAGCTGCCCATGATACATGTACCGTGAATGCTATGTCGTAGTTGACTGACGTACTTTCAGAGGAAGAATATCTAAAACTATCATTTGGTTGACTTCTAACATGAAATCGAATTATTCAAAGCTTCCACTCGTGGTTTCCAATATTTGGAAATATATACTACCATGTCCCATATTGAATAAAGAAATTGGCAACTGTAATCATGGGCATCCCATGCTGTGGAAGTAAGCTTACAGTGAGGTGTGTATTCCATCCTTGAAGTGTGGTAATTGATGCTACATTCACAACTCCCCAGACTGCTTTTACCAAAATTTATATTTGGCCAGTGTCAGCTCAGCATTCCCCTGTGGCAGGAGTAAGATTATCATAGACGTGGCTGTGGATTTTGTATGTGTTTTTAAGTCTCGCTGTGAGGATTAAAGAGATTGGAGGATTATGTAGACCACACCCTTGGCACTTACCAACACGGCCACCAGTAGCTAGTGTTATACACATAAGTGATGTTATTCCATGGGCATGATTCTCTATGATACTCCAAAGAGGTTTACAAAACATATGATGAACAATTTTAATGGTAACTCCATCCTTTCAATAGAGAAAAAGGTAAAAATACGAGGACTGTCTTGGTTTGCAAAGTGCAGATGCCAGATTCCTGTGATGCTGATTTTATAGTACTTACAAACCGGCTGGATGGTCTTGCCAAAGGCTGTACAAAACCAGATAACCAACCTTGCAGTAAAAAGTAAAGAAAACAACGTGAAACTTGCACTATGGCATACACGTTCTAATTGCCTCTCCAAAAGCAATTCAATGTGTTCTTGTGGAAAACTGGTGGAAAGGTGAGGGTGACTTTTAGCAGCATAATTCTCTGCACCTTTCTGAGTTCCGAGCGCGTTCGCCTTTTGGAAAGACCCTCCTAGAACACGAATAATCTTACACAAGTCCTTTCCCTTCAAATGCATATTGAGTTCAAGCGGTACAGCAACACCCGTTCAAAAGGCCCTCTGGGTGTCTTGCCGAAAAGTGAAAAGGTAATTTCATTGAAGCAGTTCATCACCTAGGGTTCCCTACTATCTATTCTTTCTTGACTCCGTTTAGTGCTGCCCACAATTAGTCAATGTATATATGCAATAGCCTCTCGTTCAAATAGTTGGAGTGGAGTACATCTGAACAGCTCAGATCACTACCTTTAAGTGTATGGAGAGATCATCGTGTAATACGGAATTGTCTTATTCTCAGTAGGTTCACATTTCTACAGGTTATATACCCAAAGCTGAAATAGAATAAAAGTCCCCGCTGTTGATACACTTTACCCATTTCAGTGATCGAAGAAAAAAATAATCTCATATCTAAGTAGTGCTTATACATAACCACATCAGTGCTCTCTAATAACAACTGCAATTGAAACAACTGCACCGACCAAACACTGTCACACAATACATAATATAAACGCCTGTTTTTAGAACCTCCGGGGTATGGAAATTGATGACCACTGTGCCATCCCCCCCAACACCTTTTACTATGTAAAGGATAAAAACAAGAACAAAGATATTCTCATTCTTGGCTATCATCTCGGAAATCGTTCATCACTTTAGAAACATATTTACCGCATAAAGTATGATACAGCAATGATAAAAAGAGGAGGCAGAGCTGCATTGACTAATAGTGAAGGAGATAGGGTAACACGATAGCGGTAAAACGTATGGCTGATAGCTATCAGTACTTTGAGATGATCCATAACCACGGATAAGACATGAGTCCCCTTAACACGGGTGGCGTCTGCTTTAAGAGGGATATCTCAATAACCCTGCATGTATCAATACCGAAACGCAGGTTCTCCATTTTCTCTTTTCCATGGTATTGTGTGAAAAAGGTGGTATCCTGTATCCCAGGTTATCCTCACAATTTTGTAAATACACTGGTTTCCTGCAGATTTTTATCTGATTTATTTTCAAGCATAGTGTCATGATACAAAGTTGAGAAGAAAAACATCATTTATCCCAGCTCATTTTAAACCTCTCCACGGCTTGAGTATGGGTTACATAAAGATTGCGTTGTGGTAATTTTAAAGATAGCTGCCACCTCCATTTGTCTGGGCACATGATGTAGTGATGTACATGTCCTATTCCAACCTAGCGGAATACATCATTGACCAATGAGAAAATTCCTTTCATTCAGTGCAGACTTTTCAGGGTGCAGACTTTTCAGGGTAATACCTGGTACCCATCAGCTGGCTGTTATCAGTCCTTATCTTGCAAGGTATCAGCTTTAGCAGGGGTCAGCCCACAAAGGAATCCGCTAACGCGGAATTATATAGATGGCTTGATATCCAACTCCATTGACATCATGTACGAAGGAAAAAAGGTCAAACCTACACCAGAGTGGAATAAAGAAGCCGAATCCATCATGGAGGGTATAATCAAGGCCAAATTCTCCAACAAACACCTGAGGGACTACCTAGTATCTACTAAAGGTATGACACTATATGAAGCCAGCTATCACCCTATCTGGGGCGTCAAGTATCATTTCGGTCAGGCTAAGTTGTGTAGAAAGGACAATATCAAAGGAGAAAACTTGCTTGGGTTCATTCTTACCAGAGTACGTGATGGGATCATCGACGAGGCTACTAGCAAAGATGAAGAACTACCTGCATGAGCAAACCAACCCAACAGACTAAAAATAGAATAAAATTATTAAATCCATAAGTGCTCTATAGACCTTAATAATGTATAATTTTTTAGTTTTATAATATAAGGAAAGGCCAAACCCTGACGTGTTATCTGCTATAACTGTATTATTTTAGATTATAGGTAGCCAGAAGCGCTGTAAACCTATGGAGGGAGGGGGGCTAGGTTATTTTTGGTATAACAAAGGATGGGAAATAAAAATATGGAAAACTGAGGTGTATGTATATTTGAGGAAAATTGTACCGGTATATTTGTCTCATTATTATCCAGATTTATTTATAATTTGTAAAATTGTATCAACATACAAGTAAACAAGGAACTAAAAGACAGGTTCGAGAAAGGCTTCTCTATTGTACATTTAAATACTCGTAGTATAAGAAATAAATTCACAAATTTAAAGGAAGAATTGTCTGAAAGTAACATTGATATTGTACTTTTCTCAGAAACCTGGTTAAAATCTACTGATTGCTCTGATTTGTATACGTTTCCCAGATATAACTTATTTAGACTTGATAGAATAAGTATTTTTAGGGGAGGAGGACTCTGTGCGCACGTGGATGAAAACATACCATGTACAAATCAGAAATTTAGCTATCTAAACAGGTCTAATAAGGATATTGAGATACAATGGTTATTTTCTATTGAAGGTTCTAGTAAAAAGGCAATAATCTGTAATATTTATAGACCACCATCTGGTAACCTGACTAATTTTTGTAATATTATTCAAGCATTATTTTTACAAATTGAAAATCTAGACTCATATGAAATATATGTACTTGGAGATTTTAATGTTAATATTATTGGTAATACAAGAGAAAAAATACAATTGTATGAAACTTTTGATGATTTTCATCTTAGCCAAATAGTAAACCAAGTTACTATGACCTCAGGAGCGAACTCATGTATCGATTTGATTTTTACAAACTGCTCAGGTATCATTTCGTCTGACCCTCTCGATATTCACCTATCAGATCATCTCCCAGTTCATATACTAAAAGGAAACCAATTTGTCAAACAGGGCTACAGGAGTTTCTTGGGTAGATCATATAGAAATTTTAATAAGGAAAAATATTTACAAGACCTTACAAATTGCAATTGGACTCTTTTTGATAATAGCAACGATCCCTCAGAATGCTGGAATATTCTAGTTAATCATATGAAATACATGTTGGATGTTCAATGCCCAGTAAAGAAATTTAAAATAAAAGACAAATCTAGCCCCTGGATGACTAATGAACTGTTGGAACGTATTAATGATAAAAATGTTTTATTGAAAGAGGCTAGACGAAATTTGGACATAATATCATGGCACCATGCCAGAATATCTAGAAATATTGTAAATCGTGAAGTCCAGCAAGCAAAAGAAGAATATTATAATAATCTATCTGAAGCCTATAAAAAAGACTCTAAGAAATTTTGGACGACTATGAAAGAGGTATTGCCTAATAATAAAGGAAAATCGAAGACAATCAACTTAGTAGATGAAAATGGACAAACTATTACACTGGAGGATACATCCACATATATTAATAACTTCTTTGCAGAAATAGGTCCGAGGCTTGCTAGACTGCATGATACTGAATTCTTATTTAAGGGACAAAGATGCATGGTAGATATGCCTGACATGTCGTTTTCAGATGAAGAATTTATTAAATGTTTAGAAGACATAGATATAACCAAATCATCCTCCATTGAATATTTACCTACTAATATCTTCAAAATGGCAGTTATTAAATTCTCTGATAATTTTATCAAAATTATAAATTTGATTATAGAAACCGGTACCATACCAGACAGCTGGAAAGTCGCCACAGTTACTCCTCTACCTAAGGGTGGAGATCCATCCAACGTTTCTAATCTAAGACCTATCAGCGTGCTGCCTATACCTGGAAAAATATTGGAGCGAATTATACATACTAAGATCAGCTCTCATCTAACTTTCTATAATATATTGTCTAAATTCCAAGGAGGATATCAAAAAAATAAATCGACCCTAGATACTATAACTATTCTTGTCGATGATATATTAAAAAATCGAAATCAAAATAATATTACTCTAGCAGCATTTATAGATATTAAAAAAGCATTTGATTCTGTAAATCATAACATCCTCCTGAACAAACTAGAACAATACGGTATAAGAAATAGGAACCTGACATTAATAGAAAATTACCTATCCAGGAGGCAGCAATGTTCTGTGGCTAATCATGTAAGATCAGGGTATAAGAATTTATCATGTGGCGTACCCCAGGGGTCAATATTGGGTCCATTATTTTTTTTATTATATATAAATGACTGTATCTCTGAAGACGACACTCATAAGACATTGTTATATGCAGACAATTCAGTTTTATATGTATCAGGCAAAGACATAGAATATTTACAAATCCAACTTGAAACTGCTCTAAATAAATTTTATCATTGGTCTACTAGTAATAAATTAACCATGAACGAAGACAAAACAAAAATTATGACCTTTGCCTCTTCTGTAAAACTGAAAAATCTGAGAAAACCGAATATTGTTATTAATAATAAGACACTTATGAATGTATCTTCCTATAAGTATCTAGGTGTTACTCTTGACCCCGAATTGAAATTTAATATGTACCTTCGTACAGTAATTAATAATGTAAGATATAAGTCGTTGATATTATATAAAACCAGGAAATACATGACTGAAGAAGCAAGACTAAGAATGTATAAAATGCATATACTACCTTTAATAGACTATTGTGATATTTTATACAATGAGGCTAAAGCAGATTTCCTGTTAGAACTACAGCGTATACAAAGTAAATGCCTGAAAACTTGCTTTGATTATCATATATTAACACCAACGCTGACTGTACATAATAAGGCTAATTTACCTATGTTGACCTCTAGGAGAATCTACCATATTAAACTAGCAGCTCATAAGAGGTCTAGTGACAAGAATTTTATAGAACCAAAGGTACGAGAAACCAGGCTATCTGCTGCACCGGTTTTAAAATATCAGAAAATCAATTGTAAAGCTTATGAATCCTCACCAGAAGTCAAATGTGCTCAAACCTGGAATAATCTACCAATAGAAATATGAAATATTAAAGATAGAGACAAATTTAAACTGGAATGTAAAAAAGAACTCTCATAAATAATAATTTCCTTAAAATTTAGCAAATATATATATATATAGTGCAATACGCGTTAACAAACCCTCTGTATATATTAAGGGATTTAAAAATTGACTCATCTTGGGAAAGGGAATTTGTTATTATATGATGCTTAAAGTAGAGAATAATGCTGCTGTTCTCAAAATATATTGTTATTATTCATAATTATTAATCCTATGAATGGCATATATAGTCTTTTGTATGGCTTGGCCGAGACAACATCCGCAGGATGATGGTCAGTCATTAACTTGATAGCCTCGTACAATATATTTTCCTGGCATTATAATTTATCTAACATGTTTACTTGGATATCTAGTATTTTGAAATGTTTCTTATGTAAACTAGGAATAATGACCATATTATCGATATATTGGATGAAATGTAACACATTCTTAGGCTAAATAAAGTTTAAATGTTTTCAAAAAAAAAAAAAAATCCAGATATGCTACATCTCTAAGTCAGTGTATATACATTTGTACTTAAAGTTACTGTATCTGCATGTCAAAGCAACTGCCCTTTGCCACATACCCCCAACACTATGAACATAAAAATAGATCGACATAATTCCTTACTACTGCAGATTCCTCAAGGGGGGCATTACCCTGTCCTCCAATGCCATATTCTATCTAATTATAAGGCGGTGTAAGAGAATAGTTAGAACTGCCAATACAACATAACAGTAGCCTAAAAATAAGCTGCATATCAATATGGGATTGGGGAGGAGCTTATTTGGATACATAGTTGCAGACACATTAGAAGAGCTGGAGGAAAAGGGAGGAGTAGGAACAGGAGCAGGGTGTCCCCTTCTCTTGTTTGGCTCATTGGTCGCTCTAGGTGTCACCCTTGGCCTCCATTGGCCGATATTCATCTGTTGCACACTGTTTGCCACTCGGCACCCAGCCTCGCGTCCTATTCCCATATTCATTGATCCTGACCACACCTCCTTTACCCTTAGATCCTTTTAATTTTCCCATCAGGAACCAAGTGTGTGAGTGAGTATGGAGCGAGTATCTAGAGAGAATTTGTCCTGGAGAAACGGGTTCAATTATACCTTAGCTTTGAATGTATTCACTATGATAGTGATCAATCGTGTATAGTCCTTCTTCATCGGTCACAAAGACTATTCATATGCAGCAAAAGAAAATAATTATATGGAAGGGCATATGTTCATCCCAACTCGCGAAGCTCTACAGCATCGATCACGCATGAAGGGTTCCAGACGTTCACCTCCCCCACCCATACACTTATAAATGCGCCCTCATAAATACACGTATGCCTACATGCTTACCCCCCTCCCATCCATACATTTAATAAACATGCATCCTTTTCTCCAGACACACACATTTATAAATACACTTACATTCTTACCCTCTGACGCCCCTCCCCACCAATACACTTATAATACAAACATCTTTATCCCCTTCCCCACCCCTTCCCCACCCATACACTTATCATACTTACCTCCTTATCCCCTGACACACCCTCCCCCACCCATACATATACACTTACATCCTTACTACCTAACCCAGTGGCAGGCTTCTCCCTAACCATCAGCGGCAGACAGGACTGTGGGTCCCGGGGGGCTGGGCGGTCTCCAGGCGGGAGGCGTGACAGTGATTTCCAGCGAAGTGGCGTTCCTTGTAGCGTGGCCTTGATCTAATTGTGGCGGCAGTTTTAATTCCTCCTTCCGTGCTCCTGCACGTCACCACTCCTGCTGGCACCCCCTTCCACTACCCTACACCCCCACCCATCACCTAGTAGGAGCAGCAGTAGCAGCCAGTGACATACCATACCCCCTCCTCCTGCTGCTCCTTTCTGTTACCACCCACACACGGCCTCCTGCTTAGAAACAGTCGTGTTCACCCTTTAAGGCCAACATATAGTGCATCAATCATTGAGTCGTGCCCACATTTATGAGCAATTGAGCAGAAAGGATCCCCAGGTAACCATGCTAGGATGTCCCCTTTGGCTTGTATTCTGATATTTTGATTGTTATGCATGGATGCAGCCTTGTCTCGCCTAATGCCGAGCCATTAGGAATCATGATTTAATGATCTCGAAGGGTTGACATAGAAGAAGTGCAGGCGAATACAGCACTGCATTGATGCAACACAAAGCTGGAACACAAAGCTGGAACACAAAGCTGGAAGCAACATGCAGCTCTGTAAAAGGGTTAACTTAAGAAATGAAACAAGCCATCACCACCACCTGGATTCTGTGCTGCTTCTTCTGGTTCCATAATTATTTTTCCTTTTTTGTGCGTCCTTTTTTTATGGCCCCTGGGACTGTAACTGGCAGAGGTAATGTGCGGCATATATACAACACCACTGTCGTCCTGCCACACGTCTGGCACCTTCACCATAGATGGTAATACTACTCATGGTAAGACAATGTCACTACTCATTAATTTATTCCCTTTTTGTTGTAGGTAATCTGCTCTAGTCTGCTCTGTTATCTCTGGTCATTTCTTAAGGCATTTCGATCGCACACAACCCTACAAAGTGAGCAGTCGTAGTATGTTAAGAAATAACCTCCCGTGTGAGCTGCTGCAGGAGGTGTTCTGTCTATGGCATGAACCGTGAGGGGCATTCAGGTCAGGGGTACAAGGGGCAGCACAATGTCTTTGTCACTTAATTAGCAGTTAGGGGAGGAATTGTGAAGGTGCTCAGACCCTCACCCTACACAATGCTCTATGCCACCTAAACACGCCTTTTTACTTATACCTAATGTTTAAAAGGGGTCAGCCTGGGGGAAAGGCAGCGCAAGCATAATTGTTAAATATTTTGGTGCCTCTTCGACCTCAAGGTGTAAGGGTAGACTACAAAATATAGAAGTTGAGATGTAAAAGCTATGTCACAGGAAGAGATTTAAAAGGGGAGGGACAGAGGTTGTACCGAAAAGAGGAGTCAGGATATCAAAGAGAGTTGAAAAGTTAAAGTAGTAGAGGGAAAATGTCGACTTTCTTTGAAAACTTAAAGTTTACAGGATGAATCGCGAGAACGTGACATGAAGCTGGTATACATCTTAAATTTACATCATACACTACGCAACGATGATTTTGCAAATCATAAGAACAAGAAAATATGTGTATTTTATCAGGGAGCAGTTTAACTGTGGATCCAGTGAACAAGACTACCAAAATGAACCATTGTGAGATGAAGATAGAAGATACTTGGATAGAGGACTAACAGATACAAACATAGAAGAAGATCTGGATAAGCTGCAGTGGGAAGGCAAAGAAGGGGATCTTAGACTCGCTACACTGAGTCAATGGAGAACTGGGGAGATATCGATCCCTGCTGGGACGCCGGCTGGGACACCTCCAAAGACAAGGCCTTTCTTGTAGATAGGAATTCTCCGTAATCACTTTCTGATCGTAAAATGCTTATCCTTTGCCGTGCTAATTCCATAGTCCTCACAATCGTTAATGGACGTTTCCGGACGATTGGACAAAAACACTTTAATTGGTGTGAGAAATCAGGCCAAGCTGTAGGGGACGGAGCTTTTTTTTTTAGAACAAATTGAGCCTGGGATGGGTTAAAACACAGCTCTTTCTTTTCACGCATCCCTGGGCAAACAGAGAGTGACTCTTAAATAAGAGCAGCTCAATAAAAGGGAGCGAGGTGCTCAGGCGGTGTTTAATGGACTGA
Organism: Acholoe squamosa; assembly: GCA_949317995.1. Classification (NCBI taxonomy): domain Eukaryota; kingdom Metazoa; phylum Annelida; class Polychaeta; order Phyllodocida; family Polynoidae; genus Acholoe; species Acholoe squamosa. The sequence goes on from OX439042.1 coordinate 59,334,760, forward strand.
TTAGACTGCGACCTGTGGCGACCTATATGGTGTACGTTATCAACTGTTTGTACTAGGGAGTTAGTTTTTAGGTGTATTCTTGGGTAGTGGTTGGCAGAGGGCTCGTGACCATTCACTTTGGTTGGGTAGGGAGTGTGGCCGTTGGTGGGGTTAGTTGGGGCTTTGCAACGTTGAGACAAATAAAAAATAAGAAACAAAAGAAACAAAGAGCAAAGCATATATGCATTTTGTAGTTGCCACTGTCCGAGGCAACACTCTTGGACAAACAGGAGCCATCGGAAAGACCACTTGGTAAAACTATTTAAAGGTATCTGTTGGATTAATCAGTAAACACATTGCACAATAATCTCTCAGAAAAGGTTTGGGATTACTTCAGCTTTTAGGACTCCTTATTGTATTTTAGAAAAGGTCCCTAAAATGGAAATTAGGAGGGCTTAGCTCTAGTGGAATCATAGCTATGTAAATACCGCAGTCACTCCCTCCCTAAGCCTCACGCTGAAGGCGACCAAGTGAGGCGATGGGAGTAAACAGTGCTAATCCGAGCAGGAGCTGAGCTGCTCACAGCAATAACTGATGAGTGCTCAAAACTTGCTGTTTAAATGAGGTTAGTCTCGGTGAGCAGCTCTCAAGGAGGAAGACACACAGAGATTGGTATAGCCCCAGGCGTGCCGGATACAATCACATTAGTAGTGATTACCAATGATGGCTTACTCCACTCTACTTGGTGGTAATCTTATAACTCAACACCAGAATGTATGTATAGACAATGGGGATGGTGTATGGCTAACAGTTGGAGCTATCTAGTGAACTTACTGACACATGTTTACAATGAATTACCTATATACCCCTCTCTCCACCTGTCATATGACTCACTTAAGATCTGATCGTGAGAAGCTTACATGGATACAATCCTTTGCTCAATTTACAATAGAACTGATTTTTTGGACAATACCAACTACCAGTCAACCCTGCAGGGTTGGTGCCGTCCCTGATGATTGGTATAGTGCACCAACCCAGGTAGCAAAGGTGGTGTGCCCTTCTGTGGTCCACACTTTAATTTGTGTGGCTTCCGATATGGGCCAAAATGGGCTAACCGATGGGCTGCTGACAGTTTCTGTCCTCAGTGAGGTGTGTGGGCCACACTGGGCTAACCAATATGGGCACAGATCAGTCTCAGAGTGGGTTTGGGTTCAACAAGGATTTTTTGGGTGTGGCTGAAAGTGGGCTGCCCACTTTGATCACATGGCGCCATCTGGTCAAAATTTATCATTTTGGGGTCAACATGGGTTTTTGGTGTGGCTGAAAGTGGGCTGACTACTTTGATCAGGTGGCACCATCTGGGATAGATTTTATAGACAATCTATTTTTCCTCATTTTCTAAAATTCTGAACCCTGAAAATGCTCTGCTAGCCTCCATGTGCTAGCCCAGCCCCTTGGCCTCCATAGTTGGAGGGAGACTAAACATACTGTATTACTCTCCCCATCATCATAATACAGTAGAACCATCAATTCAAACTTAGTTGGCCAAGGCATGTCAACCAGACCTAGTAACATACTAGCCTTCAAGTTCATAGTGCCTCTCAATGGGTAGCATACTTCAATATAAAATGATTACCACAGGAACGGTGTAGTCAAATTAAAAACTGCTGACATCACCTAACTTTGCACATTTCAAATGTATTTTGCCAGTAGATCCAAACTCTGAGAAAATTTGTGTACTGTTATGATTTATATGATTCATTAGCCTATTTCTGTTATATCATACTAAAGAAAATCAATACTGACATGGGGGGAAAGCTGTACATCAGACAAAGTGGGGTCATCTAGTGTCAAAGTTCAGAACTCCCAGCTCAGTATGCCTTGTGCAAACCCATCCTCAACCCTGTCTGGGGAATTATCTTTGGAACTGATCTATGCCTGATTCGGGTTGCCCACCTTGAAAAGAATCTGTGCCCAAAGTGTTTGCCCATTTTGAAGCTGCTCTGTGCCCAAATCAGTTAGCCTTATGTGGCCCACATAACTTGCTGAGGACAAAAACTGTCGGGAGCCCAACAGTCTTAGTTCAGTTTGCCCTATTAGGGCAACCCAATGTGGCCCTGACTGGAAACCCACCATTTGCCTAACCTAAAACCATGAATAGTATTCTGTCTGCTTTGAACCAGCTTACCTAAGCAAAAACTGAATGGGCCCTAAGCGGGCTTGCTACATGGGAATGCAGCACTGGTGAGAGCTGACTTAATTGAAATGAGGTTTGCAGTGCTGTGCTATCTTTTAAGGGCTAAGCTTAATGGTAAGAGGCTCAAAGATTATGGCTCGGTATGATTCCAGTCTGTATTATTCAATCCATTTGCCCTTATGAGAGTGACCAATAACTGGATCGCCGATTGTATTTTTGTCGATTGTCTGTATTTTTGTTGGACCTTAGATTATAAGTATAACAGTCAGACCCACAGAAAATGTGTCTTTTTCTGTACAAGTATCACTATCTTGCAGCAAAAAGTTCTTCACCGTGTTTTGAGACGTGTCCCATAAAGTCACAATGAATTTGTTATTAAAGTATAGATAATATATAAGATATCATTTTCTATTGTCCTCACATCAAGTGTAAAACCCAACAGAAAGAGAAATGTATCATTTAAGGCGCACGTTGGGGAATCATCACATATCCTGACATTTGAAGTGAATTGGATTGTATTTCGTTATCTAATTTTCAAATCAAATTATGTCAGCAATCTGTTCTGAGGCCCGTTATCTCATGGTTATTCAATTTTGAATCCTTAACAGTGACAACACACACACGGATGCCGTTATTCAAGTTTGTTAAATGAATATACAGCTTATACAGCTAACACATAATTAACAACTATTCCCTGACATTTGCAATAGTTTGGTAATACATAATGATCTTTTATCAGATGTAATTGCCCTTGGCAGGTAAAATGTATTGAAACTATGCGGTGGAGGCTGATGCACATAACCTGAAGACAGCACTAAGTAGTCAACCTTTCATGTTAATAAGTCAAGCTTAGGCCACTCAAAAGAAACCGGTTTCTCATCACCAACCCATGAAAAATATGATGAGGGCGAATCTTTTTTTTTTTTACCCTGGGTATATCGGGGCGAAAACTGCATGGGGTGAGACCAAAATTTTGATTTTAGTTCTTAGGAGTTTACTGATTATAAAAAGTTGTGAAAATGCACTTACCCAGCAAATTGTCGTCATCTGTTGCCACGATTGGTCATCAATGGTGACTCCTTTTTGAGTGATAACTCATTCCGTCATCTTTCGCCACTGTGTGTTAGACTCATGTGGCATAGCAATTGCTATTCCTGGTGATCTTGTGCTATAACGATGTTGTGTTCCGTCTAGCGACATGTGTGATCCACTTCACACAGGTTGACGAGGACTCACGACAATTTGCTGGGTAATCTTTAGTCCACTGCGTTGCCAACATCGTTAGCTTTAATTTGATACCAAATATGCCATGTTTGTCTATTTTACCATGATTTTTGACTAAAATTATGTAAAAAAAAAAATTATTCCAAACACAATTTTATGATGCGCGCGGTGAAGAGAAACCAGTTTTTTTGAGAGGCCTTAGTTTCACCATTCAACTTTTACTCACCACATTAGACTGAAATGATTGGACTGGGGATTATTGAATGCAGAAACTGAATGTAATCGGGTGGAAAATAGTTTAAGAAGCACTTCGGCCAACGAAATAAAAAGCTATGTAAAAATCTGTGACAGGGGAACAAGATGGATTTTGTTGGTTAGGCTATGCTGTATACGAAAACATTCTTCTGCCCTGCTAGACCTACGTGTATGCTATTTGAAGGTCGTTGGTAGGTTGATCTGTTGAGCAGAGAGAAGGTTCTCAGCATTATGCTCATGCGCAAAATGAAGACAACCTTTCTTTTTGTTTCGATTTAAAGTCACCCTTCCTTGCCGTTCTAGCCTGTAGTAAAAGCCATCTGCGCCTCTACTAATGGTGAGAGGTGTACTAATTAATCACTCTCAGGCACACAGGTGTCAATTACCCTGGAGGACTTCGTGGAGACAGACCAGGAGAAGAGGTTGGGGGGAATAGAGGATAAACACAATAGGTCAGATTAATAAGGAGTGCGTCTGTGGACTAAGTGAATGACTAGTGCAGGTGAATTCAAGTAGAATACCTACTATGCTCGCCCTGTGGGCTATTTCTGAGTACTTGGTACGTCCTTTACTCCACTGTGCCATTTAGGAGGTGGCTGGATGTTTTTCATTTGGAGACACCTTGGCGATTTTAGGGTGTGCCTGGAGGCCTTTTTCAATTTTATACATCAGTTTGATATAATCGGCACCACATATGATGCCATACCATGCCGTGGTGGAGTTTAGCTATTACAAGAGCCCCTTTGAAATGCTATCTCAGACATATAAATCCAACGGGCGTTCAGTTCTAGTAGGTCGGTTAGCTCCTGTGGACGCCAGAGAAATAGCCCCCTGGTGGATTCTGGTTCTCCACTGAATCTAATTGGTAAGTCGATGACCACCTGTGCTCCGTCTAGCAGTGTGCTAGATTAAGGGATGAAGTATCAGAGATACAGGATCGAGATGCCATAGAAATGTGTTGATCTCTTTAGAAGTATTCCCATCCCAAATTAGTGTCTCCATCTCTTTTAGAGTATTCCTATTGTATAGGACATGGTCGTAAAAAGATGAAAAGTCATATATTCCATCCACATGCCATCAGCTAATCACTTGGACAACACCCAGAAGCACATATCACGTTCATGTATTTCCAACAATGGATTCAGTAGGCATGTTTACCATGTCTCTGTAGATTTGATTTTAAACTCTGAGCACTAACCATTGTAGATTTTTACCTAGAGAAATGTTGTTTATCTAAAATGATATTTGTCCCATTTTTAGCAGTTACTGATAGCCATGTATCTTCATGTGTCATAGGAAATTAGTCTGTGACATTTCCAACGGATCAATGACTTTTGAACAGAATGGCGGTATATTTACCAGATGTATGATATTATAGAAAGTAAATGAACAGCATACCTACTTACAATGTATAGAAAAGGGAGGTCTCTGGTGTCAATTTGGGAGTTTTAGATGTAAATGCTGCAGTTTGAATAAGAAACATGAGAGAAGCTACCTGGTATGAAATATCTGTCGTTTGTGGCTTTTCATATCATACATATATATGTTGAAGTCAGAATCCCAGACTATAAGCACTGTGTCCACTGCTGATACGAGTAGATGGAAGTAAAATTGCCGTTCAGAGGACAGGTCAGTTTTAAAAACGTGCTCCTGAGTCAGCACCGTGGACAACTATAGTCATGGTGGTCCCAATGGATGAGACTGTGAACCTATGTCTGAAATTTTATATGATACTGATTTTGTTAAGACTTTAACTCAACTGGCTTTCAAGTGCTGAACCTAAAAAAATAGCTCGCTATTGGTAACATAGGAACACCAATACGAATAGACCATTGAAGGTACATATATCCTAAATGATAGCTATAAAAGCAAATGCCTTTCTATTTAGATATACCTTTCCTATATGCGCTGATACCCCTATAAACACCCTTCATACAGTCCCCTTTATTGATATGGCGGTAGATGGTGCTATTTGAATTGAATTATTCAGAGTCTCCCAAATGGGGCAAGGCAAGTAGATTGCTACCTGCAGGGCTCATATCCATGGGCACATTATGAGGTAAATAACTATTACTGGTGAGCCTAAGGTCTTCATAATAATCCCTCCAGCAGCTGATGGTGGGGACATGGGGATGCTTTGTAGAGATGATTATTGTTGGAGCAGTCACTGACTAAATACAGACAGGCGACAACATTACACTGTGTGAACAGAATGCACCAAGAGGCAGTAGCTAGCTGCCTTAGTCCCTTAAGGCCATGGCTAGCTACAGTGCTTTAATTCATTATACCCATTTTAGGGTGATAATGTCTGAACTAACAAGAGCTGCATTCTTGCATAGTGCTGACCTGAAAATCCCAATGGACCCCTAACAGGTGAGCATAATGCTTCAAAACAGTGCTGGCGAGTAGATCTCTAGTACTGTAAAACTGCATCATGATAACACAGGAAGGTAGGCTGATGCCCTTCAAGGCTTAATCTGCCTTAATGCTGTTGTCTCTGGCCCTATATACCCTGTTGGAACAGATGACAGGCCCTACAGAAAGGCCCTGTATAGCGCCTTCATCATGGTACTGTGTATTGTAGGGGGCATCAGCAGGGAACACACAAGGATGGGATGATGATGGGGTTATTAGGGGTGGGGATGGTGTGTGGGGGGATCGTAGTTGTATTGTACTGGATCTGGGATGGTTGCAGCCATCATATCCAACTACAATGGCGTACTTTTTTTATGGTTCTTGCATATTAGTATGACATTGTTGATATAGCATAACTTGTTAAGATACAATGGTAAAGGTGAACGATGAGCAGTTTGAGCTGACTGTTTCTTCATGAGCGCTCGGCCGAGTGCGGAGCGGGCAGGAAGCACGAGTGAAGAAACAGGAAGCTCAAACTGGTCAGAGTTCATCTTTACATTTATGTCAAGGTGTTTGGGTTGATAATTAATCGATATTTCATCAATATAATCCATAATTAACTTTTATTTACCATCGTCTTCACGAAATCCTGACCACCGCCATCTTGAATGTTTACGTTTCAAAAATGCTGCGCATGCACGGTGGACCTATGACGTCATCGTGCGGATCTGGCGCCAGTTATTCAACGCAGGGGTGCAATACACGGTCTCAGTGCATTGTCAATGGAACTACGATATTCACCTTGACATAAAAAAGAAAGGGTTGTGGCTTACTTGGGAGGGAGTGTAGCAGACAATAGAGTGGTGACTATAAACAAAATGTCGTTGGTACAGGAAGCGAACGCGTCAAGAAAATTATGATATGAGGTAGATGTGAACATTTATGAGGAGAAGTTATAGGTTACAAAATGGACTGAAGCTAGTTCTGGTGTCATTCACTGATAACAGCTGATAAGATGGATTCAAATTTAAGCTTTTACCTGAAAGTAGGTATCATTCAGGGACAAGTTACCCGTCATGATATCCGGCATCAGTGGATATCACCCCAGCCAGCAAAATCCAAATGTCTCTAGAGTTCTAAAGGACCAGCATAGGGCAAGGTATATACTAGTGGGACACATATAAAAGCAGAGGGAGCCTATATTGACAATGTGAGAACTCTAGCACATCAAAAATAGTATGTCTAGAAAGAGGTAAATGTCCTCCCCACCCAATACACATTCACACTGTCCAGCCTGAGGGAGAACCTTACCTTCACTCACATGTGTGGCCCCTAGATGAGGCCAGCTGTGACCTTGTCTGCAATGGGAGCAGCTCATGGTGCAGGAGCAGCTCCACGGGTAGGGGCAGTAAGGTTAACTCTTCAAGGGCCACATGATGGCTCCATAGGCATGGGTGTTTCTTGGCCATCAGAATGCACCAATGAGTCAATTATACTCGCCAGCTTGGTGCATCATGCTGACCCATCGGGATGTATCAAGCGGATCATGCACGCTAAATGAATGCAAACCTGCCAAGTAGACTTGTCAGAGCTATATCAATGCTTTATGACGACTAATGGGATTGGTGTATTAATACACTATGTGGTTTTTAAACAACTAGGGATGAGCAGGTCGGGGTGGTGAGGTGAAGATGAAGGATAGGAGAGTGTACATGTATCCTACCCATCGGGGACATGAAATGGTGAAGTTTTAAGGTCGCTGCTGCTGTAGGGGGTAGAGTTATCCTTTATGGTTTCTTTTTATCATGCCTTTGGTTTAAGGTGTCTGTCAGAGAAGTACAAATCTGCTTTTAAGATCGTCGTCTTTTCAGTGGCACAGTTGATATTGTTTATGAATATTTCATCTGAGGATGTACACCTAAGGCCTAGACACAAAATACATTCTCTCCTATGGTGATGAATATTGCATTCTGATAATGGACCCTGCTCAATATCAATAACATATAAATAGAGATTTAAAGTGTGTTCTCACCGGAGCTGATTTTAGTCGAATCACAACCAGGGATCAAGAACCCTGGGCTGGGGGGGGGGGGCTCCCTCCTATTTGTAAATATTGCTCTACATTTTGCCCCATATTGCTATGACAATAATGGTGGGGCTGTTGTGTGTCCTCTACACAGAATGTTGACATGCACTACTCACACAACACACCTATAAATAGGAGGGACTGTAGTGGACCCCTGTAAGTAGGTATGAGAGGACAGGGTCCCAGACCCTCACATCCCCTTTGTCCCCCAACTGACACCCGGCCCCCAGCACGTACCAATCCGTCTCCAGGGGCCGCGCGTGTGGCGGCGGGGGTCAGTATACACTAGGTGTAGTGGGCCTGTCAAGGGTCACTTAGACATTTCTATTCATCCCCATCTCTCCCACCAAACTAACCACCCCTCCCCCTTCTCCCCTCACCCGCCGGCCACAGACTGGCCTTTCCCAGGCCTGCAGCTCCCAGGTAATTACCGCCCTACGACAGTTAATCGTTACACAGTTTTTAACACTTACCAAGCACGTCTGTCTTATTCATGTTCAAAGTGTCCCTACCCTGGAGTGTGTTTCATGGTGACTGAGGTGTGCAAGGATCAGTTAGCGCATCTTGACGCTGGGACTTATCAAGTGGCTTCCAAGGTGGCTTCCTAAGCCATCGCAATTTCTTGGGTGTAATGTAACTTTTAAGTGATCTTCTGGATGCCGTTAATTCATCCGTGTGCTTCGTGATGCCTGAATCCAATGCCATAGTAGTGGTTCCTAAAACACGTTGCTGTTTAAAGAAAATGGTTTCGTTTACCATATTTAAAGTGTGTTTTTTTTGTTTTTTTCTGCTCCAATAGTGATTCTTAATGGATGGCGACAATCACTACGCAAAAATCTGATATTTGAGTCCTCTGAGTATGCCGTATCGTAACTCTATCTTAATGTGCATAGCATTTTCATATGGCTTCCTCTCTGGCAACACATCAGTACGCCCAGGGAAAGGCATACATATCGAGGTCATCTGGCCTTTGCTGGGACTATTTTTACACGCCCCAGTAAATCTGCTAAGTGCTTTACAACCTACCCATTACACTCCCCTGTCCTTCATCTGCATTAACGTTGTCAATGTATATGAGGCCTGCATTAATGGTCTCCAAAATGGCTTCTCGTACAGTGCCACAAGGATCTATCGTGGGGCTTCCAAGAGTACCCCTCCCCCTTGTTATTTACTCAGCGGATTTTCTCAAGAAGTTACATACATACCCTCATGGTATGCCATAAGGCCATGATCCACTGAGTACTATTGCCCATATTTCTTTCATGGATTTTTGGCGAATTGCCTGAGACACTTACCACCATAGCTTCAATTCTAACTCAATTGTGTAACATTTAAGAGAATAGATAAGACCGTGGCCAACATAGGGGCCAAGGTTACTCGGCGACCTCATGGCATTAGTGACGAAGGCATGTTGATAGTCTCTATAGAAAAGCAGAACCAACAAGCCAGCCAAACATCGACCCAGTAGATATTGTCCATCTCCCCCAGGACTCAAGGTAGAATATCACAGCCATACCAAATGTTGGTAGATGAAGGCCCAGCCCTGCATTATGACTGGCCTGTCTGTAGACCCAGAAGCAGCCTCCTATAGACTGGAAGAGAGTGGTCTCATGGGGTCTGGCCTGTGTGGTTTGGTGTGAGGCTAAAATGACGCCTTGGAGAGAATCCAAACTCCCTGTATGCATACAGCCATTGGGTATTTTCACTGGTTGGTTCCATTGCCTCTCCTGCAGACACTCTAATTGTCCTGCATCATTATTGATAGATGTGCTTAATAATGGAGGTATGTACTCTAGTGACTCTGTGTGATTTTGATGTATCAAGAAGGATGACAGAGCAATATTTTACCATACTGAATGGCGGTTGCCTAAAATGCAGCGATGCGGATGCAAAAGCGAAACACTGACATTTGAAGCTCTATAGACAATTATGGTTGTGAGGGTCTGATAGATATAACCCTGTAGGCCGGGTAGCTTATATCTATTAAGAGACTGCAGAATCTATCCGTGCTTGCCTGCCGCAACCCTTTGAGATGTCAGCGTATGTCAACCGTATCAATCATGCCTTATATGCCTCAAGGTACCTGGCTTTTAATGTATCCACCGAATTTTTTTCCACCCCTTTGCCCTGCAGGCAAGAGTGGATCAAACATCACGGACTATCAGTGTAAAGGTCAATAGCCTTCTGTATTGATACCCTTTAGGCTGTCTGTAAAGTACTTTACGGTCTGAGGATATAGTATTGAGACAACGAGTAGGAGTAGAGGAGGGGAGGCTTCTGATGAGAATACAGCTTTTGGATATCTTGGCGACCTTCACTGAATGACAGTACATCAGCTGAGTTTAATGTGGGCTGATGTATAATAGTTTGGTGGGGGATGAAAAGGGTGTAGATGGATTGGAATATGATTTATACAGCCATGTCTAATCTTTGTACTTTCGCCATGGATAACTTATGACAATCATAAATCAATCAGCAAAACCCATATCAATAAGGGTAGTTCTAAATCTCACATACGGGTAGTCGTATGCAGTTGGCAGTTATAAACTAGTGGGCTTAGCTGTAAAGCCCTTTCTTGTATTAATGGGACTTGATACCCAAGTGGCTCAACCTTTACTGAAACCGTTGTGAAAAGTTGAGAATTTGCCTCGATCTGTCACGATAGTCACTTAGAGATCTCACGTCTATCCGCTTTGTGGTATGACTAGGAGCCATCAAGCCCTCCCCTCGACATTAGAGAAAAATTGAGTTCTCTAAATCTGAAACACTTGAAAATTTACTTAACAAAAAAAGAAGCAACCCCCCATTTTCATGGCGAGAGTCAAACTTTCTAAGGCCATTTAAACTTTTTGAATTAGGTCGCTGGGCGTATTGATATGCTACATGGCCGTGGGAAGCAGGCGTCTCTGGGGACTACATTCTTTGGCGGTGTGATTTGGGGTTAGCCATAACAGCATGTGACAAGACGATTATTGGGATTTAAAGTTGGCCACTTGCAGCATGACAGGAGTGCGCTCTAACACGTCATATTGATCGTGGTAGAGGGATATGGGGTAGGGGATTGTAGGTGGGGGAGGGAGAAACCTCCCTCTCCCCCACCCCTGTCTATGTACCCAGACAAGGGTATCTACCAAATGCCGACAGCACATAAAGGACAGCCATTCAGGTGAATTACCATTAAAATGGTAGAAAGGCCACACAAATCCATCGACCCAATAAAAGAAAAATAGGATAAAATAGCAATGCATTGTGGCATCGCGTTTGGAATAATACCGCGCGGAAGGCAATTGTTGTGGTATTTGGATGAATACAGGGTAGTTGGTAGGTTGGGATGGTGGTGGAGGGAGGGTTAGATTGATGGCTGGGTGTGACAATAAAAGCAAAGGTAAGCATTTTATAACTATTACAGTCGAGAGATGGTGGATAGTTACAGTTATATGGGTTCAGGGTAAACAGGGCCATATGGGCTATCAGGCATTATTGGTCTCAGCGGTATACCTAGGACTAGTGGGTTGGTAAGGGGATAGCCTATATTACTGCCTACCTGTTCTATTAATGATGCTTGTATAAGGTCTATATTACTGAGTGTTGGCAATGTAAACGCAGTGGACGGTATAACTGCACTGTGGATATAACTAAGGAGAGTGAGCAGTTTACTTGTATCAGAGTAGCAATTGATTCTGGCAGCCCGGGATGCTACGACAGTATTTCTCTGTACCATAACATACCCACGGATATCAGGCTTTAGTAACATTTGCTATGACTGCTCTAATTAAACCTGTATGGGCAATTCAGTTTATACCGACCGATGAGTACCACCCAGAACCGATGAATGCTATAATTGAGATCAAGAAACAAGATTTACTTTTAAGCTGGAATATGGCCTGGTATAGCCTTACAAATATGTGTATATATATATATATATATATATATATATATATATATATATATATATATATATATATATATTAGTTTACATCTTTGGGATCGTAAGCTGTCTATCTTTTCTTTCACCTTGCTTTGTAAACGTCCATCATCAAAACATCTAGACAAACACCAACATACCACATCCGGCCGTCAACATTTAGAAAGAAAGACCACAAAACTCCTCCTCGCGCCTTTGGAAGGAAATGATATCAAAACATCAAAACAATCATGAGATCACCAGGGAAAACCACACAACCAAACAAGATATCAGAAATAAACGAAAATGCCTCAGTAAAAATTTAATGAGATCTAGCAACTGAAATAACACTCGTTTGTTTCCACATTACTCAATAAGATTCCACTACCACCTTCCAGGCACTCCCCACCATGCAGCCACCCACTTCACCCCTGCCCTCAGATACCAACACCGCATACCTGCTGTACTTTGTTCACGGCTGTCTCTGGTCCAAACTATCTATTCACAATAAAGTTTCTCTTTCCTATTCGGCTAACATGCCCTCTCTCAGCATAAGACTATAATGTGTAATGTGATAACTATTGAACTATCGTATTGCTTGTCAATGACACTTGAACAATGGTTTAGAAGATAATTCATTCTGAAAGGCTAACAACGATTATACCTCATCCGGCATAGAGAAACATACAGGTTGGAGTTTGAGAAGAAATTAGAGAATTCATAGAAAAAAAATGCAATTCTGTGTGTAAACAAATAATATTGTACTGAGGTTATATAGTGTTATACCACGATTTCTTGGTTACTCAGTGCTTTTTGGTGGCTATTCCCATCCACATATCTGTCAATATTGCACACCCTGTAGGCTGTAACATCAATTTTGTAAGGCGTGCGGTTATCCATGGATAAGCCCCTCCCAGTGCCATTATCCATGGATAACCAGCACACCTTACATGTCCTTCCATGTCATATGTTACATGTTAAACCCCACAAAATCTTATGACCTGGGCAGGGCTTGAACCTGCAGTCTCAGATCCCTAATCCAACACCCTATGCATTGCGCCACAGGGACTGACGTGTGATGGTCTGGGTTTGCTTGGTAAGAGAGGTAGGCGGGACGAGTCCCAGTCCAGGCATATATTTTCGTTCCCTACTGTCAAACATAGCCAAGCCGAGACGGGCGCTGAAGGAGGAGACGCAGTGGTCTAGCGCTCAGCGCTTTGCGCTCAGCTGTCAGAGGTCCGCGGATCGATTCCCGGTCCGGATGCGTCTTTTTTTTTGCCGTGTGCGCTGTCGCTGTCTGCTGCCGGGCGAGGAGGTGTATTATACACAAACATAACAGCGAGACGCATCTTTTTTTCGCCATGTGCGCTGTCGCTGTCCGCTGCTGGGCGAGGAGGTGTATTTAGTACACAAACATAACAGCGAGATGCATTGAAATCTTTAGCCGTGTGCCGCTGCCAAGCCTAGCCGAGACGGGGGCTGTCGCTGTCTGCTGCCAGGCAATGAGGTGTATGTACCTGTGTACACACACTATGGCTGGCTGGGAGGGGAAATAATTTTTGTTTTCAACTTGAATTTATTGGTATTCTATTGATTATTTATTGGTTTCGTGGTGTGTTAGTAAAGGCTAATAACACACACTCGTCATGAGTTATCCATTGATTACTTGTTCAGTATACATGAGCGGCAAACAAAAAGAATCTTTCAATCAACCATATGAGGATTCCCCTTTCTGCTTGCCTGGTCGTATCCCCCTCCTTTTATTTATAAAGGAGATTTTCAGGTTGGTGTAGTGTTTTGCTCTTAGACTGTCATCACCTTTTGGAGATATTGTGTTATACTCAGTCAGAGCAGTAGGCCCAGAGTAGTAGGGCTAGGTGCCACCTCTTACCATCCCCTATTACAGCGCCTCTGGTGGGTATAGGGGCAGATGATGCGTTTGGCGCGCTCTGTCTGTTGCAGGGCCCTTTCACTGTCTCCTCCAATCAGTGTGCAGCCCTGGCAACTGGTACCAATCTGACTTCCGCCTGAAGTGACCCTCACGGTTTCACCAAGGATTGAAGAGTGTGAGAGACTGTCTCCAAGCAGAGGCAATCCTAGGCATAGTAGTAGTAGTAGTAAGAGGGAGTGAAGGCTCTAGTCCCAACTCTCCTTTGCCACCCGTGAAGGGCCTAGGATCAAAGAGGGGTACCTCAGTAACCAGCTCTTGTCCCAAGTCTCCTTTGTCCACCTGGGGTGCCAATGCACAGGTAGAAAATTGGGGGAACCAGCAAACGCAGGTTCACCCTCTGACCTTACATATAGAAGTAAACAGGAAGCCTCACCGGAAGCAGGACTGACCTCGTGGTGACCCTCAGGGCACCTACACTTTCCTATATTATCGCTTACTCAGCATAATTTCCCCAATTGCCTTATGTTTGGAGGAATATGATAAGACATTTACTATGTTGACCAGTGATAACTCCCGATAACGTTCTTCACTCATTGTGTGGATTTAAGGGACAATAGGAAAAAAAACAGCTTAATTTGACGGCCAGCAAGTCAAGTAAGAAACTGCTATAAAAGGTCTAGTTAGGAAGAACAGTCACTTGAGATAACCACAAAAGGAAGACACTTTGAATGGGAAAAATTCTCTTTTAGAAATTGCCTTTTAACATCAGACCGACAAACACAAATGTCTAAAATCATTCCCACCCAGACAAAAAAAAGTGCAAACAAGTGTGGTCGTAGATGATGGGTGTCAACTGTTTTGGTAGAAATCAGAATTCTGTTTTTATGTGGGATCTGTCAAGATGTTTCTATTTCCTCTCACGAGAAGCCATGTAGCAGTTGAGTGTGAGGATGTGAAAGGTTCCGTCCTTTGTTGTCGGTGTTGGCGTGGTTGAGGGGAGGGATGTGGTGAGGTGTGTCCTTCTGTGGTAGTAACAGTCACGTCCTGGTTAACCCTTTAAGGTCAGCATAGTGCTTTGATTAGTCATTGCAATATGTCCTCCTCTTATCGTCATGGTCCATAGATTTACCCCTGTTGGGTTACGGCTGTGGTCAGTGCTGCTTCCATTGAATGTAGCCCTAGCGAGGAATTATGATCAGTTGTTCTTTTTTCCCCCATCGCACTTAGCGTGATATCAAAATTCTTTATTGGAGATACCTGTTGAAATGCTGAATAAGGTATCAGTACATCAGTGCATGCTGACGACATATTTAAACTTGTCCTTGAGGCACCATACCATCCCCAAAGGCATCACCCTGTCCCCACTGGTTAATGGAATTTATTTCAAATCAAAATGAAAATCCTCCCAAAGGTCAAGGGTCGCGCCGCTCTACTGGTGTCACTATGGAATGTCAATGCTGACGTTCAAAAGAAACCTCCAGCCCAGGAGGATACAGGTTGTGTATCAGAACCTTAATGTCACGACGCCCTTATCACGTGGGTGCCCTGAATGTGAGCAGCTATAAATGGGATATCTTGGTGATTACATTTATCAGTCCTTGTCCTAAGATCACGATATGGACATATTTGGTTGTGCCGTGACTGTGGGCGTGCCGCACGTGTAAATGGTCAGCTGATTTTAGCTGCTTAATGACCGTAACTACCGATGTATTAATACCGAATTAAGGTCATTATCAAATACCGAGGACATCTGTGAAACCTCCCAAGAGCGAAAGAAATTGTTGAGCGGAATTTGGTATCCTGGACTTATTTGATAGGGTGTGACACGTTGATCGACTCCTACAAATGTCCATCAAATACCAGAGCATTGGGCTGATGGATATCTAATCAGTCAAGGTACATATATGGGATATCTTGGTGATTACATTTATCAGTCCTTGTATATATATATATATATATATATATATATATATATATATATATATATATATATATTTGTGTATGTATGTATGCATGTATGTATGCATGTATGTATGTATGTATGTATGTATGTATGTATGTATGTATGTATGTATGTATGTATGTATGTATGTATGTATATATATATATATATATATATATATATATATATATATATAGCAATGTTATACCGGCCAGATTTGGCATCTCGATGGCTGCGATTTCTTTCTAGTGTACGATAATTATTGCCTGGTGTACACACGATTCATGCCCGATATACCCCCCTGTATTTCAAATTTATCGTGTTATTTCTTTACTTCTGATTGCATGCCTAAAGTCAGTCTGTGAAACCTAGTAGTCGCAGCATATGATAAGTCCTTGTGTACTATCCTACAATTAGAGAACCCTATGATAGGAGATATGCACGGCTTGGAAACGTCAGACTAGAACATTGACAAAACACGTATGTTCTTTCTTGCAGATTCCCGCGAAGGAGTTATCCCACAGCACCTGATGCCAATCTAAAAAGGTAGGTTCTAATAGTGTTATATACAGAGTCTATATACCTCTGGAGTATTAAATTACATTACAATTATACAGTATACAGCATGCGCCGTAATAAAACCACTACTAGTGAGTCAATTGTTACAGAGGGAAATACACACACACATCACAATATCATCATTGAGTTGTTCTATATATTGTTTAACGTCAGGAAGCATAGGGAGGCGAGCGTAGGATATATATGCTCCACAGCTGTCTTTGACGATTACCTCTATCTCTTTCTTTCTGATAGGCACACAGTCTAGCAGGCTTTATGACATGGTTATCGAGTTTCGGCATTGATTTGAGTTCCTAAAGTGGATACAACGAGTTCTCATATATCGGGATACAAGAATCCAAAATGACAGTGGACCAGACATACCTTGACAACGAGTTGACACCAACTTAATTCCTCCATTTGTGAAGCATATATCAAATGAAACGATATGGTTTGGCCAGAACATCCTTGAAACATTGTTCTAACTACCTATCTGGTAGATTCCTTGATATTATGGCTGAATTTAACAGAAATAAATCATAAACTTTCGAAGCGGGCGACCGGTTGTGTGTCTTTACCATTGCAGTTGTCAACATAAGCTCTCCTGCCATCTGGTGTATAGCCTATGAACTAGCCATGGGCATTAACCTAATAGAAGTGGAACCATAGTGGAGGAGTAAAAGCAATGCTACTACTATCTAAGGGATAAAAGGACCGAGTGCACCCCTATCCATAACCTATGACGTTTATACCATGGTTTCCACCATTAAATTAAACATTTTTACCCTTTAAAACCATTAAATGTTATTTGTTGCGAGTCTATAACAGTGCCTTTTGTACATACTAAAGGCACCGTACAACGGTGCCTACGCTGGATAACGGTATAATAGCCATTTCTTACGCATAAGTAGCCTAATATATATAGCCACAGACAACTTTATCACCTAGGGTCTATTATACGTCAACAGATGTCGGTACCAGTAGACATGTATAATGCAAAAGAAAAGGATTGTAACACATTTCCAATTCTCCTTTTACAATAGATTTGTGTTTGCTTAAAGCGGTATCCACATGCACTCTAAGGACACCCAGTATTGACAGAGGCCTAGTACAGAGTCCCTCCCTGGCCTTGGTATCAGTAGTATGAGCAGCTCAGCTGCCCTGTGGTGAGCTCCTCACCAGCCCAGGAGAAGGTGGAGGCTCCAACAGGAGCGACACGCCCTGGAGGGAGCGGGCGCTCCGATTTAATCGTTGGTCGGAGAAAAAGGCGTTAATGTCCGCTGTGGCCGCAGTTGGCTGGAGGAGAAGGAGTGGGGTTAGGAGCGGGGCGGGGTGGTCGCCGGTTGGTCGCTGGGGGCTCAGTGGGAAGGCATTGAGCGCCCTGATAAGATAGCACTTACCCCGCCCAGTCCGTTATCTTCCCCGCCGTCCAGGAGGACTGACTTGAGGGCCTGGTCGGGGCCTTTGATGTGCCGCCCTGGGATCCATCAGTACTTATAGGCTGTGTAACAGTAGATGGACTATCAGAACAGGAGCACGGCATCCCTTATACTGCTGCTCTAGCCCTTACTCCCAGGTGTCTCCTTCTATATGCTGCACACTGCTATTGTTTTATCTATAGTTATCAGACGTAACTCGGTATCAAATATCATGACAATTCCAAGTTGGATATTACCATTGCAGTTGATATTATAGGGTGATTCATTACTGACAATCTCAGTGGTGGCATTTAGACTGCAATCAATAATTCATCTAGGTCTAAACATGAGATTATTACACGCCCCGCCCCCAATCATTACAAAGGTATGAAAATAGCAGTGTAACACGATATCCACCCACCTAGCCACACACACTGATGAGTGATTCTCTTTCCCCTTTGGGGTAGAACAAAGCTGACCAGAGCGGCATAGTACAGTAGCCAGCCACCACAGGGCCCCAGCAGGGGTGTGTGATAAAGCATTTACAAGCTGTCCACAATGCTTTGTGGTCCAGCCAAGTAAATAGACAGGTAATGGTAGGGTAAATAAACCTCCCGGCCTCACTATCACCACCTTATTGGATGGGGTAACTATAAAGAGATATGACTCTAGGTGTAATTTACACTATGCCTTTGCAGCCAGCGATATTATCCAATAGCAGCTAGATAGGGGAACAATGGGCCGATTTCCATCAGGACTGGGGTTGATTTTGGTTTCCGATTGATTGAGTGTGAAGGATGGAATAGTATTGTAAAACAAAAGAATACATCTACAATTTAGTACCTGTCAGAAATGGCTCTGCACATTATCTTTGATTTCATGGTATGTGCCTATAGATTGCAAAGGAATCGATCAGTCTTTGTGTGGATACATGTATTTATACGTTAATAAAGGTTTGGCATTAGAAGGTTATGCTTCAAGCAGGGCATTGTATCGTAAGTACTAAATGTTCTCCACCAGTGCTTGAAGGATCACAGCAAAAATGGAACTCCCAGCTGTAATCTTTGCACACATGTTGGGTAGATAACCCTCGATAGCTTCCGCTGATTTCACGAGGGATTGCCTTACCACTAACTCGCTGAAGAAACCACCAAGAACCATGTAAAGAATGGATATTTCTTTTTCTTTTTAGCTGTCTCAATGTTATTGACAGAAGGGGGCAGGAGGACCATGTTACCGTTGGCACGCGGCATAACACGATGTGTACATGCTACTTGGGGTATGGGAATCTGATCTTCCTTAAACCCTAGAACTAAGCTGAGTCTTATTTAAGTAGAGCCCATGTCTCTGTGCTGAGCTTCTGTAGTCAGGGTACTCCTGCATGTATTTACTTACAAGGCCTTGGAGGGTGCATGATCTGGATTCAAATCAAGGATATTACTAAAGCCCACTTTTTATATAAAGCTTTGTGTGCATGTCTATCTGCTAGCCCTTCCCATATTCACATGAACAGTGACGTTCTTATTTTAAGGTCTCAGTATAGAATATAATTATGTATATTCCTTTCTATATGTAGCATTTCCAGTCATTCAATCTTGTCACAGATTTTAGTTCTAATTACTACAAAAAATGAACTGCTTCTTCTATAGCTCTGCCATCATTATACATTATGTTCAGCTGTTCTCTTTGACAATCATCCAACACTGCACTGTAGTATCTGTTCTGCAACAGCACGAACATCCTGATCGTACACCCCTATTGTACCAAGTATGTACAGGGTCTATGACTCTTTACAACAGTATGAACAGCCTGATCGTACATCCCTATTGTACTAAGTATGTACAGGGTCTATGACTCTTTACAACAGTATGAACAGCCTGATCGTACATCCCTATTGTACCAAGTATGTACAGGGTCTATGACTCTTTACAACAGTATGAACAGCCTGATCATACATCCCTATTGTACTAAGTATGTACAGGGTCTATGACTCTTTATAACAGTTTGAACAGCCTGATCATACATCCCTATTGTACTACTGTAATCTCCCGCGTATAAGACGCGTCCTCTACGCCAAACAAAATGCTGGGGAGTCTTATAGGACCTCTTCAAGTTGGGGGTGCGTCTTATACGAGGGGTAATTTTATTAAAGAAATGTACTAATCTTACAAATTTCAGTATTAAAATGTGCATTTTATACGCGAAAATGCATGTGCTAAGTTTGGGGTGCATCTTATACGCGCAGCGCGTCCTCTACGCGGGAGATTACAGTATGTATGTACAGGGTCTATGACTCTTTACAACAGCACGAACAGCCCGATTTTACATCATTACTGTATAAATGTGGAGACAAATTGCCATAGGGATAGCACTACCATTTGCAGTCGTAGAGCTATTAGAGTACCTTAGGAAAGTAAGTCTCACCTCCCTCTCACTAAGATCATGCAGGTTATGTGAGTAGGATAAAACTAAATATGCACAGCAGGGTGTTGCTCCTATAGTAAAAGGAAGAGCTGGCTAAAAATGCCCTTGTTTCCAGTCCTTTCTTTTCATATAGCTATAACTTGTCCCTTTTGTTGCTCACAAGTGGTCATTCAAGTACAGTGTTAAAAAAGGGGGATTTGAGTAGGTACCTAGTTGGGAGAAGTCAGTCAGTATAATAAACTATAGAGCGTGTGACATGAGTAGGTACCTGGTAGTGCAGCTCTCTTTACTATAAACAAGGCAGGTGACTTTTCAGACTAAAGTGGTGAGTGCAAGTACTTAGGTGAAGCAGTGCACGACTTGTTTAGAAAAGAGGGCACATACTCACAGCTCTTTTTACAATAGGAGCAACACCCTCCATGCCATATATGACTTCAGGGTCTTAAAATTAGCCTGAGGTCATAAGTCCCCAAATAGCAATAAGCACTGGCAACTCCCAGTATAGTTACAGCAAGCGAAAAGAGATACCTGCGTTAAATATATTTTATGTCTAAGCCTCTAAATGATTCATGCTCTAAATGATTCATGCACCGTTTTTATTATCTCGCTCTGACTTTTTTGGTTGTCTGTCCATTTGTCTGTATGTATCTCTTTCTCATCTTCCAGGCTATACCCCTCGCCCCCTCTCTGTGGGTGCTTTCACTCTAATCCATGTCCTTGTTTCTATCCTTCGTCCCCTACCTCCATAACAACATGTTCACTGTTTAGCTGCCTTCATGAGCCCCATTCCCCATTCTACACACATTGATTCTCTTTCCTTGGCTCATTGCGCTAATAGTCCTAACCTGGAACCACACACCTACCCTGGTTCACGATCCTCTACCTTGATTCATCCCGCCCATTCTGTATCCTACCCCAAACACCTCACTCCTGGTAGTACGGTAGTACACTTCCAAACCCATTAACCCTTTAAATGAGGTAGAATGCCTCCAGGTTCCTTTACTCTCATAAAGCTGTGATGTAATGCTGGCTATTCTGAATTGTTGAATCATGGCGTCCTTATGCTGGGTGTATCGCCCCTGTACATGATGCATGGATGCAGCAATAGCTGTTATTTTCCATGGCTGCCGTAATGCATTACTTAAACTTTAAGTCCAATGTGTATTGAAATTCCATGCTAACATCAAAGGGTTAAAACACCCATACATCCCTCCCCTATACCCTGCCTCTCTCCTCCTGGTCCTCGGGCAGGCCTGGATTCATGCCAATCGTCACGTGACTAGGGAGCGGCGCCAATTAACGACTAAAAGCGATCCGTATCGCTGCGCCGAGCGACGCGGCTAAAAAGGTGACGAGGTATCTTTCATCTGGGCATCGATCGCTAAAATACTTTATTGCATCTTCTCGCCTGGAGCTACTCGGCCGCAGGTGGAACCTCGGCTAATACTGTCGGCTATGGCGGCGGTGGGCGCTAATCGTTTATAGGGTGGTTAGTGGCACCTCGGTAAAACGCTCAGGTAGGCTAACAAACAGCCACACACGCACTGCTGGGCGGGTATCGGGTGCTGCCTTTACTCACGCACCTCTACTGATGCGACTGATGTGCTCATGAGCAGGAAGCCGAGCTGCTCACTGGTACTGGGGGAGCTGCTCACCCATCCCATCTTCCTTACAGAACAGCGCCCAAGGGGTACCTTACAGTGGTATAACATCTCCCTGACGGCAGAGGGGGAACTGATTGCTTGGCAGGATCACATTTACATCATATACGTAGTCACAGTAAGATGGATTCGTGTGTTCATGAGATGTTGGGTGGGTGGACTATCGTGCATTGTATAGCGTATATTGATTGCAGAGATAGATACATCTCCATTCCTATCAAATGAGTGGCGTGTAGAACACCATGATTCCTGCTGCATAGGGAGGCCCTAAGCCAGTTATCAAAGCTCTGTCACTGACCTAGACTGAATGTACACTAATCAAAGCAATTCATGTGCATCTGGGTCACTAGTTAAAGGGAATGGTGTAGTTTTAGACTAAGGCACTCATAAGTCTCTTTCGGTTAAAATCGTAATGAACCAAAATGAAGGTTGGCATAGCTGGGTAAATGAGAGCACAGTTGTGATATAATAACTTGTGATTTGCATCACCAATCACTCAGCCACAATGTTGAGTTTCTGATCACACCCATAGGGTTGTACCATTGGGACACACATACACAGACACACCTACCCCTCCCCCCCCCCTGCTCCACACGTGCTCAGTAACAGTTGTGATGGATAGATTAAAGCTGAGCTTTATTCTCTTCCATGCACCAGTCTCAAAACTCTTACCAAAACTGAAAAGCAAGGGCTGAGAGCAGGGGGGGGGGGGGTCAAGTTTTTCAGACCCTCTAACGTCAAGCCAAACCCTCGATAATATCATAGAAGACGTGGTCCAACAAGAGAAAGTCAAATATCCTCTAGCCCTGAACCACATCAAAATTATGTACACCTCTGGTACTACAAGTTGTACACTTTGATCTCATCTCAGAAATAGTAGGTTTTATTTGGAGATTAATTCGACATTTCTAAAATCTGAGTTTTTGAGAAGAATATTCTCCATGTAACTGAATGAATAGCCTGCTGCATACATATAGAGGGGAGGGAGGATGTTTGCTGAGTGTCCTTGAGGGCTCTTAGGGCTACTCATGCGTTAAGTGCACTGTAAGGTAATTCCTCCCTTATCTCTCTTTGTCCTGGGGGGGGGGCACAATGCTTCTAATAGGCAAACATAAATCATACATTCATGGGAACAACTCTTGAATACTGTACGGGGTCAACTGCACCCTGTGCTCTTTTGTTAGCCCATATGGGGATGGGGAACGATGGTAAAAACACTGTTGTGAAGAAGAGTGACTCCACAGCTATTCCTTTATATTAGGATTCTTACCCCTGTGCTCAGTCAGTACTTCTTGGAATAGTGTAGGAGGGCTGAGACTAAGATCGATGCGATCTTAGTGCTGGCTAGGAAATGTGAATGCAGTCTCATCTTAAGATCACTTAATAGGATAAGGTAGAATAATTCCTAAGATCGCTGGGGTTGCGATCCCAGGATGTTTTGAATTAACCTCCAGGTCGAAATAAGTTATAGGTTACCTAATTTCTGGTGAATAAAGCAAGATAAAATAGACGACCCTTAAAATTAAACTCGTACCAAATGATATCATATGGCAACTACTGGACCGTTTAATTGGATCAAATCAACATGAACCCTCTAGACAAACAAACAAAAAACAACGACACTAGTCAGTGCTATGCTCATGTACTGCTAGAACCTCAAACATGACAATCAAGTATACTCAGCAGTTGTACTACATATATGATAGTTTTACGTCTGCACATTTTTGGTTTAGTGTAACCTTCTCAATGCCTGGCTAGATACACTTCCACCAAAGGAATGCATTACAGTAAGCTTGGAATAGAGAATGTAGTACCCAGAGAAGTGGATTGGTAAGCCCTTAGAAGACTGTCATTTTCACTGGATGACTATAGTATCATTAGTGTTGGCAGCTAGTGTCGGGTAATGACTATTGACAAGGAGTTTGCTAGAGGAGGCAAAGAGCTGCTTATGTGTACACGTCCTCTCCATCGTGTCCACAGATTCTTGTGGGCCTTCTTGATCCCCCCACTCCGCCACGCCATATATGCTAAAACTAGGACCAATCCCCTAGCAAGCTGTCTAATTGGGTTTAAATACTGCACGTGGATCCTGGATCGTGTTTCAATAGTTTCCACTACAGGTTCAGCCAGCTACGACTGGAGATGGGTCAGATCTTAGCAGGTGATCTTAGGATTTTGGCCTTGGTGACTAAATAGCTGGCTACATTACTGGGTGATCATACTGCCTGCTGGCTAAATAGCCACCACAGCAGTGACTCAATAGGGGATCCTGGTATGACAACCCTGCATGTGAATAATTAGTGGGTAGCCTTAGCTGCTGCCCTCTGCACTCCTTTGCTCAAATGTACCCAATCTGGGCTCTTTACACTACTACCTATAACCCTGTGGCCAGCGCCTTTGGCTCTGGGAAGGCAGTTCTTTTTTTTCCTAAAGAATAAAATATCATTTGGAAAAGTGTGGTGTTTCACCTAAGAATTGAGCATTTTGTCCACACATGGGCCAACTATGTAGTTACTAGTATGCAGTGGTGTAGATAGAGCACTAGGCCTTACAAAGCTGTCATGCCTGTCATACCCAACCCTCACCCACCATGGCTTCCTAATAAAATTACAAAGCATATCACACCTAGCTGACACCTCAGCCCTACTATTAAGAAAGAATAACAGAGTGTTTTCAATATAATTAGGTCATTAGATATAGATCTATCATATGTGATTTGAAAGGGAATTCTCTAGAACAATTATACATCATTTGGGCTGATGGGTTTCAGTTGTCTTCCTAAAACAACCTAAAACTGGCCCCAACAGGCCCCTATTCAAGGCCCGGCCCCTATTGATTTGACAGCCCTCCTATCCCGGCCCCTATTCAAGGGAGGCTGCTATTCAAGGCCCAGCTCCTATATGAGACATTACGGTAGTTACTGCAGCCCTATGCTCATTTGAACACAGGAGTGCATACTAGACCATGAAGGAGGTATGACTGGTCACTATGTAGCCAATAGTGGCCCCTACGACTGGGTGCTATGACTTCATAGTGGTGTGTATTGAGCCAGTAGTTGAATAAATAGCAGCTACTATTTTAAGGCCTCTACTGGAGCTCACTATGGAGTCACTGGTATGGAGTCATTTCTTACACCTCCCACTATGATTTGAGGGTGTCCAGTCGTGGAAACTATTGAAACACGATCCAGTGGGTATATCTTAACACACTACGGCAACTCCCTTTAGGTCGTAGATTGGGCCGGCATATAATTGGCATAGACAGGGGCGTAGGAAAAGGGGGGGGCCAGGGGGGCCTGGGCCCCCCCCAATCATCAAGGAGGTGGGGCCTGAGTATGTCTGGGCCCCCCCCAATATTTTTCAAGGACTCATAAACACAATGGAAAAGAAGCTAAAACTTTACATCTCAAATTAGATTATTATTATGGTGATGTCATAGGGAGAATGGGGGTCTGAGCCTAAAGTCAGATCCAAAATTTACCAAAAATCACTCTTCTATATATGCGCATATATAGACGCCATCACGCATCAGCCAACAATTAAAGGTGGTTGCGATGGTGCCCTCACCGGGCCCCCCCAATGAAGATTTGCTTCCTACGCCTCTGATAGAGCTGTGTGGGATTGTAGTACCTTATGAAATGTCCTCCTGTTCTAATTACCAAGTAAGTAAGCCAGATGTATAATGCCTGATTTAGGGCTCGCTAGAGTAAGTCTGCTCCTGAATAAAACTGGTAAGTAGGTTCAGAGGTGAAGTACACTTCAGTCCATTAATGACTACGTCTAAAAGCTTCTAGATTCATCCTGGTCAGTGTGGCTATAGGGTCTCTACTTCAATACATCGATAAGCACGTGCCTGTGGTTTGATGACGTTCCCTAAGATTAGAGGTGCATTTTCTAAAATAATGTTAATTGATTACCATCATTGGAAAATTCACTCCCTTTTTTAGGTTTTAAGTAGTAGCTGATAATCTGGCTTGTAATGGAAAATAGTTAATCAGTAAACAGAAAGGCCAATGTTGTTTTTTTCATTTTCATATAAGTTGAGAATAAGAATAAGTTACATCAAATATGTAAAGGTTTTACATAGAGGTAGAAGAAAAGATGCAAATATCATTTCTTGGATGTTTTCCTTCTATATTATTTATTTATTTCATTTTAGACCTTACACATCCATGCAGTATTCTAACACGAAACGATAGGTGACTGTCTCTTTTTATGGAAGAACAAACACCAGAAACCTTATAAACAATACCATATAGTGCTTGGAGGGAAAAGGGAGAGCAATGATAATTTCGGCCACATAATGATCCTATTCCAATGCAATTCCTATCTGGAATGAACCGTGCCTGCCTCCTTTATTGTAGGACATAACTGAAAGTTTGATTCTATCGCAACAACATCAAGCATTATAGTGGGCAAAGTGAAGGCACTGTCCCATCCACTATGTTGTGGTCGCCATGTTCATTTGGTTATTGTTCCAGTTTTTCACTAAACCATGGTAGCTGATGGAATAGATTATTTTACTTTTGGCTCACTACATATAAGTCACTTTTGTGTCCCATCCATCTTTTCCAACAATCTTTTCACCTTAGCCTGCCCCAGTATCTATTCAATAACCAAGCTATGATAGTATCGAACATGTAGGCCTAGCGTTTCCCCATTTTCCACCAGCCCTAAAAACTCATACATATACAATCCTGTCCCTGCGACCAGAGACATAAAGAACTAGAAGTTATAATCTGTGCTGCGACCATACCCTCACCCTGTGACTGAAGCAAGATCCAGTGGAAAGAAAGGCTAGCTAAGGATTAGGTCAATTCCTACCTCTGGCTATGATTGGTACTGGGAATCCACAGATGTGGGATATCCTACTGACCACCAGCTGTCAGGCAATATGATGGATCTTGCTAGCAAATCAACAGTCAATAATAAGACTAAAGTGGGCATGGTGTGGCAGGATGGAGGCCCAGAGATGTCAGCTAGAGCAGGCTAGGGAGGAGGAAACCTGGGACCTAAGTATATGTTGAGAATGGGTGAATAGATCTATTGGTAATTGAGTGACGGGAGGAAGGGGGAAAGCATGAGGGAGGCAGAGGCAGAAGAGTAAGGCAGGAAGGCAAAGAAGAAGACAGGTTGTAGGGATAGCTAATATTGACCCTTTGTGAACACATTCTCTCTTACCCGAACCTACTCGTCTTGGTTACTAATCAATCATAGTAGGTCAATTGACTATTGCAGAAATTGGGCACACAGAGAGAAAGCTGTGAATGCAATCTAGTTTTCTCAGATAATTGTAACACTATTTTAAAACTGCATGCACATTACATTAAGAAGGTTATTTTCTACCAAAACCGCTTTGAAATTTACTTGCCACATTGATTTACTTATCGGATGGTTAACTGACCGACCTGTGAGACCATAGTCTAGAAATGGACATGGGATGATGAACTGCTGGTGGGGATGGAGAACCGCATCCCCAAGATACCAGTATTCTATCAGACATGGGCCACCCAAAACAGATAGCAACCAACTTCCATAGATGATATCTGGACAGTGCGGCCTTTGAGCTGAACTTCCCCATTGGTTACCTCTTCTATTCTTAATGGTTAGGTTTTGATGGAATGGGGAATTCAACTATTGTAGACACGATTCGTTTACAGGTTAATGAGACTGGAAGGATATTAAAGCATGCCCATCACCATTTTCATAGGCTGGTCTATTCATTTTTGAACAACCAGTCCACTAGCAATTCCTAGATTCGGAACCATGTCTGATGTAGCTTTTTATTAGTTTTTGAACCATCTAAGATCAAATACTGTGCATCTACACAAAAGTAAATTACAAGAAGAGGTCACTGCATCATTATAAGCTTCACCATGGACAAATGCGTAAATCATTGTAAAACATTATTTTATGTTTTTTGTTCTAAAGACGATGCTATGAAGCCCTCGCAAGCGATGCCTTCATGCATCAAGCCAACCCTACACGAATGATGACCTGAGGGAGGGTCGAGATGATGCTCCAGTGAAGTGCTAGCAAGTCTGACTTAGTTGTCAGATTATGCCCCTGTCGGCCGAAAAGTTAATACACTATGAATGCATTAACGACCTTTAAAGGTTTAAATGAAACATCCACCAGAATACCTAGGGTGGGAAGAGCCAGTGGTGAAGAGAATGCATGCATGAAATATTCTTACCGTGAATCTGTTGTATAGGGCATATTGAAGCGATAATTACATGGTTGTCAATTGTCATTATGATGTAAGAACTAGGAATATGGTGCTGTCTAATGTACAAGAGCCCATACAATTTGTCAGAACAAGACATGTAGAGTAGCCTTCTTTTGTATGTGCACTTATTCCTGGGCATTTGCATCTTAGACAACTGGACATCCACTAACACTGTCCCTTCTTTAGGGATCCTGACACAGAGATAACAGTGAGGCACAATGATAACTTATCCATGTTGATAGCTTGCAAATTATGAGAGATAGCTGTGGCTATTGGGGACAATGAATATCAGATCTAGTTTATTTTCCATTGTGAACATCATTCTGGAAAAGCTGAATTCATAGGATTTATGTAGCTGTAATAACTTTCTCATCCATCAATATTTGAAAGTCTATGTTGGATATAACTCCCACAGGTGTGGCTCTTTCTGTCATCCCACACCCCTTTCATTTCTTCAACCAACCAGAACCTTACTGAGAACCCTCCCACTGATTCCACGTTATCTAAGACAATTTGCTAACAAAAAGTGGATCAAAATCCTTTAAATATTGCAATTTTTACGCTTAAGGATGTTTCGAATCATTACAGGGGATGCAGTGGCTTTTAGGGAAACATTAACTGATTAAAGGTTCGGGTGTCCCAGCTCAAAGATTGCAAGACGTGGGCACAGCGATGTGGTAAAGAGGACTGATAGGCTATATGACACTTGTCTCAGAAGGATCTCTTTGATCATTACGCGCACAAGACACACAAAGGCTTCAAAACTCCCCCTAATGGTGGGTGGCCACAGTTGGATTCAAGGACAAAAGCAAAGCACATTTATACTGGCACTGTCACCTTTGTGTGGCAAAAGAGACCATGTTTTAGTATGATACTATCTTTACTATGTTACGGATTAAGACTTGATAAAGATGGCTTGTGATGGAAAAGAAAAGAAGTTTACCTAGATGACATATTTTCCTTTACATGTTTACTTGAAAAAAAAATATACATAAGAATATTTCTAGATTTTCTACCATTTTGTAGTAGAATCAAAATCACGAGTACCAAAAAAAATGCCTCCAGGGGGTGGATTACTACTGTTAGGGATAGATAGATTACCTCATCTTACATATGGGCCGGCATAGGAATGAAGCACTTCAATAGTAAAGCCTTTTTTGGGGGTGATTGGAAAGGATGTTGTGAAATAGCATTTGGGATTAAGGTCATAAAAGGACATACATGCTTCTATTTGAGAGTTGTCAGTAATGCTGGCATTTACTGCTGACAACTGACAAGGGGTAATCTACAAGAGGTGGAGAGTTGTCCTGTACACTTACCCCAGGACTAGATTTCTAGAACGACTTGTTATTTGCTAACTTAGTTGTAAGGATTATCATCCAGGCCTCCCCCTAGCCCTCCCCTCCAAAGCATTGATGCGTATAACTGGAACACATCCACATCGAGGTATTTTGTCTCATGTGTTTAGACCCTTTGTCAGAAGTTTGTATGTTGGTTGCAATAGCTCTGATACCGTTCTCATCCATCAATATTTGAATGTCAGTGTTGAAACGTAACCCAATTCCTATGGCACTTTCTCTTTCAAACACACCTTTGTTTTACTTCTTTAACCACAACCTCGGTGAGAAAAGTCCCACTGATTTCATGTCATCTAAGATAAATTGGCAATGTGACGAGGCTCCTTTGGATCAAAATCTATCATACTGCATTTTAACAAAATGAAGACTAAACATTGTTTGTGCATCATTAAGCATGTTGCATTGGCTTTTGCCCCAACATTTAAAGCTCATAGAGGAGCAGCAAAGGGGTTTCTCAGGGGTCATTTAATTCGTAGGATTCGTAGGATTACTGAAAGCTACAACATGTTTTTTTATGTTGTCTGATGTGTCTGGACATGGAAAAGTGACGCTGTGGGTGTGAACTCTTGTGCAAGCACCTAGAAATCTGCACTTCTATGAAATCCTCTTTTCAAATTATAGGTCCCTTTTTTAAGGTAGGAAAACATACAAATCCATCTGATCTAACTCTTATATTGATGTTATAGACATTCTAATGGTACCTACCCCCCCCCCTAAAGTGGACCCATGGAAAATGCTGATGCCTTCTATTTTTGCTAGGACAAGTGGTTACCTAACAGCTACTTTTACCTAGCAACAGGCCCTTTGAAATTAAAATTTAAAATAAAATTCCTAATGGTATCTAGCTCCATAAAATGGACCCAAGGAGCACACTGAAGCTTTCCATTTGTTGCTAGGACATGCAGCTACCTTTTATCTAGCAACAGGCTCTTTTTGCTATAAGAAATGAACTACATTTGGAATAAGTTAAGGAGTCAGCAGTAGGGAACCAACTTTGTATTGATATGATACTGAGAAGGTCCATACTCTAATTTAGTGTGAAATTTTGATGGTACCTCCCCCTAAAATGGACCCAAGGAAAATGTGGAAGCTTTCTATTTGTTACCTAGCAATGGCTACTTTTGCCTAGTAACAGGCCCTTTCCGAGACATTCATCTTATAAAGGTTCTATCCCCATAAATTGGACCCAGGAAGATGGTGAGACTTTCCATTTGTTGTGAAGCTACCGCCTAACAGCTGCTTTTGCCTAGAAATAGGTATGCTTGGAATGAGCTAAGGAGTTCACAGTATGGAAACATCTTCTTATTTATATGACATACTGAGAAGGTTCATGCAGAGATATAAAGTGACATTTTGTCAGAAATAAATTATCATTGTTAAATACTTAAGAGGAATAAGAATACCTTACAAGTGCAAGTTATAATTATTCATGAGGATAGACTCCTAGTGTCACTCATAGGATTGCCAGCTAAAAGTTTTTTTTTTGGGTGGATGGGGGGGTGCTATTAAGGCAAGGATATCATACTATAGAACAGCACTTAACTAAGCAACTTTAAACCAAGCTCTATGTGTGCCTTCTGGTATCTCCCTAAGTTTAGGCTGCACATTTTTCATACTTCTGCCAAAATGTCATGTTTTGGACAATGCTGTTGTCTCTTTTACCCTGAAAGTGAGGAGCAATTCATGACAAAGGAGTAAATCAAACTGGCAAAGTCTTTCTCTGTCCATTGGTATAAACATTATAATTGCACCCTTGTTCATTTAATCTGAGTCAATCAATACCACTTACACGACCACCTATTGCCTTAAGGGGGGCAATTAATTGGTCTGAACATATATATATATATAAATATATATATATATATATATATATATATGTGACCCATCTAGAGAAAACATGCATCCGGGGGGATTTTTAGTTCTGGATTTGGCCACCAGGGGGTAGTGTATGAGTAAAACACTGAAAAATATACCAACAAACAGCTTAGATCAATTTTTGATGGGGAATTCAGTGGTATGCTCAGAATTATTCCATTTCTACTGAAAACATTCCATTTATGGAATGCAAAAGAGACATCTGTTGCCATAGAAACACAGTTAATTGGCATATATGACAATTTCTGGTTGTCATGGAAACTGTTCCATTATTCTAAATGGGAACCTTTGCTACAAATGTGTGGGATATTTACACAAGGAACTCAGAACCGAAAACAGACCCAGAAAATTCACTCTAGAACCGATTTTATGATAAAGAAATCACGTTTCTCTGTTTATTTTTCTACAAAACTGTACTTTTTGCAGTATCACTATTTAAGCTAGGATATAATGTATTTAGAGCTTATTTGCATTTTTCAATTGCTCACACCAACCTAGGTTTGGCAAGCAATTACAGAAGAACTACCTGGAATATTTTAGCTCAAGATATCTCATTTTAAAGCACATGACTTCAACTTTAAAAAGCCATTTCCCCCTTGGATGCAGGTTTTTTCCCCCCTCTGATCATATATATATATATATATATATATATATATATATATATATATATATATATATATATATATATTTATATATATGAGTACTGACTAATAGGTGTGAACTAAACATACCATTAGAAAATTGTACTGCTGTCCATAACTCTGAGCCTACCCCACTGAGAGTTACAGCTATAGCTAGAGATTATTGCCTGGATGTTCTCAGCCTTTGCCTGGCAACTGAGACCTAAGTTCCCAGACAAAAGCTACTGCAGGAATAATTCAAACTATGATTATGGAGCTACCTGAGAATTACTCATCTTACTCACTTACAAGAAGTCCAGGATTACTTACACTTCAATGTATGCTCTAGCTGTTAACGCCATGTACCAATCCCAGCAGGAGTATAACCAAGGCCCTATCAACTTTGAAGCACACAATCTACTATCCAGCTCTCTGGCCTCTGTTTAGTGATTGCTCCATGATTAGGGAGGGGTATACCCTGAAAGGGCCCAGTACTTGCATACCTTGGTTTTGCATAAACAACCCTGCCCTGTACTGACTTTACAGCCTCACCCTTTTGGCCACTTGACAGTTGAGCTACATGATTTTAAAATCCCTATATTTTTCATGTCTTCCCTTTTGGACCTCTATAGTAAAAAGCATATGAGAAGTTCCTGATGTCCTCTCTAACAATTGACAGTTTTGTTCATCTCAAATTATATCCTTGAATGTAAGTTTGTAAAAATTGTAACAATGATCAGAGGGACTAGTTATCTGATACTAGATACACTTTGAAAAAGTCTGACAACCCCTTTTGCTCACCGTAACCTTATCATATGATCATTGGACAGGGACATGGTATGCTAATGCTCTGTGGGTGCATTAACCAACTGTTTTGTCCACTTTATGTAATTGTGGTATGTGTTTGCACCTCTGAGGCTACACTTATTATATCTAGGTAATAAATGCCCCCTTGCACTACGACTAAACTATAGCAAGACACCATTTATGTGTTATGAAATCTTGTTGTACATAATACTGTTAACTCTCACCTCATGACCAACCCTCCAATATGACCACCTCATAAGTACAGCCAAACCTGGACCCAGTCAGTGCTTACAAATTATCCTGTTGTATAAGGAAGCCTTTTGATAGTGAATTCTAGGGATACTTACACACATAGCCAGTTATTGCTTCCTCAGATTTGAAATGATGAAAGGAGAATTATCTGAGGATTTAAGTCAGATTTATTAGAAAGCATAGAGGCAGTAATGTATCCTCTCTAAGTGAATAGGGAACCAAGGAATTAATGGGTTGAGGAAGTGAGGGTCAACATCTATCACTGCATGTTTATAAACATGATCCCTAGAACCGATTGCTAGGCAAATGGGTGGAAGCTGTGCTATTAGCAGCCCTAGGAATAGAGTATACAAGGAAAGAATGTGTTTCAACTTTTCAGTACAAATGCTAAATTTTATTCTGCATCTTCTAGTTTCGACAATAAAGGACTGTTGCAGGGCAAAAACTGCTTGTACTAGCATCAAATCACAACCTTTAGCATGTCTCTTGGGTCCATTTTAGGGGAGTAGTTGCCGTCAGAATTTTCATGGGATCAAAGTCCTGGAAATGGCCTGTTGCTAGGTAAAAGTAACCATTGCTAGGTACCTATTTGTCCTAGCAACAAAGAGAAAGCTTCTGCATTTCCCTTGGGTCCATTTTCGGGGATAGGAACCGTTAGAATATCACTTTGAATTAGTGTATCGACCTTCTCAGTATCATATTGATGCAAAGTTATTTCCTTATTGTTGACTCCTTAATTCATTCCAAGTGTAGTCCATTTCTTATAGCAAAAAAGGTCTGTTCCTTGTTTCAACTTTTCAGTACAAATGCTAAATTTTATTCTGCATCTTCTAGTTTCGACAATAAAGGACTGTTGCAGGGCAAAAACTGCTTGTACTAGCATCAAATCACAACCTTTAGCATGTCTCTTGGGTCCATTTTAGGGGAGTAGTTGCCGTCAGAATTTTCATGGGATCAAAGTCCTGGAAATGGCCTGTTGCTAGGTAAAAGTAACCATTGCTAGGTACCTATTTGTCCTAGCAACAAAGAGAAAGCTTCTGCATTTCCCTTGGGTCCATTTTCGGGGATAGGAACCGTTAGAATATCACTTTGAATTAGTGTATCGACCTTCTCAGTATCATATTGATGCAAAGTTATTTCCTTATTGTTGACTCCTTAATTCATTCCAAGTGTAGTCGATTTCTTATAGCAAAAAAGGCCTGTTTCTAGATAAAAGGTAGATGTATGTCCTAGCAACAAATGGAAAGCTTCAGCATGATCCTTGGATCCATCTTAGTAGGCTAGATACCATTAGGAATTTTATCAATATATGTCTCGGAAAGGCCTGTTGCTAGGTAAAAGTGGCTGTTGCTAGGTAACCACTTGTCCTAGCAACAAATGAAAGGCATCAGCATTTTCCTTGGATCCATCTTAGGGGGGTAGGTACCATCAGAATTTCTGTAACATCAATATTAGAGTAAGAACAGATGGATTTGTATGTTTTCCTACCCTAAAAAAGGGACCTATAATTTGAAGAGATGATTGCCTAGAAGTGCAGATTTCTAGGTGCTTGCACGTGAGTTTACACCCATGCCACTTTTTCATGTTCAGACACATCAGATGAGATAAAAAAACATGTTGTAGCTTTCAGTAATTCTAAAACAATGTAGGCAGTAGGCATAGGAATGTGATTAAGAAGGCTAGGAGGCCCGCTTATATGATACTTCTATTGGGAGAACTCCTTTGATTGCATTTGTCATCTTGAAGCCATCGGAGTACGGCGCAGCTAAGCCCTGTATTCTTTTCACTAATGGGCGTAGGCTGACAATGGATTCAGACAGAAAAATAAATGCATTTATATAAGTATACCCTTTGGGTGTCTCGTCTGCGGCCGAGGCTCTGCCACGTAGAATATTACCTTGACTATTAACCTTCTTTTACTGTCCTAGGATTATTTCAACAATAATAAATCCAAGAGAACAGTGTAATATCTCTTATCGTTTGTGTTTCTGTTAATAGGAAACATGCAGGTTTATCTCAAACTATGGAATAGGAGGGCTTCAAAGCGAGCAGCTAGTTTGATTTACTCAAACCTTTTTACTTATTATACCTTTCACAAGTTACTACCTGCTACAGTAGGCATTTGTCAATATTAGTTGGGGGGGGGGCGCAGCTCCTCGATATCGAAAGGTGCTGGTGTAGAGAGCAGCACAAGATATCAGACATGGATCTGGTTATTCTGATAGTGCTGATTCCAAATCTGGGATGCGTATCTCAATATCTAGGTCGGAACAAGGTCAAATATTAGAGGTCAAATGTCACAATCTGGTATTTAATATAGAACAGAGAGAGAGGGCTTTGTTCCATTCATTAACAGTAGAGGTCCTTAGTGTATGGTGGATTCCCCATCTATGTGTATCCCAAGTTGATTATGATGCATTGCAATTATAATGTGACTTTTGACCTTTAAATAACAGATTCTTAAATAGATAGAGCTGTCTCTGTCGATGTAACATTTTATATGCAGGTATAAATACAGCTAACATCTACGCAATCCCATGCCACAGACACTGCAGAGGAAGGGGAGGGCAATAGATAGTAATGCTTCAGTCTATATAATGATCCCATTCCAAAACCAATCTCCAATTGGAATGAAGCACTGTTGCCTACTTGTTATACAACATAACTCTAACTATAGGGATGATTATGTCGCACCGCAGGGGACATCCTAGAACCTTATCTACTTTATTGCAGTCTATAGTGGAGGCTCCACTACATGATTTTTTTGTAACATTCTCACAAACTGTTACCCACAGAGTGTCTAAGGTATAGGCTTCTGACAGTGCTAACTTGTAAACATGAGATCTAAAAGTGTAAAGATGAGATTTAAGTGGTCACTTGTGACATCAGGAAGTGTGTTTACCTATAGTTCTATTTACATTTACTCCAAGCCTGAGACTAAGAAGTCACACTGATCAAGTAGGGGTTGGTGACCCTCTTCTGCTGTATGAACAATAACACAGTATGATATGAATAACAACAACCTTACATTGTAGGGTCCTGCCCTGTAAAAATCAAACCGGTCTGATTTTGAATTGCAGAGACTCCCCAATGTGAAAGTCTTCAATACTTACATAACATCAGCTTGATTTTGTAAACAAAAACATCTTTTTAACAACACATGCATGCCTGAGATCACACACAATCACATCCCCAGATAATCAAATAGCTCCCTCAGCATACGATTTCTACCTTTCAATGACAACAAATGCCACTTTTAGCCTGTGTTTGTGTCCCATTTTGTGAGAATAGCTGCGATTCTGTGCAAAAATCGCGTAGTGGAGCCACACCTTATCAGTTTGTGTACTTATTTTGTGTTTTTGTCCAAGTTATTCACCCATTCATACCCACTGCGTGAATAGCAGATTTCACCTTTGCCCTATTCCCCATAACATATAACTTTTATTTATGTCCCATCCATTTTTTTCCAATCGTCTTTTCATCTGAGACTGCATCAGTGCACATTCGATAACAACGTATTGGGCAGCCCCTACTGCCGATCCCACAAGACACAAACCTCCATCCATCCCATGATCGCTCTCCCTTCCCAATGCCCGGCACAGTGTGAGGAATATTCTATTAGGCCTATGAGCTTGGTAAATTCCCCTGCTAACACCCAACTGCCATATTTGCCATGATTGGTGCACTGTATCCATATACATGTGTGATATCCTACCCAGCCCTCGTGCAAAATCAACGGTAGAGCTATAGAATTGATAAGAGGGGGAGAGTGAGAGAAAAATAGAAACAAATGCAAGTGACAGGGGAAGTGAGAGGTATGGGGAGAAGGAAGCATTAATGTTCAGAGGAAAGGCATGGCAGATATTGGGGGGTGGGCTACCTACACTGGAAATATGTACCCGTGTGCCTGCCACATCATCACTGGGGGCAGGAGAGATGGAGAGCCGCTACCCCAAGATACCAGTTTCTTATCATAGAAGGCTGACCCACACCAGATAGCAGGCAGTCAGATTAGCGATGGCTATGGGATATGTACCTTCCAGGCTTTGGCTGGATATCCCCTCTGAAAGGCATTCTCAATAATGCAAATTAATATTATTGAGAAATGCCTTCCTAGTTCTCATCTTCTTATTCTTGGAGTTCTGTTAGATAGGAGAGGTGGAAAGGTTAGAATTGAGTAATGTGTTCTGCACTAGATAATTGGAGGATTTAAAATCATATTTGGATCAAACATGTTTAAGGCTAGGACTTCTATAAGTCAACTTTTGTAAACCCCATGGTTTAACCCACTGTGGCACTGAAATTTTGAAGGGATCGTTGAATAATTATATTTGAGCCATGGATAATAAGATCTATGCTGAAGGGTGCTATAGTACCAGACAAAATTCTTGTTTCAGTGCACGTTGTAGGTATACAATAGCTTTACCTTGAATGTCAGCTGCCAGCGTTTACCTGTAGCTTCAGTTCAGAATTACATTCAGATGCAAGTGGAAACATCGATTTCTGAGCCAAGGCCAAAGGAAGTACCAACCTTAAGACAGACAAGCAAAGCCTTGTTTATCACAGGCGTATGAGTAAAGAGTTTAAGTAAAGAAGAAGGAACGGCATAATCTGTAAACATCAGACATCAAAAGTCTGATACAATAAAACCTCTCAAGGTGAAGTTGGAAACAGATATGAAGTGATAGACGAGTCGTACTATACCTCACGTTAAAGGTACATGTTAAACACGAGGCACTATCGTATAAGCTGCACCAAAATTGGGGGCACGCCTTATACGCATTTTTTTCCTTTTCATTCTTAAAAATCATACATCGGTACTAGAGTTACTTAATTATGGCCACAGTTGCTTATAATATGATCACTCTGAGTTGGGAGGGGGTTCATCATATAATAAATTCCAGTTCACTTTAGACACGAGGTACTACGATAATACGTTTGTATGTAAATCCACAAAACCTGTCTTGAAGGAGCGTCACTTTTCAATGAGGGCCGGGACTTACATACATATGCTTAAATGATTGGGTCTAGTAGAGATGAGGTTGGTAAAACTAGAGCTCCATTACCTAGTTTTACTTGCAAATCAGGAAGTTATTTCTAACATACTACGTCTGCACCCTCTAAGTCATACCAAAATTCCTGTAGGAATATCATTTGAAAACACTGCAAGCCAACATGAAGAGCAGTTCATACGACTTCTCCTCATACAAATCACGTAGGTGTAAGTCGCCCCCGACTCGACCACTGGTAATATTGGTACCATTGTGGCTAATGAGGTACAAATGATTAATAGCTGTATGTTCCCTGAAGGGATTGCTCTCAGATGGTCGGTTTATGCACCAACATGCCGAGTGGCCGAGTCAGGGGTGACTTACTCTACAAGCAGAAGAATCGTCACCTCACTGTAAACTACCCACAAAAAGTATCAGACGCTCAGAATTAGCTTTATGCTACAAAGTATACTTTCGATCATCTCCATTTACTGTCCTTTAAATTCTGAAGGGCTGGCTCAGTATTCAATTGTGATTTACACCTTATTCTTACTGCCAGCGGGTCCTGTTTAATGCCTCCTACTCACGTAGTTAATCTTTCATCCTGAGATGTCTTACTTTCAACAACATGCCAACTGAACTCATTAATCTAGAGGTGTAAACAGAAACAACGCAAGCTCATATTGCATTTCCAATGCCGAAAGGCTTACTTCCTCGTAAGAATTACAATGTTTTGATATACAAATACTTGACATTAAAAGCTCCCAAAAATTACCTTTTTGAGAACACATTAGGTAAATGAATACGTGCGTATGCCATTAAAAGTCTCTTCTAATCCCTTTTGACTTTGGGCGTTAGGTTTAAAATATAATTTGATACCCCTTATCCTTGCATAAGCCACTTCGGTAGTCCCTCCTGCCATTTAGGACACCCACCATACCACCCATGGATGTTTCTGATATCCCCTAGCAAAGTCCATAAGTCACCTTATAGCCCTTGAATTACCCCTGCCCCTCCCCCAGCCGCCCACCACCCTGCCCATGAGCTAGTCTGGTCCTATAGAAGTAGCCACGTCGCTCTATCATCCAGGTGAATAATCTACCCTCTAGGCCGATAAGATCGGCGGGTCGGCGACTGATACAGAGAGCGTCGGGGCGGGACGTACTGCTATCTGGAACCGGGCAGGGACTATCTCCGCCCCATCTACTTCTGGTTTAATCATAATGCGGCAGAGCGGTTGACTTCCTGTGGCTGGCCTTGGCTGTATTGTCTGATGAATGGTCTAGGGGAGCGGCCTGGGTCTGCCCCTGCCACCCCTACCCCTGCATGTAGCCATTCTATAGCCCCCAGCCCCCAGCTTAACCCTATAAGGACAAAATGGTAATTGTTTCTCATAATGTACCAATGGAGTATAGTTGAATCTACTCACCAAGACTGCATTGGTGCTTCAACCAAATCCTTTAAGACTGCACTAGTCCCTTAAAGGCCGGTATGATACATGGATACAGCTCTAATGAGTAAACTCCCCCCTGACTGTCTTTTGGCACCATGTCGATCGAATCCAGGGGCATAATGCATCAAAGGTTGTTGCACTTAGAGTGCTAGTATCAGGCCCTAACATGCCTTTGTAATTTACCGTATGTTGTTACGCTTGGCTGGTTCCCAGGCCCCTATAGCCTAATGTAGTGAGCAGCTCACCTTATGGCTGGTTACCTACGTAGGGAGCTGCTCATCCCCAAGCCAAGTGCTACAGAGGAGGGTAAGAGAGACTTAAGTGAGGGAGGCCTACCATATGTCGTCTTATCCTGGAGTTAAGTCGTGTTAGGCCCTCTAGTTATCTGCTCTAATGGCAAATGGAACTCCCTCATTCGGGCATTTGGTGGCGATTGACCTTGGGTTATTTTCAGGTAGTGGATTGTCTGCCAGTCCAAGGTCTAGGAATTGGTGTGGCTGACTGTCTGCAGGATGGAGGGAATAGTGACTTATTTTACGGTAACATGATCCATCCTCACAACAGTCTAACTGCTGTGACATTATATCGGTCTTCATCCTTAGTACAAGTCTTCAATATATATATATATATATATATATATATATATATATATATATATATATATATATATATATATATATATATATATTCTGGTTCGGGTATGTGTGATACCCTTTCATCTTTCCTGGTGGCTGATCATAGGCCACCCAGCGCCCTTTTCTCACTTTGAAATCAATTATTTGACATTATAAACTGCATGTGAATAGTGATCTATACTAGAACTCGAACTGATAGGCTTTATGTGTGTGCATTGTGTATAGCTGTCCATGCAATGCTACCATGGGTCTACCCTAATGGCAGATGAACGTGATACAACCCGCCCCCCCCCCCTCTTTGAACCAAATCCCAAACCAGCCGCAATCTGTGTAGGTACATATCATAGTCATATTCATGGTCCGTGGGGGGCTAATTATGTATCCATTCAGGTAATATGGAAAATGATAGCAGCTTACCCACGTGACATGGAAGAGATAAGACAGAGGACTACTATATTTGATAATGAAGGACATTTGGTGTAGTTTACAGCAACCACTATACACTGTTAAAAATTTTCCGTAGAAAAAACGAAGAATCATTGGCAACAGTGGATGCCAATCTTTCACCGTTTTTTTAACGGTCACCATTTTTTCAATGTCACCGTAATTTTTACGGAATTTCTCCGTTATTTCTCAACAATGCCTAAGGATAATTAATTGCAGATTGTTTTGGTTTCAATGCTATACAGCATAAATTTTTCATATGTATATTCAACCTCTGGCTTGACATTCTAGAACTTCCACTGTTAATCCAAAATGGATGTGGTATTTATATATGGTTTGGTTGCATATGCAGCTGATCTAGACATCCTAGTGGGGGGCATCATAATCATTATGATTATAAATGAGTCCTTGAGAGGCACATTATGACCTTCATAACATTAGAGTAACAATCTAAGAACATAGATTACCTCAGAATTGTGATGAATTAAAAACTGTTGTGGTATGCCTATGTATTATTTTCTATTGCCACATAATGGGTGTTTATGATATCCCTGCTACTTTCCTTTGCTACACAAAGGTTGGTTATTTTTTGGAATATCTGAAATCTATGAAACTACAATGTAGACATGCATTTTGATAACATGGTACATAAACCAAAGTGTATACTTTTTTAATTTTGCAACAATTTGATCGGTTTAGGGTCTAGGGTCTCAAAGTGAGCCCCGAGGCCACCTAGTGGGAAGATATGAAACTTCAAAAAAGACAAAGATTCACCGTTTATGAAATAACGGTACTTTTCCGTAGTGTTTTACACAGATTCACAGTAAAATCACTTAATCTAAGGGTGTTTCATTGTAATAGAAATCACGGTGAAACCCCATAAAATTTAACAATGATTCTCTGTAAAATCTACGGAATTTTTTAACAGTGTAGTGTTCTATCTCTAATTTGTGATAAAAGGATAATTCTCATATGCTAGAGAGTTCATATTTTGTCTAAATTGGCATTTATTGTGAAAACTTTCAGAGATGTTTGTCGTTGGCGCTGTATTTGTACTGTGATTTCCAATTTCAGTCGGCGACAAAGTTATGGTTTCTTTCCCTCTAATACATTAATCAAGATACACTAATTCACAGTATGCAGGTTACGCCCACATATTGTGCTTTGCTACTTTGGGCTGTAGCTAAACTCCTTCATGTAAGAATCCAATCAAACTGACTATAACTGAGTTCAAGGATTTCAGATGCCTTTCAAATGTCATTTGTCAGAATTCAGCTGTTCTATTCATTTTATGTCAAATTGATTTTCAACACCCACCTTCATGAATAACCGGGAAACATATTCTGATGTGAGAGTGGGCACAGCCTATAGGTTTGTATTTGTAATTGTACACTGTAATTCGATTGCTACCACAATTTTGTACCAGATTATCCATGGAAGGCCCCATTACATTTCAATACCCTAAATCCTTTCTTTTCATGCAATCGTGATGAATTAGGCAAATTATTAAGCAAGCGCCCGAAAATTGGCCATATCATCATAAAACTACAGAAAAAGATGCTTCTTTTTAGATGCAAGATATATGTGGTTTACATGGAGACTCCTTGACTTTGGCATACACGGTACAATGAAGGAGGCCATATATAAGATGCATACTTTAGAGGCCTTGAGGCAGCATGCCGCTGCTGAAGGGTTAAAGGTGAGCAGAGACCAAAGAGTTTATCTCCCTCAACAACAGACTGCTGATTGGGTCTGGGAGTTGGATATTGACAGATGAGTCAGTCTGTCTCCAAATACTGTGGTACATCTGTAGTGTCCTACTAACAATGATTGTAATATTTTCTTCCAACCGTTTGTACTAGATGAATAGAAGCCTACCTCTCGCAGATAATTTCTTGTTGATACAATTGCTCAGCTACAAGAACAAAATGGGTTTTGTGTTAGTGCCTCAGTCCCCTTTTGATTTCTATTGTGGTGATTCGATGCGCTTTGCCCTGTTATTATGATGGAAATGAAATATTAGTTATTTGATGTCTATATAATAGAAGCTAGTTAAAGTCTGTAGAGTCAGGGGGTGGGCACACACAGTATACCGAGATCAGACCACTTTGTCTGGAGTCACACCCTCGCTCTATATAAAAGCTGTATATATCTAGAGAGAACCACATTCCTTGGTAGTTAAGAGGAGGCCTTCAGATGCCCAGATACCTTTATCACATGCCTGCTTGTAAAGTCATTCATGTCAGTTCGAAGTCAAAGTCATATTTATTTTATATAAATCTACACTCAAACTGTAAAGTCACAAGCCATACGTATGAAGTGGCGTATCAAAGGATGTAGTGTAAATTGATACCCAGACCATGAGGCCACACCCCTTCGTATGACGTCACACAGGTCCACAGTTCAGAGTCATAGTATTATATTTTAGTAGGATGTAGAGAACGTACATACAAACCCTTAATTCATTTTGAAGTCAAACCCCATAGTATGTAGTCACACCCCAGTGTCAAGAGGAAAATCACATCCTCCATTTAGTATAGAGTCACACCTTGATCCACAGTATGAATAGTGAAGGAGTCACAGAGCTCCCTGTGACTGATGCTCCCCTGGACCTCCTGATGGGCTCAGTTAGGGGGAGGGGAGTAGGGGGGGGTGTCCAATCGGCTAAGTGTGATCGGTATTCACAGTGTCGACCACGCCCCCGAGCTGAGGGAGTTGGTTTGTGATGACACGGTCCGACCCATGCAGGTCGCCCGGGAAATTAATGACGTGAGACTCAGTTGCAGTCCTGTGGGACCGGGATATTCTATGCAGGGTCAGCAGCAGGGGAAGGGTTAGGGACGGGGAAAGGGGGTAGATAGATTTAGGGAGCGTTCATTATCTATGGCAGGGGGGGGTGAGCATTTCGAGGGGGGGGGGCAGCTCATTTTGGGACATTCGCGAGGGGGAGGCACTCTATTTTAGGGTATTTCTGTGGGGGAAGCGCTTCATTTTTGAATATTCATTTAAGGGGAGGGCTCTTTATTTTAGGACATTTGTGCTAGGGGATATTCTATTTTAGGGCACTGGTATTTGTCATAAGCCAGATTTTTATTCCTATTCTGAGCAAAATCGGCTTCTAAATTATTTTCTCCCAAACTCTACCCCTGGCTTATGACTGAGGACGGCTTATGAACAGGGTTTTACGGTAATTCCTAGTCTAAAACAGGGGGTGTGCACTTATTAGGGTATGTGCCCTAATTACATCAAAATGGTATATATTCTAATATGCTTGTAGGATCAATTAAAGGCAAACACAAGGACTTGTGTACTGTAAATCAAGATATTTTCATGTGTATAAATTTTCACAGAAAAGGTAAAAAAGACATTTTCGTGTGTACTTAAATTCACATATTTTTAATTCAAAAGTATGTATTGTCAGGATACAGAGGGCTAAGGCAGTGATCATTTTTTAAGAATTTGTTAGACCCCTTGACCAGGGGGGTCAAAAAAATTCACCCGTTTTCAGCGAAAAAGCCTGTGCGTTACTATAGGTTAAGAGGGCGCATTCGCACATGATGTTTAGCCCTTCAGGGGGTTCAACAAATTTTTTTTACCCCTCAAGGGGGGGTCAGAATTTTTTAGTGCATCTGCGTGCAAACCCACCAGCCCCCCCCCCGTTAAAAAATGATTGAAATAAAATAAGTATGAAATAAAATATAGGGTCACTTATAATGGCATCCATTGGGGCAACAATCCATGTTTGTATGTGAGTGTTACCACCATTGGTAGTGATTGTGTCTACAGGAGTTTTCACACCCTCTACTACACCAGCTGGGGGGTGGCGCTTTATTTTGGGGTATTCACATGGGGGGCACTCCATGTTGGGGTATTCACATAGGGGGGGGGGCAATTCAATGGGGGGACTCTTCATTTTCAGGTATTTGCCGAACGAGATTCTCACCGCCCCCCTGACATAAATAATGAACGCTCCCTTAG
This sequence comes from Acholoe squamosa, assembly GCA_949317995.1. Classification (NCBI taxonomy): domain Eukaryota; kingdom Metazoa; phylum Annelida; class Polychaeta; order Phyllodocida; family Polynoidae; genus Acholoe; species Acholoe squamosa. The sequence continues at coordinate 59,379,295 of OX439042.1, forward strand.
TAGTGGAGAGTGGAGGGGTAGAGGGAATGACCAATGGTCTTGGTAAATAAAAGAGATTTGAAAAAGCTGTTATATAGCATGATCTGTGTAGGTTATGATATCTGGCTGGGAATAATGGTATACCACAAGATGACGTTTTCAGTTCCAGACACAGCAAATTCATGTAATGTAGTATAAAAACGTTATCATGGACAGTTACTACCCTTGAAACAATTTCACGTGAATTCACCAGTAAAATCATGTGTTGAACTGGTGTCGTTCCTGTGAATTCCCGTGAATTTTACACGTGAATTCACGGGATTCTGTGAGCAGAAATTCACGTGATATCACGGGATCACGTGAATTGTCAGTAAATTCACGTGATATCACGGGAATATTGAAAATACTTTTGCAAATAACCCCCACTTCTAACCTCAATTTAAGATTTGAAATCGATAGTTTGTATTCCTATGATGAGACTTTCCTCATTGTATATGTCTTTGATGTAGATCTAGCCTTGAAATGCCATCATTTCGATTGATAGATTCTGAGCAATATAGAGATTCACACAAAACTAGACACATTGACTTATATTTTGATTTGAGCCTTTATTTGGGTAATAAATACATCTAGAATGGGGGCAATAAATGGGGAAGGTGGATGGCGCCCATAGGCTAAAAGTAGCTAAATTTTCGCCAGATTTTCACCATCTTTGTAATTACTTTCTCTTTCTAATAGTACAAAGAAAGCAGTCTTATAAACTAGCATAAGGTCCCATGCTAGTTTATGAGATATTTATCTATGAATCTACCATAGAGTTATACAGTGTTTTGCCATAATTTGCATGGAATCTCATTAAAGAGTAGCTAATTTTTTGGCTTACTTTCCCAGAATATTTTCATCAACTTTCTGTACCCAGAAAATATATTACCATCATGTGGTCCCATGCACTTTTGAATCGTTTTTCCACATTGAAAATCTCCTGAAAATAATAGAATTACATCATGCAGGCTAAATACTGCTCATAAACCCCCACACAGCCAGCTGGCTTTGTGGCCTAACTAGTTAGTGTGCCTGGTGTAGACACAGAAGGTTGAGAGTTCACCTCAGCTTCATGGGCCTGCTATGATTTTGTATAGTTGCCATAGAGAAGTACACATGTGCAGAAACCTGCACAGAGAACATGATTGGCATTAGAGCCATCTACCTTAAAAAAGCTAGCATCAGCATATTGAATAGAGTAAGCTCCACCGCAATGAAAATATTCAGGTTTTTCATCACACATATAGTCTCGAACAGGTAAACAGGATTGGTGCCTAGCCCGTGCTAGATTTATTTCCTAATTTTGCCACAAGGGAGCACAAGGGAGCACAAAGGAGCAAAAGAAAATCAAGGAACCCATTTGTGGGAAAGTTCCATGGTTTACTATGGTGACGGCAGAAAGAAAATACCATTCTTACACCAGAAGTTATAATGAAATAAATGGATGTATTTCAAGGCCAAATAGAGCTAGAACATATTGAGATTGGGGATATGGTTATAAATACTCATGGGTTCATATCTAGCAAACTATTTCTCTCAAACTATCAGGAGTATTTTCTTATGGAATATAACACTGAAAGGTGTGATCTCAATTTGATAATTGATTTTTAACATGAAAAACCATTTACCCTTACATCTACACTGCTATTACTACCATACATTCTTACATAGAGGATTTGAAGTTCTAGTCTTGGCCACCAGGGGGCAGGACAAAGCATAAAATGCCTTTGCAATATTATACTGTAATACACCATGTATATGGCATGTCTTATATGCAAGAATTGCCCTTTGGTACATCTTCTAGATGCAGCAAAACTGGGAGTACATTTTCTCTCTGGGAGTAAATTTCCCCCAAAATCTCTGCAATATTCCCCCATCCACATTCAGTGGTAAAGGTGGGTGAAGGAAGCACTGGGATGGCTATTGGTTCTTGAATTTTGAAGATCCATTGATTAGAATAAATTATACAACATTTACATATCCTTTTATCATATTAGAAAGGTCTGGGTGTGCCTTAAATATGGGGTGCACCTTATAGACAGGGTATTGTAACTGCATTTTCTTTTGTTTAGAATTCAAGACTGCATGTCTGAATCTTTTTATTCAAATCTACCAAAAAAGGCATGATGAATCCAGGAATCAACAATGCAAGCCTCTCAAAGTTTGGTTTCCCTAAATAGCCATACTTAATGTATCTTATTTCTGACAGAACATCTATGACAGCAATAAAAATATCATATGGGTGGCACCACTGTGCTGTTTTTCAGCCAGCCCTCTTCTCTGGAGTACCTCTCTTAATATGTGCTATCTAGCAGATTTCATCAAGCTCCTGTGTTGCAATTGACTACCTGCATAAAGAAAAGTACATGCCCGTGAGTTAAAGTGAATGTGTGGGTAGTAGTTATTTCAAGTGGAACATGAATCAGGGGCATAGGAAAAGGGGCACCAGCCTCAATTATAAAGGAAGTTTATCTGGGCCCCTCAAAATTTGCAAAGTATTCAAAATAAATTTAAATTAAACAAAAATTACTTTTCTACACAAATTCAAATGACCAATGCATGAGACCACTGATAAAAATTCCACTTATCTTAAAACAAGTCATCTAAATAATATTTTTGGGAAAGTTTTAGTTTAAATCAGTTTTATTATGGAATGATAACAAATTAATCTACTACATGAATATCAATTTGTAAATTGGGTAGAATGACTTCTATATAATAAACCTCATTAGTGTATTACAAATTATTGGATAATAGATTGTTTTTGTGTGTCTTTGATACTAACAGTGAATGACAGCATTTGCTTTTCATATTGATTTTCATCCATATGTCGTTGCCTCAGTGCAACAAGGTTGTATCTGCATATTTCAAGTTTTGCAGGAGAGGGAAAAGAGGGGTTGCAATCTGTCTATATTTCAGACAAACACATTCTATGATAGTATAGCTTAACAACAGGGTAAGTAAAAACTGTTTGATAGAGAGGGGGTTTGTCCCAGAAACATCAATTGGATGATGAAAAAATGTTGACAAATATTTAAAAACATTTTATGGTAGCCAAATTAAAAAAAAAGAAAATCGAAATGTTCCCAAAATATTTGTATAGATGTGTAGAGGCAAGGAGAAAGGGTGCTCCATGCTAGAAGACAACTTTAAAATTCAGATCACTAGCTTTACAGTGATATATTGCATGAGAAGATACTCCTGTTAGTTTTGGAGGAATGGCTTGCTAAATATGGGTAGGTATGACCATTTTGTGAATGTCAATAAGCCATAAGTCCCATTGGTCATGAGATACATCTGTAATTAGCATAATTTATGCTAATTAGCTCAATAAGCATAAATTTTCATTCTTTTGCCCATAACTTTCAATTTAGAAATGGTATTTTCATTCTGTTTACACCATAGTGGACCTTATGAAATGTTCCTTCAAATGGGATCATCGATTTTCTTATTTAGAATGAAAATAATGTTTCCATGGCAACAGAAATCAACAAAAATGCCTATTTTGGCCCAAAAACATTCTTTTTAATGCCAAATATGGACCCTTTCCCCCAAAAATAGAATGTTTTATAAAAAAATCATTGGATTGTCCATAAAAAAAAGTAGCCTATAGCAGTTTTAATATTTTTCCTATTCTAGCCCATAGTAGTGCCCCCTGGTGGCTAAAACAGGTACTAAATCCTGCAGGAACCCTCATTTCTGCTTGCTGGCTCACAGATGTTCTTACATTCCCTGGCATAAAATAGAACCCAAGATCTCTTGATATAGAGTCAAATGTGTTACCACTTGGACTATATGTTGATACTTGATTCATTACAAAGATATGCTTATAATCTAAGTGCTCAGGAAGTTATGAAAAAATCTGTCAACTTTTGGATATGAATATGGGGAATAATGTGACAAATTACTGCATAATCCTATATAATATTAAAGGTTCTTTATCTCAAAAATATGAATGGGTCCCCCACCGGCAGTAAGCTACAAGCCTATCCATTCGTCCGGCACTAGCTGACCCCTCCTTCTGCCCATAGTCCAAGGGAAATAAATCTGTTTACATGTGTTCAGTATGGACTATAGGTTGCAGTTATTATATGTACAAGTGACAAGTAATCAGGGATGGACTATAGTTTGGCATCATATAAATTTTGATGGCCATGCATCAAATGCATCAACTCACCAACCTGAACCACTACATCCCAACTCACCAACCATTACATCCCTTGAAGGACCACTAATGCATTAATGCATCATGCCCATCGGTCATCATGATGCTACATTCATGCATCATGACGACCATATGAGTTGATACACACACTGCAAAAGGGTCGGCATAATGCTCCAATTAAGTGTTGGAGAGCACGCAGACTCTAATCCCACCTTACCAACCACGAAAATATAGAACCAGCCTGTACATAGCAGTGTGCGATGCCTACCCCGGTACTGCTGACTGTCCAGGATCACCTTGTGCTAAAACTCTAATCAACATTAACAATTACTAAAATAAACATGTATACATATAAACCCAGCCTGTAAAATAGCAGTGTGTGACACCTACCAATGACTATCCAGGATCGCCTTATATTAAATACCTAAAACCCAAAACCACCAATCACTCTGTATGTACCTGAAGTGACCTGGGATGTGTAAAAATAGACACCAGTAAACAGAACAACGGCTGTGTAGGTATTACCAGTCTGCAACATGTGTATTTGTAGCAGTAACTGCTCCAAATATAACAATACTATGTGACTGGGCTCCTAATATGGGAATGACTTGCTTGTTTTCCATTCTAAGACTCCAATTAACCAATGCCATGTCACTTTGAACTCCTACTATGCACTTCATACATTGGTGCATCATGATGTCCAATGGACATGATGCATTAATGCATCAGAGGCCCTTGAAGGGTTAAGAGGTGTGTGCGGCCCTACTGTGGAGGAGGGGTATGAGAGCTGTCAAAGTCGTGACCATTAGGGTGTGTTACAGTTAGGCCTCTGTGATGTCACAGGGTGGTTAGCTGCAGGCAGACATTGGCAACACATGGTTAGGTGACTACACCATGAGTAGAAGCTCCTCAATATATTAGAATATATTAGATAGGATATTGTTAGATGACTATATGGAATGCTCCTATGATTGGTATGTAAATTACATGATTTAACATGTACAACAAGAGATTAAGATCTAATTGCAATGTGTGTATAGTTTTCAGGTAAGTGCATCCTAGTCATCTTACCCAAAGGTCAACTTAATGCATTGGTTTGTTTGCCCGAAAAGACCCATAAATATTAACAATCAGTAACTGTAACACATCCTATGAAGGGCCAAGTGGGGGGAGGGCAGGTCCTCTGTGTGTGTCTCAGTGCTATGGTCACATGACCAGTTCTGAAGGCCAGGTGTACGAGTCAAGCTGACCTGTTCACAGTTTGTTAGATGTGCTTGATAATACGGATAGCATTATTACATAGCTGTAATGGTTAAAAAATCTAGGACTTTGCCAAGCATGTTGTAGAAATTCATTGTTTCTCCATACTATCAACCATTCAGTGATCATGGTCACTGAAAAGCAATTATTCTTTGCTGGGTTTTCACTGGTTGGTGTTAGAAATGTTCATTTCCTGCTTGGGATATCAGAAAAAATCATTGGCAAATATGTGCATACATGTCAAATAACAATTTTAGAGAACCTTTGAAAATTTTGAAAAAATCATATGGAGTAGAACGTGTTGTCCTCTTGAACCACTTAGTAGGATGTTGCCTCCAGGTCTTCATTGGTCCAACTTCATGCACCTATAAAGACAAATGGTATATCCATTACTCACTAAGTTATGCCAAACCAAACAGAAGGAGGTAGGTGTGGACGTAGAGGGAGCTGGGTGTGGACATAGAGGGAGGTGAGAGTGGACACAGGGGGAGGTGGGTGTGGACATAATGGGGATGTGTAGGAAGATAGAGGGAGGTGGGTGTGGACACGGAGGGAGGTGGGTGTGGATAGAGAGGGATTTGGATGTGGACATAGAGGGATTTGGGTAGACCCAAAGGGAGGGCGGGTGTGGACATAGAGGGAGGTGGGTGTGGACCCAGAGGGAGGTGGGTGTAAACACAGAGGGAGGTGGGTGTGAACAAAGAGGGAATTGAGTGTTGACATAGAGGGAGGTGGGTGTGGATAATGAGGGAGGTGGCCGTGGACATAGGGGAGGTGGGTGTGAACACAGAGTGAGGTGGGTGCTGACATAGAGGAAGGTGGATGTGGACACAGAGGGAGGTGGGTGTGGACAAAGAGGCAAATGGATGTGGACATAGAGGGAGATGAGAATGGACACAAAGGGATGTGAGTGTGAACACAGAGGGATGTGAGGGTGGGCATAGAGGGAGGTGAGAGTGGAGAAAGAGTGAGGTGGTGTGGACACAGAGGGAGGTGGTGTGGACATAGAGGGAGGTGGGTGTTGACAAAGAGGGAGTTTGGTGTGTACAAAGAGTGAGGTGTGTGTGAACAAAGAGGTCAGTGGTTGTGGACAAAGAGGTGAGTGAGTGTGGACAAATAGGTAAGTGGGTGTGGACATAGAAGGAGGTGGGTGTGGACATAGAGAGAGGTAGGTGTGAACATAGAGGGAGGTGGGTGTGAACATAGAGGGACATGAGAGTGGACACAGAGGGAGGTGGGTGTGGACACAGAGAGCTTTGGGTGTGGACATAGTGGGGATGGGTAGGAAGATAGAGGGAGGGCAGGTGTGGACACAGAGGGAGATGGGTGTGGATACAGAGGGAGGTGGGTGTAGACACAGAGGAAAATGGGTGTGGACATAGAGGGAGGTGGGTGTGGACACAGAAGGAGGTGGGTACAGTGGCCCACAAGGGTCAAATTGAAGTTGGAGCAAAGAGTTGACTTTCACAAAAAAAGTTAAAGTCCAAAAGCAAAATCAATGTTCAAAGTCAATTTCATTTCATTGCTGTCAAGCTGTCAAGGTGTCAACTCCTGAATGCAAACCCACTTGTGACAGGTATCTTTTGGCTTTGCAAGTAGCTGCTGGTTCCCACACCCAGCACTTGGTAGTCCCATACACATTAGTTGCTGTTTCCTGTACCCAGTACATGCTGGTTCCCACATACAGTACGGGCTTCCCTAGCCCACTTAAAAGGGTCTATATCTCCTCTTTCCTATCCCCTCAGGATGTGTGTGGTGCACATATGCGCAGGCACTGACACATTCCTCTGTTAGATTATCAAACCTGTGAAGCACGGGATAGCCACTTAGTGCCGCTAAAGTGCTGTAAAACACAAATCAATCAATCCCACATACAGTAGCTACTGCTTCCTACATCAGGTAGCTGCTGGTTCCCATATAAACTGGTTCCTAACCCAAGTAGTTGCTGGATCCCACACCCTTGCTGGTTCTTGTACCCAATACCTGCTGGCTTTCACATAGAGTAACTGGTAGTGGTTCCCACATCCATTAGGTGCTGGTTCCTGCACTCACTACCTGCTGGTTCCCAAATAGAGTGCCTGCTGGTTCCCACATCAGGTAGCTGCTAGTTCTGAAAACAGTAGCTGTTGGTTCCCATACAGTAGCTACTTGTTCCCATATCCAGTAGCTGCTGGTTCCGAGATAGAGTACCTACTGGTTCCCATACCTAGTAGCAAAAGAGTGATCTGGATAAATTCTGGATGAAAAAGGTCATATAAGTCAAAAATGGGCAAATTGGGAAAGTTGAGTGAAACTAGGTCATAAGCAGTCAAGATAGTTAAAATTTGTCGAAATAGGTCAAATTGGTTCCAAGTAGGTAAAATTGAATGAAATTAGGTCAGACTAGGATAAATTATGTCAAATTGGTTGAAAATGGTTCAATCAGGTCAAATTCTATCAAATTAGGTCAACGGTGGTAAGAATAGATCACATTGGTCAAAATTAGGTCCAAGTGGGTTCAAATGAGTCAAATTGGTCAAAAGTAGGTCAATTAAGGTCGAATTATGTCAGAGCAGGTAAGGATAGGTCAAATATAGCAAAAATAGGTCAAATTGGTAAAAGGTAAGCCGATGAGGTGAAATCAGGTCAAATATGGTAAAAGTAGGTCAAATTGGTCAAAAGTAGGTCAATTAGGTCAAAGTAGGTTAAGATAGGTAAAATAAGTTCAAATTTGGTTAAAACAGGTAAAATTGGTCAAAAGTAGGTCCAGTAGGTTAAGGTAGGTCAAATATGGCGAAAATAAGTCAATTTGGTTAAAGGTGGGTCAAGGAGGTTAAATCAGGTCAAATATGGTAAAAGTAGGTCAAATTGGTCAAAGGTAGGTCAGTAGGTCAAATCAGGCTAAGATAGGTCAAATTAGGTCAAATAATGGTGAAAATAGGTCAAATTGTTCAAAAGAAGGTAAATTAGGTAAGGATAGTTCAAATTAGGTCAAATATCTTAGAATAGGTCAAATCAGTCAAAAGTAGCACGATTAGGTCAAAGTAGGTTAGAATAGGTCATATTAGGTCAAATATAGTCAAAGTAGGTCAGATTGGTCAAAAATAGTCATAGTCGACCTTATTTTGACAAATTTCGACATAATTTGACCTAAATGACCTACTTTTACCCATTTCCAGCATATTTGACCTTACTTCACCTATCATACCCTACATTTTGACAAAATTGACCTACTTTTGACAAATTTGATCTATTTCAACCATATTTGATCTATCCTGACCTTATTGGACCTAATTGACCTACTTTTGATCAATATGACCTGTTGTCACTATATATGACCTTAATTGACCCATCCTGACCTAATTGACCTACTTTTGACCAATTCGACCTATTTTCACCATGTTTGACCTAATTTGATTTACTTTGACCTTATCGACCTATTTCTGACTAATTTGACTGGTTTTCACCATATTTGACCTAATTTGACCTATCCTACCCTCATTGACCTACTTTTTACCAATTAGACCTATTTTCACCCTATTTGACTTAATTTCAACTATCCTGACATTTATCTACTTTTGACCAATTTGACCTAATTTCGCCATATTTACTCTAATTTGTCCTATCCTACCCTATTTGACCTGCTTTTCACCAATTTGACATATTTTTCCAGCATATTTGACCTAATTTGACCTATCCTACCCTTATCGACCTACTTTTTATCAATTAGACCTAATTTCACCCTATTTGACTTAATTTCACCTATCCTGACCTTATTGACCTACTTTTGACCAAATTGACCTATTTTCACCATATTTACTCTAATTTGTCCTATCCTACCCTAATTGACCTGCTTTTGACCAATTTGGCCTATTTTCACCATATTTGACATAATTTGACCTATGCTACCCTAATAGACATACTTTTGACCAATATGACCTATTTTCAACATATTGACCTAATTTGACCTATCCTGACCCAATTGACTTATTTTGACAGCTACTCTTTTACGAACTCGCAATTACCTGATGTAGGAACCAGCAGGCACTCTATTTGGGAACCAGCAGGAAGTGGGTGCAGGAACCAGCACCTAATGGATGTGGGAACCACTACCAGCTACTCTATGTGGAAGCCAGCAGGTACTGGGTGCAAGAACCAGCAAGGGTGTGGGATCCAGCAGCTACTTGGGTTAGGAACCATTTTATATGGGAACCAGCAGCTACTCGATGTGGGAACCAGCATGTACTGGGTACAGGAAACAGCAACTAATGTGCATGGGAACCACCAAGTGCTAGGTGTGGGAACCAGCAGCTACTTGGTATGGGATCCATTGCCAGTAGCGGATAGGTGTGGAACCGCAGTTACAGTGGGTGGGAACCACCAGTTACAGGATGCTGGAACCACCAACTACTTGGTGTGGAACCATCAGTTATTGTGTGAGGGAACCGATAGCTACCCATGGCAGTAGTTGCTGGTATAAACTTTGTTCATATAGAAAGACATAGAGTGCACCATGCAATGCTAAAAGATACCTGTCACAAGTTGGTTTTCATGAGTTGACACCTTGACAGTTTGACAGAAGTGAAATGAAATTGACTTTAAACATTAATATTGGTTTTGGATTTTTTTGTGAAAGTCAACTCTTTACTTCAACTTCAATTTGACCCTTGTGGGCCACTGTAGGTGGGTGTAAACGCAGAGGGAGGTGTGTGTGGACACAGAGGGAGATGGGTGTGGACATATAGGGAGTTAAGTGTGGACACAGAGAGAGGGGGGTGTGGACATAGAGGGAGGTGGGTGTGGAAACAGAGGGAGGTGGGTGTGTATATAGAGGGAGGTGTGTGTGCACTTAGAGGGGATGTGGACATAAAGTGAGTGAGTGAGTAATAGATGTTTCGCCATTTCGACAGCTAAGGTCATATTCATGGCGACAAGACATTATACAATTTTGCAGAGGAATGTGTCAGTGCCCGCGCATATGTGCACCATGCACATCCTGAGGGGATAGGAAAGAGGAGATATAGACCCTTTTAAGTGGGCTAGGGAAGCCCGATGTGGACATAGAGAGGATGTGGATGTGTGAGGGGGTGCATGTGGACATGGGGCATGTGAGTGTATGTGGATAAAAGGGAATGTATGTACATAGATGGATGTGAGTGTGGACATATATACAGACATGTAAATATACTGAAACAGAAGGGGAATCTGACCATGAGTGTTGCAATCTACAACAACCCTGCATACAAGTAAAGTCACCTTCTGGTAGGTGCTTGTGTGAGTTACCCAAATTAGGCTGGCTGGGAATGGGTACACTGTATAAGAGGTAAGGTAATCGGTACACAAGGTGGGCCCACTATGACCTGGATTGGGAAAGGGTCTGGCTGCCTCTCACACTTAGTTGTATAGTAGTAGTATGCAGCTGCAATAAGGAGGGCTATTTCTGAACACAGCCAGTGGCCACACAATTACATGTATAGGTTTGCAATCATGCCTTCAGATGTACAATATCACATATTATTGAAAATAAAGATCCAGTCAAGTACTTAGGATTTCTTTTATGGATCATTGCAAATGCTGGTAAAGTGCTTGAATTAGCATTCATGAATATTGCACACAACAAGGTACAATGCCATTGGTAATATTGGGATACTAGTGCCATTTCCTATTTAGGATTGTAAGTGCCCTTATGAATAGAGCAGCAAGAAAACGGTGACCTTTGCATGTCATAATGAATAGAAAATGGTGAAAAATGGCAAATTTATGCTTACCCACTGTTACCCTCAGTTTTTGGAGACAGGTCTTGTGTGTAGGTGAGCCAGGTGGAAATGACAGCTGAGGTGGGGCAGTGTAGCCCAAACTGGTTGGTCCTGTTGGTGTTTGGGAGTGTTCAGTAGGTATCAGCAGGGGGTGAGGGGCACAGGGGTGGTTCTATTTCCATCTGATATGTCACCTTCATTTTTCAAATCATATGTTCTCGACGGACACATGTCATAACATGGTATTTATGTTTAATAGTCCATTAAATATCACATACTTATAGTCCATTAAATATCACATAGTTTATAGTGAGTCTATACATGAGGTGTGATGGACCTAGGCATAAACCTGTTACAGTGTATTTTCAATGGATGGAACTATGGCATGCATCCCATATGAAGGAAGTCTGGTGTAAATTTGAGATTTCCCCAAATATTTTCCCCCAAAAATGACACAAAAGAGAGTCAGAAAAGTTTTCCATGTGAGTATCTTGATGCTCATTTTTGAGAAGATTAATTCTTGACACTCAGCAATGATTGCTGGTCCCATATAAGTACCAGTGGTTAGTGGGGGTGGGGAGGTGTTAAAATAACTCTTCAGCACTAAAATTTCATAAGTACCTGTCTTGGATATGGACCAGGGGTAAAGACCAAACCAAATGTCTGGGTATTTATTTAGTACAGTGAATAAGGCACAGTGAGATTTTGGGTGCTTTTACACGGTTAAGTAGACAGCACAGACAGTGTTAAATGATGCCAGTATATTTTTCATGGGAGGCTGAGTTTAGATATGCTTTTACATTCACCCATTTATGCCCCAAAAATCCCCCTCCCCATCTGACTAAAATGACCTGTTCTGTAAGTGTGTACCACAGGTGGTTTGCCTGCACCCTACCACCTTGACAGTCTAAATTTAGCTGACTCTTTACTTAGTGCCCGTAAACAACTTAGCATGCCCTATAATCATTGAGTGCCTATTTGCCAGGCCTCTAAATGCTACCTAACTCTTTAAGGTCTGCTGATGCAGTAGTGTAACGTGCCCATTGGCTGGCATGTTTTACTGATGAAGACTTGGGGAGTCTGCTTGCCTGCACTTCATTGGGGCATCATGCTGATCTTCCCAAAGCGTAAGCATGACGCTTGAATGTAGCCCTGGCTGCATTAATGCATCATGACAACCAAAATGCATTAATGCATTAGGGTTAGCCCTTAAAGGGTTCAACTCTGTTCAAGACATGTCTAGCAAACATGCACATTTAGTGAGATATCAATAAGGGTCATAAATATTAGAACGGGAGAGTGAGTGAGTAATAAATGTTTAACGCCATTTCGACAACTGAGGTCATATTCATGGTGAGAACTACATTACACATCTTCACAGATGAATGTGTCAGTGCCCATGCATATGTGCACCACACACATATTAGAATGGGACACATAATATTATGATTCAATCAACTTTATGTATCAATTTTGTCAGTAGCTTAAGTCAATCAATTTTCCTTTTTTTTGGGGGGCAAGGCTCTCCCTCTTTTTTTTCTGCCTCGCTCTCTTTCTATTTTGCTCTCTTTCTCTCTCTTCCCTCCCTCTATTGCCTTCCTCTCTTTCTCCCGTTTCCCTCTCCCTTTCTCTCTCTCTCTCCTTTCCCTCTCCCTCCCTCTCTCTCTCTCTCTCTCTCTCTCTCTCTCTTTATATCTATCTCTCTTGCTCTCTCTGTGCCTCTCTTGCCCTCTCATTTCTTTCCATCTCACTCCCTCTCTCTGTTCTTTGGACCAAACCAGGATTCCATGCTCACACAGAGGCCCCTGGTGGACTCTGGCATCTTCACTTTATGCTGAAGAATCAGACTTATGTGTATAAATCTCACTAGAGGGCCCTGTTAAAAACTGGGGAATATCAGGGTAATTCACGGGATTGTAGGTACTATTCCCAGGATCTTCCCGAGAATATGTGCTCACAGATTCACCAGTCGTTCACGGGATTTTCCCGTGTCTTGTTTCGAGGGTAGTGCCAATATAGAGTAGTATCAAATCTTGGACCAGTATTTTAGTTGACTTAAGACACAATGGTAACTGCGGGATCATTTTTGGAATGGTACACAGGCCGGATGGGTAACTATAAAGGGCGTCAGGGATTTTCGTGAAATGTTAGAGTTTTTGATATCCGCGAGGCTATTTTATAAATACTACATGATATATGGCATGTGGCTGATCTGTACAGGCTGTACCGTCAATTCCCATGTTTCCCATTCCACCTTACCCCTGCCTAACCCTCCCAGGAGGGTGTTGCTCCTATTGTAAAAAGAGCTGTGAGTATATGCCCTCTTTTCTAAACAAGTCGTGCACTACTTCACCTAAGTATTTGCACTCACCATATTAGTCTAAAAAGTCACCTGCCTTGTTTAAATTAGAGAGCTGCACTACCAGGTACCTACTCATGTCACATGCTCTATAGTTTATTATACTGACTGACTTCTCCCAACTAGGTACCTACTCAAATCCCACTTTTTTAGCACCATACTTGAATGACCACTTGTGAGCAACAAAAGGGACAAGTTATAGCTATATGAAAAGAAAGGACTGGAAATGAGGGCATTTTTAGCCAGCTCTTCCTTTTACTATAGGAGCAACACCCTCCTGGAGGTCTTCATACCCCTGTGCTTCATGCCTCAATGTTAAATGTCCATTTTCCGTCAGAACCCTCGGTATGGCCTATCAGGCCAGAGTCAGTCCTATATGATCAGTATAATGAATAGAACTGATGCCTTTATGCAACTTGGCAAAAGAGCATATCGAATTAAACCCCTATTTGCCACTTACAGCTGTAACCCAGAACCCACCCCTACCCCCTCAGGCCTGACCAGTGTACCGCACCTCCCCTGCTCCGGGCGGGCATTAGGACGAGGACTCTGGAGGCGTTAGGTACGTGACCTTCAACATTGACAGGGTCGGGGGTGTTGTTAACGGGGTCGACCCACACTTAGTGCACAACCCGTGCCCACCGCCGCCTCCAGGTCCTCTAACTCTCCTCTGCCTCACGTCCAATACACGGTGTGAGAAGCACACCCTGTGCGTAACTGAGGGTTCACTCAGTAGGCTGTTGCTCCTATTGTAAAAAGAGCTGTGAGTATATGCCCTCTTTTCTAAACAAGTCATGCACTGCTTCACCTAAGTACTTGCACTCACCACATTAGTCTGAAAAGTCAACTGCCTTGTTTAAAATAGATAGAGCTGCACTACCAGGTACCTACTCATGTCACACGCTCTATAGTTTATTTATAGTTTATAGTACTGACTGACTTCTCCCAACTGGGTAACTACTCAAATCCCACTTTTTGAGCACCGTACTTGAATGACCACTTGTGAGCAACAAAAGGGACAAGTTATAGCTACATGAAAAGAAAGGACTGGAAATGAGGGCATTTTTAGCCAGCTCTTCCTTTTACTATAGGAGCAACAGCCTCCTGGCAATACCCTACACCCTGCCTCTGCTTTTGTCCAATACACAGTGTGAGTAGTAATCAGAGTGTGAGAGTGGCGTTTGACTCAGGCAACTCTACACACTGTTTCTGCCCATGTCCAATACACGGTGTAAGTAGTAGACAAAGAGTGCGAGAGTGGGATCTGACTCAGACAACGCTCTACATATTGTCTCTGTCCATGTCCAATACACAGTGTGAGAAGTACACTCAGAGTGTGAAAGTGGGGGTTGGCTCAAGCAACCCCGCATAGAACCTAGGTGTCTACTTCCAGCTAGCCATTTCTCAAACACTATGATCCTGCCCCTCTCCCTCTGATTCCAACCTCACCCCTTTTATCCAGTCCAATCGTAGTGACTGACCCTGGGTGATCATGTATTACCTATGATAGCCTATACAGGTGCATGCCTTTTCCCTCTGTATCTGCTGTTATCGTAGTGATTGACCCTGTGCAATGAAGAATTCCCTTCCGATCCTGGCCAGGTCTGTACGATTTCAGGGTGCCCAAAACTTAATGTCTGAGAAATGACTTCCAGTCCTACTAGATGTGAAATGGGGATAGAAATGTACTGCCGCAGGCTACATAGACTCAGACCTACGCATAAATATGTATACATGTATAGATCTGCGTAGAGGTAATTAACGGGGGGGGGGGGGGTGGAAGCTAAACCATTAAACCCCAAATGTACTGCTGGCGATTCTATTTGACGGGTTGGCCAACTATAGAACTGCAGTGCTACGTCATGCTAGCCAGTATATTTTCTCAATAGGGTGCGCATGGTGCAGGAATGTATCCCTCGCGAGGTACTGGCCATGGCTACTTTCATTATGACCATATGGCGTAGTGCATTCAGGTACAGGTGTGCCCTTATAGGGTTATGGTGGGGGACTGGGGGTTAGGTTGTGGAGCGTTACGGAGTGGTGAGGTCCAAGCGCGTGCTCAGCCAAGTAACAACGTCTTAGCCTACGTCATGCCCACGTCATGCGCCACTACTTCCCGCCGCCCAGCGCGCCGTGATCGGTGATCACAGCCACGGGGCGGCAACTCCCATTGTAAATCACCGCAACGCTAAAAAAAACAACAACATCGGACTGGAGGAACCAAAGGGGAACCAATTGGAAAGATGAAGGTTTTCCAGGGTCGAAGCCTGGGATATTTCTTGTATGATGAGAGTTTTTCCTTGGAAATATCTTGGGGCACATAGGAGAACCTCACCAATACCCTTGACGTGCAGCTGATGAGGTTTCCAGTTTAGATCTTTCGATTAAAACCAACGCAGGCAGCCTATACCTGAATTCCCCTGCAGTACTTTCAGAATCGGCTAGGTGGCGTTATCTACGAAATTGCCGCATTGGAATTTACCCATAAAGCCTGCCGTGTTCAACATGGATTATAAAAGTAGAATGTGAAATATATTGATAATATTGCTTATAAAATTGTTCCAGTTATGCTTGGACTGCACTAAGCATGTGATCATGTAAACACACAATGGATTGGGAAATAGGAAATTCACTCGTCAACCTTGATTTGCCTGCAGGAAAATGTAACAGAAGAAGTTAATTGACAATATGCACCTCCTTATACCCAACACGATCCGTGCAGATCATACCCGCCCCACCTTGACCTTCTCCCCTCACGACACCCCTCTCACACCTACACCGCCAGGGGGCTGAACCACATCCGGCTATTACGGGGGCACCAGGTATCCGGTTCAGGGTAGCCGACGTCGCGTCGCGTCACCAGAGACGCCCAGCAACGTGTCACAGACGTGTGTTTGTAGAGGTGGGGGGAGGGGGAGGTGGTTGGGTTCTTGCCATGTTGTAATGGACACGTATCGACAGGTGAGCATTAAGGGCAAAAGGTAAACGTGAGGGGAGGGTGTATGTGGTGGGGGCAGGAGGAAGAGAGGGCATGTGTTGGTTTTTTTCTCAGATTCCCATCTTAGATCCCAGAGATTGTTGCTCTCCCTACCACAGATTGGTCTCCCTTTAAGTCATTATCCAACTAATACATTTCACATACAGATCCATGTCCAATATAGATAATGCACTACAGAGACATGTGCGTAATGTCCATGCTTTCACATGATATTACTTCATAGAAAAAACACGTCCTGACATCCATTCCCCAAAATATTTATTTCTTGGTCGATGCCTTGGGAAGGGGCTCGCACAAGAGGGCGCCTGATCTCTTGTTATCAATCTACCTTTATATTCCACTTATATACCCATATATAGCACCAATGCCAACTTCGTATCCACGTCCACTATTTCTTCTAGCAAATCCCGCCGAAAATACACCAAAACTCTCTCAGGGCGACGTCATTGATACCTGGACGGGCCTAGCGCAGTGCCTGGACACGTGTGAATGTCTGTGGACGGGACATGCGACCGTCCGCCTTATAACCCCTCCCCTGTATTGGCCACTAGCTGGTCTGGAGCTGGTTCCTGGTGACACACACTGATCAGAACTGATAAGATGGGACCAGCATGTCCCTGGAAGTGGGTGTTAACCACGGACAAGGTACCCATCATGGTATGTCTTATCAGTGGGGTTTAGCTCAACCAGCGAAATGAAAGATGAAGGCTCCACTAGGCCTCCATACTGAATCCTATATAACGTCTGCTGTTTCCCGCCCCGAGACACCCATCGCCCCAACCTCCTTCACTCTCTGCTAGAAATGATCGTTTGTATATGTATCTCCTGAGGTAGACAAATAAGAATATTGTACCATTCAACACGTTTTCAACTATGAGGCATCCCCCGAATCAATGAATAAGGGCATTTCAAAAGAATCACCAGCAATTTCCCAAACTTTGTCCAAAGGTAACCTTGAATGCACAATCCATGTATTTTTTTTAATTTCCTTTCTGTCAGATTTAGCCAAAGTCGTGAGAACAGACTATAGGTGTGTGTTACATATGTCATCAGGCGATGATTAACAGCTCAACGTCTTTATGAATGACGTGACATTTCGCCTATGATACAGACAGTCAACGTTTTAGAAACCTTACAATCAAAGTGCCCTTTGCAGCAGTACTCACCTCTATACTGTCTGCCACAGACTTGTTGATGAAATGGAAGTCTACTAAAGGGATTTCTAACAAGCACCCACCCTCTCCTACCTCTACCTCCCCCCCTCGGCTAGTTTATATAACTTATGGGACAGGAAGTAATTCCTATCCTGTACTAAATTACCATCAGTCCTATCGACATTAACATCAGTCGATGAACCTGATCTGACCAATCATGTTCAATGGATAATAACATCAGTACGCCAGTTATAGGACATTCACATCAGCCCTAAAAAAGCTCAAAACAATTATCATCATCATCATCATCATCATCATCATCATCATCATCATCATCATCATCATCATAATTACTTTCATCCTTGAGTATATTGCAAACAAGAGAGCATATATACCATTGACTGGAATGATTGTAACCACAGGCACTTATCTGCCTAAATTATTTCAGTATAAATAAAGGAATTTCAATCAATTCAATCAATCAGGTGACGCTCTGGGGGAGACATTTCTCAAAAGGCCACGTCATTTCATGTATAAAATACTTACATTTACCTTGTCTGGCAAATACTTATTGATGTATACCCCTTACGTGCCCAGAATAGCAAAAGTGCGCTCTTAAGCATGCATGTATGTTCAACAGGGCACTAGAGATTTAATAACTATCAGATTAATATTATTTTGACACCAAAAGACTCGTAATGTCAAGAGCTTTTCAACGATACCAAATTTGTTATGGTGCAATAAATATATAATTATTATTGGATCCTATTGTAGAAAATTTTGAATTAAAAATAGCTTAAAAATACATGAAAAGTGCGCGCTCTGGCCATGAGGAAAACAGGAGAAATACAGAAAATTCACTAAATTCACAAAAATATTGATAAAAATACCCCAAAAAATTGATGAAACATTTTCTGTGTCACTTTCTCCAAGGATTCTTATTAGAATACATTCTTTTTTCAACTTCCATCAGAATCACCTCCTTTGATATGTCAACAAAACGCTTTGTGGATTGAAAATCCCCCCCCCCCACTCAAATTTTTAAAAAAAAAACAAGAAAAAAGATGACAGGCATTTCCATCCGAATCAGCTGTTTTCAACTTATTAAGCCATCATCATTTCCTTCTGAGCGATAATGATACTCTGACATATGCTTCATATTACATTTTCTGAAAGCTATTTTGCTGCCCTTTTTGTTACCATTTAAATCAGTACTTAATTATGAACATGGTATAGGTAATAGCCTGTACAATGCCTAGTTTGCTGAATAAATCAGCTTTCTCAAAATAATTCTGGGCACGAAAGGGATACATCATCATACGACAGTATTCAATACCTTTTCTACTAATAGATTAACATGTGGATTAGACATCGATGCATTATTGATGTGTTTCCAACCATATCATATACATTGGTGTCACAAACAGAATATCCCCAACTGGTGTATACAAACTAAACACTCTCACCCTTGAGCGTATTAAGTAAATATTCTCACCTTTGACCATATTACCTAAACATGCCCAACTATACAAACAAACCAATATTGCCAACTGGGGTAGATACTCCATATTCCCACCTTATTCAGAAACGTATTTTGCAGATACCATAATGATAAACACGCAGACATGTATGGGCCATATTTCCAAGTAGCACTCTTTACTACAAATCAGTACTAAGGGGATGATAACTGCACTTGCTACTGTAGGCTGAGTCAGGTATGAGAAGGAGATATTACATGGTTCTAAAGGAGGTACGGGGACCCTTTAGGCCATCACAACCTGATACTCAGCAATATGATGAAGAACATCTCACTCCAAGCAATTACCCGCCATGTCAGCGCCCTGTCAGATCAGCCTCAGCAGCCTCCACCTCTGGGGCAACGCAGGTGACGTGGTATTAACCCTGTAAGGGGTGCATCGTGGATTAAGGCGTTTGCTCATGATTGCAGCAGTCAATATGCCGTAAAACACCGCATATAGCCTTATGCACATATACGCCGAATCCTGAGTTTGTGGATAGGCGATAAGCCACAGCTGGGATCTGAAAAGGCCACCATTCCTTTTTATAGTCTCTATGTAAAAGCTCTTGTAGAAGCCGCACCCTGAATTCAGTGCCATCCAATAAGCCACACCAAGAGCCTAAAATGGTCTATAAGCCGCAGCCTAGGTCTTTATACGGTGGTTTGTACGATTATCATTCAAGCTATGCGACACATGGGGGAGACATAGTTATTGAGACATTGCCAGACAGGACGGATGCTGACAAGAAGCAGACAGAACAATAATGAGGGTTATTGAAATGTTTTAAGACGTTAAAAGAGAGTTATTGGAGATATTTCCTGTAATAACATTGGGATATTTGTGTTTATTGACAGAAGACGCATTTCTAGTATCAAGTTACATCCATAACACTCTGGATTTTTAAATTAATATTAATCGCACATGAATGATTCTGAGTGTTCCCAACACTTCTGACCTCCACAATCGATGGTTTCATTATTACGGTTCTCTCCGTCTTTACCATGGTCAGAATATGGAGTGAGTAATGTCTAACACCATGTAGCCAATCTCTCCCACAATCAGTCACTGAAATGATTTGGTCCAAATTCGAGATGTCCCAGATATTTATGACTAACATATTCAAAGCGGCTGTAAGCACGAAAGGTATTATTGGCCGTTTCCTTTGCCGGCTATGAGTGAAGTCAGGTAGTAGATCCAATCCGAGACAAGAGTGAAAGAACACATTTTTGGAGTCATCGGCACGACACTATGTTGTTAGTTCAATAATGTATTCCATGTAGCACCTCTGGTCCAAATTAAGCCTTGCCTAGCCTTCTGACTGTGATGGATAGTGCTATACAATTGGCCTTTGATAAGCTAAACAGACCATGCAAGTGCACGAGGTGTGTTGCCATCTGACTGGTTAAATTGAGTTGAGACCTTAGGTGAATCAGCAGCAGGTAGATTTGTGGAAGATGGTTAAACGTATATATATATATATATATATATATATATATATATATATATATATATATATATATATATATATATATATATATATATATATACCAACGTGTTATGAGCGTGTTTTGTAACATTGTTTGTAAACAAGTTTGCTCTTCCAGAAAATCCATCCCACTATACATTCGATATCCGATTAGGTGAATCATAAGAGGTGAGAATCTGTTACACAGAACAAGCCTCACACAGAAAGAAAAAATACCGTTATCAACTCAATGCTCAAATGTGGCGCAAGGAACCACCAAGGAGAGGACCTCACCCTTCTGCTAGGTAGTATCTCCCTGTCCCCAATGGTACACCTGGAAGGTGTTGCTCCTATAGTAAAAGCAGGGGCGTAGGAAAAGGGGGGGCCAGGGGGGCCCAGGCCCCCCCAATACCAGAGGAGGTGGGGCCTGAATATGTCTGGGCCCCCCCAATATTTGTCAAGACCCATGATAAAATGCACAAATTTCCCCCAATTTTTTCACAAATATGGTAGCACAATGGAAAAAGGGGGAGCCTGGGCTTTAAATCACATGCAAAAGGCATCAAAGATATTTTAACACATATATCTTATGTACCCATGAATAAGTCACAGCCCACTCTATCGATGAATTTCGATCGGTGTGCGACAGGGCCCCCTGGGCTTGGCCCTGGGCCCCCCCAATCAAGATTTGGTTCCTACGCCTCTGAAAAGGAAGAGCTGGCTAAAAATGCCCTCATTTCCAGTCCTTTTTTTCATGTATCTATTACTTGTCCCTTTTGTTGCTCACAAGTGGACTGTCAAGTACAGGAGGGTGTTGCTCCTATAGTAAAAGGAAGAGCTGCCTAAAAATGCCCTCATTTCCAGTCCTTTCTTCTCATGTCGCTATAACTTGTCCCTTTTGTTGCTCACAAGTGGTCATTCAAGTACGGTGCTAAAAAAAGGGGGATTTGAGTATGTACCTAGTTGGGAGAAGTCAGTCAGTATAATATACTATAGAGCGTGTGACATGAGTAGGTACCTGATAGTGCAGCTCTCTCTATTTTAAACAAGGCAGGTGACTTTTCAGACTAATGTGGGGAGTGCAAGTACTTAGGTGTAGCAGTGCACGACTTGTTTAGAAAAGAGGGCACATACTCACAGCTCTTTTTATAATAGGAGCAACACCCTCCTGTGCTCAAAAGGGGGGATTTGAGTAGGTACCTAGTTGGGGAGAAGTCAGTCAGGAGGGTGTTGCTCCTATTGTAAAAAGAGCTGTGAGTATGTGCCCTCTTTTCTAAACATGTCGTGCACTGCTTCACCTAAGTACTTGCACTCACTACATTAGTCTAAAAAGTCACCTACCTTGTTTAAAAAAGAGAGAGCTGCACTACCAGGTACCTACTCATGTCACACGCTCTATAGTTTATTATACTGACTGACTTCTCCCAACTAGGTACCTACTCAAATCCCCCTTTTTTAGCACCGTACTTGAATGACCACTTGTGAGCAACAAAAGGGACAAGTTATAGCTACATGAAAAGAAAGGACTGGAAATGAGGGCATTTTTAGCCAGCTCTTCCTTTTACTATAGGAGCAACACCCTCCAGTATAATATACTATAGAGTGTGTGACATGAGTAGGTACCTGATAGTGTAGCTCTCTCTGTTTTAAACAAGGCAGGTGAATTTTCAAACTAATGTGGTGAGTGCAAGTTGAATGGTGAAGCAGAGCGTGACTTCTTTTGAAAAGAGGGTACCTACTGACAGTTCTTTTTACCATAGGAGCAACACGCTCCAGAATCCCCACTCCTACCGTAGCACCACCTGGCTGCCATGCCATTCATGACTCTAATCGACCCACCTCCAGCCATCCCCGTTTTGTTAGCATGATCAGTAGGTCAAACCAGGCCTAAGACCCGTTAAATAATGAATGGTTACGATACCCTAGCTACCATATCGTTAAATAAAACTGGTACCGTAAAAAAGGTATTGTAAATGGCCTATAACTTTTGCTTCTTGTAAATTAGGTATAGTATATTAAGAGACCCTTTTCCATCATCGTTAAATAAAGAAATGCGGTACCCACTTCTTGTAAATTTATTGAACTTATGAGAGGCTAAAACATGTTAAATAAAGAACATTTATCTCCCCCAAAAATGAAAAGCATAAATGAGAAAAAATATGTTTGAAACAGAAAGGACACTGGAGGTGTTTGGGGTATCAAATGTTCGTTGTATTCACCTAATGGTGTAGATCTATATTGAATATTATGATTTATATGAAGGTTTATAGGTCATTTTTGGACATAGACATTTTCATGCTTCTCGTACATACTTTCTGTTCCCTTTTGTGATGTTTGTCATAAAAGACCCTTATACTTGTAAAAAAAAATTGATACCCCTTCTAAATGACCAATTTCCCCTTTACAATACTCTTAAAATCATTGTTAAATACAGTCAAGTCTCGATATATCGGTCTTTAATAAGTCGTTTGATTCACTTACCAGCCACTTATACCACCAAACAGATTTGATTCTATTGTAATTATGATTCAGAGAACCGGTCAATCCAGGAACCAGCCAAATGTTATCTCTAACGAAGGTGGCCGGTTTATAGAGACATGACTGTAAAAGCTTCTCGTACCTTTGGCTTTACGAGGGGTCACAAATCAGAATTACGAGACTTTTTTTTTTATTTAATGATGGGTAAAGAGTTGCCATAGCATATTGTAATTTACCTCTCGTAATCGAAATTAAAAATACAACCTTTATTTAATGGGTCTCAGATCTCCAGGTTGAGACCTTGGCCCAGGGAGCTTAGCCCCCTGTCCCTTAAATTGTGGCAATGCATGGGTCTTCCGGGGCCTTTCTCTGCTTATGTCCTGCAGATTAGCCCCCTTGAGCAAGCAAAACCTGGGGTGGGTTAATCTTGGCATGTCGGCTTAGGTTCATACTTTTAAGCTGCTTCAATTTTGATTAATCATAAGGAGAGAGTTGAGTTCCAAAAAGTATCATTGCAATAGTATAGAGTGTAGGAGTAGGTCGTAAATTCCAGCAGCAACCTGGTTAAACGAGGCAAGCAATTCACAAAATTTGGTATTTTTCATTTTCACAAAAGGTAAATGAACTTTCAGGCTGGCGTGGTGACTGTTTATAGTAATGGTGTAATCTTAATATACTTGCCAGACTTTAACCCTGACAATTATTGCCTTCGGCAAGGTTTCAATAGTGTCAAACAATGATAATGTAATTTGACTGATAGTGGTGTAGTTGATATCTGAATTTATTGGTATGCGATGGCAAAATACCGTCACCTCTCCATTACAATCTCCCACAATGCGTTTATTCCCTCGGGCAACACTTCTCGGATTGTATCTTAATCTGTTATTTACAGCCGCCACGGGGCTAACCTACTCGCCCCATCCTCATCCCCTTCTCCTATCTCAGGATGGATTTTGTGTTGACCTCAAGGGTGTCTTCAAACCTGGTCCCAACTGTACATTTGGTGCTGCTTTTTCCATTGATTAACACATAAGGAGAACAATGTGGATCGTTATGAGCGCTGTTTGTATTCCTTAACGCTTGTGAAGACATTTTTCATATCTACAACACTGAAAGGCAAATGTGTTTACAACTGTGCAACCAGGGGTAAAAGAAAAGGTACTGCATGTACACAGTTCCCAGCCTGTACATGTATGTTGTTATTTTCTATTTTTACTCACTTCAAATGTCAGCTGAGGATATCCCAGTCCAATCACTTAAAACGCCTGTTTACCCAGCAGCATATATTACCAGCCTCTCCCAGGAGAAGAACCAACACATGCTTCCTGTGAATGTTCCCATGGAATAAGACGATACTACAAACAATGAACCCAATAACGGAATGAGTCCTGTAAGTGCAACAGAGGTCATTAATGCACCATGCCCATTTGCTATCATGATGCATGACTGGAAATCTGGCAAGTAACAAATCGGTGCTGCATCTGTGTATCATGGAGATCCTGCAGGGTCAATACTGTCTTGAGGGGTGGGTGGGCATCGTGCACCAATAGATAGCTGGTGAATCATCGAGGGTGAGTAGACTCGCCAGCACTGCAATGGTGCTTCATGAGGACAAATGTATATATACGGCCGCTGAAGGGTTAAGAAGGCCCAACCCAGTATGTACCCAGTAAGGCATGTGGACCCTCCCACATGTTTACACTCCATGGACTCAATAAGACATGTTGACACTCCTTCTCCTGCCCCTTCCCCTCCCACCCTCACATCCCATAGGTCCCAGAGGTGGTGACCTTGGCATTGGGATTTGATCCAGCTTACTCCAGCCCCTACATTCCTCCTTTGTCTCCCTCCAGGGCATCAGGGGCATGGCCCCACGACCTGTATTCACTGGAGAGGGTCTATTCACACAGGGAGAATTAAGCCTGATAAAGCCTGTCACCTGATGGGGATTAGCTTAACTACTCACCCTCAATATATGTACTCTGATTCCTGTAGGTATATCTCCTGAGTGCCTATAGGTGCTAAGGTTTTTTTGTACAGTGCATTTCCTTTTAATTCTGCTACATGGTGGCATATTTTAAGAGAACAACTTGTTCATCTTATCGTCCTGGCTCTTGTTAATGGAGCACACATGGCACATTCCATGTTAAGTCTATCTTTTGGGGGTAGTTTTTGAAGGCACAGCATGTCAAATTGTGTAACACAAGAGGAATTATGGTACTTGACTTTACACACCTGAAATGAAAGTAATAATAATCATAGCCAAAGATTATATAACACCATCAGATCCGGCCATGCTTCAGCTTTAATTTGGTACCACTACTGTTTTTGTATAGCATATATTAAGCATTCTAGAAGCTTTTTCATAAGAAAAAAGTGTACATTTTTATATGGTATAATTAAATGTTAAGAAATGAATGTTCCAAAATGAAAATCTTATGAAAAACTCCAATACAGTTATTTAAATGTCTCATTTCATCCTCTATTATTTTTTTCAGATAGATATGATTGAGGGGAAATTGTATAACAATAATTTTATGTACTAAATAAATTGTATGTGCCCTTAATTAACTGTTCGGAAATGAAACCCTTAAAAAATCTTTCTTTTTGTTTATACAACTTTGTATGGTCATGAATGACTTACAATGTGTGCCTTGCCAAAATGCCATAGGCCATTGGGTAGCATCCTCTAAGTACTTTTATTCTATCTAAACGCGAATAACTTTTGTTATTTAGATCATTTTTTAAGGCAACTTATAATTAATCGTTTGGAAATGAACTGAAATCTGATGACATCAGAAATAAATTCATAGAAAATCATCTATTTACCACAGGCTGAGAGTTCAAAAAGTATTAGAAAATTGAAATGATAATGATTTGATCTATTCACATATGTGAGGTATTACTATCAAAGATCATTTTACAATTATGCTTCAAAAATGAAAAATTGAGTTTATGACAGGCATTTCTGACTGTTTGCCCATGATTTGACTTATATACTTCAGGAAAAATATTACATAAAAACATATCTATGCACATGAAAAATAACTCTGAGACTTCAGGATTTGTTAGGAACCATTCACATTATGCTATATACGTTATACAGCAACCCAGTATCTGAGGACATGGAAAGATAGGCTTAAGCTGGAATGTGCCACATTCCCTTGGCTAAGAAATAAGAGTTACAGCGTAATGACATATGTCATATTGCTGACTTGTTCCAGGACAACGTCCCCAACCTTTCCTCAATCAAAAGCCTTATCAATAAAGAACCGTACACACTGTGGAGGTAGTATAATTAGCTTGTAAACTTTGGTTGTTATCATTTGATTTTACTTACTGCAATCTTTTTATTATCTAATTGCATAAAACACTATTTCATAAAAACCCAACTACTACGTTTACAACTGACTGTTACACCTGGCACCTGGAAACACCAAATGGCTATCTGACATTTGAGAAACCTTTAAAATCTCCAATTGTCCCACCTGTTGTATAGTATATAAGTGCCCACTAAGTAGAACTAAGCAGCGTCCCAGTCTAAGACAAGTCCATAGTAAAGTGAGATTGACGTCGTGACATTTTCCTCGCGATAGTTGGCGGCTGTTGGTGCCTCGTAAATGGGCGATCTTTGTTCCAAGGCTAAGGCCTTTGCCGTGCCGGAAAGTCCTAATTGGCAGAGTGACAAGCAGACGGATGGCTTTTTAACACTGGCAACCGGCGCCTGCCGCTGTAGTAGTTGTAGTAGTACCAGGGCATAAGCCGGATACAGGGACAATTCCACTCTCCCTTGTCTCTGCAGATACCTGGCAGCCTTTTCTACCTACTCCCTCCCTCCTCCATCACCTATATATGTCCTCAGAGTCCTACCGGAAGCAGCCTATACATGTAGATGCAGATGGAAACAGCGGATCTCTATTTCCGGTTGGGGTTTGTTTGGCGTCTGGATACTGCTGCCTTGGATATAGGCATTGGGGGAAGATGGTGTATCTGGGCTGTATAGGGGATACATTATTATTGAACAGCCAACACCCATTACACAAAAAACATGCAGGACCAGAATCATCTTTCTGCACCCGATCTCCATCATCCCCTTACTTACCTGCCCTGGCAGGCCGTCCACTGAATGAAGGTGTTACCAACGTGCTATACGCGTATGCCGCTTGACGCCACTGGGCGCCACCGGAAGTGCCTAGCCCCTTGTAGTGTAAGCCAGGCCGACAGGGGCGGCGTTAGGGGCCGGAAGTGGAGGTCTAATCGTAGGGCGGGAGGCTAACACCACGTCAGGTTGCGTTTGGTTGGCGCCGTGTGAGGCTGACCCTGTGTTACCACCTCTGTAGCGTGTTGCTTCTATGGTAAAAAGAGCTGTCAGTAGGTACCCTCTTTTCAAAAGAAGTCATGCTCTGCTTCACCATTCAACTTTCACTCACCACATTAGTCTGAAAAGTCACCTGCCTTGTTTAAAACAGAGAGAACTGCACTATCAGGTACCTACTCATGTCACACAAGCTATAGTATTTTATACTGACTGACTTCTCCAGGTATACCTACTCAAATCCCACTTTTTAGCACCATACTTGAATGACTACTTATGAGCAACAAAAGGGAGAAGTTATAGTTACATGAAAAGAAAGCACACACAGATATATATATATATATATATATATAAGTTAACTCGCTACCAGGGAATAATAATACCGGTAATAACGATGATAGTGATGATGATAACAGTAGTAATAATATATGATACAGTAGTAATATAAATGATCATATCACAGACACATGAGTTTGGTGGGTTACTGACCTTGGGGCTATCAGCACCATACATGCCTTTATTAAAACAACCATAATAATTAGTTGACAATAAGCATAGTCAGTAAAATGCATAATATAATAACAATAGTACAGTAATAACAATAGTAATAACAATAGTATTTAACAATAGTAAAATTTTAAAAATCAAGGAAACACCCAGCGTGGTGTTACCTGTACAGGTGGGACTCGCCAATTGACGGTTACTTTGAACCCGCCCCTTATATACTGGAGGGGTTATTTACCATGACGTCATACTATGACCTCATAGATACCAATGCGCGCTGCAAATAGTCCCTAACCGTTCGCGGTTAATTATATATATATACACGAGTGTATATAGTTCCATAAGTTAACTCGCTACCAGGGAATAATAATACCGGTAATAACGATGATAGTGATGATGATAACAGTAGTAATAATATATGATACAGTAGTAATATAAATGATCATATCACAGACACATGAGTTTGGTGGGTTACTGACCTTGGGGCTATCAGCACCATACATGCCAAAACACATAAAAACACGCCAAACACATGTGAAAAACACATACCAATCAACAATGCAATTGAGATTGGCAAAGTCTATCTAATTCCAAAAGTTCATTTTCATAATTATGTAAATATTTAAAAACAGAATTAGATTTCCAATTTACTTTCCTCTTAATAGACTCTATACTCAGTCCTGCGTCCTTTAACATAGTAGCCCCACCGTGCCTAAGGGAGTGGGTGGAGACTGAGCCTCTGATACCAGCACGTAGTGATAAAGATTTCAACCTTGAATTAATATATTGGTACTGTAGGGGAACACCATTAACTTTAAATAAAAAATCATCCACAGCCCTTCCTATGCACAATCCTTCTAAACCTCTACAAGGACATAACAATGAGGAATCATCCCTACATAAGTATATGTTAAATGAATGGGTACCCAGTTGATCAGTTTTAGAAGTTCTAATGCGAAGACTAGCATAATTTTTAAATATTCTAACATCACCTACCCTTAGTGTATGGGGAGAAAATACAACATGTCCTATCCTGAGGACACCTCTATAACATAACAGAATAGCTAACCAAAATTTCAAGTCAGCCCGGTTGGATAGGTCCAGATATGAACAAATACATAACATTTCCTTTGGACTCAAAGGATGAATAACTTTAGTTGGAACTGCATAATCCCTACTAATACCATCCAAGACCTTTTTAAGCATGAAATTACCGCTGTGGTCTAAGCCACCCCTAAGTTTTTGATGATACCAAATGGCAGATAAATAATTCCTTACAGAAGAAGGTACCATATATTCAGATAAGTACACTGCATAAGTAGCAGCCTGTGAGGGAGAACAAGGGAAATAATTCAAATTGAATTCATTACAAAATTTTTTATACCTGCTAAGCTGTTGTCTCCTTGTTCTCCTCGTATTCTCTGATACACCCTTCGATAAAAGACACTCTTTTCTTTTTTGTAACCTTTTCCATTATGGAATCAAAGCAACACATATTATTATGCTGAAGAGTGTGAATGCACTTACTCACAATACCTTTATAAGGTAACCTAGACAATTGGTCAGCTAGAACATTATCCTCAGACTTGATATAGGTAGCATAAATTTCAACATTGTTGAGGAAACACAACCAAAAAATTTCCCTTAACCAATCCATACATAGTTTATTTTTTGATCTACCGGTATTTATCATGGCTAAAACCTGCATATTGTCCGTTATACAATGTATTCTTTTATTTTTACAGCCAGATATCCAACGCCTAAGACCCGTAAGAAGAGGATATAACTCGTACACATTTATATTTCTATGGTGATTTTTTAAATTATCCAGTATTGGTGGTTGAGTAAAATGACCACTTCCTAAGCTGAATTTATCATAAGAAGTCCAGTCACCATATAAATAATCTTTACCCATCCAAGCCCCGAAGCCTTTCATGGAAGAATCTGAGTACATAGGTGTATCAATACCATCATTTAGAATTAACCTCTTACAGTTAAAAACTCTACAAAAATCCAGCCACCACTGAATGTCTTGGCGAGTACAAGCTGAAACCCTAATATAACCACCGGGCCGTGCCCGAGCGCAGAGATCGAAAATTCGCCTACTAAAAGTTCTACCACCCTTAACCACCTGTGAGCAGAACGACATTAAACCACCTATCCTCTCTAAGTTCTTTTTAGAAATAAATTTCTTGTTAACGCTATCCAACAAGAGATTCTCCATTTTTTCAACCTTTTCAATAGGCAAAGACAGTTCCAACTTAACTGAATCTATGTTAATGCCTAAGAATTTACAAACTTGAGCTGGGTCCGTCACCTTTTCTTTGGATACTACAAAACCCATGTAGGTCATACACTCCATTAATAAATTTCTCTGTCTAAGACACTCATCATAAGTATCAGCAATTATGATAAAGTCGTCCAAATAATTTACAATTTTTCCTACACCGTAGAATTTTGCCACCTCCACAATAAAATCAGAGATTTTATTAAAAATATACGGGGCACATTTCAGGCCAAAGGTTAGCCTGTTGCTTACATAATAATCATCTCCATGTCCAAAATTCCATCTGAAACCTTGCATGGACGTATGAGGTGCATACACATTTATAGACCTGTAAGCTGACTTTAAATCCACCACACTCATGAAATCGTTCTTATTCAATTGAGCAGTCACCGTGCTAATACTATTATAAGAAAACGTCGAGCTAGTAGTCTCCATAAAATTGTTAATGGATATTTTATCAGGCATGCTACAGTCAGTTATGGGTCTTAACTTGCCATTTGATTTTTCTACGCCACCTAGGGCATGGATACAACGAGGTTTATCTACACTCTTAGAGACTAGACCAGCTTCTAGTTCATCTAACAATATACCACAGTACTCATCGTAAAATTTTCCTTCGAGGATTGACTTATAATTTCTGCAATCATAGGAAGTATTACAATCAGGATCCACTATCCTGAACCCCTCAACAAAGCCTTGCCATAAGAATAGTGCCTCTTTATCATTTATATTAACAACTCCTTTTTGGGTTAAGAATGGAGCAACTCTGCAAGGTAAAATTTGGGAATTTTTTCCATTGATATAATGAACACATGTACATGTACCTTCTACACACTCGTCATATACCCTGATGCTGGGTAAATCCGTGACACTAACGGTAAAAAGTGGCTTAATGCCAACCTGTATTGGGCTATAACCAATAACATCTATATTATTTTCCAACGAATTAAATTCTTTGAAAGTACTTTGTTCTGCTACAAGCTCGGTTGAAAGAATACACTCCTTAACCATCTCCGTATCAATTACCTCCTGTACTGGAGTTTGTGAGGGCGAGTCGATATCTACCAAACTTACCATAGCCTGGTCAGGCATCAAACAAATTTCATCACCAGCTATGGGACACCGACCCCCTACAGTTTCCTATTCACTCCTGGCCTTATGGCATTCAGTTTTACCATGACCTGTGGAGTTGCAACCACTGCAGACATGTTTGTATTTACAGGGGTCTCGTACACACCCTTCTGCTCTATTAAAAGCATAGCATGGGTTATTAGACGATCTCTGCTTGCCTACATTTTTAGGTTTAGCACTATAAGCTTTCTGGGCCTGAACGGTCCCATCATATGCCAAATGACGTAGTATATCTGAATTTTCAATGGTTGAAAAAGCCTCTATTCCACTATCATTAGCCCTGTCCCTCACTGACTTATCATAGGCTACCAGGGCTGAAACTGTATATATTTTGGTGCCAGACTTTTCAATTAATACCTGAAGGTGCTTAAGCATACCCTCAACATCGTCACCTGACTTGTAGTACTTCAAAATAAACTGCAAGTTTACAGACATCAGTTTCTCAATAGTGTCAATTTTTTCCTTAAGTTTGGTGAACTGAGAATGATCAAACTCACCCGATTTTACATGGTGACGATGTCTAGAGTACGTTGAATCCAATGACGACCCTCTAGATGTGCTTGGACTGCATTGACGAGCAGAAATACTGGATTTGGATGATCGTCTATGTCGCTTGTGATCAACTTGCACCCATTCGTCTCCACCGTCAGACGAAATTTCGCATGGAGACGCTTGGCGGGTAGCCCTAGCAACCGGTCCGCGTCCTTGACTACGTGACGTCATACCTCTCTGTTTGTAAACATCCGCACGTGCTCTGCTGGAACGACTTGACGCATTGACGAATCCTCCACCCCGATCGTCCTTTCCATTGACGACCTCTTGTAGAAGTGATTTAATGGTCGACAGCTCGTCTTCTAGTACATCTAGCCTCGTCTGGTCAATAGACGACCCACCCACAACACCTGTACCCGTTTGGGAAACTGACAGTGTGTCACCAGTAAGTGAGAGGGTCGAACTACTCGTAAGTCCTAAATTGGCCGATTTTTTCGTCTTTTCCACCGATTTGACCGATTTTCCATTTGGCGTATTGGCCTTCGAGCCTTTAGCAGCCTTTCTACCCATTTCAATGGTAAATAAAAGCCCAAGAGCCCTTCAAACCGGTTAAAATCTTTAAAAATCAAGGAAACACCCAGCGTGGTGTTACCTGTACAGGTGGGACTCGCCAATTGACGGTTACTTTGAACCCGCCCCTTATATACTGGAGGGGTTATTTACCATGACGTCATACTATGACCTCATAGATACCAATGCGCGCTGCAAATAGTCCCTAACCGTTCGCGGTTAATTATATATATATACACGAGTGTATATAGTTCCATATATATATATATATCTGTGTGTGTATGTATACATGTATGTATGTATGTATGCCACTATATATATATTAATATATATATATATATATATATATATATATATATATACATACATACATACATACATACACACACACACACACACACACACACACACACACACACACACACACACACACACTTTACTTTTTAGAAGAGAAAAAACTTCCCTCGCAGGGCATTTTCCTTTCTCACATTTTGATCTCATTGTGTGTCCACATAGCTTCAAATTCCCTGCGTTTGTCCCCTATGACATCCCCATGTTATACAATGTAATCCTCCCCGGGACATTTTGATGCACCTGCCCCTTTTAATAAGACCAACACTTTTGAGCGTCTGGCGAAATCAGAGAACACTCCATTGTTATTTTCCAATAAATCAATTCGGAGAAGCAGGAAAAAAGAGACTGCATTATTTTACATCTGACACTTTTGCACGTTTCTTCAGCTGCCAACCGTACGGATTTTAACAATAGTTTAATTTCAATGTCTTGGGTTTCCTTGTAAAAGAATGAAGCGGTGTCCTTACTAAAAGATCCTAAATGTGAAAGCACTTTGACCACACACAAACTTCCAACTCCCAAGTAAGGAAACCAGGATTGCCAATTGCTATGCCCTTTCACTGTGTAGTTGCATTTGGGGTCTCTGCAACTCATTCTTCTGGTGCGGACTATACAGTAATAAAAGTAATTCACAAACATTTCTATCTATATGTGTTCAAAGGTCAGTTTGTCGTCACGGCAGTAGTGATAAGTTGTTTAACCTATTGTCCGTTTCTCCAAAATGCTGTTGGATGTTTTCTTTGAAAGCACAGACAATTGCTCAGACTGTCGTGGTCACAGTTAGGACTGAATTAATGTTGGAGATGGCCAACTTTATAACTTTATAAATGTCAGTATTAAGTGAAAAAAGAACCGCGTCCCGCGGGCACATTTGCTTACTTTTAAGATGTCTGGACATAAAAGGTTGTGGTCCTTTGCTTGGGAAGCAGACCCAAATAATCCAAAGGCAATGCGCTATGCTTTTAACTGCCAGGGCATAGAGGCAGAGAGATTGCATAGAATGGTATTGAATGTTAAAACTTCAAAATGAATTGAAATCTCCCATATGAGATGCTAAAACTATTCGTGGAGACTGGGCCTATGCTAGGGAGGAGGGTCCCATTTGCTAATGCACCTCCCTTAATGCCTCTAAAAGTAGTCAATTTGGTTTGATTGTTCTGGACAAAGCACGATCGACAGGGTGCATACATGAATATTTCTACAGCAAATAGGCACACCTGGCTGTGCAAAAGTTTTGCATTCGTGTTGGGCGCACAGTCACTCCTTTTCACAATGTGGCTTGTTAGCCTTGGGATAAAATTTCATTTTCCTATGCAGTTGCTTTAAAGGTGGAAGAATAACCATGATGAAGCCGGCAAAAAAAAACAGGCTATTCCCCTGACACCGGGGGCTGAGACCTACCGGAGAGGCAGGGATTATATGAAGGCTGACAGGGGTTGTTGGATTGGAGGGGGGGGGGGGGTGTTGTGAGTGGTTTCTAGGGTAACAAGGGTAATTTTGGCAATGGAAAAGTACAAGGGTAATTTTGGCAATGGAAAAGTGCCTGGCTCAAAGTGTCAGTTTATACAACTGGTGCTCTAATCTAGGCCTGCACGTTTTACTACAGGCGTGATTTTACATTACGGAGATCATATCCCTTTATGGGCATTCTGGTGCTTCAAAGCTTCATGCTCACCAGCTAGAACGGTGAGTAACTGGCAGTAATGGTGAGTATCTGGCAGTAATGGTGAGTAACTCGGAGTAATGATGAGTAACTCGGAGGTAAGTTATCAGTGCAAGAGTTATAGTCCAGCAGTGGAGGAGGGACTTTGAGCCTAACCCGGAATTCTCTGATAAACTTTTTTTCTCTGTTGATTGTTCATCTATTGGTCACTAGCTGGTGTGGAGCTGGTTCCGGTGTAGCATTTTGTAAGTTCCGGATTTTGTTGTGTCAAGAGATATTAAGCAATTCTCACAAGGTCTTTGATTTTGCATCTCAAACATGTAGATATTGCAGATATTATGTCAAAATGTCCATACCTCAAAAAGGGGGGTTGGGCGGTGGGAGGGGGGATTAGACCAAATTTTAGGTTTGAACTAGTGATGTCACAAAGTTTAATTAATATTAATATTTTTCATTAAGAACAGCTCCTGTGGACACATAAAAGTAGAATCTAGTGTTGAAATTTCTATTGCAATAGAACTCTGGGATAAATCATACCCTGGATGATCCTATTTCCAGGCCCTTTTCTGGTTTTCATATACCGTGAACTAGTCAGTAGTGGTGTCACAGGAAATCAGTGAATTTCAATAAAGTTTTGCACAATAGTTCCTGTATACATAGAAAAGGATGTTCTTATGTTATAATAAATATAGTCATATCAATATATGGGCAATCATACACTGGAACTTTCAATACCATTTCTAAGTCTATGTATGGGGTGAACTAGTGGTGTCACAAAATATATATGAAACTCTGAATACATTTATAGAATAGGTCCATTATAGATAAATAAATTATTATATCAAACTTATCATAACATCACTTATATTTAAAGAACCCCACCCCCGGAACTTATTTAATGCCACACCGGCAGTTCAAGGGTCCTAGCACCCCCATTACTGAGAGTGGCAGTCCTTTCGTTGATGTGCTTCACTCTCTGACTCCTTATTAATTCTTTAAAGTCACAAAAAGGGTGTCAGAGCGCCAGCTGCTACCTTCTAGTGCATAAGTAGTATTTTCAGAAGGTTTCCCTACACAGCCTTTTATTGTTGACATTGTGTGTGTGTGTATTATCAAGTGAAATTGTGATTTAAAACAACACTGTAGCATTATATGCTCCAAGAATGACAGACGATTATGAATAAAAATTCCCATTTGCAATAGTCCTGCCACCTGGTGAATACTACACAGTACATACATAGGTCTTATGAACCCATTAGATGCCCTTCATAGCATGACATGGTAGGATACTCGCTTGCATGATAGTTCCATACAACTGTATGTTAATTCATGCATCCTATGGAGGAAAAAACAGGGGCATCATCTCCTCTACACATGCAAGATGCATAGCCCAGTATAACTCACACTCAGCTCTTACATATCTCATTGCTATGAGAATAGGCTCATTGAGGCAGGTAACCCATAGCTTGGCTGTTCTACTGTTTCCTGATGAAGTGCTCAATACCTTCTGGAGACCATCCATACTGTTCACTTCCTTTCTCTCAAAGAGAGGTCTCAGTAAGACCTCCACAAGCATTCTCAATGACCTGACAATGTCTGGGAACCTTTTCCTTCTTAGCATCTTCCAAACACCACCAAATGCCACAACTAATCAGAGGCGTAGGAAGCAAATCTTCATTGGGGGGGCCCGGCGACCACCTTGAATTGTCAGCTGATGCGGGATGGCATCTATATAATGCGTATATAGAATTCATATAGAAAAATAATTTTTGGTAAATTTTGGATCTGACTTTAGGCTCAGACCCCCATTTTCCCTATGACGTCACGATAATAATCTAATTTGAGATGTAAAGTTTTAGCTTCTTTTTCATTGTGTTTATGAGTTCTTGGAAAATATTGGGGGGCCCAGACATACTCAGGCCCCACCTCCTTCATGATTGGGGGGGCCCAGGCCCCCCTGGCCCCCCCTTTTCCTACGCCCCTGCTAATACCTCTACTGTGCCAGTGTCTGCCATGAGTGTGCCTATAGATCCAATGTAACTCATGAGGACAGTTTTTCTAAGCATTTCAGCAATAAAGAGAGACTGCAAACAATTTAGGGTTACATTGATATGCAGTGTAGAGGGGTGTGGCTACCTCTCTCATGTTCTCATTTGCAGAGAGAGTATTACCTGTATAAAGGATCTTTTTAAGTATACTGTATTCCTTTTAGGAACGAATTAAATCTTTACCATTTCTACATTTCCCTCTTAGAAATATTACTGCATAAAATACTGTGATTTTAAAGAGTGGTATAACTAATTCAATATGGCTGCCAGCCACATAGCTCTAAGTGCCCTGGTTGGATTCCCCACTCTCAGAAATGTACTTTAGGAACTTTTATTTGTGTCTCTAACATGATTAGAAGCCGAGATATGCAATATTCAAGTTTTTCCTAGAATTCTGGTGGCCATCTTGAATATCTCAATTTCCCCAAAGGTGGCATGAACACATCATGCTGGAAATGATTATCCAGACCCTATAGATGAACAATCAACAGAGAAAAATAGTTTATTGGAGAATTCCGGGTTAGGCTCAAAATCCCTCCTCCGCTGTTGGACTATAAAGGACAGGGTTAGACTTTTCCTGCTACGAAAACCTTCCTCTCAGGGGAGAGGTGTGACGTTAAGGTGGGCAATTGGGGTCATCTAACCCTATCCGCTTCCTCCTGCACCTTGTACCACAGGGACCTGTTGATGCCGTAGAGGAGACACCTTAAGGCTTGGAGGAGTGGTGTGGGGGTGATAGCAACAGGAGGAGCCTATAGCCTACTACAAGCAGATCAATGTTTGCTCTCCTCCATGTTGGGCTGAGGCCCTGTCAACATTTGTCAAGTCCTTATTGGCAGCCGCCGGATCCGGCCCATCCTCCCCTGCCCGCATGCTGCCTGTCGCTGGTTCCCTCACTCCTCACTCTTCTCCATCCCCCGTGACGTTATCCTACGTCGACCTGACGTCAATGACGTCGATACACGGCGTCGTGTGACAATTGGCAGGCGTCTCGTAAAACATGACGGGGTCCATGATTTACTGTCTATGTGTAGAGGTGGGGGAGCTTTGAGGAGTCGGGTGGGGGGAGGCGTTTAGGATGCGGGAAAATGGCAAGGTAGCAGTTAGGTTTACTAGCCTGAACGGCCATATTTGCAGGGTGGTGCTAAAACCGTATAAGAAAAACGTACCTCATTTTTGCATGACATCAGGCAGGCCGCTTGCTTTCCTCACATTCCACTCACATTTTAGGTCTCATTGAGATCATTTCAGACACCGGCCAAAAAGCACAGCGCGTATTACGATCCATGTCTGGTAAATGCCTCTACACAAAAGTAGGCTGATGCCATACTTCGGTAAGTTTGATGAGACAAAATACTGAACAAGGGGATGTTGAACATGGATACCACAGTTAGGTGCAGGCATTTGGGAAACATATTTACCCTGGCATGCAAGGGTAAAAAACACCAAAGAGAGAGGGGGATGTGTTTTCTGACACCTGTGTTATCAATAACCTCAACACACCCACAACCCAAAACCGATCCTCAGATAGGACACCTACTGATACAAAGATTAATAATCATTTTGGCCTCACAAATTAAAATGACCCTCTTCTTCCTATCTCATTTTTATTTTTTCCCTGACACGCGATACTATTTTCGCCATCCTTCTTGATTTTATTCCCAGGTCTGCGTGTTCTACAATGAAATAGGTCCCTCGTTGAGAGTTCCCATTTAAACTACAACCTTGTAAACAAACTTTGCAGAGAGCCCCGTGATGAATGCCTTAGCTATTGTATTCGCAAATCATTACTTTTATTTTACCAATTAAGGACACGTCTGGCTAGTAGGTACCCCACCGTGCTTTATGTGACAGTTAAATAATTGGTAATACATAATTCAGCCAAACCAGTTATAGTAAGGGAATGATAAATGGCTAACCTTGCATGAGATAACCAACCAGAATGCTTGATAAGCATGTAACATTCCGTTTATACCTTTTAGTACTAGTGTCAATTACATTAAAAAAACGTAATGACTGTAAAAGGGCGAATGTCATCATGTAAATTCAGCCACGTGTGATGATTCAAACAAACCGCTGCCATCTTGTTTAGGTTCTATGACGTCATATGCGTGCGTTAGCCATGGCTAATGCATGCCAATAAGCCGTTCTTTTAGTACCCACCCAGGTAGCAAAGGTGGTGTGGCCCTACTGTGGCCCACACTTTATTTGGTGTGGCTTCCGAAGTGGGCCACAATGGGCTAACTGATGGGCTGCTGACAGTTTCTGTCCTGAGTGAGGTGCGTGGGCCACACTGGGCTAACCAATATGGGCACAGACCAGTCTCAGAGTGGGTTTGGGTTCAACATGGGTTTTTGGTGTAGCTGAAAGTGGGCTG
Organism: Acholoe squamosa; assembly: GCA_949317995.1. Taxonomy (NCBI): domain Eukaryota; kingdom Metazoa; phylum Annelida; class Polychaeta; order Phyllodocida; family Polynoidae; genus Acholoe; species Acholoe squamosa. The sequence goes on from OX439042.1 coordinate 59,418,191, forward strand.
CCCACTTTGATCACATGGCGCCATTTGGTCAAAATTTATCATTTTGGGGTCAACATGGGTTTTTGGTGTGGCTGAAAGTGGAGTGACCCCTTTGATCAGGTGGTGCCATCTGGGATAGATATTATAGAAAATCTACTTTTTCCTCATTTTCTAAGATTTTGAACCCTGAAGATGCTCTGCTAGCCTCCAGGTGCTAGCCCCTCCCTTTGGCCTCAATAGTTGGAGGGAGACTAAACATACTGTATTACTCTCCCCATCATCATAATACAGTAGAACTATCGATTCAAACTTAGTTGACCAAGGCATGTCAACCAGGTCTAGTCCAGTAACATGCTAGCCTTCATGTCCATAGTGCCTCTCAATGGGTAGCATACTTCAATATAAAATGATTACCACAGGAATGGTGTAGTCACATTAAAAACTGCTGACATCACCTAACTTTGCACATTTCAAATGTATTTTGCCAGTAGATCTAAACTCTGAGAAACTTTGTGTACTGCTATGATTTATATGATTCATTAGCCTATTTCTGTTATATCATACTAAAGAAAATCAATACTGACATAGGGGTAAAGCTGTACATCAGACATAGTGGGGTCATCTAGTGTCAAAGTTCAGAAGTCCCAGCTCAGTATGCCTTGTGCAAACCCATCCTTAACCCTGTCTGGGGAATTATCTTTGGAACTGATCTATGCCTGATTCGGGGTGCCCACCTTGAAACCAATCTGTGCCCAAAGTGTTTGCCCATTTTGAAGCTGTTCTGTGCCCAAATCAGTTAGCCTTATGTGGCCCACACAACTTGCTGAGGACAAAAACTGTCGGGAGCCCAACAGTCTTAGTTCAGTTTGCTCTATTAGGGCAACCCAATGTGGCCACCATTTGCCCAACCAAAAACCATGAATAGTATTCTGCCCACTTTGAACCAGCTTATAAGAATAAATCTGAGCTAAAACTGAATTGGCCCTAAGCGGGCTTGCTACATGGGCAGAGTGGATAATCGTGGTATGATCAGATATAAATACTTATTGTATGCCATTTTACTATTGTGTTGATCATGTACACTTCAAAGCACTTTTCAGCCTCCTAAATACCTCATAATGTGGGTAATGTACCAAACAATTCGGCTCTGTCACGTGCATCAAAAACTTATATGGAACATGTTGCATAGATCTAAATTGTCTGATATCTATATACCCAGTTCTTCTTAAGGGGTGGGAGCAGATCTAGGCTGTGACCTGTAGCTATATGGATATCTATACCCAGCCCTGAAGGGAGCAGGACTGGGTTGTGACCAAAAACTGAGTGAGTATCTAGACCCAGCCCCGAGGGAAGCAGCTATAGATTTTGACCTGTAATTGTGTGAGTATCCATACCCAACCCTGAGGGGAGCAGATCTAGGCTGTGGCCTGCAGGCTATTGTTGTATACCAGTCCCTGAGGTGAGCAGAACTAGGTGGTGACCTGTGAGTGAGTGAGTGAGTGAGTGAGTAATAGATGTTTAACGCTATTTTGACAGCTTAGGTCATATTTATGGCGAGAACTACATTACACAATTTCACAGAGGAACATGTCGGTGCCTGCGCATATGTGCACCACACACATTCTGAGAGATAGAAATAGGCCCTTTTAAGTGGGCTAGGGAGGCCCAGGTTGTGACCTGTAACTGAGTGATTATCCATATCCAGCTCTGGGAGTATCCCTGCCCAGCACTGAGGATAGCAGATCTTGTGTAAGCCGCCCAGGTTCAAGTATGAGAAAGAAACCCTGCTCAAACACATTTATGTTACCACAACGGTTACACAAGCTAAATGATGGAGGCATCTCTTGAGGAAAGCCATTCATAACATCTAGTAAGTAACCACAATTTTATTCTGTTCCTGCGAGTAATGTTAATGAGTTATGGGTCTAGAGAGAACTACAAATCTGTCATGGGTAAACCCTCACCATCCCTATGTGTCCTTAAACATTCACTGACTGTTGCCATGACTACACATAAACACAATATTATGTTTATTGTGAAGAAGTATAATGTCACTCTTATTGAGAACTACACGAAGCAGGCTTAATGGGCTTGATATGTGCAGTCCTTATAGCCCTGCAGCCATCGGGGTAAACCTTGCACTTGAGTCCAACTATGACTTTACTATGATACTACCACTTTTCAAATGAGTGTGAAATCTTTTCCCTAAGGTGTACAGAAGGCCATCTTTTTCGGCACGACTTGGAGATAAAACCCCTTTTCTAAAAGGGGACTCAAGTGCATGGTTTACACCAAAATGAGCCTCTGGCTGCAGGACTATTAGGGCAACGCTTAAAACCTAACGTCGTATGGCGATGGGTCCATATAGTATGTAGCTGCACTAGAAGTGCCCTTAAATACCTCATAACCAGAGAGTATGTATTAGAAAATGTCACGTAGGGGTTCAGCATCAAATCTTTAGCACAATGATTTGTGGCTGAGCCTCTTGCTAGATCGTAGACATAGAGGGTTTTTATGACACGCCTCATCGACCTTTATATATGGTGCATTACTCTGATGCATATATATCATGTGAACTCGTAGACGAAGGAATATCAAATCAATATTATCATTTCTAATCAAATCACATTATCGCAATTATTATTTAAGGTATGCCTTATATAATTAGAAAAACATTGTCAATATGGGGTTACTATTAGTAGTATTACTAATGGTGCTGCATGTGAAGAGGAAAGTACATTTAGATAATTTATAGATTGTACACATAAATTCATGTGCTTATCTAAGGGAGTCGATGGCCTTTTCTAAAGGCATGTATAATGCTGGATCACCTATGTTGTTCTGCCTGCTTATTTGTAACCAATGGTTCCAACTATTAAGTGACCAATTTGGACCATACAGTCATTTCAACGGGTTAGAAGATGACAGCAAAAAAGTGAGTTTTCTGTTTATAAATATGGTAAATAAGGACGTGAATATTTCTACTGAATGGGTAAAGGGAGAGAAAGGAGTAGTATACTACAATCTTGGTTTTTAAACTCGGAAAATGCTTAATTCATGTCATGTTACGTCTGAAGGGGTGCTTATCACCTTGTCCATACTTTGTAGAGGTAACCTCTACGGTTTCTCTGTGCATACCTTATATATCCGTTGGCAATTCACATACTGCAAAGGTGCTTAATATGCAAATCATCCATTTTCAACTTATAATACCGTTGTTACAGCCATGCTTGCACCATTCAGGGTTGATACAGTGGCAAGATTTCAACCACTTGTAATTAGTTTGATTAAAGCACTACGTTGGTATACCATGTCATCCCTAAGGGGTTAGACCCCCTCCCACATAGACTCAACCAACCCCTGGTTAGTGCTCGCTGGCATCAGACATCACTACAGACCCACAGGGTCCAGAAATCAATATTATACGACCCCTACTGACCGATAAATAGTATTTATCTCAGTTTATACAGCTATCTTGTCCTAACCACTATACTGAAACTTTGGCCAATGTATCTCTATGGCCTGTTCTCATATGGACGCCTATTTTGGCCTATAGTATAGACACATTAGTAGCTATGTTCAGAAAATATGCATAATCAGACAACACCATGCGTACCTTGCTATGAAGGAATGCAAGTTGCTATGAGGGAATGCAAGTTTATTATTTATAACAGTCACGTGAATTCAGTATAAAAGTTTGTACTGCCAATTATTACCATGCGTGCACCTCGAATAACATGTATGATGGATGTAATAAAGAATTTGAACTTGAACTTTAACTACAAATATGGCACATACATAAGCACCAAGCCTACTATTATGTCCTCCTTATCATTGCCTATTCGCCAACATGCAACTATCCAATGTGTAGCATACTTCTTTTGGGATCACATGTGTACCGTGAAAATAAAATCGATTATCTGGTTATCAATGCCAGTCTTTTGATGCTACTCCTTTATAGCTCTGTGGTGTGTCATTTGGAGATAGACCCCTATCCATAAACATAGATATATCATGTTACTGTAGTCTAAACACGTGCATACCATGTAAATGACTGTTGTCCTCCTCGTATCAAGGATACAGGTCCTAATGATTGAAATGCATGTGAGGTCAACAGCAGTACTCAATGGTTAGCCGTTCAAGCTATCTAGACTCTTTCTGTACATTAACTCTAATTTACAAAGGATTCTAACCAAATGGTAATGACTATTGTCACCAGTTCATAGCAACTATGGGGTTTTACCTTAATACCGACCATAATATTAGGCTTCGGTAGTAGATTCCGAAAGATATTCCAATGATTTTAACATGATCCGCCCTCAACTGACTATGTCATCCTAGAAATGTCCATGTAAATTTAATATGATACCCAAAGTCAGGTTCCTCCTCCCTAAAAACGAACACCCAAACCGACTACATCAAAACACCCAACGTACTGCAGTATCATGTATATTTAAGAAAAGATCAATATTATCTATAGCAACTTTGATCTATGACTAAGCCTAAATAATGGATAGATGCATAGATAGGGGCATATCACCATCCCTATAGTGGATAGTGGATTCCATTACATGAAGTGTTGATATCAGAAAGAAGTGTCTTCGTATACAGAAAAACATATATGCTGATTGTGTACAATTTCATCTGTTTTGAACATAGGATTCCGATAGATGTAATAAAGAAAAGACAAAAAATGGTCCTTTTATTCTCTCAGATTAGCTATCATTGTCAAGTCTTTTGGGTGAAAGAGGTAGCTTTCATTTCTGAGGTCATGGTTTTTTATTGTAAACACAACCATACCTAAACAGTTTGGAAAGCAGGGTGAGGCGAAATGGAAAAGGTGTGTTTCAGGTTACTAAACCTTACCTTATGAAATAGGTCCTATTCTAGAAATGGTTATTCAATAATACAAAAACAAGAATCAAAATAAAAAAAGAACTTTGAAATTATTTTCTGGCCATATTGTATGTTGAATAGCCTGTGACCCCCAGCACAACCCAAAAATCAGCATTTTAATCTATCAGTCTGTGCATTAACCCAGAAATTGACATGCGACTCCTTCCTGGGTAAAGGTAACAAAATCCTATTTTCAGAGTCAGACTGAAGTGTACTTTTCATGAAAAACATGATGTCCTTCATGTATACCTGCTGTTGAGGTATGAGTTGCAGCCTTTACTGCCCAGCAAATTGTCGTGACTCCTCGTCAACTTGTGTGAAGTGGCTCACACATGTCACTAGATGGAACACGGCGTCACTATAGCACAAGATCACCAGGAATAGCAAAGGTAGTGATCACATGGCCTCACCTCAGATGTCGAGGATGGTGATCACTCATCCTCACCAGGGATGGCAACATGAGTGATCACTCACTTTGCTAGATGAGACGCACACCACATCATAACGCACGTTCACCACGGATGGCAAGGATTGTGATCACTCACACTCACAGGGGATGGTCACTCGGGTGATCACTCACCTCGCTAGATGAAAAGCGTACCTCGTGATAGTTCACCACAGATAGTGAGGATCCTGATCACCCACACTCACCAGGGATGGCGACACGAGTGATCACTCACCTCGCTAGATGAAATGCACACCATGCCATAGTGCACGTTCACCATGGTTGGCGAGGATCGTGATGACTCACACTCACCAGGGATGGCAAGGTGGTTGATCACTCACCTCGCTAGATGAAAGCGCACCAAGTCATAGTGCAGGTTCACCATGGATGGCGAGAGTGGTGATCACTCAGACTCACCAGTGATGGTGACGCTGGTGATCACTGTTAGATGAAAAGCTCATGATCATAGACATTGGTAATCATGCAGCCTCACATCCACCAGATCAAAGTATGTTTTGCCAGAGAAGGTATTGCCATATGTACCTTCCCTCTAACCACAGACAAGGTGTTCATGTAGATATTCCCCTATGTATTTTTCCTGTAACCAGAGAAAAGGTGTTTATGAATAGTTGCTTTTATTTTGGAGATACCTCTATCTAAATTCAATTGATATTTTCTGTATATAATCTTGTTTGATTCAACTCTGAAGTATTACATGGAAGTGTGAAACAAAGCACATTTGATATGTATGGGACTTATACTTCATGCCCACACTTCCTAGATAGGCTACATGTTGAACTGTGGTGCTGTCTCAACAACTTTGGCAATGGTGGTGATAAGTTGCCATTCTGAGTGAGAGTGAGTGACGGATGATGCAATCCTCAGAGAGCATTGACTTGGAGTGACACAAATTAACTCATTGAGTGAGACCAATGTTGGCAATGGTGGTGATAAGTCCCCATTTTGTGTGAGAGTTGATGACAGTGGCACACACTCACACAGCGAGTGACATCCATGTCAGCGATGGTGGTGATAAGTCCCCATTTTGAGAGAAGATTAACTAGGAGTGACACAAACTCACGCAGTGAGTGAGAGCCATGTGGCAATGCAGGTGAAAAGTCGCCATTCTGAGTGAGAGTTGACAGACAGTGGCACATATTGATGGAGTGAGTGAGATCCATGTTGGTGATGGTGGTGATAAGCTGCAATTCTGAGTAAGAGCTCACTGGGACTGCCGCATACTTATGCAGGGAGTGAGATCCATATTAGCGGTGTTGGTGATAAGTCGCCATGCTTTGTGAGGGATGACAAGGGGTGGCACATACTCATGCAGTGAGGGAGATAATGTTGGCGACTGTTGTGATAAATCGCCATGCCATGTGAGACTGACACACAGTGGCGAAAGATGACGCAGTGAGTTATCACTCAAAAAGGAGTCACCATGACGAATCATGGCGACAGATTTGCTGGGTGCATTAGGATTTGTCTAGTGTATACTGAGTAACAATGTATGGTACGGTCAGACTTGCATTAAACCTAGACAGCCTATACTTTTCCTTTGAATAATTGTGGAAAATGATGATAAACTTGGGTGTTCTCACGAAGGGCTGAAGATATATTAAAAAAGGAATGCTTGAGCAATCTTCTTCCCTTTTACTTTGGCATGCATTGGCAACCGATGATGGCAAAGGGACATGAAACCGTGGAACCCTTAAAGGGTTGGGGTCTAACCTGGCATCCCATAGTCACTGTTGAACCAGGGACAAATATCAACATACTCCATCTAATGGTATTTATATCCTTTTAACCAGGCACTTTGCTGTACTCATCAGGCTGACACTTGATTCCATCTCTGTACGCAATACATTTGGTGCATTCGCAAGAATACAGTGATAGCCCACTTTTCTTCGATTGCTCCTTCATCGGCATACGGCCAGATACATTGTATAGATGCAAAGAGATGCTGTGTATCATGAAAAAGGCTCAACTGTCTGGTTATCTAGGTCAGCCTTTAGAGGCCAAAATCTTATTTATATGGGATCTGTGGTTTGAATTCTGTTGCTTGACATAATTGTGGTTGCTTGACATAATTGTGATGCTATGTTACACAGATGAATATGGATGGTTATAATTCGCCTCATATCAAGGACATTGATACTTATTATTATTGTGATTGTTAATATAGATTCATGAAAAACATGCTATATTTTGAATTTCAGGACACTTAGCATAAACAGTATCTCAAGAAGAACAGTAAAAATTATTTACAGAAGAAAGCTTCCCTTCCACAGTAAATAGCATTCAATCTATATTGAATCTACAGTTCTGAATACAAACACTTCTCTCAATAATTTGGTACCACGAGTCTCCCAGAATTGAAATAGACGACACAAAACAAGTAATATTATTAAAGATGCCATTAATCAGATCCTTAGACCATTTCTAAGGAGACCATCTAGTATTTCAAGAGCTAGACTCTACCCTAGACTGATTACATTTTCAGGGGGTTATTTCTCAAGCCACTACGATCCCTCACAGCACTACGACCGCAAAATGACAATGCTATTCCTATGGGAATGTTGGTACGACTAGGAAGGTGAAGTCGTAGCCTCCTGTATTAATATTTGCCTTTGTTCACTTCCTTTCTAATAGGAAGCTATCAAATGGCTTGACAGGTTTAAACCACTCATCACAACCAATAGGGAAGATCCATTTACAGACACTCACGAAGTTCAGATGGTTTACAAGTCAAGCTTTTGTGACCTAGAAACACATATATGGTGTTCCTATTATGACTGTCAAATCTCTCGCAATGTGCACATAAAATAATTTTGTACATCTGGCATTATGTCTTGAATAAACTCATCTTTGTATTGATAGCTGGAACATGTGTGGAAATCACGAAAAGACAAGGTGGGAGCCAAAGCCTAGTTCTTTATATATAAAACCAAAACAACAATCACTACTGCTGCATTGATTTCATGCATATTGTCCTAACCTACCTTTAACATCTATAGCTACTCTGATCTTTAGCTCTGTATCTAAGCCTGCATAATAAATACACTCTGATAGTCTTTACAGTGCCAGTGCCTCAAAACCATAACTTTCATCAGTGTCATGAGACAGAACGTTGCTTTCTGCTATTTACTTTGCCTTTGTGAAAGCATATAAAGCCTCTGGTTTAAAACCGTGTTACTCGAATCACGCCTTTTCTGATTTTATCCACCCTGAAGGTGTAGTTTCCATCAGAAGTGGAAGGTAGCAATGAAGTGATGATATCCTATTTTTATACCAATTGTTAATGTATCACATCTAGTGCATATATTAGATGAATCTGAAAGACCACTAGATTAAAAACATACTACTCTACTTCTACTTCTAATTACTCCTAGATTAATTCTAACATTATAGAGTGTAAAACTGTCAGACTGGTTTTCAGAAAATCTGTTTTGACATTGCTAGAGGCGAAACAAAAGAGTAGCACTATATATAATCTATATTCTAGTATATATTACACAGAAAACCCTATAACCTGCTTAATATACTCAGAATATGATTAATGTCTGAAGAGGCAAGCTCTAATCGTTATCTAGGTAGTAACCCTATGTGTATAATAAGTGCTAAGCTCCGACCTAGAGGGACCACACAAGGGGCCCTTCCTCCAGGGTCACCCAGGGAAGGTCAGCAGGACATTGGGTTAGGCCAGACAGAGAGACAATAATTCCTGCGGCCACTTTACATAATTGGATTGATTGAGCTGCTCAGAGGCTTTTCTACTTGTGAGGGAAACAATGGCTTCGGTGGCTTCATGTATAATGGAGCGGCAACTGATGGTGGCCAGGCCCTGTTGGGACCCCAGGAACAGGCCTAAATATGCACCACAGCACGCAGGGAGGGTGGCCTCCAGCCCTTGCAGGCTTCAAGCATTTAAGCCCCCTGCCCCAACTCCCATACTACAGCATTGGCCACTTATTTATGTCAGAAATGCATTCTCTTCACAATTGTCTACATCTAATTATTTACTACACTTTGTCAAAAATTCTTGTAATTGCCCAGACTCCACCATCGGAATCATATAAACCACGGTGCCGTCGTGAAGCCTCTCTTTATATTTTTTTTATCATTCATAATATATTTCGAATTTTGTGCCTCTCTTTTCTAAATTTAGAATGATTGCTTTATCACAACAGTTGATTCCAGCCATTAACCATTGTTTGAATTTTCCTTTCCATGCCCTACTTTCATTTGAGCGGTTAAATGACTAAACGCTGTTGAAATGACAGAAAACAATCAGCTGGCAAAAAGGGCACCCTTCTTAATTCAGGTAAAGATGGCAATGGAAATGGAGTGGCTGACAAATTTGTTCTTTGCCGCTCCATTTACAGCAATTTTTGACCATCATTCTCTTGAATAAACTGTCAATGTTTGGATCAGAGAGTGAGTAGGGCAGGGGAATTCTCCTGTGGATTCTGAAAACAAAATGCGCAGAGCTGTTCTTTGCAAGAAAATCTCTACTTAGTGGTTGAGGATACAAAGAAGAAGGATCAACTTGGGACCAATACACTCTGTTCTACATCTTGTAGGCTGCAGAGGTCGATTCGTCAACCCTCAAACAAATACACTAGATCAACACGACCAAGAGGTGGACGCGCCCGATAAAAAATAAACCCAGGGGCTTGCCATAGGGGTAAAAATAGCGATGCGACTGCTATAGAAAGGGTGGGAGATTTGTGCAGGAGGAGTCAGGACGAAAAGATGGGTTTCACTGCTAGGACATCGGTTACACAATGCTCCAGCGGCGCTCTGTCCACAATGGACCCCTCAGGGCCAGGCTCCTCTTGGTGCCCCCTCGCCGTGACAATGAGAACTAGTCCCACTTTTTGATCAGCGTCTGAGAGGATTAGGGCAGCGTCTCAGACATCGGCCACGACCCCTGGTGAGCGCGTCTGGCATTGTTTGACGCCGATGCAGGGTTAATTCCGCTAATGCTTTGTCTGACTGGACTGGTAAAGGAGGCATGAGGAGGATGGGGTGGGCGAGGGCAGGAGGAGAAGGCTGGAATGGGGAACAGGCCAGCCACTGTTGCTTCTTGGTGGGAGAGGGTAGCTGAATTGATTACAGGCGCCGGGTTGATATGATTTGGCCGCCTGGTGATGGGGAAAGGGGATCATCTCCGTCTGGTTCAGTTATCAGCAGTCGGCCACGCTGTCTTCCCTCACAGTCTGCCAAACCCTTCCTACACGCTAGGCTTTCTTCTCCCTTTACTATTACTATCGTTATATACAAACCCTGCCTACATGCTGCCCCCTTCCTCCCCTCCCCACTACGACCCTGTAAAACCCTTTCTACACACCACCCTCCCTTTCCTTCCCACTACTATACCCTGTACAAATCCTGCCTACACATCACCTTCTCCCTCCCCACTACTACCCTGTACAAACCCTCCCTTCACACCACCCTCCTCCCTCCACACTACTACCCTGTACAAATCCTGCCTACACATCACCCTCCTCCCTCCACACTACTACCCTGTACAAACCCTCCCTTCACACCACCCTCCTCCCTCCACACTACTACCCTATATAAACCCTTCCTTCACACCGCCCTCCTCCCTCCACACTACTACCCTGTACAAATCCTACCTACACATCATCCTCCTCCCTCCACACTACTACCCTGTACAAACACTCCCTTCACAAAACCCTCCTCCCTCCACACTACTACCCTGTACAAACCCTCCCTTTACACCACCCTCCTCCCTCCACACTACTACCCTGTACAAATCCTGCCTACACATCATCCTCCTCCCTCCACACTACTACGCTGTACAAACCCTCCCTTCACACCACCTCCTCCCTCCCCACTATTACCTTGTACAAACGCTGCCTACACACCACCTCCTCCCTCCACACTACTACCCTGTACAAGCCCTGCCTACACACCACCTCCTCCCTCCACACTACTACCCTGTACAAACCCTGCCTACACACCAACTCCTCCCTCCCCACTACTACCCTGTACAAGCCCTGCCTACACACCAACTCCTCCCTCCACACTACTACCCTGTACAAACCCTGCCTACACATCACCTCCTCCCTCCACACTACTACTCTGTACAAACCCTGCCTACACATCACCCTCCTCCCTCCCCACTACTACCCTGTACAAATCCTACCTACACATCATCCTCCTCCCTCCACACTACTACCCTGTACAAATCCTCCCTTTACATCACCCTCCTCCCTCCACACTACTACCCTGTACAAATCCTCCCTTTACATCACCCTCCTCCCTCCACACTACTACCCTGTACAAACCCTGCCTACACATCACCTCCTCCCTCCCCACTACTACCCTGTACAAATCCTCCCTTTACACCACCCTCCTCCCTCCACACTACTACCCTGTACAAATCCTCCCTTTACATCACCCTCCTCCCTCCACACTACTACCCTGTACAAATCCTCCCTTTACACCACCCTCCTCCCTCCACACTACTACCCTGTACAAACCCTGCCTACACATCACCCTCCTCCCTCCACACTACTACCCTGTACAAATCCTCCCTTTACACCACCCTCCTCCCTCCACACTACTACCCTGTACAAATCCTCCCTTTACATCACCCTCCTCCCTCCACACTACTACCCTGTACAAATCCTCCCTTTACACCACCCTCCTCCCTCCACACTACTACCCTGTACAAATCCTCCCTTTACACCACCCTCCTCCCTCCCCACTACTACCCTGTACAAACCCTGCGTTCACACCACCCTCCTCCCTCCACACTACTACCCCGTAAAAACCCTGCCTACACACCACCCTCCTCCCTCCACACGACTACCCTGTACAAACACTCCCTTCACAAAACCCTCCTCCCTCCACACTACTACCCTGTACAAACCCTCCCTTTACACCACCCTCCTCCCTCCATGCAACTACCCTGTACAAACCCTCCGTTCACACCACCCTCCTCCCTCCACACTACTACCCTGTAAAAACCCTGCCTACACACCACCCTCCTCCCTCCACACGACTACCCTGTACAAACACTCCCTTCACAAAACCCTCCTCCCTCCACACTACTACTCTGTATAACCCCTCCCTTCACATCACCCTCCTTCTTCCTCTCTTCTGTATACTGTTCAAACCCTGTCTACACACTTCCCACCTTCCCATTATTGCATGTACAAGCCTTCCCTACATGCCCTGACGCATTCCGTTTTCCCCTTCACTGTTTAGACTCACAGTCATTTCCTTCACGAAATCTCACTTGTATACACTTATTCCCCTCAAACCCAACCCTACTCCTTTGTTCCAGTAGCGCCTTTCCATGAATTCTGTTGAATTATAAAGACTTTTCGCGTTTTAGGAGCATACGTTATCTCTATCAAACTCATCACCAATATCTCTAGACGACGTCTTTAAATGTCATCACTGCTCTCTTAAACTAGTCTTGATCGTCATCAACCCATCCAGACCGGATGGTTCTTGCTCCTCCCATGGGTTCGCCTAAAACCTCTCCCCACCATCATTATATTAGCCTCCCTCCATGTGTCACCTTCAATATGACCGCCCTTCCCTCATGCTTTATTAGGCCATGCATGCCCTACATTGATGTGTATCTGAGCAGGAATGTACTCAATCAAAATAGGTCCTGCAGCCTGAACGAAAGACTCTTGTGGGTTATCATTCACTCTCTTCCGGTTGAGATCAAAATCATCTTTATTCAATTATTTTCTTTTCAGGAACTGCCTTCAAAATATTATATTTCAAAATAAGGGATTATGTCCCTCTCATTTATAACGGCTAAAATATTGAGTACACAAGATTAGATGTGCTTTTGGCAGATGGGTCATACACCATAGGGTTCCCGATGGACTTTGGGCATTAAGGGTTGGTGTACTTGTCTCTACCCTGGTTTACACATTCATGTCCAAATTCCCCATCCCCTATTTGACAACACTGTCTCCTTATCACTTCTCCATCGGTTAACTCGTATATTCATCAATCCAATATACATCACTGCTGACTGCCATATCTGCCCCCTTCTATCACAATCTCATTCTACGCCTGCAGAACATGGCCCCTTTAAGTCTACTACTCCCTGGATCCCTCCCCCTCCTCCTGTCCCTAGTGGAAGTAGAGTGGAAGTAGATGTGTTGTCTCTGATCTCTGCTGGAATGGCCAGGAGGGGCAGGGAGGGTGGAAAGGGGTGGGTTTGGGATCATCATTATGATTGGAGCCGTCAGGGATTCGCCGATAGCGGAGCAGGAAAAACAAAGCTATCAAACGATGCCCTCAGTCTGTCCTTCTCCCACCGGGCCTTCAATTGTTGGTGAGGGGAACGTAGACAGAGAGAGGCGTGGGATGAGTGAGTATAGCGAGTGGATTGCTAGACAGTGAGTATATAGAGCCTTGGGGCCTTTATCCTCACCCATACATGTCTACTAGATCGCAGTGCTCTGCAGTAGACTAGGCACGCACCAGTTTGATCCCATGCTTTAAGCCCGGCCCCATCCCCAACTTCTCGCACCGCCAACTCCTATACTACTACCACCGCCACAACAGCGCCCACCGCCGCTCACACCAGTCACATCTCTGGTACTACTGCCACTGGCGGTGTGGTTGAGACACAGAGACACTTATGACACTCCCTCCTGCCCCCTCCTGCCCCTCCCCTCCAGGCCCGACTCCCCGCTCCCCCTATCGGGCGCCGTCACACAACTACAAGTCGTGGCTGGCGTCACAAGCGGTCCAGCCACCGCCGCCACGCGTCACCACGCACCTCCAGCAACCCACCGCTACCTCCAGCTCACACCACTCACCCACTAACTCCTCCTGCAGCAACATGACCAAAAATAACAGTCGGCGGCTCTTTTTCTTGGTGACCGAGCTGCTAACAACAGGCCAAATCGGTACAAGTGAGCAGTTGTGAGCACTTCTAGGCGGCGTGAGCAGCTGCCGAACTGCTCATATAGAGGAGGAGGAGTAGCGTCCCAGCATGGTAATTGCTCGTCTCGCCGTGACAGAACCAACTGGGAGATGAGATATGAGTCACTGTGGTGTAGCTTAACTCCAGTCTGCTATCTACTGTATGATATCCTGGATGGTTATTACAGTTATACCTGGATTGTACCTTCGTGGAAGAGTGTGAGCTGCTCAGCTCTTAAAGCCCACCTAGGAGTGAGCTGCTCACCACATCAGCTGTTACAAACCTACCTCCACGTGCTGTAAGCCTCCACCTTGGTACAGGAGGTAACGGGAGAGGTCTATGGGGATTATACCTGCGCACTATATTTAATTAATCATCAGGAAAGTGTGATCTTTGCTGCCTGTGTTACTGTTGGGGGAGCTGGTGTCAGACCCCCCCCCCCTCCACACCTGGGGATCTGTAGGTATACAGATATATAAATGTACTCCATGGCACACAGGTAAACTGGATTTAAGTAATTACACTGGATAAGTTCCCGACCCCAAGACGGAGTAGTTAGTTTACAGTACCAGGTCCGTATATGTAATGTGTTCAATGCTCTCTGTCTATTAACGTTTAGGGGCTGCTTACTGCATTAATGCATCATACATAATGCATTAATGCATCATGCATCCTTTCTACCCTACAGGGATAATACTGATCCACAAGGGTCTGCATGATGCATCAATGCAGTCCTGGTGAGTTGCATCGCCAGCACTGCATTGCTGCACCATGCCGACCAAGGAACATGAACGCCGATCATCATTAACTCCCCGCTTCCTGATGGCAGCAGCCGGGTTTGCCGACATTTTGCCCCGCACGTGATTCGTCTATACACGACAGAGGCTTAAGAAGCTCATTTAAATTTGCAAGTCTTGCCCTTTTTAAAAGAATTCACAAAGCCAAATGGTAGGGTCGTCGAGGTTGACTATGTTGTAACGGGTCGGAGAAGGTCCCGATGGATTAGCGGGATGCATATTTTGTCACTCCCATCCCGAGGGCCAGATTTCCTAATGGCGGTGTCACGTGACCGCTCACATCCGGGTCAGCAGGCCCAGATGCCCGAATGAGGGATTCGGCGGGAATATTGCATTATGGGGCGTTGTGGCACTGTGGGGTGGGGGGGGGGCACCCATGTCGGGGAAAGGGTATTGGTGGTAGTGGTTGGGGAGGGGGGGGGCGATGTTTTGATGACTGCTTGCATATACTGCCATCTGCCGCCTGTGAACAGTTGTGATATTACCATATGTATTAGATGGTTATCACCCCCAGTGTAGGAGTCATGTAATGATAGGCCCACCAGCTCGGGGGTTACAGCATTACAGCTGCTCTCCTCATCCAACTGGATGATCCGCCTGTAGATCACACAGGACACATCACATGGACCTATGTATGTGCTGAACTCTCTTTGAGTCTGTGCATATTTCAAAATTCTCTATAGTCCATCCAAAGCTATAAACTGCTGAAAATATAAGGCTTAAAAAGGTACTCTGTTTTGATCACCTTTGCTCATCTTGTTGATGATGTCGCGGGAGAGTACCCTGTGACCTTTAGGGTGATCAAATGTGATCACCCTGGGTGATCACTACAGAGTACCTGTCTGACCTGATCAGATAAGAGTTTGGGAATGATAACTTTGTCATTAATTGAGATTTTTGCATAAGTTTGCATAATTCTCCCCTTCACTCCTCACAACCAAACATTTATTGTGGACATTTACAGATGACCTATGTCCTGATGAGCCATAGGCCTATATGTAAATGTTTGTACAATGATTAATTGCTAGTCCCCCTGGTTATAGCTATGGTTTGAGTGACAAAAGAGGAGTCAATTATCAAACATGCTTTTGCCTTTGATAATTTTGACCAAGTAGCCTTTTTGATCAATGCGAATTCCAGTGTGATGATGTTTTTTTTTTTTCAAATCATCCATCTTATAAGCACTGATGATCCAGAGGATTATAGATACAAAACCAACAAAGCTCACATATATTTACCATTGCATATCCATTGATGTATACTATGGCCCCCTGGTGGCAGAAAAATGTAATCAGAGTGTTGACATTAGATAATCATCATGATTACTCTAGGTCATCGATAGGGAAAGATCACCCTTACTCATCAATAGTGATAACCTTCATAAAATTCTATAATTATTTTCAGTACAGGACATCTGATTCTGCAATGTACATTGGCAATATTTGATAATGGTCGTGAAGGTCAGCTATATCTTCTCGATTGGTGGGCGTCATTTTCCGAAATAAAGTCAATTTTGGCTATTTAAATCTTGGCCAATAAGTATTCATCGCATCGAATGATTCTAAATTACCCGTGCATGGTCCCATGACTCTTGAGGGAATTTCTGTTAATAAGCATTACTGAGAAATACCATCCCAGGCCATAATGCCATATTTTACAGTGTCGGTCGGATCCAGGATTTTGAAAAGGGGGGGGGGCGCCCCTCATTTAGCCCCTAATTTTGGCTAAATTCTAGGTTAAAAAAAGTTAAGTAAACTCTTTAGTACTGGGAAAAGGGGGGGGCGCCCCCGCGCCCCACTCTAAATCCGCCACTGTTTTATATACGTTTCAGGAATCAGTAATATGTAGGCTGAGCAGCAGATAATGGCAATTGGTTATAAAAATAATAACTTTTGGGTGTTACCATCGCATGATTGAAAAATTGCCCGACATGAGCTGTTATTAGGGTAGGAAAACAGAAACAAAAGACAGGGAGAGTAGGGCATATTCATGCCAGAAACAATGGTTACGATCTGAGCCAATGATGGCCTTGTAAACAGTTTAGGAATATATTTAGGTTACAGGGTCAGCTGGTGTATGAATTACCGCTGTATAAACGAAGCTGATGCAGCTTGGTGCATCATAAGCACAATATATATATATATATATATATATATATATATATATATATATATATTTATATATATGTGTGTGTGTGTGTGTGTGTGTGTGTGTGTGTGTGTGTGTGTGTGTGTGTTAGTGACATAAAACCCCGGGGGTCACTCAGCCTAAGTTTTGGTAGCAACTGTAGTTCCGATCACTCTTAGAGGTGTAACTGGGGATTCATCAAATGTGTGTGTGTGGGGGGGGATGTCAATTAAATTGAGGCTTTAAATCCATTCGAGGCCTTTTTAATACATGATAGAACTTTTATACTTATTTTTAAAATTAGATCTATAACATCAAAAATCATCCATGCATCGTGGAACAGGCCTCCGAAAGGGGAGCTGTTATTTGACTATTTGAAAAAAGGTGGTGGTAGTTCCGCAGTTGCTACCTACAATTAAAAAGTGAGAGCCCCCCCTCCGGGATGAAACCATAGTATGATGGTAATGGCTAACGTGAATTAGGCCAGACATAGCTAGGTCTATGAAAGTCCCCTCGCTGTGCGTTCTGCAAAACAGTCAACCCGCTTACAGAAGCCTTGAAATGAATTATGGAACAAGTAGTTAATGAATAATTCATGACGTGTGTGTGTGATCAAAGGATAATTAAATAAGGGTGCAGCCCAAGTTTAATTATCCTTTGTTAACACACACAAGTTATGAATTATCCATTAACTACTTATTTTATTACATGAAAACCCCCTCAATAAATAATCCATAGAATATCAATAAAAAAATCACCTCTATGCCAGAACCGGGACTCGACATGCTACTGACTGCTCCATACCTTCTATAGAGCCAAAAAGGTGGTAAGGTTTGACAGTTTGCACCATGAAAAAGATGAACCAGGCCGGGGCTTGAACGCCTACACCTAGGGTTTGGAGTGCTACTCGCTGGCCACTATACTATCGGTACACACACCTTGGCACCCGGCAGCTGCTGGCTTGGTTTGAACGCGTCCAGCAGTACCGTATATCCTTGTGTTAAGGCCTGGTCAATTTATGGTATGTGTTGGCTATGGGTTAGGCAGCTCTGGCCACTATAGTGTTCTCCTAACCAAATTCTACTGCAGCTATTCTCATCAGTCCCTGTGGCGCAATGCATAGGGAGTTGGATTTGGGATGAGTAGGGTATGGGTTCGACCCCTGCCCTTGGCAATAGAATTCTCGTACGTTTTAACATGTGACATATGACATGTAAGGTGTGTCTGTTATCCATGGATAACTGCACTGGGTGCCTGTTATCCTTGGATAACTGCACACCTTACAAAAGTCATGATGCATGCATCATGCCATGCAATATCGACAGGTATGTGCATGGGAATATCCAGGAAAAGCACTCAGAATCACAGAAATCATGTAATAATTTCCAATGAATCAGCAGAAGGAGTATAACATAGAGCATTGTGTATTACACCTACAAAGGTCAGGCTCCTATTCAAGAATAAGCATTTTTAGAGAAACCGTAGATAGGAGATATGGCAGATTGCCGCTATGATCTGTTGCAGTATCAGGCATATCTCCTCTGGGGCGTGATTGACAAAACAAATGGCGATATGGAATTGCAATTTGGTGAGGGCGGGTTAGATCGCCAAGTTGTTAGATTGCAAATTTGCTAGATAGCAGCTTGAAGTTCTAAAATTATAAATGGTAGCCAATTTAAATTCCTTTGAAAGTTAACTAGGAGTTAAAATACTGTGTTGAAGTCAAGGTCAAAGACGCCAACTTATGTATTTATGTATATTAGAGAGATAACCTATGCAGTGCCACCTGTCCCTGTCTTACCCTAGCTTTGTGTGATTGTTTCCAGACTACCTGTGAATGGGACCAACTGATGGGGTTCCCTGTTAGTACCACTCCTGTTCCTGCTGTTGGTCAGGCCGACCATTGCCGTCCTACACCTCACACAGGACGGCACTGTTTACCATGTCCGCCGCTAGGAGGCGCGCGTGCATGCCCCGTGACGTCACCGTGCGCGGCTAGAGATGGCTGACGGGGACTGTGGAGTAAGAGCACCGAGTCACCGTGAACACCATGACGCCCTCCAGCCTCCTGCTGGCCCTGGTCTTGACCACCACTGAACTATTTAAAGGTCAGTTTGACAGTGTTGTCACCTTTACTTTTTTTCTTTTTTTTTATAATTGTTTGTCCAGGAGTTCTGTCTCTTGTTGACCACTATTGCAGTATTGAATCTCCCAGTTCTACTTCGGTCCTGAGGCCTATTGAGGTGTTTGTTGACGAAGTCTACTTCCATTATCGCCCAGAGGTTCTTGAAAGGACACACTTGCTCTTTTTGATTTCTTATGGTTGAGTCTCTTTCTCACTGCTAACAAGCCATCTTTTAAGGCTCCTTCTTGGCAAACAGACACAGAGTCTAGGATGAATGGGATGTAAAGCTTTAGTGGCGGAGGGAGCCAAGAAGAAAGGATAGCAGGAAAAAACGTGATGCGACTATTTGTTCATTCCAGATCTCCGTTTTATAAAACCTTTTGCTTTACTCTTGTTTGAGGCATGGGATTGGAGATTAGGAGTTGTAGACGCCGCACAGCCAGTGCTTAATCCCTGGTTGGATGGGTTTTATGGATTCTTATTTTGAGGGGTAGGCGCTGGGTATGAGTTGGATAAAACTCATGATGGAACCAGGCATAGCGATTGTGTCTCTGATCGTGTGTCAGCTGTCCACCCGGTCATTGTCCCTTCACCACACAGCCTCATTTGTCTCCATTCTACAATAGAAAATGAGAATTACCAAAGGCAATAAACACTGCACCACTGTCCAATACAAGATGCTAATAAAGACAGAGGAATGTCCACGTGGGGTACTATGTGTGTGGGGACAGTGGATGGGGAGGGGGTGGCTGTTGCAGTGGGTAGGGGGTCTTCCTGGTACCTAATTAATCCGTTGTCATCCAGGGCTAATTGATGAGCACCGCCAACAATTCCCACCCGCACCGTTCACTCATTAACAAAAGAAAGCTCAGTTGGCTTTTTGTACCGTCTGATCGATATATCACAGGGCCCTAGAGTATATAGGGATGTGAGTGTTAGGTGTGGAGCATTGATAAAAACTACCACAGACAGCTTAAAGTCTACAAGGAATTAGCAACTTAAATACAAAGCTCATTGAGAGCTACAATCTCTGTATCAAAAGTCAAACAGTTGAGGTAGCATATATCAATGGTGACTACTCTTTATACATACACTTATAAAGCAATAGGACATCTGCCTGTTAATACAACTAATTGCATTCCAGAAAGGACATAGGCTTAATTATGTATGATGAGATGTTTGATGAACAGGTTATGAAAGCATGCTGGGCTCTGACGTCAGTGCAAGAAATGAGGACTGGCAGTTATTGCAAGTTGTCATTGGGCTAAATAATTACATGCTGATTATGATAATGATAGGCAGATTACACTGCGTGGGTCTAATACAGGCATTTGATTGACTGATTAGCATTGGGCTGTCATAACTACGTCACATTGCTCTTGTTAGTTGTAATGGAGATGGAAGTGGTTCCATGAGTGTTTTCTTACTCGCTGACACACTGACCAATAAATAGGGAGAGTTCACTGCGCCCCCGTCCAAAACGACAACCCCACTGGACCAATCAAAATCCAATACCCCATAATATTATGGAATATCCCCATACACTGTTAGTAGTAGCCACGGTTAATTTACAGCAAAAGCCCTTGGCAACTTTGTTTCCAATACATCTTGCTGTAAATCTACAGGTGAGTTGCTGTAATTCTACACAATCCACAGTAATCATACAGTAACAACCACTGTAACCATACAAGAACATCATTTAGATCTACAGAAACATATGTTGTAAATAAACAGCAAAATATGTTGTAGAATTACATACATATTTTCTGTAAATGATCAGCAAGTTTTGCTGTAAATGAACAGCAGAATATACTGTAAATTTACAGAAACTTTTGCTGGCAACTGAGGTTCCAGCAACTATTGCTGTAAATTTACAGAAACTAGGGGTGTTGAATTACAGCAAGAGGTTCTGTGAATCTACAGGAACTGTATTGTATAGTATGTAAAGGCACTGCTATATATACTCTACAGTGAGGTGAGTCCATGATACAATACCCATTATATTCTTTATGTGTGCACTCTGTGCATGCATTGATACTATAAACCATGCATGCCTGATGAAGACAAAATGTATCCAATCCTAGTGCCATCACTGAGAGTGAGAGAAGTAGTCAACCATCTTTCCCAAACCATTTCATGGTCAGTCAGTTTTAACACTGGGCTAACCTAAAGGCAGGTAGGCCTATGTTAGGTTCAAGTTCAGAGTCCAGGCACTTATATATACAATTTAGACACAGGTGTGGTGTCGTTGGTGTATATTACTGGTTGTTCTAGTTTTCTTCTAAGATAACCTTATAAATTAACTATTGTGCACAATGTTAGATTGAACCCATTGAAGTTATCATTGTATTACAATTAATTGATAAGCTCTAGGGACATTGTTGGATTGAGGTGGCACTATAAGTATATACATTCTTAACAAATGGTGGATACTGCTGCCCCCCCCCCCCAGTAGCAGAACCTACAGGTAGGGCTTTTTTGGAAAAGCCTTTGTGGGTCACTCTGGTACAGAGTGACTGGCTGGCCTAGGGTATACAAGAGTAATTATACATGACAACTCACTGTACACATGTGTCTACAGGAAGAAGCTTGTCACTAAACAGTGACACTCAGTGTATTTGAGAATACTGCTCTTTCCCCTGTTGATTTACATAGAACAATCTTGTTATATAACCCCAACTCTTTACAGTGTAGACAAAATGGACAAATAAATCCGCTGAGGCTCCATATGTTTTATCTAATTATGAAAAGTTAAATCAGGCTATGCCTCTCTCACACGTAGGCAAACCACTCTTGTAGGTAGGTGTTCATAAACCTCATGAATATAAATTCTCAAAGTGATAGTGTGAATGCTTGATATTTTTTTTACTCAATCAGTGAAATAAAGCGTGAATAGCAACATGCAACTCCCCCTTTTTTCATATCATAGTTTGTGTGGGTGGGGCTCTGGAGAGCTATGTATAGTTGGGATGACTGTAAATGCAGCCACAGCCACTAAGGGCAAATATCATAGTATCTCTTTGGTAGAAATGATGAACCAATACAGTGATGGCTAGTTTACTCACCCTCCATCAGACCAATGAGTTGCCAATGGCTTTAAAACTGAACTGAAACGAACTTGGTATATGAGATTACTATGCGGCCCTTTAAGGGTTTATGCAGGATGCCTAGGCACCTTCCATTATCTGATTGTTCTGCATGATGCTCTCAAAACGACTACATAGTCCATGTTTTGATGGGAGGGGAGGGGGTATGTACGAGGTTTTGGTAAATTGCCCGACCCATGCAAGCAGGTGATCCCAGCAAACATCAATATTATAATATGCAGCTCGCATGCACTCTGTTTTGGATATGTGAAAAGCAGGAGCTGCTCTGAGCGACTCATTGATAGATATGATAGACGTGTGTTGATCTGAGTGTGAGGGTTGGTGGTGAAGGCCAACACAGGTCAAATGACTGCGGTCCTCTCCCAGGCCTCCCAGCCTCCAAATCGATATCAAAATGGTCAGCAATAAATTAGCACCCGCAACTAATCGGGTCTCTTCAATAGCAGTTTGAATTTGATGAATCACGCTTATATATGTGTGCATTTATAAAGAATCGCCCACAGTATTTACATCTCCAATTTGTACTTTCTTTTCTTAACCATAAGTTCTGAGTGAGTTATTGCTCAAGGTCAGGTGGGATGGAAGTATTTCTTCTGATTTTACTATAGTACTAAATAAAATCGTACCACACGCCTCTTACAAACAAAAAAAAATCGAGAAGTAACCTAGTTTACACGCATGGCGCGATATATAAAATGTCATCCCGCCAGGGTGTGGCCTTGTACTTTTGTCTATAACTATGGACCATCTTGACAGTGTAAATTGCATGTATGGAGCTTCAAAATAAAACGAAATACTGGAACTTGGTGCATGTTACAGTATGCGTGCTTGTCTTTTATTTGGAATCGAGAGCCAAACCCAAACCACAGTGCATATATACAGTGTATATATTGCAATCGCTTTACGAGGTTTTTATTTCTCCCGAAGAGCATGGTTCAAGAAAGGAAGCTGCATACTTTTAGCACGATTCAGGGTAAGGTCATATCAACTGTTTTGCATGTAGATACATACGGTTGAGCTAATAGATTGACATGATCCATAAGCATATGCGCTGGTGTAATACACTAAGGACTAGAATTAATTGCGTGACATCTCCATACATATTTTTATCATCCACAAAGTAGAAAGTACAGAATCTGTTCTTCACAAACTTTCACATAGAATATTTTACAGTGATAGACTGAGGCAAACATGTCTAAATCTGCATTATCTAGGGAAGTGCCTTACCCTTGACATATAGAAGACAGGAAAGTCTCTTTGTCATGGTACAAAGGGAATAGATGTGGATATAACTATACACTGTCGTTATCCATTATACAAGACTTCCACACAAATACCTTGTTATCCCTGTCGTATATGGACTGACACCTAGACTTACTTTTATATAAGCCATATCCTTTCCTCTATTTACAATAACACGGACAGTTCAGTGACCTTTTGGTTGTCCACCAAAGGCACAAAGTCCAAAGTCATCAGAGGCTCTATGTTCTATTTGGCCTTTCAGGCTGTACAAATTCTGTGTGGATAAGGTTTCTAAGGAGCTTTTCAGTCCCTTTGAGCAATTGCTCTAACTCGTCAGCGTGTTTGGATGTGAAAATGGAAGATTAAAATCAAATCGATATCCAAAGTAGGTTTATTGATTTACCCATAATATATCAGCGAGTGGTGACAGTTATGTGACCTCGATGCATAATAAATGAATAAAAGATACTAAATAAAAAGAGCATTTTGCATACAAAGAGTGCCTGTCATCAATATAGGATTTTCATTTAACCTAATTGGCATTGTTGAGTCACTCATTACAAGTCGCCGTATTCATTCACATTTCTATCCCTAATCAAAGCGTTACATAATAAAGCATAACATATCTGACACGCAGATGTCCTCCATGTCCACTATGTATAATACCGCGTGCACACATTCATAAGGAAGTGCATGCAGAACCCCCTCGTCTCTGCTCCCTGGGTAACAATGCAAACTTAATGAATCAGTGCTTCCTGGATACATTTACCAGGTGTCCCACTAGTAACACTGTGTGATGTCACCATGACAAATACAGTTCCAAGGGGCAATCCCACACACCTCAGCATCCTCACTTCATTAGACCCCCATTGTCAGTACAAGACTTAACGACTAAGCCTCTGTCAGCACTTACATTGCAATCAGACTTTTATTGTAAGGCACAATGGTGGAACATCATTTATTCCTTCCTGCCTGGGGTATTAGAATACTGTAGTCACAAGGTATGAAGGGTTTCATGATCTTTAGGCCTACCTTTAATGCTGTATTATACCTGAGGCTTGGTGAATAATAATTATTGATCTACATGTGCTGTATTCCCAATGTCTTATTCTCATCTTACTGCTGTATGACATTTACATACATGGCATGTTTATTTGAAGAGGGCGTACTTACTGATACATAAACCACTTGTTTCAAGACATTCTCAGACATGTTTCAATCACTAATTCACATTAATACGTAGTCTAGTCTAATGGATGCCTCAAGTGTTTCATATATTCCGTTTTATCTAATTGTATATGATTCCCTACAAACACAGTACCAAGAGTCAGTCGTGATTCCTTCAAGAAAAGTACACATTCACTTTGCAACACTCACTTGAGTTACAACCTGTGATTCGCAGGAGAAATTACTCATTCGTAATTCTTGGGAATCTCCCTTGTCCCTCAGAGATATCATGGCATCTTTACGAGATAAGTCCCAAGCAAAATCAGCTCTCAGAGGCCCTTCCTCGAGTGTTGTAATACCACAGTGAAAATGAAATATGAAAAATGCAAGGTTTTCTCCTTTTCCAGAAGCATATATACTTGCATATTTTCAGTGTCTTAAACACTGTATATTATATGATACAAGTTGTTTGTCTTTACGAACACACCAAAACGACATCATTGGTCAATCCGAACCATAAATATTCATGATCCATACTTGGGATAAGAAGACATGAAACATTATCTTATTAAGCAAATCTTCTCCTTGGTAAAATACTTTTACCAGTTTAAATCATCGGCAATTAACCTAATCATACAATTTACTATATCTTAACGAATCACCCGATAGTTGAACATTCAATGTAATATGGCAAGCGAGGCAGTGGAAAATTAAGTAATTTTTTCATGTCTGAGGTGTTAATGTCCACAATTTAAGGTTCAATTCTGAGGAGCCAAGACCCACAAGTGAAGGGTACCACGGAGCTGTTAGCACTATTAGGGGGTAGTTCACGTGAATACCAAGCATATTACAAAGTGCTGAAAGATTAATGGCCACCATTGATTGGTGATGAATTAATGAATTTCTCATCTCACATCCCATGCACAGCCTCCCTGTGATGCCAGGCAGTGGTAGGGCTTGATGTGTCATTAGGATACTCTGATGATTCCTCTTCCCCTGGGTCTCCCCTTCACATACCAACCTACAATGGAGGAACACCCTGGAGGTGCTGACAACGTGCCAGGGGTAGATGAGGGGTAACAAGTCGCCTATAACAATACCAGTAGCTGGCCTGGAGGGTATGCCTCCAGGCGTTGGGGCTGGGCCGCGATTCAGCCTGCCATTTGTATGGGCTGCGGCCGGCTGAAGCCACATCAAGTGCTAACTGATTGCCTAATTCAATTCCAGCGAGTCTGTTTCAGTGTGCACCCGGCGCCGCCCCCGGGACCTGCCGCCGGAATGCACAGCAGGTCGTCGGACGGCCACAGCGTAATGGGGTCCGTATCTGTAGCATCACCCCCCCCCCCATCTCCTCCTCTCACCCTTACAAACTCCCCCTTCCTATCTCCCACTCACCCACCTACTCCCAGTACCATCAGATCGGCCGCAACAGAGCAGCATTGGCACAGGTCCCACATCAGCCTATACAGGCTGGAGCCATCTAATTGGAATGCCCTATCATCAGTGCTATCGTCACCATCTCCACAGTCCCATCTGTACAACTACTATCGTCCCCTGACCCCTCACCACTAAGTACTGACATTATGTGTAATTACACATAGTCCCTTTTGCACCGCGATATATCAAACATCCAACATACTCCGTTGGATTATGGCGTTTGTGATATCCAACAAAGGAACCCCCGCTCTTTAAGGGGATAATACAGTGGCGGATCAAGGATTCTGAAAAGGAGGGGACGCGCCCCTTGTTTAGCACTTATTTATGGCTAAATTTCAGGCTTAAATGAGCCAAATAAACTCAAACTACATAGGAAAAAAAGAGTGGGCGTGGGGGTCTTCACTTCTGCCAAATGGACTCTGGCCTATCCATAATGCCATGAATTCTATTTTTATGTACATATACAAGAATCATTGAGAAGTGTTTGTTACTGTATGAACCAATCTTGTGATATCAATCTCTTCAATATGATAATAAATAAATGAAGGGGTTTCCCTTTCTATGTCAAAACCCCCCTTTGAATCTAATCCACAAGCTCTGTTTCACATGCCATGGTTCCTATTCCTTTGTAAACACCCTAAACAATGATCATCTCTCCCTACCTAATCTGCCATCACTTTGGATATCACATACCACTAGATAACCACTTACCTTCCCCATTACAAAGCCATTATCTCATCTCCACTCCATCATTGTTCAGGAGACTATACTCAGCATAGAGTGCTGCAACCTACTTTGTTCTTTGGTCGGCATGAAGCATGAATGTAGTCCTGGTGACATTCATACATTATATCAATCCGACATCGCCAATACACCTTTAAGGGGTCGGTATGATGCATCAATACAGAGCTGCCGAGAGCTCTTGCCAGCACAGCATTGGTGCAATATGACTGAGAAATGAGAAAAGACATGGAGACATCATGTCTCCCTTAAAGTTCTAAACACTCTACTACACATACCACCAGCTCCTCCATCATGGACTCTATCACAATGGTTTACCATCACAACTCATCAATGTCCCAACATCTCTTAACCCATCAAATTCCTCCAAACCTCTTAAGCATGTGTCTCTGTCAAATTCACTGGGTTTCAGAGTAAGGTGGAAGACCTTTGGGCAGTTAGCTCTGCGAAAAGCACTGCATATTATCACAATGGGGTGTGTTAGAGCTAGGAAAATCGAAATCTTTTCCACGAAGAAGCCGACTTTTGGCCCGCCTTCAATCTCCCTGACAGGATGCTAGATGTAAGGCCCTCCAAATGCCCAGTATTAGGGCCAGTAAGGTCTTCCAGAATTATAAATGTTGCCATCATTGAATTCTTCCATACCCTTTTACAGTCAGTCATCTTAACACTATATCTACCTTACTACTCGTGTTTCCTCTTGCATAGATCTCCGATGAGTTTTCCTAAAAACCTGATCCTCACCTTGTTACAGGGCTAAAAACCCTTACCCACCCCCCTGATCTGGGACATAATCAAACCATCCTCAAGAAGGTACATCAGGAGGGCATTTCTCAAGATGGTACGGCTACACATATCCACTATGATTTGAAACCCTTAAAATCAGAGCAGGTGATCGTAGGTAATGCACTATAACTGCTCTGTATGATCAGCACTTAAAGCAGTATCTGACTAATAGCCATGAATCGTCGTCAAGTGGGTTGTCTTTGCCTCCCTTTCAAAGAAAAATTCAAAATAAGAGATATAGTTGCGTATTCTCGTCAAGGCTCAGGGCTTTGAGGGGAACCATGGTTTTGCCTATCTGTGATACATAATAACTGGGTTACAGGGGTCAGAACAGCCAAAACGTGTGATATTTCCCATAGCTACAGAAAAACGTGTGATATTTCCCATAGCTACAGAAAAAAAAAACATTAAGAGCCACCCTTATTCATTTCATCTGGTAAATCCCCCTAGGGTAGCGAATATTTTTGTAATTGTTTGGGGTCCATGCATTATCTTTTTGTGAACAGTGGGCACATTAAACCTTTTGTGTAATCATTGAGTGGTCACGTCTATTACCTCTTTAGGGATCCCATGTACTATGAAATGCAGAGTAGCTAGACTTATTAAATCTACCATGAAGAGACTTTTTATATACCTATTTAGCACACACAAAAATAAGCCTAGGTGTAGAACTGTACGTGCCACAGGCTATGATCTAGTTTTGGGATAGTTTACGTGTGGTCACGTCTACAATCACACATGCAGCCATGATGATAGGTGATTCATATTTAACTATCCATATTATGTGTGCCTAATACCTTTATATGAAAGCAATAAGCCCTGTAAGTTTGGTTAATGGGGACTGATGTAGAAGTCCTATCACATCCTGAAACCCCTCACGGTACCGAACAAGGCCCTATATCTATTGTATTAGCCCAAAAGAAATTCGTTGTTAACAATTTAGGCCATGTGAAGTTCATTGTAAGGATATTCTTTTACTAAAGAAATGAATTGGCGTGCTCATGTATTATCAGTAGTTAATAGCACTAAACATCAAAGGAATATAATAGAAATCAATTATAAGTTTTTCCGCTCTATTTTGCCTATTCACGGAGGCCGCGTGGTCACATCTACGACCTATTCCCATGAGTTCTACCACCCACACATCAACACCAAACACCTATATCTATATTCCACAGTGAAGCTAAAGGAATATTCTATCTGTTAATGATAGAATATATTGACTAGGTTCCCTTCTCAAAGAGTAGTGAAAACTGGAAAGAAGCATGTCAGTTTCTGCTAGGCTCTTTACCAAGTAGCGTTTGTCTCTTGGGAACCAAAAATAGTATAAACTGGCCAAAAATATACAATAAAAGTGATTTTCCTTTAAGCTTAGGGTGTTTTCTTGAATATTATTAACAATCATTGGAGTATAATAACTGCTGAATATCTATATTCTATAAATCTCTGCATAGGGGTAAGGTCGTAGACGTGACCACGGAGTATTTGACATACCTCCCTTAGCCAGGCTGGTACAGAAATACTTAACATATTTAACCTTCCCTCATATATGGGCCCTATGCACCAACACTTGTAGTTTATGTATGCAAAAGGAATAGATGCTACTGCTGGTTTTTTTGGGAACCCCTTGCCAACCCACTTGACGATGATCTGTGACAACAGTCATCTAATGATATAAGGTTTGGTAGGGCAGTCGTACCAGTATAATCACTAGTTACCACCAGATGTAGGGCTGAAATGGCATTAGAGTGAAGGATCCCTTACGATTTGAAGGGGGCCTAGTCGTACCATCTTGAGAAATGCCTTCCACAGGTCAATGTGTATATAACCAAAAGATCCTGTGCAAACAGAAGGGACTTATTCTCTCTAAATAATTTCTAGTTTATTGATCAGGCCTTATCATCAAACCTCCACATTGACCTTGGTGAGACTTGGCTTGGTTTTGATAAGGTCATCCTGGTGGTGGCCTCTTAATGGGTTCATGTCCCTCTACACCCTCATTGTCTATACAAATGATAGTGTGGATATAACTGGAAGGTGAAGGTTTGTATATATAAGAGTGTGGGATAGAGTTAGGCATTGTGGAACAGGGCTACAACCCAGTGGGCACACAATGTTGCATCAACATTGACAACCAGTTGATGTTATGTTGATGGTGTTGATCAACCTGTTTTCAACACTTTTTCAATATTTGTATTTCAACGTTGTCAACCGTCACCATTTCAACATCCAGTCAACAGTTGACATATCAATGTTGAAATATTGTTGTCAAATCAACGTTGATTCAACATTGATTTGTCAATGTTGAATCAACAATATTGATTTCAATGTTGATACAATGTTGATTCAATGTTGATATGTCAACAAAACAACTGTCAACGTTGTTTCAACATTGTTAAAACAATGTTGAGTCAACATAGAAACACAAACATTGAATCAGCCCTGATGGTTAGATGTTGAATCACAGTTGATTTTGAGTATGTTGTTTCAACTTTCAATTTCAACTCTATTTCAACCCTAAATCAATGTTGATATGCAAACATTGCAAACGTTGTTTCAACGTTGAATCAACATTGATGTGCCCAGTGGGAATAACACCAGTGGCTCCCTCACCTCTGGCAGTGTGCTGGGCAGATGCTATTGAGACATCCTGGTAACTTACCTCCACGTCAGTTGCTGATAATGCTATCCGTCAGACCATTAATGGCTGATGACCTGGGCATGGGGCCCCTGAGCTGAGCTTGGGATGGGTGAGAGAGGGGGCACGTCAATTAGTTTATAGGGCAGAAAAACAAAGTATGTATTCAATCATTTCCCTTTTCATGTGTAATATCACAGCATTTCTGGTTCATGGGAAGAGGAATTATTTTCTGAAAAGCATAAATCTGTATTGTTTATTTACATGTTATTCAGACACTGACAGAGAGAACATCTATAATTGCAGCCCAAAGTAAAATTTACACCAAGTCAGGTGGTATTATTGTTGTTGGTTGTGGGCCTGGGGACCTGTCCCTCTGTCGTAACGTGTAGACCTCCAGCACGGGACAGGGGTCTGGGGTGGCCGCCAAACACATTCATCAACCCGGTGGTGTCAGCCTCTGGACTGAACTGGTAATGTTGTCCTCCATATACATGTATATTCCTATACTGTCCTTCACCCTCACTGACCTGCCTCCCTGTGTACTACTCACATGTATTCCTATACTGTCTCAGCCCTTGAAGGGGACCGTTCTGTTAGTCACCTAACATTTTCTACCATGCTGAGCTTATCCCAGATAGTTTAATTTGTATTGTTAATGTTAATTAGTGTCAAGGCCATGGAAATGTGACCTGTGATTAAAATGGTGAAAGTGAGATAGGAGAGATATAGACCCTTTAGAATGATAGTATAGGTAAATACAGACTACATGTGATTAACAGAGCCCACAGGGACCCACCTTGTTTCCCCTTTAACTGACCTGCCTCCCCATGTACTACTCACACCCCTATGTATATAGACTGTCTCCTCACTGACCTGCCTCCCCATGTACTACTCACACCCCTATGTATATAGACTGACTCCTCACTGACCTGCCTCCCCATGTACTACTCACATCCCTATGTAGTCTGACTCCTCACCGACCTGCCTCCCCATGTACTACTCACATCCCTAGGTATATAGACTGACTCCTCACTGACCTGCCTCCCCATGTACTACTCACATCCCTATGTAGTCTGACTCCTCACCGACCTGCCTCCCCATGTACTACTCACATCCCTAGGTATATAGACTGACTCCTCACTGACCTGCCTCCCCATGTACTACTCACATCCCTATGTAGTCTGACTCCTCACTGACCTTCCTCCCCATGTACTACTCACACCCCTATGTATATAGACTGACTCCTCACTGACCTGCCTCCCCATGTACTACTCACACCCCTATGTATATAGACTGACTCCTCACTGACCTGCCTCCCCATGTACTACTCACATCCAGGGCCCTATGTAGTCTGACTCCTCACTGACCTTCCTCCCCATGTACTGCCAACATCCTTCTTCCCCTCACTGACCTGCCTCCCCATATACTACACTTTCTCCCCTCATTATGACTACTTCACGTTGCTTTACCATGTACAACCCCATTTCCTCATGATCACCGTCAGTACCGCCCACTATGTTGATCCCAACCTCTCACAACCTGTCCCTCCCCCATCTAAACAATGCACCCTGGTGTCACTTCTCACTCCCCCCATGCTTCTTCATATATACTGCCCTTACCCTTAGCTGCCCATCCCCTATATCCTATATAATGTACGTGGAGACTGAGCAGTGATCTATGATCCAATAGCTGGCTGTATATAGGGTGTATAGCCCTGTGTGAGAAGTGATTGCAAATATCTGGTCTCTGCAGGAGGATGTTGTGAAAAGATTGAGTTGTTGCTTTCCAGGGTAGGTACCTCATTTCCCACTTCCCTCCTCTACTTAACCACTCAGTATCACTTCCAACACTGTAGTCCAGAAATAGTCACTTTCCCACATATCAAACTGTGTTGTGAAAAGTGGTCACACCTGAGAGCTTCCCAGACTGCCCACAACTATATACTTATGCGACAGAGTGTAGGAAGCAACTTCCAGTTGAGGGGTTGTTACTAACCACTTCTGGACCACTTCTGTTGGGAAGTGTCATTTGGCAATGCAATAGAGAAGAGACTACCAAAGATAAGTGCCTTCCGTTTTTGGAAGTACACCTCCAACAGAAGTGACTTCTAAGGGTTTAGCAACAGCCACCAGTGGTCGTGTATGCTGCAGCCCCAATGTCCACTACTACCTTATTTATGGTGCCTAAATGATGTCTGTCGGCGCCACCAGGTGACGCCATTATACATCGGTAATCAGTGCATGCTGGGCATGCGCCCTTGTCAGCACGCAGTGCAGGAGGACATCCCATTATACTCCTGTCACTGTCTACCTCTCACCTAGCTTATTATTTCTCTCCCTTTACACCTTCCATCACTTCCCAGTATCCCTTTAATAATAACATTTTGTATGCCTCTGCCCCTTCCCACCCCCATCCTGTCACCCCATGCGTCACCTGGGTATACGTGCATATATCAGGGTGCTATGTCTCTCTCCTCGTCTTCCTGGCTTCAGATTTCTCCATGAAAAGCACCTGTGGCATCTCCTGCTAGATCCAGTAGATAAACATTATATGTAATCTACGTACCCTCCTAATTTGATCCAAGGTATACGTCTAAGTACACCCAGTAAGTGCATCATCAGACACCTATAATCATGTCCATATTGTCTTAGTGGTTACACCAGACATGGCTGGCAGTAACTATATAAATAACAGCACCATTAGACCCCATCCCACACTCCACCTTCTCCAAGGTGTGACTGTCATATGGCATTAAGCAGCAAATTGGGTGTGAGATGATGATACGCCCACGTAGGCTGCTGTAACTGTTACACTGCTTATGTAGCAACCCCACGCACCCCCTCGCACTGGGGATAAGTCAATCATTGCTTCATCGGGAGGGGTTGTGCGTATTCTTTCACTTCTTGCGCACCTGCTCCGTCTTAGTTACCGTCACAGAATATGTGATTGCCAGAACCAATGCTGTTACCTATAATCAACGATAAAGTCGGTTAATTCATTCATATGCCACACCTCTTCCATGGCAAGCCTTCGTGATCTTCCTTCACCTTCCCAATATGCACCAATCGTTAATCCACCCCCCCCCCCCAATATCTGTTAGCTAATGACTCGTCCTCTATTTCATTGAGAGGAAAAGCTTTGCTATATATCTGCACAAGGTTTTACTACCTCACCCCCACCCCCATTAGCCTCTACACACACATCACCATTATCCTGGGCGGGGGTGGTGCACACGGGAGGCAAATAGCTAATATTTACGGTGGGTAATTCTCCACCGCTGCACACAACCATTATGATGTGTTGCAGGTTGTGTGGACGTTGATGGATCGGCGCGTCACAGAGCGTCTGGCGTTTATGACAGCTTCTAGTCGTCAACCTGGCAGTAGTCACATAACCCCCTACCCCGGTACAACCACTGTCTGTAACAATGACCGCTATCTGAAGTACTACAGATAGAGGCTGACCATCCAACCACTATCTGTATAAAAAAACACTAACTGTAGGAACCATCCAACCACTATCTGTAGTAACTTTTCCAATGCTTTGTTTAGACACTTCCAACCACTATCTGTATGAAAACCACTATCTGTACCAACCAATAGACTCAGTGTGCATGTGCGTAAGGGGGTAAGTTGAGATAGGATTGGACTTTGGAAATTGGGTGAGAATGACCCACGGTGGGTAAAATGGGTCAAATCAGGTTAATATGCATCAAAATAGGTCAAATTGGCTCAAGATGGGTTAACTAGCCAGAGACTGGGCCAAATTGAATCAGATGGACCCAACATGGACAAACTGAGTAAAACCAAGTCGATGTGGGAGAATTAGGTCAAATATAGGTAATTTTTGGGAGTGATCACTTTTAGGAGTAATCATTTTGGGGTGATCACTTTTTATTGCGATCACTCTTTGGATTATCACTCAAGATGATCACTTGTGGGAGTGATCCCTTTTGGTAGTGATCACTTTTTGGAGTAATCAATTTTTGAGTTATTATGGAGTGCTCACTTATGGGAGTTATCACTTTTCACTTTTTGGAGTGATAACTGTTTAGGAGTGATCACTTTTGGGAGTGATCACTTTCAAGAGTGATCACTTTGGGAGTAATCTCTTTGGATGATCACTCAGGATGATCTGGGGTGGGTGATCACTTAGGGTGGTGATTACTTGGGAGGGTGATCACTTGGGGAGGGTGATCACTTGGGATGATCACTTAACTTGGGATGTTCTTATCACATTTTGATGCACAGCCAAGGTTTTATAGCTTGCTCTACATCCTCAGAACCGTGAAAATAAGTATTTGGGATTTGCCTATTCACCTCCCGAACTGACATCTTCAATGTTTCCACCATGAACAATGGCTGATTTAGAGGGGGCGCGGGGCGTGCGGCCCCTCCTCTTTGCCAGTGCTTAAGAGTTTAACTGCATATTTTGAACCCCAGAATTTGCTCAAGAACAGAGGGTGCGCCCCCTCCTTCTGAGGTGCACCCCCTCCTTTTTCAAATCCTGGATCCGCCACTGATGAAAGTGATGGTAATACAGTCAGCGTAAGGGAGAATGCAAGGGGCAGTTGATACAGATAACCCCTTTTTGATACACTTAATTTGATACAGTTAGAGTTTGTTTGATACAGATAGCGGTTGGATGGTCAACCACTATCTCTAGTACCACAGATAGCGGTCATTGATACAGATAGTGGTTGTACACCCCCCCCCCCTTTACCTTGTCTCCCACCCCCACCTCCCCATCCCTGATCATCATTGAGAGGCTGTCCCACCCCTTTGCCCTATGTAATCAGTGTCTCATTCAGAGTGGTTAAACCTTTAGGGGCTGCATGATATTTAGATATAGTATGTCGGGTTATAGACATGATTGTTGTAAGGAGACAATCTATTCATAATGACTGCATCCATGCTCTATGCCATGCTGGCCAGCTTTCTATAGAATTGATACACTCTACTCCCACAGGGTCGACAGTCATGATGGGTGAATGCAGCCTTGAACACTTGATGGGGGCATTTCTCAATAACCTTAATTAGCATTGTTGAGAAATGCCCTGTGTTCCACTTCAAGGGCTAATATGAAGAACCCCAAGTACTTGTCTAATTAACCAATATGTTTGTTTTGTGTTAAACCCCATAGTTCATATCAGAAATTCATCTACTATAAGTAATTATATTTACCCAGTATCCCCTTCCTATTCACTCACTCATCCTCCCATCCCTTGCTTTATTAATCCATGAGGGTTTAATATTCAAAAGGCTCTGCCATCGCTACCTATGAGATGTTAGTGATTTCCCTCCCTTTTACTTTACTGCTATGGTAAGGTAGGCATGCCTACCTTTCTGATAGCCTGCTACCTTTTAGTGAGCGCTGTTAGCCTCACCCCTGCTTTCACAATTCCAAGCAGCTAACAACTGTGCAGAGTGGCAACAGATCTACAGAGAAAAAATAGCAGTGGAAGGTAAAAAATAGCAGTGGAAAAACTTGTTCTCTTAAGAGTGGCTACACTGGGGTTCTGCTAATTATATATACCCTGTCGGGTGCACTTGACCCTGAAAAGTCAAAAGCCCTCAAGGACTATGAGAAAATCCATTCAAGTGCTCTTAACTCATGAGTAGCCTCAATAGCCCACAAGGACTCTCAGCAGGTGCATTCACTTTTGTGATGAGGAATGTCCCCCACACAGGTGCCCTTGAACTCAGGGGAAACCACTGTCGTTTCTCAGTATAAAATAAGGGGTGCTGTTAGTACTGGAAGTGGAATAGTGAAGGACTGCAAGGTACATCCTATTAGTTACTGACCAAACACCACTAGCCATTTTATTGTAGTAAGAGATGTGCCTACGCTAACATCGCATAGGTAGCGATGGCAGAGCCTTTTGAATTAACCTCCTGATCTCCCTCCCTCCACCCATCAATCAAGTACTCATGGAGTCACTCGCTCACTTATCTCATTATCACCCTGCCCCCTGATACCCTTACTGTTGACCAATCTGGTACTAACATGTATAAATCCTGCAAGGTGTGTATCGTCAATTTCCTAGAGTCTGGCAGGGATTTTGCAGAAAGTAGTTTGGGCTATGCCTCGGTGCATCAAGTTGTGTAACTTTAACACCCTTAACACAATATCTACACTATTTATAATGCTAACAATTTGACGTTCAAATATCCTTATGGTTGTAGTACAGACTAAAGATACAATATACACATTTTGCTAGAACTCATGGGCATAGAAGTGTTCATATTACATTATGGTTGTGAAGCTCCTTTACATCCCATGGTCTACTTGTCCCTCATGTCAGCACCCATTTCCCTGGTGATCGATGGGGGTTTTGTACCATTCAGCTCAGTTTGTAGCATTTCTGTCATAGAGGGCGTCGTCATTGGCATGGGGCATAATTATTTATGAATTCTGGTCGTGCCTGGATGTCTGTGGTACCTGTCTATATCTAATCAGGAAATCCGTTGTTTTCGGTTGGTGTTTTTATTGTGACAGCAGAATAGTACGGGCGGTATACATATGTCACTGTCAGACAGAGCTGGGTCGTTTATAGATTTACACAGACATTGTAGACATACATATGCCACCCTCTGTGCCTGGCTCGCCTATGTTGGATATGTATATGTGTGTGTTCTTCTTGGAGGAGGTATCTTTGGGGACCCACAAAGTCTTCCTCAGTCAATATTTAGTGCGTGCAATCAGTGACAATAGTGTAACACTTTCGGTTCTTGATGTCATTGTGTATAGAAATACATTGCGTTGCTAAAATTTAGGTCTGGAGGGTGGTTCTGACGATTAAAATAGTAATCTTTGTGCGTGAGATCCAAAGGTCATCTGAACATCTCAAATTCAGTTTAATCTATAGATATGTCACTTATAAATTTCTCGTTTCTGAATCCATAAGTCGTCAGTTTTTAAGAATCGCCCTGCTGACCATGCTTATCAGACAAAGTTGAACTTTGTAATAAGATTTCAAAACTGACATGGTCGTATATACATTTTCTCTATAAGCTGAAGACCCACCATGCAATATGCTTGTTTAACCTGGAAAAACCAAAGGCACTATTGGATACTTTGTGGAAAGTTGAGACGTGGTAAATACTGGTTAACAAGAAGGAGCTACAACTCATTTGTCTCTAATTACAAATGGACAATAAGCCTTTGAGGGCCATATATATGATATTCTGATGTTCATGCTTCTGATACATAGATGTAGCAAGAACAGGGTTTCGCGCCGATAAAATTTAATGTCTTTAAATGCTTAAAATCAGAGATGAATACAGGCTTAAGCCATGCACAGCCCAGGGCTATGCGGGGCTCAGATGACCATTAAGAGTCCACGAGGCGCCTGTGGCTGCTCCTATAACGCTTGTTGAAGGAGTTTGTCGGTTGTAATCCTATTGGCTTACGTCCATAAGATATCTAAACCCACTACGTGGCTGGTAGGATCAATTAGATAAAGGATTCAGCCTGGACACTCCATGGGGTAAGGTATGATGATCCCAGCAGACCCCCTGCACGCCGATCCATTACGTCTGGACCTGTGGAGAAGAGGTGGATGGAATAGGTCATAAGTCATAGAAACAGAGCATATCCCCCCCTTGGGCTGGGGGGGGGGTCTGGAACCAAACCTAGGACTATCTTAAAGATTTTTTTTGTGGATAGTGTATAGGTGTTGGGGTACCTCCTCACGAGATATTATTAGTTAAATATGAAAACGGTTGCCATGGCAACGCCCCAAAGGTACATACCCTGGAAACAGTGTCTTGGCGAGTGATAATTGGGGGTAAAATACCCCTAAGGCCTCCTATATGTGCTTTTATATATTATTATACCACTATTCTGCCACCTCCCTTACTGTTATGCCCTCTCCTACCAGTGCATTATGAGAGCATATACGCACATGTGCATTTTTGGGATTTTTGGATATACTTTTTTGAGGTCAAGTTGGACTTAAAATATTTTGGGAAATGTGTGGCAGACATACAAATTCAGTCTCGCCATTGTTTCAAAGTGAAAAATCGTCCAAACTCGTATGAGGATTGAACCCCGGCCGCAGTGGTGGTAGGCGAAGGCCTTAGCCATAGCGCCACACTGAACGGTGATGAAAACCCAATGCGAAAATAAGCAAGTTCTAACCTGAGGTCCTAGTCCTATGTTTGCACTCAGTTTTCGTCTTGATTCCAACTTTGACATCTTATAATATCGAAATCCCAAGAAGTTTTTGATCCATAGAAGAGGAATGCATGCTAATTTTCTCCATTTTCTTCGATATAAATAAGAATCCATTGATTTTCCCAACATACGCGAGTCGCGGTCCGGCCATTCCCACCCGCCTTCTTGTCCGACGAAAGTGTGTCAGTGGCCCGGATGTAGATATAGGTCAACTGCTCGCTGTACAAGAAAGACGCCGAAAATTTCGGACCATTTTGGAAAATCAATGGATTCTCCTTTATTTTGAATATATTGGACATAATACGTATGGAGGGATCATCTAGACTATCTAAGGATGTGTATGTTTTAATTTGAAGACTTGTCATGGTTGGATTCCATACGAAAAGTGAGTGTGAACACGGCGGTACCTCTCCCGACAAGGAACAAAAACAATGGCTTCGCGCAGAGCGGTGACCCGGGCCGTATCGCTTGCTTTTACAAAATGTCTTCTCGTGGCTATAATCTTTGGATATCAGGTAAGAAATTAATACAATATGGAGGAAATGGTGGTATAAATGCAATATAGCATAAATATGGCCGCACACGGGTGGTATATTGACGATATTGCACTCGTCCTAACGGCCTCGTGCAATATTTGTCAATATACCACCCTTGTGCGGCCATATTTATGCTATATTCCATTAATAATGGTCTTTTATGTTATTATCCTTGTACAACTGGGTCTAAATGTTGGGTTTAGAGAGTTGTGATAAGATATTCTGTGATTTTTCTTTGGCAATGGGGCATTTCCCTCCAGTGCTGACACTTGGATTTTAGGTAAAATTGAGGGAAGAAAATGTTCATTATCTGTCATTCTTCATAAAAGGGAGAGAGAGATAGATAGGAACTATCAATCATATGGAGGAGAATGCCCAATACATCTACTTTCAGATGGTATATACCTTTAATGGGGGAAAAATCTTTGTATACCTAAGAAATTTCAATTGAACATGGCATGATTCTCAAAAATCACTCGCCAAGACACTCTCTCGCCAAGACAAAAATCTCCTTACAAGCTCTGCTGTTGCAGAGGATGGGGAATAAGTAACTATTTTACACATTGTTTACTTAGGTTTGTGATAGGGGAACATTACTGACATATTTAGAATAGTTAAGTATACCAACTGTATACAGCGGGGTCAAAATCATTTATTTCCTTGGTAAGACAGAAATGGCAATGGAATCGTGATAATCATTTATCAAAAGTATGTGGATTTTATGACAATAAGGACACCTCTGACATTAATAAAACCTTAATTTCCATGATCTACAGGTCAAAATGGTCTAGATCACCGAATTTCATGATATAATAACAATTATTTATGTAAGAAACCAAGTCATGAACATGGCATCTTACTCAAAATTCACTCGGGAAGACAAAAATCGGGAAGACAAAAATCCATTTCCCAGTTGTGCTCTTGCAAGGTTTGGGCAATAATCAAATTTTTTACATAGTTAGTTAAGTACATCTGGGGGGTAAATAACCCACATAGTTAAAAGATTTAAATATATAAACCCTGCACAGGAGGAGGAAAAGTAGTTTTAATCTGTCTAGACCAGAATGTCTTCCCGAAAATGGGTTGTTTTGCCTAGATCAGGTATGGGTCTCTCATTTCCATGTTTATCAATGAATTCCCCTCATTTTTTTACACACATTAGATATGACCTTAGTCTATTTTTGAAAGGCATTTTTGAACCCATTGACCTCTGTGATTTTTTTATGGGGGGGTATAAGGCTGAAACACTCGCCAAGACACAGACATTCACCAAACTTCAAATGCTCCCATAATATACAAGAAATGAGGCCAGGTGGGGGATGTTTGGCTCTGATACAATGTCCAACCACCAAATGTATGTAACTTAAATGGAAACTCACATATTTGGTACGATTTCCTGAAAATATTTTTTTTTATATATTTTGGGGGATTATTTTGCTCATTTAGGGTCAATTTTGGCCTATTTTGAGGCCCTGGAGACTAAAATATCAATTTCCCACCCCAAAAACCTATATGTAACATCAAGAACTCATCGAGCCCGATGATATTAGCAAAAAAAATCCAAGAAAAAATCAAAAATCTAAGTACAGGGGCCGACGGAAGTGCCAAAAATAGGATATGCTCTGTTTCTATGGTTTTTGATAAATAACAGGTCCTATGGTTGGGTACACAGGAATTTTAACAAATTTCCTCAGAGTGACACTTTTCTATGGACCTCCAAACTACTTCATGGACTTTTAATTCTAGTTGACATTGATAACCTTCTGGAATTGGAAGTATTTTATCCTCTCTGATCCGCCTTGTCTACCAATATCAGTCTTGTCAGTATGGTTCTCAGGGTAAATTAAACAGCCCCAATGCAGAAGAAAGTCTGGCAATATCATCGCATGCATGTGTAGGCCTACATATATGTAGTATAGCATAATGTACAAAGAAGGTATGCATGTTACGGTTTAAGTATGATGACTTTGTACCTCCCTTAACATAAAATCTAGTAACACAATGACTGGTTTCGTATTTCCCTTAAAACCTCATGAGTCATGTGTTTCAGGGACATGATGTGCCTTATTCTAAAATACAGGTGGAATGCGTTGGCCCAATGATTCTTGTCAGAGATTGTAGCCGCACTAGGTAGAAAACATAAATCTCCGTATAAGACCACTTTGCTAGTTCATATCTTCATACAGTCTACACTTTATATTGATCATTTTGAGAACTTTGGACCGGTTTGATACATATTGTATATATCTGTATAATGGCCGTATTCCACCGAAACCGATTCTTGGCCGATAGTCCATCTCCGATGCATTTCCGATGCATCGGCGACAGAAATAGAGAATCGGACACGATCGGGCCGATATCGGCCAAGAATCGGGTTCAGTGGAAGAGCTAAAATAATAATCGGAAATGCATCGGAAATGCATCGGAAACCATCGCCGATGGTCTCCGACAGTTTTTTTTCAGACCCGATTTTTTCTGTTCTGACAGAAAAAATCGGGTGAGAATCGGGAGGCCCAACTATCGGGCCGGCAATTCAAGACTCCCACCACCATCAGTCGTGACAGCGGTACCAGGGATATATTACCCAGCAGACTATACTGCTTTATTAATTCTTGAAAGTCATAAAATGGGTGTCAGAGAACCAGCTGCTTCCTTGTAGTGCATAAGTAGTAATGTCAGAGGGTTTTCCTGTATAGCCTTTTATTGCTGACATTGTGTGTGTGTATTTTTAAGTCAAAAAGTGATTTAGAACAACTCTGTACTATCATATGCTCTAAGAATGATAGAAGATTATGAATAATAATTCCTTTTTGCAGTAGTGCTGTCACCTGGTGAATACTACACATTACATACATAGGTCTTAGGAACCCATTAAGTTGCCTCTATAGGTCTTAGGAACCCATTAAGTTCCCTCTATAGCATTGCACTTGCAAAGCAAATTCTACCTGACGTCGCTTAGGCCTGTATCTATGCCGATATTCTTCATGAGATTATTAATCCTTTTCATCAGCGTATGTGAATGATTCCATCAGTCCTTGTCTGACTGGTCTGAAAGGCAATATTGCCCCCCTTCAATTATCAATACACACATTCCAGTGGCCTCATAAACCTTTAACACAATAGGTGCTTCATGATATCATTATCCACTAGCTGCTAAATGCTGCACATAATAGTCGGTACCATGCTCCCAACCATGGGCGTGTACTAGTTTAATACCAAGTTGAGTCTATATATGTGTTATCCATATACTAAGAGAGGGTTGGCCTCTCAAGGACATTTGC
Organism: Acholoe squamosa; assembly: GCA_949317995.1. NCBI lineage: Eukaryota > Metazoa > Annelida > Polychaeta > Phyllodocida > Polynoidae > Acholoe > Acholoe squamosa. The sequence continues at coordinate 59,460,611 of OX439042.1, forward strand.
TGCCCTCTGTCAAATACCCTTTGAACTATTTCCTATACATATAGCCATGGATGACAGAGGTGAGGGGGGACTTTGGCAAAGTCCCCCCTCACCTCTGTCACCAATGGCTATGCATAGGAATAGAGCTGCCAGAGGGCAGCATCAGTCCTAGAGTGTCACACCCTCTCCTTAGTATGTAGATAACAACTATGCAGACTTAACTTGGTAAATAGTACACGCCCATGCTCCCAACCCAATGCCTACCCATAACCACTTTAGCCTAATGATTGCGGCCACACATCCATAGGCCTATCCGGGTGGTGAATATGTAAACTTCATGAGATGTATAGGAATCTGAGCGGCCAGTGCAAACATGACCCTCCATGTCACTGGCACTGTACAAATTGTGAAAATCAAGTCCAGTCCATAGTATCGGCATCAGCAGATAGGTTCTGTGCCTTTGCATATATCAAGTCACACATCGCCAGGATAGTATGCAAGCCATGGAACACCAATGCATTTTGTCATGACAACAGGATAAGTTTCTAGGAACATATGTAAACTTACAATATGTGTTGCAAGCTGAGTGCTTAGGTAGCCTCTGCTATATTATATGCATACCTAGACCTAAAAAGCAGAACTCAAAATCCACACTGTTAAAAACCCTGCCAGCTAGACGACATACAGAAGACATTGATATAGCCCTTTTTTCTATAAGTTCCTAACCATAAGATAAATATTGAATATTGTGGTATCATTGAAGGATGCTAATCTTAATATTTGAATTTTGGTTGTTAGGCAATCATTTTGACATGAATATCTGAATTGTCACTAGGATAATTTGCAGAAACAGCAGTAACTTCTGTCCTTATTGATGGACTTTCAGAATTCCAAGTTCCATGGGTAGCTAAAAGCACACGGGGAGTAAATCTGGTTTAATCTGACACATGTGGCAGTGGGAATGATACCGGCAATACAGCTTTTTAAGTTGTGCCATACAATATAAATCTCAATTACAGCCTTGTAGTAGAGAGAAACTCTAGTCGTGTCCCCATTGACTCCCTATCATACAAGATACAGCCATTTGGCAGGACTGCTCTTGGGGCATTCCGAGTCATACTGACGTATACTGTTAAGATATGCCCTCCTGAGAAGAAGATAAAGAATGTCCTACTTACTACTCTAGATTTGAGCCAATTTTACCTGAAACTCACTTTTGTTTGGGCGCCATTAGGCCCAAAACCCTTTACCCGATTTTGCAATAATCGGTACCTTTATCAGCTGAATATTGCATAATACTCGTAGATATTGCCCAGTTTGAGATGATAGGGTGTTGAAATCTAACAATAAGTCCCCGATTCTGTGGCCGATTTGGCACCATGCTGTAAATTTTTATTTTCATTCCCGATTTTAACATATCAAACATGTTAGAAAATCCTGGTAGGTAATGTATTGAACTGTGCCATTATCTTCAAGCTTGTACCATTTTCTTTTGAGAAATTATTCTGTACTTGCATTGATCACCACCCGATTTGTATCATCTGACACATTGACCGTCCTTCTACACCCCTACAATGCCCGATTTTGCAACCGATTTTGATGGTTAACCTAATGATCGGCCAGTTTTACAATCGTCTAATGGGTTTAGGCCCTTAGCCAACCTGTATCAATAAACCTATAGATGCATTTACCTATTTTTCGAGGGGAAGTGTGATAGAAGGCATGTTGTAATATTTTATTAAGCTCTTTCATTGAGATGCTTATGAAATTGAAGCAACGATTCTTTGGTGCCAATATCAACACCCTACCCTTTACGTTAGCTACCAAACTACCTCACTGATGCAACCTCGTCAAATACAGATCTGATTACATTAAAACCCCTCTATCATCTTCATTTCTTCACTGGCCAATGAGTAGTATGACTATATTCCATTATGGTAGAGAGCCTTCATACAAAACATAATGGAATCATTAAAGGTTGAGAGTAGCCTATCACACTTTGCATGCATTCGTAAGATGCAGAAGAGAGACCACCGCTGATCCTTATCATTGGGTGTGCTATAACATGGGAATATCTAATGCAAAACCTCGTGGAGCCTTAAAGCATCACACTTGAGAACAACACATGACATGCCAGAGGGCTATACGTTACTGTTAGAGGGCTTTGAACCTAGATGTTGTACATGTCAGAAGCTGTAGATCATCGTACCCTAGACTGTTCCATGGATTTGGATCTGGGAGGCCGTGCATATGTTTCTTCTACAAAATCTCTATGAAGCTACCAAGTAACACCTATACCTGTAAATGTGTAAAGATCGATATTTTTAAGATGGCATGTTTGGGTCTATATCTAAATAGCATACTCAAATCTTTGTTGTCAGTTCTTCTTTAAGCACTCCAGAGAAATCAACTCATCAATCCTGGTTAGAGGGAGTAAGTGCATTTTAGTAGACACAAATTTCCCTATCCATGTGGAATGTGCAATAGTTGCTGTACCTCACCCTATGGAGAGTTTGTTGCTTTTTAAGGTAATCTTAGACCAATTATCACTTGCTGTAATATGACCCTGAACGGATGGTGGCCTTATACTAAAAATAGGTAATCAAATGTCAAATAGGAATGCACTCTCTTAACTGTCTTGGCGATTCTAATTATCACCATGCTCAGTCAGTCACCAGTGTAATAGTAGTACTCAGTTATTTTGATAGAGATGGATCTAAGAAGACTGATTTGATTATGTCAGAAAAGAACATGAAAGAAAACGAGAAAATATTCTCGATTTTACCATAACAGTCGCCCCGTATCTAATCTCATTTCAGTCATTTAGAAGAAATTCTGATCAACATTTCAGTCCGGGTTCGGCTAAGGCCATGATCAACATTTAGTGATGTGTAAAAGAGTAAAGCTGTGGCAGACAACACATGAGGGGAATGCTTTTTCTAGTGTCTGATATGCTATTCTAAGGCACACGAAACGTGTAACATATAGCTCATATCGATTACAAGAGTTCCGATACCTTAGGATTTCGACATCAGGCATGGGCCACACCAAAGAAATTGTCTAACCCAAACCTTAACCTTAAACGTCAACCTACCACTACCCCCTGATTACACAGATTATTAGATTTGCTACTAAAATTTAAAAGACCTGTTATATCCTCATACCTCCATACCTAGTCCGTTTACCTGTTGCTTTCGTCTGTAGGCGTAGTGATAGTACCCATAAAACACACATAGCAGAAAGCAACTCTCAACAACTCTTAAATCACAGGGTGAACTGCTCACATTTAAGCACCCCTAAAGTGAGGACACTATCTATTCCCCCCACCACCACCAACCGGCATTAGGTACTGAAGAGGGGTGTATGCAGCCACCTGTGCATTGGATGAAGGAGTAACGACTAGAGGATGGCTTGTAGACGCCACCCCATAAGGACTTAAAGGCCGGCGAGACAGGGTTAGCGGCCTCTTTAACGCTACCCAATGAAAGTGCCCTTTTCTTCAGGTCGGCGCTCATCCTCTGAAGACACAGAGTATCCGCACTGAGCAGCCAATAAGTGGGACGATTTACGCCGGGTTGGAGGAGGATTAATGTGGGCTATTCCTTGTGGCAGGAAGGCTTCCTGTGCTAAGCAGGTCTGCCTTTACTGTCTTTGACAGGGTGAAACGGCAGGATGGCAACATAGGGGTTAGAGATGGTGATCATGACCTTGTTCCTCTGCCGGTTTTACTGTTCTGATTCTTGCACCTGCGTAGAATAGTATAAAAGATGATCTGGAGTCACCGGGCTTGGGGATATGGCTTTAAGGAACGATTAGTAGATTGGATAGGGATGGGTCAGCTACAATTTTACCCCTTAAAGGATAGCAACAATCTGCCCCCTTTTTGTGCAGTATGTTGTCCTAAGGCTTTACATCTATTTATAACGATACGCCAACAATGAAAATATGTGCTTAGTATCAATGCATTGGTTACTCACTGGCACTTTGGGAGTGAAGTCGATACAATAATGCATGGATGCAGCACTGGCGAGATACTCCCAGGGCTGCATTCATGCACCATGATGACAAAGGGACATGATGTACATGCCTCCAAAAATGATTAAAGCCTACTCGAGGTGGGAAGAATATTGGGGACAGCTGCTGGGGCGTAACACATAGAGGCAGCTTTGGAGGCCGGCGGCGTCGATAGTGCTTTACGTGTTATGGAAGACGAGGAGTATTGTGAAGATGGAAGTTGGGGGATTGATTCTGGGGCAAGGTCGGGGTGTCCTCCCTCTTACCCCCTGCCCCATGGACCACCTATAGTTGACATACTTTATGTGTGCCCTCAACACCTTCCCCCCTCCAACCTACTCAGTCTGTTATCTACTGGGTAGACCATGCTTCTCGCTCTACCAACAGTCTACTAGGACTACCCTGGAAGATAAGGTGCCTTAGGATGCAGACCTTCCTACTCTCCAATGTCGTGGATCGAATCAGGCATCATTGATCCTCATCCAGTGTGGGGCCTGAGTGAGTTAACCCTTTGAGGAGGGCATATATACTGCTTTAATCCACATGGCCCTGTGACTTACCAGGGCAGCATGCATACTTTATTCCAGTCCCAGGAGGCTGATGAATAGTGTCTATGTAATATTTCAATGCTAGTTAAATATCACCAGCATAGAAAATATGCATTATAAGGATATTTTAGGAGAGAGCCTCCTGCACCATGCCTCCTTCAAAGGTTAAGGTGTGTGTTTGGTTGGTTGGTTGGTTGGTTTGGGAGGGGGAGGAGGTGAGTGGCTGTCTAGGACGTAGGGGGTGGATGAGGTAAGATGCTGAGGATCAATAGCTACATTATACACAACGTGGAGCCCTAATAAGCAACTGGAGGTCGACCTATAGGACCCTGGCTGCTCTACCTGTAACACAGGAGCTTAGACATCTTCCACATGGTAGGGACTGCTATTTATTTTGCTGTGCAAATCAAGATACATAGCTATATTATTGGACACTATTCATTTTGCGGTGCAAATTCAGATCTGTATATACGTACCGTTATTCGACGAAACTCCAAGAAGCTCCAGAGTAATATTTCCGATTTTCAATTTGTACATTTGTACAATTGGGAAATGCCTTACATGATAGTAACTCTAATAGGCTAATTCATGCTCAACAATAGAACGTGTAAATTTCATATAGATCCCTTGGTCTTATCAATTTAAGTGTCTTTATGAACTAGCCTTCTGTTAATCTATTTGGAGGTTTCTCAAATATAGATCACAAGCTACCTCCCGAAGATCTATATATCTATTATAATCAATACATCAGCCGTATATATTATTCTCTAATAGGCTAATTCATGCTCAACACAAGAACGTGAAAATTTCATATAGATCCCTTGGTCTTATCAATTTAAGTGTCTTTAAGAACTTGTCTTTAGCTTAAGCTACAGAAACAGAATCTTTCAATCTATTATTCAAATGCACCATCAAGGAATTCTATAGTTTATAACTATCCTATTTCACGAACAAATATTTACAAAGATCGGTTTCTGATTAGCCCTGGCGCTTCCATCAAGATGGCATTGAATGGTGCCTTACAGCATGGCAGGCGTTGTTTGAATATTGGTATCGATTCTAGTGGTGGGAAGACAGTGGGCGTCTGGTGTCTGGAAGAGCATTTGCATTTAAGGTGAGAGGCCTGAGATTGAAGCCAGTCAACGGCATCAGGCGTCTTAAGGGCCCTCAGCAAGCGGAATTGCAGCCTACTCTCACACGAGGCCTTTCCTCTCTCCTCACCTTCCTTCTTGTGGCGTGGTAGGGGCGGAGACGGAGTCAAAAACTAAGCACTTGTGATTGACATTTTCTTTGGGTGGCTTGGAAAAAAGCGCCTCCCTTTCAATTACGTTTACTTCCGGTGTGTCATGTCAAAGCGAGGATGGTTCGGCGGCACCTTATCCATCAGTCAGTGCGGCGTTACGTTACCATGGAGACAAACAAGCATAGGAGGCGCCATTTTGATCGGCAGAAACATCACCCATCTGGGTGCGGTAAATACCTCTATTTACACGTATAATGAGCCGTCTCGCCTGTCGCCGCCAAGCCGGATAAATGAGATAGAGTGGTTCATTCTGCCCAATAACTGCTCTAGTTGGGTGGATGAAAACCCACCTTGTTGAACGCTTAAGGAATGCCAGCAATCTCTCTTTGTGTATCGAGACATGGGTACCTCGAGAACAGTTGATTCATATAAGTCAAACGAGCCAATATTTGCCTTCAAAGCTTCCGAGCGAGCGTCTTCTATGAATGATGTCGGATATGTCTATTATTCCGATATGATTTAAAAGGGGCATCAGGCTACTGTCTTTACAAGGAGTTTACCTGTTATAATGCCATGTTGCATGTAACATTCATTATAATGATAGGGCCGTGAATGGGTATTAAAACATGCTATTGTCATGGTAAGGAAGGCCGGGGGGGGGGGGAAATTAACTTTCTAAAAGGTGCATCAGATTATATATGTGCATATAATCCCTCCACAGCGCACTCATTAATCACTACAAAATAGATAGGCTGGTGGGAACGGCTAGGGAGGTAGCCCTCCGGTGGTACAGGTTCAGAGTGACAGTTTAGAGAACAAGCTGGTGGCTAGGCAAAAAAAAACTTCATTTTTTATTGTGCTCTTGTTATGTCTTCTTACCCAGAGATAAGCGCTACTATATATGTGGACACAAACGTTATACGAAGATACGCAAGCAGCCACATAGAAATCATACACACTGATGGTCCTTTCTGTATATCATAACCAGCTAGGCAGAATAGATATTCCATCTCTCCTTACAAAAAGCCTCTTTTCTTCATGGCGAGGTTTATCAACCTCGTTTTAAGCGTCACCAACATGACAGTGTTATGCTTTGAAAGTGCTACTTCAAAGATCAAAGATAGCATGATGCCTTGAGGCCCCCTTTCAATGTGTCGTCACGATGCATCACAGAAGGGCTGGTACCCAAATCAATGGTAGAGGTTTGGTGTTTGGAATTTGTCTTTATAAGGTCACTAACGAGGTCTGTATCCATGCATCATCAAACGATAAGTAAAGAACATAATTTCATTAAAGCACAATTTCACTGAAGCACTATATGCTGTATCTAAGGGGCTCAGTGAAAAGTTTGGCTTTGACCAGGTGGCAGACAGGTTAATGGGAACTTCTTCATATTCTACACAGAAACATAAATACAGCCATCCCTATAAAACATCCACGTTCCTGAAGCATGGCACCTGCTCCAGCCGACCCATAAAAGCATTAGAGAATAACAAACTTTAATTGGACAGGCATGAAGCGTCTGGCAGTGTGTAGCATTCACAGACACACTAATCACAGCAAGGTGAGCCTGGGGGCTACAAGGGGGCGTGGACTAAACGTGTTTAACAACTTCCACTGGTGACTTAATACCAAGTGGCTGTGACATGCGACTATGCGTGAACACTGATCAGCTCATGACATGGCTGTTTGCTCAACATGATTCTGGAAGTGAGCTGCTCTTGGTAGATGAGCTGCTCCACACAATGTTGTGTGTCTGTAAGGGAGTTGCTCTTAACCCTTGAAGGGCCTCATTGTACCTTCAATGCAGTTCTGGCAAGTTAACCCGATAGAATCAGCGTGATGCATTAATGTTGCACCTTCGAGCTACTCACCAGGCTGCATTCACAACTAAGGACAGCAAAGTAGTTTTGTTTAAGCATTATGCGTCATTTAAAGAGCTGACTGAGAGCATAACTGTGAAAGGTGGCTCTTTGTCTTGAGTAGCAACATTATAAGTTGGGGGTGGTAGAAACGTTCTTGACCCTGAGGATTAATTGATTGAGACAGTCAGGAGAGGTGTTTTGTTAGATGAGGGGCAACTCAAGGCTAGTGACCTACTTCTTCTGACACAGTAAGGCAAAGGGGGTTAATTGAAATTTGATCATGGCTTCTTTGATGCCTTCATTAGATCTCCGTGTGTGCACTGGATAAACTTATAATTCTTAAAGGTTGCAGCGTACAGTACAGAAAGAAAGAAAATTAAAATGGTGTAAAAAATGAATTAACCTCTTCCATTTCATGAGCCATAGCGCATTGTGTAAACTGATTTCTTATGTGTCAACAAAAGTAATGGGCTGCATACCTCTTCGCAATATGATTCTATACCTATCCTTATTGCATTTATTGCAAGGAAAGCGTTAAAATCAATCCCTCTCGCCGTCTTCATCCCAAACGACCCCACCCCAACGAACAGACTATTTCTTCTACCTCTCCCCTCCCCCACAAGACAAGCATGTATCATAAAAGCGACATTTAATCTGATAACCTCCGCCAGATGCTTTGCATCAACAGCAAATAGAATTTAATCAATGTTGGCATATTAGAAATAACCCCATCATTTAGTGCAATTGGACAGTGGGGAGGGCATCCCGAGTGTTTTGCCCATATCATCATGGGAGTGCCTGGGAGGTCGCCTTACAGGATGGTCAAACCCATAGCAAAAATTGGTATTCATAGTAAATGGTTATTTTACCCTTCATAAAATTTATTTCTATTGATTATTTTAAGTGGTCATGAGGTTTCTGGGTTCTGTCAGGAGCCTTCAAAACACCCTTGATTTCTCCAGAGAAATCCTGGAAAGTGATTCCAGAATTCTAGGGCCTTCTGGACCTGTCTTAAACAATGGCGTGTCCTGCATACTCAAGCTCCCCATCTTGTATCCTTGGTGCCACAATTAGCATTAAATGTACTCAGCTGGATACTGATGGTGGCAGGTTTTATGCTCCTCCATATGATTGAGCGGGAAATCACTTAAGGTGATATAAAATGCATGTTTGGGATGAGTCACAGATCTAAACACTACCCTATCCCTTCCCCTCCTCCTGCTAGACCCCACTTCCCCTACATAGGGACTGCAGTTAAATGGAGCCGAGGGACATTGGTGATTTCCTAGGCCTTTTATTAACTGTTAGATAAAATTTCTTCTTCCTCTATGGCCACATGGAAGAAACACAGTACCAGGATCATAATCCAGGTTGAAAATAGTACTGCTAAAACTATTGTCTTTTTCTGTTTGAGAGAGACTCATTATGGAACTGTCAACTGACATCAATTTCAAATGACACCATCCCTATAAACAATCGATAAAATGAGCAATGGATAAGATAACCCCAGTTGCTGGTCTTCTTTGACAACTTTTGTTGCTGCTGACACTGGAGAGAGTGAGCGGGTGGGAGGTTCATCTACGTCATGGGTCTGTTACATGGTGTTACAGACCCCAGGCTTCCCCTGGAGGTCCCCTGCCTCCACGCCTGGCTTAACTCAGTGTCAGCCTCTACACACCCGGGAGGAGGCCCTGGGGACGAGCAGTTCATGCCTGGTGTGAGCTGCTCACCCTGTCCTCCTGATGCTGATTAACCCTCTAAGGGCAGCATGGTCTATAGTACAAAGAACAGTTTGGTCGTCCTGGTACATAATCGCTTTCTTGGCCAATAACTCACCAGTGTTACCATTATGCATTACACCGATCATACCATACTGTAATGATACCCACGTGGAGAGTCAGAACTGCGCACCAATGCAATGCTGGTGAGTAAACCCGCCAGCACCGCATTCTTGAGTGGGGACATAAACCTGGTGGCATGATGCGGTCCTAAAGGGGTGAAATTAAATGAGCTGCTCCACTCCCCAGGTCTGGTTTGTGTAGCAGCCTGTTGCTGGCAATGGAGAGAGGATCCTCCACCTGTTGCTCGGTGTAGTGGAGGATCATGTCTTAGCATCAAGTAAAGGTTTGGAGTGAATACATAAGGCTCTGTTAACATAATGCTGTGTCCAATGAATATAAAAACAAATCTGTGTTTTGCCAACCTAGAGTCGATGCATTGCCACAGTTTCGCCATGCATGTAAAGAGCCAATAGTAATTTGGAGTAGTAATGCAATATATTGTTTGATATAATCTCCCTCATTTTATAATATATTATGATGACTTAATACCTGATGTGTTCCTGTATTCCCATTTTTCAAATGCTATGATCATCTTAAATCACGACCACACTGCTCCTATAGATAGATTCAACAGTGCCCTCATGCCATCAAGTACTTTACCTACGACAGACTGCCAGGAAATCGCTCTCTCTAAAAACGTCTTTAAACGTCTCTGACTTTCATTTTCTACCAATAACGCCCATATGCCTGCCCCCATTTCTCTTACTGTGACCGTAGTGGCGGATTTAGACGGGGAGCCAGGGAGCGCGCGCTCTGCTTTTTTCCAGTAGTTTAATTGCATAATCTGAACCCCAAACCTTGCTCAAAATTAGGGGGTGCTCCTCCTCCTTTTCCTTTAAACCTTAAACACATTCTAGCTATATACTGTTCACTGTTGGCCCTTGTGTTTGATATACAAATATGTACACAGATATACATGTACAAACATAGACCCAGTATGCGTTGACTTTGATGGTAGTACAGCCCTGTCCAATATCGTACCACAGCAGCCCAGTCCTAAAAGCAATAACCCAGCGGCCTTTATAGCTTTATAGAGCAGTGTACTTTCTGCCATCCACGGTACCAGGGTTTATTTACACCACAATCCACCTGTTTATATAAAGGTCTAGAGACGCTGCCATAGAGCTATTCACAAGCAGCCCATAAACCTGCTTAGGAAGCAGCGCACTGAGCAGCTCACAGAATTGCTTATAGACCCCTAGCCTTTGAGCTGCCCATGGAACTGCTCACAGAGCTGGAGCTGGACTGGAGCAGCTCCCCACTCCATACCCCTGGCCTGTTTCACGCCTGCTCGGTCAGCGGCCACACAGAGTAGAAGTCAGCTGTCAGGGCTGAGCAGCTCCGAGCAACTCTTGGCTGGACCAATGATAAAGTACAGTTCACCCACACGCTCAGATGCAACAGTTCTGATCTACCCCAACCCCTTACACCATTCAACCCACAACCCGCAGCGCCCTCCTCTCCTACCATCCATCCACATACACATACATCCCTTCACACCACCGAACCCTTGATCCTCTGATGCCAAATCGCAAAGCAATTTCGGCTCACACAAATGGCCCGCGCCTTACCCTTGCCGCCAAGAGTCCCTCCACCTCCACCTCTGCCCCAGCACACATGCCACGAGGGGTCCTGTGTCCGGCTTGTAGCTCTAATTGCGACTGTCATGTGGGGTGCCACGCTCCCCTACACGTGGTTGTGTGCGTGCGAGGGGTGTGAAACGATTGTGTGGGTGAAGAGATGGGAGGGGGGTTGGGGGACTGGAGGAAAGTGGACAAGGTGGAGGCATGCATGGAGGGTAGAAGGGAGGGGTCATGTAGCACAACCTGTCGGCTCTGCCCAAACATCCTGCCTGAAGCCTGTCCTCCTGACTCACCCCCTATCTGGTATCTACCCACATGCTACAAACCCATTATCTGGGTCTGATTGCTAACGTCACAGCCCTGCCCCCTTGTACACCACAACCCCCTCCCACCTTAAAACACCTCCAGGACCTCCAGCCTGGGCTTTAACCTACTCCTTTAAGGGTCTCTTAATGCGTTGTGCCCCTTGTTCATCATGGTGAATTAATGTAGCGCTAAGTAACTCACCAGGGCTGCATTCGTGCATCATGCCGACCATACTAGCTTGATACAATCATCGGGGCTCAGTAATATGTATCCATAAGGGTTGGCAGGAATGCATTGGGGGATAATACAAACACAGGAACATGGATACAGGCATCAGCCCGGCCATAACGGGCTAAACTCAATCTCACATCTCCGATTTATGGAGACTACTGCCTCCAGGACACAATAATTGCTTCGTGACTTGAATCCTAGCGGGCAGCTCGTGGGTTGGGGCAGGAGGGGAGAGGTGACAGGGACAGAGGTCTGGTTGTCACACTCACCCCTCTCAAGCTACAAGTTAGTATTGGTCACCACGTGCCTTTTAATTGTACAGGACTCCCCTGGGCAGTTTTAACTCCTCAGTGATGATATGAGCCTGGTAAATTCATGTCCATATGTCATCATGAAGCACCAATACAGAGCATGCGAATAACTCGCTAGCATCGGTGCTTCATGTCAGGCCTTTATGGGAAGCAGATATGGGTAAGTCACCAAGAATAAAAAGAAATGACATATCAATAAGCATTATGCGGTCATGTACGGTCTAGTAGCAGACACGAGGGTGGTGTCAGAGTCGAGGTACCCTCCTGGTCAGGCCCCCAGACCGTGTGTTGATCCTGGAGATGAGTTAACCGTGTTCGGCCACGGTTAGCCGCCAGACCGAGGGAGACATCAATATTTATTGTGTTTAAAATCGCCATAGCAGATGTGGAATAATATTTTCCCTGTACATGAGAGTTCACAGGGTGGAAAGAGTTGATGGGTGATGGCATCTGCAGTGTCCACACACAGTGTCATTCCAGCACTGACCTACATTTCCCCAGCCTACCTTCTTATTCACCCCCCCCCCTGTGTATCAATAACATTGACACCCTTCTAGAGGCCAAGCCTAGAGTTATATTAGTTTAGTCTTTAGGAACTCACCGCACCGTTCTGTCATTTTAGACATTTCATTCTAGCTTTTTATTTTTTTGCCTGTTAATTTTCGTAATTTCATCCACATATTTTATGAATGGAAGTTGAGCCTAATAGGATTTTATTGAGGCTTTATCTGAAGGGCTACCTGGTATGGAATTCATATCCTGGTCGTAACAAGTCATCTTGGTTTTACATAACCATTTACACGATGGGGTTTCTTAATAAAATGATGGATCAGGTCATGATTACAAATATGATCAATTGGTGAATGATTTCAACTTACTGATTTCAATGTGTCTGAAGCTTCTCGGATAAAGATCTTACCTTCCATATATCAGTATAACAATCATGCTTATATGGAATGACCGACAAGTGGCTGATATATTGCATTTTGGGTAATGATACACTCCCACGCACCTACAATAGTCACCTGGTATTGGAGGACATTCTGTTTTACTACTTACACACCTACAATAGTCACCTGGTATTGGGGACATTCTGTTATACTACTTACACACCTACAATCGTCACCTGGTAGTGGGGGACATTCTGTTATACTACTTACACACCTACAATAGTCACCTGGTATTGGGGACATTCTGTTATACTACTTACACACCTACAATCGTCACCTGGTAGTGGGGGACATTCTGTTATACTACTTACACACCTACAATTTTCACCTGGTATTGGGGACATTCTGTTATACTACTTACACACCTACAATCGTCACCTGGTAGTGGGGGACATTCTGTTATACTACTTACACACCTACAATTTTCACCTGGTATTAGGGACATTCTGTTATACTACTTACACACCTACAATAGTCACCTGGTACTGGGGGACATTCTGTTATACTACTTACACACCTACAATAGTCACCTGGTATTGGGGACATTCTGCTGTACTACTTACACACCTATCACCTGGTATTGGGGACATTCTGCTGTTCTACTTACACACCTATCACCTGGTATTGGGGGACATTCTGCTGTTCTACTTACACACCTATCGCCTGGTATTGGGGGACATTCTGCTGTTCTACTTACACACCTATCACCTGGTATTGGGGACATTCTGCTGTTCTACTTACACTCCTACCTCCCAGCAAATTGTCGTTATCTGTCGCCATGATTGGTCATCAATGGTGACTCCTTTCTGAGTGATAACTCACTGCGTCATCTTTCGCCACTGTGTGTCAGTCTCACATGGCATGGCAATTTATCACAACAGTCACCAACATGATCTCACTCACTGCGTGAGTATGTGCCACCCCTTGTCATCCCTCACAAAGCATGGTGACTTATCACCACCATCGCCAACATGGATCTAACTCACTGCGTGAGTATGTGCCACTGCCTGTCAACTCTCACTCAGAATGGCGGCTTATCACAAGCATCGCCAACATGGATCTGACTCACTGTGTGATTATGTACCACTCCCGTGCCACTGGCATCAACTCTCACACATAATGGCGACTTATCACTATCATTGCCAACATTGGTCTCACTCAATGAGTGAACTTGTGTCACTCCATGTCAATGCTCTCTAAGGATTGCATCATCTGCCACTCACTCTCACTCAGAATGGCAACTTATCACCACCATTGCCAGCCTTTGTCTCACTCAATGCGTGAATTTGTGTCACTCCAAGTCAATGCTCTCTGAGGATTGCATCATCTGTCACTCACTCTCACTCACAGTGGCAACTTATCACCACCATTGCCAAAGGTGTTGAGACAGCACCACTGTTCCACATGTAGCCTATCTAGGAAGTGTGGGCATGAAGTATAAGTCCCATACGTATCAAATGTGCTTTGTTTCACACTGATTTCCATGTAATACTTCAGAGTTGAATCAAACAAGATTATATAGAGAGAATATCAATTGAATTTAGATAGAGGTATCTCTAAAATGAAAGCAACTATCCATAAACACCTTTTCTCTGGTTACAGGAAAAATACATAGGGAAATATCAACATGAACACCTTGTCTGTGGTTAGAGGGAAGATACATATGGCAATACCTTCTCTGGCAAAACATACTTTGATCTGGCAGATGTGAGGCTGCATGAATACCAATGTCGATGATCATGAGCTTTTTATCTAACAAGGTGAGTGATCACCAGCGTCGCCATCACTGGTGAGTCTGAGTGATCACCACTCTCGCCATCCATGGTGAACCTGCGCTATGACGTGGTGCGTGTTTCATCTAGCGAGGTGAGTGATCAAACGCCTTGCCATCCCTGGTGAGTGTGAGTCATCACGATCCTTGCCAACCGTGGTGAACATGCGCTATGGCATGGTGTGCGTTTCATCTAGCGAGGTGAGTGATCACTCGTGTCGCCATCCCTGGTGAGTGTGGGTGATCAAGATCCTCACCATCTGTGGTGAACCTGTGCTATCACGAGGTACGCGTTTTATCTAGCGAGGTGACTGATCACAATCCTTGCCATCCGTGGTGAATGTGCATTATGACGTGGTGTGCGTCTCATCTAGCGAAGTGAGTGATCACTCATGTCGCCATCCCTGGTGAGGATGAGTGATCACTCATGTCGCCATCCCTGGTGAGGATGAGTGATCACGATCCTCGCCATCCCTGGTGAACATGTGCTATGACGAGGTGCGTGTTTCATCTAGCGAGGTGAGTGATCACCCGCGTCGCCATCCCTGGTGAGTCTGAGTGATCACCATCCTCGCCATCTGAGGTGAGGCCATGTGATCACCACCATTGCTATTCCTGGTGATCTTGTGCTATAGCGACGTCGTGTTCCATCTAGCGACATGTGTGAGCCACTTCACACAGGTTGACGAGGAGTCACAACAATTTGCTGGGCTGGTATTGGGGGACATTCTGCTGTTCTACTTACACACCTATCGCCTGGTATTGGGGGACATTCTGCTGTTCTACTTACACATCTATCACCTGGTATTGGGGACATTCTGCTGTTCTACTTACACATCTATCACCTGGTATTGGGGACATTCTGCTGTTCTACTTACACACCTATAACCTGGTATAGGGGACATTCTGCTGTTCTACTTACACACCTATAACCTGGTACTGGGAGACATTCTGCTGTTCAACTTACACATCTATCACCTGGTATTGAGGGACATTCTGCTGTTCAACTTACACATCTATCACCTGGTATTGGGGGACATTCTGCTGTTCTACTTACACACCTATCGCCTGGTATTGGGGGACATTCTGCTGTTCTACTTACACACCTATCACCTGGTATTGGGGACATTCTGCTGTTCTACTTACACACCTATCACCTGGTATTGGGGGACATTCTGCTGTTCTACTTACACACCTATCGCCTGGTATTGGGGGACATTCTGCTGTTCAACTTACACACCTATAACCTGGTACTGGGAGACATTCTGCTGTTCAACTTACACATCTATCACCTGGTATTGGGGGACATTCTGCTGTTCTACTTACACACCTATAACCTGGTATTGGGGGACATTCTGCTGTTCTACTTACACACCTATTGCCTGGTATTGGGGGACATTCTGCTGTTCTACTTACACACCTATAACCTGGTATTGGGGGACATTCTGCTGTACTACTTACACACCTATAACCTGGTATTGGGGGACATTCTGCTGTTCTACTTACACACCTATAACCTGGTACTGGGAGACATTCTGCTGTTCAACTTACACATCTATCACCTGGTACTGGGAGACATTCTGCTGTACTACTCACATACCTACAATATACGGAGATAGTGGATTGTCTAATAGGCGCAACCGTTGCCTGAGCTTGTTACTATCGATCATTGATAAGAGCTTTCAGATGGGCACCAGTTGCCCTCCACCCCAGAAACGCAGTGAATAGTTTGGATTATTTCATTGGATGATAATTAATCCCTCTAGGTCGTTATACTATTCATGCAATAATTATTACAACATATACATCTGGCATATGGCGACAACCTACTATACTACTCACGCTTACAATAGTCATCTGGCATTGGGGGATATTCGGCTATACTATTTACACCTAGTCTACGGTAGAGAGTTGTCAATATTTTGAAGGGAATTTCTGCTATACTATTTTGTTACACTCCTTACAGTAGCTTTAGACTACCTTCTGCTACACTACGTCCCTTTCAGGCGTTACTTAATTAAAGGGCATTTGACACTACATTCTGTCAAATCACTTGTTCTATCTCCTTCGTCATATGCTATTGAGATGCATTGTGGCTCTGAGATGCATAACTGTTTCATCATGACCTATCACATATTGTCAGGAATGCTGTGCCCATCCTTCGGCCTTAAGTAGTGATGAACCCTTAAGCCTGCACGAGGTGGGGGTGCCCTTAAAAATGTCCCAATGATACCGAGCAGGTGCCGTAGATACCTTGGTCTTTTTCAGCTCTAATAAAAACAAAAATGATGAAGAAACCCTAGACTTAAACTCAGCATAGCCTCACTCTCCTATCTCCTTCTTATTACTCCACTAAGGCCTTCACTAAGCCCCACCCACAGCATTTCCACAGTTTCCTGAAATCTCTACCTTATTCGGCCTCTGGGGTCTGAGATTATAGAGCGTCAATATCCGATATGTGGCCCCGTATTTATACTTTATGCTTTATAGAGAGACGAGGAGCTGCTCTAATTGCTGCCGTCACGCACGGGCTGAGCTCAGCTTGCCAAAAGCTCTACAAGCCAAGGGTTTCTGTGCTCTTCTTATTGCAAACATTTAACTCTGTCGTAATTTAACTGTTATTTTGTGGTCGTGGTTGAATGTTTCACTACTTGTATTATAAAGGCAGGGTGTACAAGCACCATGTGGCAAACTTGAAGATGTGAGCTACAGGAATCTATTAGCACATCAGCGCTCAATATAAGGTGGAAACAGAAGATCCTACATGCATATATTCTTTATATTTATGTAGCACGATTAGAGTATGAGATGCTGTTGGCACGGAGTTGGGCCCTTTCGGAGAAATATGCTCAAGATGACAAGACCTTTATTAACTCAATTGTACCCTAGTGATTTTGGACTATATAGACAGAATGCTAAGTTAGTCCATAGTGACTGTTGACTTACAAGCTATCTGCGTGGTAAAGTGCCAACTTCATGTTGGTCACATTATGACCTCCCACCCACCTGATGGTGGGATCGCATGAGACGTGGAGGTCTATTGGTAGGCGACAGTTATAAGCAGACCCCTGTGGCTTTTACTCTGTGATTTCCAACACATACTGCTGGAGTGAATCGTTTTTCATACAGATGGCCTTTGTTATGTCTGCTCTCTCATGTGCCTTTCCTTTTTTATGATTAGAAAGAAGGTTTCCTGTGGCATTAGCACTGATGTGCAGTTTCTTTATCCTTATCCCTAAGGTATGCTGCTTTATATAGTGTCTCCTTTCAGGAGAAGGGTCCCACAAGTGCATTTCTTTTATTGTCGATCTTCTGTGATATTATGAGTGTTCCTGTATACGACTAAAACCTATTAATACAGGTTTAAGCTGTTAAGGAGGTTGATGGGTTCCTATTAAATTTTAAGTTAGATTTGGGATTCTATGATTCTGTTAACCTGCTATCTTTATTAGGACCTTCAATTTCTGCTACGAGTAATTATGAATTCAACGATCCTCAGCAAATAATATTCAGTCAATTCTAGGGAGATGTTTGATCTACTTCCTAATGAAAATTAGGAAGGTTTGTAAGGAAATCTATTTCACATAATCATGTTATATAGCTCCCGCGTAACAGAGAGCACAGAATGATTTTTGCAATATTATGTTTGTATGATTATTTTATATGACGTATCAGTACGGCATTTTTCAATTAACAGAATATCCTAGTCTGTGTCTATGTATACACATCAGTGGAAAGAAGGTTAACCTGAACCCAACCCGACCCTGTATGTAGCCTTCAGGCAACATAAATCAGTAGGCATAATTATGTCTATGACAGTCTACTCAGACAAGTTTATAACTTAGGCTCCCTTGAGCAATACCTTTACTACTGTTACGTTTTAGACAATTCATGTTAAAGTACAGCGCATCATAGATTTTTAACCTTACATGCCAGACTGAAAGTAAAGCTATATAAGAGTATGATATCTTTAACCGTTTCAAGATTACATGTTGCCTCTATGTTGTACAGCTAATTCCCGCACGTCATAATGTACCGATGTAGTGTTGGTGAGTCTACTCACCAGCACTGCATAGGGGCATTATGCTGACCTTTCAGGAGTGTATACATACATGTATCAACACCATAAGGTTGACATGATACACGATACATTGGCAAAATATAGGGCTCTAAGGGTTTAATGCCACCTTGTATAAATATAGATCTAAAAGCCACCCAGTACAGTATATACATGCACTACATACCTGTCTTTGTTCATATAGACAGAAGAGATGAGTAGCTCATTGACCAGACTCTCAAAGGTTGTCTTTGTCATTTTGATGGATGGTGCACTTGCCCTTAATTTGGTGCTTTGTCTATTACATTCTGTACCGTGTATCTATGTGCATTATTCCACTCAATTACCATACAGCCTCCAGTGCTCTACAACCATAAAACATCCCTGGATTTAGTGCTGTTGTAGTATGCTGTATCTACAACAGTAACTGATGATTAAACCTTGAGATGGAATTGAAAATGTATATGTGATAATCAATGAGAATAAAGCATACGTTTTAAGCCGTATGTGAATAATGGCAGCTAAATGATATTCAACTATTGCAACACTCATCATACGAGAGTATCAAGGAAAGCAGTGCCTTCTACTTTTAACTTTTTTCCTTGGACACTTGTCTGGGCAATTCCAATTAGGCAGGCACCTAAAGCTAGAGCTAACCTAAACGCCAACTGGAGTTAGGGGACCTGGAGACTTTGGTACACTATCTCCCCCAACTGCCTTCACTAACCGTCCTGAGTTGATGCTGGTCAACAAAATGATTGCTGTGGACATGATCTAACCACTGCAATTCCAAGTTGATTACCCAATTGACTGAAGATGGTTTTAACAAATTTAATCAGCTTTCACAGCTTAAAAACTCTGCTGACGTGAGTCAGCACAATTAATTCATCACAGCCGGCGACCACCTAGGGAGGCACTCAGCCCTGGAGGAGCTGGTATAAAGGACTATTTGCACATAATGTAACTAATTTGTGTCTGGTAGCTGCTTATAAATGCAGCCTTTTTATCATCTGAGAGCAATGCTCGCAAATTATGAGAATTATTTTGGAGATCAAATGTCGGTTTATTACTCATTACTTTAGAGCGAATTCGTCATAAGGACTATGTGTCTCTAAACGTGTTCATGTAATATCATTGTGGATTTTTCCATTGTTTGTGGTATGAATAAGCTACCTTTTTCAGCTAAGCTACCCCGACAAAATGAATAGTATACCTATCTTGTTGGCACTCCCCCATGAGTGTCTCCAAGCCCATAGGTGCGTTATCAAATATGTAAGCAACAATGTTGTCCAGAGTAGATGCGATATAGCCTCTAACGCATTATCTGTCACAAGGTCTGAGCTATCAGTTACTGTGAGAAGATGAGACAAGCTATCAGCCTAAGATACCTCGTTACTGTATGAATAATGTTCTGAGCTGATTCCTTTTAACGTCTATTCACATCATAATCTACTCCTCCTTTAGTTTTCTCGCCGACAGAATCATTGCCGCCATGATTGATGCCATTAAGAAGGCACGAGATTCTCTGAGGAGGCAAAAAATGCAAACCCTTGATCTCAAATTGCCATTCGCCATTCCATTTCAATAAGCTCCCAGGGCCTCTCCAAGTCCAAGCTAATAAGTCTGACTGCCAGATGTATTGCTGCCTCTGTCGAATGCTAACGTTTCTGGGCTTTACAAGTATTTTCACAAGAGTTAAGTGTTCATGGCCAATGAGACAGCTATGATAGCATGAAACATTAGTGGACAATATGGGGGATATATGAATAAACGACGGAGCATCCTCCTGGGGATGTTCCAGCGCTGGTAGAGGAGCAAAGGAAGAAGGGGAGGGGTATTAAGGAGTATATAGACTGATTAATGGCGTGCAATATATATTATGAAGGCATCAGGTCTGTATAGAAGACAGAGCCTAACAGGTGGGGGTTGGGGTGAGCTGGCCAGAACCAAGCTGACAATGACTTTGTCCAGACCCTACCACCTCCCCTTACGGCCTCTAACCGTAGTGGTTAGCCCAGGGCAAGTTGGCTAATACCTCTATTATCGCTCAAGCACTAACAGGACTCAGCCAACTCCCCATATTTAGTCGCCCCCATAACTCCTCTGCGTCTGCAAGATAAGCAATAGAAGTTTGGGGCCAAAATTACTGACCATGCTGTAATCATGGTATCACAACAATTTGGATCATGGAGAAATGGAACAGGAAGGTGACAAACACATTCCTAAGTCTAGAGCAGCATCCATGGATGCGTGTGTACTGGAGGTAAAACCATGTCTTGGACCGGCAGGATGGGGTAATACAGGAAAGTGTCTGGAGGAAATGGAGGAAGGGACACCTGGGACAGTCCCTGGCTCTGCCCAAGTCTCTGCACTGCACATAAAGCATCTACCAAAAGTCTGAGAATAATGCTTGGAGATAGACTGGGTGGGGAGTAATTGCCATGGGATCGGCCTCCCTCCAGGGTTTGCTCCTGTTCATTCTTACGTTAGTTTGTGTCCTGTTCACCATTTTAGACTCACACCAGGACTACCAGTGGCACAGACCCTGTTATTATTTCCTGGAAGGTAAGTTCCCCGCATATCAAATACCTTGTGTAGACTTATTTCTTTAGCATTGTAGACACTGGTAGAAGTTAGTGTTTTACTATTTGACGTTGATATGACAATCGGGGACTTCTGATTTGTGTCATGATGCACCATACACAGAACAAGCCTTAAATAAACCCAATCTGCACCCCTCAAACTGACACACACCGACATTAGTTTTACTGGCTACTTGTCTCATCCCTCATAGAAAGATAGAACAAGGTCTTAAAAATGCCTTAATTTGGGTTTTAGATGCTGCTGCGGCTGTCAGTGAGTGTGAGAGAGGAGATGCTGAGCACTGTTGTTTGTGTCCATGCAGTCTTTATCAAATAGGCTAACAAAGATAACAGCAGCCAACCCCAGGCAATGAACAGACGCTGTTTTTTTTATCATAACAACTCCCTCTCCCTGGTGCTTACTTTTGCCAACCAACGCCATGCTTCTGTCACCTTTCCGATTCACGTGATGCCGACTGCTTGAAAAGAGAAACAGAAAAGCATGACCGGGGGAAAATAGAGGGCAGAAAAATGGTCGGATCAATGGAATAAGTGAGTGTCGGGAGCAAGAGGATTTGCGAAGAGAGGCATTTTGTGATTTTGTGAAGGGGAAAGCAAAAGATCGAGAGGGAATGAGAGGAAAGGGCAGGACAACCATGGAAAGGGATGGGAATGGGGGAGAAGGATGAATGGTTGAGAGGAGAACAAGGGAAGAAGGATGGTTTCTGCTGGGTGTGTGGAGGTTAATGGAGTAAAGGCCTGTCTGCTTAGACCATGCAGTCCTGCCTTGTCATTTGAACTTCTCCAAGCTGCTCTGAATGGAGCTGCTCGAAACTGCTCACAGAGATGGTCATGAAGCCCCTAACACAGAGTTTGCTCACAGGTCTGTTCATGAAGCTGACTATCTGACCATCCATGATCTGACGACCCCCTCCTTCTCCACGCATTCTTCCCACCCCCTCCCCGACCAGACAAGAGCGCTCCTCCTCAGAGACACAGAGGCTGACCCGTGCCTCACACTGGTCACTTGGCCCCGTTTTAACAGACCTCCAGCTCTAATCCGTTTATTGGTACAAAGTGCACCGCAAATGGCGCCACCATCAAACATTCATAGAGGGCGCTAGTGTTCACTGCGTCCTAACCGCGGCACGCATTCCGCACAGATGTATCCCGCCCCAGTCAGAAAGTAGTTCCTAATTAGGAACGCTGCCTGGCCCTGTGCACCGCTAGGTGGCGACGGTGGATGAGCTACTTCCGGCCTAACACCTTAAGGAACATATAGTGCTTCGATACACTTTACTTTGGGTCATAATGATCTGATACTGCATGAATGCAACTCGCCATGTCTGAATTCAGGCATCGATTACAGAATCGTTACAGTACCTACGGGCTGTCATGAGTGCAGTGCTGGCAAGAAGACTGCATTACTGCATTGCTGCATCATTCTGCAACACCGAGAAACAAGATCCCGTAGGCATAACACATACCTTAAGGGGTTATTAAGCTCTTGAAGCAGGGTGTAAAGCCGATCCTTGAGATGCTGGGGGTAAATCATTAACGGGAAATCCACCTGACCATCAATGGATTGTTAGGATTAGGTGAGAGTCAGTTGAGTGCATTGAATGTCTCCAGCTGAAGAGGTTTGCTCGAATTACACCATTACCTCCCTAAACTGCGATAAGATGTGCACAGTAACAGGCTATGTCTATAAGTTCTAATGGGTGTGAATTGATACGTTTTTATCTGGTCAATGACACTCAATACAACAATATGGAAGGAGGTATGTTAGTTGGTGATGTAGGAGACTTTTCTAAATCTGACAGACGCAAATTGTGAGACACAATACAATGTATGATTAAAACATGTACGATAACGTTCAATGTCGATTTACAACTTTCCTTCAGGGAAACCAAAAGATTGGGTGAAAACAGTAACGGTATAATTGATTATCAAACAACTACAAAAGCTACAACACCTAATAGCTAGAGTATATATACCCATAGTGTATTCGATACTGCCTACAATAGTTCTTAAGGGTCTATAACAGTAGAGGCAGTGTTCCTATAGCGCACTATGGCCATCAGGTAGACCCAGAGCCCCCTATATACCTTGTTACCTTGTGGGGGTAGACTCTATACTCAATTTACCACGTGACATATCTCCTCCAGTAACCAATGGGACTGGGCCTATTTCCCCAGGCCCTGATGGACTAGCCCCGATACCAGCTCTAATATATCACAGTGTAATGCATTCATGACGGAGCCCCTGTGTTATCTGCCTATATAACCATGCATTATGGCGCTTTTTCCATACCCACCAACGTTGTGCTCTTTCATATCCCCATTTTATTATAGTAAGATAAATAGCTTTTCATTTCACATCACCCATCGATTGCTTTTTGTTGCTCTCTGATATTCGACTCGGCTATGCGTAAGCACACCAAACGCCACTGCTCTGTGGGATTTATATCGCTTTATCCCTTTCTGCGCTGATGTAGAAAAATATCAAATTTCAATCGCAGCGATCCCTACCCGTGCCCTTCTGCCATTGTCCTTAATGCCCTCAATAACATTTGGCCGTTGGCTTTATTCTGTTAGCACCGACAGCTTGGAAAGGATCCTGATCGTCCTACTTTCTCAGTACGTGCCACTTTCCAATCACGACTTTCTTTCGGCATTTTAGCCCATTCACAGCTACATCCACATGTCATTTTGTGGTCATAATCCATGAAGGCAAGAACGGTGAGTAACTCGCCAGTGTTTTATGTGTTTGAAATGTTGGCATGGTGCAGTAAGGCGATGCAGTGCAATAACTGACTGCTGCTGCATTGGTGCATCATATCAACCAATGGATATGGCCCTACAGACATGACGCCATTCTTAAAGAGCTAAGCTGGAGATAAGCTGCCTTCTTCCCACAATCGGCCTTGTAAAGTGACAAGACGCTTAGATTTGGCTCCTGTGCCGCTCTGCCTTTCATGGCCTTTGCAGATCTCAGTGCAGCAGATCGGGTTTCTGTTACCAGGGCCGCTTTAATTTTCCCTCCCCTTCCTACTGGGTCTTGTGTTCCCATACAGAGCCATAGCTGTTGTAGAAAGTGGCGGGATCCATTGCAGGGACACCCAGAGGTGAGCTGCTCCCTTTGCCTAGTGAAATGCTCGTGTCATCCCCTTCCCAACTAGCTACCCCACGCTCCCCTTCCCAACTAGCTACCCCCACGCTCCAGCTTCCTTGGACTCCAATACAGTGAGATACTCGTCTTGCTCTACAATAAGCTACCTCCGCCTGTATGAAGTGGGTTCTCGCATAATACAACCTACATACCTCCTCTAGATTCTCCCCTACTAATTCTCCGACCTTCATCCCCTCATTTCTGTTTGAGGCTACTTAGACCGACTAGCTCCCTGTGTTTGTACCTACACTAGTAAACGCTCTGCTAGTCTCGAGGTTAGCCAGGAGCTTAATTCAAAACATCCTGGGATCCCAACCCCAGCGATCTTAGTGTAGGCACATATCATAAGACCTGGCTGGTCTACCCTATGTAATGCAGTGGTTGCAGGCCTGTCCAGAATAGCTAGTCCTGGGATCACTTCACTATTCCATTTCCACCACTAAGATCACTGCGATCTTAGTGAAAGAAATGCATAGTGGTTTCACCTGAGTACAAGAGCACTTACAGGGAACACTCCTGATCGAAAGAGTGAATAGCCTGCTGCATACATAAAAAGGGGAGGGAGGACATTTGCTGAGTGTCCTTGAGGGCTCTTAAGGCTACTCATGCGTTAAGTGCACTGTAAGGTAATTCTTCCCTTCTCTCTCTTTGTCCTGGGGGGAGAGCACAATGCTTCTAATAGGCAAGCATAAATCATACATTCATGGGAACAACTCTTGAATACTGTACGGGGGTCAACTGCACCCTGTGCTCTTTTGTTAGCCCAAATGGGGACGGGGAACGATGGTATATGTACTCTTGTGAAGAAGAGTGACTCCACAGCTATTTCTTTATTTTGGGACTCTTACCCCTGTGCCTAGTCAGTTCTTCTTGGAATAGTGTAGGAGGGCTGAGGCTAAGATCGATGCGATCTTAGTGCTGGCTAGGATATGTGAACCCAGTCAACTCTTAAGATCGCTTAATAGGATAAGGCTGATTTATTCCTAAGATTGCTTGGGTCGTGATCCCAGGATGTTTTGAATTAAGCTCCTGGTTAGAGGCTACTCTCTTGAGTTCCTGGACCTTTTCCTGTCCTTAGCTATGCCTTACTCCATGATATGATCCCCTCCCCTCATTTTCCTTGAGAAGGCGACGGTAATTCATCCACAGCTGCATTTATACAGGTAACTCTCCTCCCGAGTAGCTTCTGTGTGAACTGCCCCTCTTAAGCATTGTTTCTTAAAGATGGACAGCTACCTCCAGACAACCTTGTAGTCATCTCATTGTGCAACAGTCTGTAACTGTACATTTTAATGATTGATGCGTTAACCATGCCTGATACCATGCTACGGTAATTAAGTACTACTTTATAATAATTGCCCTTCTAAAGGACTACTCAAGAACCGCAAGAACTGTTTCTATGCAGTAGTTGCCAAAAGTGCGCTCCCCCAACTTGCACAGTACCTCAGCCCTAAACCTCCATCCTCTACCCTAGTAGATTTGTTTTCTCACGTAGAATCACCACCGCCACTGATACTCCAGAATAAAATGTGAAATATGGAAGGAGCTGCAGCATTGAACGCTGAGTCTATTTCATTTACTTCACAGTAGCTCTGGACCAAATGCCGTTGTGCGCAAGGTCGGTGTTTCTTCAAATAGCATACTAAATCACTGTAAATAAGATGAGGCATTCTTTTAAATGAGTAGGAAGGAAGTGAATTCACCATAGTCATAACCTGGTTTGTTCATCCCAGGAATGCCATTTGGATTCTGTTTGTGACGTTTATTGTGATGCAAGAATAACATTGTCCCGAAGGAAAATTGGAATATTTTCATAAAAGACTCACCAGATATAGAATTAGGCCTCCATAAGGGTAAATGCCCTAAATAGTTGAAATACACAAGAAGTATGGAACAAGAGATCGAAGTGATACAAAACACACTTTCAGTCAGTTTGGTCTTAATCATAGCAAGAAGAAGAGCATCCCTCTTAGATATTGAGGAGCAGGCTTGAAAGTTGATTCATCATCCGTTTTCCTTATACAACAGTGTAGACTGTTGTGCCTACAGACTGTTGTGCCTACACATCGACCTATTTAAGCCTTTAAGGACTACAAGATTAATGAGCTAAGAGGTGACTGTTCTGACATGGTTGTGTCAGGATATGTTGTTGGTGAATAAGAAGTGAAAGATTGACGAATACCAATGAAATACTATTTTTCTTACACAAACTTATAAATAATAAAAGGGCACAGTAAAGTACCCTAGCCAAATTATATCATCATGATTGCTTCATGGTGCCTACGTCATGTAGTCCCATAGACGTCCTGCTACTGCTCTATGATGTGTTTTTTTTATTCTGGTGACCAATTCTTGACTCAAATATCTTGCCCCATTCTCCCGTCGTATAAGGGGAAAGTTCCGTATCACCATAGACAATGCTTCATCAGATTTTGTATCATGCATTCTCAAGTATGCTGAGCATAGGAACCACAATCAACACCTTAGTCATAATCTCAAAATAAAGCAGTTCATTTCTAGTAATCACAGAGCTTAAGCTGCTATCTGGGACCAAGGTGTTTTAGGTAATTCTACCCTGAAGGTTTCTAGTACATGGTGCACACACCCGTGTGGACCAGGAGGAGTGGTTGTGCCCTATGGCCCTCTCTCTCTGTGACTCCCTCACACCTTAATGCTATCAATCATTTATACGTGGCCGCCCATCTTGTACTGAGGTGAATTGTGTTAATTTGATTGGACACGTTGGCGGCCTGGGCGGCTACATATATAGTTGCCGTTGTGTAGTTGCAGAGGGCCCCACCAGGTGGGGATAGGGAGTTGTTCATTGTGAGATATGCATGGAGCTGATTGGATGCTTGCTCTGCTGCTTCCCCTGGCGGATTCAGCGTTCACCTAGAGCGCATGCGCCAGGGGTGAGCAGGACGCTGATTTGGGTAATCTAGCCCGGCGGTTACATGGCAGGAGCCTCTAGGGAGCACCTCTATAGTCAGGGGATACTCATAAACTGCTCTAGGCCATATTGCCCGCACCACATTCTCCATTTAATTCATACAGCATTTGTATATCTGGCTGTAAGGTAGAACTGTATGGAATAGTCCATCGTCAATTCTCATGAAAATGGAGCACATGGACGAGGAGGAGAAAAAATCTGAACTGCTCAGATGTTTTGTATTTCCTGTGGGCTGAAAGGCAGCATAATGTTAATTACTGGCAAAATTGGGAACACTAACTTTGAAATTTAAAGATTTTATGACAGTTTTAGGAAGAAAACTGATGGACCTACGTACGGTGGTGAATCTTGTATATGAACAAATTACATGGGTTGATATAAAACAGAATTATTTGATATATTTTGTTCATACAGTCATAACAACATGTTGGCTAGGGGTCTTTATCATTTATATCTATGATAAGAATAGATCATGCTGCAATTATTTATACCTCAAATAAATCACCTAATGTGTTTTACTAATATTCTTTTAGTTGAAAACCTTTGAAATATCCACATTTTACCCTGTTATTGACATAGATTAGATCACTACATGGGCAAAAGTGGGTACCCATAGTATGATAATGGTAGCAGCAATGTGAATGTATAAACAATATAGCAGTTAGACCCCCTGTTAAGAGTACATGGATGGGGAAAGGTATAGTGAGCCTGTGCTCCATTTTCGTGAGAATTGACCATGTATATCTGCATGCAGCCTTGGTTCTAAGCATTTCACTTGCAAACCTAATGTATTTATAGTTCTAAACACTTCGTGGATTTATTTGGTTCCTGTTCTATATAGTTTGTCTCACTGAGTCAGGGGGAAGTAAACGATACCTCAAATTGAGTGATAACTTAAGTGAGTACTTATAGAAACGCGATTCTCTTCCAGGGTATTGCCTTCACAGTAACAGTAAATTTAACATGGTGAATAAATGTACCAACCTTTACATCACGGCGCCGAACTGAAGTCATGGTGGTTGTATTGAAGGTGTGCCAATTGGTTACACAATTCTCACCTTTGTGCTCAATCATACAAGAAGTCACTTTTCATATCTTTCAAGGATGTCTCTATTGTGGTGGGATGTCGCCTTTGGCATTTCGATCATCATCCTAATTGTTCAATCTCATGACTTGGCCCCATTTCTAGGTCATTGTCTCTCGCCTTCATTAGGACTCATTATCGGCGGCTTATTCTCCTAGTTTGGTTATTGTGATTTTTCTTCGATATTTCACTGTTCTTTATTGACCTAGTTGATCTAGTTTTCCGAGTAGAGGAACACGGCTTTTTAAGGCAAGCAATATTGAACTTAAGATGCGCCCCATCCACACTTTTATCAGACTATCTGACTGAGAAAGAAATGCGGAAGGGTGTTCTTTTCCGTATATTAGGTTCAGCAAATAGGGGAAATATGCAGAATAAGCTCGACCTCTCTTCTTGTAAAGGTCGACTAGGGAGTGTTCTTAATATTGTTGATGTTTACCTTTTTGCCTCGGGCTTCCCTAGCCCACTTAAAAGGGTCTATTTCTTCTCTTTTCTATCCCCTCGAATGTGTGTGGCGCACATATGCGAGGGCACTGACACATTCCTCTGTGAAATTGTGTAATGCAGTTCTCGCCATGAATATGACCTTAGCTGTCGAAATGGCGTTAAACATCTATTACTCTCACTCACCTTTTTGCCTATGAGTTCAGTGTCATTCATGTATGTGAATTGCCCAATATTGAAGGGTTTACATGACGACTAATACCCCATACCAGGTTAATTGCCCAATATTTAAGGGTTTACATGACGACTAATACCCCATACAAGCTAAATTGCCCAATATTGAAGGGTTTACATGACGACTAATACCCCATACAAGCTAAATTGCCCAATATTGAAGGGTTTACATGACGACTAATACCCCATACAAGCTAAATTGCCCAATATTGAAGGGTTTACATGACGACTAAAACCCCATACAAGCTAAATTGCCCAATATTGAAGGGTTTACATGACGACTAAAACCCCATACAAGCTAAATTGCCCAATATTGAAGGGTTTACATGACGACTAAAACCCCATACAAGCTAAATTGCCCAATATTGAAGGGTTTACATGACGACTAATACCCCATACAAGCTAAATTGCCCAATATTGAAGGGTTTACATGACGACTAAAACCCCATACAAGCTAAATTGCCCAATATTGAAGGGTTTACATGATGACTAAAACCCCATAGAAGCTAAATTGCCCAATATTGAAGGGTTTACATGACGACTAAAACCCCATACAAGCTAAATTGCCCAATATTGAAGGGTTTACATGACGACTAAAACCCCATAGAAGCTAAATTGCCCAATATTGAAGGGTTTACATGACGACTAAAACCCCATACAAGCTAAATTGCCCAATATTGAAGGGTTTACATGACGACTAAAACCCCATAGAAGCTAAATTGCCCAATATTGAAGGGTTTACATGACGACTAATACCCCATACAAGCTGTGTAAATATAGTGATAGCTGCTAATGTCTATATTCAATATGTGTGTGTATCATTTGTCCGGTCAAAATAGGAGATTTTTGTGAAAGAAAACGTTAAAAAAAAATCACATTTTCATTTTCAATATCTGTACAAACTATGGCAAAGGCTATTCATTTTTATAAGCAAAGCAACTATGACTTGAGTAAAATACATACAAGAGTATTCATCCTAAATGAGATCTCCCTTTCCTTCAATTGCCTATACAGGCCTGCGCGGACAGTGCATCTTCCCGGAGTTTCTGCGCAGGCCCCTTCCGGACGGCTCTGATCGTACGTGGACGACGGAGACCAAATTTATGGAAAACTCCAACCTGTGGGACACCCAACTAGAGGTCACAGTCTCAGAGTACAACATCATAGCTAAAAACAAGTATAAGGTAGGTCACTGCATCTTCTATAGATCTAGTCCTCCGCCATCCTTTGGTTTAGTGTGCATGGGATGGAATGTGAAGTGTTTTATGTGTTCTTTGGTAGAGTTCTCACAGCAGAGCTGCCAAAGGTCCGTGGATCAAAACCAGGCACAACTAAACACACTTTTTCCCTCGCTCTTCAGTTTGAATTAGCTACATTAATGTTATTGCAATTGCTTGCATACTGCTTGGTTCAATCAACATACCATATATAATATAATGTTATCAAACTGCTTGATACCCCTCTCTTTCTTTTCATTCACTCTAGGCCTGTATCCATTGTTGTAGCTTACAGTTAGATTAGTAATATGCACCTTCCATATTCCAAATAACATAGTTGTGATAGGTAGTCAATATAAGAAAATTAATTTCAGCAAGCTTAGAGTAATCAATGCCGCCACTGATTACATAATCATTTCCATCTGATGAATATATCTTAGTGATAGATTCATGAACTCTTAGTCCTTGAATGTGCTTGGCCTTTGGTAGGCACGCAGCCCTGTGGAGTATTTTGCCAAGGTCGTCATGATGCACTTGCTAACGAGTCGATACACCAGGAGGCCATTTCTTAATGCACTACGATCGCACACATCACTACGACTGGAAATCTCAATGCTATTCCTATGGGGATTTTGGTACGATTTGGGGTGTACAGTCGTTGTCTGTTAAGAAATGGCCTCCAGCACTGCAACAATGTATCATATTGGACTGCCGTGAGACAAAACCAACCTGGAGACATCATGCCGCTCTTTAAGGGTTAGATATGATAGGTTAATGAGGACGTATACACTGTATGAGCAATCACTATGTGAAAGTGGGGTGTGTGTGTCGATAGTATTCTATCATAAAGGCATAGACCACCCAGTAGTAAGGGAACTATGTGGGGTCATTCAAATATCAATAAGTGTCCATTGCCATAATGAAATAGTAGGAAATAACAGACTGGCAATTACACTAATGGATCTAGTGTACAATATAGCTGTCCTCATGACTATTGACTTAGACTATAATATAATGTGTAATTGTGTGATCTATCAGACTGAGCCCAGCTGTTCATATAGCAACAGGATATGCATTATTGTCATCTATAATAGAGAGATCTCAGACCACCCATGATTCATAGGCACCAGCAGATGAGTAATCCATTAACTGATCAACTCTGCATGGCTCTATTGTACCTATTGTCAAAGTTGTACACACGCCAGGCGTGTGCTGTGCTATAGACGTCCACAGTACTATAGCTGTCTTGGGCCCTCATACCAATAGTAGTTCTAGTGTACTTGCAATTCCTACAAAGTTACCTCAAGGGTATTTGAGGAAAAAAGTTTGATGAATAGGAGCGTGTATTATTGATAACAGTGTTTGTGCCATAGTTTCATATTTGAGGGATAAGGTCACATGGTTGCTCTTATATCCCTCGAATACAAATTCTATTTGAGGGTTAGGAACTCTTTGGTGCATAAGACCCCCAGATATATGTATTTTATAAGAATGATTACATTTACAAATTATAGGTAAAGGTCTCTGTGGTGTCATGAAGGTACTGCCATTTTTTCAAACTTCTTTTGTCTAATTCAAAATTTTCCCTAATTTCCAGGCTCAGTGCCACCAACATACGACGACAGTGCCGTGCTTCCAGCGGCAACTCAGCTATCAACGGGTGTGTATGTCCAACGAGGAGGGCAACAAGTTCAGGGTCCAACACCATGATAAGGGGTGAGTACATCTTTATCAACCATTTAAGGTCGGCTGGGTACCTCAGGCTTAATATGCCGCCTTTATCTCCTAACTCAGTGTTCTTGTCTATGTACTTATTATACTTCAACGGCAGTGTTATTTTATCTTACATTATCAAGGAAATTGTACTTCCTGAACATATCCTTCAGAATTCATATTCTGAAAACGACAGATAGAATCACATGAATGAAATCTGTGAGGATGAAGGACAAGGAGGAACAATCAGAGTGCCAATAACTGTTAGCACAGCAAACCCGAGATGTAATGACGACAGTCTATGACAAAATAATAGCAGCAAGGCTTCTCTTGACACTACTCGGACTAATTATAGAAATCACAAGGAAAAATACCCGGCTTCTGAGTAAAAAGAGATTAACCGGCATGGATGACAATAGTGCCATATTTAGCCCTGGTGTCACTGCAGTGTAGTGAACAAGTAATGAATGGATATTTCATGACCAGTGTGTGATATCCTTTGATATCACACAAGAGTCATGAAATATCCATTCACTACTTATTTTATTACACAACAAACCCTAAAAATGTATAATTTACCTGATATCCGAGCTGAAACTCATCGTGTAGGAAGGAGAAGCAAGCGCCGCTGTCGCCATTGTCGTGACTCAATGAATGGTCATGAAAGACATAGGATTCCAAAGAATTGAGACCATAACAGCTCACATGGTTTAGGTCATACAAGTAGAGATACCATACATGATTTTACTGTCCATACTTAAAGTCTCCATTGCTTGATTTCAACGTAAAATCCAATTTTCCAACAGTCAATGCAGCCATGTGAGTCACCATGCTCAGTGTGCCAGGCACAGGGAGGAGTTATTATTTTTATAGTGCGCTCAAACATGGCGAGTTGATCTCGGTGTCTCCCTTCGCCTTACATACAGAATTGTATATACATTTGATAAGAAATTGGTTTTTATAATTGATTCTTTCATTATTTAATCTTTTCATAGCTTAGTTATGTCCTGTTACATATATACAGTGAGCACGGCAAACGACAACAAATCTATTTTGAAAAAATGTATGCTCCCTGTCCAAACCAGAAAGAGGCCCGCCCAAGAAGGCGCTGCTTCGCAGAGCGCTATGGTGAAGGAGACCCCCATGCCAGTTTATATTTACTGTTGGAAAACGACACTATCATCATCTATTCGATATGTATTTACAATGGAACTAAATTTTTAGAGCTGTCATGGTCTCAATTGCTATGCGTTTCATGACCATCCATCGAGCCACCCTGAGTGAGTACACATATTAACCCTATTTATTACACGATTTCTTGGATTTTGGGTGCTTTTTCTGGAAATTCCCGTTCTGATACCTGTCGATATTGCACGCCATGATGCATGCATCATGTCCTTTGTAAGGTGTGCTGATATCCATGGATATCAGGCACCCAGTGCCTGTTATCCATGGATATCAGGCACGCCTTACATGCGGAAGAACATATTTAAAACCATTCTACCTCAGCCAGGAATCGAACCCGGATCGCCATTTTTAAAAGCACGCGTCTTACCTCTAGACCAAGCTGGCAATGGTGTAGGGAGGGTTAATAGTTGAAGCCACTCAGCCCGGCTTGATGGATGGTCATGAAACGCATAGGATTCTGGAGAATTGAGACGATGACAGCTCAAAGAATCTAGTTCCATTGTAAATATATATCCAATAGATAATGATAGAGTCCATATGTAATGTCTCCATTGCTTGATTTCAACGTAAATGCCAATTTTCCAACAGTAAACCTTCGCCATTGCACTGCATCTTTTTGGGTCAACCTCGTTCTGGTTTGGACAGGGGGCATGCATTGTTTTCAAAATAGAATTGTTGTCGTTTGCCACGCTCACTGTACATATCTATTCTAAGTCAACAGGACATAACTAAGCTATGAAATGATTAAAGAATGAAAGAATAACATATTAAAATTGATTTCTTATCAAATGTATGTATAGTTCTGTGTGCAAGGCGAAGGGAGACACCGAGGTCAACTTGCCATGGTAGAACGCACGATACAAATAATAACCCCTCCCTACACCTGGCACACCGAGCAAGGTGACTCGCATGGCTTGTCAAACCAGGCTGTATTTACTGTTGGAAAAGTGGAATTTACGTTGAAATTAAGCAATGGAGACTTTAAATATGGACACTAATATCATCTATGGGATCTCTACTTCTATGGAATTTAACCATGTGAGCTGTTATGGTATACATTCTTCAGAATCCTATGTGTTTCATGACAATTCATCGAGCTGGGCTCGGCCACAACAATGGCGACAGTGGTGCTTGCTTCGCCTTCCCAAATGATGACTTTCAGCTTGGATATCAGGTAAATTATACATTTTTAGGGTTTGTCGTGTAATAAAATAAGTAGTTAATGGATATTTCGTGATAAATGGGTGATATCAAATGATATTAAACAAGGGCGCAGCCCGAGGAGGTGTAGGGTTCAAACTTTATTCTCCTGATTGTAAGGTGTGCCTGATATCCATGGATAACAGGCACTAGGTGCCTAAAAATATCCATGGATATCAGAACGATTCATGGCCTGCAATATCAACAGGTATGAGAATGGGAATATCCAGAAAAAGCAGCCAAAATCGTGTAATAACAGCAAATAAAATTTTACCGTCCACACTTGGCTTTCTCTCCACCCCAGGCACTAATGCACCTTTTATTGGTACGACTGACGTGTACTGCTGACCCCCAGGCCCCTCCTGTACTCCACACGTCCCTCAGGGATTCCCGTACCCACTGTGGCGCGGCCATAGCGGCAGGGGCCTGCTGCCATATGCGGCCGGCGTATATGTGTGCAGAGACAGGCAGACTGGAATACCATAACAACTGCTATACTTTGGGGGATGCTTTCATTAGCTGAGGGATCCCCCAGGGAGCCTGACTGATATATCTCTGTGTGGACAGTGGAGGCAGACGTGCAGTGGTGCAGGAAGAAGGGGAAAGGCACTGGAGAGGGGGGTGGAGGGATGTAGACACTATAATGTAGTAGAATGACTCCTCCAGAGCCTACTATATAGTGTATGTGTAAGCTGAGAAGCCTGTGAAGAACATCACGATAAAAGAACCTTACACGTATACACAGAAGGCAGCTGATTGCTTCTACCTGTAATGGAAACTAGAGACTTGTCAATATCACTTTTACAACATGGGAGGCTGGAAGGCTAGATGTTAGCTGTTGGAGATCTATCTATGCACCTACTAATTACCAGGGATCCATTACAGGAGTAGACGGGAATGTTTAATCTTGTATCAAATAGCAAATATTTACAAGACAGTTTTCTCTTACTGGGTGACCTCTGGGTAGCACACCAGGAGCGCAAATAATGATGCCGTCATCAACATCTAGATAGAGTCCAATAACCCTAGCCATGGCCAAATGTGACATTACTATAGTATTATCCCTCTAAGGTGCACAGTGCACCTCTGCATTAGATCCAATTGTCTGGATAGTCTAGTGACTCAACACAGCTGCACTCGTGCATCATGCAACAGCAACACTAGAGGTTTGATGCACTTCCGGAAGGTGGACTTGATTCCTCAACGTAGTATTGACAAGTAGACCCGCCAGCACTGCAATCTGTACATCATGATAATGGATCATGAATCTGCAGTCAACACACGCCCCTTAAATGGTTAGGTGGCACCTTATCTGATGATATAGTCATGGGAGAGGCCAGGTGGCTGAGTATGCCAGGGGCTAATAGGATATTCCCATGCTTTAGACCCTACCTGCTATGAGCTGCACATGAGGCCATACTGATTTGGCTTATTGTCCCATGGTGTGAGCTGCTCGCAGCCAGCTGGCCCCCACCCCAATGGCTTCTTCAGGTTTAGGTCTAGGATATGTTACAGGTAGGATATGGGAATGGGACATGGAGGAGGTGGGGATAAGAGGGAAGCCATGGAAACAGCGGCATTCTACATTATCTGAATGCGACGGCAGGCTCAGAGTCACAGGGTATCAGCGTAGTTATCATCATATATTGTGTTACCCAGAACACTAAAAATACACACAAATATACAAATATTATGAATTTCTGAGCAGCTATGTGAGCAGCTTCGCAGCGAGAATGTCTCACACATGTGGGAACTTGCAGATCATCTTTTCTCCTCGGCCGCCTACAATCTCATGACATTCGTGCCAGCTAATGCCAGCTCTAAATAGACAAGCTGAAAAGGTCGTCTAAATGGACCCTGTACGGACCATCCTTTCTTAATGTCAGCCCTTGGAATTGTTTGGAACTAGAAGAAAGTTTGAAAAATGTGTGGACTCCCTGCCCATTGTCCCCAGCTGCCTCCCTGATGCTGCAGGTTTCTCATCGTTCCATCTTCCCGGTTTCCATGTTGTTTCTTTTTATCTTTTCATCATTCACCTACTTAGCCCGCATTTTGTCTTACACTTCTGCCCTCACTTTCCCTATCTCATCCAGCCCTCTTTCCCATATACCCCCTTCCCGTGTCTCTGCTATCTCCCCAAAGGCGGTCGTATTTCTGCACTTAACCTGAGTTCAACTCAAATCCCTTTTCCAATCTCACACCTCTCCTTTTACACTCCCAAGACGCCTGTATCACTCACCCTATCCTTTCAGTGTCACCCAATCCTACATACATCCCATGTATCTCATCTACTCATTGTTACACACACCCTCCCACCACTATCTACTGACCTCCTATCAGACCTGAGAAATTGGTTCTATTTCATAGTAAAAACTAACCTCATCATATCTCTTTGGATGGCTTGTCGCTGTTGGTAATAGAGAGATACAATCCACTTTCAAACTGCTCGTTCCATTGTCCCAGTGGAGGTACTGATAACACCACAGCAGTAGGTTGTATTCAAGATAAGGGCTTTATAATACAGCAATGCATTACACTGTGTGTATGAGTGTGTTTGATATCAGTGTAAAGGGAGATCAGTTGCGAGCTAAAGCCATTCATTCATCTGAGAATCTTCTCACTAAAACATTACTTTCAAAAAAGGCACCCCTTCTCACATTGTATCAACCCTTAGAAAACTGCATAGTGTATTAATGTTCTTGTGTCCTTATAAAAAGTGAATACACCTCCCGCGAGTAACTCGCTAGTTATGCATTGATGCATCATGCTAACACCATGGTCAGACAGACTGTAGCCCTTAAAGGGTTAAAATGGTTCAACCTACCACCTGTCGTCAGCTGCGTCTTTCCAATTATGGCGTAACCCAAGACAAATCCACTTTTAATTACCAAGCAAGACTTGTGTGACACATTGTTTCCTCTTCCCAGGCAAAACTATCCAGAAACTTTTGAAAATGCAGTGAGGTCCAAACTGTAAAGAACAGCGTGAGTGTGCCGTATGATAAAACCAACAGTGACAGTGGAGCTAGTGGATGTATCCCCAGTTCTCAGGTCGGACCTACAGACGATAGTAAAAACCAAAATTTACATAGCTTCTCAGTGCAGCTATAACTTCTGTTCCGCCACCATTATCATTAGACTCGACCAATCTGGTGTTATCACTCTTATACAAGAGTACTGTATGGCTCTATGCTTAACTTAATTGTGTAGTAAAAGGGAAATAGGTGCATATCCTACCCTCTCAGAGAGTACTATGCCCATTCATCAAACGGGAAGATACCAATTTTTTTGCACATGTAAAACGTATATTTCACCTACAGTTTCAGTCTAAAGCCTGGGAATGATTGCTATTTCTGTATCCTACTTACTTAGTGTTGGTCGATAAAAATAGAAACCCTTCTTAGTTTTAGCTTTTTTCTCAAATCACACATGCGCAGAGAGTTACGTATAAAAATAGCTCCTCAGGATCAAATACATTCCTAAAATACAATCTTTCTTATTTACTTTGGGCGTGTTCCGTTGTCAGAGTAAAACGGGGTTTCTTTGTACGTCTTAGTAACACACGCCTGCATCATTTAACAGTTTTCGTACACTACTCACGTTAAAAACCCTTACCATGGGTGTTGGGAGGATGAAAGAAAGCCTTCTTACATTTTCATTCTATGATTCCCGTCCATTTTGTGTATTTTTGTACCATATGTTTCTCGTATCGTGTTTTAACAGTGTCCTAAGTAGTATACCCAAATGGGGGAAAGGCTCAGCATACGGCCATAGTAAGAAGTATATAAAAGGGAGATTGAATCAGGCTACATCTTAGGAACTGGGTATGTTATACTGCTGTCTGCTGAAAACACATGATAAAATGTACCACTGTCTTCATTTAGACTGATACAAAAATATATATTTTGTTAGAATGCATAAGAAGCAGAGGGAGACAATGGGAGCGAGTTATTCTAGAGCTTCAACTCAAGGTTCTTCCCTCAGATTTACAAGGCGCAACTGTATATGGGGCTCATTGCCCCTAAACTGATTCCACAATGATATTGGAGCCCCTAAACTGTTTGTGATTTTACAATTTGATTGAAACCCATAGAAGCCCCTAAACTGTTGGTGATTGTACAATCAATTGAAACCCATGGAAGCCCCTAAACTGTTTGTGATTGAACAATTGAAACCCATGGAAGCCCCTAAACTGTTTGTGATTGTACAATTGAAACCCATGGGAGCCCCTAAACTGTTTGTTATTGAACAATTGAAACCCATGGGAGCCCCTAAACTGTTTGTGATTTTACAATTGTAACCTATGGGAGCCCCTAAACTGTTTGTTATTGAACAATTGTAACCTATAGGGGCCCCTAAACTGTTTGTTATTGTACAATTGAAACCCATGGGAGCCCCTAAACTGTTTGTGATTGTACAATTGAAACCCATGGAAGCCCCTAAACTGTTTGTTATTGAACAATTGAAACCCATGGAAGCCCCTAAACTGTTTGTGATTGTACAATTGAAACCCATGGAAGCCCCTAAACTGTTTGTGATTGTACAATTGAAACCCATGGGAGCCCCTAAACTGTTTGTGATTGTACAATTGAAACCCATGGGAGCCCTTAAACTGTTTGTGATTGTACAATTGAAACCCATGGGAGCCCCTAAACTGTTTGTTATTGAACAATTGTAATCTATAGGGGCCCCTAAACCGGGACTGTACAATTGTAACCTATGGGAGCCCCTAAATTGTTTGTGATTGAACAACCATGACCTACGGGGACCCGACACAGTGTGTGTGTACAGATCTATGTGTCTTTATAGGAAAGGAAAGAGAGATGGTACTATACTCTGATTTGGTTCGATTTCTTATTACAACTCCCATCGTTTTTATGATTCAGCACCTTTAGAATCATCTTCTGACTAATAATCCATCCAATTCATGGCTTTCTATCATCTTTATTTTTTTCTGTTCTTATTCATCCGGTTATACATCACCCATACATATGTATATATGGATTAAATATACTGTAATCAATCTTTACAACAATAAAATTAATCATATATAGAGTGTTGTCTTGGAGTCTCAACACAATGAAGCCCTGGACTTCACCCCTAATATCAATTACCTAATGTAGTCTGATACGTCACTTATTGGAGGACAGGCCGGGGATTGATGATACCTTGTAAAGGTTTACTCACACTTCTATGTTTGCATTTAATTTATGAAGAAGCCTTAGAAAACATTTCAACCCCTGCTTGCCACCTGTTTATCTCCTAGCTACCACAAAAAGCTATGGATGCCAGCCTTGTTTCATTTATTGAATTAGGAAGCTCTTTTTCTTAAACTATGAATTACTGTATGGATTTACACTTTCATATTCAATGGCATGTAAGCTGTCTATTATATATTTGAATGGTGCAGTAATTCCCCTATCCTGTAAGCTGCTACTGGCTTCTAGTTTTGAAACCAGATTGTTGTCTATTATGAATAGATCACCTCTTAGATAGACTAGATGGTCTCAAAACTAACTGGTTGTTTCTTCATGGCTATATTATTTTGAAATGCTCTGTCAAGTTGGAGAACTGTTGTTGAAACCATGAAAAACTATCACTTTAGGCACCCACCTGAGCATACACACCCACATGTAACATCAAGACCTACAGGGATTTCGTTCCTCCACTACAATGTACTTTAACACCAAACTCATCCATCTCATCACCCCATCCAAAACCCCAACCCCAACACGCCCACACCTTCTCATGGCTTGAGTGGCGTGTTGCTGGTGCTGAGTTTCCATACTGGGGTTAAACTATTTACTTGTAACATAATGTTTTGAAGCCATTTTTCCCCATAATAACCGGTCAGTCTGCTCTTTATGGCTTACCAATGCCTTATAACGACTCTTTCGGAAATATCAAACTCACAGGGTTGAGATGCAAATGGACGATGGTGAGTACGCATCATGCCGACAATTGGGTAGAATGTAATAATGCCATATATGTGGCACTTGGAGGGCGGAGACCTTGAATCTGGAGGGGCTCCGGGTCCTGTTTAATCCGGCCCATTTACAAGCAGGCATTAGCTTAAAAGGCATTGTTTTAGATATGATTAAACATAACACCACAAGCCCTGATTGTTTCTGACATGTCCTCCCTGCCTCCCACCATTTTTCCTCCTGTTGTTCTTCCCCTACCCCCTCCAGCCCCTTCCCATTTTCCTTGTCCATAGGCATTATGTTAAGTCAAAGACACTATAATCTAGGCCAAAAAGTGACTAAATGTAGGTTATGCTTCTTGGGACATTGCAACAATTATGTGGATGAAGCAAAATATTGGAAACTGGAAAAAAACGGATAGACCCGCACACACACAAATGTAGATTCCTAAGAGAGCAATGCAAGAGAGAGGAGTTGCAACTTGTCAAATTAATACTTCTGAGGCCTGGCACCGATTCGTCATCCTAACAACTATAGGTGGTCTAGGAAAATGAGCATAGGTGACAACCCTTGAATGACAGGGTTTGCCTCGTTTATGTTATGCTGCTCTTATTGAAGTCCCTCTTTTCACAATGTGGACTATTACCAAATAACAACAGTATCGTCTCAACGAAAACCCTAAAAAGATGGAGTTTAAAGCATGCTTTAGAGGGAAGTGGGGCAGGAGTAGACTATGTGGTGGGTGAGGGGGCAAGGAGAAGAAGGTATGCCGAGGTGTCCGATTAAGTGGCACTTAACTGACGATTGTAGAGCTTCTTGTCCAAGCCCTGCCCAGATCCTGTCAGCAACCATTATCCACGGCTCTCTCACCCATCCCCAACCCCACCCCTCTCATCCACCCCCACGACCACCCCCCCCCGTCCCCTGGAAGTGGCCTCAGAACCCCATCTCCCCCCCCCCCTCCCGAGTACAGGCCCTCCCGGAGGTCGGAAGGAAGGACGTCTAGCTGCTCTGTTCCTGTGGTCTTGTGATGGGATGGAAAGTGCAGACAGGAAATGGTGGTGGGACATGGTAACGTGGCCAAGGTGGGAGAAGGGGTATGATTGTGGATCAGGAGGGTGTTGCTCCTATAGTAAAAGGAAGAGCTGGCTAAAAATGCCCTTGTTTCCAGTCCTTTCTTTTCGTGTAGCTATAACTTGTCCCTTTTGTTGCTCACAAGTGGTCATTCAAGTACGGTGCTAAAAAAGGGGGGTTTGAGTAGGTACCTAGTTGGGAGAAGTCAGTCAGTATAAAAAACTCTAGAGCGTGTGACATGAGTAGGTACCTGGTAGTGCAGCTCTTTCTATTTTAAACAAGGCAGGTGACTTTTCAGACATACTTGAATGACCACTTGTGAGTAACAAAAGGGACAAGTTATAGCTACATGAAAAAAAAGGACTGGAAACGAGGGCACTTTTAGCCAGCTCTTCCTTTAACTATAGGAGCAACAGCCTCCAGAGATGTTCTGGAGGGTAACTTGCGAAAATGCCCTGCAAATTCAAGCCATGTAGTCATACAGGTTTGGGCCGGCAAGCAATTCACTAAAACTATATAATTGGTATGAGAAAGAGGGCTGGCCGCCCTCTGTTCATCAGATTTACCAAAATGAGAAAACGGATTTGACACTGTGCCTGTGCAAGGCCATATCCGATCCAATGAGTGTGATTCATTAAAAGCGGAAGGGCGGCCAAACTCCTAAAAAGGTAACCAAACTGGAGAGTCCCCCACTTGGGCGTTGTGGAGGCGACACGTCCAAGCCAGGCAATTTCCGTGGTTTTATACAAGTAATTAGATAGGACCTGTGCGTGCTACGATGGGCACAGGCCACGAGCTGGTTTTGTACCTAGGGTCTATTCACCCGCCGGTTATTTCCCTCGCCAGCTTCATTCCTAGTCCACTGGAAATATTAGTTCAGAATAGAAGTGAGAAAAGAAAGGCTCGTCGTCAACACAGCTTACAGGCATGGCAAAGTTCATGAAGGCTGCTCAGTAGTCACTTTCAGCCTGGAGGGTGTTTCTGTGGAGCCTAGTGCAGTGTTTGGGCTTACTACATTGGTATGGGGTTATGGTACGATTTGACGGTGCTATAATGGCAGTTTCCTCAGAAATAGCACCCAGTAGACTCGGCCTTTATTACATACCATCTTTCCCGCTATCTGTAGGACAAGCATTAACCAACAGCAA
This sequence comes from Acholoe squamosa, assembly GCA_949317995.1. Classification (NCBI taxonomy): domain Eukaryota; kingdom Metazoa; phylum Annelida; class Polychaeta; order Phyllodocida; family Polynoidae; genus Acholoe; species Acholoe squamosa. The sequence continues at coordinate 59,503,238 of OX439042.1, forward strand.
TACTGTTAAACTCTGGAACTTTTACATCAACTTATTATGAAACGCTCTGGTATCAGGTTTCCAATTTGTTTTAAATGAGTGGGTTTGATGGTTCATAAGTAGCTCTTGGGCAAAATTAAAGCAGTATGACACACCCACAATCTTTATAGTTTTTGGCCCTTTATCTAATTTCAATTTAGGGAGTATTCTTCAGATTTGTGGCCCTTTTACATCACATGAGAGGTACAATTTCTAAATGGATCCCATGAAAGAAGTTGCAATTTTCACAATATATATTGCCCCAACGCAGGGAGTTATATTATGATGTTTAATACAAAATTTTCATGATTGCACTATCACTTCACCTTAAATATACATCCTAAAGCTTCAGATGCGGCACAGTCAACATTTTCTATAAATTGCCCTTTATTTTTACTATATAAAGTCTGCCTATTTTTTCTAGAATAAGGTTGTCATAACAAAGGTGCTGTAAAATCAATTAAAAAACTATTGCATCACTTAAGTTGATCCTATAGACGATGTTCAAAAACGTGTGATGTCAATTAATGGCAAAACATTCAATTTGCTCACCGGCCGATTCTTTTAGAAAGTTAGAAGTTTGTCCATGGAAATAAGGGATACCTTTTTGAATGGGACAGTGATTTATAATCCATTCAATTGATCCCATTTCAGAGAACTGTATTAAGTATTTTTGCCTGAAAACCTTTAGTGTGCCGTTTGATCTCAGGTATTGCTTAATCCTGTGGCGCCCAACCCCGCTCCAACGTAGGCGGCGGCATTAAAGCATATTAGTGGAGCTTTATTGTGTGCTGGAGGCTGGAAATGGGCCTAAAGACGTGCAGTACAGAGGGATGGACAGGTATCACAAAAGGCACCGTCAAGACAGGCACTTAGCTGGCAGGAGAGGTCTGTGGGATATAACCATTGCACAGCACAGCCAGTTGATACAGCTTTAGAATAATTATAATTACAGGCCAAATTGTGAAACCTCTCTCTCTCTCTCTCTCTCTCCCTCTCTCTCTCTCTCTCTCTCTCTCTCTCTCTCTCTCTCTCTATATATATATATATATATATATATATATATATATATATATATATATATATATATATAGTACAGAGGGATGGACAGGTATCACAAAAGGCACCGTCAAGACAGGCACTTAGCTGGCATATATATATATATATATAGATGGAAAAAGGGAATTTCTACATACATGGGATGAACTGTTGGGAGAGGAAGGGAGGCAATGAGTAGGGGATGCATGGCCAGGGGGCTGTCAAGTCAGGAAGGGTGCCAGAAAGAGAGTGAGCCAGGTTTTTTGAGACTCAATGAGGAAGAGGAAGGCAGAGAAAGAACATATACTGTATATAAGAAGATAGTGATGAGGGAGACAGACAGGGGAAGGAGAGGGAGCCAGACAGTGTCTGACACACAGCCAGACGGACAGATAGAGTGGAAGAAGGCCGGCAGTGATGGGGGGGGGGCAGGCGGTGAAGGGGGGGGGCAGGAAGTCGGGGAGGAGAAAGGCAGACAGGTGGGGAGAATGTGGTTGAGGTGGTACCACCCTAAATATGCGCTGCGACCCGAAAAAATCCACTATCGCTGACACTTGACAAAATATTTCAAATACTTAAAATTTCCTCAGAACTAAGCCAAATATACCAGATTGTAGCTTTTGAAATGGCAAAAATCATACACTAGGTCTGTCATAACAAAGTGCAATCAGATTTTTCGCAAATCGCCATGGAAACCACCGATGTGATTTTGTGGTCTGCCACCTGAGTCACTACACATCTATCATAGGTCCCTTTGGTCCGCAGTAAATGATCTAAATTATTTTCATTCTTTTCCAATCTTTTTTTAAAAATATTCTCCAAGCCTCCAGGATAATTTTAATGCCAATATATACACAGACAACCTGTTTAGAACCCATTTTATAGCCCTAGAAGTGAAAAATTGACTGTATTTAGTGCAGGACTTTTACCATTCTACCCGGAAGTGACCTGATTTAGGGTGGTACCACCTTAACAGAAAAGTTTGTTTTTTTGGTTGCCATGGTTACCACAAAATTCCTTCATAAATACAATATTTTAAGTCCCTTTAGTCAGAAACAACCCTAAAATTCTGCCTAAAAACAACATTTTTTTGGTAATTTGGGCCTATTGAGATCATGGTCTGGTGTGCGCAGGCACAAATTGCTCAAAAAATGTCCCGTTTTAGGGTATCCATCTTCAATCGAACGTAGCGAAAAATCTGATTGCACTATGTCCTGTCAAATGTACCTCCAAACGTGCCTCAAACCATCTATTTTATGCCAGAATATCCCACTTAAGTCTCAGGAAATTAGGGAAAGCAGTAGAAACAATAAAAATGCCCAATTATGGTCCTTTTTGAAGCCAAAATGGCTCTTTTGGGCCTAAATTGGGCATAACGAGCAATGACAAGCTGTTATGTTGCCATGGCAACCAATAACAAACAATAGAATTCTGATCAATTAGGCACCCTATCTATTGCTTGACCCCATACCTTGATATCCAGTGTCAGAGCTGACATGTACCTTGTTAAAAATGTACCCATTTCTTCAAATTTAGCTAAGAACTGGAAATTCCCCTGATATACCCTCGATGGCCTGAACAGTAAAAAGCCAGTTTTGGGGCCTATATTCAATGAAAATCATGTGATTTTAGGGTCAAATCAAAGCAAATCTACAGTTTAACACCTCATTATCCATGTAGGAGAGGGCCTAAACACTAATAAGTAATGATGATTTTAAAAAAAATAGGGTTAAGGGAAAAAAATGGCACAGATTTCTGCTGATCCTTGCATAATCCCATCCCCTGTTAAGGTGGTACCACCCTAAATATGCGCTGCGACCCGAAAAAATCCACTATCGCTGACACTTGACAAAATATTTCAAATACTTAAAATTTCCTCAGAACTAAGCCAAATATACCAGATTGTAGCTTTTGAAATGGCAAAAATCATACACTAGGTCTGTCATAACAAAGTGCAATCAGATTTTTCGCAAATCGCCATGGAAACCACGATGTGATTTTGTGGTCTGCCACCTGAGTCACTACACATCTATCATAGGTCCCTTTGGTCCGCAGTAAATGATCTAAATTATTTTCATTCTTTTCCAATCTTTTTTTAAAAATATTCTCCAAGCCTCCAGGATAATTTTAATGCCAATATATACACAGACAACCTGTTTAGAACCCATTTTATAGCCCTAGAAGTGAAAAATTGACTGTATTTAGTGCAGGACTTTTACCATTCTACCCGGAAGTGACCTGATTTAGGGTGGTACAAAGAGAGGAAGGCAGACAGGCAGGGACGAGATGATGACTTGTGAGGAATAATGGCGACTATTAAGGAAGGGGGAAAGGTAGGAAGACAGGTAAGGAGAACTGAGGGGGAGGAAGGAAGCAACAAATGGGCTAAGGACCTTTAGGAATGGGAATGAGACTTGGCATTCCACATAATATTAGTAAAGTGTCAAGTGGAGATTACAATTATGAAATTGAATGTTAATTGCACTGACATTTCAGAGCAAAAAAAAAGAGAAGCGGAAGACAATTTTCAGTAGATACACAAATTCAACGCCCATGAGACATAAATGGACAAATAAAACACATAGCATGCTTTGAGCTGAGGTACGTTTCTCATTCCATGGGTATCAGCAATGATGTAGAGGAGAGCCGCGACCCCCTGTCACCAATAAGTCGGCGTCCACTGACTGCCGCCCATTGTGGGCGCCGTGATGGAGGGCGCCGGGGGCGGCAGGGCGCCCCCACCGGGCACCAGTCCTGACGGGCGCCGCGCCCATTGTGGCATGCCCGGCCCGTAGGGGACGGACGTGGGGGTGACCAAGGGCAGGCGTCATTGGGCACCAATCTCAGTGCCTGACGCAATAAGTGGAGGGCGGGAAGGGATGGGGAGATCGAGCAGGGGTAGGGGCCAAACACATTGATGCCCTATATGAGATGGTTAAATGATACGTCCATTGTTTATCGTCCAATTACGTGACACGTGCCCAGACCAATAAGGTCGCCACTGGCCGGGCTACATGATAGACTCGGGCACAAGTCTCGATAGTGGAGAGTTATGACATCTGGTCGGGTGCCCTAGACTAGGCTATGTCAGGCCAGGGGTGGGGCTACCACACGAAAGGGTGCCGCCACACCCTGGAGGAAAGGGCAGTTAAGTGAGACTGACCCTCAGTAGTTACTTGTAGTGTACACTCTTTAATGGCATGAGCACTCTACCACACCCGCCTTGTTATAGCAAGCCTTCATAGGCTCGGTATGATTCATGGGCGGGGAGGTAATGCTACTCTGGTGAACCACAAAGGCTACATTCCTGCAGAAAGAGGCTTCATTCCTGCAGAACGAAAAAAGGAGATAACGACACTGGAGGCGCCCAACATAGAACGCCAATAGCCACCCAGTAGGGACAGCCATCGTGGACACTTTTCGTATTTTTACATTTTTTTTTAAGAGCAGCGGCCTCAGTCACTGCCCCTTCTGTCATCATGATTTCTGCCCATGTCCGATATGCCCTTAGGCGGTGTTTTATTGGAGGTCTTAGGGTCAGGGACCCTCTAGCAGGTGTCCAGTCCCCACAGGGGGTGTTCCTCAAAACCCAGATAGGAGTTGACGTCCTGTAGCGGCAGGCTCCACCTCCAGCGTCCACGATGAAGCACGTGGGGCAGCTGTTGATCCGATTAGCGAGGTCCTACGTTAACGGACCCTGACCACACCCCTCCCGCCTCCCACCGCCCCACTACTACCCCTCCCGGCCGTTTATGATCCTGCATGGCGTGTGGCCATCGACTAGCCGCCATGACATGCCATTGTTAGCAGAGAGGGAGAGACCATTGGATTTCGGAGCATCCTATTGGGGCCTTCTAAAAGGAAAGGTGAAACATGGTATATAAATGTTATAGGATGGAATACCGGTAGTGGGATGGGAGTGGATACATCAGATTGTAGTTGGTGTTGAACAGAGAAAGCCCTGGATTTTCTTCCATTTCCCTATACTACTTACGTCTGTTGCTTATTCAAGTTCAGACTAAAGTAAGACCCATTCTCCCATTCCATGCCACTGAAAGGGACCTATGCCCCCGAGATATGTAGATATATAAAAAGGGGACATGTAGATACATAAAGAGGGTTTGGCAAATGAGTGCAATCAGTGTGTGGGTTAGGAGGTGCATGTTATAGCCCCATTTCTGACATGTAGAACACTGAGGGATCCTGACGGCGTCTTGTCATACCGCCACCACTTGTTACACTGGACGTCTGCGCCTCCAGGGTAGAAGGCAGTGTAAATAGCGCTTACACAGGTGTCAACTGCCACCCATGTCAGCCACCCCTGCCACCCAGCCAGGGGCGGACAGTGGTGTTAAGAGCAGGGGAGAAGGCATTGGGGTTTTGGTTGATGCAGTGTTGTGCAGAACCTAGCTACCTGTTTTATTTATCAGGGGCGTGTTGCTCCTATGGTAAAAAGAGCTGTCAGTAGGTACCCTCTTTTCAAAAGAAGTCACACTCTGCTTCAATGTTCAACTTGCACTCACCACATTAGTCTGAAATGTCACCTGCCTTGTTTAAAACAGAGAGAGCTGCACTATCAGGTACCTACTCATGTCACGCACTCTATAGTATATTATACTGACTGACTTCTCCCAACTTGGTACCTACTCAAATCCCCCTTTTTTAGCACTATACTTGAATGACAACTTGTGAGCAACAAAAGGGACAAGTTATAGCTACATGAAAAGAAAGGACTGGAAATGAGGGCATTTTTAGCCAGCTCTTCCTTTTACTATAGGAGCAACACCCTCCGGGTCAGATTCCTATCTCAATACCCATAAATCTCTTACTGTGCGGTTCTTGGAGGTGAGCTGCACTGTGCGTTTCTCAGCGTGAGTAAGTTTTGATAGGTATTTCGCCTCTCTAGATGTGCAATGTATATATGAGGCAATTCAAGTGATGACACGGGCATGAACACTTTACTAGAGGTGCTAAGGGTCTAGTGTGAGCCATCTAGCACAAGTTTTGTTCAACCAAAGCTCTCTCCTTTCAGAGAGAGATCCCCGGAAAAGGGATGAATTCTTAATACCCATATAAGTCAGTTCTCCTATGATCATGCTGATGGACATCATCTTTTCTTTAGCCCTATAGAGTAGGTTGTCCTATTCACAATTAGGAAATAATTTTCAATAGTATACATGTATTTTTCTCCAAAATGGAATGATGAAAATGACCCACATATTTAGTAGTTTCATCCATCGGAGGTAATATGTACAATGCTCATTGGCCTGTTAGAAATTAGATCGAATAAGTGTATCTGGAGGGCATTTCCATGATGGTACGACTTCAAATCGTAGTGGGATCTCTCACCTTAACTCCATTACCAAAACCTTTGTAATTCCTACGTTAATTGCTGATCACACAGAACAGTCGTACCACATTACCTACAATCGCTCACTCTAATTTTGAGGGTTTCAAATTGTAGTGGCTGTGTTGAGAAATGACTTTCTGGTGCAATTGCTTTGTACTAGAGTGGGCAGTTGTAAAAAAACAAACAAGAAGATGCTGACGGTCTGAACACGGGCGGTGGTAGTTGTTTGCTGCACTATTCAAATCGACGTGAGCCATTTTTCAAACTGACTCTGGCAAGATGTACTCGGACATGCTGCGATAATCGCCTAGCTTTCCGGAAAGGACACTAATTTCTGCCTCACAAGCCGTCAGAAATTTTAAAATGGCTTCCCCAATGAAAAACACCATCAATCACAAGGATGGAGTGCTAGATGACATTCCTCATGGTGCAGGAGGATGCTAACTCACTGAATACCCAGTAAACACATATTCGTAGAATGACGTTGCACAGAGGTTTATCTACGTAGGCCGAGAGATCTGCCTGCTTACAGGCAGAGAGCAACATGTATTCCTAGCTATATTGGCTCAAAAACCTGGCTATTCTGAACAAAGTACTCACTGTCAGTTTCTAGAAATTGTCCCTCATACTCACAAACATGTAAGTTTTCATGTACAGCAACATGTAATGAGCAAAGTACAAGATATATCCAATAAATTTGACATGTTTATGATTAGCCTACACTATCACTCCTTCAATGGCTTCCATTTCAGCCTGCTGGAGTAAGGGAGGGGGATTTGAAAATCACCTGGGTTATCAATTATTACATGCATTTCAAGTTCTTTGTGTATTGTAAATCTTTGGATATACATTGAGGGAAGTGTTGATGGAAGCATTGGACCTGACAGTAAGTACTTCTATGAGAATTGGTCTCTCTGCCAGATTGGCTGAGTAGATAAACTACCAACAGACACCTTTGGTCTCTGAGGGTCAGGACCCTCGGAGGTCTACGGAGTATATCTACGTAGAATTGTGGTGCCAACTACGTAGATTTGGTTGGTATGTGGACGTTCAAACGTTTAGGTTTGCTTACGTTCTAGAGACGTAGATATAAAAATATGTTTATGTACGTTTTTCTACCTATATGAGTATAAATGATTGCAAATAAAATACAATAGGTTTGATAAAAACGTGGTGTCCAAGGGACTCTATCTCGCCATCCTCAAGCCATAAATCCACTGCTCTACCAACTGAGCTAGCCAGGCTGATGGAGAAAGCCATATTCACATATATATTTAATTCAATTTAAATTCAATCTAAACTTCAGACTTCATTTGTTGTACAAACGGCCCATAGGGTAAGAAGGCACACAAATTATATTACAGCTAGGGAACATTGAAGTCTATGCACAGTTTGTGATACCAGTGGGGTGTTTCAGAAGCAGGTAATGTTTACAACCGATCATAAGGAGATATGATAGCAGTTTTAATAGTGATTGTAGGCTTATAACTGCATGTGTTTCTAAAGCATTACCATTATCTTACTGTGTCTATAACTATATGACTGGCGAGAGATGATAATGGTTGCAGTTGTAAGTTTAGAATCTAACAGTTTTAGAAACAGATATTTAATGTTCATTATCATGTCCGGCTTCTGAAACACCCCACAGCAATGATATAATCTAGAAGCAGGTAAATAGGTATGCTGCACGTCTGCGTTATATTGCCCACGTGACGGTTGCTAACCCTCACTAGTATCAGCAACTCAGTTATAGGGAGGTTTAGCAAGCACTGCGTAGGAAATATAACACAGACCTGCAGCATGCTTACAATATTAATATTGTTACGTCTGTGTGAAACCCGAAAAAGGTGACGTACTTCATGCTTGCTAAACCTCCCTAACATGTATTTGAATAAACCTTAACGTTTGAAAGTCCACACACCATGGTCAGAACCATAATTCAGACCAAATTGGTAGGAATACAACCTAAATATACCTGGAATCTGTGTGGTATTTTGGTTAGCCATCTTGGTAATAAACAGGCATGTATATTTTCCATAAATTGCATTAGTCGTATATTGGTAGTTCATATATTTCGTGTACAAAATGAGGATACACTGGACCATGTGTGAGTGAGACTAAATTGTTGGGAATGGACTGTTATCCATGTTTTATTGAGTTTTGAACTACCCTTTGTGTTGGTAACACAAATATCATATTCAGTTCATACCGTGCCTGGTTAGCTCAGTCTGTAGAAAACTGGACCGTCATTTGATGTTTAGAAGGTCGAATCCACATTGGGCAACACTTTTTTTATGGAACCTCTCGGGTTAAATCTACGTATATTTACATCCAAATACGTTTAATTTTCCTTACGAATAAGTCTTAATTACATAGAAATATGTTTGTAAATCACGTTTGAATATGTCTATAGAGGTAGAAAAACGTAATTTAGACAACTACGTATCTAGAACGTATTTAAACCTTAACGTTTGAACGTCCCTATACCATGCACAAAAATGTAGTTCAGACCAATTTGGTAAAATCCAAACCTAGTTAAACCAAAAAAAAACTACATAGTGTTTTGGCATGGTGTTTACTGGGTAGTTCATTCTTTTAAGTTTGATGCATAATTCCACTGAGGCTGTGGAGGTCCCAAGTTTGAGATAAATACCCACTTGACAAATGTATCTTGGCCATGTGCAGTGTTTGTTTCCTTTTTCAATTATTTGTTGGTGCTTTATTTCTTTGCCTTTTCTTCTTTTTTTATATTTATCCAATTGTTCCGAGTTTTTATTTTGGAGTGGGTGATGAATGACTTAACTATGGTTTCTTTGTTCTGTTGTAGGAGGACGACCTTCTTGTGTATGAAATTCGTACAAAGGAATAAAAACATTGTACAAGTATGGACATGTAAGTATCTTATTTATCTTACATATCTCCCGGGTATATTAATTGCTTCAATCAAAGGTCACAGTATTGCAGGCTGTTTCCAACTCGTGTATCTGTGTTCATCTAATTTATTGTTTACAGTGATGTCCATTCATGAATAGCAATGTTAAATTGCCTGATATAATTACAACCCTTCCAACAATCGTTAAATTATCGGGAACATTGAAGGTGAATGTCCACGTGATCATCATCTGGCTTGGGATCTTTGAGTAAGACATAAGCGGTCCCTTTGTCATTACATAACGCACACTATGAGTTGCCCCCTTACCAATACATGGCCTAAACTATTAGCTGCCCCTGCATTCCTACCTAACCTACGTGTACTGCCCTTTCAATATTATCTGGCCTGCACTATGAGCTGCTCAGACAATGTACTGCATGCCCACAGTATGGGCTGACCCCTTATTGTTACCTGCCTCTTCATTATGAGCTGCCCAAACTATGATCTGCCCCCCACCATGAGCTTCCCATACTATAATCTGCTCTACTCTCCGAGCCGTCATTCAAAAGGAACTTCTACATATCGGTAATATGAGCAGCTCCGGCCTTTAATATATATATATGACCAGCATATATATATGCCCTTACAATGACATGCCCTTCACTATCACCAGCTCTATATTAAGAGCTGTCCTTCATATGGGCGCTGCCCTTCTATAGGAGCTGCCCAACATATGGCCTTACCTCACCATGAGTCCTTCCTCGTTGTCAAAATGCCATTTGCTCTGAACTCTATTGTACCTTGACCGGGCCTCTTAATATGAGCTGCTCCTCGGCACTGCCAATACTACTCAGCCCCAGAGGGCCACTTATAGACATGTGAGAATTATATCAACCACTCCAGGTCAGTTAGACCCTCTCAGAATACACACCACTATAAATATTTATTCACTCCCTGCCCCTGTGGGTTATGAGATAAAGGGGACATGAAAGGGTGTGTGAGGAAGCAAAGGGAGGAAGGGGAAGAAGGTAAACCAGAGTGTGATTTGGTATGAGTGGGTGTGCCCAATGTCTTTCATGTGACCGTCCCACAGATCTGGGACGTACGTGTTTATTTGACGCCTCCTACAGGGTGGAGTGACATGCCTGCCCCCTGACTGTCTGAGGCTGTACTATCTGGTGCCTCTGCATGGGGTAGGAGGGTGATAAGGAGGTGGGAAGGAGGGGTGGAGCTGAGGGTTTTCAATGATGAGCTGGAGAGGGTGTGGGCGAGGAATAGGGTGCATGATGGAAGATGTTACACTGAGATGAATCAACAGGAAATTGACACTGGAGACAGAAGTGAATCAAGGGTTATTTATTTGAGGGGCTGAATGCAAATTCCTTGGTAGGAGTGAGGACATAAAGAAAATTGGCCGATTTATATCTAAATATAAGGAGCAGGATAAGAGTAAATGGACCACCTGGTAATAGTATGAGCCAAGAGTTAAAAGTAAGACAAATCTTATGACTCCATGGGCTCATGCTGTATTTGGAAAACTGGGGTAGAAGGAGAAGGCAAAGTCCAGTTTACACCACAATACAAAAAGGTTTGTTCTAGTGCACCAGGTGCACTGCCTATAAATAAAGAAGGAAAGTGACTGCAATTTGGACTGGCTTTAGTATCCATCCCAGGGTATCTCTATAAACTGTAGCATCTCTACCTGGAAAACCCAGCCTGCATTTGTAACAGATCCCACATATCTCATCCTCCCCATTCTCACAGCACACACCGCACAGACCCTGTACCCTCATTGATGTCTCTATACCACATCCCTCCTCCCATATATACCACACCCCTCCCCTTACCTCCTCCATACCCTATAAGTATACACCCTCCCTATGGGCCCCCCTCTTCCCTCCTCCATGTTTCCGTGGAATGATTTACTTTCCGCCTAACTCCATTACTTAGACGCCTGGCCCCATGAGAGCTGTTCCCTCTTTCAGGGGCCCAGGCTCAAAGCGGCCAAGCGGTTGGGTGGCGACGACAAGCGGCCGTCCAAATCATATTGCTGGTCTGAGGGTAGGGTGGGTGAGGGGCCAATGAGGCGTTTGGACATTGGTATATCCCCCGTATTGGATAATCAGTGGGTATGCAACATGAGGGAATCTCGTTAGGCAGCGGTTTGTATGGAGCAGGGCCTTTATTGAATTGTTGGTGGGTGTGGTGGTGGGTTAAAACCACCGTCAGGTCATGCATGTTAGGGTGTTGGGATGGGGATATCAGCTGTACAGTCATGGGCTCATGCTTGGATACAGCACCCAAACCAGCACCCATATCAGTTCCAGCTATCATGGACTAATCTATTATCTCCAGGCAGTACACAAAGGGTGCAATTCCCTATAGTAACCCTTTCCTGCCTTTTAAACTTTGAGGTAGTGCTTCATAATGTATGAATACAACTTCTATTAGTAACTCATCAATGCTGCATTTATACACCATGCCCATGTATGTCCGATACCTCTAGATGGTTGGGCATGATATAGTAATGCAATGTTGGTGAGTACATTCACCGTGACACCATCAGGACATTATGATGGCAAAGGAACATCAGCCTGGAGGGAAGATGTGATCCCTAGAATAAAGAGTTAATCCTTTAAGGGCTGCTGATGCAGGAGTGCATCATGCTCATTGGTCGTCATGATGCACTGTAGCACTGGCGAGCTACCGGCCTGGGCTACATCCATGCATCTTGAAGATCAACGTATTAATGCAATAGCGGCTCTTATTAGGTTTAGCCATTTTCACCAGGATACATGCACCTTACCCCTACATTTACGTGCCCTCAACAAATTTGTTGGCAGAGCAACTAACGGCTGATTAGCTAGCCTCGATTCCTTGTGTGGGAAATAGACTAGGCACTGTTGTTTGGAAAGTTTACAAGAGGCACTATGCCAAGAAAGCTCTTGACTATGATTAAACACTACAATTATCATACAGTATCTACTTCTTGTTTTACAATTACATCTTTTTAGCAGGAGAAGAATATATCTGATTCTAAGGCAAGTAGGATTCTTCGATCTAAATAAGTAGATTTTACTATTTTACCATATGCATCTCTCATTGCATTTGTCTTGAGGACCTCCCCTACCAGTATGAACACAAATGCCTCTTTTATCAGTAGCAGTGATGTGGTTTGGCGCTCAGAAGTCTCCCAGACGGTGTAGGTCAGGGTAGGGGTCCTCCATCCTTTGGCAGGGGCCAACTCATCGTGCTGAATCATCTTTGACAGGCTCTGCAGGCGCAGGGCCCCATCATAAATTGCCTCTGCTTTCTAATGATATCTTGGGCAGCTGACATATTTCACTCTATTTGGGATGAACACCCCCACCCCCACTGCCTTCACCCCACCCCACCACCCCCCCCCCATCCCTCATTCATTGAAGCTGCTACTACTGTGGGGTGTTTCAGAAGCCGGACATGATAATGAACATTAAATATCTGTTTCTAAAACTGTTAGATTCTAAACTTACAACTGCAACCATTATCATCTCTCGCCAGTCATATAGTTATAGACACAGTAAGATAATGGTAACGCTTTAGAAACAAATGCAGTTATAAGCCTACAATCACTATTAAAACTGCTATCATATCTCCTTATGACCGGTTGTAAACATTACCTGCTTCTGAAACACCCCACTGGTCACCTCATCCCCCTGACTCGAAATGTCTCGGCAGGATTTGCTCCAAGGTGAGAAGGGTGGCTTTGGACCTAGTTTAGGGGTCCTCAGTTTGCAGAAAATGAGGGGTTTCTGACCTACTGTGTGTGGCTTGTAGAAGGGGCTGGGCTGGGTCATGTCCCCCAGTGGAAAGACCTGCCACAAGGGTTACTTCCTCGTCAGTAGGGCCCCATTCCCGGCGGTGATGCGCCTGGCGTAGTGATACAGGTCATGGTCTCTGACCTTTTGACCCGGAAGTCGTTTTGTCCCAGGGCACCATTGTCCCAATATTAGTGTGGGTGCCACATCACGTAAATTTGCAAATAAATCGACAACATCAATTATGGAAGGAGGCATTCCATAATTGATCAGGACGGGGGCAGTGTGTAAAACAGCCTAAACGTGCTCTAAGGGATGAATGAGATCACACGGACAACGGTTATTACCTACGTGGTCGCTTATCTTATTGTAAGGAATGATCTTCAAAAGGTACAGGAGGTAAGGCATGAATACCTTCTTTGAACATCGATTCAGTAGTACATAACTAAATGAATAAGAAAACAATAGTTAATTCGATCTATGGGAGGGACTTTCAATCTTGTCAATATCCATAAATGCCAAAAGGAAAATAAAGATCCTGTGACTTGTATGCAATGCCTCATTAAAAGCAGCATGTAGACAGTGCATGGGCATAGAACCTTCGATCAACAATGACAACTGGCTGAGCAACTAGTGTTCAATCCTGCTTTGAAGTAATTGCTACGTCGACTGGGCAGTCTGGCCGTATTTGGTAAGATTAGTCATCAAATTGTAAAATAGGGCCAAAATCGGTCACTTAGAAATAGATTATTAGGAAATTCAGAATACATAGTTTGTGTAACCCGTCCCTGCAAAAAAAAAGAACTAGTAATAAGAAAACAGAGTCCTTAATATTTGCAGTTGACAAAAATGACTCTTTTTAGATAGTTGCAAATAAAATATAGAATTATGCAAATGATCACATAACTATCCCAGAATTGAATAGATCTTCTGGTTATTTTTCATCTTCTGGAAATCATAGGTTTTGAATTTGTGTACTTGATATCCCTCTAGGTCTATGCTGCCTTGCTTCTAATGACAAACCAACATCTGCTCGAAATTCAGTCGGGAAGCTCAAGACTTTCTCAATTTGAGCTGGTAGTATGATCAAAGGGATGTGGATGTGGATGCTCCGAGAGGAATAAAGTATAAGTTCTCTGCTTTGAAAAGTCTGGTAGTCTGGATAGAAGATGGATTCATGTTTCACTTGCGTGGAATGGACTTAGTGGTTAGCATTAGCCTACTGAACAGTCAGCTTTCTTAAGGACCCTACTGCACACAGCCATGGTCCAGACACTAGGTCCATACCTTAGTGTTATATACTCAGGCACCTACATTGAAATGAGCACTTGAATTTAAAGATAATCTATACATGTTGCATTCTCCTTTGTGGATTGCAGTACACTTCATGTGTTATTCATCTCAATAAAGGACAAAAGGATGTTATATCTACCAAAAATAGTGAACTCAAACTCATGCTTCCGATTCAAGGTTGATTTACTTCAACTCCTTGACTACTCAAGTTTAACCAAACCTAGATGAGACCTCAAAATTACCAGGGGTTGATGTTTGTAAAAGAGATTACTTTCAGCATGTTAATATGACTGACAGCAATAATAACAGTGGTGATAGAACATGGTGTATGGCCTAATGGCAATGAAAGATCCAATATCTCACTAGCAATGATGATTTCCATCAGTGTGATATTTTTAAGAGACCTTAACCAGTGTGCACCCAAATGACTGATCCGCCATTAGGGCTTATTCAAATTGTGAAATGGATGAAGTTAGACTTAGAGGAGGTCTCCGCTACCAATAAACCCAAACGCCATCAATGCCAATATCCACTCATGAAGGTCCAAGATTAGACAATTCCTGATCATGTGGAAAAATAGCTTTTGTTACCATTTTTCTTTTCAATGAGAAAAGCTTCCTCGTAAAGCGATCCAGAAAGGAATTGCCAAGGTCGATTTATTAGGGTGAAGGGGGGTAAGACGTAAATGCCACCTTTACTAACCCCAAGGCAAAACTTGCCTCCATGATATTAGAAAAGCTCTATTCATTCAATGCCCTGTTCATCTAACTGACCTAAGCTTCGATTTTCTCCAACCAGGCTACATGTTTTAGAGTGGTTGCGAATATGTGCAAACCTACTGAACAATGTTCAGGGTTACATCTCTCCTTCCTAGAGGTTTTCCCCCAGACAATGGCAACGATTTAAGGGTTGCTGGAGTGGTAATTACTTTACATACTACGACTGCTTTCTTGAAGTCGTACCAGATTTCCCATAGGGAAAGCGTTGGCATTTGCAGTCGTCGTGCTGTATGCAATCGTATTGCCTTAAGAAATGATCCCAGGTCAAATTATGCCTCAGATGTCTCGTTGATTAACTATCTCAAAGTTCTACAAACCATAAATTGTATAATCCATAATGCCAAAATGCAAAGTTTACACAATTATCAAGAATTCATGTGACCTAATTAGCTATTAAAGAGGGATACGATTGTCTGAAATCGACTATAGATCTACATACAAAACCATACAAAACCAAGAGTGTAGCAGATGGAAAGTTCACTGTTTAGTTTTACAAGGATCCCTTGTAGATTCAACAGTTCATTTTCACAGTGTGGGAATAGCTGTGTTGTGTGTCAAATTTAATTATGAGCAGGTATGTTATATGCAGTGATCAATATGAGGCAACAGATCTATTAAGTATAGGTGTTTCCTCTTTATTCTTAAGTAGGGAATTATCCAGCAATTGGCTAATCTTCTTTGCAGATGGCAAGGATAGACTTGGTGTGCTGACAGTAAGTGGGCGGAATGTTTTTCATCTTTATATGATGACATCTGCCTTTTGAAGCAATCCAATGATTTTGCTTGAAATATCCAATAGCATTGCTTTAACAGCTGTTCAACTGATCTTTCCTTGCTATTCCTATGGCAATTCTGATAATACAGTCAGTCATCAGTCGTTTCTGAAACCTCCCCAGCCGGGAGGGTGATGTGGGCAGGGACAGTGGGGCTCTAGACATCTCGGCCATAGAAAATAAGAGAGAAAATTATCTAAATCACAAAATCATCTGACTGAATAGTATAAATAAGTGATTATGACCGATGGGACAAACCCCACATTGTATAATCGTTTTCTCCTACCTATACTATATCTATAAAGTTACCAATACACGTTTTCCTTAAAATCACATTATTAATTGCTATTCAAAATTGACAAAAGACAGTAAGTTCCCATGAGAACCTCTGTTACAGTTTCTGCCGGGACCAAAGTAAAATAACGGTAGTTTATGATGATATATATGCTTTTATGTGACGACAACATAATTCTGTCCTAGCAAATGCTACCTTATCAATAATCAAAATATGCTATAGAGTGGAAAACAAACTGTTTTAGTTATTGCTTTCTTCTCAAAATAGAAATATGGAAATACTTCTTCTATATATTTAGAACATACTGTAGTTCCTATCACTTGATGAGTTCTTGCCTTGAAATAACCACCTGTTAATCCCGATCATATTTTGTTGCAGCTGCACAGAAGGATGAAAATTACAATGAAATATGTAGTGAGCACCTGATGAAGAGAGAAGAATGGCCTTGGTTAGGTAAGTAATGTCTATTATCCACACAATTGAAATTAATGCGGCCACAGAGTGTGGAAATAAACTCAAAACTTTGGGGATTTCCTCCGGCTGAGCTCCCTTGTCCTTAACATTCCCTCTTCCCATTAACGTTATGGTTTCCTTTCAAAGAGTTGTTCCTTCTTCTAGGGCACCCTATTGCTCTGAGCTCTCGATGGGTCCATCCTTCCATCTACTGTCCTGCCCAATGAGCTGCTCCCCCGAGTACCTTCTCATTAGTATATTAGTATGAATTGCTCTTCTGAATTTCTCAATGCACCTTTGTCTTACTATACCTGTAGATAGTGTAAGTTGCTCTCACTCTGACCAACTCAACCTTTAGCAGCCCCTACCTTGTGTCTCCTCTACCCTATGAGCTGCTCCCTTCCGAAAAGGGCACCTCTCCCTCAGCCACCATTCCCTGTGAGATTCTACCCCATAAGCTGCTCACGTAAAGGGCTTAAATAAGTATTGGATGATACTGCTGGTATTTGACTGGTGCTGGTTTTGTCTCCTCCATGATCCTCCTATCTCTGTTATCAATCACACCTTCCCCCAGTGATCCCACTGCCGTCATCAGCCAGAGGCTGCCACCACCAACAATGAATGGCTCAGTGTTGTGATTCAATTTCCACAGTGTTGGTTCAAATTTACGCCGCGATAAACCCAAGGCTAGAATTAGCTACTGGGGAAGAAAAAGGTTTGCTGATGGAGTTACTTATGAAACAGCAGAATGATGGTAGGCTTATTGCAGGGTGTGTCTTGAAGATGTCTCTCGGGTTTACCATGGGCAATGCTCTGAGCTGTTTAACGTAATTCTAGTAACATCCATACTTTATTGTATTAGAAGGAGAGCTATTTTGAGGTATACTTAATAAATCAAGAATTGTCCGATTTGCCATATAAGTTACAGTTGATAACGTGGTGTGAATTAAAGTCTTTATAAGTTATCAGGGCAGATTCTTATAAATTTAGTAACAATGGAGGCTGGATGAGCAAACACTTGGACAAACTAAGCTTAACTCTGAAGGTCGGTGGTGTATAGACACTTATATCGTCATGATACATAAAAGATTCATGCATCGTGCCAACCCTACACTTTCAGCGACCCTTAAAGACCTATTATCACTTAGCTCACCTCATGCGTATTCATTACTTTTCATAGTCATTAACTTTCATGGCTACAGACATATTACATGTGTAGAAATGATTACCTCAGAGGAATTAATAACTTGGACTGCTATTATCTACAGTTCCTAAATTGATTACAGAGCAGACAGCATCTTAACTACTTTTGTGTGGTGCTGTTGTATCAGAGAAATGTACTCAGTTTATTCGTACAAATATGGTGGATACTACACTGCAAAAATGGTGTTTAGATCCTAAACACAATTCTAAACATATTCTTGCAACGTTTTTGTAAGCACATTAATTTCCTAAACATGTTTAGCCAAACAATGTGCTTAGCTCAAGTGTTTAGAAATGTAGGTGTTTAGGTTAAAACTTTTTGTTTAGATATCTATGAATTTCTGTGTTTAGGTGTTTATGAATTTTTGTGTTTAGATGATTAAATGATTTGATGGAGAGTTAAGGTTTGCAGACATGTATGCCTTAAAAAAAGAGATATATTTTGTTTGTTTTCTCATTTACTGCGGGGGGCTTCAGCAGGTATTTACTTGTCAAAGTCTCCAAAGATGTCAGCCACAGCTATATACGTGTACATGTATTACACACTGCATTAGAATGAGAGACTTGAGAAAGTACAACAGCTTGGCAGGAAGGACATTGCCTTATCTATTCCAGAATAACATCAAATAGGTGTCAGGCATGGAGCTTATTGATTATTTTATGCTAATGATGGTGGCATAAGGTGAATCTAGTCAATTTTCTATTACCCTTTCTATTCACATGACATTCTATGAAATGAAACCATGATAAACATGGGATTTGGGGACATTTGTCACAACAATTGATTATAACTATGTACAGATAGTCCATTCAAAGGTAGTGCTGCTACCTGGTGTGGATTCAACATCCAAGTATCTAAACATATTGATGTTTAAATCTAAACACCTATTATTCAACTGTTTCAACTCTAAACATCTAAACATGTTTAGCGTAAACGTTTATGTAGTTAGAATAAAAGTGTTCATTTCCTAAATGTGTAGTCGATGAGACACCTAACTGACCTATATGTTTAGGTTTTAAACGTGTTTAGACCTGAACATGTTTAAAATCTAAACACCATTTTTGCAGTGTATATGTGGTTGAGCTATTAGTGAAGGTATTTATGTATAGAATTTAAGAAATTGGATTCAAGATGTCAAATGGCTTTATCCACTCGGGTTACACTGGAGGGCATTTCTCAAGATGGTACGACTAGACCCCTTCAAATCGTAGTGGTCATACTGGTAAGACTGCCCTTCAATCCCCTGTGCAATTACTACATTAATCGCTCATCGTAAAGAGCAGTTATTTGCATTAATTACCTACGATCACCCACTCTAATTTTGAGGACTTCAAATCGTAGTGGCTTTGCTGAGTCGTACCATGCTCAGAAATTCCCCCTGGTCGAGATAATATTATCCACATTGTAAAATAACATATACAGAGATATTCTAGTGTGTGGGTGAAGGAAAACGTGGATAGGGGTTCTTTTATAGGGCCTTTTATAAACTGGTTATTATTTTGATGTGTTTCTCTGTCTCAATTGATAATTTCTGTTATGGTTTACCTGTAATGTTTTCAGCTCCCGACCTGGAGGAATGGTCGTTTTCACCTGTGGTGGGTGGTTTTGACTTCACAACTTATATGTACGAGCGGAAAAAGGTGAGTAGAAAGGTAATGACCAACGCACCCACTCTGATGTATCACAGCAATCAATATATCTCATCTATCTCATTTATCGGCACTACCGATTCTCTTACCGATTGCTGCTTCTGTTCTAGCGGATGTTGTTGTACTTCTTCTTCTTCTTCTTCTTCTTCTTCTTCTTCTTCTTCTTCTTCTTCTTCTTCTTCTTCTTCTTCTTCTTCTTCTTCTTCTTCTTCTTCTTCTTCTTCTTCTTCTTCTTCTTCTTCTTCTTCTTCTTCTTCTTCTTCTTCTTCTTCTTCTTCTTCTTCTTCTTCTTCTTCTTCTTCTTCTTCTTCTTCTTCTTCTTCTTCTTCTTCTTCTTCTTCTTCTTCTTCTTCTTCTTCTTCTTCTTCTTCTTCTTCTTCTTCTTCTTCTTCTTCTTCTTCTTCTTCTTCTTCTTCTTCTTCTTCTTCTTCTTCTTCTTCTTCTTCTTCTTCTTCTTCTTCTTCTTCTTCTTCTTCTTCTTCTTCTTCTTCTTCTTCTTCTTCTTCTTCTTCTTCTTCTTCTTCTTCTTCTTCTTCTTCTTCTTCTTCTTCTTCTTCTTCCTTGTCGTCGTTCTTATTAACCTATGAATGGTTTTAATTGGTTGACCTTTCCAGTCCTAAAATTCAATCATCTCCCCTTTATTATTAGAGGTTAGAGTTTCACACCTTCAGATGAACTATGTTTTCCATGATTTGTTTTCCTCATATCTCTTCTGGTTGGTTGTATTTATTGTCAGTGATTTATTTATAACTCCCTTGTGCCTCTTTTCTGACTATTGATATTAAAAGTATCCATCCATATTCTGCTTACCTCTAGCAACTATGTCACATGGTATGGCGGCCGTCCCGGATGGAGACGGAGTGTGTGAGGGGTGAGGGAATCGTCTTTAGTTTCCCTGAGCAGGGATGTAGCCCTTTTGTCAACCACAAAAAAGGTACGTTCAGCATTGAAATATCATATATATTGGGGGCCATTCTTAACATACTGTGACTGTCCACTTTCAAATCGTATAGTGGGAACCTTTACCTTAGTGACATTGCCGCCCAATATTGATGATCATACTGTGTCTGCAGCATTATGAATGCCCTAACAAACTACACGTATATCAATAACTGGATTTTCTTTTCTGCAGCATCACCCATGTATTTGACGTAGTTGTATCTATATTGCAGAGGTTAAACTACAAGTGTGGGGTAGCTGGGTGGAAGATGATTACCTGTATATAGTGGCGGCAGAGTTCTCCAAGATCCCTCAGTTTGTTTTGGTAAGTCAACCTCTTCACATATAATTGTAATTATGAAAGTAGAAATGTTACAATCACTCAAGGGTGTGCAGTGTTAAAATGGCTCTGTGCTGTAAAATGCGTTTATGTCATATAAACAGATTCACCAAAGTTCATATATCACCCACATTGGTCCTCCTTATGCAAAATGCGGGCCAGACAAGTTTCATGCATTCTGTGGCCCTACAGGGCTTATATGGGCACTACCTAGGTGTCAACATGGTGTATGGACACACAGCCTTGTCGAGTTAATCGCCAGGGCTGCACATTAATACATCATGAAAAACAATGGGCACGATGTAATGACCGCACCTCACCAGATCATATATATCTATCCCATATTACAGAGGTTTCCCCGGGATCTGGAGATGGCTACAGAGATCTCAGTGGACCTTTACTTCAGCCCGGTGTGTCCCAACCCCCGGGGTGCGTCTCGTCATGCCCCCACTATGAGGACAGACGTGCGGCACGTTGAACTCAAGATGAGGAGAGGAGGTGAGTGATGAAGGATTGTGTAAGAAACAAAATAAAATGCGTGATTTAGTCTTATTCTACATTGGTAATTTCATTTTTATATTATTAGGTTTTGAGTGGATGAGTTTATTATTTTTGGTTTTGAGTGGATGTAGAAAATCAATCTGTGAAATTTCTCTGTTGATAAATTTATTTGAACATATTTTAGTGCATTTTTGGTGCTTTTGTAAGTTTAGTGAGACCCTATCGAACGGTTAATCATAAAAGAAATAGAACACAAAATGCCCTCGAGTCGAATTCTATCCACAGCGTGTTTCATTTCAGCATTTTATTTGTTAGTCTGTTTAGAGAGATCACTTATAAATCCTTCATTAAAATCAGTTGCTCGGAGTAAAATGTAGTGATTGAAAAGTCTGTTTAGAATAGAACCTCGCCATTATTTTACACCATTTTGAAACCCTTAATGAACAGCGCCCAGCAAATTGTCGTCATCTGTCGCCATGATTGGTCATCAATGGTGACTTCTTTTTGAGTGATAACTCATTCCGTCATCTTTCTCCACTGTGTGTTAGACTCACATGGCATAGCAATTTCAAATACGACGTACTCTAAAATCTGTTGAGGTTTTCTTACGGTTGTCTGCAATCTGATAGAGTATACACCTCAAAAATCACAAATAGTTCCAAAATAGTTTGAAAGCCGAGCTCAATTACAGGTCTTGGGGAAAGAATTCCAAAACTCAGATAACAATTTGAGACTATCTGCCCATGTTGAGATTATATCTACCTTGATTTATATGTGGTTATAGACAAGCCACTGAAGAAGGAGAAGGATTCCAATAGAGATAAGCTCGAACAGAACGCTTCAAATAGCATAAAAAATGTGCAATAACGCTAATCGATGTTTGTGAGAAATGCCCTCTTGATGGGGATAACCAAGGCATGCGATATCTATATTGAAACCAGGGATGGAATATATGACGACGTTGTGAACATGCAGAATGATAGAGGTGCCTTATATAGGATGTACACTGCAAAAATGGTGTTTAGATTTTAAACATGTTTAGGTCTAAACATGTTTAAAACCTAAACATATACGTCAGGTAGGTGTCTCATCAACTACACATTTAGGAAAAGAATACTTTTAGTCTAAATACATAAACATGTTTGCTAAACATGTTTAGATGTTTAGAGTTTAAACACTTGAATACTAGGTGTTTAGATTTAAACATCAATATGTTTAGATACTTGGATGTCAAATCCATACCAGGTGGCAGCACTACTTCTGAATGGACTATCTGCACACAGTTATAATCAAATGTTGTGACAAATATCCCCAAACCCCTTGTGTAGCCTAGTGTAATTTCATTGAATGTCGTGAAAATAAAAACAGCAATAGAAAACTGACTAAATTCAACTAACACCACCATCATTACCATAAAATAATCAAAGAGCCCGATAACTGACACCTATTTCATGTTATTTTGTAAAGTATAAAGCAATGTCCTTCCCACCAAGCTGTTGTACTTTCTGAAGTCTCTCATTCTAATGCAGTATGTACATGTAAGTGTATATAGCTGTGGCTGACATCTTGGGAGACTTTGCCAAGTAAATACCTGCTGATGTCCTCCAGTAAATGAGAAAACAAACAAAAAATATTCCTTTATTTTTTTTAATGGATACATGTCTGCAAACCCTTAGAAACATGTCTGCAAACCCTTACAAACCCAATCACCTAGACATCTAAACACAAAAATTCATAAACATCTAAACACAAAATTTCATCAATATCTAAACACAAATTTTAAACCTAAACACCTAGATTTCTAAACACTTCAGCTAAGCACATTGTTTGGCTAAACATGTTTAGGAAATCAATGTGATTACAAAAACGTTGCAAGAATATGTTTAGAATTGTGTTTAGGATCTAAACACCATTTTTGCAGTGTACGATCGGTCAGACAGGGAGATGACAGCAGGGCTATATATTACAGTCTCAACATTATAGATAACACAAAAAGAAAGCCATATGTATTAGCAATCTCTGAATCTATCCACAGATTCGGCACCACAGGTCGTACATGGTAGATGTGAGGCTTCAGTAGCTCTGGCTGCTCCTCCATCTTCCAGTAAGCTTCCGGAGTCTGATAATGCCCCTCTCCTACTTCATGCTACTAGATGGACAATGTATGTTCTGTTATCTAAATACCCTTACATCACACAGGCAACATCAAAGGGCCACTCTGTAACTCTGAGACTATAAACGGTACTCCCCTCATTAAAGCCTATGATGCATAGTCGAGTTGAGGCTAAGTCCTGGAGGGATGAATGGCCTTATGTGACTAAGCAGACGCCTTGCAAGATTGTGGTGCAGACTTCAGAGGACCTGACTTGCATTAGACCTAAGCCTCACTACTTCACCGTCTACTTTCATATCTCCGAGGGTGTAATCAATTTTGCTAGGTAGAGAGATATGGCGTTTGTCTAGAGTTTATTATCAGTTTCTGCTCCTCCACAGTTCACTCCTACTCCCTTCGTCATTTCTTTTTGTAGTGGCAACGTTCCTATATAACTTTAGAGGAATCTTCTAAGGTATACTAACTTATAATAATGTTCATGTTCATCTTGTGGTCGTTTTGAATTTAATTTCTGATTAAATTTTTATATAATTCCGATAATATGCTCATCACTTTAGGGTTGTGAAGAATCATAATGTTAAATCTCTAAAAGAGCACTTTATCGATAACATACAGGTGTGGGGCGTGTCTGGCTCCTCAGTCCTAGATATGTCTACATGGCCGATATGAAACCTAAATTAAATCGACTTGAGGTATTTTACCTGGTTTATCTATGGGTGTTCATGTACCGCCCATGGGTATAGAAGTAATCGAATGCCAGAACAAAAGTTAAACTAACAGCAAAACCCTCCCCATTTCTCGTGACAAGGCCGTTAAAAGTGACTTTGGCCAACTTAAACCAGGCGCATGATTCTTTATTTTTACAGCTGCAACAGTCTGTGGGTGGTCTATAATAAGCATGGACACGGTAAAGGAAGGCACCACCTTATTAGGGATGGGGGCATGGGGGACCTGGAGGACGGGGAGGGGAAGCATGGTTAGGGAGGGGCAAAATGTAGCTTGATTCAATATCACCTTAAAGATCAAAGCCCTAGATATGACAATAGTGCCTCCTGTAGTGACTAAGGTAAAAGTATGTAAGTGTTTGGAGGAGAGTGCAGGTGAAGGTGGAGATACTACAGGTTTGAAGTCGTGCTGGGCTCTAGCTGACAATGGAATACATACATAGCATCAGTAAGCGAAACCCTTTAGAACCCAACTCTCAGATCGACACCTTTGGGACAAGAATAAAATACCAGCCGCACATCAGTGATAATGTACACTGATCCAGAGTGGGATTTTGATGTTCTCCACGACCCCTTTGTCACAGTTAGGCCTCGTGTTGCTTGCCAGAGGCAGAGACCTCCCCTCCAGTACCCATCCACTCAGCAGCCAAACCTACTCTCCCCTCCAGTGTAGGTGCATTTTCCATCACATTTACCCCTAATACAATCGGGGACGGAGACTATGGGCGGCTCCGTGTGTTTTGTTTGTTCCTACCGCTGGAGACCATCAAAACATAGCTCCCCAGATGTAGGGAGCCATGCACACTGTTTTGGTCTAAATGGACTGGTGTGGAACTGGCCTGTGTCCCCCAGGACCAGCATCCAACAACGAGACACAATAGGATAGTAGGTAATGCGATCAACAGGCGGCAAGTAGAGAATGGCGTAGACAGGTGGTAAATGGACAGGGTGTGGGGAGAGGGGTGTGGATGATAGATACCGATGGAGGATTGAGAGGAAGTGAAAGGATGAGGAGCTGAAGGATAAGTATATATGGTATATGAGAGTAGAAGAATGAAAAGGCAGAAAAGGTGATAAAGGAAAAAGGGCAGGGAGGGGAGATAGAGGGGGACAGAGAAAAAGACAGACAGAGACAGAGAGGTGGGAGAGAGGGGGGAATGAATAATGGGTGATAACCAATGAACGGATTGACGGTATGTTCAAAAATAATCAACAAATACCTGTATACTCCAAAGATCACAGTCATATACGGGGAATTTCACAATTTTAAAAGGGAAATGAGAAAAGAAATGTGGTTCTCATACTGGTCGTCCAGTGCAGTGGAACCTAACTATTCGGGCTTTTCACCATGCTGTTTTCATTTCATGTTTAATATCTCTGGTTAATGCCCCATAGAGTACTACATGGCTTGACTTCCATGACTGAATTGTTTTAATCTGTGTTGTTTCAGAGCCGGGTATCTGTTATGATGAGAGTGACCGATGTGCGAAACACGCCGAGGAGGGAAAGTGTACCAACAGTGCCTTGCACCAATATGCCAATTATTGCAAACGCTCATGTGGACTTTGCAGTAAGTTTCATTAATTTGATTTAAAATTTGTCAGGGAGAAAGCTGTAATTGTAAGATAACGTTAGCTGATAGTCCCTTTAGCAATGGCACATTAACGTTGATGACATGCATGTTTATGTTGGGTCATTCGTATTCTTCTTGCATTTCGCTCTATGAAACGACTGGAAACAAATGAGAAATGAGGTGACTGACGGAAAGAATGAGGGCAAATTGTGGTATGGCAATATCAAAAAAGGATTAGGTCTATGTTATCATTTAGCAAAGAAACAGTAGTGAGAATGTAGGCCATGCATCACAAACACCTTCATTCTCAATCATTCCTGTTATGAAAGTAAATAAGCCACGTCCTTATTCCTAGTTTAGTTGTAGTGGAGATGATACCAATAGCCTTACATAGCCTAAATTCAAGACACATATATTTCCTGAATAGGAAAAATAACTTAAAATACACTGTACGAAATGCCACCCTGCAAGCTGATTCATAAAAGTTTTTACTCCATTTTGAGCAAAATTCGATTTTGGAGAATATTGTTTTAAATGGAAAAATACCGATTCTGTTATCTATTTGTTTTGGGGTAAACATGGCCCCCTTACCTTGACCAAAATGTTTGATATTGGATTTATCTGATATCAATAATATCCATTATGATGAAGGTACTATTTGCTTTTCGTATTAGTTATTAATATCCTAAATAAAAATGAAACATTTATGAGAATTCATGTCCTCTTTTCATCAAAACATTTTAACAGGTTCTTTTTTGAAACATAATATTTCCATTGTTCTACATGGAAGGTCACTTATGTTCATTGCCTATTTGCTAAAATTGACTCAATAAACAATGTATTTTGACGATGGATATAAAAAGAACACATGTTCTATTATGTGATATCCTTCAACATTTTGACAATTGATTTATGAACATGTGTTTTATCCAGGATTCCCCTCTTGGATTAATGACATAATATAGGAATTTTCCCATAACTAACGACCAATATACCATAGTGGCCTGGATAAGCGCCCGGGCACTCATTGATTTCAATCCTACTCTATCTGCAGTGCTTATACGAGGCAGGCTCTTATTTGAATACTGTTTTTAGTGCTTAAGTTTCATTTAAAGGTATATTCCACCATCTATGCCATCGCCACTTGGTGGCCAAAACTTAAAACTACATAATTTCACCAAAATTCATGATATATGCTTGTTTCCCTTTTGTATTTGGACTAACTCATCACTATCCAGCTGCCAATTATTAACCTTTTGCATTTTTCCTTACCTAGCACTATGATTCACTACCGACCAACTTTATAGATTTGTGTAATGGACAAAAAAGATTTCTTTCTCTTAAATCTGTAGCTTCTAGATTCTGCCAGTTATCTTCCAGTCTTTTGCTCATAAGATAATCATAATGATTTTATCTCAATCCCTGCAAAGTCTGGTGAACAAATTTCTAACAGTTTCTGTCCTGTGATAGATAAGAAATGTAAATAATTCTTTCGTTGAATTATTCATGGCCCTTTTGTTTGTCCAATGACTACCTGTTTTTATTGCTTGATCATGGTATAGGTGATGTCTTCTATACATCTGAGAAGTTTAGTTGAGATATTTTTGGTCAATTTTTCAATATTTTAAGAAATGTTGAAAAATAGGGGTTTCTCCCATAAGCGGCTATAGTTAAGGATTCCTCATCTTCAAATGTCAATAAATCTGAAACTAGCACAATGAACCATGGTTTTTATTGCTTCATCTGTCTCATAATATATAAAACTTATATGATCCCATGGGATTTGGAGAAATCGATGGTAGTTTAGGATTTACCGAATAGTGGAATATACCTCTAAATATGCTGTATACCCTGCGCTTATTCAAGACCAGTGTTAATTTGAGGCCCCGACGCTTAAACAGGCCATTGCCGTATAAGGTATTTCCCGAGAAAAAGGTGAGGTAATAGGGGTGTGTTTAACTATTGATACAAATAGACCCCCCTATCAAGACAATTTTTCGATCCATTTATCTGATTTATGATGAAAACGACCAATCTCTAACCTATTTAACATACACATTAGACCATCAATTCTTACTCCACTATCGTTCATGAGATATGGAATAAAATCTATGGTCTAGGTTTTTTAAAAGAAAAAAAAAACATATCGTCACTTTTTATGAATCGTATTGCTGGGACGTCTCCCTTCGGGAGTTGAGCAATAAATCAGATTGACCTATGGCAGGGTACTATCTCAATAGACGCCATGGATCCTCTCCTACAGTGCAAGACGCCCAGTTAACTTTTTCAGACGAGCTCCCTCACTGAAGTGCAATTTCTTCTTGACGACCGGGTCTGAATTTGACATCGAAGGCTAGGCTCGCCATCGTTTGTCTATAATCGATATGTCACGTGCATGCGATAAAAGGCGAGATAACGCGAGACTCTGGTCGCTAGAGAGGGTGACCCTGACCATGGCGTCGTGATTATCCGCCAGGTGGAGGGAGAGAGACGAGGCCCGATCGAAAGTGAGACAGGGCTGCTATCGGAAGCGATCGGTAGAGGGCTTATTATTAGTGGAACTCCTCAATGCCATGGGTGTGTCCGTGTAAAAGGAGAAGGTAGTCACAGTGACAAAACCAGCCCAATCGTTAACCCTTCAGGGGCTTCATACGGCCTTAATGCATTATACCCACTGCCTACCATGATGCGTGAATGCAGCCCTAACGAGTGTGTGTTTACGCGTACGGTCAGCACGATGCATCATTGCAGGTCTAGGTCAGTAGACTAGCCGCACTGCATCGGTGCATCATGCCGGCCAAGGAATAAAGAGCCTGGTGTCATGTAGCCTAGTCCTTAAAGGAATATGGTCTAAAGTGTAGACCGACACAGACAGACACCCTACTCGTGGGCCTGCGCCAAGAGGAGACTTCAAGATAAAGTTAAAATTGTTATCTGTAACTCCGTCAAAATGTCCACCATATCGTCAGGGAACCCAGTCATATAGAGTGTTAGGGCCATTTTCCACCACCCGATATGCACCCTCTATTGGCAGACCGGTACAGGACACTACGATCTCAGCCGACGGGGCTGCCATAAGGATCAATGGTGAGGCATGGGTCTCTCTCAGCCGACGGTAGCATGTACAATGGGTCTATCGGCCGATAGAGGGGCTGTATCGGGTGGTGGAAAATGGGCCTTAACTTTTATTCCACACGCCCGCTCACATCATTGACTGGGGTAGACATATATATGCATTTCTATTGGTAGCCTTTGAGTAATTTGGAAGCCTCTATGCGACCTAAATGTTTCATTCTCAAGAGGAGTTGCAACTAAGAAAAAATAATTCTTTTTAAGTCTGTCTTGAATTGCCTGACTCGATTACCTTCAGAAACCAGTGTCGGACATCATCTCACCCTACCTCCACATAGCATCCAGTATAGACTCATTAACCTCAACGGGTGGCTTCTCCAATTGCAATCACTTTGGCGATTATCTTTGACTATGGAAAGTCCCAAACTGAATCTCCTTCTCTGACATTGATTCTAAAGAAAATACTTTACCTCCTGATCGTAAATGCACCTTTGTCCAAAACACCTTAAATTTCCTAGAATCCGACCTTTAGTTCTCAATGTTCATGCTCCTTTGTTGTCATGAGGCTACAATGAAAGAAGTAGTCTACTCACCAGCACTCTCCTTATACTATATCCGTAACGCTTCTGGAGGGTGATTCTTAAAAACTCACGATATAGAATTACAATTTTCGTCATGACACAAAGGTCATCAAATCAAGGCCTAATCAATCTTATAACTGACATGTCTGCATACTATCTGACTAAAATAGGCATATGTTGCACTAAAATGTATAATTATTTCAAAGTATGGCTATATTCTGTTTCTAAAATGATTGTTACTAAATGCATGGCATGACCACAAAAGGATCGGCAGTTTTTAGAATTGCCCTCCAGAGCTCTTTACTGTATTACCAGGATCTCCATTATGCATGAACTCAACACTATCAAGGAAACTCACAAAGGTTGTTTCATGTATCATGGCAACAAATGGTCATAATGCAATCTGGGGTGTCTGTTGAAATCTAGCAGGCATCCTCATGAAATTAAACCATGAATCACCTTAACTGTAATACAGTGAAGCAATGTAGTTTTCACAGTCAAACCCCAGGTGGCAGTTCAGTAAAGCTTTGTTCTATGCAGAATCTCTCTGAAAATGATGGTAACACCTATGTCCAAAAGTTTCGGGAGAACTGCTGGTAACCTGACAGCATTTTCTTTACAATAAGCGTTATCAATACAATTTAAGTCTTTGAATGGTTAAACAGACCGTGATGTGACGGTGGGACTAAATGATGCGAACAGTCACATTATCAGCACCAGTTCAGGAGTCCAACTGCCATTTGCAAACATCCTTTTAGTCAGCCATCTTTGTTTTGTTCTTTTCTTACAGACCTGCTGCCCTCTACGCGCCCAGAATGCCGTTTTCCGTCTAACATCGCCAAGGATTGGTTCCTGTTTGAGACGGACCGCGAAGAGCGCGTGCGCATTCATGGTGGACATCTTGGATTCTCCACTCTGGGAGAGTTCATTTGCAAGAGCAAACATTGGTCGATTAACCACTACAAAATGCTCTCCTATTACTCCAACGGATGGTGAGTTGCTCCTTTTTTTTGTATCGCCCGCTCCTAAGGGTGTTTTAGTGGGACTGGGCCCTTTGAAGCACGGTTCTCTATGCCGTATGCCACCATATGTAGTGCATCGTCTTGGAAAGTATTTCTACATAACCATGCATATATATGTGTGTGTGTATATATATATATATATATATATATATATATATATATATATATATATATATATATATACATCTCATGCAGCAAAAATACCTCTTCCAAATCGCCCATTCTAAGACGTTACTACACTTCCTATAATGTTCGTGAGCACTGTAATGATGGTGTAGGTCAAATGGTATAAAGTCCAATACACTACCATATCAAGCAGTAATTTCCCACACCATCAGCTCTCCACCACTGCCTCAGTTAGGCTATTTGGTGTGGCCACCACCCTCCCAGCCTGTCTCACAACTTGTCGTTGTAAAACCAAGGGCAATTTCCTTTTGCAGCCGGCCGCGGTATACATGCGTCCACTTCAGTCCGGACACGGACGGCACCACGCTACAGTTCCAGATTTGTAAGTGACCATTTTCCTCAGTAAATGTTGACACTGCGTGTTCCGTAATGGAAATATGCCTGGCCGCATGACCCCACCAAATTACCGTCGTCTCCTGTTTGTCTTGGGTGTGGGGTGGACGGGCGGGCACAGAAAGAAAGGCGGCAGATTAATTGTAGCCCTGTGCCTCCCCCTGGCGGTAAGGTATCGCCTGACGGTGGCTGGGGGCAGAAACAAACAGTTGGTACACGGGTCAGCCGGCAGGGGGAGTCCAGCAGACGTTATAGGAGGTATAGGGTAAATAGTGTGGTGGTGTATACCGCCGTCGAGCACACTGGTTATTACCTCTTGTTCTCCAGGGTATCACTGCAGCACTTACCGGGCCTGGAGTTGCCGTGTAAGCTAAGTTAAGGAAGCTATTTTTTTGAGTCCATGTACTGGTAGGCATGAGCAATGAGGCTGGACTACAAGGTAGTTTCCTTTAAATCATTGTTAAGGCCAGCATAAACTCTTTAGGTTAATGTTCCTTTGTCATCAAGTTGTAACAATGCATTGGTGTATTAAAACATTTCTGCATCACTTTGAGAGGGAATCACCCCCGTTGTTTTGTTATTATGCATGCATAACGTGCTGAAGGAAAGACACCATATTGACAGAAGCCTGGACATGTGAAATTCTAATTATACATCATCTCTTTTTGTATCATATCTATTGTAATACCTCGCATATATGGCACACCTCGTGTATTAGGTGCACCCCTATTTTAGATCTGCCCATAGTTGAAAATCCTCACATGTGAATCACATACCTAACTTTGGCCAACTCCACAAGGCGCACTAGGCTTCCATCCTCGCATATGTATATGTGTCCCACCTTCTACACAAAGTATTACGGTGACATTGATTTCATATCAATATCAGCTATCACCCGACCACAATTACTACTTACTTATAACACCTTCGCCTGTCTAGACCATATATAGAGAGAACGTTCACAGGGATAGGTGCTGTTTCCTCACCGCCATTTCCCTATACTACTTGGCTATAGAGTTTTACCAGGTGCCATTGCCTTACCGCCATTTTCCTATACTACTTGGCTATAGTTGTACGAGGTGCCATTGCCTCACTGCCATTTCCCTATAGGGTAGATTAACCTAAAGACGACTTTTCCTGTGCAGGTTCTCAATAAGGGAAATGTAGTAGCTAATATCTTTGAGTCTAATAGGTCCTTAGGGTTCCCCAAGGTACTAAGCGAAAGACAATTATTTGGGCTTTTGGACCAATTACCTTTCTCAAATCCATGTGTAAAGTTTATCTATTGTTTTTCATCATTTCTAAGACCATCTCAGTTAGTCTTTTTTCACCTTGAGATGACCACCTTGCACCTTGAGCTGACCACTTGATAACTACTCTTTTAATGGGGCTATGTTCATTAAACTATCATTTGAAAAAAAGAATATATGCAGTAAAATGGCGCAATCAAAACTATTGCATCATAAGAAAATGTATGTTTGTATAGTGACTTAACTAGAATGGAAACTGGAGGCAATTTTATGGCCATGGATATTGTAAATCTCATCACAATATAAGTGGTATTTCCAACCCTGCATTATAGAGGCTTTGTTTTTAATGTACTTTAATAGACCTTCAATATGGACTATAATAATCCATTCCTTAACTTTATCATCGCACTCTCAGTATCAAATAGTTCCTCTATATAGTAATAACTGTAGCATTACAGTAAAGATTGAAATGTATGCATCAGAGCATAATCCAGTGAAGATTTCTATCCCAAACTATTCTGGCCATGAATCTTGTGATGTGATCCTACATAATCAATGGTTTCTATTCAATTAAATGCCCAAATAGGTGTATAAGGAATGGTTGACTCAAGGTGAAATGGTGGTCATCTCAAGGTAAAATTGGTATGTTCTAGGAAATAAGTCCTATACAGAAAGTATTTAACATTTCTGCACTTTTCCTTATGCTATCATTTAGGAAAGATATTTATCTATACCTAGAGTCAAAATGTTGTATATTTGAGCACTTGTCATCTTCAAACTATCAAACCAAAGTTGGAGAATTCTGATGAAATGACCAGCTGGTCATGGTAAAAACCATTAAAACATGGGAACTTTTAGCGTATTATCATGCAGTGACAATTACTTTATATAGTCTAGGACATCATTCTATGGGGTCTTATAACACCTCTATTTCAATAATATTAGGGTTTAAGACCAATGCACTACATGTGAAAGTGAGAAAAATAAGCTGACAGGTGGTCGACTCTAGGTATGTGGTCTTTAATCTACCCTACTACTTGGCTATAGAGTTGTACAAGGTGCCATTGCCTCATCGCCATTTCCCTATACTACTTGGCTATAGAGTTGTACCAGATGCCTTCACTTCATCGCCATTGCCTTATACTACTTGGCTATAGAGTTGTACCAGATGCCTTCACTTCATCCCCATTGCCCTATACTACTTGGCTATAGAGTTGTACCAGATGCCTTCACTTCATCCCCATTGCCCTATACTACTTGGCTATAGAGTTGTACCAGATGCCTTCACTTCATCCCCATTGCCCTATACTACTTGGCTATAGAGTTGTACCAGGGCATTTGTCTCACTGTCATTGCCCTATACTACTTGGCTATAGAGTTGTACCAGGCCATTTGCCTCACTGTCATTGCCCTATACTACTTGGCTATAGAGCTGTACCAGGTGCCATTTGCATCGCCACAATTTACCTATGCTACCTGGCCGTAGAGTTGTACGTGGTGCCATTGCTTCATGGCCATTTTCCTACACTACCTGGATTTAGAGTTGTATGAGGTGCCATTACCTTTTTAGAAAACAGTGATAGTTGCTGTCATTACAAATCCAATGCCCCGATGGTGGTTGTGCCGTACCCAGTACAGTGGTCGTTATAGCCCATTTACAACTGGGGCTGAGAGTGTAGGTGCCATTCGTTCACTATTATTTCCCTAAACTACCTGTTTGTACTAGTTGGCGTTCTTGTTCCATTGTACTTAATAGGTTGATAAGTCCTACGCCTATCAAGGCAAAAATGTAACACAACTTTCCATGTCCAGTTTAATATCTTAAAGAACAATCAGGACCTCATCGTAGTAACAGTTTTACATGTATATTCAAGAATATCCACTCAACTATAAGGATTTTGTTCTCAATTGACAGTTGTCACGCTTCGTCTTGCTTCCTAATCGATTTCCTGTGTTCTGATTAATTCTAGCAGTGTACTATAGCAAATATGGAAATGGGGAAAGTTATATCTTACTTTTTATAGAATGTCATATTTTCTATGTAAAAGGTGACTTAGGGGTACCTACTTCGAAGAAGACGACGACCGGATGATCTCAATTCAATCAGAGTTCAATTTTCTGACCTACCCATCATGATTGACAAAATTTTATAAACTTGAGACACACATACTTTTAATCGATTTCAAACAAATTGTGAAACTTGCTATAAATCTCTAATCACTAGTTTTCATCCCTGACTGTCGGTATTTCTTAATGCTATCACTACAATGCCCTTTGAATAAATTATACTGAATTCAAATATCTTAAGAATGGACTCTAAGAACAGGTTGTGCCCACACAGTAGTGCATTCTAACAGTACACCTTATAGCACACATATAGGAAGGTTGCATTTAGTGTATAGATAGTTGGGTTTCACCCATCTTAATGCCTGAGATGTTGCCCTGGAGCTTAATTCAAAACATCCTGGGATCCCAACCCCAGCGATCTTAGTGTAGGCACATATCATAAGACCTGGCTGGTCTACCCTATGTAATGCAGTGGTTGCAGGCCTGTCCAAAATAGCTAGTCCTGGGATCACTTCACTATTCCATTTCCACCACTAAGATCACTGCGATCTTAGTGAAAGAAATGCATAGTGGTTTCACCTGAGTACAAGAGCACTTACAGGGAACACTCCTGATCAAAAGAGTAAACAGCCTGCTGCATACATAAAGAGGGGAGGGAGGACGTTTGCTGAGTGTCCTTGAGGGCTCTTAGGGCTACTCATGCGTTAAGTGCACTGTAAGGTAATTCTTCCCTTCGCTCTCTTTGTCCTGGGGGGAGGGCACAATGCTTCTAATAGGCAAGCATAAATCATACATTCATGGGAACAACTCTTGAATACTGTACAGGGGTCAACTGCACCCTGTGCTCTTTTGTTAGCCCATATGGGGATGGGGAACGATGGTATAAACACTGTTGTGAAGAAGAGTGGCTCCACAGCTATTCCTTTATTTTGGGACTCTTAACCCTGTGCCAAGTAGGAGGGCTGAGGCTAAGATCGATGCGATCTTAGTGCTGGCTAGGAAATGTGAACACAGTCTAATCTTAAGATCGCTTAATAGGATAAGGTAGAATAATTCCTAAGATCGCTGAGGTTGCGATCCCAGGATGTTTTGAATTAACCTCCAGGATTCCTTTGAATAACTCAAGGACAATCCTTCAGTAGACATATGCTATGGAGAAAATAAACATTCCCCAGCAGTTCTCCTTTCATTTCAACACTGCCCAGTAGGCAAATCCATTGATGGTTACATCATAGAATACAATAAGTTCTTTTCATTATCTAACCATCCTCTCTACTCATCCCTCCTCCCATGCACGCTTGGGAAAGAGAATTAAATATACATATCTTCCAGTTCTATAAAGACCAAATCAGCAGTTTAATAACTACAGGTCTGCTGAGTGATGTCTGTATTAGGCAAGCTTGCTGTCTTGTCCTCTTTAGTTAGTCTGGGCATTATTCTTTTATACAACAAGCTCGCTGCTGTAGGGACATTGACAGTGTTTCATTTGGAGAGCAGCTCTGTCTGTGACATACACTTACATGACACAGAGAGCTGCTCGCCTACAACACTGAATAATGTAAGACAGCCTGGGCACTTGTCTCACTCACCACCACCCAGTAATAGAACCAGCTCCCTTCCTACACTGTCTCCCATTACTAGCAAATCTGCAGGCTGTGTTTTGTAAAATGCCTCCCTTGTGCAATGTTCGTAAAATGTATCTGTTGTTTGATTTGGAGTAGTGAATCTCATTTATGCCGCCTGCATCAGAGCTTTTTGGTGTTTATGAAGTTAAGTAACATTCTTTATTTACTCGATGTTTTCTCTCTTACTTCTCAGTGTTTGTAGTTCAGAGAGATCTGCTGTACCATGTCTGGGGGATAAATTACATTTGTTCAAATTCAAAAGCTGTGATAATGTTGATCTAATGGTCGTAGTGTTTGGAGTTGCAATACATTTGTCTACTTGTATACATCAATCTTCATTATTCATTCTTTACCACTTTATGATGCGGTATCTATATTTTCTGACAGTCGCTTAAATTGCCTGGACCTTGAACTACCATAGCCCTTGAACACAATTATTATGCAATTTTGGCCCGAGATATATTTCTGGATTGTGAACTGGTGTAGTTATTTTAGGACGCTGGAGAAATAAAGAGGTCTCACGTATATAAGGGCCGTTTTCCACCACCCGATATGGCCCCTCTAGCGGCCGCTAGACCCATAGCAGATGCTATTTTCGGCCACAGATACCAGGCCCCCTCTGCCGAGGTGGTTGTGTGGGGCAGCTATCGGCCGATAGAGCACTCATATCGGGTGGTGGAAAATGGCCCTTAACCGACATAGATATATGTCGAGGCCCCCAACCGAGAACCCAGTCCCCCCCCCCTTCTTAATAGAAATTTCGGTCCTCCTTCGTGAGTATACCCACTTTAGTGTCACCAAGGTGGGTAGAGAGGTAAATGGGTAGAGCTAATTAATCAAGGATTCTTTTTAGTCAGCCTTAGCCTTTCTGTTTATCAAAGCCAGCTCCTTGATCTAATCTACATGAACTCCTGCACCAAAGACATCAATCAGTCGCACGGCTTCCTTCCCAGCCAACATTTACCGGTCTCCTCTAGTAGAACTATTTTTACGGTCACGCCCTCCATAGGGAACTCCCAATGTTCAATGAGAAATGGCGACCTCGTGTCTCTTCAAAGCAATCTAACAAATTTGCCCCATTCTACTGAGTACATGCATCTCTAAAATCAAGGACTCTCATCCCTCACATCATGCACGGACAGCTTAACTCTTTTCAATTTTTTTGTTGTTGTTGTTGCTTGCAGCCACTATTGCATGGGAATTTCTATAGAAACAATGGCCAATAAACTCACAAGACTATTGTAGTTTTAGTTGACCTCCACGTGCACACATTCTAGCGACTCCATGTTCCTGTGTGGTTTTCGGTACAACTTGAAGGGTACAGTCGTAGAACGTTATGAAAAAGAACCAACTCGCATCACATCATGGCCACTCAAAGGCATGCAGCAATTTTGATATCTCTTTAAATTGCTAAATAGATGTAGCTCAGATTACTCTGTGAGCCATTTCTGAACATACTACGACTGCACCCTCCAAGTCGCACCAACATTGAACTTTAATGTCGTAGTGCTGTGTGATATTGTAGTGCATTAAGAAATGGCCCCCTGTACAACTGTCTGTCGGGTCCTGCTCCACGTACCATGACTATTGTATGTAAAGGTTTAATTCACTTTGTTCTTACAGCTAAGAGTGATACCGTCGATAGATCGTTCAGACTGTGTAAATTCGAGGATGATCCCCAACCTCTAGGAGGCTTGATACGAAGCAGTGAATACAAAACATTGATAGGTGAGTGTTGCTTAATCCTTTCCGGAGATTAATCCTCTATAATATTAATTTACACTATTTGAAAATGCCCTATAGTGTTTTTGCCCTCTTCTGATGATTGAACCTTTCTGTAATAAATCTTGAAAACTAACAACAATGCAGACAACACATCGCATCAAGAGATGTAAGATGGGCGCCTGCCTGTGGACACAGGGAGTCGAATCAACGTTCATTAACCAGCTTTCAACGTTGATTCACAGTTCTGTGCCCAATGTGGGGTGTTTCAGAAGCAGGTAATGTTTACAACCGGTCATAAGGAGATATGATAGCAGTTTTAATGGTGATTGTAGGCTTATAACTGCATGTGTTTCTAAAGCATTACCATTATCTTACTGTGTCTATAATATGACTGTGGGGTGTTTCAGAAGCAGGTAATGTTTACAACCGGTCATAAGGAGATATGATAGCAGTTTTAATGGTGATTGTAGGCTTATAACTGCATGTGTTTCTAAAGCATTACCATTATCTTACTGTGTCTATAATATGACTGTGGGGTGTTTCAGAAGCAGGTAATGTTTACAACCGGTCATAAGGAGATATGATAGCAGTTTTAATGGTGATTGTAGGCTTATAACCGCTGTTGTTTCCTTGTAGATAGCTATTAGTTACCTTTCGAAATTTGAGTGAGTCTTCTTCGGGGCCTTCAACTACAATTTTCCTTTCGCTACAAATAAAAGACTTGGCGACATTGTTCTTTGCGCGGAAAAGGTTCACACTAGATTTTGCTCAGAATAACCTATTTGCAAGGTTGCGGATTTCTGTCTACAAGAGGTTTACAAACTTAAAGGTATTTCATCCTACTCGTGTTAACTGCCGGGAAATATTGCCTACGGGCTCTTCACTATATCTTTAGTGTCCGTCCCTTTACAGGTCATTTCCTTTTTGTGCCTTCTTTAGTTTTCTTTTTCTTTTTCCCCTTTTTTGTAGATGGATGCCCACGTAGTTCAGAGCTGTGCGTCATACATGGTGCATTAAGGCACATTATCCTTTAATGTACAGCAACACTGTAGACATGGAAAGTAGCTTTACCCTTTATGGAAGCCGTGATGCCTAAACGGTTCATGCCCATTTGTTTTTGCGATGCAAAAGGCTGATGCTTGGATTCAGCGTGGCTAAATTATTAAAAAAAAGACAGCATTTATTATAAGGATGGCAAAGGGGTCTATCAGAGGCGTAGGAAGCAAATCTTCATTGGGGGGCCCAGGGAGCCCCCCATCCCAGCCACCATGAATTATCGGATTGAGCGCATTGGTGTTGATACATGGTTGTATGGGATTTATATAAAAGATTATTCCTTGATGGCTTATCTTTATCCAATCCTGCCATCTTCCTATCTTAATGACATATTTGTCCAATTTGAATAGTGAGCTGCAGGAATCTTGTACATTTTATAATGAGCCTTGACACATTTTTGGGGGGATGGGGGGCAGACATATTCAGGCCCCACCTCCTCTGTGATTGGGGGGGGCCCGGGCCCCCTGCCCCCCCCCCTTTTCCTACGCCCCTGTCTATGCATTGATGTACTTTGTGACACTTATAGTGCTCAGGTTGTGTTATACACAGAGTAGGTTAGAGGGGTGTGAGCAAGTGTACCGTTTCACAATGCAGTAAGATGAGTAAGATGTAAGTGATTAAGTCAATAATCAGATAATCAAAAGTTGGTAAATGAGGCTTTTCATTGTGAGAACTCTGCAGAAGTGCTCGCACAGTACAGAGTATGTGCTCACCTTGGCCCTCCATGAGCATCCAAAAGGCTGAGGATACATTTTCAGGTGTCAACCCTTTAAGAGCTATGAAGTAGTTCATTGTTTTGATATAATTCATATATATATATATATATATATATATATATATATATATATATATATATATATATATATATATATATATATATATATGTAACACTGTCAAGAAACTTGCCAGTTCTGCATTAATTCATCATGCTGCCTCAACCTTGATTCCAATGATTCCAACATTGATTCCAACATGCCATCTACAAAAGGGTACAGATAGATCTGGCATTTGTGTCATTTTCATCATTGCTGATTATCTGAAGTAACCTGCTGCCATATAGAGATCACAGACTAGAAGATAAGGATTGTATAGTTAGTGCTTATTAATGTATATTTATGGCCCCACGAGATTGGGTTGTTCCCCAATAACCCCGAGTGCGTCAGTGCGAGGTGTTATTGGGGAGCAACCCAAATGTTAGAATTCGTTAGAAACGTTAGAATTCTATTATATTAAGCTTTTAACCTATCTATCCTTTAGCATATGGTATCCAGGATTATTCTCGACAAGTTTCAGTGCCATTCTTGTCTGTATAGAGGCTAAAAGCCAACAAATTCGCATCTGGTCGTCTTCTCAAATTTTTGACCTGGCCGGAAGTGGACTGACGTCATACCGCCACATAAACATTTCATTCCCTGAGAGACCCATCCCGCCTTTCAGATGAGATCTCATCTGAATAATAATCTTCCATGTAAGTTTCCATAAGTTTCAGATGATCTCATCTGAATGTAATTCAAATTCAGATGAGATCTGGCATATATCCTTGATTGGGGGCTCTGCCCCCGAACCCCCATTTGGGCAGAAAGAAATAGAGAGGGGAACCATAATTGTTTGGATTCTAATTGTGACCCATCAAGGGAGAACACCCCTCCGTGGGGGATTTTTAATTCCCCATTTGGCCAATAGGGGGCATTGGAGGGGCAAATTTACTCTAAAATCATTTTAAAAATACATTAAGCTAATTTTTTATGCAAAATTCAATGGTTTCATTTAAAATGCACCATTTTCAGTAGAAATGGCCCATATTTGGATGGTAAAATAAACATTATTCATGAGAAATCGACCTATATGCCTGTTCCTGGTTGCCATGGCAACCATTCCAATGATCAAAATTTGCAGATTTTTATGCAAGTTTTTGGGGATACGTACCAAAAACCCAAAACTGAAAACAGAAATGCAGAATTCCTTCTAGATCAAAATTGATGATAAAAATCATTATAATATTATTCACTTTTTGTGAAAAAGGCTGATTTATTGTGTTTTTAGACATTATTATGGTTTACAATGTATTTAGAGCTTAATTCTCGATTTCAGATAGGATTAACAACCTATGTTCAAGGAGGGGTTCTGACATAACTACTAGGAATATTTAATCCAATGATGTCGAGTTTTAAAGATCTTGAGATGAACTTTGATAATGAATTTCCCTGCAGAGGGGTGTTTTTGCTTGCCTGGTCACCTATGTTAACGAGGTGTGCAAACATCAGGTATGTCAGACAACTTATTCAAATCCTTCATATACATTGGCTTCTGGTACCGTTCGGCTTGGTGTAGACGACAGCGAGTCTGTCTTCTGCCACAGCGGGTGTGGTACGATTCCCCATTGAACCTTGAACGGTTTTAACTGGAAATGTATGGAGAGGTTGACTTTGTATACTCTTCACATTTATTAACATGTCCAGATTCTAACCAGCACCTTCTTGGAGAAGAATTAAGGGTCGCAGAGTGCCCAAAACGCACTGTAGAAGCCAGAATCGTGAGATAATACAGATTAATGCACCTCAGATTACAGTGAAGCTCTATGTTTATATTTAATGCTGCTACATAGTACAATACCCACAAGATAAGACAGCTTTTAGAAAACAGATGCATCTCGTTCAAAGACCTTGTATGTGTATCTCATGTTTCAAGCCGATTTAGATAAACCTGAGCTAAGCATGACCATAATTTCATTCAGCCCTGATCTTTAATCAATATTCACATTCACAGATGAAAGGCCAGACAAATCACTGTTATTGTCTCCTATTTAATAACCAGATCTTAGAGGATCGGGACTCAAAAAGATATCCCATCCCGCTTCTACTAATCCTTTCCTTTCTTCTACCCTTCTTCATTGTTGCTGAAAGAAGAAGCCGTTAGTGAAAATTGATCCTTCAACTACAAAATCGCTACAAGCCTTATTATGAAAATAAAACACTAATCTCAACTTTTTCAGAGGAAGGAATTAATCGATGACGACACCATGTTATAGACGCTGCATAATTAGATTTCTATAGATATTAATATGAGGATACTGCCTTACGTATCATTTATCAAACGGAAAATGCTCAGTGCTTGCAATACATCAAAGCATTCTAGATGTGGGAAGAATCCATACATTACCAGGTTTTCAGTCGAGTCCCCTGCTGAAAAGAGTTATCACGTAAATGGAGTTGTTTATCTTCAAGATTGCGTCTTTACAGACGATCCCCGTGCATCCCCTGCAATTGTACATTGCCTATACAAAGTGTATTCATTTTCCGGATAACCTGAAATAAAATTAAATGAACAAAGTTGAATTAGTTAACGGTTGATCAAACTTTCGGATTAAATCGCTTTGTTAGTTACATAACTACTATTTTGTATGTACAAGTATATTTTGGTTAATGCTTTAAGGCCAAAGTTAATCAACTTTACATATCAGGGCCCCCATCAATAAGTGCCCTATATAAAGGGCTATATAAAAGTATAGGGACGCCCTAACCAAGACCCCTGGGCCCCGGTAAGTCTCCCCATGTCTCGCCTCTGAAGTTGCAGATCTAACATTTATCTGGTCTTGATTAGATACGAGCTGATGGTTTGAATCACGGTCTATTCGCTGCTTGAACTTTCGTAGTCACATGTTGATCTGACATCATGATGCGTTTATAGATGAAGCCCGAGTGATTTGCTGAACAGTGTCCATTTCGTTTTGATATAGGTATTCCTGCAACGTCAGCATGATGCACCAATGAGCTAGTGCATCATGTAGACAAATATTGGTGTATCATGTTGACAAATGTGGTGCATC
The DNA here is from genome assembly GCA_949317995.1 of Acholoe squamosa. Taxonomy (NCBI): domain Eukaryota; kingdom Metazoa; phylum Annelida; class Polychaeta; order Phyllodocida; family Polynoidae; genus Acholoe; species Acholoe squamosa. The sequence goes on from OX439042.1 coordinate 59,545,693, forward strand.
ATGTTGACAAAACTGTTGGTGCATCATGAGGACAATAGTTGGTACATCATGGTAAAATATGTTGCATTGAAGTTATGTGCCGTCTTGAAGACTTGTTAATCTAATATCATTTCTTTTTCTTTTTTTTTCATAATCAGCTGGCTCCAGAACCATCCAGAATAGTTGTGGGTTACGTGGAGTGATAAGGGTGAACGCTACCTTACCCAGTGGACAGCGGTGCAGTGGTACTCTGAGTGACTGGGACTCTGAGATCTGTGCTGTACGACCCCGGCTTCAGCTCACCTTGTACAACTGTAGGCGCCGCAGGATTTATATAGAAGGTGAGTTACTCATTTTGAGGTGGAGGATGTGTGTGAGCTACTCATGAATGCATCCTGGAGATTCAAGCACTCCTTAATACACTTACTTTAAGTAACAGATAGTAAGTAACCACATTTTGATGGATATAATACATGGACGCAGCACTGTGGAGTAGAATCGTCTTTGCTGCACCTATGCTTCCTGACAATAGGCATTCTGCATTTAGTGCCTACTCTAAATGACTGCTATACCCACTTGAAATGTAGACTTTCATTATATCAATATGTAGAAGGAATGTCTGGAAGTTGAGGCTTTATGGAGCTCCATAGACCCATGTTGAAGGATAGACCTATTATCAACAGTATTAATCTACTAGCAACTGAATCAAGACAAACTAATTCATATGGAGTTCAGTAGGCACTGGAGGGCAGTTCCTGATAATGTCACGTATTTAGAAATGCCCTCAATCAGCTCACATTTTGTTGAACTTTGCATTTGTTGATACAATAAGCCTAAATTATATTTTGACTGTAATGCATTTAGGTCTCCTTTATTTTTTAATTGCAGAATTTGAATGTGCTGCGTACGTCAATATGGAGGAGGGTCGGAGTTTTCTGATAACACAGGACAGAAAGTTCAATAGTTACTCATGTTGGGTGAGAGAAATTAATTACAATTAGGTCAAATAGGCTACATGGTGATAAAAGGATGGTAGCCATCATTTCAAGCACCCAACTGTAATTTGCCATGATTTACTAAATTGGGAGGGCATAGTGTTTCTTTGTCAACCTGGCTATAAATATGACCATGAAGAAACGTATACACGTTAAGTAAAGTGTGCCCAGCAGGGTGTTTCATAAAAAAAAAGAAACTGAGGACCTGTGTGTGATCAAACAATGCATCCAGAAATGAGTACTGTAGAAAGAAATATATTAATAGATTGAGAAAATGTGCAATTCCTCTGTTATTTTTAAATATTCACAATAGCAATTCCAAGTTATGCAGAATAACAGCCACCATCTGAATTTGAAATGTTCAGATGACCTTTGGATCTTACCAAAATTGCAATTATTTATCGCCAGTTCTTGTGATTGATCATCCTTGGCCTGTAGCTGTTTGAAGCATCCTATCAAATCAATATGAGCTTATAAATTTTACACTGAAATAATCTGTCAAGAATGTGCACCATGTATAAGACTTGCTCTATTACATAAATTGGCACGCATATCCCATAATGCGTGATGGTGTTTCAGGATAACATAGCATCGCAGAATTGAACTGAATTTTTATTGACAAGAAAATTCTCATGTCGAAGGGAGTTTTTCAAGAATTGTCAACCAGGCGCACACAAGTGTAATGCATCTGAACATACATAATAGATAATAAAAAATATGCTGAGACTAGATTTCTGCAGTGCTTTATAGAACAAACCTCACGCAATTTCAAACAATATCATGACAATACTGCTTATCAATGTGAATGCTTAATGCCTTCTTCTATACCCCTCCAGGTAATATACACATACCCTGAGATGATGTCGTACAAACCGTGGAAGGAGGGTTACCATTTACGTCGTGCTCAGTGTGGGACGGACTCTGACAGAGACCCCAGCACCCCCCGGGACTACACCCTCCACATTCGGACTCAAGATAGTAAGTGTTATACAGAAAATACTGATACAAACTCAATATCATATCATAAAGATGGTTGATTAGATCACAAAGGTTCAATGTGGTCATTTGTTACACACACATTACATGTAGGCATGGTCACTTGTTACACACATAGACTTAACCCAGCAAATTGTCGTCATCTGTCGCTATGATTGGTCATCAATGGTGACTCCTTTTTGAGTGATAACTCATTCCATCATCTTTCGCCACTGTGTGTTAGACTCATGTGGCATAGCAATTGCTATTCCTGGTGATCTTGTGCTATAACGACGTCGTGTTCCATCTAGCGACATGTGTGAGCCACTTCACACAGGTTGACGAGGACTCACGACAATTTGCTGGGAACATAGCCACTTGTTACATTCAGTGGCTTAACATGGCCACTTGTTACAAATAGAGGCTTAATATTACCAGTTGATACATAATGTAGGTTCATCATGACTGGTCGCTACACATGCAGTTTTAACATGACATATACATACTCAAAGATTGTTCACACACAGGCTCAATGTAGTCTCTAAACATACAGGGTCAATAATACTTCGTCTTTGCACATGTATACAGGTTCAAAAAAAGCAGTCTCTGCACGTACAGGCTCAACATCTCAACGTAGGTTAAGTCTCATATTGTTCACAGCAGGGCATTTCTCAAGATGGTACGACTGCACACATCCACTATGATTTGAAACCCTTTAAATAAGAATGGGTGATCATAGGTAATGTACCATGACTGCTCTGTACGATCAGCACTTAAAGCAGTAATGATATAAGGTTTGGTAGGGCAGTTGTACCAGTGTAATCACTATTGACCACCAGATGCAGGGCTGTAATGGCGTTAGAGTGAGGTATCGCACTACGATTTGAAGGGGGTCTAGTCATACCATCTTGAGAAATGCCTTCCTGGTAGTTAATCTCAATCTTATTCTTATACACTCTGGTTGAGTGTATGTTGCAAATGGGGTCTAATATCGTTTGTTAATAATATATAGTTTTGAATATAATATCATTATTGTATTATTTATTTATTATTTATCTCTTACTGTATGCTTCATCATTTCATGTTTCTTTGATTTGTCATTTTCCATTGAATTTTTCAAACAATGATATGTGAAAATTGTATAACTGGGGTATCACATTATTGTCTAATATTACAACTTTTGTTAAATTGTGACCAGGCAATGAAACTTTTCAAACCTTAAAACTAATGCTCACTACTACTGTGATTTTATGTATTGTGATATGTCATACTGTGTTATTTGTTACCTGGCTGTAATCTGAATAATATCTGTGTTATAAATTCTGGTCAGTAAAACTGTTAAACTCAACTCAACTATACAAGCATTGACCGCTGTATCATTGTGTCTGCAATTAAACTCCCTGTGCATCTATATCTGTAGATAGGCCGTTTGAGCATTGGAATTGCTCTCACAAATGTTTGCTTGGCATCATTGTGATTACAGATTGCATCTTTTTCTTCCCTACCCAAAGTTTACAAACTTGTATCAGACCTTGTGAAAGACAATCTCAGTTGTGCTTTGCTCATGATGAATCTGTAGACATTCTGTAGCTACAGTAGCTGGCCCTGGATGTGCAATCTTTCTCCAGATTAACATCTCCCCAGAAAAATCACCCTTCCCTACGAGCACAAAAAAGGAGCAAGGGCTCACAATAGAAATCAATTGTCCTCAATGTGTGAGATAGTGCGTGAATTCTGATAATGAATCGGTGAGCTACTCCCCGGTCTGGGCTGCTCCAGAGCTGCCCTCATTCAAGTTGATGAATGATGAATGTTGGACCGGTGTGAAGGAATTATACAAGAGCCGTTATCAAATGAATGTGTTAACCTATCACAAATCAATTACAGTTTAAACAGGTATAGAAAGTCATCATAATGAAGATTCAACATTAGATTTATTCAAATTGTAAAGATGCAAATTTATTCTGATTCTACAAAGCTTTAGATAATGTAGTTCCATTGTGATTAGGACACATTCGTCCTGTTTTCGTTAAGAACAAAATCTAGATTGCAATAAGATTTACAATAAAAGGGGGTTATCATAGTCGAATAAGCACAAATCCGAGTCAAGCACCGTGTCCAAATCAGGGTTTATCTACTCTAGATCTATTTAAGGACACGGCGGCTCTCATGACCTTCCCAATGTGTAATAATATCAATTTTGATAAATGCTATCTGGCAGCTCCATATCTTAAAAGGCAAAGACATTTAGAATTAAATTATCCCTTTGAAACTGATTGATCTAATTCAGACTACGTACTGGATCCTGTGGTAAAGGTCCAAACAGGGGTGAAATTGGTTAAATTGAAATTGGTTCACATTAAAAATCGACCATAAAGGTGTCTACCCTTCGCATTATAACAGGACTTTTTTTTAAAACTAGTATACAATTAACAAAACGATCGCTTTTAATCCTACATCGTACATACCCAAACTGACCCAGCGGCCTCTCAGAGTGATGCTATTACCGGGTACCTAGTGTTGCCCAGCTTCACTGTACTGCAAATGATTTTACTATCATATTTCTGGTGTTGCTCCATCCGCCTGGTTCTAATCTGAAGCACAGCTGGGTGAGCCAGATGTCTTACAAAGTGATCTGTTATTTTTTTTTTTTTTTTGTGTTGTTGCTTTTTCGAATATATGTATCGATCCAAAAGTAGAAATACTGAGTAGAATTTATACAAGCAAAACCAGACGCGGTCAAGTAAAGTTCAAAGTTTTATTAAAGACAATGTTATTATCACAGTTACAGCAGGTTAATATTTAAAAATTATGAGTGGTTGATTCTTGTTGATCGACGTTTCGGATAGGTTGATTATCCTTTATCAAGATGTTTTGCTAAGGGATTCTATACACTGAGGTGCATGAAATGATCCATTTTTACTAGCTTGGTTGCTATGGTTACAATGGGCATTGTGACATCACTAGAACTGGTGCTGCCTTGGTTACTTAAAATGAGATAGGAACACTTAGTGGCTCCTCTGGTGGCAGTAATTTGGACTATGGGTATATACACGGTGCATGGTTATGAGTTTGAACATAGATGTGGTATCACAGGTTTTTTACAGATATAACAAATGGTGTTATGATCATTCAATATGAGATGGAGTGTTATGGATAGATGTATAAATATAATTATTAAATGCTAAATTGATTTACATCGTGTTACCGCTATATAAAAATTTACATGCAAGCATGAATTGTTAATTTAATGGCGATGGCGGTTGTCCTTTTGTGGTTCAGAAGGGCGTCTGGGGCGGAGCAGATTTCTGCGTCGTAACATTTCATAGAACTCACGTCCTAGTTCCTCATTCATGTTCCAGATTAACTGGTACAGTCCAAAGAGCACGTCCTGCATGGGGATCTGGCGTTCTGATCTGATTGGCGTTGGTGTGTAGTTATTCATAGGCCTGGCAGTGTATGGGATATATGGTGCTACATGTGTGGTATGGGCAGGGTTGTAGATTTTGGCAACTGGGGTGGTGGTTGGTGCTTTGGTTCTAGGGGGGGACCTAGTGCTGCGTGGGTCCCTGGGGGCAGGGTTTGGTGCACTGGGTGTCTGCTTTGGTGCTGGAGTGACTGTAGTAGTTTTAGTGTCTGTATCCAATATATCTTCATCGTCGGTTAGTCTGAGGTCAAGTTCAATTTCCTTGAGAACTGAGGTGGGGGGTGAAGGTTGTTTTGTGGTTTTGGCAGGTTTTGGTGGTGCAGTTGTGGCAGTGGCAGATTTTGGTGAAGATGGAACCGTTACTATAGATTTTATGGTTTTGGGTGCTTCATCGTCGCTGGACTCATCTGTGCTTAGGAATTCCTTTGATTTAACTGGTCGGTAGGTGGCATTCATAATTTTCTTTACACGTTTTACTGTGGCTTTGGGTGGTTCTGGGTTTGTGCGCTTTCTAGAAGTGGGGTCGGTTGGGTCTAGTAATACAATTTTTGGCATAGAGCTCACCCTCTTGGCAGGTTGATTTTGTGGCAGCTTGTTTGAACTGGATGAACTGTCAGAGTCCCCCTCGTCCGAGCTTGTGGTTGAAGTGGTTGAATTGGACCTACTGGCTGTTGGTTTGTTGGTTTGTTGGTTGGCTGTTTGTTGGTTGCTGGACACTGCTTCGCTTTTTAGAGCTGCAAAAAGGAGTGCCGCGATATACAATTCTGAATTTTACATTTTCAGGGGTAATAAGTTCATTATGCCAGGTCCTAATTTTTGAAACTTTTTTGTGTAGGATGGGGGGTTTCATTGGGTATACAGTTGTTTTGTGGATTGTTCTGTAGTGTCGCCGTAGATTACTTTTGTTTGTGAAGGTTGAGTTACAATTTGTAGTTTGGCATGCAAACTTACCGGTAGTTTCAGTCATAGAGCGCTTGTGGACGTTTTGTCCCTTGTGTGCCTTGTTTAAATGTTTTAGTTTACTTTGGTCGGTGTTCCGGATGAATTCATCGCAGTATTCACATTGTGTGAAGCGATCCATGTTGGATTGAGTGAAGCACGTGTGGTTGTTGTTGTTTGGTTTGTAGATTATGTAACGGTTTCGATCGCATCGCCTTTTATAGTGGTCGTTTGTTGTTGTTGCGTGGAGAGGGAGTCCCCCCATGACGTCACTACCGGGCGGACGGAAGTGACGCATGTGGGGCTTCCCCCGTTCGCCATTTTACAAGTTTGTGTTGATCCCGGCCGGTTGAATTGTATTCAACCAGCGTATGTAGGATTCTTCAAGGCGCTTTCTGGTGTTGGTGGATTCAGGTGAGTTGTCTATTATGGTAACTTTCATTTGGAAGTTTTGTACATCGTGATCACGGAAGTGTTTGGCGACTGGTGTGTCTGAATTGTGTCTGTCTTCCCCTGATATTGCTCGCCAATGTTGGTAAAGGCGCTTGGAGAGTCGGCGTCCTGTTTCTCCCACATATTGCTTGTGGCAAGCCGGGCATGTGATGACATATATACAACTTCTAGTTTGGCAGGTATTGTTGCCACGAATTTTAATGACTCTGTTGTTGGATGTAGAGGTGAGGGTGGTGGTGTTTTGTATACAGTTGCAATATTTGCAGCTCAAGATGTTGCATGGGCGGCTTCTGTTTATTGTTTGTTGGCGCGGGTAGGCGGAGTGGGATAAGAGATCCCTGAGATTGGCAGATCGGCTGTATGATATTAGTAGCTTTTTCTTCTTGAATTTGAGAAGATCTTCTGTGTCAGGGACAAGTGAGTTGGCGTGTTTCAGGATGTTGTTGGCTCTGATGTTCCAGGGATTGTATTGTAGGATGAATGGTATGACTTGTTTGATTTCCTTTTGTTTTGTACCCAGTAGATCTTCTCTGGGGTGGGCTTTGGCTGTGTTTATCAGTTCCTTGGTTTTCTGATGGGGATGACCCCTTAGGGTCAATAATCTGAGTAGATCTCTACAGATGTTGTCTAGATGTTCTTCTTCACTACAGATCATACGGTATCTGAGTGCCTGGCTGTAGGCAATTGAATTTTTCTGGTGTGGTGGATGGTACGAAGAGTAGTGCAGATAGAGGCCAGAATCTGTGGGCTTCTTGTACACCTTGGTGTGTAGTTTGCCATTTGGTTTTACATAGACTGTGGTGTCTAGGTAGTTGATTGAGCTTTGGCTGCTTTCATAAGTGAATTTGATGGATTTGTGGAACTTGTTCATCCTTTTGATTTCTTCTTCAAGTTCCTCCTGTGTGCAATTGTAGATTGCAAATACGTCATCTATGTATCTCCTCCATAGTCTTGGTTTCAGTGGGCTGTTGTATATCAATTTGGTTTCCAGGACATGCATAAAAATATTTGCATATGCTGGTGCAACTTTTGTGCCCATTGCTGTGCCATTGATCTGATGGTAGTACTTTTCATTGAACATAAATGTGTTGTTTTGTAGGACCAATTTTAGGAGTGGGATGGCTGCCTTGTGAGACATTTGAGGGTGAGGAAAGGTTTCTAGGGCTGATCTTACAGCCTCAATGCCTTCCTCATGGGGGATTGAAGTGTATAATGCACTTACGTCGATGGTTACTAGCCGGTCCCCATCTTCTAGGTGGTCTAATTCTTTGATTATGTTCAAGAACTGTTTGGTATCTTTGATCAGGCAGGGTATCTTGGGTAGTATTGGTTGCAAGATTTTGTCCAGTATGGATGAGATTTTGTCAGTTGGAGAATTAATGCCCGAGACTATGGGACGGCCTGGATTACCAGGCTTGTGGATTTTTGGGAGAGTGTAGAAGCATGGTGTATGTATATGTAGTGGGAGGAGTATTTTGTCAGAGTTTTCTGGTAGTAAATTTTGGCGTTCCAATTTTCTAAGTTCTTTGCAAATTTTGGCCGTGATTGGTACAGTCCTGTCGTTGAAATTGGGTCTGTAAAACTTGGTATCTGATAATTGGCGATTGCATTCTTGTATGTAGGCTTTAGTATCTTGAATAACTATGGCTCCACCCTTGTCAGCTGATTTTATTATGATGGTGTTATCCATCATTAATTCTGAAAGTGCCAGTCTTTCTTCAGATGTTAGGTTGTCATGTCTGTTGACTTTGTTCGATTCTTTAATCATGTTTTTTCTGATGTGGTCATTGAGGGAGTTGATTTCTTTGTGTGTGATGATTGGGGTCCAACCTTGGCCTGGTTTTCTAAAGATGTCGGGGTCTGGTTTGTAGGGTGGGTGGTCTTTGAAGTGGAATGCTAAGTCTATACGTCTGTTGAATAATAAAGTATCTCTGATGGTGTGTACATGATATGGTTTGGTTGGGGTGGGTACAAAAGATAGTCCTTTGTTGAGGAGAGTCAGTTGGTGGGTGGTTAGTCTCTTGGTGCTGAGGTTGCAGATGGAGCGTTCTGCTGCTGCCTCCTGCGAGTATTTCTTGATTCTGCGATTTTCTTTTGTCTTTTTTCTTGTAGGTTGGTTTCCACCTCGGTTTCGATGTTGCTGATTAGTTTCAGGATTTCTTGGTATACGGTTGGGTCGCATTTTCTTTGGATTTCAGATGTGGTGCTGTTGTAGCGCTGTCGTAGGTCTGTTACCCTGTCTGTGTAGTACTTTTGCAGTAGGTCTCTTAATTGTTTGCTGCACTCTAGTTGTATTTGTTCCCACTTGAGTTGGAATATCCAATCTGTGTCGGGGGTTTGTGCAGTGACTTTGCTTTGTAGGCCTCTGGGTATGATGTTGTTGGTTTGGCAGTCTTTGAGGTATGTTTCGTGGTGTTCAGATTTTTTTATGTTGAGGGCTAGTTTCCTAGCTAGTTTATAGTATGGTAGAATGTCAGCAGGTATTCTGACTGCGGGTATGCTAGTAGTGGGTCGTGGATTTTGGTTTGTGTTTGTTTCTGCTGTTTGTGGGTTAGCTTCTGTGAGACTCATTGGTGTAGAGTGATTTGCCCGAGGGTGTTCTATTGAAGAGCTTTTGGGTAGGATCCCATGTGGGATGCAAGGAGGTTGAGCCAGTGGTTGACTTGAGGTGGATGGAAAAGACCCCCTAACTATCCCTTTGGGCGTCTGTTGACCGGTGGTGATCCCAGGGTAGGATGCTAGCTTGTGCAAGTAGAAATACTGAGTAGAATTTATACAAGCAAAACCAGACGCGGTCAAGTAAAGTTCAAAGTTTTATTAAAGACAATGTTATTATCACAGTTACAGCAGGTTAATATTTAAAAATTATGAGTGGTTGATTCTTGTTGATCGACGTTTCGGATAGGTTGATTATCCTTTATCAAGATGTTTTGCTAAGGGATTCTATACACTGAGGTGCATGAAATGATCCATTTTTACTAGCTTGGTTGCTATGGTTACAATGGGCATTGTGACATCACTAGAACTGGTGCTGCCTTGGTTACTTAAAATGAGATAGGAACACTTAGTGGCTCCTCTGGTGGCAGTAATTTGGACTATGGGTATATACACGGTGCATGGTTATGAGTTTGAACATAGATGTGGTATCACAGGTTTTTTACAGATATAACAAATGGTGTTATGATCATTCAATATGAGATGGAGTGTTATGGATAGATGTATAAATATAATTATTAAATGCTAAATTGATTTACATCGTGTTACCGCTATATACATCGTGTTACCGCTTTATAATGACTTGATCCCAAAAGTAGCATTGTGACATGTACTGCGCAAATACTCTTATACCTCTCGGTTTATGGATTGATGTGAAAATAGCACTTAATACCATCCTGATTGTTACGTCTATGTGCCACTTAGTCAGTCCTTAAAGTGCCCCATGATGCCCCCAGTTTCATATCTTTTCGTTGTCATGATGCACCAATGCAGTGGTGGCGAGTGTATTTAAAACCAATGCATTGGTGCTGACCTTCAGGCAATGCATCAATTACATAATATATAGTGTTGGCATATAATACATAAAGTACCCCTAATGTGTAACCCAGCAGGACTAATAAGTCCTTTGCAGGATTGGTTAATGGGTAATAAAATCCACGTTACAAGAAACATAGATAAAAGGAAGAACTGGCACATAGTTTTTACAACATTGTACCAATCCTGCAAACAGAATCTTCAACTTCTGCATGTTTTTACTTTCTACGTAATATCATTTGGAATTCTGTACAACATCGCAAGCAGTATGTATGTGTGGTGAAGAAGCCAAATCCTAAACTTGGGTATTTCAGCCAGCTGATGAGCTCAAATAGATGCCACAGTTAATGGGGACAATAGGCAAGGCAGTGAAGGGGAGGGCAGTGGTCCCTATTTAAGCAGGAGGGTGTTGCTCCTATTGTAAAAAGAGCTGTGAGTATGTGCCCTCTTTTCTAAACAAGTCGTGCACTACTTCACCAAAGTACTTGCACTCACCACATTAGTCTAAAAAGTCACCTGCCTTGTTTAAAATAGAGAGAGCTGCACTACCAGGTACCTACTCATGTCACACGCTCTATAGTATATTATACTGACTGACTTCTCCCAACTAGGTACATACTCAAATCCCCCTTTTTTAGCACCGTACTTGAATGACCACTTGTGAGCAACAAAAGGGACAAGTTATAGCTACATGAAAAGAAAGGACTGGAAATGAGGGCATTTTTAGCAAGCTCTTTCTTTTACTATAGGAGCAACACCCTCCAGGGGCTATTGAGTAAATTTGTGCAAGTGATGATGTTCAAGATGCCAACGTTAATTTGTTATATTCTACGTGACTTTGAAATAAGTGACCCAATAATTCATATCCTTATCTCTATTATCTCTTCCAGCTAAGGTGGATAGGCCATGTTCAACCTACACGGAGCCCCCTGCCCCTATCATTCCCTCAACACCCAAGATGCTGCAAACTAAGACGGCGCGGGAGACGGAGGAGAGGCGGGAGGACGGCCACAAGCAGTACCTGGGGTCCTCAGCCACCCATCACCCCAATGGTAGGGCTCTGTGCCTCCTGTGGGCCCTCCTGTGTCTAGTCATGGGCCACCACACGGCCTCACACCCTACGCTGCTCTTGTGAGGACCCTAAGGGCCTTCAGAAATGATGATAACCTTTGCTAAGCTATGATAACATTTTTGTCCTTCTAAGGACCGTTTTAAGGCCCTTGCTACAGAATGATGTACATTATGGGTATTCATACCAAAGGCATTTCCTGGGTTCTCTTGAGCTGGTACAACTGTTAAGATGCCTCTAAATGGACTTACAATGGAGGCATCCTTGAGTTATGATGTATTCGATACTAGATAGTTTGTGAGGACATCACATGGGACAACGTGAAGAAGGATAAATTGGATATTCTCTGCCTGATATGCTTATATTCTATACAATGGACCCGAATTAAGCATCAAGAATAGACATATAGTAGCCTTGCATTTTGGAAATTGTGGATAGTCCTTACAATGGATTAATTGTCAGGCTTTGGAGTCCTAGTGAAAGGCCCTTAAGGGTACCGTTATCTCTTATCACTAGATGGGACCTGGTGAGACCCTGAAATGCTTCATGGCTCTATATATTTGGTGACAATAGGAAGCTTAACTCTTGTGGAAGTAACAGTTAAAAGGGCTCTCCTGGAGGGCCTCCTACATTGACCCCTTGCAAGGCCCTTCTCTCCTGGACCCTTTCAACAGGAACTTCAGTGAAGCCCTTCAGTAGGGCCTTGACACTAGCCTGCTCTGTGATTGCCCCAATGAGACTGCTCCCGAAATCACAACATAGGACTCGATCGGGGGGGGGGGGGTGGCTAGTATCCAGCTTCTGGGAGAGATCAGCTATTTTTTGTGGCTTTCCCTCGTCCGGCCGGCTCCTGGGTATGGTGTTCGGTCGATAGGACTTGATGATGTGTGTTTAACCTCTCTGGTTGCCAGGGGAAGCTGGGAGTCTGTAGACTGCCCGCCAATGGTCCCAGAAGACTTGCCCCCAGGTCCCGGCCAGTCCTCCCTCCATTGCTCCCTGCCGGACACCCCCACCCTCCCTCTTCCCGCCCCACAGGATTCTAGCCATTGTTTGCTGCCGATCTTGATCCGGGAAATTGCGCGAGCACCCGCTTGAGACAAACACGAGTGCGCCTGCGCACCGGAAGAGAGTCAATACGCCATTGTGCTGGGCTGATGGATGGGATATGGCGGGCGCTATTAAGTGCAATCCTCCCAACAGGCCGGAGGGGGCAGGAGGAAGGGCATTGAGCCTGGGGAGGGGAAGGTGGGGAGGGGCAGAGGAAAAGGGGGAAGTGGACTGGAGGTGCACTGCTACAGCCTTGGACAGAAGCCAACCTACACCTCTATGGACTCCCGTGTAATATGCATGTACAACCCAACAGACAAAGATACTACTTTATAATGACTTGAGCAACTCATCAGACCGGAAACAGAGTGAGCAGCTCAATTTGAGGGAGTAGCTCTCTTGAAATGTCAATAGGCCAATAGGTCTGACCCCAGTGAGCATTGTTTCCTGATGGGAAAGGGGCACTCTATTATATAAACAGCTATAGGGTCCCGATAGGGACAGATTCGACTGAATATATGCTCTATTGGGCGGGTGGATGGCCTTCATGCTCGCTGTACATAGTCTATACAACACAGCTTATAATGGGTAGAGAGTAATCAAATCGGACGCCTAATTAAGGTGTAGTATAATGCCTGCAGATCGTTCATACTAGTGGAATTGATCAGAAATTTGATTTCTATTGAAAGAGAGAAATACTTAAGAAAGGTATATCTTTTTGCTTGTTGGTGGATAAACTAAGAGCAACCTTGTTTACCTGTACAAATAATAAACTAATAATTATAGTGATGAGTGATACATTTATGGGAGCCAATGGCTTTTGGTGTGTACATACATTTAAACTCAATTATGAATTACCTAAAAACATGCTATTCTCATATAGTCTGTACCTTGGCAATGCATGAAATGAATAGGTTTCAAAGTATCAATAGCCCTTATTTCCTAATATTGCATCTCACATGTCATTGACTGTAAATAAAGAGGGTTCTATAACAACAAATATGTATATGATATATATGTAAAATATATATACGACGACTTTATGGCCTTAAATCCTGAAAGAGAAAATAATTTTATAAGTAGGAGATATGTGTAAAGACTAATAATTTGTGTTACACATTTTCTTTCTTTCATAAAGAATATGTACATGTATACACACATATATATTAGAGTCATTGCGACTTGGTTATTAACATTTGAATCCAATATTGTCGATTCTGTAGAAATCAAGAGGACATATTCTTCCAATCGCTGTCAAGTTGTTTGTGGTTACCTTGGTTCTCCAGAAAAGGTTTCATGTTGACAATAATAAATGTGTGATGATAATAAAATTATGAGGGAAATATAAAACCCATGGGTCTTTTAGAGAATGATACTTATCTGTATCATGTTATTATTCTGTAACATACCCAAGAGCGATGCTTTCATATACTGATGATTGTCCCTGTCAAATATTTTAAGTTGAGTATGCTGTTAAGTTATAAATTCTTGAGTCCCATCTTAGAAATTAGTAGGTAATGTTATAGATATTTGTGTTGTTTATAGGAATAACCAAGAGGTATATTAGACTGTAGGGATAAAAGTGTTCTGTTTTTTCTTTCCATCTTTGAAAGATAAAGATATAGCTCTCGGTGATGCAAGATTATATATACTGATGCTAAAAGTCTATGACTCGCGCTTTATCAGTATTGACAAGCACTGTCCTCGTGATACTTATCAATTAGAAGATGTATTCATGGCCCAAAAGAAAAAGCCCAAAGTGAAATATTCCCTCTGATAGAATACTTCCTCCTCTTTCCTTCGGTGCTCAGGGAATTGCGTCTTGTGTTGTCGTTCCCAATCATTTTACCCAAACCTAACGTCCTCCCGTCTGGGGTCTGTTACAAAATCGCGTTAATATTGTTATCGTTCATTTTGTAACAGACCCCTGCACCCATGACATATGTACAGTTTCAATTGTTTCTATATTCTCAAACTGCTCTATATTCTCAAACTGCTCTCTTGGATTTCCTAACTCGCCTCAACCCAAAACATTATATACAACAAATGTGTAATATGATATGACTATGACAGCGACTTTGATTATAATTAATAAGACTCTTGTGTAAAGAGAGGGTAAAGGCTAATTCTGTATATGAAACTGTGTTGCAATTTCACATCGTGTATACAGGAGAATTCTGTTATTTTATTGTGAAAATGAAGTACTTTATATGAACATTCCCGTCTTGTGGTCGTACTTATTCCCCAATCAAACGTAAGTAAAGTTCATTCGGTAAGGATTATGTATGATATGTCTTCAAAAGACCTTGAATGCACAAGCCATCTTTGTCAGATCGGAATGCCTATTTCCAGAATAACTGTATACAAATTAGGCTCTGTGACAATATGACCTCTGCTTTGAAATTAAGTATGGACAAGCTGAACTGAAAGAGTCAGTATTGCCGATCTCACGTTACTGTAGAAACGACTATTGGTGATCAACAATCACCAACAAAACCAATTCCTCGCAGGTAAATCGATACCTTTCATTATAAACAAAACTATCCATTGCTCTATATTCCCCTGATACCAAATTTCAATTGCAACACCCTCCTCGCATAATTATTTTCTGACCTATACAGCAAGACATTTTTATAGACCATGTTTATTAGCATTATTCAGAAATGCCCTCCTGGTCAATGGTACACATTGATTCATGCATTTACAACATCAAAAGTAGCGGTAATAAGCTTTATATTTTTCTTCAGGAAACTCATAAACCTACTTTCTGCCCATTCAGACTTGGAGAAAAGTACAGATGACTAAAACCATGGACATGAATGATACAAATTTATCATACATCTTACAAAGTTGTATGATATTTTGCATGTACGTCCAGGATTTTACATAGAGTAGTCTAAATGTTACTTGAAGTAATTCTTAATTCTTATAGTTTTAGGAGTAGTATATATAAATCCTAAATTCAAAATATTGATTTTTGTTCTAAACTATTTGATTCATATTTGCAAACGTTGTCACCTGATTGGTGGTGACAGCATTTTCAGCCCACTCCCTCTATAAATATGTAGTCTTAAAGACTTCCCTATACTTCTTATATTTTTGCTTACGTTTACATTTAAATGACGTAGTAGAACTAGAAGAGATGTATCATTGATATTCTGCTTTTTCTACTTAGCTGGTACACATCCCTGTTTGAACGAGATGCTACATCAAATGCCCATACATATAGATCAGCACCTCTTATCTAAAAACTTCACAGAAGGTATTAACGACGAGAGATAAGAAAGACAAGATTGCAGTAGAAACGCATGCAAAGACATAACTGACAGAGAACATTCTCTTGCAGTCGACATATCAATCCTCTGTTATGCGGAGAGAGAAGACAGAAATAACAATAAAAAGTACAGCTACTCGTCCATGCACTACACAATATGTTTGCTACAATTTCTACAGGAAAATAATCACGGTTCTATTGATTGTCCCAGCCGAGCTGCAGCTCCTGTAGTGGTGTATGGGATACTGGGACGGGGGAAGAGGAGGGAAGGGACGCACACATACTTGCCACAGGTCGACAGGGGGAGGGAATCCAATTTAATCCTAGATTGTATCTGGTGTGTCTGTGCTGATTAGATAGCTGCCGGAAAAACACGACTACCCCCAAGTCCGCCCGAGACGTTGGATAGCTGGTTGCTAGCGCGCACAGCGTTCTTGTGTGGCAGACGACATCCGAACGTAATTCATTGAAGCGTCTGCCGCCAAAACTGGCACCTATCCCCCCCCCCATACTAAAGTGTCCGGGCAAATGTTACAAGGTTATTATTGCATGTTGCTGAGACTAGCATTTTTATAGATGGACTGGCTTCGTCTAGTTGTATAAAATCATAATTATCTTGACCAAGGCATGATGATAGTGGTTTCCCACAAGAGCCCATCTTTCAGTTACACACCGGGTAGCCTCAACAGATTTATATAAGTAAACTGTGATTGCGCTATGAAAAAACAATACTTTTGGCTGACAGAATCGGAAACAGAAATAGGCACGATTGTTATTTTGGCTGGGAACGACTGTTGTTGTTTCCATATTCTGCTCAAAGTAATTGGATATTTACTTTCTCCTATTCTTCTGAATGATTATTGTCCAAGTAGTTCCCTGGTGTCGTCTTCATTACCGATATCCATGGACTATGTAAGAACTATGGCTCTCCCTGCACGTCCACCCTGATGCATGCATACGTAAGGCTTATGCAGGTGCTGCACACCCACTCTAATACATATTATAAGTCTTACCTAGCCTAGGGGAGTATGTGGTAAAAACCCAGGATAGTTAAGTCCCCAAACCCATGCAAAGCCGCCTCTAACTACGAGATTATGAAAAGGAGGGATGGCAGTCCTTGTGCGGCATTTATATTGCCTCTGTGAGTAGCATATTAAAACGAACCTACAATTAAAGCGGAACAAACAGCCAGTGATAGCTGCAGAAGCAGAGAATCCTTTTCTCAATATCTTTTACCATTGGTCATCATAAGGCAGGAATCTTTACATGTAACTATAGCCCTTACACTTACTGAAATGTATCCACCAGAAGGGCACGGGCATGAACCTTCTTGGTCAAAATGCTCATAGCCGCCTGGAGGAGGGAACTTCTCAAAACAAATCATTTGAAGCACTGCAGGTACACTCCATGTACGCATTTCCCTTGTTGTATGTGAGATGAATATTATTCGTGCGAGCAGTATGTAGGAATGGACCTATATGATTGGTTAATGAGAACAATAGTGTGCAAATAAATTCATCTTTTACTGCCAGCTTTATGAACCCGGACAGGTTGTTAAACGTAATATAGGAGTTGGTTATACAACTATAGACCAAAGATGTTTTAAATAGTGAACACATAGATTAATGTGCTGAAAGATAATTTTAACAAGCAGTCACCTTTCAATGCTTATCCATGCATTTACTCCAACAGCATTTAAATGTATTCAATTTTTATAAATCATAACATTGTGAATGAAATACAAGTGTTTTAAGTAGTTGGGAACCTCTTTCAAATCAGACATGATCATAAAAAGCTGCTCAAAATCATACGCAGCTTTCTTTGTGACTGCGGTTTGAATGGTTATAACTATGACTAGAGTGATATGACTAGTTACCTTTTCTTATTACCTGTCACATTTAGCTCAGTACAATGGTGGAGTTAATGAGTTGTTACAGAGCACCAGACCCATTGGAGCAGGTGTTTTGTAGGGCACACAATCATGAATTTTAGCCCCAGAACTACCTGTAAATCAAGGCAACAATGGTACTGGTCTATAGAGAGTAGAGATGTTGTAGTTGTGGCATTGTCAAAAATGCAATTCTCTGGAAGTTACTCTAGGTGGAAATCCTAATTTAGGTTTATATTGGGGTTTGAGAACCTGATAGTTTCTGATTAAAAAGTAGGTCTGTGACCAAGAATGCAGCATCATGGAATGCCATAATCCTTAATCTAATCTCTGACGCTGCAGATCGATGCATTAACAAAAACTTAATCATCAATTACCCTGCCAGTGCTTCCTTTTACTCACTGACACTGGCACAATAAGCACAAAAAGGATTTAGGACCACAGCCCATCGATGGCCCCACAATGCAGACTGTCCTAGCCGGCCTTGGCATCGCCTGATCTGGCCAATTTGACATTGGACATGTTGTGGGCTGGGTGACAGGATGGAGGTATAAATCAGGGATCGGGAACTAAGGCCTATTTTATCCCCTCTGTTATACCCTGGTTACAGCACACTGAAACTTGTGTGGGGCCTTTAATACTCAGTCTGAGTATAGCAAATGGCAGGCCTTATTAGAGTTGGATTTAGATGGTGATGGTTGTGGGGGAGGACTGTTGTGTATGTATGATGGTGGTGCAATGGTAGTGACAGGGATTTCTGCATGCAGATGGGAACAACTGTCACATATCTGCATTTTTACTTTGCTACAAGTGTCAGCTGTGCGAGGCATGTGGATGATTTGCTGTTTAAATGGGATATATGGATGCTGTGTCTCAAAGAAATGTTCTGATATGAAAAATGAATGAAGAGGGCTGTTTCTATTTTGCCTTGTAGTGACTTTATAAAAATTAATATGAGATATATCTTTAGCCTTTGTTTTTTTTTGTGATCATCGTTTATGCTGTCGTGTTTACACATATGACAGTGGACTGTCACTCAAAAAAAGCGTGTCCCTTACAACAAAGCATTACACAATTTACTGTATAGAATTAGCTAGGAGGCTAAGGGCCATCATCTCCTTTTATTCTGTGATGGTAAATTTAATGTAGGCCCATAGGTTTATTGTAGAATGCATCTGATTGACATAATAACATGTCATGCATAAGAAGGTAATACATGTAACTATCATGTGATGGATATTCTTAATCACTATTGATGTACATTGCTGGGTAATCCATCTGTGGGAACTCTGCTGCATAATAGCATCTAATTATAATCCAACTTACAGAACAAGAGGAAATTAATTGTCATACTAACACTACAAATCTAATAAATATCTATGAGTATGAACGTTAACTACATTTGCCCTTATAGTAGTCTACAGTAGTTCATAAATCTTTATTTTATAGTCTTTGACTCTTTGAACACCACATAGACATAGTGCCTTCATGATCTTCTCTCTATATTATCACGATGCACCAATACAGCGCTGCCAGGTCTACTCACCAACACTGCATTGGTGCATCATGCCGATGCTTCAAGAGAGTATCGACCTACAGTATATCATTTGCATGATCCAAGAACACTGCACTGGCCAGGGCTGCTTTCATGTATCATAACGATCTGGGGCATGAGTTCTTAATGCATTGTTTTTCTTTTAAAGGGTTAACACGGATACACTGGACTGGTGGCTGCAGGTGGTGACAGGGAATCTGCACACACTACAAAAATGTGAAACCTCCTTATTGGGCCTCACTTAAGAAGTGCAGGATGCAATTTGTCTGTCGTATTATGACACAAGCCAGAGTGGGAGTCATGAGAGGAGCCGTCCTCCTCCCCACCCCTCAAGCTGAAAACGGTGTTGGCTGACAAAATGATGCTGTCAATTAAATAATGGAGAGAGAAAATTACTTCTGCTCTTTTCTGTGTTTTTCCAGATGATACTTTGAGATTGGCGAAACAGGAGCCTGATGGTCATTCATCATAGTCCAGAATGCATGTTCATCAGTGATTTTATTATTCAGTCAGTGGGTTACATCTGAGGACACATTAATAACATTTTAATGGTGCAGCATTCTAAGGAAGAAAGTAAAACTAATGTATTACAATGCTTTTGGACAGACATCATCAGCCAGCAGTCACCTCTTGTAAAACTGTTTGTGATAACAGGAAACAACACCCCCTAAGCTAATATTAATTCTGACAAATCATATCCCAGATCTAACACTTTCCTTTGATAAAATTCTTCTCCCTGTGTAGTTTTCTTTCATCCCTCTCCGTCATATAATAAAACCTGTTCCGTTGTGCCCACCCAATGGACCAAAGCAGTAACTGTTTTAAAGCGTATCTGGACACTGCATCAGAGAGCAGCACTTTGGTGAATATCTGTGCTGTTTTCAAGTTGTATTTTGTCTGAGGAATTAGGAATTACACACAAGGTCTAAATACTCATGAACAAAGAGAATTAATTATGTGGATTTGCAAAGGATTAATCAGTTATTGACCATACTCCTAAAAATCAACATATGCACAAAAACATACTTATCAATATATGGTTATAGTGTCAGCTCCTACAGATAGCCTTCAAAATAGTCTGTCCTAGCTGGCCTAGCTGACCTTGCTGATCTTACCAATTCGACATAGGCTAGGACTGTTTTTTGTTGTTTTTGGGTTTGTTTGTTTTGTTGTTTTTATTTGCCGGGGGGTGTTAGTCCCAATGGACAGGTGGATATACACACAGATGGCCAGATCATTAGGAGAAATTCTTGGTATGCGTTATAGGTTTTAGCACCCTCCATGCTCAAACAATGCAGCACCTGATGCATCTGGTCTCTTGTGACGTCATACTCTGCATCAGAGAGGTCTCCCTCCTGCTCTTACAATAGCAGACTTGCTAGAAAGTATGACTGAATCGTTATATTCAATGAAAATACTACCAAATGAAGTCATCCTAAAAATAGGTTTGTTGTCCCTTTAAGGTACCGGAGGAAATCTCATTGGTAGTTGAGATCCATTCGTTTTTTTCCTTCTAAACGTTAGATGGTTGCACTGGACTATCAGGTGGTGCTCCCTGGGGACTTGTGGTGGTAGCAAATGTCACTTCCCCAGCATAATCCACCAACAATACAGCAAGAGAATCAGTAAGATGACAACTGGTGCATTGTAGGCTATGTATGGTGGGTGCTCTTCTTGTGAATTGGTTTTTAAGTTTAAACAATGTTATACTCACTTTGCTCTAGTTTCACTAGATATGACAGTTAGGGATAAAAGGAGACATATGTGGCTACTAATATATTGTGTATATTCCCAAATTTAGTACATATTTGTCAGGCCTACCCCCAAGACGGGGAAGGAAGAAATAGAAATTCCCTAATGTTGGCCTACACATTGATGTATTTGCGCCATCCGTTTTGATTAATTTTCATGTGTGGGCCTGGTGATGATAGAGTTCGTTTTTTATCAAGTGAGTCGTCCCGTCAGAGAATTCAAATCAGTGCAGGCATTTCAAAGGGCATCATCTAATCATGTCATAGAGGCAAAGGATCAGAAGGGACAGTGAAGAAACATCATGAATGCTCCTGCTCTGGAATAAAATTCATATTCTCCGCTGAGAAGAAGAAGCATCAACTGAAACACAAAGGTCGTGAATTTTCACAATGTGCGGAGAATTTTCGACTGATACGTGAATTTAATAGACATATTAAAATCCATATGGCAGAAATCCCAAATGATTGCCCCGAATGTTTTTGCTGTAGTCAGCAATTTCCTACTGACGAATGCAGGTTTATATTGAGAAGTTCTACATCAAGAACCCTGGTAACACAACCCTGTACCCATGTTGTCACTTCACTGTGATGAAATGTTTAGTGTTTTGATAACTTTGCAACTTTCGAAACAATAACTAGTTTATTCGAGAAAGGTTTCAGAACATCACTTTGTTTCTTTATTGTTAGAAACAGTCCTTTCAGGTGTTGATGCCTTTAATATACACAATACCTCAACGGGTGACTACCTGCTCGGTAGAGTTTAGATCCCCCTGATAGTAAGAGGACCACAAATAATACACTGCTTCTTATACAGTTCTTTACACTTTCCTATCGGCCTCTCATGAGAGATATGGAAAGTGATTCCCAAGGGCACCTAGATGCTACCCTCCTACGACTGTATTGATCAGAATAAGCACCGGGTGCTCATTACTTTTAAGTAGGTTTTACCCCCGGCCCTTATCCAAGACCGGCGCTTATTCAAGACTTGAATTTTAGTGGATTTTCAAATTTCAACACCCCTTTACCTCTGACGCTTATTCAAGACCGGCACTTATTCAAATACCCGGCCATTATACAGGCCAATATGGTGGGCCTATTCTTGACTGTAACAGTCTCTAAAAATAACTCGATTCCCCACAGAAATTCAAGCAAGCTTCACCTAGAGCCAAAAAAAAATTGTTTGTTTCAGTAACCCGACCCTACCTAGCAAAACAGGGCCGACCCTAGAATTTTTTCTTCAATTTTGAAGAAATAATATGTTCTTGGGGAAATGTTTAGCCATGTAAAAGTTGCCGCGACTCGAGTCACTACCACTCATCGGGTGTTTTTGTAGCAATTGAAATATTTTTACAAAATAAAAAAGATTCAACCTACCCTACCTAATTTTTATCAGCATGTTACCTGAAACAAATGATTTTTTTTTTTTTTGGCCTAGGCCTAAAGACCAATGTCATACATGCTACATTGCTTGAGCAGCAAATTTTAATATCTAGCATTTAACTTTTATGGGCCTCCATCAAATAAGTTGTTAGTCGGATAATAGTGTAAGTGATAGTTAGTGTGGAGTTTGAGGATGATACGACACTTTAATCGGTAGACCCCAGTTCTGTGAATAATACTGGATGGTGGAAATTGAGTACCATAAGTACCCAAAAATGATGTTTGATGAGGGAAATATTTTTTTTAGATGTACAAAAATGATATTGAAAAATGATTGGAAATCTTTAAAACATAGAACATGTAAATCAGAGTTAATACTTCAATTCACATACCCAAATGTCTGTCTATCTCTCAGTCAGACAAGTTCTATGCCTGTGCATTGCTCTGCCTATCCCACATCCAGCATTGTGATTTGTGTACCTATCACTCATCCTGCCTATCTCTTCAATCCAAACATCTACAAATCTGGTTGTCTCTTGAAAGGCTTAACTTATAATGCTTACCCCTCACCTTACCTCATCTTATTTGTTCCTTCTTTCCTTTCGTCTACCTATCCTCAATCTGCCTATCAGTCATTTTACCTATCCCTCATGGTGACTATCCCTCAAATCCTCATGTTTAATCTGCACTATGTGTCTGCTATTATAAGCCTTTATTGGTTATCATTCCTTACCATATCTACTATTTCGATTTTACCTATCCATAATAATGCCTATCATGAAGCCTACTTATCCCTCATTGTGCCTATCCCCCAACTCTGCACACCCCTCATATTTGACTTGCATATCTGTCCCTTGTACCCATGTCTTTTCTGGTTTTTTTATGTTTGCTCATCTTACAAGGTACTCACTAGGTGGGCGTTATGATTGTCGTAAACGTATATGAGAATTTGTGTAGTGATACCTAAATAAAAATCAGTTACTTCTGGTTTTCGCTAAATTGATGTCACACGTGTATTCTTTCACAACTTGAATTGGTCCACTAAATGATAGGCTATTTCAATGATAGGCATCATTAAGGATAGGTAGGATCAAAATGGTAGATATGATAAGCAATGTACTGTTAACAATTAGGGCTTAAATAAACAATTGAACAATACAATTTAAACATGATAAAACTGTCACACTCTACCCATAGACTATGCACTCAATTACCCTTCCTATAGTAACTAAACTTCTTGCCAGGGGTATGTTATCTTGGTCTAGGTATAGGTAAAATGTATGATAGACAGATTGAGGATAGGTAAACTATGGGAATCTAGGACTGGAGAAGATTAGGTAAAGTGAGGAGTAAGCTTGCTTTACTCAACTCACGACGCTTTAGATTTAAGAGATAGGCAGTATGAGTGATAGGTAGACTAAGGAATAGGCAGTATGTGAGATAGGCAGAGTAATGCACAGTTAGAATACTTCACTTTTGCTTGCTACCACGAGATGACGCCACCTAGCAAGAGGTGGCGTCACCTAGAGTTTGTTGAAAGTAACAGCGTCACTCTTCAAGCATAATCTACCAGCAGTGAACTAATGGATTCAATCAAGTATGTGCCTGAAGATGGTAACGACATGCGTTCTGGGACAGCTATGGTGGCCTTCCTCTGCAGTGTGTTTACATCTTGAGCAAAGACTAATTTCCTTTACCTCTTTACTGGGAGCAGTGTTGGTGTGTTTAACCAATTCAGACAGGTAGGCGCATTTACTGGATATTCTGTAGCTAATTGTGTAATTCTTAGTGGCAAGTAGAATTCCAGAGTAGAGATTCAAGAGATTCAAGAAGGTTTTGTTGACTAATTTAAGGATACATTCATGTCAGCACCAGATCAACATTGGGTAAGTTATATAGTGTTTTTATATATGACAGAATACAATTTATTGCAGAAGGCTTGCTTGATGATTTGCAGTAGGGGTTTACCGATGATATCTGAGAAAGTTTTCTGTTATCGTTATTTTTTTTGTAATAGTCTACAAACTTCAGGTATTCCCCTTCAAAGCTTTCCCTGGCATTTTGTATTGATGGCACGGAGCAGAATAATACAATATGTTTCAGATCCTGACTTGCATTACATTGTGAACAGACAGAATCCATTGGTTTCTTCCCTTTATAGCTTCTTGGTAAGCTATCACGGGTACAGTTGGTATCAATGCGTAGTTTAGTGATATAGCTTCTAATGGTGGGTGAGTGTATGTGACTCATATACTCACTTTCTCCATATGGCTCATTTAGATCATCCCGACAAGTCTTAAGAATGCTGCACCTCGCAGCATGCTTTTCATCATTGATGTATTGGTTGTACTTTTGAATGTGTAGATCATTGAGTCTCCTTTTTATGAGGAACTTAAGTGAGTACTTAGAGCATGCATAGGGGTTGAGCCAGACATTTTTTACAACCAATCTCACATAACAGGTACATTTAGCCATTGGTGTTTATCATTCTTCATCATGGAGAAAACCTCATTCAGAATAGGGTTTGTTGTACCCTGTTCTAGTCATAACCAAAAAAAAGAATATTAAGTAAAATTATTTTGGATTTGATAGGAAACCTACCCAGCTCACCTAGTGCAAGGGTGGTGCTTGCATACTTGGAGACTCCAAGTGCAAATTTACTAGAGTCTATTTTTGAATATCTGTAATGTTTACATGGTACTTCCCTTTACCCTCCGGTACAAACTTTTGGCATAGTCTTTACAACACAAACATAATACCATCTAGTGGCCCTGACTGCATGAGTAACAATATTCCCGTTACATGCAACATATCAAGTCCCCATTGGTGCAATACACATTAGAGTTCACATCTGACATGAACTGCGAAAGAGATATTAGTGCAATAAGGCTCAAGGTTCAAGATTGAAGGGCCAAATATGATCATCTCTTCAGTTTGGCATCTGAAATGGGTGCCTTTTAAAAACCAAAACTATGAGAGGATCTGCGAAAAGGGGCCATAGTGCAGGGTGCAATAAGGTCCCTATTCCCAGTACCTGTCATTGGAAGCTGATGCCCAACATTTCCTGTGAAGTAATATTGGTTACATTTCCACGAAGACACCATTTTGTAGGTAATTAGAGGTAGGGTCGACATGATGAAATGACATTTCATCACTTCTTGGCAAATTAAGTTGAGATTAAGTGAAAATGAATAAATGATTTAGATGATGATTCTTGACGGTCATAATTATCTTTAATAGATCTTATCACATTTAGGTTGTGGTATTGTCTTGTTCCAGTTGTATATAGAGTGTAGTGTATATACGGGACCATCCATAAATGACATTATGCAAAATTTGACCATTTTTGACCCCCTCCCCTCTTGTCATGTATTTTTGTCAATTTTGCAATGCTGAAGGTATATGGAAAATTATTTCCGTCATGCCAGGCCTAACTCCCCCTCCCCCTCTCCAGCATGACGTCATTTGTGGATGGCCCTTATATAGGACAATCTTTTGGTGAGACATCTTCCCCTTATATATTTAGCAACCTTACAGATACTGTCACTACTATTATCAGCGGTGAGGGGGGGGGGACCAGGGTGGACCTTCACACACCATATTGTTGATTTGTTATCTGGCTTCAATTTCGAAAGGAGGCATATTATTTACAATGGTGGCAGAATTTCGCCAGATGATTTTAGTTAGAGAATAGACAACGATCTTCTTCACATCTAAACTGTCTGTTGTCCTATAATGCACGAATGCATCTGAGTGCATTATAGGATGACAGGCAGTCAAGATGTGAAGAAGGAGTTGTCTATTGTCTTTATAAAACATTGTACATTTCCTTCTAATCAATCAAGTACCCAATCAAGGTATTCATACACCAATTAATGGCACTTGACTGTTTTACAGCTATGGTGACCTTGCTCAGGCATGCACTGTAATGCTATAATGCACTCAAGGTCACTTCTATCGTGCAGCAGAGCACTGCCAGCTGTTTTATAATGGGGAAGAACGCACAGTAGAAGAGGCGAAGGTTGCGTGGCTGTCTGTATGGATGCTCAGGGACAGGTTTTGGTGCAGTACAAGTAGAGACTGGTTAATAGTGGATTTCTTGTTTAAAAAAGTAGAAGCTTATAATGACTATTATTCACACCTCTACCACTTCCCTGGAGATGAGATTCCGGACCATATTGATGTTCAAAGGCTCTACCCCATACCAGAAGCTTTATGGAGACAGGGACCAGAGTGGTCGAGCTGTATAGTTATTTGCCAAACTGACAATAACCAAGTTCTTGCGAGGTTGAACTCTGGGAAAAGTGCTAATCCAAAGAGCATATTATTACGCTCCTTTCTCTTGCCTTGTCAAGATTGTTAGGCAATGACTGTAAGATTCCGGTGGGCCTTTGTTCTTGTAGATGCCACCCAGATGTGTCAGGAAAAGCTACTTTGGTCCTCTCAGAGTGTTGGCAAAGTCACATTTTTTTTTCTTTAATAAATACGCCGCATTTATTTTTACAGCCCAAATCGTTATAGCAAGGATGGTTCAGTAAAGGATAGGTTACTCCATACAGTCCTGTAGTGAAGGCCAACCCCCATCTACCCCCCCCCCCATGAAACTAAGCTACCTTGTGTCTTCACTATTGGGCCTATGTAGGATAAGGGGGTTTATGGAGCTATCATTTACCATTATGGGAGGGATATCAAATGAAGCGAAGGGACCACCTAAACCAGAAAATCCTGCTAAATCTAAAAATGATAGTCTTTATTTTCAGACTTGGACCAAAAGTACCTAAAATTGAGCTTTGATGGGGGAAATATTTAAAAAATGTACTAAAGTGATATTGAAAATGATTGGAAATCTTTAAAAGATATAACATCTCAATCAAAGTTAGTACCTCAACCCACATACACAAATGATGTCTATCTCTCAATCTGACAAGCACTGTGTCCGTGCATTGTTCTGCCTATCCTACATACAGCATATCAGTTAGTGTACCTATCACTCATCCTGCCTATCACTTCAATCTAAAACATCTAGAGTTAAATCTAGTTATCTCTTAAAATGCTTGGCTTCTAATGCTTACCTCTCACCTTACCTCAGCTTATCTGTTCCTTCTTAACTTTAGTCTACCTATCCTCCATCTGCCTATAATCTATCTTACCTATCCCTCATGGTCACTATCCCTCAGACCCTCATGTTTGAACTGCATTGTTCATCTGTTTATTTAAGCATTTAACAGTACATTGCCTATCATGTCTACTATTTTGATATTACCTATCCTTCATAATACTTATCCTTCATAATACCTATCATAAAGCCTATCATTGTGCCTATCCCCCAACTGTGTACATCCCTTATATTTAACTTGCATATCGGTCCCTAGCACCCATGTTTTCTTTCTTTTATGTTTGCTCTTCTTACAAGGTACTCTCTGTGCCTATCCCCCAAACTGCGTATTGCTCATACTACCTATCCCCCTTGCTACCCATCCTTTTGACATCCTATACCAAACATATAAGAAAGTACTAGGGACCAATATGCAAGTTAAATATGAGGGATGTGCACAGTTGCAGGATAGGCACAAAGAGGGATAGGTAGGCTTTATGATAGGTATTATGAAGGATAGGTAAGATCAAAATAAATAGACATTACAAGCAATGAACTGTTAACCATTGAGGGTTAATTAAATAGATGAACAATGTAGTTTAAACATGAGGGTCTGAGGGATAGTCACCATGAGGGATAGGTAAAATGAATGATAGGCAGATTGAGGATAGGCAAACTATGGGAAAGTGATCACAGAGAAGATAAGGTAAGGTAAGGAGTAAGCGTTAGTATTTAGGCATTTTGGGAGATAGCCTTACATGGCTCAAGATGCTTTGGATTTAAGAGTAGGGGGTATGAGTGATAGGTAGAAAAGGGATAGGCAGTACATGTGGGATAGGCTGAGCAATGCACAGTTAGAGTATTTTTCAGATTGAGAGATAGGCAGTGAGGTACTAACTCTGGATTACATTTATCTATGAAGACTTCTAATCATTTTAATATTTTTGTTTGTACATTTTGAAATAGTTTCATCAAACCTCATTTTTGGGTACTTTTGGTCAATTTCTGAAAATCATGATCATAAATTCTGGATTCAGCAGGATTTTCTTTTTGGTCTAGGTGGTTCCTTCTTCCCCTTTGGTATCACCCTGATAAAGGAAAGCCACAGCTCAATCAACCAAAACAACCTAATCCTCCATAGAAATCAGCAGTGAAGACACAAGGTAGCCTAGTTTCATCGGGGAGGGGGTAGAGGGGGGTGGCCTGTCACACTCTACCCATAGACTATACTCTCAGTGACCCCTCCTATTGTATCTAAGCTTCTTGGTTATAGGTCGTGGTACGGTTTTTACTCCAGTTATTACGCCAGGATCAGTAAAATGAAAAAAAGGTTGCAAAACATTGATACAAAGTCTGATTGGTTGGCACAATGTCGCTGACATGGCGATGTTGACTAAATGGTTAATTAGACAAACAAATTAAGATTGGAAAATAATTTGAAAACCAACGTTGACCCCTAGGGGGGCCACTCCCTCACCCGATGGATGCATGATTCTGAGGGAAAGGGATAGTTTTTGGGCCATAGGCACGGGCCCTCGAGCGCCCTTGATTAGGGTAATCTTTGAGATATTTTTTGGGGAAAAGGGGTACATTTATAGGACTCACACAGTACCTGTTATATGATATATTTTGATGATGTTTACCTTTTGATATTCTGCCATTTTAAAGAAGAACCCTTGATAAGGGTATGATATTTCAGATCCCACTTTTCTCGACCCTCTTCTGTTATTGTTTTGGTCCTAAATTCCCTTGAAGAAGGGGTCCTTTTTGCCTGTTTGCCCCTGTTATTAGGGTACCAATTCGAAGTTCGTGTTCACACATAGAAACTATAGAAAAGATGGGGAGTGGCCCCCCGGGCGTTAGCCCAACATTAAATATCGTTTGCTAGACTATGAGCCAACTAGACTATGAGCCAACGTTGGCACGATGTCTGTTTCTGATATCTGCTCAATGATAAATTAGACAGACAAATAAATGTTGTCAAAATCCAAAGTCAGTCCAGCCCCTGCTGCCATTGGCTTAACATTGGCCCAACGTATCATTGCTAGCTGGGGTTTATGTGCAGTCCTCCTGGATGGACAAAGAGGTTTTGAACATCAAGGGACGGGCAAAATCCTTTTTTGCACATCCCTGCAGAAACCTCCCCACCTCACCCCATTGTTACAAATAAACACTCCCAAAGTTACACTGCATTGTAAACATCATTTACAAGGTTCTGGTCAAAAGTGTTATAACTTTCGGGCCACAAGGTCTCAAAATCATTGTTGAATTGTAAAAGAATGCCCTTGTCCACATGTCAATTTAAAAAAAAAATAGCCTTGTTCCCTTGTCAATTTTTCCCGTCTGGGGCCCTAACTTTGTGTTTGGGTCCTGTGTGGACAAATTGCTGTGCGACCCCTTTCTCTTCTCCCCACCCTCCCCCCCCCCAAAAAAAAAAAAATAAATAAAGGGAAAAGATTCCATAATCCTCTGTAAACCTATAGGCCTACATTTTTCTTTTACAATTTTCAGGTGTACGCACACTATTGATAGAGGCCGTTTTCATTGAGTTGTATTGAGATTTCAACTCACTTCAGGCAAGTGTATCAAGAGACAATCAATATATTGAGGTATAATATTCTACCCCAAAGGTCAATTACAAGTACACATTATGACAAGGGAGATGGAAAGACAACCTCGTTACGAATGTTCCCAACTTGGAAAGAAATTCATATGGGGGGATTTTAAAAGACACGAGATAACACATGAAAAAGAACTGAGAGGTCATGAATGTTCTCAATGTGGAGAAACATTTCGACTGAAACGTGAATTGAATATACATATGAAGAGCCACATTACAATAATTAGTTACAATTGCACCAACTGTGGTAAACAATGTCGAAATCGTAGTGTTTTAAGCACACACATGAAGATCCATCGGCCTTTTACGAAATGTCCTTACTGTGATCACCAATTTCAATATGAAGCTCGACTAAAGGCACATGTAACAGTGGCACACACTGGAAACAAACCCTACAAATGCCCTACATGTGATAAGCAGTTATCATCTAAAGACAAGCTCAAAGCCCATGAAAAAAAACACAAGGTGCAGAAAGCTATTAAACGTGTTCAGGCAAAGAAACAAAATTATGTATGTTCCCAATGTGGGAAACAGCACAAAGATGAAGGATCCTTGTACATGCATCTCCTAGGTCATGCAGGCCAGAAGAAACCCAGGGGTAAACCTTTCAACCAATCCTTGCTTAAACAAATCAAGGCCTACACAGAAAAACAACCCTTTGAGTGCACCACATGTGGACAGAGATTTAAGGACTGGACCAATTTAAAAACACATATGATAAGACATGAAGACGCAATAACCCCACAAAGTTTTATGAGAGTTTATATGTCATGTTTTTGTTGTAATCAAAGGTTTGAGTCTACTCATGAACTGCAGGGTCATTTAGAGAAGTTCAACCTGGAGAACCCGAATAACACTAAGCTGTACCCATGCTGCCACTGTGGCGAAGGGTTTAGTACGTTGATAAAATTAAAGGAACACATCATCCTTCACACAGGCCAGAACTACTCTAGCTGTGCTGTGTGCGTGAACGGCTTCAGTTTTCCTGAAAATGTATATAAACACCTTGCTACGTATATCATTGTTCCATCCTTACTGTTTTCTGCATAGCAGTAATCACAAAACATGGCAACAGTGGGAACTGCACATGTAACCTTGGATGTGATGATGTTCATGAATTTAGAAACAAGAAAATAAAACAGTTCAAGGATTGATTTTAATACGGGAAATGGTATGTTATGTCAGGTTTATTTCATTGATGTGCTAATCACACGGAACAAGGTATTGAGTGCCCCACACACCGGTGCTCAACAAATCCCTGTGTCCAGTGCCTGGGACACAAAAAAAAATATTTTCTCTGGACACAAGTTTATATTCAAGTTGTGTCCAGTGGACATACCTGCCCAGCTCGGCTTTAATATTAAGTTAAAGAGTTGGCGGCACATATTTACATGCTGGAAAAAAGCTTGTTTTGTTTTTGTGTCCAGTGGACATACTAGTCCCAGTGTGATTTGTCAACTCCTCAGACACCTAATAAAATATTGAAATCATGTTGTCCGTTTAAAATCTTTTTTTATATAATAACATTATTGTCTTATCGACTTCGACGTCAATAAGACATTGTAATATATGGAGTACCAATGAAAATCTAGGTCTTGCTACCCTACCCCTAGTGTTATTTAGGTTTGTAAAACTGGAACTGCACATTGGATTTGCTAGACGTCAGTCCAGCAAGAGCAATATGAAGAGATTAAAGCCTTTGGTCAAGTTGTATCTATTTGTAGACTCAGAATATAATTTATGTACGACCTTAGCACGTAACCCCCCGTGTTATCCCTATACACAGCATAGTGGTTGGAGAGTGTAAAGGCATCAAGTGTATGAAATATAACCCTGGTATAGGTTTTGGGAGTAACTTCCATGTTATTCCTATACACGGCATAGTTCATGAAGAGGGAGAAGACATCAGGTGTATGGGCATGGCCATAAAAAAGGAGAATTGGCAAATTGTGAACACCTTAGATACATCTTAAGCCATGAAGGAGGTAGTAATTGTAGCTCAAGAAAATAATTAGGCCCAGGGTCATTGCTGGTTAGTTATGGCCATAGTCTATATAGGTGATCAACACAGTAAAAGGTACGCCCACATACCCCCTCGCGGGCGTACCTTTTACTGTGTTGATCCACCCTTCAGGGACTTATAGTGGTGCATAGATGTTGTCATGATACATGAATGTAGTCCTTGTATTGTCTTGATACATCGGGCATAGGAGTCACTAAGAATATTAAGACTGTACAATAGCCTTAACCTTAACCATTTTTGTCTCTTGAATCATTGAATCATCTCCCACCCCAAAGAAATTAATATCATGTTGGTGTGTGATAATTATTCTTTCTATTAGAAATATTGTCTAGGGTCACTCACCCCGACATACCAGTTCGCATACAGGTTTTGCACCGAAAGAAGTGAACAATAGAACCAGGTGACATGAAAAAGCATACTTACAAAATCACTGACAAAAATGCCAGGCCTGCATATAATATATATGAAGTTTGGTCTATGTCAACCTTTGGTGAGGACGGTCTTATTAATATTATTCCTGAGAAGTAAATTCTGCCATAGGATATGCCGCATCTCCAATGGTATAGGCTCTTTTGGTCAGTAGATCCTTCATATTTCATTATAATGAGCATTAAATTTGATATCCAATGTCTTAAGGTAGAGGCACCCAGATACCAAAGATCGAACATCTTGTGGATTGAATAGAGAGTCAGTCCACGTACGCTACTAACTGTACATGAATATTGATGAGTCCCTACATGTGAAGATATGTGACAAATATGTGAGTGATAGGAACAAATCACTTCACACATAGTTTTACTATTGCGCAAAGAACAGCATTTTGTGCCGTATTTGAATGAGGAGAAATCCCTAGTTTTCTTGAAAGCTGACCTGATAAACCTGAATATATCACTTTTATTAAAACATGGGAGGTGTTTCCATATGATCATCAAATTATACATTAAAGAAGGCATGTCCGCTAAAATGACCAATTTGAAATTCAATGGAAACATGGCTGAAACACTTCTATACATGAATCTATTGTCCATTGTGTGCACTACATCTACCAACAGCTGGTCTATAGTATTCAACTTGATAGCTCCAAATACCATAAAAGAGGGTTTATGGTGGGAAAAAGGACTTTGCTTGACCAAAGTTTGCATGTTATTTCCACCAGATGGCAGCACTGCTCAGGAGGGAGGCCAGGAAAGGTCTCTGGTCAGTGACCCAGTGGCATTACACTTGTACCAAGTGCCATATTATAGCACTAGTGAGCACCAACATGACTTGGAGCTTGTCACTCTGCAAGCATATGTTTCAACCTACATAGCTGCAACCTATGCTTGAAGAGTGAGCAACATTTGCAGTTCCATTTCCTGTTCTTGTGACTGAGCTAGGGGCATGGTGGGAGTTAACTATAGTCTAGGACCACTATGCCTATGCCTTGCTGCTTCCTGCACAGTGGTACGCTGAGGGTTTATACCCCAGGGCACCAGAGTACAGGGGCATTTGGACCTTTCTTCCCACCCTGTGCTAGTCACACTAACCTAAATCCTAACTACACTAGTACTTATCATCATATAAAATGACACTGGTAAACACCAGCATAATCCTGAACTTGACACTCTGCAAGCAGATATTTCAGACTGCAAAAATACAACCTATGCTTGAAGAGTGAGCAGTATTTCCAGTTGCATTCAATCGAGGCGTTCGTGGTATGGCCGAAGGATAAATGCTGGTTTGTAAGGCCACCCCCTATTGGTCCTCCCCATGTGGGTCAATGTTGATCCCTGAGTCAACTTACTACCCTCCCAAGCATAGTTAAGGATTGGTACCTAGCCAGACCTGGCTGGGGTGGAAGGGGGTGGAGGGAACAAGCTAAGGTTGTGTAGTTAGCGTTCGAGGTCACCCCCACCCACAATGCACTGCGTATGGTTAGAAAACCGCTGCCCGAACGCCTCGAGTGTTCCTGTGGCTGGAAGCAAGGCATGGTGGTAGTTATATATAGTCTATTCCCACTGTGCCTTGTTGCTTCTTCTAAGGTGGTAGCCTGAGTGTTTATACCTCAGGGCACTAGAGTACCACCTAACCACCTTGTGGTAGTCAAACCAATCACCCATAACCTAGGTGTACATTCATGGGGAAGGTCATTTAATGAGGAAGTGATATTCAGGAATGTCTTGCTAGTAAAGCAGTGCTGAGATCCTAATTCTCAGGCTGTGACACCCTGATGCAGTGGGAAAATATCATATATATTATATATACAAGAGGATGGATTGATTATAGAAATTCACAGCCATAATGCCCATCCCAAACAACTTAAGATGGATAGATAGAAAGAAGCATACATGTAAGGGCCAGGAGATAAGCCATTACCCTTAGTTATATTCCCTGAACCGTTAGGTTCCCTCGGTATAATCTTAATTATACCTCAACTTACAGGTAACTCTCGAATAATTTCAAAATTAGAGGGGATAGAACTGACACTCTTGATACAAAGGAGGGGAGAGGACAAATACCAGATCTGATCCAAATATGAAGACTTTGTCCCCCATTTTGACAAATGACCACTCCCCGGGGTAACAACAACTGCCCTCACCTGTCCTTTGTCCCCTGACCAACAGCCAGGGTGCTGTGCCAAATGTTTTAACTGGACTATATCCAATCTGTCTGATTTGTTACAGTGAAAATATCCTACAGGTGATCTTCCTTTGGCACGGTGGGTTTTATCATATCCTCTCAATAGTGCATATTATATGTGTCCCCAAACAGCATTTACCTTTCTGATGATAAGGGGGGATACATCTCCTTTTGTTCAGATACCAACTCAAACTATGCATCTGGATCCAAAAACATAGGAAATGACAAAAAATATGGGTGGTACATGATGAAACTTTAAACCAGAGCCCAGTATGCTAGAGATAAATGAAGTGAATTGATTTGACATAAGGGCACAAACCTCATCTTTCCTACAATATGAAATGCTGTAATTCTAGAGGAATGTCCCCCTAAACCCAAATATATGCTGCTGTATCAAATTGTCTTCTGTGAGGTTACCTGTCAAGAGTCCACACAAGCTCCCTGGATATGTTACCATACAGTTCAAAAAGTAAACCTCATTTTATACAAATGCCCTCTATACTTTCACATTCAGCACCCCATAATTCCAATGCCTGCACAGAGTGGTGTGCACAGTTTGCAGGTTCTAGTGCCTGACCTGTTAATTATAGCTTTATGTGTGTGAATGTGAGTAACAGCCCTGTGCACTGGTGTTATATAAGCTGTTTACAGTTATCACAGGGCCTGATGTTATCCGGAATAAAAACTAGGATAGGAATAAATCAACCTATAAGTTTTCAGCTAGTTTTCCATAGAAAAAGCTCAAATTAAGTCTTGATATTTTAACAGCTTGTTCTGTACACTAGATACATCACATCCATTAGCAAAACAGAAAATTGTTCACACATTAGCGGACATGCCTACTTTAAGCCAAACACCTACCGGTATAACACCTCCCAGGAAACAAGGCACGTGATTGCCACCACTTTGACATGTGTCAGTTTGGTGAAAATCTGGTGTCGTGACAATTCATGTGTAGAACACAAGAATTTCATGTGAATTTGTCTTAAGATATCAACACAAGAAATACTCGTGTCAAATTTATTCTGCACTAGGTGGCAGCACTATTCTGTTTTGACAGTTTTATCTCCCTCAAACAATTGAGAACTTAATCTGTTTAGTCTAATACTTCACTGATACTCTAACCTGTAGTTACTTCTGTATATGTATACAACCTTTTTGATGTTATCTTCATGCATTGATTATTGACCATAAAAGCAGCTAAAACAAAGAGTAACAATGAATAAGGTGACACAGACACCATTTCTGTGGGCGTAAAATCTGCTCATATGCCTGGGCACCAACACCAACTGTAAATCACATGGCTCCATTGCCCTTGCATCTCAGGTGCACTTTCAGTGAACTTTTAAGAAAAGTGATGAATAAAAGCTGATGACCAATGCATTGGAGCACCTATATTTGCGAGGTTACCTTTCTCTGAGATAAGAGAATGGTAATCTCAATATATAACCAATGCCTATACCAGATGGCTATTACTTTATACATCACCCCCACAGACCCTCCATCAAATGAAAGTTTCTTTTCTATATATCACTCATATATAAATCTTAAGTTTTAATTAATTATGCTAATTACCAATGCCAAAACATGTGTAAATCTTGTGATTTCATGTGAATAAGTCATGTGTTCAAAACATGTGATTTCAGTAGTCTGGCAGGTCACAGAATCACAAGAATACTTGTGTTTCATACTCGTGAATGACACCATATTTTCACCAATGTGACAGGTTCCGAACACGTGTTAAACACAAGATTTTGTTTCCAGGGCTCTGCTGGGCACTATGTTGTTAAAACTTGTTCAAGGTTACTTAATTTCGCCACAAAAAGTATTATCTGAGCTCTGTGCTTCTCCTTAGACATCCACCGACATATATAACATTACTTCAGGATAGCTGACTATGGGACACCTTAGAATCAATAGTTACTTTACCTGCCTTGTGGAGGTCTTATTCTACTTATTTCAGCCAAACATGATTCCCTTCTGTAAGCACGTTTAGAAAACAAATCTGAGTAAGGTTTGGACAGTAATGTCATGTTGGCTTCCAAGGATTCAATTATACCAGGCTATATTCCAGTTCTGCACACGCCCTATAGTTGAACACAATGTCTCTTTTATGAATGAGATACCATACTGTCTGAGTGTAGGATCACTTCTATAGGTCCCATAAAGTATAGGTAAACACCAACATGTGTGTTCAGTCAAGGAAATAACTAGGATGGGTGTCTCTACCCCAGTTTTTCCGATTCTGCCCATACTGTAGCATGCCTGAACTTCATTTCAAAGCATGTGCAAAGGACATTTGGGCAATAATCTTCATAAAGTTTGGGCCCTGAAACCAATGAAAACATAGGTCATTTTGATCCCGACAGGCCAATTTCTCCTGCTTTTGAAGGTCTCTCAAACACACTTGTTCTATCGTTGCGGCTGCCAAACCACGGGTTCTCTTCCGATTTGCATGTGTGAATTTCATGCAGAATTCCAGTGGCTTTCACCTCAACCAGGTTTCTAAGCTGTCAGATGCATTTCAGATTGACTTATAGGGCCATGAACATCAGAAAATGCTGCCAAACAATAACATTTTTTTACAAGAATAAGACTGTAATATGAAGTTTTCAATCAAAATCCACAACTAAGATGCCAAGGCAAAGCAAAAGATGTGTACTTTTAGTATACCAAATTTCAAGCAGTTTCAGATATAGAGTCAAGAAAAGAAAAAAACTTTCTGATGGCTTGATAATGCTTCCCTTTGAATTCTATTGATACTAAGAAAGAGTCTGCAGCGGGGCAAAGATGCTGGAAAAATTCATTATCAGCTAGGTCTAGTGGTTGATCCATAATTAGCTTCCGAAAATTGAGAAATTCACCCATATTCCTACGCTGCCTAGGAACCGAATCACTACCATGTACGCACATTCAATGGATTGGTCCCAAACGTTCAAAGCACACTCAGGGCCCACTCTAGGGTGCAGTCTAGGCCTCCTGGACCCTTTCCCGCTCACCTCTGTCCCACACATCTGCAAAATCGATGGTTTTACATAGGGACTCTTTTACGATACTTCCTGCTCACTTACAGCTCAATCGTATCCAACACAAGACTTTCACAATGCAAGGTCTCAGGTTCCCTTGGAAAACTGCCAATTTCACACATTTCGGTGGCCTCTTCAGAGGGCCATATCTTCAAAAGTAGAAATGCTAACGCTATCAAATTGGGCTCAAAAGAAGCAGAATTTAGTTCCTTAACTTCTCTCCACTTACCTTGCAAATGGTCATAATAGCTTCTCTGCATTGGGACTAGTTTTGGGCATGGTTTCCATGGCAACCAGTCACATGATTCACAAAACATGGCCACAGGGCATGTTCCGTCAGAAAGCCCATTTACTTATGTTTAATGTGATATTAAGATCACTGCTGTATGTGGAGGGGCTGCGAAATAATCAATGATTACTTGAAACAAACTGGGGAACTTTTAAACTTTTTACCTATACTTGGTGATGGGACCTAGAGAATGAGCTGTCCGACTGTAGGTACAATTTGATTTCCTGAAGTTAAAACGTTTACAGTTCAGTTATTGATACATTATGGGCCTTAAGGGTCTATAATGTCTAGTTCATGTGCAGCTCTAATGAGCACCAGTTGCAAAACCTTGTAAGTAGTTTCAGCTGGTTTGTTCTTGCTCAATGGATTGGTCTATGCACATAAACACAGTATGGCTGGAGAGGTGAGATATAAGACTAGATATTTTGCGAATAAAGAAGACACTAATGTAAGGGTTGTAGGGGACAGTTCAACATGACTGGTAGGTGACACAGGCCAGGGGTGCACACAGCATCCTGTGTTAGAGGCCAGTGCAGTGTCAACACCACCCCTCACTGCACACAGCCAAGCTTTAGACTAAGCTCTACTTTTTGGCATGGGCCAATGCAGGAAAGCAGTGTTAAAAAAACGTTTTTACTGGTTTCCCCATTGAGTATCTGGTTGAAAATTGGTTAAAAAAACGTTTTTTGCCAAGTGGGTGGGCTTATGTGAGTGACAGTGGCACTAACCCTCCACCTTAGCATGTAGGTAATGGGATTGCTGAAATGTAATGCCTTGCTTCTATTTTTGAAGAATCTGGAAGTCCCCTTTGTTCAAATCTAAATGCTATCAAAACCCACAACAGTTGGAGGATGGGCAAAATCTTTTTTAACACATCCCAACAGAAACCCACCACCCCCCCCCCCACCTCATTGTCAAAAACGATAATTTTTTTAAGTAGACCGTGCATTTCTAACATTACTTAAGAGGAGATTTTGATTAAAAGTGTTAATTGAAACTTTAGGGCCCTAGACAGCCTCTCATGTCCATTGTCAATTGTAATGAAAGTTAATGCCCTTCTCCCCTTGTCGATGTTATAAAGTAGCTTTGTTGCCTTGTCAATTTTACTCATCCTGGACCCTTACTTTGTCTTTAGGCCCTGGAAAAATATTCTTTGATGAATACATATATGCTGGTATTTGTTAACTTATAGGCCTTTATTTCTTTTTGAATTTTCAGGTATAGGCGCACTAAAGATGGAGGCCGTTTTCATTGAAATGTCTTGAGCGAGCAATTCAATGCATGTGTGTCAAGAGTGAAAAGTGACACCCTATCAGAGACAATCAAAACATTAAGAACTGTATACTGTTCTACCTCAAAGATCATTAAAAAGAATGCATTATGAGCGGAAAGAAAAAGAGACCTAATGAATGTTCCCAATGTGGAAAGGCATTCAGAACTGCAGTAAGTTTAAAGAAACATAAGGTCACACATGAACAAGAATATGGATGTCATGTATGTTCCCAATGTGGTAAAAAAGTTACAGTTGTGCCCACTGTGGTAGAATATGTCAAAACCTTAGTAATTTAAACGCACACATGAAGATCCATAGGCCTTCAATGAAATGTCCTTACTGTGATCATCAATTCCAATATGAAAGTCCACTAAAGACACATGTGACAACCCAACAAGTGCCCTTTGTGTGATAAGCAGTTATCATCTAAAATACGCCTCAAATTCCATGAAAAAACTGCACAAAATACAGGAACCTTTTAATCATGTTCAGAATAGTGAGACATGTACCAACCCTTGCATTCTGAAGAAATATAGAAGTAAGCCTTCAACCAAATCCTGTCACTGTGATCAGTCACTGTGATCAGCAATTTCAATATGAATGTCAACATGTGACAGTGACACACCCAGGAAACAAACCCTACAAGTGCCCTATGTGTGATAAGCAGTTATCAGATAAAAGATGCCTCAAAATCCATGAAAAAACACATGAAGTACAGGAACCTTTTAATTGTGTTCAGGATGACAAGACATGTACCAGCCCTTGCAGTCTGAAGAAATATGGAAGTAAGCCCAAGGCAAGGAAGCAAAAGTATCTATGGAAAACAGCACAAAAATGAAAGATCCTTGTACATGTATGCATCTCCTAGGTCATGCAGGCCAGAAGGGTAACCCCGGAGATAAACCTTTCAACCAATCCTTGCATAAACATAATCAAATCAAGGCCTACACAGAAAAACGACCTCTTGATTGCATTACATGTGACCAAAGTATTGACTGACACACACCTAATAAAAACATTGAAATTACATTGTCCATTCAATAATTTTGTTCGATAATATCATTATCTTCCAAATAGACCTACACATCTTCTTTTTCTGCTTGATGGGGCTGTTACTCCTGCCCATATAAATCCATCAATTATTAGACTAGTGCACGATAATGCAGAGCGTAAAAACCATGAGGTGAAACATGGAAGGGGGCAAGTGAACTCATCATTACAATGTGCCTGTATAAGCTTAATCTGTCATAATGAGGGCGGTACAAAGGTCCTTCGAGCAATATGTAAAACTTAGTGTTCAATACTGATATGACGCCGGCTTTTCCCAGCGTAGAATTTTAATGGTCGGCGTAAGGCCATAATATAAGCTTGATAATGGTGAAAGAATTTTTCAAATCAGCCAGTTAGAAGGAAAGATAGATCCATATTTGTACAAAAAAAAAATTATTAATAATTTTTTACCAATTTTTACATTGTATAAAACAGGTTATAATGAAGTTTATAAAGCTACCTTAAGATATTGATATTTATATGGCCTGCATAAGAGGGAAATGGCCTGTATAAGATGCCAAGATGCAGGCCACTTTAGCCTGCATCGAGAAAAAGTTTTCGGCAACACTGTAAAACTTTGGTTTTCTGAATACATTAAAATTAAGGAAATAGTTAACACTATGTTCATTTAGAAAATGATAAAAGGTGATGTTTATTCATAATGCAGTGAGGTAGACGTTTAGTAATCACATACATTGTAGTTTATACACACACACACACACACACACACACACACACATATATATATATATATATATATATATATATATATATATATATATATGAGATAAGAAATATCATAGAAGTGGCAAAAGAGTAATGTATGTCCAACCATGCTATAGTTACAGCCACATTTGATAATTGTTCAAGTGGGAAATAATAAATAGGTGTATGATAAAAACAGAAAATGGTTAGAAT
Organism: Acholoe squamosa; assembly: GCA_949317995.1. NCBI lineage: Eukaryota > Metazoa > Annelida > Polychaeta > Phyllodocida > Polynoidae > Acholoe > Acholoe squamosa. Next base: position 59,586,869 of record OX439042.1, read on the forward strand.
AAACGAGATCCATAATCCTTGTTGTTGCCAGGCTATTGCCTGTTCAAGGGTCTTTGATCTTCTTTACTTCAACAGCCAGTGTCATAAATGATTGTTCTACGTTGGTGTCGGTCTTGGCACTAGCCTCCAAAAATGGGATGCCAAGATTTGCAGCAAACTCCTGTAAACATGCAATATCAGTTAGGCCAATGATTATGTTCTATATTCATAAATCATGACTGATGTATACGTAGAAATAATGTCGATTTCATGAAAAGAGCATTGTGTCCATATCAGGAATAGTGGTCCGGATACACCAAAGGCTTCAGAGCACATTAGCTAATTGATTGATTTGCTAACCATAGCTAATGCTAAAAGCAGTATTAACTTAATTCTTGCATCTTGAAACGATGGATCATAAATTATCATAACATGTTTCTAGCTTTTTCTCTCAACTGAGATCAAGACGTGAATCATTGTTCACAGGTAAAAAAAAAAGAGTGAAAATGTCTTAAATCATACTTTACCTTTGCTAATGTGTATTCTACAACTTTGCTGTCTGTTTCATCACACCGGTTCCCAACTATGATTTTAGCTACATCTTCACTAGCGTACCGTTCTATTTCATTCAACCACTGTTTTACATGGCTGAAAGATTCCTGCAATAGAAAAGACATAATTTGATATGAACATTGTTTTGGGGCAAGTTTGTCTTCTTTTTTTTTTGCAGACTTCCATTTGTTCAGTAATCTGAATTCCGGAATTGTGACTAGTTCAGGGTTTACTTCACTTCGATTTTACTAGGGCAGTACAAAAACTCAAAAGAGCTACAAGACAGATGATCGGCATAGACACCATTCAACGAGAGCCAATAATCAATTGAATAATTAGTTGGTTTACTTCCTCGACTACAATGCATTGGCTCTCATTAATGTTATTCATGAGAAAGTTCTGCCATAGTTAAACGGTATGCAGCATATTCAATGGCATAGGTGTTGACCCTAGTAGGCACATACCATCGCATTAGTGCAAGGGATAATGCTAGCCATTCGCTAAATCGCCAATGGCGAATCAAACCCCAATTTGGCTAATGCTATCACTTCAGAATTCGCCAAATTGGCTAATCATGGTCTGGGCTTTCTAACAGCGAAAGAATTTTTCAAATATTCCTACTAGAACCAAAGTTATGAAGTAATTCTCAAGACCCACCAGAATGCATAATTTGACTTTGGAATTTTCAAAATTTTCTCAGGGAAATGGCCCCAAGTGCTGTGGAGTTTGTAAGGGTTTAGGGGAGGGGCATATGTCATGTCTCTGTATGCCTTCACTCCTCCCTCAAATCCTCCCTATCATTCCCTGATTCCATTTCCTCCCACTCCTCCTTTCCTTTCTATCTATCTCCTGGATCCTCTCATTAACTGAATTCTTTCCCTGTTTGCGAATTCACTTTGCTTAGCTCTTCCATCCAGCTATATCCCATGGCTAAAATAAGCACCCCCCCCCCTTTTCAAAATGCTGGATCCACACCTGCAAAGGAAGTCTGTCACCGTAATGCTACCCGACATCCCTGAATTCTAAACTGCTGAGGGATTCCTAAATCTTGTATTCAATAATGAAAGAAATTGATTCTTACAGGATGAAAGTAATTTAGAAATAAGGCCTCTACTCAAATTTCCATTTCAGAGAGCCTGTTTCTTTTTCGTTTTCCTTTTTGTAAAGTTATACTAATCATTCAGCCCGGAATATTATATTGTATGTAACTCATTTTTTATATGCCAAAAAGGTTTGGCTAATTGATACATAATTTGGCTAATCAAAATATCAACAAAATCACCAAATTGGCTAATAGGATTGAAGCCCTAGCATTATCCCAGGGCCAAGTATGTTGTCACTAACATTTCGACAAAAATGAGTTTTCTTCTCTTTTAACATAAATTGACCTTGTCTACCTACTATAGAAAATACTGAAGCTCGGTCTATGAACTGTGTGCCTACCTGCCCCAATGTAATATTGCTGTACCCACTTGGTGCTATAGTAAGTAGAACACTTCTTTTGGCACTCTCCTGCAAAACTTGAAAAAATGCAGTTACAACCTTCTAGCACTAAGGGGACGATACAACATACATGTGCTCTGTACTTTTGCACAATATTATTCTGGTACTGCTAACATTGTATACCTGGTCAGTGACGTCATAGACGATCATGATTCCTTGTGCACCACGGTAGTAGCTGGCAGTGATAGTCCTGAACCTCTCCTGACCAGCTGTGTCCCACTGCAAAACATCAACATCTGTCTTTGTGTTTGTTACTTCTTATTTTACCTTGCTAACCATACAGGGGTGGGCAGCTGTCGCAATGTGAAATGCGACAGTGGCATTGAGGATGATATGGGTTTTCTAAATCTGAAAGAATTTTGTGAATATTCCAACTAGAACCAAAGTTATGACCTCTTCAATACATGCCAAATATTAAAGCATTTTGTAAGTATTCTAATTAGAACCAAAGACTTTTCATACCAAAGTCTTGGCAAAAATATGAGCTTTTCAATATATGTTAAATATCCCCTAAAATAATTATATATTGAACACTGGCCAAAACAACTCAAAGGTAGACTTTCTATACTTCCTCATTGTAATGTATAATCACCATTCTAAATAGAGAGGTCTGGGAGAAAAATGTTCAAAAACACTTCAATACAATTAAGGATTAAATTCCTACTTTTCCTTGGGGCATAGATCACACATCCCTTTAAAACACAAATATAGTTATAATCTAAATATTCCTTACTGTGATTACACATTGAGGTCTAAATAGTTAATGATTGAACTCTCACTGTTCCCTCAGAACAATATTATAAATATTCCTCATTTGCTCCCAAACCTTCTGAATTAATACTTGTATCAGTTTTGACATCAAACTATAGAATCTGTAATTTTTCTTGGAGCAATTTGCCCCCCAAAATGCTGCAAACCCATTTATTTTAAATGTAAAGTTTGAAAATCTTCTGACTGCAATTTGCCAACCTGTTCCTCCAGAGCACCAATAGAGGCTCCAGAGGTTCCATATCTCGGAGCAAATCTCGCAGTGTGACAGCCTCCAGTACGAGGATCCCAAGGAATTTCTCTCTTTATAATGTTTACTTCAATTGCAGATTATTCAATTAGTTCACTATATTTATAAGGAAATGATAGCATCTTTTAAAAGATTAAGGCCATGTCTCTGTTATATTTCATCGGGAATAATAAAATCTCATTCCTTGAGTGATATAGCCATGTGTAAAATAAACATGACAAAGAGAGAAACTGCCAGGGATCCTCGTAGTAGAGTGCGAGATTTGGCCCGAGAAATGCAACCTCTGGAGCCTCTATGTTTTAAGGTAAAATCTGGAAATTTTCTTGGTGGATATTCCCCAAGTCTTCTAAAACATATCCGATCTAGAGTTAGAACCTGTAATGTTAAGGTGCCATGCCTCCTCCCCCATCTCCTACAATACCCCAATTTAGAACAGAGAATCTGAAAGATTTCCAGGAGCAATTAGCCTCTAAAGCCCCCATAACACACCCATTTTAAAGGTTAAATTTGCAAATTTTCTGGCAATTTGCCACCTAAATCCCCAAAAATCTCCTTAGAGTAATTTGCCTCTTAAACTCTCTAGAACAGAACCTTTAGAGGTAAAACACAACTTTTTTTTTCTTGGGGTGGGGATGGGGGTGCTGGGGATTGTGCCTCCCCAAACCCCCAAAATACACAAATTTTGACAAGTAGAAGCTGTAAAATTTCTTAGCGATTTGCCCAACATTCCCATTGAAGAAACATTGCTACAACAATTCATACGTTTGCTCCAGCACTTTGCGATATGCCCACCCCTGCCATAGAACAAAGGCTAATTGGCTGGACTAATGTAAAAAGGTAACCTCACAACAACAGCTCAACCTACACTGTTAAAAATTTCCGTAGATTTTACAGAGAATCATTGTTAAATTTTATGGGTTTTCACCGTTATTTTTATTACAATGAAACACCCTTAGATTAGGTGATGTTACAGTGAATCTGTGTAAAACACTACGGAAAAGTACCGCTATTTTATTTACGGTGAATCTCTGTCCTTTCGGAAGTATCATATCTTCCCACTAGGTGGCCTCGGGGCTCACTTTGAGACTTTCTTCGATGCCCTACACCCTAAACAGCTCAAATTGTCACAAATACAAAGCATATCCACTTTGGTTATGTACCATGTCATCAAAATGCAATTCTACATTGTAGTTTCATAGATTTCAGATATTCAAAAAATAATCCAACTTTGTGTGGCAAAGGGGAGTAGCAGGGATGTCATAAACACCCATTATGTGGTAATAGAAAAAAATACATAGACATATCACTGCAGTTTTTAATTCAACACAATTCTGAAGTAAATTATGTACTTAGATTATTCCTCCAAAGTTATGAAGGGTATGATGTGCCTCACAAGGACTAATTTATAATTATAATGATTAGAATGTCCTTACACTAGGATGTCCAGATGAACTGTACATGCAACCAAACCATGTATAAAGATAACCTAGTCCATTGTGAATTTACAGTGGAATTTCTAAAATGTCAAGCCAGAGCCTTAATATTGCTATGAAAAGTTAATGGTGCATTGCATTGAAAGCAAAACAATGTGCAATTAATTACCTTTAATCATTGTTTAGAAATAACGGTGAAATTCCGTAAAAATTACGGTGACATTGAAAAAACGGTGACCGTTAAAAAAACAGTGAAAGATTGGCAGCCATTGTTGCCAATGATTCTTCGTTTTTTCTACGGAAAATTTTTAACAGTGTATGCCATCATGATACAACATGACTAAGCCTTAATATCGATATTTACTATTATGACAATTAACTAAGGAAATTTAGTGTATACCCCCATATGTTTTACTTGATTCATGAAGTATATGCATACTCACTATTTGCAGTTTGACTGGCTTCCCATCCAAGTCTACCCTTTTTATTTTCTGTGTAAAATAATTCAATACACAACCTGAGTCATTTTGTATAGTGAATATTAAAAACATGTTTTGCAAAACAAGAGAATACAGTCAATCCAATAATATGTATGCCGATAATAATTATTGATACGTGAGGTTGACATAAGAAAGTCTTTGATGTTATATCCTACGTTATTCTAATAGTTACAATGACATGGAAAAATCTACTTACAAAATCTATACCAACAGTACTTATGTAGCTTTCGGTGTATGTGTCATCCTGTAAGATAGTACAGTGACAGATATCAATTTGATGTTTATCATACTTCAACTATGTACAATAGTTAGAAAGTCTAGTCGTGTAGTATCTAAATATACTGGTGGGAAATCAATGTTTACTGGGAGCCTAGCTACAGAGGGTTAGCCATGACAAGACATCATCAATTATGAAGGACTACTGCTATTCTATTGATAGGTTTTCCTACAGGGTTTTCACATTGATAACCATTCTCTCTCTCTCTCTCTCTCTCTCTCTCTCTCTCTCTCTCTCTCTCTCTCTCTCTCTTCTCTCCTCTCTTTCCCCCCATCCTTTGAAATCATCAGCGTGTGCTGTAAAGCAGGTACTTACAGCAAATCGCAGGAGTAGACTGGACTTTCCAACTCCAGAGTCTCCAACAATTAACAGTTTGAAAATGTGTTCGCTGTAAGGTGAATAACACAATCTTTACATAAACAAGTATAAAATTGTATCAATATAATATCATATAATTGATATATAATATGACTATAATCTTTATCTATATCTCTATATACATCTATATCATAACCAATTCTATAGGCAGACCTTTCGATAATACATAAATATCATAAATGCCTCTACAGACTTGATAGAACCGTTCAGTTACACTGTTAACGTTGTTAGCTCAATAAACCAGTTAAACAAACCTTAATTCAGACTTCTTACTTACCCTAGTGGACGTTGTGCATCTACCTGCACTGACCTGTCTGAGGTACACGCACCACCACAACAAGACATGGTGAAGAGCTGTGTGGATTCTCCCTCATACCTCCCGGGTGTTTTATATAGCTATAGCTTTCCATGTACTGGAGGAGTCGGCTGGTGTCCCCCTCATATCCTTATCCTGGGCTGGGATCTGTCTTTAGCCCTGGCAGCTTAAGGTTATATATTTAACTAGCCTTATAGCACACCATTGACTCATAGATCCAGGCAGGCTTTGACCTGTCTGCTATGCTTAAGTAGTATGTGATAGTACCTCTAGTTATATTGACTCACTCTCTGGCTCGGCGATATATCCAGGGACCAGTCAGCCAGTGCTGAAATGGGACGGCAACGTGGAGGTGCAGCAGTGGCAGTGGATGTCATGTTAAAATGACTGGATATTCAGAGGTTACTGCACAAGATGCTACGGCTGAGGGTTCTCAACCCGTAGTAAAATTCACTATCATGCCGCCCATAGTTCTACATTAATGCTTATGGCGCTACGACAGCTCTACCAAATCTTGTATGCTGATAACACCCCATAGCACATGAGTAGTATATATATAGGTCTTCTTTGGATATTTCTAAAAAAATATCCAAAGAAGACCTATATTTTTTGAATATCCAGAAAATACCTATTATTTTGGATAATAGGATTAAGGAGAATGTTTTTGGATTAAATATTGGTCTGGAGAGACCAGACCTTCAAAAATTCCCAAATAGAAGATCTACGAACTCTTAAGCTAATGTTAGCCTAGACTTGAGTTATATTAGTATGATACATGCATGAATTTATTTCTATATGTTTATGTACGAGTGTTATGATTACGGGTGTTCTACATTAATAAATGTTTCGAGAGATGTCGTGTTATAAATAAATGTTACCTGATGTTTTATTGGTATAGGTTATAGTATATTGTGTAAAAGATTTATATTGTATCAATATATTTCTTTATATTACGTTATATTTCTATAGGATAAAGGTGTTTTAATACGTAGCTTTGTGTAATAAGTGAATAGTGCTGCCACCTGTTGATTAAGTATCGTATTACATACCGTACAGTGAGCAGGACGTACTATGAAATGTTAGTGAGTTGTATATGTTTTATATCATTTCAGCAGTTAAGATAATATTCATGGCGAGAACGATATACCAGAGGAATGTGTTGGTGCCTGTGCATATGTGTATCACATACAACCTGAGGGGACGGGAAAGACATAAAGAAGACCCTTTAAAGTGGGCTCGGGAAGCCTGTGATGTGTTATTAAGGTGCTGACCAGTAGCATTTTATCATGATGTATGGAGACTGACTGTAAATATAAACTCTTAATGAAGTATAATGCTGACCTTATAGGATTATTTTTGGATTAAATGTTGGTCTGGAGAGACCAGACCTTCAAAAATTTGTATTAACAGAGAAGTAAAACCCTATTAGTTTTACAACACCCGTATGCTGTCTTATTGTACAAGTGAGTCAATGATTGGATAACTGTATATAGATGTATTAATAATCAAGTTTGTGGTGTGTGACGTTGTTTATTGCTTTTATGAAAGTTTTTTCACAGAATAAAATAATATGTAGTATATCTATTGCTTTGTGTTATTTTTTAAAAGAGAAAAGACTTGTGAGAGAAGATTGTTTTCTTTCATATTAAGAAAAAATAGCTTATGTGATAGATTAGATGTTGAAATAATGTGCAAACCTATGTAGTGCTGCCACCTGTTGATTTAGTATCGTATTATATACGGTGCAACGAGCACCGTATATAATACGATACTTAGGCCATGTTGTGAGTCGGGAGGGCAATATAAAACGTACTACAAGAAGTGAACGAGAAAAGAATGTTTTTACACCATTTCAGCGAGAACGATATCATAGAGGAATGTGTTGGTGCTCGTGCATATGTGCATCATACACATCCTGAGGGGACAGGAAAGATGAGAAGAAAACCCTTCAAAGTGAGCTCGGGAAGCCTGCAAAGTGTTATTAAGGTGCTGATAACTAGCATTTTATTGATAACTTATATATCATAATGTATGGAGACTGACTGTGAATATTAACTTTTAATGAAGTATAATGTCGACCTCATAGGATTTTTTTTGGATTATACCGTAATCTCTCGCGTATTCTTGAGTCTTGAGGTGTGTCTTATATGCGAGGTATTACGGTAGACCAGTTAGCTGGTGTTCATTCTTTGTGTTATGAGAAGAATTTTTCTTAGGACAAAGCAATAAATTTATCTTTACCCTTTAAACACTGATAATGGATTAATGTATTTCTTGCTATAGATTATGATGGTACATTGATAAAGTGCTATTTTATTTTTTTCAACTTTTTTATTTATTTTTCAAGAGAGAACATTATGATAGTACTTTTTTCATGTACTGTGTATGATATTTGAGTATGATGCACATCGTATGAATATTGAGTATGATGCACTCCTATGTTGGTTACAGACGTGTTTGTCTCCCATGTGGTAGGAAATCCTTTAAGGTTCGCTTATGTATTGTACTTGTTGAATGTTATAATACAATTATAATTAATAAAGTGCTAGAGAGAAATTCTAATGAAATTTTATTGAAGTTTTTAAATAAACATTTTATGACAGATGGTATGTCAGCTATTTATTTTTATTTAGCAATTTATTTCTATTTTACATTGTTTTCTTATGAATTGCGCATTAAACACAGTTTTATATTGTAAGCCTTAAAGGGTGAAGACTGGAAGCTTTCCCACCTTAAACCATTTTAGGTCTTATCCTATATATATCAAGATAAATGTTATTATTATAATCATTATCTCAAGATAATTTCACTTATTCATACATATATCAAAAAGTTTCTTGAAGTTGACGATGCTTGAAGTAAAATAAAGCGATTTTTGAACAGAAAAAAAGTTCAAGAGTCTTGTATTCATGAGATCAAGATGGATTTTTTCGCAGTATGACTTCTTATAGAGCTAAAGATATAGGGTCAAGATGTCACTTCTTTTCCCAGAGAAAACTGCGTTCAGATATTGTCTTGAACAAAACAAACATATAAATCATGTGTATAGCAGACAAGGTTTAGAACAAAACAAGGACATAAATTATGTATCAGTACATACGTACCTAGTACCTTAGTTGACAAATCAAATAATTAAAAAATTTCTATTATAGAGTAATTATATTTTATTACTTACATACAGATTTCAATGGAACAGTGTTTGGCATAATGCACACTGAAATCTTGTAAGCCACATTGAAGGGCTGAATACACTAATAAGCCATGAATTATACGTGAGATTATATGGTTATATAAAATATAACATATAAACTTGGTTCAGGAATAGCTAAAGGAATCGACACCTTTTGAAACCCCTGCTGTAACGTGTATTTTTCAAAGTAAAGTCATGGATGGATTATTTTTAGGTTTGACGGTAATTTGATTATATTATACAAAGGCTTAAGATAATTATTTCTTGGATGAATACAATAACTAGTACACAATATACCTTTAAGTCGATGGCTCGCTTGCTTCCTATTGACGCATAATAACGATAAACAAGCTTAACATATTTCTGTGTAAGCGATATTTAAAGGGTTAAAATTTTATGTTTTTACATGGAGTAGTTAGTTGAATCTATTGTTAGCATTCAGAGGCATTAACTCGAACATTTCTCTGCTAGTACTACTTGGTTTATATATAGGAGATCTATTTCTTTTTTTTCGTATTTTCAGTATGATTATAATGCTTATTATCGTTAGGGAGGGTATTATTGCATCGAATGAAACAGATACAATAAGAGAAGTAGATGCTGTAGAAGAGTTAACAGAATAGTCTGGAAGAGACTCTTTTGTGTCGTTTATCAAGGCGGGGCTTGAAGTTGACATTTTCTGATCTGTGATATAGTATATTTTGGATACACAGATAACCCTTTAAAGGAAAAAATAGTAAGAGTATAATATAAGTGTCAGGAATATCATATTTTATATGAAAAAGCAGGGTTGAAGCTTACATGTAGATTCCATAGAATGTTTTCTTATTTTTATACGAGTATAGTAGTCTTTCATAGTTTAAACATAGTGATATAGGACATTACAGCCAGTTACTCAGTTCTGCGTAGGCTGTCACTCCCCTTACGGTCATAAAAAAGGTAGGGTAGAAGTAAATATGTAGATTTCATAGAAACTATTTTTTTCAAACGACATAGACAGTGATATGACTTTAAAGTTCGACAATTCCTCTGAGCGGCTCCAGCTCTATCTCTTCCCAGCCTGGGCTAGGAATAGACATGTTTGGCCTGTATATAGGCGATCTGTTTCGTCTTTTCTTTTTTTTGGTTCGAAGTATTATAAAAATGGTAATGATGATAACTAGAGGGATTCCTATGCCTGATGAAGTAGCTACAATAATTGCAAAGGATACCCTCAAAGAGTTAACAGGCATGTTTGGGAGGGAAATAACAGTGTGATTGACATAAGAACTAACAGAGATGAAGCTCAAGACAGTTATGTCATTGGCTGTATCATTAGGAGAGGCGGAGCTTGAGCTAGACGTATTCAGGCTGAGCTGCTCGTAATTGGTAGCTTTGCTTGGAAAGGCGGAGCTCAAGCCTGTCATTTTCCCTTTGTCTGGTATATAAGCAGTGTTGAGCTGCTCATGTTCAGAAGGCGGGCTGATATCTGAGATCTTCAGAGTAGAATCACTTGGAGAAGCAGAGCCGACATCTAACATATAAGGAGGATTGATTTCCAAGACTTCTGTGGAGGTGGGTAATTCTCTGTTAGAAAAAAAGAAAGTTCAGTATAGTTCAGTATGTTATGATACATGCCTTGAGTAATTAAAACTCTTAGATATCTAGTAAATTAACTACCGTAATCTCCCGCATATAAGGCGCACCCCGCGTATAAGGCGCACCTAGAGTTTTAGAATATGGTCAAAAAAAAAAATTCATAACTTCTCTTCTACTGAATGGATTCTCAAAAATCAAAAAGCTATGTGTTGCTTGGACCCCCAGGACCCCACTGGACCCCATATGCAGCATATGTGACCATATGGGAGTGTAACATATCAAAAGAAAGATCTTGGTGTCCCCCTTGTGGATCCAGATAGAACTAAAACCCCGCGTATAAGACGCGCCTTATACGCGGGAGATTACGGTAAGAGCTGTTATGTTTCGAAAATATAGATAAATTACATGTTTTTTGCGTTTCATAACTTAGGAATCAAGGATGCAGGACAGTTTAGTTTATTACATATAGATAACAGAGAGTTTATGTGTAGTGTTCAGTTTCATTCAGCGTTATGTATATGATCTTCATCTCAGGCTTGAAAAATAACTAACGTAATCACTCACGTATAAGGCGCAATTTGCGTATAAGGCTCACCTAGAGTTTTGGAAAATTCTCAAAAAACTTTAAATTTTTGTTAAAAATTCAAAGACCTATGTATTACTTGGGTCTAATAGACCGCTTAGGCCCTTATATATCCTATTATAACTGAGGAGGCAATTTTCCAAACATCGCTGTCATATAATATATCTATGTCGATTATACTCAACATGAGGCCCTACATGATGTTGAAAACACTCAATTTTCACCCTTACATGGATGTTAAGTGTTCTCAACTTTAGGCTTAATGGGTTTACTTACCTGTGGAATTCGTCTTTTGTGTAGGTCTGTGAAGAAGTAGGGATAGTATTAAAGGTTGTCAGTGTTTCTTCATAAGCAACAGTAGTAGTCTTGAAGGTGGTAAGTTGAGATGTATGATTTTTAGCAGAAGTTTGAGATGTATCAGCTGTTGTAGTAGTTTTAGGAAGAGTTTTGAAGGCTTTCGATGAGATTTCAGTAGAAGCTAAGTTGTACAGAGAAATATCTATATATTTCTTTTCCTTAGGAAGGTAGACATGAGTTTTTCTGAAATAAAAAAAGAAAAACGATTTTTTTTAATAAAATTATAAGTCATACCCATTCAACTGTGATGAGTTAAAACTTTAACTGAAAGCTTGAAAATTGTTAGTTTAGTTTCATTATACAGGAGCAAAACAACATGAGTAAAGTAAAGGGTTAGGACATAGAAATTTAGAGAAGAAAGCTTGCTGGATATACCATAATCTCCCGCGTATCAGGCGTGTTTTATGCTCTGAGGGTGTGCCTTATATGTGGGACAGGCCTCCCTGAGTTAAGGGTGCGCCCTATACGTGGGACAGGCCTCCCTGAGTTCAGAGTGTGCCTTATATGTGGGCTGCGCCTTATATGTGAGAGAGTATGGTATGAAAAGCTATAGGGCCCTGGACAGGAAGGTGTCATGTCCTTTATCGTTTCTTTTTCTTTCAACCCCATGTCCCTTGTTGATTTTACCCTTCTGAGGCCTAAGCTACAATAAGAATCTTATGGGTTTCATTGCTGTGAGCTGAAGTGTTTTATATAGGTTATATAAGTTTACATTTTTTATGGGAACTTCTTTTGTCATACATGAATAAAGAAGAAACAAAATTCCTGACTAGTTTTATATTTTGGTATAAGCAGACTTTTAAATGTAGGCAAAAATAATGTCTTCCTTAATCTCCCACGTATAAGGCGCAGCCTGCGTATAAGGCGCACCAAGAGTTCTGGAAAATTCATTACTTTGGTTCTACTGAATGTAATTTCAAAATTCAAAAACCTATGGGTAGCTTGAGGCCACCTAAGGCCCTCATAGGTCCCATTTTGTCCCATTTTGAACAAGAGGGGCATGTAAGATATCAGAAGAAAGGTCTTGGTGTGCCCCTTGTGGATCCAATGAGAACTAAAACCTTCGTATAAGACGTGCCTTATACATGAGAGATTACGGTAGCATATGAACAGAAAGTTTATATATGAACTGAAAAAAATGTTACCTGCATGTTCCTGCCTCGCAAGCATAAAGTGCAACGTTTGAGGTCACTAGTTGCAAGAAAGGGAATAAATTTCGGTTGTATAGTATTTCCTCAGCTTCTTCGTTGCTATCAATCCTCACCTGTGATGAAATGAGAATTCTGTGTGAAATTTCTAACATATAAGGAGGATTGATTTCCAAGACTTCTGTGGAGGTGGGTAATTCTCTGTTAGAAAAAAAGAAAGTTCAGTATAGTTCAGTATGTTATGATACATGCCTTGAGTAATTAAAACTCTTAGATATCTAGTAAATTAACTACCGTAATCTCCCGCATATAAGGCGCACCCCGCGTATAAGGCGCACCTAGAGTTTTAGAATATGGTCAAAAAAAAAAATTCATAACTTCTCTTCTACTGAATGGATTCTCAAAAATCAAAAAGCTATGTGTTGCTTGGACCCCCAGGACCCCACTGGACCCCATATGCAGCATATGTGACCATATGGGAGTGTAACATATCAAAAGAAAGATCTTGGTGTCCCCCTTGTGGATCCAGATAGAACTAAAACCCCGCGTATAAGACGCGCCTTATACGCGGGAGATTACGGTAAGAGCTGTTATGTTTCGAAAATATAGATAAATTACATGTTTTTTGCGTTTCATAACTTAGGAATCAAGGATGCAGGACAGTTTAGTTTATTACATATAGATAACAGAGAGTTTATGTGTAGTGTTCAGTTTCATTCAGCGTTATGTATATGATCTTCATCTCAGGCTTGAAAAATAACTAACGTAATCACTCACGTATAAGGCGCAATTTGCGTATAAGGCTCACCTAGAGTTTTGGAAAATTCTCAAAAAACTTTAAATTTTTGTTAAAAATTCAAAGACCTATGTATTACTTGGGTCTAATAGACCGCTTAGGCCCTTATATATCCTATTATAACTGAGGAGGCAATTTTCCAAACATCGCTGTCATATAATATATCTATGTCGATTATACTCAACATGAGGCCCTACATGATGTTGAAAACACTCAATTTTCACCCTTACATGGATGTTAAGTGTTCTCAACTTTAGGCTTAATGGGTTTACTTACCTGTGGAATTCGTCTTTTGTGTAGGTCTGTGAAGAAGTAGGGATAGTATTAAAGGTTGTCAGTGTTTCTTCATAAGCAACAGTAGTAGTCTTGAAGGTGGTAAGTTGAGATGTATGATTTTTAGCAGAAGTTTGAGATGTATCAGCTGTTGTAGTAGTTTTAGGAAGAGTTTTGAAGGCTTTCGATGAGATTTCAGTAGAAGCTAAGTTGTACAGAGAAATATCTATATATTTCTTTTCCTTAGGAAGGTAGACATGAGTTTTTCTGAAATAAAAAAAGAAAAACGATTTTTTTTAATAAAATTATAAGTCATACCCATTCAACTGTGATGAGTTAAAACTTTAACTGAAAGCTTGAAAATTGTTAGTTTAGTTTCATTATACAGGAGCAAAACAACATGAGTAAAGTAAAGGGTTAGGACATAGAAATTTAGAGAAGAAAGCTTGCTGGATATACCATAATCTCCCGCGTATCAGGCGTGTTTTATGCTCTGAGGGTGTGCCTTATATGTGGGACAGGCCTCCCTGAGTTAAGGGTGCGCCCTATACGTGGGACAGGCCTCCCTGAGTTCAGAGTGTGCCTTATATGTGGGCTGCGCCTTATATGTGAGAGAGTATGGTATGAAAAGCTATAGGGCCCTGGACAGGAAGGTGTCATGTCCTTTATCGTTTCTTTTTCTTTCAACCCCATGTCCCTTGTTGATTTTACCCTTCTGAGGCCTAAGCTACAATAAGAATCTTATGGGTTTCATTGCTGTGAGCTGAAGTGTTTTATATAGGTTATATAAGTTTACATTTTTTATGGGAACTTCTTTTGTCATACATGAATAAAGAAGAAACAAAATTCCTGACTAGTTTTATATTTTGGTATAAGCAGACTTTTAAATGTAGGCAAAAATAATGTCTTTCTTAATCTCCCACGTATAAGGCGCAGCCTGCGTATAAGGCGCACCAAGAGTTCTGGAAAATTCATTACTTTGGTTCTACTGAATGTAATTTCAAAATTCAAAAACCTATGGGTAGCTTGAGGCCACCTAAGGCCCTCATAGGTCCCATTTTGTCCCATTTTGAACAAGAGGGGCATGTAAGATATCAGAAGAAAGGTCTTGGTGTGCCCCTTGTGGATCCAATGAGAACTAAAACCTTCGTATAAGACGTGCCTTATACATGAGAGATTACGGTAGCATATGAACAGAAAGTTTATATATGAACTGAAAAAAATGTTACCTGCATGTTCCTGCCTCGCAAGCATAAAGTGCAACGTTTGAGGTCACTAGTTGCAAGAAAGGGAATAAATTTCGGTTGTATAGTATTTCCTCAGCTTCTTCGTTGCTATCAATCCTCACCTGTGATGAAATGAGAATTCTGTGTGAAATTTCTAATTTAGTCCAGCAAGTTAGGTCAGTGCTTTCACACGATATTATTCCCCCTCTCAGGAAAGAGCACTGACATCTTTGATTTTCCGCCTGTGCAAGGCAGATAGAAATTAAAATGGTTAAAAGGACTTTGGTTTCCATCCTAATGATATGTTTGTAGGCAGTCCTTACTGTAGGCTTGAAAGTATTCAACTGGTAGAAATTGACCGAACTAAGTGGAAATCCCTTGACTTAAACATGAAATGGTACAAGGTGGTGATAATAAATAGTCTGACTTAGATAAAGAGTGAATTTTATCAGAAAGCAGGTTCTTGAGTTACTTTTAGAGAGTCTTATTTTGACTAACGTTCTTTGTTATAGTTCTTTCTTTTTACATGCAAAGTGACTCTACATGACGATAACCTAAAAGGGAATAATGCTATACTATGACTCAGCGACTTTTTTTTCAAACCAATGAGTCATTTTCTTTGAGATAAGACGTAACGATGGTGTAATCAATTTCATTTTTTTAAACGGTAAAGAAATGTTACTTACAAAAGCTTTTGAAAGGTTTTCATAACAGAGATACTTCTGCAGGGTAGAAATTTCTTTGCTTTTTATTTTTATTCCGTAGTAAAGGTTTCTAGAAAGTTCGTATGGTGTGTTTACTTCCGCTGTACAGCTGGTTTTATTCCAGTGTTTTATCTTACCTTTACAGTTTCGCTGGAAACCAGCTAAGTATGGAAGGCCTGTGTGTCTTTCTATTGCCTATTGCTTGAGTGACTTGCTGTCACCTAGCGTCAATAAGTGAAGTGCAACCTTTGTTGTGATCTAATATGTTCGAGTGGAAACTATAGTAATAAAGTGGACATAGTTATGATCTGAATTTTCCTGTATAGGCCTTATTGAGGTTATTCATTGTACACTCTGTTCGAGGGTTCCAGTTGATTTTTACAAGTAGAATAGCCATGCCATAGAGCAGCACGCAAAAGGCTCATTTTTGCAGAATTAACCTGGCCTTCGGTTCATACTCTTTCCACTAGATGTCTCTTTTTACCCTTTCCGTGTCTCATCAAATAATTATGGTTCCCCTCTCTGTTTCTTTCTGCGCAAACGGGGGTTTGGAGGCAGAGCCCTCCGATCAAGGATAATATTATATGCTAGATCTCATTTGAATTTGAATTACATTCAGATGAGATCATCTGAAACTTATGGAAACTTACATGGAAGATTATTATTCAGATGAGATCTCATCTGAAAACAGACAGAAGTGTGTGACAGCATGGTCCCACCACGTCCCTGAGGAACTGTGGCGGCATAAATGTTTGTCTCCAGTGTGACGTTTTTTACTTCCGGCTAGGTTAAAATCCCAAGAAAAGACCTACATGTCTAAGCATCTCTAGGTTTTCAGCCTTTTATGACATTAACAACAATAAAATAAACGGAAAAAAACTTTTTTTCAATAGTTAAGATCGATATAGTTCTGTGACGTAAGGATAGTATAATAAGAGTTGTTGTGTTCTTTGAAATCTATAAGAGCTTAGAGTATGTTTTCATGGTTTTTAACCTTATTTCTAGATTTTTATTTATAGAGCAGTAAGAGGCCCTCGATGTAGCGGGTTCCTTAGCATACAGATTGTATTGAAATATCAAACAGCGAATTTTATTTCAGATCAGTTTCTTACGTTATCCATATTTAATCAGAGTGTTTGAACGTTAGGTTGCTGTTTAACAGACTGATATTATCAGTAAACAACTAATAGCAAGGACATGTCGTACCAACTTTTCATTGAATGACGATGTAAAAGCATGCATACTTGAAGTATAGGTTAGGCAATAGAGGAAGATGAAAGTTAACGCTGCCACAGTTCCCGAGGTGCCTGACCTTATAGGGTTTGTGGATACAGTCTCCGAAGAAAGATTTATATCAGATCTTATCTGAATTTAAATTAGATTTATAAGAATGGCTTTAGACCCCTAAAATCGGTATGGTGACTTAACCATTTCTTGAAATCGATATGCTGACATGGTCATTTCTTAAAATCGACTTGTGACATGACTATGCTAGTGACATGTGACTTAGTTATTCCTTGAAATCGATATGTGATATGAGACTTTTATAAGTCAGCCATCATCTCACTTTTTCTTATCAATAAAAGCTGTAATTTTTTTGTATGATTTTTTCAGGTCGTTGCCTTACACAGTTGGCGTTTTTTCAAAGCAGCTTTTCAACCGTCTACAGTCTAACTGCATATACATACTCCACTCTTCACACCAGCTCAGCTTATTTGTTCCAGTTTCACTCGTAGGAAGTAAGACAGTCTACTCATCAAAGAAGTTAAGGTTAATATAGTTTTTTGAATATATTATTATATTTGTTTAGGACTGATATAAAAATTGGAGTAAAGATAGATTAAATTTGATTTAAAGTGTGTTACATGAGACTTAAATATGACAGAAAAATAAAACAACAGCAAAGTATTTTTTAAAAATCTGACATAATAATAAAATTATTATATTGGAAATTTATTTCTTTGCTTTTTTTTCAGGAACAAGTGATGGGTAGACTTCGTATTTTTTTAAGACCACCTCATACTCCATCGATACATGACATACTCTACCAATTAAGGAGATATAGGTGCCTGGTCGTGACACTCAACAAAAAAACTTACCTTGTTCCTGAGACTAAAGGTAAGTCTTATTTTATTTTTTTTTGTGAAAATAATTTATAAGCTATGTAATGAAATCATACATAAAACATGTACAGGAAGTAAATATATATATATATTAATATAACATGTATAAAAAATATAATGATTTAAGCTTGCTTTAGGTAAAATTGATTTTAATATAAAATAAAAACTAATTTTTATGTATAAAATTTATTCAGGAAATATATGAATTTTGGTTTGTTTTCAGATCGACGCCTCGTGAAGTCGTGCTTCTTCTGAAGAAACAGCTCAGTTGTTCGAGGTAGCCCCTGCTGTGCTCTGCCGTAGCCTAGTCGTGCTCAGCTTTAGCCCCAGCCGTGCTCAGCCGATCATAGCAGCAGCCTGACCTATAAGAACAGATCAGCCGTCTCGAGCAGTGAAACCGTACCATAACAACCGTCTTAAGCAGTGAAACCGTGCCATTACACCTCTAAGTACAAGGTGATTTTTGTTTATATGTCTATTCAATATTTCACAAATAATGTTGTTTTAATTCTGACAACTGCTCCTAGAACGAAATTTGATGTAGACAGCTATACAAAATTGAAAGGGAAGGTTTCCAAATACAGAGGCTCTGTTGTAATAACGAAAAAGGATTTTTCTTTGAAGTTAACAAAAAATGGATATTGTTATGTTTTCTTAAAAAATAATTTTAAATTATATTTTGAAAATATAGAGAATTTTATTTCATCTCTTTGTTCAAATTTTTTACTTTTTTTTACAGTATCAAATTATCACACAATAAAAGTTAAATTGTTAAATATACAATTAAGTTTAGAAATAAATATAAAAAAAAGTGAACTAAAAATAATAGAACTTTTTCAAAAATTGCATGATAAGCTTCAAGACACTTTTCAATTCAAAATTAAAGAATCAAATTCTTATGAATCTGTTTGGCTGAATTATGATAAAAGCAAGGAGATAAATAGCGTTCTGTATATTTCTGGTGTTAGACTTTCTAATCCGAAAATTACTTTAACTTTAGGTCATAACTTTAAAGGAAACTGTATAGTGAAAGATTGGCCTTCTTTTTTATTTTTATGTTCTGAGATAAAAAAAGCAATCACTGATATATCAATAGAAAAAGAAAACAAAGAGGAAAATGAAAGAAATTAAGATAATTTCACAAATTCTTTTACTGGTTTTTTCAATTTTGTCTCATGACAGTGATGAAAATCAATATTATTGGAATCATGTTAAGTTAAAAGAAAATCATTGTTTGAATTATATTTTAGATGAAATCAACAGAAAAAAACAAGAAAAAGCTATTAAAAGAGAAAAGATTTTAGATATACTTAAAGATGAAGCATGGATTTCTCTGTTGTCTTACATGAAAAGAGAAGAAGCTTATAAAAAATTGCATAGTTATTGTAGACGACAAGATGAGGGAAAAATATTATCAGATTTGGTTTCTCATAGCAGTATAGTGTTAGAATGCATTTCAGAAATCCTTCATCTGAATATAATATATTATTGTCAAGGTCGAAGCACAGAATTTAATCCGTTAGAAAATATAAGAGAAAAACCTGTTTCTATTTGTTTTGATCCTGAAAATAATGAAGTGAAAGAATATTCAGCTGCTTTCAATTTTAGGATAAAAAATTTAGATGAAAATGATTTAAGAAAAAAAAAGCATAAAAACAATCTTCATTCTAATCCTTTCAATAAAAGTCAAAATGAAAATATCTTTAAAGAAAGTAATCTAACAGAGAGTAGCAGTGAAGATGAAGATGAAAGTGTTAAAAATTCTGTTTCCATGAAAAGGAAAAGAAAAATGTACAAAAACAATGTTAAAGAAAAAAGAAAACTGTCAGAAGACAGCTTAAGTGAAACAGATCTTGCTTGTTTAAAGGATGATTTAAATTTATCAGAAAGTGAAGAAGAACAAGACATGAAACATGAATCTGAAAATAAAAATCAAAGTAAAAATATAGAAGTAGACGAAAAAATAGAAGCTTTAAAGCAATTTTCACCTTTAGGTGTGCTTTATAAAGAAAAAATCGATATTTCAAAAGATAATTTAGAAGCTTGTTTCATTATTTGTGAAAGGCTTCACAAACATTTATCAGTACTAAGAGCAAATATTTTACCAGAAAACATTGAGAAATGTGCTAGATGTCCACAGCATTGTTCAGCAGCAGTTTTAAGATGTACAAAAGACAGACGAGGACCGAAAAATCCAAAACCCAAAAAAATGAAAGTATTACCTAAATAAAAAAATTATATGTAGTTTGATATAAAAGAAGATTTTTTTTCCTTTTTTTTTGACAGATGAAGAGACACGAAAATCTAGAGAAATTCAAACCACCGCCTATCACAAAAACAGCTGAACCGTTACATCCACCATCTGAGTCATCTTCAGCTCCTACTAGTTCTGCTTCTAGTACTACCTCCTGTTCTTCATCAGCCAGCTCTTCGAAGCGTAAAAATAGCCTTGAAAATAATATTCCTGAAAAAAAGGTAAAAAAGAATGAATGTGAGAAAAAAATGTCGTTAGTCATAGCACCATTGAACGATCCCAACACCGCTGACAATCCCTTTTCATGCTTCGCAGATGCTTTTACAAGTTTTGTTTCCAGTGAAAGCTCAAAGGAGAACCCTGATAAAGAAATTCTTGAGTTGGCGGCTAGTTTTGACTCGCCGACTCCTCCAAGCAGCCCATGTCTTTTTGATTTAGACAAAGAGTCAGACGATGATTCTCTTGAAGAATCAAGAAAGTTAGTTCCTGTTCAAACTGTACCTCCTTTGTCTGTAAGACAAGAATATCCTGAAATCAGAAAATTACTGAAAGCCCCTCTTCAAGCAATTCCAATCCCCGCAAAAAAAACAACCAGAATCTTGCCTAGCAGGAAAACTGAATCAGCTGTTCCTGAATCCATAGGATCAGCTTCTGCTTTCTCTGAAGTAAGGTATGCTGCTTCCATCACTTCTAATTTAGCTCAAGCTGTGCGACAGACTGCAGGCCCTCCTCCCTCTGTACGGCAGACTGTAGGCCCTCCTCCCTCTGTGCGACAGACTGCAGGCCCTCCTCCCTCTGTGCGACAGACTGCAGGCCCTCCTCCCTCTGTGCGACAGACTGCAGGCCCTCCTCCCTCTGTGCGACAGACTGCAGGTCTTCCTCCCTCTGTGCGACAGACTGCAGGTCTTCCTCCCTCTGTGCGACAGACTGCAGGCCCTCCTCCTTCCATTTCTATCTCTGTGCAACAGACTACAGGTCCTCCTCCCTCTGTGCGACAGACTGCAGGCCCTCCTCCCTCTATGCAACAGACTGTAGGCCCTCTTCCTTTTATTCCTCCCTCTGCGCGACAGACTGCAGGCCCTCCTCCCTCTATGCAACAGACTGCAGGCCCTCTTCCTTTTATTCCTCCCTCTGCGCGACAGACTGCAGGCCCTCTTCCTTCTGTTCCTCCCTCTGTGCTACAGACTGCAGGCCCTCTTCCTTCTGTTCCTCCTCTTGTGAGACAGAATGCAGGCCCTCTTTCTTCTGTTCTTCCCCCTACTTATGTTCAAAGCATAGAAAGAGCTTCTTCTAATGCTTCTTTCACAGCTTCAGCCTCTCCTGCTTTTGTTTCTTCTGAAGCTCTTTCTTATGTTCCTCCCATTCCTATTCCAGTCGAAGCAGCAGGTCTTCCTGATGTTCCTCACGTTGCTCCAACCTCTTCTGCTGCTTTTCCAGTTGGAGCAACAGGTCTTCCTCTTCCTAAAGTTTCTCTCACAGGAACTTGTCCTGCAGCTTTTTGTGGGGGTGCTACAAGACATGAGAGAATGGGATCATTAGATTCTGTTTTTCAATTAGAAGAAAGAGTCAAAATGTCTCAAAGACATAAACTATGTAAAAATGTGAAGTGTCAAAATTGTGGGACAGAATTTTTCTTTCTCGGCGGTGTTTATTTAACACCTTTGCGTAACTTCATGTACTCTTGCAGGTACTGTTGCATGATGCATACATCCCCATGTGCACTTATGAAACACTGCATTGAACAACACTTACGACCTAAGTGACTGACATAAAAGAAAGAATCACTGTGGGGGGTGCTACAAGACATGAGAGAATGGGATAATTAGATTCTATTTTTCAATTAGAAGAAAGAGTGAAAATGTCTCAAAGACATGAACTTTGTGAAAATGTGAAGTGCCAAAATTGTGGGATAGAATTTTTCTTTGTCAGCGGTGGGCTTCCCTAGCCCACTTAAAAGGGTCTACTTCTCATCTTTCCTGTCCCCTCAGGATGTGTGTGGTGCACATATGCGCGGGCACTGACACATTCCTCTGTGAAATTGTGTAATGTTGTTCTCGCTATGAATATGACCTTAGCTGTTGAAATGGCATTAAATATCTATTACTCGCTCTTTGTTGGAGGTGTTTATTTAACACCTTTGCGCAACTTTATGTACTCTTACAGGTACTGTTGCATGATGCATACATCCCCATGTGCACTTATGAAACACTGCATTGAACAACACTTACGACCTAAGTGACTGACATAAAAGAAAGAATCACTGTGGGGGGTGCTACAAGAAGATATGAGAGAATGGGATCATTAGATTCTGTTTTTCAATTAGAAGAAAGAGTCAAAATGTCTCAAAGACATGAACTTTGTAAAAATGTGAAGTGCCAAAATTGTGGGATAGAATTTTTCTTTGTCAGCGGTGGGCTTCCCTAGCCCACTTAAAAGGGTCTACTTCTCATCTTTCCTGTCCCCTCAGGATGTGTGTGGTGCACATATGCGCAGGCACTGACACATTCCTCCGTGAAATTGTAATGTTGTTCTCGCTATGAATATGACCTTAGCTGTTGAAAAGGCGTTAAACATCTATTACTCACTTTTTGTCGGCGGTGTTTATTTAATGCATACATCCCCATGTGCACTTAGGAAACACTGCATTGAACAACACTTGCGACCTAAGTGACTGACATAAAAGAAAGAATCACTGTTTTGTTACAAATTTTTTTCAACAAACTTTTGTTGAAAAAATGTTTCTAAGAGCTGGCAATAAATTTTTATATGCATAAGCAGTTAAAAATATAATATGGCTTAGGCATAAAAATAGTAATTTTATGTTATTTTTTGTATCATTGTAGGTTCGAAGAGAAATGGAACAGCAGGTTTTATTAGATATATACTTGTTGTCTATAAGATGCGACTACTTTAAAAATTATTTTCAATTTTATGATTTTATTCACAAAAAATCTTGCTATGAAAATTTGAATATAGAAATACCATTTTTTCCACTTCTAACAATATCACAGTGCTTTACTTACATACAATTTTTAAGCATAAAATCTAAAAAAAAATGTTACTACAATTTTAATCAAGTAGAAAACATAGAATCATTAGCTTTTTTTGCCTCTTTTTTTCAATCAAAATTTTTATTTCATTATTTATTCAAAAGAACTACTAAAAAATTAAAAGAAATAGGAAAAGTTTTAAAAGTTTTGGCTTTTTGTGGGACTATTTTTCATAAAAGCAGTAAACATCTTCTGTGGTTTTTAGCAGATTTAGGGATAGAAAGTCATCCTAGTTATATTGTTCAATACTTTATTTGTTCTAAACATACCTTTAATTCTTACTGTTTTTATAACTGTTATTCAGATAATATTTTACAAAATAAAATCATGGATACATTAGACAATTTAGAAGAAAATGCAGACTTAATGAAATATTTATGCGGAGCTTGTGGAAAATATCATGAAATGGAAAAAAATTATTACTTAAGAAAAAAAAATGTAAGATACATGCTTTGTTGTGCATGTCCGTCATATCATGTATGTTATACTAGGTTTAAGTTTATATCTTATTGTTATCGTAACAGAAAAAATGCTTTATGTCATGATTGCGGAGTAAAATGGAAAGATGGTAAACCTGCGTGTGGAAAAACCTTTTGTGAATGGCAAAGACAAAAGTTTAAAAGCATAAGAAAAAATATATTAGTTGAAGCAATATCTTTTTATTGTTTCGAAAATAATTATCGATAAAAGTATGATTTTAATATTATAGTGAAATATTACTTGTGGATATAAAAATATATAGAGGAAAGATAGACAGTGACATTACTATAGCTTAAGTATTCATACTTTAAGTGAACATTGTCATAGGTATTTTACCCACATGATTTTTGTTTGTAGGTATTTTACCCACATGATTTTTGTTTGTGAACTTAGCAGTAGATAAGGCTTATAAAATTATCCTGAGGTAAGATTGATTATTGCATTTATTTCAAAGAATAATATTAGTTGACAGCAGCTATAAAGTGAAGCAAAACAGTCGGCAGAACTGGAAGTTGGCTTCATATTAGCTAGATAATACAGTCATGCTTGTTCAAGTGAACTATGCTTTGCTTTTAGATCGTGTGTATTATCTTCAAGCTATGTTAACTTTTACAGGAAAAATAAATGAAATGATAGATGTTAGTTTTCCTGTTCAAAGTTATATGAGTGTAAAAGAAGCGAAAAAAATATTTTTAGCCCTTTCTTCTGTTAATTCATTAGTTTTATTGAAAGAAATCAGAATGGAAGCTTTAGTCTTTTTTTCTGATTTTTTTCAATCTTCATATCTCTTAGAAGAAATAATGAATATTATTTTATTAAATCCTATGTTATTACCTGTAACAATTAAGATGTGTTGTATTTTTTATAAATATAGAAATTTTTATTATAAAATAATGTCTTTTGCTTGTGATCTCTTAGAGGTTCCATTTTTTGAAGATATATTTGAGATAATGAAACCTAAAGACAAGAAAAATGAAATAAATGTGAACCCTCAAAATTATATATTGAGTAGTTTGAAGAGAAAAGTTCGTGATCAAATGAGAAAAAAAGAACATAAAATGTCTATTCATTACATGTATTGTAAACTTTGTTGTTCTATGCTTATTATTTCAACAAACAGCACTGATATCAGTTATATGTACTGTTGCATGCAGCCAGTTCATGTAAAATGTTTTCAACGTTTTATTGTAAGAACTGAAGACAAAGTAAGGAAATGTAAATATTGTGATATGGCATGGTTGGAAAGGAAACCAGTTTGTGTTGATGATTTTATGGTATTTTTACAAAAAAAATCTGAATCATTTTCTATGTTGAAAAAAGAAAAAATGCCTAAAGTGTTTCTTTTTTGAATAAAAACATTGAAATCAATGACTGAATGTATCTTTTTTGTTCTTTTAAGATTCAATATGCTGCCCACTATTAGTCAATATGCTGCCCTCTATTAGTCAATTTTAAAAATATAAAGTCTTTCAATTAGTCAATATGCTGCCTCCTATTAGTCAATTTTAAAAATATAAAGTCTTTCAAAAGTTATGTTTACATGACATTTTCAAAAGTTAAGTATACATGAAATCTAATTCTTGTACAAACAGAAATCTTTATTTTTAAGCAATTTCACTTATTATTTAAGCATATAACCTTTCACTAAAGAATCTTGACCTCTAACTAATTTATCTCAAAAGTTTCTCGAATCTGATTATTTAATTGAGATTAAACGTGCAGCCCTCTGTGCAGCCCTCTATCATATATAAGGTTAACATGCTACACTTTATGGTTTAAATTTAATACAATCAGTAACTTCCTTACTGACTACCAGACAGAGCACAAACATTGGTTTTGAATTTTATTACTAGTCACCTCCAGATGGAGCATATGGAAAAAATATATAAAAGTGCTGCCTTTTAAAGTTTAAGTTTAACACAAATATTAGTCTATATGCTGCCCTCTATGGGTCAAGTTATGCTGCTCTCTATGGAATAAGTTTATAACATACAGCAATTTCTTAACTGACCACAAGATGGAGGATAAACATTGGTTTATATGCTGAATAAGTTCATGACATACAGCAATTTTTTAACTGACCACCAGATGGAGCATAAGCATTGGTTTATATGCTGCCCTCTATGGATTAAATTTATGACATATAGTAATTTCCTAACTGACCACTAGATGGAGCACAAATATTGCTTTGTATGCTGCCCTCTATGGAATAAGTTCATGACATACAGCAATTTTTTAACTGACCACCAGATGGAGCATAAGCATTGGTTTATATGCTGCCCTCTATGGATTAAGTTTATGACATATAGTAATTTCCTAACTGACCACTAGATGGAGCACAAATATTGCTTAGTATGCTGCCCTCTATGGAATAAGTTCATGACATACAGCAATTTCTTAACTGACCACCAGATGGAGCATAAGCATTGGTTTATATGCTGCCCTCTATGGATTAAGTTTATGACATATAGTAATTTCCTAACTGACCACTAGATGGAGCACAAATATTGCTTAGTATGCTGCCCTCTATGGAATAAGTTCATGACATACAGCAATTTCTTAACTGACCACCAGATGGAGCATAAGCATTGGTTTATATGCTGCCCTCTATGGATTAAATTTATGACATATAGTAATTTCCTAACTGACCACTAGATGGAGCACAAATATTGCTTTGTATGCTGCCCTCTATGGAATAAGTTCATGACATACAGCAATTTCTTAACTGACCACCAGATGGAGCATAAACATTGGTTTATATCCTGCCCTCTATTGATTAATTTTATGACATATAGTAATTTCCTAACTGACCACTAGATGGAGCACAAATATTGCTTTGTATGCTGTTCTCTATGGAATAAGTTTATAGCATACAGTAATTTCTTGACAGACCACCAGATGGAGGACAAAAATTGGTTTTGAGTTTTATTATTAGTTACCTAATGGAACATATGGAAAAATATATAAAAGTGCTGCCCTCTGATGATTAAGTCCAACACAAATGTTAATTTGTATGCCACCTTCTATGATTTTTTTAATTTCTCTGAGATAAAAGATATGCATAAAATGTTAGATTGTATTCATTTTTAGAGAAACTACTTATATAATGTATTCATTTTCAGAGTAACTACTTATATGAAAAATGTCAATTTCCTCTCCTTTTTACGTGAATTTACCTTCTAATACTATTCATCCTTCTAGGGAAAACAAAACGAGTTCTTACTATGTGAACTTACCATCGACTATAACATTGAAAGGGGAATGGGAGGTAGGAGTTGTAGAGGTTAATATACCTATTTCTTGGTATAATTTTCCTGAAAGACCAGAACGAAATAGAACTATTATAGTGGAACGAAATTTTTTTAAGTTTAAAAAAAATGTGTTCATAGCAAACTCGGCAAGTGACGTTACGCTGGAAAAAAGGTTTATTGTTGAAAGAATTCCTTATGGAAATTACAATTCTATTGATAACCTTATTGGAACTATTAATTCTGTTCTACAAAAAATTGATGTTTGTCCTGATGATGTTTTCTTTAAAAAAGAGCGAAAACCTTTCATGAAAATAGAACCACAAAATTTAAAACCTATTCTTAAAGTAGGAAGAGGAGACATAGTAACTTTTTCTTCTGATTTATGTTCTTTGTTAAGATTAGATTTACATAAAAAAGCTGAGAAAAAAGAAGGAAATGCCGTGTCTTTTACAGGACCTCCTTTACAAAATTTTGAAGAATATAAAAAATCAATAGCAGCAAATTCAGGACTTAATGATTATGAAAATTTTACAGCAGGTGGGGTTCCTAATTTACATTACATAGCATCTAATATTTATATATACAGCAACGTTGTTTGTAACGAAGTAGTAGGAAACAAACAAGTTCCACTTTTAAGAACTATCAGATGCACAGGAAGTTTTGGTGATGACATAAAAGAAGTTTTTGTTACTCCATATTATAAAAAACTTAAAAGAAATGAAATACAAGAAATTCAAATAACTGTCTGTGATGACTTAGGAGATCTTGTTAAATTTGAATACGGAACAGTGTTTTTGGTTTTACATTTTAGACCAATAGTCTAATGATTTATCGTCGTAGAGCATTAAAGAATCTTGTAACAGAATATGACATCATTCCTAATTCTTTGAAATATGATCCTGATTTATTTCTTTTCAAAAATTTAAAAAAAGTGAAGAAAAAAATATTAAAGGTAAAGAAAGAAGAAGGTGGAGTTAAATTTCAAGTAGGACTTTGTGTTATTTTAGGAAAATATAATATAGAAACTGGTGAATATTTTCAAATAGAACCATGGTTTTTGAGTCCAGTTCAATTTGGCTTTGATTCTTTGAATTTAGAAGAAACGATCAGGTCTTGTTTTTCTATTATATTAGGATTTTTTGATTCTTTCCTTCATATGGGATCAGGATGGTTTCTTAAAAAGATCAAAGTGCTTCGAGTTTCAATATTTAAATATAATCCTTTAGGAGGAAAAGAAACACAAAAAACTAAAGACTTAATAGACAAAAAGAAATCAATATTAAATATAAAAGGAACTGGTAATAAATGCTTTCTTTATTCTGTTTTAGCTGGTTTGCATAAAGTAAAAAATAATTCAAATCTAGCAAAATCTTATGATATTTTTTTAAATGAATTGAATCTTTCTTTTATTACTTTTCCTGTGAAATTAAATGAAATATCTCATTTCGAAAAAAAGAACAACCTAACTATCAATGTGTTTGGCATGTTAGAAACAGAGCAAAAGTTAATTCAACCTTTCCCTATGTATATTTCTACAAATTCGACTTCTTTCACTAAAGGAAGACATATCAATTTATTGTTATATGATGATCATTACTATTTAATAAGAAATTTACATAAGTTTATAAGACCTTTTTTTTGGAAAAAAACTAGATATTTTTGTTATAAATGCTTAATATCCTTTTGCTCGGAAAAAAAATATAAGTCCCACATAATACAAGATTGTAATAAAAATCCTTACGTAGGACAAGGATATTATATGCCTCCTAAAGGTACACATCTTAATTTTACAGATTTCAAAAATAAAGTGAAAAGTCCTTTTATTATTTATGCAGATTTCGAATGTTATAATTATAAAATAAAAGAACCAATTTATAAAGGTAAATCATTATGTGAACGTGAACATAAATTAAATGCTTTCGGTGCTATTATAGTGTCAAAATATAAAGAATATAATCAAGATCCATTTATATATATAGGAAAAGATGTTATATCAAATTTTGTTTCTTACTTATATCAAAAAAGGGCTGAAATATCTTATATTTTAAACCATGAAAGAAAACCTATGACATTAACTCCTGAGGATATCTCTCATGTAGCTCAGCAAAGACGATGTTACATTTGTGAGGTTTCTCTTACTCATAAAGGCATACGCAAAGTTTTAGATCATTCTCATATAGGGCGAGAAGGTAAAGGAAGAGACATTAACTATGCTTGTAACAGATGTAATCTTACTTATACATCTTTAAGGATGGATAAATTAAAAATACCTATCGTTATTCATAACAGTATGAATTATGACACTCATTTTCTTGTTCAAAAGTTATATAAATATGTAGACGAGAAAAATATATCTGTTATAGCAAAATCTTCAGAAAAATTTTTGACTTTAAGTTTTGAAAATTTTCGTTTTATAGATTCATTTCAATTTCTTCCTACTTCTTTAGCTAAATTAGCAAATCTTATGAATGAAAAAGGAACTGATGATTTTTTTGAAACAAAGAAACATTTAAAAGATAAAAAATTATTACCTTATGTTATTCGTAAAGGAGTGATGTGTTATGATTATATAAGTTCATGGAGTGTTTTGAAAGAAAAAAAATTACCTGCAAGAAAATATTTTTATTCTTCTTTAACAAAAGAACACATTTCTAGTGAAGATTACCAGCATGCTCTTTTTATGTTCGAAGCTTTTAAATGCAAAAACCTGAAAGATTATTTGAGAGAATATTTAAAAATAGACGTGTTGCTTTTATGTGACGTTTTCGAATCTTTCAGAGAAAAGGCTTTAGATTACTATGGATTAGATCCGTCACATTTTCTTACTTCACCAAGTTTAAGTTATCAAGCCATGCTGAAATATACTGGGGTTAAATTAGATTTATTTTCGGACATAGAAATGTACAATTTCATAGAAACAGGTGTAAGAGGAGGGATAACTAACGTTTCTCACAGGTTTGCCGTGGCAGAAAAACCTGATGAACATATTTTTTATATTGATTGCAACAATTTGTATGGAAAATGTTTAGCAGATTTTTTACCTGTTTCTAATTTCAAATGGTTAGAAAAAAAAGAAATAAATAAATTAGATATATGTAGCATTCCAGACGATAACGAGACAGGTTATATAATGGAGGTAACTCTATCTTATCCTGCAAACCTTCATGATAGCCATAATTCTTTTCCTTTAGCACCAGAAAAATTAGAAATAAAAAATGAAGATTTATCTCCTTATGCTAAACAAGTACTGAAAGACATAGGAATTTCATATAAAAAAGGTGGAAAGAAATTGATATGTAACTTAAATAAAAAGGAAAATTATGTTATACATTACCGTAACTTAAAACTGTATTTAAACCTAGGAATGAAAGTTAAAAAAATACATAGAGTCCTTTCATTCAAACAAAAAGATTGGATGAAACCATATATCGATTTTAATACAACAAAAAGAACCTTAGCTACCTCTTCTTTCGACAAAGAATTTTTTAAGCTTTTAATAAATAGCACTTTTGGGAAAACAATAGAAAATGTAAAAAAAAGATCCTCTATGAAATTAACTTCTAATCCTTCAGTGAGCGAAAAACTTATAAGAAAACCAAATTTTAAATCACTTCATATCTTCCAAAAAGACTTCGTAGGTATACAATATAACAAAGAACGAATTCTTTTAAATAAACCTATATACATAGGATTTACAGTATTAGAACTATCAAAATTATGGATGTTTAATTTTCATTACAATATCATGCTACCTGCTTTTTCAGAAAGCTTTATACAGTTATTATACACAGATACAGACTCGTTTATTTATTATATCAAAGACGAAAATTTCTTCAATAAAATAAAAAAAATAGAAAATTATTTCGATTTTTCTAATCTTAAAGAAAGTCATCCTTTATTTTCCTCTAAAAATAAGAAAGTTTTAGGAAAATTCAAAGACGAAACAGGAGGGAAAAAAATAAAGGAATTCATAGCATTAAGACCTAAAATGTATTCCATTCTTTATGAAACTGGAGAAGAAGAAAAAAAAGTAAAAGGCATAAAAAAAAGTTGTATACGAGAAATAAAACATAGTAATTTTAAGAAAGTTTTATTTAAAAATAAAATAAGAGAAGATCAATTCAGTAATATAGTAAGTCTAAAACATAAAGTGTACACAATTTCAATACATAAGGTTTCTCTTTCTCCTTTTGAAGATAAAAGATATTTATGTGACAAAGGGATAAAATCTCTTGCTTACGGACACTATAAAATACCTAAAAAAAAGAAAAAAAGAAAAAGAAATGAAATACCTTTCCCAGAAAAGAAAAAGAAAAAAAGGAAAAAAGATCATGAGATAGCTTAAAAAAACTTTCACCTTATGGACCTACAAGAAAGTTGAAGGCATAATAGAAGAAAAAAACAAGAAAAATGAACAAATCAGGAAAATACCCTACTTTAGCTTTTGGTCGTAGGAAAAGAATAGATATAAATAAATTTAAAGGAAATATATACTTACATTTCCATGACTTGACTAAAGATAAGAGCATTTCTCTTCAAAAAGAAGAATTTGATCTTCTTCTTCGAATGAAAAATAAAATATATAAAAAAATTGAAAAAGTTAAGAAATTGAAGAATGAAAACAAACAAGAAAAAATGAAAAAAAAGAAAGAAAAAGAACAAAACCTAAGTAGTGATAGTAACAGTGAAAGTGAAATGGAATTAAGTGAAAATGATAACAGTGAATAACAACATGAAAATATTATTGAGATAAATCCATAACTTCACTATTTAGCTTCTGAAAATTATTTATATATAGTCAGTTTTTTATTTAATTTTTTTATTTAAGAAAATGGTTTCTAAATGTGAATTTTGTGGGAAAAATGCTAATTTAGTAAACAATAAAAAATATTGTTTAAAATGTGCAGAGTCAATGGTACAAGAATGTATAAGGTGTCATAGACCTTTTCAATCTTATCATCATTTTACATCTGATGAAAATCACCTGAGATGTAATGCCTGTTATAATAAATATATAAAAGAAAAGTTAAAAAGCAAAGCTAAATCAACTCAAAATTTCAGTATGAAAACCATAGAAGACTTGAGTGAAAATGAAGACTCAAATAGTGTGTCTTCAGAAGAAGAAAAAAATGACGACTGCAAGAATGTTGAATTGAATTCTACTCGTCCAATCAAGAAAGAAAATGAAGACCTTAAGAGAAAAAAAGAAGAGAGCGATGAAGACTTAAGTCAAAATGAAAATGATTTTGAAGAAAAAAAAGTAAAAATACAAGTCAAGAAAAAGAAAAGAAAAATTAACAAGACATCTAGCAACATGCAAAATAATACGAGCGATGATGACTTAAGTCAAGATGAAAATGAAAAAACAGAAAAAAAGGAAAAGGTGCAAGTCAAAAGAAAGAGAAATATAAATAAGCAGCAATCTAATTCCTCACGAAATAAAATTAAAATTAATACGAGCTCAAAAAAAACAAAAATGAGAAACAAAAAAGATCTGCTGTTTAACATAGATGGAACTATGAAACTAAATGGTTTTATCCCGATTTACATGCCTGTATAAAAAAAATGAAAAATAATATGGATTAAACTAAAAATTTCATGGATAACCGCGAAATATGATGTGGAAAAATAAAAAGACATACTTTCTATTACATTGAGATGGTTTAAAATCACGTGATTATATGTATCGTTCTATTCATGTACAAAAAATATTTCTTTTTTTAGAACGAAACTATGCATATCGGATTTCCGTCTCTAGTTATGTAAAACAGGAAATATGTCTGAAAATAGAAAGCAGCAAACTGAAAAAAAAGAAAATATTTTAAAAGAAATATATTTCAATCCATCTAATCCTGCCTCTTTCAGTTCTCCTAATAAATTATATGAAAGTGCTAAAAAGAGAAATAAAAATATAACTCGTACAGATGTATTAGGTTTTCTTCATAACACCAGAACTTATACCTCTCATAAGAAAATAAAACATAGATTCTTAAGACGAAAAACCATAGTTA
The DNA here is from genome assembly GCA_949317995.1 of Acholoe squamosa. Classification (NCBI taxonomy): domain Eukaryota; kingdom Metazoa; phylum Annelida; class Polychaeta; order Phyllodocida; family Polynoidae; genus Acholoe; species Acholoe squamosa. Next base: position 59,619,849 of record OX439042.1, read on the forward strand.
AAGGTATAAATGATCAATGGCAAATAGATTTAATAAGTATATTTAATTTGAAAGATGAAAATGATGATATTAAATATTTGCTTGCATGTATAGACTGTTTTTCTCGTTATGCTTATATTTATCCATTAAAAAAAAAGACAGCTTTTATTACTTTAGATGGCTTCAAAAACATTTTAACAAAAAGCAAAGTTAAGCCTAATATAATACAATTTGATGACGGAAGTGAATTTAAAGGTATTTTTAGGAAATTTTTAAAAGAAAATAACATAAAATATTTCAGTACATCACAAGATACTAAAAGCGCGATAGTAGAAAGATTCAATCGTACTATACAAGATAAAATATATAAATATCTTACTTTCAAAAAGACTTTGAGATATATAGATGTACTTCAAAATTTAGTATATAGTTATAATCACAGCAAGCATAGAACCTTAGGTATAAGTCCTTCAGAAGTAACTGAAGCAAACGAAAAAAGAATATGGATTAAACAATATGGGAAATATTTATTCACCAAAAAATATCATTTACCCTTTAAAGTTGGAGATAAAGTTAAAATTACTAAATATAAAACTATTTTCAGAAGAGGATATTCTTCTCATTGGAAAAAAGAAATTTTTCAAGTAGCTTATGTTCTTAGAACTTGGCCTGCAACATATGTATTAATTGATAAAAACAATGAAATATTAAGTGGTAATTTCTATAAAGAAGAATTAGTAAAAATAGAAGGAGTTTAAGAAAATGGAGGACATAGAATATCCTACTTTCAATGCATGTATTAGAACACCTTTTTCTATGATTATAACAGGTCCTAGCAACAGTGGTAAAACTACTTTTGTTCATAATTTAATAGAAAACAGTGATCGCATATTAGATAAAAACATAGATTATTTTATTTGGTGTTATGGTCAAACACCTCCTAAAAAAGCTTCTATCATGCAAGATAAAGACGTTGTTTTCATCAATGGTATTCCTTCTTCTTATGATAAATTCATAAAACCAAACCTTAACGGACTTGTAATATTAGATGACTTAATGAAAGAAAGCAGTAATAATGCAGAAATAGGAAAATTATTCACTCAAACTTGTCATCATGAAGGTTTAAATGTAATATATATATCTCAAAATTTTTTTTCTGAAGGGAAAGAAAGACAAACTGTAAACAGAAATGCTACTTATCTTGTAATATTTAATTCTCCTTTAGATCAAACTGTGCCTCAAATATTAGGAAGAAAATTATTACCGAAAAATCACAAAACCTTTATCAATATTTTCAATGAAGCAACTAGGAAACCACATTCTTATCTTTTCATAGATGGACATCAAAAAACTCCACAAGAATATAGGTTAAGAGGAAATATTTTTGATGTAGGTCAAGATGTTTATGTTCCGAATAAAACATAAAATAAATGTACTTGTGATTAAATGAAATAAAGAATGACATAAAAGGCAATAAATAGTTTCTCTTTATTACCGTTAAAAAAAATGCCGAAAAAAAGGAAATCTTCCTTGACACGAAAAAGACCTGTTTTGAAAAAGCTATCGAAAAAAAGAAAAACTTTAAAGAAAAACATAAAAAGAAAAAAAGGACCTAAATTATCTAGACAATTAGCTTTCCTTACTGTCTTAAGTAATGTTAAAAATAAAAAAAGAAGAAATCTTCTGATAGAATATGCAGGAAAAGAAGACATAGATGCTATATGCCAATGCATTTATAACGTGCTGAAAGGAAACATAAAATTAAGTCCTTCTTCTTATGCTAAACTTAAAAAGCATAAAAAAATTTTAAGATTTTTAGTAAATAGACGTGTGAATAACAAAAAAAGGAAAGCAGTATTAAAACAAAAAGGTGGTTTTTTATCTATGCTCATTCCTTTAGCCGTATCTTTATTAGGAGGTTTAGCAGGAAGTAGATAATAATATGACTGCTTCTTTCAAAAAAAGTATTATCATTCCTTTGGTCACATATAAAAAACTTAGAGCTGTAGAAGAAAATAAGACAAAAGAAACTAAAAATGAAAAAAATCCTATTCTTGAAAGACAAAAAGAAATATTAGCAGAAAAAATGTATAACATTCAACCATATAAAGTTTTAAGTACTAATCAAGATATATCTAAACAAAATCCTACATTTTTTTCTTATTTTCAAGATAATCAATCTGAAAAATCTTTTCCTACCGGTATATCCATAGAAGAAATATTATCGCATATAAGACAAGCACAAATACCTTACATAAAAGAAATTTTAAAGAAAATGTTAGCTTTACAATTTTTTTGGAATAATCAGGGTGAAATAATAATGAACGGAAAACTGTTAAAAAATTCTAATGTGATAGACATAATGAAATTTTTCTCTAACGCTAGCATAAAAAAAGAACCTCTCGGTATTAATGAACTTTGGTATAATTTATCTCCACATATACCTAAGTCTTGGTTTCTTAATAAACCAGGAAAAAGCAAGCAGGATGCTGATGCTTACAAAATAAAAAAGTATCCTGTAGAAGATCAAAACATGGATATTGTAAGAAAACGACAACAACAGATACATAAAAAAATAGAAAAAGGAAAGATAGAATCCATAGAAGCAACAGATGATGAATATTCGGAAAATGATTACGATGATCCGATTGAAAAATCATACTTTAAAGATTCTGAAAGCGCAGATAATGATAATTTAAATTATCCTCCAGAATATACTAAACAAAAATTATTTTTACCTTCTAAAGAAGAGGAAGAAAAAACCTTTACAGAATCCGAAGAAAATAAAAAAGACGAAGCAAGTGGTGGAATAAGAGAAGAAATAAAAATTAAAAAAATAAAACCCTCTTCTTTTGAACAGAAATTCAATGAAGAAAGTGAAATAGAACCTATGTCATTTACCCCTCCTTATGAAGAAGCATCTGAAGATATTTTTGGAGAAACAAAAAAGAAAAAAAGTTTGTCTAAAGCATCACCACATAAAACACGATACGGGAGATCAAAGAAAACCAACCCCAAATATTATGGGAAAGATTGGGACACAAAATGGAAAAAATAGTAATCAACAGAGAAAAATCATTTGAGATAAAGAAAAAATCAAAAAAATATAATAAAAAATGTATTCGAATTGCGCTCATAAAAAACTTCTTTACAAACAATTTTTACGAGAAAATAAAAATCCATTATTTTACACTCAATATGGAAGTGGATATAATACACTGACACCTTTTAAAGGAAGCAGAAATCAAAGAGGATATGGAATAGGCGGCATACTAAAAGGTTTATTTAAAACAGTTGTACCTCTTGTTACACCTATGGTAAAAAGTGCAGGTAAAGCGATAGGAAAACGAGCACTTAAAGGAGGAATAAAAGTTGCAGAAAATGTTTTCAAAGGAGAAAATATAAAAAAGGCTTTAAAAAGAGAAGCAGAAGAAAGTTTATCTGATTTAGGTTCTCAAGCTTTTTCAACTTTTTCAAAGGGAAGAAAATTATCTCCTCAAGGAAAAAATTCACGAAAAAGAAACAGAAAAAGAAAACTTAAAAAAGGAAATCATGGCGATATTTTTGGATAGAATAAATAGCTTGAGATAAACCAACCTCTCAATCTTTTTAATCTTATATATCATAAAATAAAAATAGCAGATTTGAACTAAAAAAGATTATCATGTCTTTGTTAAGTGATAATCAACATCATTGTATTAGCTCAGAATTAGATTATAAATATGTGCCTCCTACTGATACAACAAGAATAAAAACATACTATGAAAAAATAGATCCTACAGCTTCAGCAAACAGCAGCACAGTTCAATTTACATTAAAATCTAACAAAAAAGATTATGTTTCTCTTCATAATAGTTACCTTTACATAAAAGCAAAAATATTAAAAGCTGATAAAACAGCACCTGACGCACCAGCTAATGATGGAACTATAAATGACAATGCAAAAGTTTTTCCTGTAAATTATTTTGGTGCTACTATGTTTAAAAATGTAAAAGTTTTCGTAGGAGGAATAAGAATCTCAGACAGTAATGATTTATATGGTTACAAATCGATTATAGAATTTACTTTAAGTTATGATCCACTTACAGCTAAATGTTTAGGACCTTTAAGTTTTTATATAAAAGACAACAAAGATTTCAATGAAATTAACACTTTAACAGGTACAGCTCATAATGCAGGAGCTAAAAAAAGATATGAAAAAACAAAAAACGGTACATTATTTGAAATGCATGTAAGAATACATGACAGTCTTTTTTCACAATCTAAGTTATTACCTGGAGACTTACCTCTTTCTATTGAATTCGACAGAGCAGACGAAACTTTTTGTTTAATGTCAAAAGTAGAAGCTCAAAAATATATTATAGATATACAAGAAATAAACTTATATGTCAAAAGAGTCAGATTAACTGATGATTTTCATCAAGAATTAGAAGAGGCAAGAGCTACGAACTTACCCATATGGGATATTCCTATCCATAAAATAGACATGAAATATGTGACTTTTGGTCCTCAAAAAGCTATTCTTCAAGCTTCACATGTTGTTAATAATACACCTTTACCAAAAAGAGTCATAATAGGTCTCGTGCATTTAGATGGCTTCACAGGCACTCATAATCGTAATCCATTTAAATTTGAAAACTTTAAAGTCAAAGAAATAGAACTTAAAGTAAACGATGGCGGAACTCCTTTCTATCACTATGAATTAGATTTCACGAATAACATGTATGATATGGCTTATCTTGCTCTCCTTAAATCTACAGGAGATATTTTTAGGAATGAAGCATTAAATGTAACTATAGATGAATTTAAAGAGGGAACAACTTTATTTTGCTTTGATATTTCTAAAGACGGAGCAACATCAGAAACTTTTGAATTGACTGAAAGTGGTACTTTAGGTTTTGTTATAAAATTAGAAGAAGAATTAGATCATGGAGTAGCTGCTATCGTATATTTAGAATATGATGAGATCATGAGATTAGACTCCAGTAACATGCTGAAATTTAAGTCTGAATTAACTAATCTAACAAAATGAACGGAAAAGAAATAGATTTTTATTTAAATCTCATAAAAGAAGAAAAAGAAGGAGAATATGGAGTGTACTCAGCAGATACCATTCCTGAAGTAAAACATTACCCTACTAGTTACATAGTTAACACTGATAACAGTTATTCTCCTGGAGAGCATTGGGTAGCTTTTTATTATGAAAAACCAAACAAATTAGCTGAATATTTTGATTCATACGGATTTCTACCTCTTCGTGAAAGTTTTCTTAAAGCGTTACCTGAAAAATATAAATATTCGACTCATGCCATACAAGGTTTATTTTCTATAACTTGTGGACAATATTGTTTATATTATCTTGAGAAAAGAGCTAACAACATGTCCATGCAAGATATAATATCTAGTTTCACGACTGATACAGACTGGAACGATAATAAAGTAATAAATCATTTCAAAAAGAAAAAAATACCTGTGATAAAAGAAGCTCATTTCCCATATCAAATTTGTCAAAGCTGCTTACCTAAAAACGATTTCTTAAATAACAATTACACTTTAAAATCTAAACATTGAAATGGCAGAATCAAACCTTTTAAGTAAAATCAATAATGCAACTAAAAAGAAACTACCAGCTATACAAGCGAGTAGTATTTTAGTTATGTTTGTCTTAGCTATAACAGGTATCATATATAATGAAACACAAAAAAAATATTCTTCTCCTTTACAAAAAGGAGATGAAATATTCCTGTCTTGTACAGAAACTGGCAACATTTTTCACAATGGAGAAAAAACACAAAGTTTTTTGACTTGTTACATAACAAACATAAATGAAAGAAAAAGCTGGTCCTATCCTAACTTAGGACAGTCTGTTTCAAATAATTCTCAAACAAACCAAAGCTCAAGAGTAGATCAGTTTACTGATATAATAACCATAAATTCCTCTCTTAAAAATAGATATGTTGTATTACATATACCTAAACAAAGAAAAATCACTGAGATAAATACCACATCTCCAACTTACAACTGATTAAAAAATATCACACTGATTCTATAAACAATAGTTAACTTATATTTTAAAAATGGATTATTTAAAGATTCAATTAAACTATGAAAAAGAACGCAATAAAATCCTAGAAAAAATTTGTCACCATCAACACTCATACATTTGCTCACTAGAAAAAGAAAAAACTGAATATCAAAATAAAATAAAAGAAGAAGAAGAAAAAAATTCTTCTCTCTCTTATAAAATAAAAGAGACAGAAAAAGAAGTCATGAGTATGTTAGCACATAGAAAAGCCTATGGCATAGCTAAAATGGAGAGGGAATACAGGAAAAGAAAAGGTCCGATCTACATCAACACTATAGTATCAGACAGTAATGATAAGGACGAAGAAGCTGCTGAAGATATAGATATAGTAGATCTCCCTCGTGAGAGTTTATTAAACATATATAGAAGTATACCTGATGAAGTGTTCTATGAAGAAAAACATGAATGTGATTAGGTATACTTAATCACTGCTATATAATTCAAAATGAGTTTTCAAACATACAGCATAAAAAATCTTTTAAAAAATAAAAACATCAGTGACGAAATAGCAATCAAATATGTTAACGCTAAAAAAGAAAAAATTACATGCAATTCTGCTTTCTTAAACATACTCCTTAAACACTATAAACAGGTATTCAAGCATAGACAAATAATATCTGCAGCCTTTTTCGTTATAGGAGAAACAGTATTTAATTATGCAGAAAAAATATGTCTTATAAAACGATTAAATATGCATGATTTATCAAAATTATCAGTGAAAGAAGCTGTAGGTTATACCTTAAAATTCTTTTCTACTGAAGGTCTTAAAGATGAACGAGACAAAAAAATTTGGGAAAATGCATTAGATCATCATTATAAAAATAATGATCATCATCCTGAATACTATTCAGGTAAAAACATGGAAAAATATGCTTTAATTGAAAGTGTATTTGATATGATAGCCTGTCATATAGAAAAAGATTTGAAAATTGAAAATGTAACTGTGAATGATATTTTAAACGGAGAAATTACCTTTCATGAAATGTTAAACATTAATCCAAATTTCTTTAGTAGATACACTGTCGAAGACAGAGAAAAAGTAAATTTTTATCTTGCTTCGTGGAAAAGTATTCTAAGTCAGCAATAAAAAATGCTTAAAATAAAAAAATATATTATTACAAATTCTGTAAATGAAAAAACAAAAACACAAATCACAAACATTAAACATACAAGTTTTACAATATCTTTACTGGTTATATATTTGTTTTTTACTTATATTTTTGTTTTTTACTTATGTATTTGTTTTTTACTTACTGTATCATATATGAACTTATGCATATAGTAATATTATATCCTTTTTTATATATCATATATAACCTTATACATATTATATTATTTCTATTTTTGCATCATAGTATACTTGTTTCCGATACTACTTTGTGATACAGCTAACATAACCAATCTTAACTTTACATCTGATTACATATAACTTCAAAATGCCTTTGCCATCCTATTATTTCAATCAAGACTTAGGTTATTCTGATCAAGTCTTACAACAAATATCTGTACTGTTAGGTACAGACTGGATGAAACTAGGTATTTATCTAGGCATACCTGATCACTGTTTAGAAAATATTTTCAAGTCTAAAAAACCAAGCGAAATGGCATTAGAAATGTTAAAAAAATGGTGGAGAAATGTTCCTCCATACAAGAGATGGGAGGAACTAGAAACAAGTTTTCTAGAAACTAGCAGAAGAGACTTAATAGAATTCACTCAAAAATATTTTGGCGAAAAATTATTGGAAAATTACCATACTGATTCCACTGCTATATATCTTTTCTTGAGCAAATTGAGCGAAAAAATACCATCAGACTGGAAATATATCGCGATTTATTTAAACATATCATATAAAGATATAAAAAATATTTCTTATGAACCTGAACGTGACTTAACTCAATATGCCTTCCAAGTGCTAAAAATGTGGCAAACATCTAAATACAGTGCAACTCACCATCTCATAAAAGCTCTGTCTGACATGAATAGAAAAGATGGTTTGAAAATTATCTTCGATGAATTCGATAAAAGAACAGGAACTGAACAAGCAGGCTTTAATTAAAAAGTTAAAATATCTTTGTGATAAGCTTTAATATCTACAATACAGTTAGTCATAATAATTTAAAAGTTATGATATATTATCATGTTATCTAATTATAAGATTGCTTTAAATATCTTGTGATAAGCTTAAATAACTATATATTATAATAAATAATACAGCAACAATAGTAACAACTGACATAGTTATAATTTTTTATCACATTGTCATCTAATCATAAGATTGCTTAAAATATCTTTATGATAACCTTAGATAACTGTATATCATAACTAGTGATATAACAGTTGTAACAACTTACTATTATCATAATATAATATTGTTATCTGTTTATAACTGCTTTTAATACAATTGTGATAAGCTGAGATTGTAATAACTTGATATAGTTATAATTTTTTATCACATTGTCATCTAATCATAAGATTGCTTAAAATATCTTTATGATAACCTTAGATAACTGTATATCATAACTAGTGATATAACAGTTGTAACAACTTACTATTATCATAATATAATATTGTTATCTGTTTATAACTGCTTTTAATACAATTGTGATAAGCTAAGATTGTAATAACTTGATATAGTTATAATTTTTTATCACATTGTCATCTAATCATAAGATTGCTTAAAATATCTTTATGATAACCTTAGATAACTGTATATCATAACTAGTGATATAACAATTGTAACAACTTACTGTTATCATAACATAATATTGTTATCTGTTTATAACTGCTTTTAATATAGTTGTGATAAGCTGAGAACTAAATAACTATATCATATAACAAGTGGTATAGCAAATAATCATAAGTACTTAGTATTATACATACTATAGTTATAACATTATATTGTATTATCGCTTTAAATATCGCTGAAATAAGCTTAGATAACTATATCATAACAAGTCATTAAGCAAGTCATAAGTACTTAGTATAGTTATAACTTCATATTATTACTGATATTAGTTATAACTTCATATTATTACTGATATCTTTATATATCAATATCAACAAAAATGGCATATTCACATGAGTCTTATTTCGTAACACTTACGGATAACAGAAATACAGCATTAATAACACCATGCAAAACTCCTGTTACCACGCCCGATATAAATCCTATAAGTAAACCTGTGATATATTATATAAAAAATACAGAAAGAGCGATTAAACCAACAAGATCAACTAAAGAATCTGCAGGATTTGATTTATACAGTGCTTATGATTATATTATTCCTGCTAAAGAAAGAATGTTGGTGAAAACTGATTTAACGCTTGCTATACCTCCAGGATGCTATGGTCGCATAGCACCTAAATCAGGTCTTGCAGTTCATCATTTTATTGATGTCGGTGCAGGAGTGATAGATGGAGACTATAGAGGCACTGTTGCCGTCCTACTGTTCAATTTTGGTAATAAAAACTTTGAAATAAAACATGGAGATCAAATAGCTCAAATCATCATAGAAAGAATTTGCATCCCTCACCTTGAAGAAGTGTCTGTTCTTAATGTAACTGAAAGAAACAAAAGAGGATTCGGATCAGGGAAAGAAAAAACAACTAATGAAACTAAAGAAAAACCAGTTGAAAAAATGGATGAAGAACCATCAAGAGAAAACCCTGTCAATGAAGAGGCTGCAGATGAAGAACAATTCCTCGATGCAGTTGAAGAACAAGCCTATGAAGAAAAATCAAATTAAGAATCATCAAAAGAAAAAACAAGTCGATGCAGTTAAAGAACAAGCCTATAATGAAAAACGCATTAAAAATAAAAAAATCAACATCATATAAACCATTAATAAAATCAATGAAATACCCTCCATCTCTCGATGTGAAATTATCCCTAATAAAAAAATTAAATAAAATCGAGTTATGTTTTTTATGCATACAATATAACAAACAAAGTGTCAAAATAATCCTATTATCCAAAATAATAGGTATTTTCTGGATAAATCCAAACCAACATTCTAATAAAAAAATAATCCTCTACTATTTATCTCCATTATTATAGCAATTGCGGCTTAAAATTTTCATCAGATTTACTCATGTCAAAGAGGTAAAAAGTTGTTCCTTGTTTCCAGAGTAGGAACCAGCAAACAATCTGATAGATCAAGGGGTGCTCACATAATGGTTTTCAGGCGAGCATGCACAACGATGCTAGTTGCAATTTAAAGATATAGGAAATTATTCAACTACAGCGCAGCTCTTTCATCACATTAATGTATTCCTTTTGGTTGGATAATAGTTTGTGTCCTTAAAGAAGACTACATAAGGAGTAAAAGTACATCCTTAAAGGACATATAAAGCCAAGCATAGTAGTTGCTTTGCAACCAGTACTTAAAGCATACTAAACTATGAACATCTGAAGCGCAAAGCAAACCCAAGGGGTGTTCATTAAACAACTTAGAAAGTTAGGAGCAAGCGCTAACCCTCGCACTGCAACTAAAGAACCAGTGGCAAGCGTGGGTAGCGCGCGCCTATTGAACACCCCTCTGGAAGCTTTTTTGTGCTCGTCTTCACTTAACACTTAATCTTGTTGTGCTTTTCATAAAAACTATTAAACATGGCTTTAAACAAAAAAAAGAAAAGAAGCTCTTTCAAAAATGGAGAGATCTTAAAAAGATAAAAAATTGAAATTTTGGTTCGAGATTAACTGCGGATCACGTGACTACACAAAGTCATCGCTCAAAGTTATCGTAAACAATTACCAAAAATTTGCTCGGAAGTTATTGTGGTTTATGCGGTTTGTTAAGTCTCCTATCTGCAATTTTCCACGATGGAGCGTGCTTATTATCGTGTCAGGACAATATTGGACAGGTAAATTAAAGTCTTATCGTCTTAAATAAACTTTAAACCTCAGTTAAAAAATGCACCGTAAACCTCAGTTAAAAAATGCACCGGTAACTTTTTTAACAGAATCAAGTTCCAACAGAAGCCAAAAAAATCATCGATTCAGTCTATTGCATGAACTGTCTTAATATAAGCCATGGTTTATTCTAATATTCAAACCTAAACTAGACTGCCCTGGTACAATCCTAATAGCAGGTACCATAAATTTTCTTTTTTTCTTCCTTTTTAAGCTGGATTTTGTATCCTCGCGGTAACACTAGAGATGTGGGCTCCCAAATCTACTTTACACTTCAGGATACCAGAGATATGTCAACCGATACAAGGCTCGATCAAGACATTAAAGACGTGTTTGCTTCAACCAACACAGGGCTCAATCAAAATACCAGAGATGTGGTTACATCAAACGATACAAGGTCCAATCAAGATACCAAAGATAGCTCTACTTCAACTGATACGAAGCTCACTAAACATACCAAAGATGGGGCTTCATCAACTGATGTGAAGCTCTATCAACATACCAAAGATGGAGCATCATTAACTGATGCAAAGCTCGATCAACATACCAAAAATGGGGCTTCATCAACTCATACCAAAGATGAGGCTTCATCAAGTAATACCAAAGAAGGGACTTTATCAACTAATGTCAAAGATGGAGCTTCATCAACTAATGTCAAAAATGGAGCTTCATCAAACGAGGCTTCATTAACTGATGACAAAGATGAGACCTCATCAACCAATGTCAAAAATGAGGCTGTCAAAGATGGAGCTTCATCAACTAATGTCAAAAATGGAGCTTCATCAAACGAGGCTTCATTAACTGATGACAAAAATGAGACCTCATCAACCGATGTCAAAAATGGGGCTAAATGTGATAACTCTAAGCATAGTGACAACACAAACAGTGGATTTTGTTTGTGTAACTCCAGTGAACATAGTAACAGCACAAACACCGCATTTAGTTCATGCAACTCTGGTGAACCAAGTGACAGTCACACCGGTGAAAGCCACCATGAAACATGTGATAATTGTAAACATAGTATCAGCACAAACATTGGATTTAGTTCATGTAACTCTGGTGAACCAAGTAACAGTCACACCAGTAAAAGCCACCAGGAAAGATGTAACTTTGATGAAGCAAGTGACAGTCTCACCTACGCAGAAGGTGTAGAAGTAAATATAAGCTTGGAGGCTGAAAATGAAGATACATCATCTAGCAAAAATGAAGGAAAAAAACTTGTGTTCCAAAAATTTGACATCAATCTGAGCGAGTCACAAAGTAAGGCTCTATTTAAGAAACCTGTGTTAAGTGTCACGGCATCAGAAATGAGTCCTAACCCAAGAAAAAGGGTAAGATTTTTGCAAGGTATGAAGTTTTCAAATATCATAAGCTATGAGACCCCTACTGCGCAAAGCACTCGCAGAAAAGTGCGACGTAAACTACATTTTGATTCGCTCAGTGTCAGCAATAGTGTCAGCGACAGTGATGATGCAGCCTCATGCTAAATGAAACATTAGTCAGAAACAAAGTCAGCAACAGTGCCGGTGACAATGATGATGCAGACTCATACTAAATGAAACGTTAATCGTGTTCAGGTGTAAAACACAGAGTTCAAGTTAAAGTAAAGTGCAATACCAAAAGTTCTCACTCCTATAGCATATATTTGATATCACCACAATTGTTAAAGTTCTTAATTTAAACTAGATAATACCATATTAATGGTATGCGATGTTTTATGTCAGATTTCATTTCCCTTTAATTGCATTGTTTTTAAAAAACTAGTAGAAATCCATGTTGGTATAGGTTACCAAGTTTTCACTTTTTTTACTATATATTTGATATCACTCCAATGAGCAAAGTTTTCTACTGAAATTTGTTAATGGTATATGATAAATCATATCAGATTTTAGTTCCCTAAAGCGTACCTAGTTCTGGTGTAAACCACTCCATATCCAAACTGTTCACATAGGTGCTAAGGTCTGATACATTACTGAAACTTGTTAACAGCATCCTAATGGTTTAAAATAAATCATATTAAATTTTAGTTCCCTAAAGCGTACCTAGTTCTTGTGTAAACCAACCCATGTTATCCAAACTGTTGACGTAGGTGCTGAGATGTAGAACAGTTGTTTTTGGTAGTATGGTATAATCAAAGTTATTGTACACAAGGAATGTAATTGCTAACTCATTTTCTAAATGACAAAGCTAAATATAGCAATATAACATTGTTGATTACTATTCGAGATCTTAATTAAACATAGTAAATCAAATTTAAGATTTTTGTCTTTTCTCATAATATTTTATTAGTATAACAATATTAAAACGTTAAGCTCTAGTATCCAAGACGGTCTCCTATAAATCACACCTAGTCCTCCTGTTTCAGTAACGTCATTCCTTAGAGAGCTGATCTGAAATTGAATGTATCTCTCAATCCTCCTTCAATCCTCCTTTACTATTTCCAAAATAATCCTATTATCCAAAATAATAGGTATTTTTTGGATATTCAAAAAATATAGGTCTTCTTTGGATATTTTTTTGGAAATATCCAAAGAAGACCTATATATATACTACTCACATGTCAGAGTGTAACGAGTGGTCTTCTAGCTATATGATCACATGCTACGATTAGGAGGTTGGTAATCCAACCTTAGAACATATAACAAGCGGTTGCCATAAGGGTTTCAAATTGTAAGGTCTTAAAGCTAAATTAGTGTGTAACTTGTGAAGTGCCCTCGGATATAATTACAAATAATGCAGCCATAATGAGTGCAGGTGGGGGTACTCTTTATGGTTTTCTTCTCTCAGTAATTGAAAAAAGGCTATGCTCCCATTTTCATTTAATGATCACTCTTGCAGTTACTCGAAACATGGTCTAACCCCATGCACAACCATCCCACTACCTGCTCTAGGTTACCTATAACCAAACCATAACAATCGATCGATACTTTAGTACCTACAGTATTCATCCGATCTTAGGGCTTTGAGGTATACATGGCACCTATCTATCGATCCTTTTTAGACCAATTGAAGTAAGTAGTTTGATTCCGACCAAGAGCTTTTCACAAAGACCCAGAAATGGTATGCAATAACAAATTAAATACAACCAGAATAGAAATGGATATTCAGGGGCTAAACTGACAAAAAAAAAACGTTCACTTGTGTTTTAATCATTGTGCAATAACCTATATCTGCCGATAAAAAGGAATGTCGCTCTACAACTGACAACTGCCCCCTGTTGGAAATTGGAAGAACCATGATGAGTGAGGGGCAAAAATTATGGGAATATGTGCAACACATCCCTGGTTGGACGGCAGGATACCGATGACGGCGGTCTAGCTAGTCCTGAGGACTAAGGTGTCTGCCGCGTCCGCGCTGCCCCTGTTTGACGCGTATGCTGCAGCGGCCAGCAGCAGCCACGCGCCGACATCTAGTCCTGGGGACTAGAACGCGCCCTTACTATGCGTTCTACAGTTTAGTCCTCAGGACTAAACAGGTGGTCACTGGGACTATGAATCTCATCCCCAGGACACCATGACTATTCTCTACTCTTGGATGATTATGAGCCAGGGTCTCAGTCCCAAGGACTATAATATAGTCCCTAGGACTGTATCTTTAGTCTCTGGGACTACTGTGTAGTCCCAGAGACTATAGGCTTTGAATCTAAGTAACAATGCTGAAACTGCTAGGGAATAGATGCATGCTCATGGGGAGTCAAGGTTTGGTCCTGGGGACTAGAATTTTAGTCCCTGGAGCTACTTTTTAGTCCCCAGGACTTGACTTGTAGCTTCAAAGCATATCTGTCTAGTCCCAGGGACTAAACATATAGTTCTAGGGACTAGAACATAATCCTTGGGACAAAGATACAATCCTTGGGACTAAGGCCCTACGTTCTATTTTTACAACCACATGGGTACGCGGAACAGCCCTCGGTGCTAGAAAGACATAGTCCCTGGGACTAAAAACTTAGTCCTGAGGACTACGCATCTAGTGCTAGTGACCTAGTGCTAGTGACTACAGACATTCCTGGTGATTGGACATTAGTCCTGAGGTCTACAACTTTAGTCCTAAGGACTTAAAGTGTAGTCCTCGGGCTAGAAGAATGGTCCTGAAGGCTAGAAATTGATCAACGCAGCCTTTTCCATATCTATACCCTGGTACAAGGTTCAGTCCCAGGGACTAACTGTTAAGTCCTGAGGGCTAAAGATGTAGCTGCCTGGTCCTCAGGACTAAAGATGTAGTCCAGGGGACTAGAGACATAGTCCCAGGGACTACTATTTCAGTCCAGCCGGTCCTGAGGACTAGGTCTTAGTCCCGAGGACTATCTATATCTGCCAAGTCTCAAGGGGTAGGTGGGATGTAGGGTCTAAACGTAAGGACTATGCTCTAGGACCATAGGCCTACCTTCAGTGTGCAGTCCCAGGGACTAAAGATACAGTCCTGGGGACTAGAACATTGTCCTTTGGACTAGAGACACAGTCCTTGGTCCCCAGGACTGTATCTTTAGTCCCTGGGACTACACAGAGCAGTCATGGGGACTAAAAAGTACTCCTCAGGACTAAATTTGAAGTCCTGGGGACTACATCCCTAGTCACAATTACATTAGACATCAATCAATGAAATAGTCATCAGAACCACATGTATTAGTCCTAAGGACTAGGCAAATGTTTTTGTAGTCCTCAGGACTAAACAAGTAGTCCCTGAGTCTATGAATTAGTCCCCAGGGGCAGAAAGCTTAGTCCTGGAGACTAACAGCACAATCTTATACAAAGTCATGTGGCTTGCAAGGTAATTCATGGGAATGTACAATTAGTCCCTAGGACAATATCCTTATATTCATAGTCCTGGGGACTAGGCTTTAGTCCTTAGGACTATGCTTACTAGCTTACTAGCTTACTAGCTACTAGCAGCATTACACTTAAGCATCGCATTATTAGCTATAGTCCTGAGGACTACCACTACGCCCGCGCACCTACGCTCACCACCGGAGGCTCCGCGTAGAGTCCGCGTATTTGCGTCAGTGCGGACGCGGCAGACGCCTTAGTCCTCAGGACTAGCTAGACCGCCGTCATCGGTATCCTGCGGTTGGACGAGATCCTCAGAACTATTCAGTCTCCTGCTGCCACCTCTAGTCCATCCCAATTAGAAGATTGCAAATCCTCTTTTTTAATCCATAAAACCTACCATTCCATTGTTTGGGACTGCAAGGGCATTGATATCAGATTTTCCAATACAGATACATGTAACAATTTCAATGTTTCCATCTTTTTTTCCTTGTATACAAGGATTTCATTTTTTTTTTAAATGCATGATTTGAGATCACACCTTTGTAGAAAAGGCTCATACCGCCCCCTATCGTTTTGGTTTCCCACTGCCATGATGACTCACGTGGATGGCTAGGTGGCCCTAAAACTAGCACTGATGCTAATGTCACGTAGTCCAAGGTCTGATTGGGCAGTTGGTTCATTACACCAAGCAGCCTCATCACAATGTCATCTTTTCAACTGTGCACCTCTTTTTTGAAATTCAAGAAAAAACATTTAGATGGCCCACATCTAAATCTGTGGGCCCGAGACTTTTTTCACATTATGTGAACAGCTGATCTCAGCAATTTCTATTAAGATGTCACTGGACTGGCTGAATTTCCGGTTATTTTCTCTTTTCAACGATGTATAACATTAGTTTTACCAGTTTGATACACTAGATGGCGCTCCAGTAGCCCTACCGACTGCGTGAACCCTTTCGAGGAGAAACGGTATGATCGGAAGTGTGTTCCTGGTACCGGCGAAAGTTGAAAGTTTACCTGCTCATATTTAACAAGCGAAATTGGCGCCACGTTAGCGCTTCTCCCCGAAAGACGTAACCTACAGACTGCTTACATGGGTATATCAAGCATCCACTCCCAGGGCACCATAGGCTTCCTCCTTAGAGCACAGATACCCCTCACTAAAATACCCATTTGCAATGTAAAATTCAACTCCATGTCTTAGAAATCACAGCTGCACACAGAGAAATAGTGCTGTTTTATTCACTATCAATATTGAAAGAAAATAATGAGCAACAAATTAGGCAGATCATTACAAACATATGAGTATATTACAAGTACTGGAGTCCAAGCCAGCCATGCCCCTGTGGGAGTAGCAAAGTGGCATGGTCGCCACTAGCGCTATCTGCTGTATCAAAGCTGATGAAATGGTCATGTAAAATTCCTTTAGGTCAATTCTAAGGGCCACCAGGCCCACAGAAGAGAATTTTTGAGAAAACTACGGACCCGGACAAGAATTGCGGGTCATTGGCCCCTGGGCCAGCGTTAGTGTCTACCCCTGGGTATGTGTATACACATCTATTTACACCAATGAATGTTTGTGAATGGATATTGTAACAAAGCATGCCCTTGGCTAACACAATATCCAGGATAATAAAGGAAGTTTCAATTCAATTCATACATACACTACAAACAAGACAAAAGACAGTGTATGAAGTATTTTAATTTTTTTATTTAAGATTTCAGTTGAACAATGACAAGTATCATCCACATGATAGTCGAAATTCTATTCCTATTCTGAAAATTTACCGTCT
Organism: Acholoe squamosa; assembly: GCA_949317995.1. Taxonomy (NCBI): domain Eukaryota; kingdom Metazoa; phylum Annelida; class Polychaeta; order Phyllodocida; family Polynoidae; genus Acholoe; species Acholoe squamosa. Next base: position 59,637,384 of record OX439042.1, read on the forward strand.
AATTCCGCCTGTTCTCTTGAACGGTTGTACTGACTAAATGAAAAAACATATTTATATTTAATCAAATTTTAAATTTATAATGGTCAAATGGTTAATACAAAGTATTTTATACAATAATACATCCAATCACTCCTCACAATGGTTAAACTCTAGGGTATCCACACATACTAGGCCTTAGGCCTTTTTTGTCCAAAATATAAACTTGAGTACTCAGTAGGTTCATTTATTTCTATGTGTGTATTTAATACACAGAGTGATCTATATCTTCGACATGTAGAAAATAACACTGATGAAATATGATATATAACATGTGATATGGCATGGTAATAGGTACACCTATGATAATGGACATGCGACATGGTATCATCACAATATATCAGGTGACACGCACAGTTATCTGATAAGATGGCAGTTAGTTTCGAGATGGTGTGTGACGATGTTAGTAGATGGCTTTATGAATTCCCTTTCTATCGAACATTATAACAATGAGCGTTACATGCGCATTGGTCCCTAGATGGTGATGGCATAAGATGGTAAGTGAATGCTTAAGATACACCCCTTAGGGTCCTGGAGTGCCCTGAAGGGCTATTTTGTCAGTAGCATGGACAACCTCATTGAAGTAATTTACACATTAATGAAATTAATATCCTTAATGTGCTTTGCCCAAGTCACAATGACAAAGTGACCTCTGTATAAGCACCATCATTTTGTTCAAGTCAGTAATCCCTTACTCCTGTTTTCTCACTATAGCTCCATAATAAACCTTTTTGATAAGATGCCATATGTTTACACTCTCCAAGGAGAAGTGTTGGACATGGCGATCCTGTTATCAAACAGCAGTTCTGCATGGTGTTATCAGGATAAGGATAATTACTGGGAAAACAAATCACTTCTATCATCCATAATATCCTCGATTTTAATTTACTTTATCCACATCCTTTGGCTAACAAGTAATAATGACATACACTACCAAATAACCTTTCACATAAATGGCACCATTAAGTTAAGCCTGTACATAATATGTATACTATGATATGTGATGAAAGAACTAAATATGGCAGTAATGTTTGGATGAAACAGCAACAGAAGCATATGTACAATGAGCATATATAACAAAATGTTTGGGATGAAATATGTATATGCAAATGGCAGAAATGAGATAGTTAATCAATGGTGATGATAAACGAAATGATGGCATGGTCATATGATGACAATTCTGATAGATGCATTATATACAGACTAATATCAATGATACTACATACACAGTACTTCCCACATAGTCATGACATTGAGTAAAACTAGCGCAAGGCACTTCGCTCTGTTCGACAGTGGTATCCATGCCCACAAGTAGGTTTCCCTCATGTTATGAAGTTTGACATGTATCCCTAGAATAACATACTTCTATTTTAGTAGTTGTATATATACACTATATTATAATTGTGTTTACATAAGTTTCTTGTGGTTGAAAGGACACCTGGTATTGTTCTTAACTGTGAACACTATTTATATTACGCAACAATTTTCCTAACATTTTATAGGCATATTGTTTTCATTTGTCTAAAGAGTAAATGTTGATAAATCCTTTATGAAAAACATTCATGTATAATATATTCTATTTAAACCTAAACTGCTATGGTAATAGTAAAAAGAGGCTAGAAGCCTACATTTCTCTTAGAGGGAAAAAGATGTACTACAAAAAAAATACTCTTGGAAAGCTTTCTTAGAATGAGCTTCCATATAACTTGCAAACATTGAACAACAATTTGAGTATATTAAATACATATTTTCTTTCTGATGTCAACATGCATGTATAGTTCACCCTATTGTGGTGGCCTACACTTGACACATAACTTTAACCAATTTATAACATGGAACAAAGTTACTACAAACAGGTGCTGTGATGTGAATAGTCACCTTTTTTGGTTCAGTGATGAGGTCCACTGAGTGAAGTGGTACATAATCCTCCTACTACCCCCCTCCTGCCTATACCTAACAGCCATTCCTAGATGGGCCCAAACTATGTCTCCTTATAGCAGGCCCTAGATGAGGTCATACAGCAGTATCTGAGTAGTGCTTTAGGAAGTGGCATGGTCATGCTAACACATGCAGGACAGTACCACATACTCCTGTTAACAGGAGCATTGGCCTATATTATGTTTCTTTGGAGATGATTGCTTCACGCTTGAACTTTGCATTCGGCGAGGGCATATTCATCAGGGGCTGTTAACCGTGTCATGACTTCAAGTTCTGCACGGGGCTTTTCTGGGTGCTCCAGTGAAGCAAGGTAGAGTTCACGGTCAGCTGGCACGGCAGGGCCAAAGTCCTTGCTAGGCTTAACACTAGCCTTCAGCTTCTGTATGGGTGTAAAATAATGAAAATGATTGGAGATGGGTCTAGCTTTTGCAGGCGTAATCAGGAGGATCTATCTTCCAAAATCGTCTAGCTAATTCAGAAATACTGTGGATTTATAAGGGTATTACTTGGGTGAACAGATACTCCCTCATCATCATTACATATAAAGATAAGTACTCACATCCTTGAAGGATCCCTTGTGTTTTGCCAATTCTAGCAGGGCAATGACGGGCAGGGGCACGATTGAACACAGGGCAAAGATCCATCCACATCCAATAGCCCAGCCAGGGTATTCATAGGTTCCATATGTCACAGGTGTGTGGATGACGATGGAGAAGATCAGGACAAACTAGAAACATATAAAGATTGGTTAGAATTGATACAGTATTAATCAATTAAGGTTATATATTGCATATACAACAGGTAGAACAGTAAGGGATCTATAATTACAAAAGCAGTAAACCCTATATTGGAAACTACTTGGTATATGTAGTCTCGGATGTCTAGACCTTATTTTCAGAAGGCCATGTTGTACAAAATTGTAATTATAATTTAGTTTATGATAATAAATAGTAGAAAATGCCCTTTTTACATGGCAAGCTACCAACAATATGAATTTAATATGACATACCAGGATTGTAACAGGTGTAAGTCCACCCCAAAGGATCTTCCAGAAGAAGGGAATCTGGAATCCAATCATCAACTCGATGTCCTTGTAGAATCGTTTGAGTCCTGGAATTACATTGCAGAAAGCACCTTACAAGAGGTTCCCAAATTGGTTTAATGAATATCAAATGCAAGCCAACAGTTCCTTCAGTTTTAAACTTATGCAGCACATATTCACATTTGATACTTCAAGCTATAAGCCATTGCTTCTATTGCATCAATGTACCAAGTATTCATATAGCTCCAGCAACATATCATAGATATCTGAACTCACCATACACCCATGAGATGACCATACACTCAGCAAAGGAGATGATCATGAGGGAGAAGGTTGAGCTGTACCAGTCCATCACTTGTAGGTAGTAGATGCCTCCCTGCAACCAAAACATCATTGTTAAAATTCATAGTGATTTGAATAGACTGAATATATGAAGGCGAAGCCCAAGCAGTAAAATCCCATTGCTGTAATATTTCAAGTTTATAGCAGTAATGAGCTGTCTTATCATTGCAATATTGTAACCTGAAGAAGTACATTTCACGAGGAAAAATAGAATACTGCACATAACCATTGTGTAAAACATTACAAAAGTTTGTTAATACACAAAGTCCACAAAGATATTACAGAGACATTAGATATGCCCTACCCTTCAATAAAATCTCAACGATATTACAGAGACATTAGATATGCCCTTCCCTTCAATAAAATTTCAATTGCTATTCACTTACCCGTGTGACACATGGGATTCCTAGCAGGAACTCAAAGAGGCACAAAGTAGCAGTCAACAGGGTCTTCTTATTCTTCAGCCAATCGATCTCATCCACAAAGGCGCTGACAACGGATTGGAACATAGCAATCTGCAAAAATGGTTCCCGCATTAGTAAAGAGTGCCACTAACGCACATTAATAGTTCATCAATCGACTGTTTGTCGAAGGCAACAAGTTCCTTCAACCAACATCCATGCATTTGGATCCAGGTTTCTTCCTCCACACATCAGGAGAGCTTTAGATGTTCTCTGAACCACCCTTCTTAATCCTACTGGTAGACTTACTTCTAGAATTTAGAATACTACTGTTCCTCAAGAACACCATTGATATATACTATAAAGCAGTCTGATAGGAAGAGTTAGGCTGCAAATTTTGCATTTCCTTAAGTCTCCTTCTTTGGACCTTTTCCCTTCCAGAAGGTGAAAAAGGGGGGGGGGTGTAATGTAATAGCCATAAAGTGTTCAACCAGGATCCAGACATGGTCCAAAACGTACAAGTACAACCTGAAAACATGAGACACAGGGGGCTGTGGATGGGGCTGAACTGATAAAACTAAAGACCTTTGTATATTTACATTATCTTATTGAGTTGAACTGCTAATTATGATGAAACTTAAGGGGCCTTAGGATTAGATAACCATGACGTGACTACGGCTTACTATGTGCATGGTATAGTGACTGCTCAATTCTAATAGCCGGATGAGAGACCCCAGCCACTACCATGATAATGTACCTTGACAACCACTGTTTTTATGTGAAATGAGTTATTTTTGATTCATGAGCCAAAAGTTTAATCATCAACATACTTTCAACCATTGATCCTGAATATGCTATATCAATTTTGAGAAGTTTTTTTTTTAAATATTTAGTATAAGAACCAAATGTCCTGAAGATCAAACATATTACACCATAGTGAATGGAGAGCTCAATTCCTTTACAGTTCTTAAGATTCTCCATTCACTTAGTGGAGATTCCTGATGTAACTTTTTCAAAAGTCTCTACCATTGAATTTTGTGATAGGGTAATTACTTATTTGCCACGTTAGACTAGTTATAAGTGGGTTGGTCATGGCTGTGCTTGGGGCCTGGATGTGAGATGACGATGGTGGGGCAATGAATATGGAGTTGGCTGTAAACAACCATGATGTGGGACCATGTGTATCGGCCATATAGAATTAACAGTTTGAGAAACCACATAGACACGAGGTGTGACAACAAGACCTAAGTGGGGCGGCCAGCGTCCAGGTGTCACGCGTGCTGCTCGGTACCCCCTGGAACACCTTCAGATGGGAAAAATTCACCAACATTAGCAGCATGACAATGTAGCAATGGCGATGCACCTAAGTGCAGTCAGAGCTTTATGGAGTGCCATTTTACCTCTCTATTTTATCTCTATGAAAAGGTTCTCATGTTCTGAATATGATTTTATCTGAAACAGCCAGCATGGAGACACATGTGTAATGTAGAAACGACATTTTGGCCATTCCCATAATGAGAAGCATTGTTACAGTGGTTGTGTGCCAACCCTTCCCCTGGGCCACACCCCCTACATGGTTCTTTCAACATTTACCAACAGACAGCAGCACTCAATGGGATGTAGCTCCACTGCTGCCATCTATTGGAAGCTGGAATAACCATGATGGGGAGGCAGCCTGAGGTCTGGGTGAGCAGGTATAATTCTTGGTACCTACCAGCCATCTTTTTAAACTTTCATAAACATATTTCAAGATAATTTTCAGATACAGGGAAAGAGAATCTGAAATGCTATAAAACCCGCAGTAATAGATTGGGCCAGATGAAATATGAAATTGTTACACCAGATTCTATAAAGTAAATATAATAGTCCATTTTCTTCTTGAATCTTCCAAAATAGGTGTTCAATGTTTTTTTTTGCAGTCTTAGTGGAAAGTTTTCGGATAGGACATTGAAATCTTTTTTTAACAGAAATCTTTATTGATATTACAGGTCAGTTGATATGAACATTTAAAAACAAGAAAAAAACCACTTTGTTGGCCTTTAGATTGTTGCAGGTTTTAGTGGTATAGGTGATTTTTGATAGGACCAAATGGGGATGGGTTTTATTTGGGTTACTAAATGACTTGATGAATAGTACATATCAAAGTGGCTGGTGGTGGTATTTGGGAGCCCCCAGATAGCGCATGGCATTATCATTCCCTCATTCACTCAGGTTCACACATTACAACTCATATTCTCATTCACACCAACACCATACTGCCCGCCACCCGCTGGTCCTACCTAGATGGGTGAACCATCGAGTTGACGAGGGCGCTTATCCCTTTTGTACACTTGTGTCTCCACAGATGGCTGATCATAAAAAGCACACATCTGTGCCCTTCACTATCTTTGGTAACTTATGGCAGAAGTTCAAATTCCATGTAAAGATGGTCAATAATTCAGCTCAATTATAAAAGGTATGAGAGGTAGCTCTCCAGCCAGGCTGACTGTATTCAATGGCAGGTAAAATAACCTGTATACCCCAGCACTAAGGCTGGTGGCACTAGCTATTCTTTCTGATGGACATCTACACACAGGCTCTGCTGCTCTTCTTTAACCTAATTTGCAATTCCTGCTACCATTACCCCCCCCCTTCCCTAACAGGGTTTAGCTTAATTCAAATGCCCATCGACTTTTCCACTATTAATCATTTCCCTCCCCATCTGGCATTAATATATTATCCCTGCAGATTAGGCTTCTGCTGTTCCTGTAGCTCTCAACTTATAAATCAACTAGTTATGATGTTAGAACTGTGATATTAACTTCAAATACCACATAGCATGTGTCAGTGACATGTGTTATGAAGTTTGTGACTGCCTTGGCAGTCCCAAAGTCACTTCTGTAGGGTAAGACTGCTTAAGAACTCATCTTGGGGGAGTTCTTCTTAGCTGAGCCTGCTTGTAGATGTCCAATATGAAGTGTCAACTCACTGCCTACTAATTCTGAGTGCCAAGACATCATAAAGATGCCCCCAGCTTTGTGCTTCCCAATCAACCCTTGACACCACCCTACTCATTTCCACCCTATATCATACTATTCATTAAAACTTCCCTCAATAGGACCCCTTTCAGATTGGGTCTAGTAAGGGCTCCCCTATGGAAGTGGCTGTGGCATACATGTCAGGAATAGGATGGCTAACTTGGCCACACAGCGACGGCATATCATTTGCAATTATGGCAAGCAGGTATATGTTATTGAAAACAAAATGAATACTTTTCATCTTATCTGGAAACAGCTGACTCTCTTTGGAAGTCATGCAACTGAGGGCAACTAACGACAGGATTATATGTTAAAGAAATCCCACTAATTGCAATGTAGGCATGAGGGATGTGGAATTTTAGCAGATGGTGCCACAAATCGGTCACCACAAACAGCAGCCATTTAGTATGGCATTAGGTGGTGACAAATGTCAGTCAATATGCATTAAGGGATCCTATCAAACATGCTCTTATGTGTGAGCTTGCCAAAATATATTTAAATCAAGCTATTCACTAGTGGGTCAAGAATGGATTGTGGGGAGTCTCCTAGGTATAATGGTGCACAATCACATGGCAGGCTAAATGGCAAGAGGGGCAGAGATGGGGAAGATAACTATGTGTTATAGATATAGATGTTAAAACATTTAGTTATAGTTCTAATAGCTGCAGAACAGAGGGGTAGATTGCATGCAAGTTAGTATGATGTAGCTGGGTCTTCCATAGAGTTAATTCCCGACATGCACTTCTTTTCCAATCAGAGGGATGGTTATCAGGTCTGACACCCTGTGTCCTTTGATTTTGATTACACATAGGGTTGATACCCAGGGGGGCTAAAAGAGGGGACGGCATGTAGAAGATGGTAGACACACAAATTAAGATGATCACCAAAACACCACATTACGGAGACACCTTGCAGCTGGCAACATGGAAAGCCACCTAGGTAGAAACATGGACAGGCAGCAAAAGAGTTAAAAAGCAGGGGCAAATTATCAAGTCACACTGTGAAGAATAAAAGTATGGAATATCGGATAAAACAAGACTTCATCAGGTCATTTATATAAGGAAAATGCCAATTGTGCAATTTTGGAGCATAAATGATGGGTAAAAGCAAAATCTTATAACTAGCACCACATAAGGATTTTTGAACACAAGTTTAAACAAACTGATTAGCTTTCGAGGTTAATCAAGTGTTTGCTTTCTTTGTAACCAGGACATGCTACCTGGGATCTTCGCCTGAACCTCTGCCCTTACAAGGCATAGAAATTACAAACGCAAAGGTAATGTGTTAGTCAAAAGTCTGCAGCAACTGATTGGCAAAATGTGTTAGTACAAACATCACAAACACAAAATATCTGCTAATTGGAGGGATTTGGCAGAGAGGGGAATTGTAGACAGGTGACTTTCTAGAGAGGGAATGAACTCCTGTGTATCCATGTGTACTGTTAGCAAGAATGGGAAAGAGGTACCTGTGTTCTTTCTAAAATGTGCAATATATGATCCTTCCAACTTTCACATATGTTTGGGCTCAGATGATATTCTTTGCACTGATGCAGCTCCTCTCTCCTACCATGTAGGATCATAGAGTGAACACTGGATTTCACCTGATAATTCAGAGTGTAAGCTACTTTATAAATGCATAATAGTGAGTTCACATGACTGTCATTCTAATACATTGCCTGTATCACATGTACATCTGTGAAACTGAAATATTGCTGTGTGCTAGAAACTTGTGACATTTGTACACATGTAATATCCACTGTGATTCCAGAGTGTGGGAGCCCGTAACTAGACGACTTTCAGATATCACTTTATTGTGTATGTTACTAAGCTATAACCATGAAAAAGTACATAATATGTTGAAAGATAAGCTTCAAGTTTCTGTACCCCTCTTTGCTTTAGCTTCTATCAATTTTGAAAAACCATTACATATACTACAAGTGCTTAATTCGTTCCAAAATGATTAAGCATTGAGTCATGATGACTAGGCACTAAGCATTTATGATGAAAATTTTGCAAACATAAAATGACACTTGGAAGCAATATGGTGCTTCTCTACTTCACTAAGTTCTTCTTTTTCAGTACGCCCAAACAATTAATGTGTAAAATTCTCCTTCACAAAGATCATACTTTTCAAACTATGATATTTAAGGCCCCTTTTCCTCCAATATCAATAAAGTATTTATTGATTTCTGCTGAATGTGATACCCTCCCATTTTTTTGTGGCTAATACCAACCCGAAGACAGGGTACATGCAACGGGTCAGAACGCTCTCAACGTGTAATGAATTTGAACTAATTACACAAAACTAAATGTGTTATGTGTAGCGACTCAATATAAGGGTTCAGATTTAGATAGATAAGAGTAGATGTAAGACTTTACCTTTGCGGCCAACTTACTCGCTAACAATCGCCGAAAAGCGACGGTTTTCGAGGACTAGATCCCTACAGAGAACTTAAAAAATTTTGAAAGCCAATCTGAATTTAGTTCAATTTTTCCGTTAGGCCAAGTCTGATCATTTTTTTTACTGAATCTAATGTTATACCTAAATACTCCTGGAAAAATGAAAAGAAGTAATTAGCATGATTAAGTGCTTATCATCAAATGGCGAAGTTCTTTCTTAGATGTGAAATGGGTGATTCATGTTTTATTCCAGCTAGACCAGATTTTCAATCCCAATCTGTAAGACTTTTTCCATTTCCATGTTAGCACTGGTATTGTATTTATTGGATTCAGTGACTTTTTGTTTTTCAAGTAAGTGTACATAGTGGTACTAGTAACAATTATGTGAATTAAAAAGGTAGCATATGCAAAGTAAACCAGGGACATTTTTGCCCTTAAATCTTCTTCCACGAATCACCAATTTCAACAAAAGAGTGTACATGAAAATTTAAATACACATGTTTGAGAATACTGCCAATTTGCATGAGATAAATATTTAATCTAAGAGTTGTTTATTAATAAATGTTAATAACAATCAGAATATAATTTTCAATGCATCACTTTGGAAAGAGTAAAATTTCTTTTCTCTGGTTATAATTTTTATTGACATGTCCTAAGTCTTGGTGATCATGGCAGTATTCTCTTGGTAATATTCATCCTTGGCCCGAATCTGACACTTCTCTAAATGAATAAATAAAGCTTTAGTAATCCTTCAGTTTCATTGAGGGCTTTTACTGGAACAATATAATTATTTATTACTTTTCTTTAGCAACTTATCTCCAAAAGACATAAATTTCTCTTCTTGGTTACTATCAAAAGACAATACTTATTGTACCTTTTAATATCAAAGATGAAATTTTTCTTCATTTCTTTAAAAACATCTCTTGCATAAGGAGCTATCATATAAAAATCAGCATAGCTTTTACCATAGTGTTGCAAAGGAGTATCCACCACATGGCAGTCTCCATGACATTTTTGTTAGTTTACCTTGACCAGCAGTTTACTCTACTCCATCATAATACGTTTTGCCTAGGTAGTTTTTGGGTAATGCAAGATGTTTTATTTAAAAACCAGTTTAGCTAATGGCACATCATTACAACTGAGTCAATTTTGTTAACCATCTATTATATACTTCATAAGCGGTTGTCATATTTAAAGGCTCTTTCATAGACATCCACTCAATAAAAATATGAACCTATCAAGTATAAATAGCCAATCTACAATATTGGAAGGTGATTAAAGACTACTAATTTCAACTTTCTCATCAATCCTGGGCATATGCCTTATGTTTTAGCTGTCATTTGCATCACAGCAGCTATCTCCAGAGTATTAGCACTTCATGTTTGTACATTTATACATAGTTTCATGTTAATATTGCCAGCCAGCTTAAAGGTAATACAAAGCACTGTTTAGGACTACTAAATGTAATCCACTGCCATATTCTTTATCCTAGAATCACTACATTGGAACCATGTACCACACTACAGGCACATAATAATTACAAGTTTCTTCATTCTACTGTACATTCAAATAGCTGCTACTTTAAAATTGTACAGAAGGTGTAGCTGATTTTCATTTTGGTATCCTTTATGAATTTTTCAACTGCTGGTCATGGGATTGATACCCGTAAAACCAACTCAGACCCAGGTTAGATAATACAATGATAGCCTTACCGCCTGAGGTACCTGGTGCCTCTGCAGATATATCAGTATATATTTCCACAAGCATAGGTACCTATTTAAGACGGTTGGCAACAGGTAAGGTTACAGGTGGGACACCTGCACGGCAGAAGTTATGCTGATTTGTGGGTGGCTCAACAGGCCACCCTATGGTCAGATACGGGCTACCAGGGACAGAAAAAAGGGGTGTTGCAGGCAACATGTACAGAAAGAGGTGGAAAGATTCCTACCTGAGAACCAACACCGATGGACAACAGCATCATGAAGAAGATGCAAGACCAGAGCTGACTGATCGGGAACCGCGACACCACCTCAGGATACACGATGAATACAAGGCCAGGACCTGCAAGTGACAATGCACACAATTAGATAAAGAAATCCTATTTCTAGTACAACTTTATCAAGTGAAAACCTTCTCCCTGGATATCACATCTATTTTTATATAGCATACATATCTTTGATCTGATATAATTTACCTCAGAGAAAGGCATAATGGTATAGTGAAGTTAATTATTTCAGACACTGTAATTATCCTTACCCTGCTTGACTACATCATGGATGGAAGTGCCTGCCTCATGTGCCATGAAACCAAGGATGGAGAAAATGACAAAGCCAGCGAACACCGATGTACCACAGTTCAGGAAGGGGATGATTCGGGCATCACGGTAACAATTGTTGTTGAATTTGTTGTAGCTGGCCATGGTGACAATGGCTCCCCAAGCAGCACCCACACTGTAGAAGATCTGCATGGCTGCCTCTCCCCACACCTGGAACAAAAGTAGACATTCTTTTGTTCAATATTCATTCCAGGTTATTATAACAACTGTATATTAAAGGTGGCTCTTGCCCATCACACACTTCTCCTGGATCTTTACCTCTTAATCTGAGTTAAATAATCCACACAGAAAAAGTTATCATCCAATTAGCCAAATATCATAAGGTGTTAGTGTTCTTTATCATAAAGCAAGTATTTCAGTAGAGATGATGTACCTTAAGGTTGAAGAGCTTGTCCCACTGGGGCAGGATGTAGTACTTGATCCCGTCAATAGCACCGGGCAGAGTGGCACCACGGATGAGCAGGGCGGTCAAAACACAGTATGGGAAGGTGGCAGTGAAGTACACAACCTAGAGGGTAGAATTCGCAAACATGTAAGCCACTATTATTTCTTATGTATTAGACACAGGGAAGAAAACATGCGTTTCTTAAGTATTATATTCATATTTAATTTAAATCTGCCTTAGTATACACATGTACATAAATTTTCTCATTGCCCTATTACACTTGGGGTTACCCCTCCCCATCCATATCAAGCCATCAAAGGATAGCTCCAGGTCAAACTGATTAGCATCATGTCATCATTACTAGCCTCATCCTGGTGTGGGAGTGGTCCCATGATTCATGGGTGACACTGGTGCTACAAACCTCTGACATTAGGCTAGAAGGCAGTGCCCTGGTCTCTAGCCAGCACCAACTCATGGCCACAAGCCAATACCATGGATGAAGATAGCATATTAAATCTGACCATCCCTCTTGGCTATATTAGTGTGGAGGAAGCTAGAGGGCACTCTGAGTGTTTACCCCCCCCCCCCCCCCACCACCACCACCACCACCCATTCTTCCCAGGAGCACAGTGACTGCCTGCTGTTAGTACTAGGCTGTCAACTCTGGTATCAACATTGAATGCATGGATGTGGATTACTCCATTTGATGGTCTTGCTTTTTGTACTAACTTGATGAGCATAGTTGCCAATAAAAAATACTCCCTCGTGCTTTGGAAGATAATTCATATAAATTTAGCATCACATAAAATCTTCTAGTCACCCCTACCTTCTCTTCATATTTATCACAAGAGTATATTGTGTGTACTAAATTTATACAACACTCGTTAGTTTTGCTCATATTGTGTAGATGACATTCAGGTGACCTTTAGAGATACTGACCTTGCCAGAGGAGCGGATTCCTTTGATAAGACAGAGGAAGACAAGAACCCAGGAGAGGATGAGACAGCCGAACAGCTCCCAGCGAATGCCTCCCATATCCTCGATTCCGGATGAGATCTCCAGCACATGGTTCCTAAGGGTGAGATGGTTAAGGGGTCAATTCAGGTTTTGGTTGACAGTGACTGCGATTTGGGGACTTAATTCCAGTCCACATATACAATGACATCCAAAGCTATTTACAAGACTCCATGGGTATTTATCAGAATTCCATGCTTTGCCAATATAGCAAATTATTATTCTTTCTAGGAAAATGTAATACAAGATGATAGGGGGCCTATATCTAAAGCAGAACACTGCACTCACTCCCAGAATTCCTCAGATGGCATCTTCTTACGGGCCTCAGTCAGGTTGAAAGCAGTCATGTTCATGGTAGATGCCTCAAAATCAGGCAGGGCCGTGACATTGCTAACTGTCTTGTTCAGCAGGTGATCACGTGAGACGACGGCGCAGTTGTCGGTGTTCCACGAATTGCCGCAGGAGGCCCAAGGCAGCTCAGCAGCAAATGACTTGAAGAGGTAGTAGAAGGCCCATGTGATGATCACATTGTAGTAGACACACACGAGAGCCGAGATGATCACCATACCATAGCCGATACCTGTAGGAATATAACAAGAAAATTAATGGAAGGATTCATAAGATACATTTCACACATCAGCTCCATTATATAGATATCGTTTGTGTACCTATCACCCGCAATTGCCTGGATTGCATTTTTCATGTCTGATTTATCAAGAACTTTATTTGTGTATATTTAGTATAGAACCTGTCTAAGAGAAGAGTGCTAAGCACCTATGAGACAGGTAGAAAGGGGTATGTCAATACCTAGAAGAGGTCAGCAGCCGGTCAAGTGTAGCTATTTATTCCCCCAGATACAGTGGTATAGTTACTATCCCCTCCTTGTACCTAAACCCTTTGTATTTACTGAAGCTGAGCAGGGGTCAACCATTGTGGGTTTTGGAGCTCATTGATTATAAATGCCAAGCCTGACTTGCTGCACCCTTTCAATAGTCGGGTTCCCAGTGCCCTGTAACATTATCATTAAAATCCGTCCATCCTGATACAGCTATGTATGTGTGTCACCAAGGTCGTGTGAAATGGAGCATGATGAGGGCATCTGACATTGACATTTAGTTGGGATGAGTGGAGGACTATGTGGCAAACCATCTGTAAATGATAGACCACTGGGGGCTAAAGGGTCTGGACAGGAATAGGTCACCCTGGATGTGACGTCGTATGGAGCTACTTTTTAAACCTACCCCTTATCCATAGGTTCTGGCCTCCCCAACAGTCACCAGCCTCTTTACCCAACTTTTATATTCGACCCTGACGTCGCTGACCGCTTCTATAGTTAAGTAAGAACATGTAACCTAGTCTACCTTAGGCAAAAGGACGTGTAAGCTCTATGTAAAGGGGTCTTTATCCTTGCTGACAAAAGATCTTAAAGTGTGAAAAGGGCCTTTACTGTGTACGTAATATTGGATAACAGAAGGTTAAGCTCCAGAGAAAGCCAAAGGACTTATGCACAGCTAAGCGTGGTGGAATGTTGAGATGATGTCCGGTCCTTTATGCCAACTCTAACTTTTAGTAGGATTGATACACAGAATCACAGATGAAGGGAAAGGGTCCTCCGTGGTGAAATGTGACATTTAAAATTGAAGTTATCAGCTTTAAAATGAGGTATCATGCTTGCAGATAGCCCTTTTGGTCTTGGAGATATTGCTTCACAAAAATGGAATGACATAACTGTGTCAATATAGGCAATAAGCTGTATTATTCATTGTTTGCATTAAATTTGACATTTAATTAGCATAATGATTTAAATAATCAATCAAAAATGACCAAACCTTTTCATACTTTTGGGCACAATTTTGGATCTAGAAATGGTATCTATGATTTTTTCAGCATATGAATCATGATGGATCATTCTATCAATTGACATTATTTGTTTTCTATTTTGAACATTTATTTTGGTTGCCATGGTAACACATTTACCTGAGAACCCCTTTTTTAGCCTCTTTTTGGATTCAAAACGTTCCATTTACATTCCAAATAGACAGGAAGTGCCAGAAAATAGAACATTTTTGAGAAAACCATCTTTCTCTATATAAAAAAGTACATAACGGTAATTTTTGGCCTATTTTTCACATTTATGGTTGTTGTAGCTCCCCCAATGGCCAAACACAGTACTAAAAATCCCGCAGGGAGGGCCCTTTCCCCTCACCTGCCCACAGATATGAACGTCACTCTGATACCATAAAGAAGGTCCTAACCCCAGAGTAGCTTCCCTTTTAATACCTATTGAAGGGCAGCTTCATCTTTTGTATCTTAAATCATTCCGACTGTATTCTGCCATCAAATATTACACAGAATTGCAGTCAAGTCCCTTTGCTTTGGTATAGACCTCCTTAATGTGGGGGTGACAGGAGTAGTAGAAGGTGCTGAGAGGATGAGTAGGTTATGAGGTACATCCATTGGTTTCTGCGTCTGGAGTCCGGGTCATACTGGGTGAAACCCTCACCTATATATATATATATCACTCTAGGATAGCAGTGAAACCCTCACCTATATCCCTGGGTCTATAATGGTAACCATATATTTTCCTATCTCTATACTAAACCCTCCCTACACCTGTCGGATAACATGTAAGCCAACTGTGTTCTCGCTACCTGGCCAGTCCCACACCAGTAGGTATCAGAGTCTTAAAGAGAGGATGGTAGAAAGTATATATGCAGACAGCTTGGGATTGAGATGTATATAACACGGGTGTGTTTGATATGTGGCGGCTGGGACCCTGTCTAGTTCCTAGGTTGTAGTATTTGTACCAGGTGGAGAGGGGAAGGGGTGTGTCAGGACCACGAACCATCCCCCACCAGTGTAGTATATCGACTCACACAGATTTGTGTTTACCATGGACCAGACGAGTTGACCTTGGGGCATGGTGGAGAGAGCATGAGGTTTACACGAGGTGAGGCCAGGTTTTTCAAAGGAGAGTTTGCAGAGGAGGTCCTGGAACCCCAGGATTCTGCCTGTAACTACTTTCACTGAAAGCATTGGTCCAATCATGTACTTAAAATAGCAGGGGTATATAGTTACTTGGTGTGGTGATCCGTCTGGAATTCCATCGTAGGACATACTTTACTGCCCCCCCCCCTTTCACTGACCATCCATGTCCTGTAGCTGACCCCAAGCACTATTGACAAAAAAAGTTGTTTTTACTAAAATAAAAAGCCCCCCCCCCCCACCTCAAATGCTTATAACGCTGTTGTATGGGGCTATGATGGAAAAATCTAATCGCGATTTCTTTCCATGCACTGATGTACCAGGATGCTCCTCAGCTTCCGTTTATCAAACCATTTATTTCTTTAATTGTTTTTAATATCTTTTTTTTTTTACTCAAGTGATGGAAAATTTCTGGATGTGTCTGAAAGTGTGTTAGCGGGTTGTTAACAGTGCCAAGATCTTAAAGGTAAAGTACCCTATATATGCCAACATTCTTTAAAACCCATTCGCGTCCTGGTAGGCTGATTTACATCAGCTAGCTTTACTTTCGATTGGTCACACATAGCCGGCAATGGAAATTTCCCCACAAGTGTAGGTCCCCAGGCTTATAGGTGGTGCGCTGGTGTGTAGACGTCTTAGTTGGCATTCCATGGCTGGATCAACCCTCTCCAAGTGCCAGCAAACATTCACCTCACCTAGCAACCCCGGACCCCCTCCCTACCCCACCAATGGCTATTGGCAGCCACCCCTGTAGTGGACTGAGAATCGGTAAAGCTGGGGGGGGGGGAAGCCTGGGCTTTATAATTGGGGAAAGCCTGGGCTTTATAATTGCGGATTACAATATTATCTGGCACCATACGCAGTGCTCAGCATGACTACGTGTTTACAGTATTCTCCTTATTAAAGGGGTCCTCCATAATCCAAAAGTTTACCAAGCAAAGACACACATAATATATGGTATTAAAGCAAAGACGCAAAATATTTGAGAGGAAATAATATTATGTTCATTGTTTGTATATACAATTGTTATGCATCAGATTGGTTGCGCTTTCATAAAAATATTTACATTTTAGGGGTTATGATGGAAATATATATCTCCCATACAATGAGGCTATCGAGAGTGTATTTTCATTATTGTAATTATAAATTAGAGCCCCACCCGACCCTAACTATTGTGCGGAGTGTAATACTTTAATATCGTATCCCGGGACAGGATTCCAGGTGCAAGATACAATGCAGGTATACAGAGAACTTGGTCTGTTACATTACTGAATATCTCAATACAAAGAGTACATGGGAGCAGGTCTTTACCGACTCATCTGACCTGCTCTTCTAACCTCCAACCTTAAGTTCACATAATCCCATATGAGCCATTTGGTTAAGTGGTTAGAACATGTATAATCATGCCCCCCCCCTCACCCAACCCCGCGGAAAAAAAGAAATGAGGGAAAAACTTGTTATGGCAAGTGTCACGAGTATCTCCATCAATCATCACAGAATGCAGCGACAAACGAGCTCTAACCTTTGTTTCGACAGCTGCGGCCTTGTACATAAATGTCAGTAGTCACAAGGGTCATTGTACGGGTGAGGCAGACAGGCGCAGAACAACATTATTAACTGTTTTATAGCACTATACATCCCCCTACAGGCATGTAAACACGACATGATCAAAAACACATAAACTTGTGGCTGGGGGCCCCACTAGTGTCACTGTGTTATGGCGGTATTTATGCATGGAGAACAGGCGATGGGAAAGTTTGCCGTTTAGAGGAGAGAAAAGAAAAAATGCAAATAATGAGGATAGTCTCCCTTGGCCGTCAACACATCATCATCATCATTCCACCACCCACTCCTATCAACTGGTAAACACAAATAAATCAAAAGCTACTCAGACCATCGCTTGCTATCAGTATCACATGTTGTTTTGACATGATGTGTTTATCTCAGTACAGAAAGGTTGCAAAACATATGCAAAATAAGTTTAATGGAAATTACATGTGGCCATTTCATCCAGGAAACGACAACTTCAAAGACATTCCCGTTCCAACCTCTCTGTTACTTGGAAGGAAGAAGAAACCCTCCCACATCTTCTGTCCCGACTCTTACTTTACAGTTAGGTGCTTCAGTTACAAGAATCCAGACAAGAGGACTAATAAATAATAGGAACTCCCCAAGAAATCTAAAATAATTACAGATGAATTTTATATCTTACCGATGTATTTTATGTACCTTCGTCTGAACTACGCCATACTGTGTTATTCTTACCCTCTAGTACTAAAAAAGCAGGACTGACCTTTAAAGAGGGGTGAGATCCTCCAGACGGTGATGGGGGAGAGGGAAGAAAACTGTCCATAGGTCACCTCCAGGAGGAAGAGCGGTACGCCGCACAGCAGGAGGAAGAAGATGTAGGGGATGAGGAAGGTGGCTGCAGGAGGAAAAAGAACACCATTAATATCAAATCTTCAATATGGACGATTACAAATGCTTGTCATTGTATGGGAAAAATAAAATGTTGCTTTAAATTAACTTATTCAAATGCAAGGTGTCTAAAAGCTAAAAAAATATTATTTTAAATGTCATAACCAGATTACTATCATTGCCAGATTACCACTAAGTAATTTCATTACCAGGTTACCACTTTAAGTTATTTCATCATTTTCATACAGTAATTGTATTCTCAACCTACCTCCACCGTTCCTGTAGCACAGGTAGGGGAACCTCCAGATGTTACCCAGGCCTACAGCATAGCTGATACAGGACATAATAAAGTCCAACTGGCCACTCCAGTTCCCGCGCTCTTCTACCGCCATCTCAGAACTTCCGTCAGAACTAGATAGAGATTGCTTCTCTGCCATCTGAATCTTATCCTGAAAGATATAAAAGGATAGATGTGTTCAGTTAAGCACTGGGGTCTAAAAGCAAATGGTAGAGCTACACACAGAAATGATAATATATTATATTGAACACTGTTAGCCCACATGGTACAAAAGTTAAGATAGCACCGGCAATAGGGGATCCTCATGTAAGCTGATGCTATCTGTAACTATTGATGACATTGGTAATTGATGACATTGTTAAGTGCCCGGGTGATCTCTCACTACCTAAATATGGTAACCCGCTCACATCTCAGCCACAATTCTAAAATTGCGTGATTTAATTTGGTGCCTGATAATCCTGTATAAGATGCAATGTTTAGCCCATGAAATTTGGTGATCCAACATAAGCAGATGGTGACCTCTATTGTTGAGCAGCTGGCCACGATGATACTCCGTGACCTCTATTGAGCAGCTGGTGGCCTCTGGAGGGCAGATGGGGACATTAGTACCAATGGCTTGTGGACAGCTGTTGGCAACTCCTACATGTAGTACATGCATGTAGACCTGGGATGTAGACCTTATAGAGGCAGAACTGGCTACAACTAGTTACCATAGCTCTACTATTGCTAATTCTAGATAATCCCCTAGGCTGATTAGGTTTTATCCTTCCGGGAACTTGGAGTGACCCCTCCCTGAGTCTAACAGTTGTATAATAAAGCTGTTGTGTATGACCTATGGCTGACCCCCAGGTACCTCCAGTGTCAGTTAACAATTACCTGTGGTGTGGAGTTTCTAATTACCTCTACTGCTTGCTTCAAATACTAAATTGCCATGGTTACTCACAACAATTACTACAATAGAGGCTGCAGTGTCTGCTTACAGCGCTGGCAGCTACTGCCTTTTACCTGGTTTACCTGTTCTATCACATCTACCAACCCCCAGTATAAAGTCCGACCAGCCTGCTTGGTACTGTGAGCTGCTGTGAGCTGATTTAGTGAGTAGCTCATGAGTAGGAGCAGCACTGCCTCATCGACTAGCTCCTGCTGCTGCCGGCAGTATGACCCACTAACACATTTCCTGTAACTACCACAGGCATGATTCACCCCTTCCACCACTGGGACCCTACCATTGTAGTATGAAGCCTTACATTGATACTCTCTCTGCCTCTAATTATGTAACTCCCCATCCAATGTTCATAGTTTCTATAGGGTCTACCAACTCACCCTCCTGCTACACAAAGCACAGCTTTGGACGTTGACCAAAAGTGTTATTCAATCTACCGCCCGAGGACTGACCACTGACAAAACCTCCTCAACAAAAGCATTGACTGTAAACACCTTTTATACCCAATTAGATTATGTATACCGGTGGTTCAGACATGACGCAGCTGTGGGGTTTTTCGCTCTACTCAGTTTAAACTCTATATGAACTTTCAATATTATAAGGCTATGTTGCCTTTTTATACGTGTTAAAAAAGTAATAGCCCAGAGTACTTGTGCAGATTCAATAAAGATATAACGATCATTCTTGTAATCGTGTAATCACGCGATCGCTTAACCAGCTAAATTGTGTTAGCACGCCAAGATTGGTGTGAGGCCTTAACATCTTAGTTAACCCCTTTACTTAGAATAAATATAATGCAGCAATGTAAATTGCTGATAGCTCGAAAAGTGAAAAGCCTTTGAGTTGTGCACTCATCCTGTTGCATCAGCACTCCCTTTGACTGTCATGCCGTCCTGTACAGTACAGGGGACACGATGGAGACAAGCACTCCCTGATCCAGGTTATTCACACCACCAAGCCACTATTCGCATAACTCCCGCCAAACCTGTGCTGTTCGCACCACATTGCAAAAAAAGGAGGGAAAGTTTCAAAATGACTGAAAGTGCAGGGCCCCAGGGTGTCTCCTTATAACTCGCTTTTCGAGTTAACAAGGCCTGAAGATTAATTTCACCCTCCAATAACATAACAATTAACATAGTTTCCTTCCACTAAGTTCTGACAGGAAGTCTGAAGGTATGATTGGTGATGCCCATACTTTGCGTACCATTATTAACAATTGATATACTGCGGATCCCTCATGACAAACTCCCATTAAGGGACCTGGACTGATGCAGCATACTGGAGGAGCCATATGAACAGAAGGCACATCACTGCATTCATAGCCGTAGGGGCCAGCTGCGGGATAACTATTGTAAACATCAATGGCAAAAATAACTAAAAGATAAAGAGATAACAAGGGCACAGGTTGACATGCCTTAGTTTACCACATCCTGTGGAAATTTCCACTGCTCTGCGGACGCTATCAAAGGAGCCGACCAGGCATATGGGGACCCCCCCCCCCCAACCTATAAGAGCCACTCCCTGGAGCAGAGTGATCCCTGGAGTAGGGTTAATCCCTATTTGGGTGTTTGGCAGGGTTGGAGGAATGTCCTGCCTGCGTAAAGGCAGAGTTTCCTGTTTGTAGCATAACTAATTCACTTTGGATGGTTGGGTGTGAGAAATAAGATTATAAAGTAATGTATACTTCTTTCTCAGAAACCCAACCCACCACCCCACTCCCCACACCCATGCTATGGCACAGGACTAGTAAATAGATGGGGCACAGATGCTGGGGCATAAATGAACTACAGATTAAGGATTTCTTATTTTGCACTAGAATCATACAGCAAAACAAGTCGTTTCTTTTAAGGACCAACAGTTGTAAACATTTTGTATCTGACAGTTTATTGAACAATGGCTGCACTACTACCACTTGAGATTGGGTTTAATACCTTGTTGATCACCGACTTGTTGATCACCGACTTGTTGATAATTACTGAATTCATATCCAAACAAACACAAGAGATGCTCAGCTTCAGATACCAACATCCTCATCATAATACTTGGGTGTTTATAATTCATATTTATCTTCAACA
Organism: Acholoe squamosa; assembly: GCA_949317995.1. NCBI lineage: Eukaryota > Metazoa > Annelida > Polychaeta > Phyllodocida > Polynoidae > Acholoe > Acholoe squamosa. Next base: position 59,659,012 of record OX439042.1, read on the forward strand.
TCCGGGGGAACTAAGTCAAGGGCACTCTGTTAGCCTTAGGACGCAAGGACACTCATCAGATAGATAACCAATATAACGTACTTGGTTCACTGTTATCGCTTACTAATAAAAGGGCTATATGGTCGATCTAGTTCTAGTACTATTGGTATCCTATTGGTTCCCAAGCTTCCTGCCCTGAAAATACTGATGTTGTCAGTGATAATGTTACTATCTGGTGTTAATGTTATAATACAGATATGTCAGCGTTTATGACATGCAGTTTCCTGTCACAGTGCTACTAATCGTTATCAGGAAGAGGTCCTTTGCTATTATACTGCAAAGATAAGACATACTTCAGTGCTATCTACTGCAGTAGCAATATTTAACCCTTCAAGGACCACAGTACCACAGTAGGCTATCACTTACTGTCGATACATGAAAGGTAAGTCTAATGGGGTTGGGGGATCTTTCATAGTGAGTATTATTTAGCTTTCCAATAGCGTATATTTTGGTTTCATGACTGCATTGGCGCATCATGCCCACAGGGGACTTGAATGGAGACCATGCATGGGCCTTATAGGGAGTGAGTGAGTAATAGACTTTTAACGCCATTTCGACAGCTAAGGTCACATTCATGGCGAGAATAACATTACTACATTTTCACAGAGGAATGTGCCAGTGCCCGCGCATATGTGCACCACACACATCCTGAGGGGATAGCAAAGAGAAGATATAGACCCCTTTAAGTGGGCTAGGGAAGCCCGGGCCTTATAGGGTATACACAGCTTATGACATAAACACAGGCTACTATTCCTCCTGGGTACACTTACCGTCTACTTATTTATACACCAGAAGGAATGTATATTGGAAATGCTGTTCCTTGTCATTAAGTGCAATCCAAAACCATGTAATACATGTGCCCACTTTAGTGAATTCAGTTAATGTGAATCAATGGTATTGTCTTGGCGGCTTTTATATACACAATGTGGGTTTACTATATCTATCATTTATCCCACAGTTACTATGTTAAGAGAATCATTTGGCGTTAAGACCATATATAATAAGAGTTCAAATTCAAGAATATAGGCTATAGTACATTGCAATTAGAAGTACATTGTACCTAGCAACATTGGCAGGGTACTGCCTTAATACAATGTATCTGAAAGGCTGCGTGGCTGTCATGCGCAGACCTGTTTATCGATTTGTTTCTGCGCAGTTACTGAGTTAGGAGGTCGGAGATGGGGGTTGTGTATTAGAGGTGAGAGGTGGGGGTGGGTTTAGGTAGGTAGTGGGGGGGGGGGTTAAGTAAGTAGTATAATAACAGTATGCCCCCTCCCACCATCTCCATCCCACATTACCATATTATCTAACGTCCATGAGGCCCATACCTATGTACACAACCCCTCATTGGGTGCCGCCACGTTTAGCTTCTCTTAAATGTGATAATTCATGACTTATCTACCGAAACTAAGACATAAAGGGGTCAATGAGTGCCCTAACAGATAACAGCCTTAGTTGATAACATGGTCTAAACATTGTCTTATATTTAATAAATCTATGGTACACACAGATGTACTGGTCAAGGTTCATCTTCAGTGAGAAAAGTTACAGAAGAGACCCGTGAGGGGCGCCAGCGTTTAGACCGGCCAGGCACCTTGATGAACATCCCCCACTCACCCCACTCACCCCCCCCCCCTTACACATATACCTACACATAACTCATCGGATGTCAACGTTGAATTTTTGACATTTTGCCAAAGCACCCACACCTTTTCCACAACCTCCCTCGTGTCCCGCCCCATGTATATACATGGAACCGGTCGTATTTTGAGGTCATATTGGTAACATTCCGTAAAAGTAAGCAGCTTTAATATCGGGATATGTGTGCCTTCACTCTAATCCTCTACACTTACGCACTAAGCACATACAAAATGACCCCACCCTATAAGTTAACAAGAATTCAGTTGTGCCTGCATTAATAAATCTTATTTTAAACCTTTAAGGGTTGCTTATTCATCAATGCATCTGACATGCTCATTGGTGATCATGATGCATAAATGAATCCCTGGTGAGTAACTCGCCCAGGGCTACACACACACATCATCATACCGATAGTCTCAGACGGTTGTCACGATGGTCTGATGAAGGATTCATTGGTGCATCATGACGACCAATGGGCATGATGCAATCCTGCATCAGCGGTCCTTAATAAGGGTTAATGATGAATCCCCGGAGATTAATCCAAAGAGTCTGGCAATACGAGATACTCTAAATACATTAACATGTTCACCTAACTCTTCTTATGGAAATTATCTATCTTTTCTAAGAGGACACCCTCATCTCTTAATATCTATAGTCTGACCGTATGCGTCGTCATGGTGTCCGTTTTTGCCGTTCCTAGCAGTGTTGTGTGTCCTCAGGGAAGAGGTTCAGGTTTGTTGTGTGGTGCTGGTATAGCAGGTGCAGATTATGATATCAGTTGTTTGGGTGTCAACTTTTATATCACCTCACCTCAAGCCCCACCCCGGGATCTCGACCAATCAGGCGCCTACCTGTGCTGCCTGGAACCTTAGGGTTTTGGGTACCTATCAGGAGGGGGAGGGGGTCAGGGGGTATTTCACTATAATGGTGAAAAGTGTAGTTATTCGACATTTATTAGGGCTACTATCCGTTGTGGTTTTGTGTGACCAATAATGAACACACTCTGGGCTTTGGTAAACTGATTTTGCCTGAATCTATGTAAAGGAAAAGCCAAGCCAGGTATGCCTTCCTATAAGATCACCCTGACTTCCAATCACAATCACAATATTTCTTGAAAGCAATTACTCATTTATGTTCTAATCATATTACTTGTCGCTGGAATTTATCACTTATGTTGTATACTTTTTGTCCTCATGTATTTCTCAATATGCCTGGAAGGTGTATTGGCTGACTTGATCATGGAAAAGAACTTTTGAAGAAATATGCTCTTACCCAACCCCCACCCAATCCTATTGAGCTTCCAGAAAACGTCAGTAGATCAATATGGGCTTATCTCATGGGGGAGGGGGTATCTCTTAACCAATGACCCCTCTCTGCGATGCTCTCCATTCGCTACCACACACGTTTAGCTCTGTACAGGCTTATCAGTCAGATAACAGAGGTCAACATACGTGTTTACTACTACCTGTGCACTCTGTGTAAGGGTTATCGGGTTACTATCTGTAGGGCACGCTGTTTATATCCGTAATGTTTCCTATATATGGAACTTGTTATCCTCAAGGCAATGGGTAGCTTCAGTGCAACAACCCTATTAGGGTTTGTTTTGGCAGGGATGTGATTTGAAAATCGTCCAAGCGTAGGAAGTCACAATACAGGGTATTCAACGCCACAAAATAGATTGCACAGGCACTCAGTATAAGGTTTTTAATAGTTATGTAGTGTTAGATATCAAAAGTAGGTAAAATGTAAGTTGCATATGTAGCACCACATGGCCATGAAAGGGGGGGGGTCTGGGGGCATGCCCCCATCAGGAAAATTTTTACAATCTAGAACAGAAATGGTGCATTCTGGTGCATTTTAGCATGCTATATATTTTTCTTTGTGCATCCCCAGACAGACCAAAAAGAGGCAGCAGAGAAATGATTTGAAAATCATTAAAGTGTAGGAAACATGCACAAGGTATTTAATGGCACAAAATGGTCTACAGAAGCAACACATGTAATGTTTGGGTAAAATAAATTTAGGGGCCTAAATGCATACTCCCCCAGGTGTTGTTGGAAAGGACCTTTATTAATGTAATGGGGGGCTTGGGGGCATCCCTCCAGGAGCCCAAGAAACTTTTAAACATTTAGAGGCCAAATGGTGCATTTTAAGAGTTGTTTGCAGGTTATTATGTTACAGCCAGAGTACCACACCCCGGGACCACCACCCCCCCCCCCCTTCAGTAAAAATATTTTCTCAATGGATTTGGGAAAATCACGACTTTTTGGCTCCCAATTGTAGGAAATTGTATGATTGATTGATTGATTTGTTTTTACAGCACTTTAGCGGCACTAAGTGGCTATCCCGTGCTTCACAGGTTGATAATTTAACAGAGGAATGTGTCAGTGCCCGCGCATATGTGCACCACACACATCCTGAGGGGATAGGAAAGAGGAGATATAGACCCTTTTAAGTGGGCTAGGGAAGCCTGGGAAATTGTATGAGAAATCACATCACTGTTTGCCCATGGATATCCTATAAACCTTTTGTCATAAGTAATTAGGATTCATTTTAAAAAAAAAAGACCACCAATTTAGCAGAGAAGCAGGGGCGATAAGTGAATGGACATCATGTCTAATAGACGAAACATTTAATTTCAACTTTGGGAAACCGATCCTACTGGTGGCAGATGGAATACAATGTATTGTCCTTGGGATTTGAATCACTAAAATTCTCATTTTTTCTCTGACATATGCACAAAGACAGTAGATAGTTATCACATGAGTGAGTGAGTAATAGATGTTTAACGCCATTTCGACAGCTAAGGTCATATTCATGGCGAGAACTACATTACACAATTTCACAGAGGAATGTATCGGTGCCCGTGCATATGTGCACCACATACATCCGAGGGGATAGGAAAGAGGAGATATAGACCCTTTTAAGTGGGCTAGGGAAGCCAGATATAGTTATCATATTGGCTGTTTACTTAACTAAGGTTAACCAGTCTGGCTTTACATTTTGACAGGTTAGTTTAGACAGGAATGTGGCATATTGTTTGGCATTTGCTTCTGTATAGCCCTTGGAATGCCCACTTCCGGTTTGGGTGGTGGGGCTAAAACTATTCAGTAATTTGTATAGCTGCAGGGCTCTTGGCCGCGACTGCTATGGGCCTGGTACAGCTATTGGAGGTGGTACTGTGTGTGGGATGCAAGTGTAACCCTGGAGCTGGTGGGAAGTATTCGTGGTGTAGGGTGTCCGCCCACTGCTTCCAGCTGCCTCGGCACTCAATATGGGTATGGGGCATGGGAATGGGAACCACTTGTGTTACATTTAACAGACACTCGTGGTATTTTCCTGCAATATCACCAAGGGAAACATGGGAAGTGGGTATGGTTCAAATAGGAGGTAAATATTACAAATGTTGGAATACATACCACCAATTTTGTCAATAATGTATTCTTAACCTTAAACTACTTACCTTCAGTGAAACTGAACTAACAAAATACCCCTTGACCATTCGAAGTGTTTTCTTTCACCAGTGATGTTACATTAAGAGAGTTGCTCTAAAATACATTAGACCTGAGGTGACCACTTTTATTCTGGTGTTACAGTGGCTGTGACCATATCAATAGATGGTCTTATCACATCTACCTCATTATCATCATAGAGCACTGATCCCTCTGAGGGTAATCCGTTATGGCGCTACCGAGGACAGATTAACATGGATAACCACTTTGAACAAATGGTTCGGCTGGTATTCTCTCAGCACCACACGCTGAGGTATCATACTATCAAACATAAAAACAGGACTGCGCCAGAACTCTCCGCTTCAGTCCTGTTTAGTCTGGTTAGTCTATCAAGAGAGGTCTATCATAACACCAGCAAAACCTGCAAACTAAGTGAGGAATCTGCTTGAGGATTTATCAGTCAGGATGTGCTAAATGCTCTATTATAAAGAGCTTGGTAAATAGCAGACTTCAGGAGAACAGGTATTATATCGTCGCCTTAGTGCAAGAAGGTTGTAACTGACATATTGGCAAAAATGAGTTTTCGTCTGTTTTAACATGTATTGACCCTTATCTAGCTACTATGAAAGTGCTGGAGCTCTGTCTATGATATGTGTACCTACAGGCCCCAGTGCAATGTTGGCGTTTCCACTTTGTTCTATAATAAGTGGAACACTTCTTTTGCCTCTCCTGCAAAACTTGAAAAATGCAGATACAACCTTCTTTCACTGAAGCGACGTTATTCTATATATTATAGGATGCGATATTTCATTTTAGGCATGGGATTTGAGCTGGTTTGCCTAGCCAGACTAGCACTAGTACTAGCAGCCTTTCCATCTGCCTATTCTTCTTTTGGATACTTTCCAAATACAGGTACATGTATTGGGCCTGTTCTTTTTTTTCCACAGGACGATAACCAAAGTACATGAACATAATATGGTGTGAGAACAGGGTGTTTTATCATACATACAGGTTATCAGTTCTGGTGTCATGATTTCTGGCTCCCCCATCACTCCTTGTGGTAACGTGTTTCTTGTTAGGCCTGGGACCTGCGCTATTCCCACACCTCAGGCTCAAGAGTTGCTATATGCCGCACGTAAACTCTGCACCCCTCAGTAGCCTGGTATGTGTGTGGGAGTCATGTTGATGACTATGGGAGCTATTTGAGGGCTTATGGCTCCATTAAGATAGCAGTCCAAACATTGCCCTGGCCATAAATTTATACATAGGAAAGGGATGGAGGATAACATTTAGTAATTGCAATCTTGGATTCCCTCGTACCAACTAAACATGGTCATTAGCAATTTGCATTATATTCAGTCCATTATTTTCATGTGCTATCACCAGAGCATCATCCTATGATTTATGTAATGTCATTAACTATTCTGACATGGCAGTGGTAATTAATTTTATGCTTGACAGTACAAGTGAGTGTTTAGCTCCTAGACTTCTACCTATATTGCTCTCACCCATAACACTTAACCTCCAGAAACTATCAGGTTCTTATCATAGTCTTAACACGCTGCTATATGAGTGAATACTCTCAAGAGGCATAAATTCCCCGATTCCTTGTAACATATCCCTGACTGCGATAACTAGAGATGCCTCTTACTGGCTGGCGACAACAATTTAGGACAGCTTAGCTTAACTCAATACAGAGATCTCTACCTCAGGAAAGCTGGAATCCCTAAAAAAATAATAAAAGTTTTATCCTTGTATAACCCTCATATCCTATGCATTAATAATTAAAATGTTCCCTTCAGACACTTACCTACAGTTATGTGGACAGAGGCTATCTGAGCCTACTGTCGATATGGACCCTTTTGTCTCCAGGGGAGGGCTTCAGTCTGCGGTCCAAGTATATGCAACAATGATGGAGCAATCTGGGTTCACAATAACCTGATCAATCCTGCTCAGAAATCACAGTCGGGCTCTGACAACTCAATGACAAGCAGACAGCCCTGCAACCCCTTGTTATACAAGTAGTTGTAGTGGTAGTAGTGGGTGCTGCCTCTAGCGGGGAACCAACAAACAGCACCCCTCTAGCGGGGAACCAACACACCCTGACCCCCGCCGATCAGGGGGCACCAAATTGGCCATCATTGGCAGTCTGCTGAGCCTTTTTTTTTTTTGCCCTTGCACTGGAGGGGAAAGGGAGGACTCTCCCTTCTCCTGTAGGCTATATGACGGGACATATAATTATTGCCTTTGGCAACATTGGGCATCTGCATCCCTATTATATTGGTTTGGATGGGGACCAAGGACCCTGGGAACTTGTACACATACTTTAAGGAATGTTTATGAATATATCCACTGGTTTTGGGACCCCTGAGCTAGGTAGGATTATCAACTGGGATCATCCATCTTGTCATCCTTAATTGGATTTCCCCTACCGAGATTGATTGATAGTACGATCAGGCTCATTTAGTCCTAGATAATCGGATAATGAGTGCCCAAGGAATGTGCATAAATCGATGATATAACGCCTCAGGATGTCTGTGCTTAGGGTATATAATTATATGTACATTTCCCTTATTTCAAGCACATTTCCTTTTCAGTACATCTGTCATAGTCCATAGTCTAGGGAGTCTATACTTAGACATCCGTCACACACTTAAATTTACAGTATAGGTTGTGTGCCTATATATAAATGGCATAATTCCAGTTTATAACTTATCCTTGTAGCAAGGAATACCTTCTTAAAGTGATTTTTGAGATCAAAACCTACAGGTCCACCCAAGCATAATGATTGTTATCTTTGTTGTGTCAAACACAATATTTACCCTAGCATGAGGCTGAGAAAGCAGACCGAAAACTTCCTCAGAACATCCTTCTGGAGATCCCACCGGAAGCAGCAGTCATAAGTTTCCACTTATAGAGCCAACAATGTTTTTGTCATGCCCTTTCCATAAAGCTTTCCATTGGCAGTTTCAAAGAATACATGGGGGGAGCTTTCTGTTCCCACACTTTTTTATGGCCCCCAGTTGGCTATAACTTAGAAGTACATATGCTTCTATGTACACCCCAGCAGGGATTCTCTGGATGGAAGTTCTCTTAATAGGGTGAAGCCATGACACATAGTGTGAGAAAATCATAATGGAAATGGCAATAACCCTTGAGGGGCGGCAGAATACATCGACATTTCTTCATCATTATGATGTACTGGGGGGGGGGGGGGGGTAACCAATGAGTGCAACATTACTGGTACAGCTCGTTGGCACTTGGGGAGGCATTAAAATCATGGGTGTCCGTCCCCTTGATGCATGAATGCAGCATTTAATAGTGAGATACCACAGCTTCATTTGTGCATCATGAAAATGGGCATTGAAACATTATTCAGCGTTGGGAGGGTAAACCTGCCGCACCAGTCCCCGGTACCAGTCACAGCATCTGGAGAAACATATGTTGCAACACACATGCCAGTAAACACTTTCTTGAACTGCGCACATAGTCCAATCTTACACTGAATTGGATCAATTAGCATCAGCTAAACACATCACAAGCTTGCATGTTGTCAAGTATAGACTCATCACTAAATTGGCAGGCTACACTGATAGTTGCTTTAATAGTAGCATATGTAGTAGCTATATAATCAGGACCTTTCACAAGAGCGCACAATCCACACTTACTTCCTGTTGATCATTGATTCTATTCCCGCTTAGAGCTGACCACGGCTGAAGCTGATACCTTGCGAGATAAGGACTGATAACAGCGAGCTGATGGGTACAAGATGTTACGTAATGCACCCTGGAAAGTCCGGCACTATATGAAAGGAATTTTCTCATTGGTCAATATTATTTCCCGCTAGGTTCCTATAGAGGGAGGTGCTCTGCCACTGATCCTCTGTAAGCCAATCAAGATCAATCACTACTGTGATTAGTTGGGTGTTGTCTTAAGATCTAATAGGATTTACAAATACTACTATACTACAAGAGCAAATTGGTGAGGCTAATCAGTCAACGCCAGAGATGTCCCAAATACCGCACTAATGACTAAACAGAATACAAACAAACCTTCCAACTAATGACAAGTGTTGACCTTGCCAATCAAGTGATTGGGTAAAGAGGGATAATTGGACATTAACTAACATGTGCATTTACATTAATCCTACTTTTTATCTTCAGGATACAGGCCAAACTAATTGCTACTCGGGTTTTCTTTTAATCCTCGAGCTTTATCCTTCTGCCTGTTTAATATTAAGAAACTTCACTCCTATCCAACAACAAAAAATGTCCATTCAGGTCTCCGCGTCCACAACCTGCCTTTATCCGTTAAATTGATAAAACTGTTGACATGGCCTCTTGATTCTGGCAGGTTTTATTGAATCATGTTAGTTTACCACCCACCAGGTGGTTTGATATCTGATAACTTTGTGAACATTCGGATTTTACTGTTTATATTCAGAAAATTTACAATTTTGGATACCTTTTATTTCAGAAAATCAACAACTATCAAGGAGGAAGTTTTATGGGCATGACAAGTTCAGTGCAGACGGGAGTCCAACTTTTGACCCGCGAGTGGATAGGTCAAGCTGTCAAAAGTTAAATATCAAGAGACACCCCTTTGTCAGAATACCCTGAAAATGCTTGGCTACGCCCTTGACCAAGGTGCCTTGACCTTGTTTCTCCATATGCCTAATTATGATCTACTCATCGGGTTCATGGAAGGAATTATACAGATTGTCCTTCACTCACGATAATCCCCCGCCGGCATCTTCGCCATAGCGTCTGTGGTCCTAGCAAAAAGGCCACCAGTGCTATTGATTTATGACCTATGACGAGTGTAGAGTGCATGCCAATACCTATGTGTGCACGTATCTGTCTAGACCTGTAGGCTCAGGATCCATATCACGGGAACCATATCCTGAAAAGGCCACCTAAACTAAGGCTAAAGGTTGTGAACGCAACTGGTGGAGCCAGAGACTACTACAGTCAAGTACATGTACTAAAGTCTTTAGTTTCAGACTGGTGCCGCTCTAATATCGATATTCTTTTATATTTTATATCTGTACATTTGCTAATATCCTCATCCCTGTTCAACCTGCGATATCTACAAGACAAGTTGTGTAACCCCGTTTGTGAACTCTTAAGAGATAAAGAGTTTCATCAAATCTCTTTTTCTATTGTAGACTGATATCTTATCTTGTATAGACTAAGGATTCCGGACGGGGAAAAAACAAGTCAATATAAGTATGATCGTTGCAGGAATCAGTCTAGGCGTCTGCTTTATCAACCAAGTTTTATATTTAAATGTTCCAAGCAACAGCTGGGGCATTTATAGATCAATGAACAATGTTATGCAAACATGTTATGCTCAACGCCATGAAATAGGTGTCATATTCATGGCGAGTAAACTACATTAGACGATGATTAGTAAAATACACTGAATGTGCTATGTGTCAGTGCCCGCGTAGCCTATTTGTACTCCAGACACATAGAGGGGATAGAAAAGAAGTTTAACGGCCCATTCCAGACATGCAAGGATGGAAGGCGTTCTGGGCCTTTCTGCCAAAACCATGACCATGTACCCGATAACACTGGTGTGTTGATTACAATGAAATTCCCCGTGCAAAGCGTTCATGGAATAATAGAAAAATAGTGTGGAAACTCGAAAACAAAATGAATTATGGTAACACCACATGACACATGCTGAAAGACTAGGAGCTGACCTTATTCAGCCTGTTTATAGGTTCAGAACCAGAAGCATTCACACCTCTAACCCCTTTTCCTTTTCTCCAGTAGGTCTCTGGCTCTGTACTCACCAGGCTCTGTACTAACCAGGCACTAACCTCCCCCGCACCCAGATTAGACGTGATGTGAGTCATGATATTCACCCACCCACCTCAGTTCTCCTCCACTTCCCCCGCTACAAAATGTACACGGAATTTTCCCTGCACGTGGCGCGGCTCGCGCTAACAAACCATCACTAATGATATGTCTTCTTTTGATACTAATTTCCCTTTCTTTAGTCCTTTTCTTTAGGACCTAATGGTCTGATTCTATAGAATATGTCCTTATCTACTCCCCAATGTAGATATCAAGACTATGTGACTTCAGTAAAAGCGGGAAAACGAACTTCTTTCGCAGACGACATTTTGACAGACGCTGCTCTGACAATGATGGCGCGGACGCTGCAGCAGCAGTTGAGTCGCGTTCATCAACTCACCGGCAGGCTTACACCATCTTCAAATAAATATAAACCTAAATCTATACTAATCTAGCTGGCATAATTTAATGACCCATTGTTAAATTCTAAAGGAAAACTTACAGGTTTGAAGGCGGACTTGTCGAACGTCATGATGGTTGATTGTTTCACCAGCAATGAATGGGTGTTGGATGAAGCACGTATGGAACTCAAGTAAATTATCCACACAGACCCCGGTGAGGAAATGAACGCCTGAGTCAAGGCGTGAACCACTTGATGTACACGCAGTAGGGGTGGAAGCACAGATTGGGTCCTCTAAGTCACACGGTATGGATATGCTCGTGCTGAATTCCAAGCGTGATCTGAGTGTCACCAAAACATGCAATGCATTTATATAGACTGTGACTATAGTTTTGGCTTGGACTGTGGGTATTTATCCACTTGAAGGCTTAGATTAAGGTCCTAGATGTAAACAGCATGAGTAACCTTATGCCCCTCAGTTTGACACACCCATCTAATGGACTTGCCCTGCGCGCATGGCTGCGCGTCCTTACGCCTGCCTCGCCTGCAAGCGGTAGCTGGATTCATTTGCATATTCCACTGCCTCTCTCATCCTCCATATGCATTGGTTCAGGCAGCCAAAAGTTTCCACTACTCACAGGTCCGACCTCTTTTTGAAATTACATTAACCTATTTTCTTTGGTACTTCACGTATTTCATTCTGACTTTAATAGTGTGATGGTAATCGCACTGATTATGGATTTTTATGCAGTGTTACTGCATCCTTTGTCGTTGGTTTGTTGTTCCTGCTACTGTCTACTCTGACACAGCCGGAACTCCTTGTCACAATTCCCCCTATCCTGCTATTTAAAAAACACTGGTTTTGTGGTGATAGCTACTCAGAGCTCTCAACTCTCACGCATCTGGCGTGAGTCTCACGCATTTGGGGCTCATCTCACGCATGTCTCACGCACTCACGCAGTGCAGGCTATTTCTCACGCATTTTAGGCTTCAGTACTGGGGTATATGCTTGTAGAGTGAACTTGGCCCTTTCCTCACTGTTTGGTGTAGGAAAGTCGGCCAACTTGTCTTTATTTTTTCAAAATTTTCTTGGGGGCCAGGCCCCTAACCCCCCCCCCCAGTTTACCTAAATTTTGACAATTCCCCTAATGTTCGGAAATTTCTGAGCGCCCCGGCAAAGTCTCACTCTTTGGCTTCATCAAAACTGGGGGTCTAGATGGGGAGTCTCCATGTCACATGTCGATTTTAAGAAAAGGACATGTCACATGTCACTAAATTTCTATTTCCCCATGTCCCTGTCACTAAGCTCCATGTCACATGTCGATTTTAAGGAAAGGTCATGTCTCATGTCACTAACTTTTTCATTCTCCATGTCCTTGTCACTAAGCTCCATGTCACATGTCGATTTTAAGAAAAGGCCATGTCACCCTGTCGAATTTAGGGGTCTAGACCCATAAAACTTGAGAGCTCTGGCTACTACGTGGTTTTAAAATCCAGACAATGGGCTAGGCCAGTGCTTACATAAACGTCTGGGGTAATGTATAATTATGCGATTATGAGGCACAGGGCGTCACGTGTGACTTTTGTCCTGTCTATAGACCCCCATGGTTATACACACCTTCATCCGGGCCTTCATCACCCCTACCCTTCGATTTCCATGTAGCCTTCCCAAGCCCATCTTGACACAAAAGGCATAATAGGGCCCCAGATGGGTAAAATCGACAAGGGGACAAGGCCACTTCTTAAAATCGACAAGGGACACAGGGTTGAGAGACAAGGGACAAGGCACCTTTCTTAAAATCGACAAGGGACATGGGCTTAGAGACAAGGGACAAGGCCACTTCTTAAAATTGACAATGGACATAGGGTTGAGAGACAAGGGACAAGAACCATTTCTTAGAATCGACAATGGACATGGGACCCCCTGTCTAGGGCCCTCATAATGGTAGCCGGTCTGTCGTTGGTCCTCAACATCCATTGCCAAACTAGAGTTCATTGGCTTCGGATCACTCAATTTGATATTAAGATCAACCAGTTGTTATTGTTGATTCAGCACTAAACAAAGTCCAAAAGTCTCTGTGTGGAGCGGGGTGTGCGGCGGATGTCTCACGGTTAATCTACCTCAATTGACAGAGTGGCCGTCGTCCGGTCCACTGTCTTCGTAGCCCAAAGGTGGTTAAAATCTACATTTGGTCGTTTTTAGGCAAAACGCCCTGTTAAAACTAACACGTGATTGAATAGTAGCGGATCTACTGGGCACGGGCCCCCCACAAAAAAAAAAAGAAAAAGAAAGAAAGAGAGGAAAAAGGGGAAAGAAATAGTTAAAGAAGTATAGCGCTCGCGACAACCCGCGCCCGACCATCCCCCTTACATCATAGACCTCATCACCAAATCTTGCCCCCACTCCTTTTTTCTGGATCCTGGATGCCTGTGCCCGGTGCCTGTGACATTAAAACAAAAACAAGACCCCTCTATGACATGCATGCATTGACAAGGGCATTGATCCGACCAGATCGTCGGGTTTATGTGCCGGGATTTGAGAGAACGCCGGTCTCGTATAAGCGACGGAGGTACAGGCTAATATTTCTTTAGCACTGAAACTACATTCTGAATAAATAAGCAAAGGTCAACGATCAGTGAATAATTTTGCATCGTATTCCCCAAGATAAAGCTGTCCAGCGCCTATGTTGTATTCAAGGGGCTTGCTAGCGACCATACGGTAGTTATAGCCGACTTGAGCTGAATCTACCCTGTATATTCCGGTCCGGACTCCGGTCTTTGACATCATTCATATTTCTTTACACTATTCCGTTTATTTCATGTCAAATAGGCCTTCACTTTTTAGACGTCGACTGTCTGGATGGATACCGACATGTTTACTAGGATTCTGTGAAAGGGTGCTGGAAAAGTTGCAGTTGGATCCAGAAACATATTCTACATTCTGATTCGTATTTTATTCTGATAACTTAGTTGACAGATCTAAGGTGCTATCTATGTTGCTGAGAAAACTATAGATTAGTTTGAGAAATTAAGGTTTCCATAGTGGTCACAAAATATTTGTATACATGAAGGGTCGACTTAAGGTGAATCTACCCTTTGAGACCCTGGGTGGGGAGGGTCCTCCCCGTCTCCTGTCAATATTTCGATGTTCACTGCCGCTGTCATTTGATAATAAAGATATCACCTTACAATTTGATGAAATGCTCATGCCCGCACCTCCATGCATTACATTTTAGCGCCTCTAACTCATGCCATTTTTAAGAGATTACCTTTGTTGAATTTGTTGCCATATTATGTCTATATAGATATGTAGTCCTGGAGCGCAGAGGCCATTTCAGTAATGCTGACGATCTGAAAATGCACTGACGATTTGCCTGTGTTACTGATAGGACATGATGTCCCAAAACATAATATATCACTTCCTATGACTGATAACGATGTAATCATGAATGCACATAAAATTTGGTAGAGCAATCGTAGCACTGTGATATGTATGTATGTGTGTGTGTGTAACACTGCAGGCACGAATGGAGGTTACTAAGAGCAGCACACAGGGGATCTGAGCCCTATGTAGTTGTAAGGGATATTGAAATAAGACCCAGAGGGCCCGACTTCACAACAATCTGATATACATGTCATTTTTATACTACCCTGGTCTCATGGTATACAGACCATCAAATGCTATGGTAGGGCAATCTTTCAATACGAATCACCATGTGATGATGGCCTTTCGATCATGCAGACCATCAGCCTCGATCTTCCAGGTCCTATAGTGGGCCTGGAAGATTTCTTATTAAATCACTGCAATATCTCCCCTAAAATGATCCAGGATCCTGGATCATTTTCTCATAAGGTAGTGGCCTCACTGATTGGTGCATTCCCACAAGATGGGATTCAGCCGTATCCAGCAGTGGACATCTCAGTTTACCCCCTTTCCCTCTAGGTGGCAGAACCAGGCTGGAGGAGGAGAGATCTATACCTACAGACCATCTTCTATGCTTGATATAAGAAAAAGTAAAAGGGGATTCGGGGGCTTGTTGACCCCCGATATACAGAAATATTGTCTTAATCTTGTTTAGACCTCAGCTTAATCCTTGCTTTCAGCTGAGATTTCAGCTCAATTTAGTTGTTAATCTTGGCTGAATCTTGTCTTAAGCTGAGATCTCAGCTTAATCTCAGCTGCATTATTACTGCATTATTTTTGGTTTTGGTTTAAGTTGACAGGGGCGTAGGAAGGCAATTTTTATTGGGGGGGGGGGGCAGGGGTCTCGGTTGGGGAGGGCCTGCTATATTTTTATATAGGCTTATATAGGGGACCTCCTCATTATTGGGCCCCCTTTTCCTACACCCCTGGTGGAGATTTCAGTGTATCTCAGCTTAATCTCAGCTGACAGGAAGATGACTCTCAATTGACAGGAAGTGGATCCTGGTACTGGTGGCTCCATTTGGAGTTAAATGAATCTCAACTAAACACAAGTGAGTCCATCGTTGGATTCAGGGTATTGACCCCTTGCGTGCATTCCCTCATGTCCTAATGAATATTCATGAATGGAGCTTGTTCCCCTATGACTGTACCTGTTCCAACGTCATTACTAGAACCAACAAGCTCAATGCAACTACAAAACTTAGGCTTGGGCTGGGATCTAACTCACGTCCCCTGCATTTGGGAACCTCTGCTCTCCCAACTGAGCTAACCAGGCAATCATTTTGCAAGCAGCCAAGGGAATTACATATTCTCTTAGTTGTAGGTGCAGGTGCCCTGTAATGAAAATGTCATGATGGACTTTTAACTGACCAATCTACACCAGAATCTCTAGTACAGTGGTAGGTCCATATTCCCAGTACATGTCACATATATCCTTCAAGTACATTTTTGCTAGTAATTACTAAATGCCTAAATGTTCACATACAAAACTATGTAGTTGCCACTTTAATTATAAATAGATATACATGTCTTCATTAACCAAACAGGAATCATATCATGTGTTTACCAGGGTTAGTATACAGCATAGGTAGTTTTTTTAACACCTGCACCTGTTGCAACATCAGTGGATCTATAACAAGTCTCCCAGACTATATAGTACAGTCTGGGCAAGTCCAAGACTGGCAGACCATTGGCCAAAGATGTCAGGTTTCAAATCATAGTGGAGTTTGCTACACTAGTCTGTTATGAAATACCCTCCTGCTACTTATACCAAGTAGTATGTGACGTGTATAATATTGGTCGATTGATTATGGACGCAGGGTTGAAGTATGCAATACGACAAATGAAATCAGCAATGACTTAATCTATGTATATAGCGGGTATTCCACTGCCGTCGGTCGGTCGAAATTATGGTTATCCGATCATTTTTAATAATTCAAAAATTATTTCTAAAGCAAAATGCCGGCGGACCGACGGCAGTGGAATACCCCCTTATAATATATCCAGATTTTATTTAGTTTACTAGCATGTGTAGCGCATATATTTTTTAGGGGGAAATGTCATGAACTAAGCGGCCCTAATTCCATCGATAGGTTTCTTTAATACAGTGATTATCACCCTAATAACTAAATTATTGAAGCTTCTCTATACAACCTGATCATGAAAGAACATCGTCGTCTCAATGCAACAGGCCTGTTTGCATATTACAAGTTTTACATGACAGGCAAAACAAGTACATGTATTAGCATTACTATTCCGAGGTAGCAGGTTGCCCCATGGGCGCGGCCGGGCTTCCCTAGCCCACTTAAAAGGGTCTATATCTCCTCTTTCCTATCCCCTCAGAATGTGTGTGGTGCACATAATGCGCAGGCACTGACACATTCCTTTGTTAAATTATCAACCTCACTGAAAAAAGTCTTCCTGACAAAATGACATGTATATCCATGTCAACTTGATTTGACACATAGAGCACATGTCATTGGGACATGGCACATATGTCATCATGACAACTGTCTTCATTACGCATGTCAAGTGGAGTTGACGAACCAAATGTGTGAGTGTCAACCTCATTCAACATGCCTTTCACGCATGTCATGTGGGAGACAATCGTGACCTGTGCAGTATGTGTCAAAGTGACCAGTCTTCTTTTCTCTGTGCTGTGAAGCACGGGATAGCCACTTAGTGCCGCTAAAGTGCTGTAAAACACAAATCAATCAATCAATCAACCATGGGCGCGGCCATTGCTGGAGCTTGTTAGCAGAGAGTTCCACTGATAACACCTATCAGATGGGTACCAGTTGGCCCCCGAGAGGACTGCAGTGAATAGTTGGTGCCATTTCATTGGCTGATAATCAAACCAGCTAAGTCCGTATAGCACATAGTTGACACATCCGTATTACATTGGGGCATGTAGGCACACATATCATAGACAGAGCTTCAATACTTTCACAGTTGGTAGAAAGGGGCCAGTAGATGTTAAAAACAGAAAAAAAACTCATTTTTGCCAAAATGTCAGTTACAACCTTGTTGCACCGAGGAGACGACATGTTCTTTACTGGTCAGTATTTACTTTTGTCTAACTTGGCAGTCACCTAGACTTGACCAACCTCTGGTGACCAGCCATGCTGCCTTGGAATGGAAAGGGTTTGGCTTACAGATCTATTGTACCAACAGACTTCCTGAAATAGGAGCAGGTCCATACTATAGCCTACCTCGGCAAGATTATTGAATGTATTCTTGGTATGGAGTCTGTAGGTATGTTATATCATTCCAAAGGCACCAATGCATGGCTCTATATCAAAGCCAAGATCAAGGATCACACCACCCACATCGGGACCCACACCCATAACAAACAGCATGGAATATTCCATGTTATTTTATAACAGGAAGTAGGCCTACATGTCTGTACACACTACTAACACAGACTGTGTTATCAATAACAAAAAAAAAGAAGAAAATAAATAGTTGAAAGGTCAAGTGAAATAAAGATAATGTTTTAAGTCACCTAACCTTGCTTTGCAAGTTAGCTCAGGGCAGGGGACTTTTTTTAATGCATTATGTAATAAAAGAAGAAGGAGAAGTTAAAGTATTATACAGATCAGTATCTATCATTAAGAGGTCAGTTATATTTAATGATAGACTACTCATTGCACTTCCCTAGTTGATAAGACGTTATACCGTCTAGTGGGTTGTTATATATAGATATCGTATCATATTCTGAGATACTACGGCATTGCCGAGTCATGAACGTGCTTGTTATCGTTTGGAAAACATAAATATTTGCCATAGTGTAAGATTTGAAATTGTCTGTTTGTCTGTTGATAGCAAGTCTTATCACTTTGCACTGTATGCTACATTTATCTAGATAGTGAAGAGTGGACTTTGTTGATCAGCGTTACACGTACACCAATTCACCAAACAGCGTGATCGTTCTAATTCTTATAATTAAGACCCATAGTCCACTGAGAATTTTCGGTCGACTTCATGGCTATATTTCCTACGCAAAAGGTGGTCCAAGAGGCCCAGTGGACTATTGGTCTAAGGTTGATTGCTACCCTTGAAGAAAAGTATCTAGAAATCCTCCAAATATGTTTCAGATATCTAATAGAAATGACCTTTGAAAGGGAAAATTAGCATTATCGAGCGACTTTTGTTGTTGTTCGAATTTGAAAATTAAGGATTTGGGTTCTTAATTCTCTAAAATAAAGTAGGGAAAGACAGGCCCTCACTTCCATGATTTTATGTTGGCACGACCTTTAACCATACACCTCTCACACAGAGAACGCCTACTTATTTCTAACAATCATCCTATAGCTCTGTCACAGGGTCTGAGTAAAATAATCGTGTAAAAACCCATCATAACACATAGTTACGCTGGAACAGGCTGGGCATAGTTAGCATACTGAGGACCTAGGAGGCATGCTGCTAAGCAATTCAATTCAATTTTATTCGCAGCCCCTTCAGAGACAAAGAAAGAAATCAGAGAAAACAAAACTTTTGTTTTTTCTTACGAGCTGGGTCAGAGCTTGAAGTTAAGAATCTAGTTTCTTCTTTTTCCCTACTTATATCATGTTTCATGATGCTAGGCAGCTGTTGATAAACTCATTTGTCCATATTAAATATGGAGATAGGCCTACTTACTAGTAGCTGCTATGGCAGTAACGACCTGTAAAATGTAAAATAAAATGTCGCCATTTCTAAAGATTTACTCAAAGTACAGCTGATAGTCTTTATGTCTTCCTCATACTTTCCTAATAGTGACTTCAAATAATTAACTTACAAAAAAAAGAGATTTTCGTGCATGTATAAGGCCCCATCCACAATTTTAAGGTGATTAAAAGATAAAGTAAACCACCCCATTTATTTTTACGGAAAGCCTTTATTCCACTGGAGGAGGGGGAAAATTAAGGCTTTTCAATGGATTAACAATTTTGAGCACTGACACAGCTTCTGAGATAGATAACACCCCCTCCCCCATCCCCCTTTACTTGTGACGTTATATTATTATTCTGTAGACTTGTTATCAAGTTGTGACGTGTATTAGTCAGGGCCAGTTTTCAGAAAATCAAACTTTGTAAGGCATTTCTGAGTAGACTTTGTCATCTTGTTGATTCTTTACAATTTGGGTATGCTGAATCCAAATCTGCCAGATGACATTTGATATTTTCACTTTTTACCCCTGAAATTGCAAAAACAAAATGGCTGCCATTTTTGCCTTAAAATTATCAGATATGAGCAGATGTAAGGTAATGTAATAGTGACGCATGCGGCAGGGAGAGACGAGCCTATCCGGCGGAGAGTTCAGATGTAGTGCGCACGGCCGACACCGGGGGGCGCCTTTATGGGCGGAAGCTGCCTTATTTGGGAATAAGTGGGCGTGGCTTGGGGTCTGATGTCGCGGTGTCAGGAGGGGAGTATAAAAGACAGAACGGAACGGGAAACCGGGGGAGGAGTGAGTTAGAGTTCAGCCGAGCAGACGTACTAGGGAGATACAGCAGACGAGAGCAGATCTGCCAGAGGCCGAGACGAGAAGCGGTCCGCCGGAAGAGCTGGCAAGCTGGGTGTATTGATATAGTGCAGCAGAATAGATGACCGGTGTTCCTAAGCCTAAGGGCGGGCCGGGATTGTGGCCCCTGAATAAAGAAAGACATTGTTGATTGAACCTTACTTGGCGTTAGCCTTTATCTCCTTTACAGTGGTGACAACGGTGTTGTTCCGGGCGAGCCGGTTTCGAACTCACGCGAGGGTAAATAAAGGATGGCGGCGAAAAAGACTCCAGGGCCTAGCGAGACCAGGACTCGCCTGGAGGAAGCGTTGGGGGCAGGACGGCGTGGTAGCCTGCTTGATGTGTCAGAGGAGGGCATTCTGTTGAGACGCCCACTGGCGGGCGATAATAGGGAGCGGACGCCGGAAAATAGTATACGGGAGTCTCCGGCGGACCGCCGTGAAGGGGTCCAGGATCAGTGTAAGGAGGCTTATGAGTCGTGGAGGCGGGGTACGACGGGTGGTGCGACGGAGCGCGCCTGAAGGTTGTTGGAACCGCAGGGGGGCAGAGGGGGCCAGTTGGGAACGGTGGTGACCAGCAGGACCAGTGGATCCGAGAAAAGTTCGGATGGCGAGCATAGGGCCTGGCATTATGAAACCCCATACCGCCAACACCCGCTAGGGGTAGACGACCGATGGCAGCCCCTGTGGGATGGCACGTCCGATGGTCTTGGGGAGCTGAATACCCAGCCGGATTCTCGCCCATCAGGGGGTGGCAGGGGCAACAGGAGGGTCGAGAAGCCAGCAGTGATGCCAGGGAAATTTGACGGTACGACCAACCTAGACGAATTCCTAGCACATTTCGATTTGTGCGTTAAAGCCAATCGGTGGACAAAGGAAGAAGCGGGAGTTTTCCTGGGGATAAGTCTGTCTGGTGTGGCCCGTCGCCTGCTTGCGGCGGTGAATCCTTCTGGCGCTGGCGGGTATGCTGATCTGAGGAGCTCTTTGGTCAACAGATTTCAGCCGCCGAATCAGGTGGAGAGCTATAAGGCCCTGTGGAGGACTAGATATAGGTAAAAGAATGAGTCTCTGCATATCCTGGCAGAAGACATCACACACCTGACCAGGCTAGCATACCCTGCAGCGGACGCGGCCACTCAGGATACGATGGCAAAGGATAGGTTCCTTGACAGTCTACGGGATCCCCAATTGAAAGCATTGATATTTCAGACCAGGCCCAGGAAGTTGTCGGAGGCGCTGGAGACAGCAGTGGAAGGACAAGCGTTTTTGGACGACAATCACCTGTCAGGCAGTAGGTTGAGGGCGGTGGAGGATCCCCCGGCGCTAGCTGCTGCTCGTCCTGGGCAGGGTATGGAAGATTGGCTGAAAACAAGGCTAGATGCCTTTATGTCTACCATGGAAGCAAAGTTTCAGGAGGGTGCCATGAGGAACTGTACGGCATCGAGACCGAAGGGCTGCTTTGAGTGCGGTGAGGAGGGACATTTCCGGCGGAACTGCCCCAAGTTCAAAGCGAGGGTAGCGAGAGAGGGGACATCGGCGGGCAATCGTCCGGCGGAGGTAAACCAGGTGTCGGGAAACTGGTAGGGGCCTCTTCTGGCGGCCAGGAAGAGGCCTCTGTTAAAAGGCCAGTTGAGTGAAAGGGGCGTCGGGAACGCACTGGAAACGGGTTGGAGCTAACAGGACAGTTGTGGGGGAAAGATATTCAATTATTGGTGGACACGGGGGCAACAGTTAACCTGTTATCTGCTAAGTGGTGGCACGGAGCAGGGTCTCCGGGTGCTTTGCAGCAGCATAATGGGCGATTAACGACGGCAGATGGCACTCCGATTGAGGTGGATGGGAAGGTAACCACCTTGTTAAGGGGAGGGGAGGCGGAGCGAACCGTTAACTTCCTGGTGGCTGACATAGGTGCGGAGGGGATATTAGGAGCCGAGTTTGTATGTCAGGAGAGGGCGGTGGTAGATCTGGCCGGCGAGAGATTACTGTGGGCTGATTTCTGCACCACCCGGTGTAGAGTAGTGGGTAGGACCACAACAGTCTTGCCGGGCCGGCAGGAAACCTTAATAGAGGGCCGGGTGGAGGGCCGGTGGTCGGCCGGGCACACAGGTGTGGTGGAGGGCCTGGAGGGGGTCGAGTTGAACCGGGGATTCAGGGTAGGGCGTACACTGGTAAGCCCTGACGACTCTGTGGTTCCAATCTTGGTTTTTAACCCAGGCCAGGACCCAGTGACTCTGTACGAGGGCATGATTGATTGATTGATTCGTGTTTTACAGCACTTTAGCGGCACTAAGTGGCTATCCCGTGCTTCACAGGTTGATAATTTAACAGAGGAATGTGTCAGTGCCCGCGCATATGTGCACCACACACATCCTGAGGGGATAGGAAAGAGGAGATATAGACCCTTTTAAGTGGGCTAGGGAAGCCCATGAGTCTGGCCACTCTGGACGGGGTGGAGGTGCCGCACCTGACGGAACAGGAGGACTCGGTGAGGGTTGTCACGGTGGAAACGGGGAAAGGTGATCCTCCTGCCTGGTGTGTGGATTTGTTGAGGGAGTCTCCAGTGGAAGATGTCGCCCCTTGGATAGAGATGCTCCTCCGCCGGAGGGGGGCTTTCCAGTTGACCGCCAGAGAATTGGGGCGTACCTCTCTGGTCTCCCACCGCATTAACACCGGAACAGCACCGCCTGTGAAGCTTCCCCCTCGACGCTTGGCACCCCACCGCCGAGAGATAGTGGACACCAAAGTGGATTCCATGTTGGAGAAGGGGGTGATAGAGAAGAGCCACGGGCCCTGGCAGCATGCACTTCTGCGTGGACTACCGGAAAGTAAACGAACTCACAGTTAAGGACGCGTACCCCCTACCTAGAATTGACGATTCTCTGGACTCCATGGCGGGGGCTCATTGGTTCTCGACGTTGGATTTGGCATCCAGCTACTGGCAGGTGGAGGTCGATCCGGCGGACAGGGAGAAAACAGCATTTTCCACACATAGAGGCCTCTATCAATTCAAGGTGATGCCCTTCGGCCTCTGCAACGCTCCGAGCATGTTTGAATGTCTGATGGAGATCGTGACAGAGGGTATGCAATGGTCTGAATGTTTGGTCTACCTGGATGACATCATTGTCCAGCCAGACCTCATCATCCTGGGACCCATCAAAGGCATTGCTGAGGCTCATCTTGAGTAAGCTCTTTACCACCATGGGTGCAGGGATGGCCTCTCAGGATTCCAGAGCCAACTTGGCAAGGATGTCCTTCATTGGAGGCTCATGATTCTCTTGGTCAGGGAGGACAGGGTGGGACTCCATCATCCATTCTTCCCATTTCCATCTCATGTAGCACACGAAGGGTCTGTTCAAGGACACATCTAGGGGTTGGAGCAGAGGGGTCAATCCTCCTGGAATAATTGCAACCTGGACATTCCTCCTACCCAGTGAACAACAAACGTTTAGTGAATGTTCATGAACGTCATTTTAAAGCTAAAATGTGAACATTAGCTTTTAAGATTTTCCAACATCAAGGAAATATTCAGCAAACGTTCGCAAATTTCTATTATAAGGCTCTAAACAAACATTCGTTTATAATGTTTTGTAACATTAAAAAATATTCAACAAACGTTTGTTCATGTTCACAATAACTTAGAATGCAAGCATTCATTTCAAACGTTTTATAACGTAGGAAAATGTTGAACAAACATTTGTAGAATGTTTTCCAACAGTTTTATACATTAGTGTCATACACATCATCCCACTAGGTGGCAGGTCGATTTGTGGGGAGATTTTTCCTACACATCCCGAACTTTAAAGTTGCCTTACTCATGAATATTATCATATAATGTGGTCGTATTTTATTTCGCGCTGTATATATTTTCACGATTTTCGTGGAAATTAAAATTTGGGAATTTATGTCTACAGTGAATATTTCTGCAGGGAACCTGATGCTAGTGGTGTTTAGGTTGGGGGTGGGGTTAAATATTGTCACAACAAAAGGTAATTGGGATTTCCTTTGGAATGTTTGGATAGCAGAACATATATCATGTATATCAAGTTGTATTGGAAACATCTAAGATATAAACAAAAAAGAAATATTAAGATATGATAATGATGCAAATAACACTATCGGTAATAAATTCTAAATTAGAATTGCAATTAATATTTGTAACATACATGAATCTTTGTTTTTGTTCTCACACCTATCGGCTACCAGAGGCAGAGCTACCTGTAACAACATGGGGGCATGCCCAACTGTGGATGCCTGACAAATGCTTGTTGGTAGGAGTGGTCAGTTTTTGAGCTGGTGCTAGGCCTATGATATTATTTCATATTCTTTTGAAACACACTTGATTTTGAAAATCCGCGAATTTAAATACCAGTGAAAATGCATTCTTTACTCTCTCAGCGAAAATTTATATCAGTGAAAATATCTACGACCACAGTATGTGATATATTTAATGCATCCTTGTATAATTATTCTAATCTTAAGTAGGGTTTGATAAAATCTGACTGATGTAAATATATTTTATTGTATTAATGATATGTTCATGATGTAGACACCTATTTGATATTGCTAGAAAATAGATATATCTCCTCTGCTGTTACTGTCACTTTGTACTGGTCCTAGAGTTCACATACTCATGGATAACAAGTAAAAGTGCTTAATTAGAAGTATTACATTCATGTATACTTCTATGTGTAGACTAATTGTGTTCTGTCAAACACTTGCACTATTGTAGAAGAAAAGTTTTGAATAAATCTAAAAAGAATACCCCAACACCTACAAATGAACATTAAAAAATGTCAGAATGAGTCAACGTTTTAACATTAGAAAACATTCAGAAAAAATGTTCAGTCTAACATTAAAAAATGTCATAATTATTCAGTTTTTAGTGTTAAAAAACGTTCAGAAAAAACGTATAATTGAACATTAAAAAATGTAAGAATGAGTCAATGTTTTAGCGTTAAAAAACGTTCATGTAAAACGTTTACAAACTTACACATGACGTTTAAAAACGTCAGAAAACGTCTTTTTGTTCACTGGGTAGTTAGGGCCTCCCTCACTGCCTGTGTAAAGTGTACCCTGCACGAGTCCCATACTAGAAGCCTGGGTTTGCTATATTGCTTGGGAAATGTTCTCTGTATCCTATCTAGGCATTTTCCCTCATTGATGTAACCTTTCTCTTTAACTTCCCTGGGACTGGGATAAGATAATGTGGGAGCTTCACTCAAGTTGCTGTCACAGTTAGAATACCAGTGAAGCCTCGTTTCTCATCGCCAGTGGTCTTGAACAGTACTGTCTTGCCTCTAACATGGGCCAGTTGTCCTTATCTGGGGGAGGTCAAGGGTGAGGGGGGTTTCATCCATGTTATAGATGTCAGCTAAATCATAAGTCATAGTTCTACTGCTTCCAGAGATCAATCACAAATATCTGGAAGGACAGCACCTTCTCAGCATGAGGGGGATCTTCTGCCCAAGTGAGGTTGGAGTATGAGTACTGAAGACATTTCTCCCTTTAAACCTGTACAACCACCTGTTAGAGGCCATGAAGGGCAGTTTGGCCATTGCAGCGATCTTTTTGGCCTCTACTTGGACTAACCTCCCAGAGACAGCATTACGATGACCCTCTTGAAAGATCGTTTCACTCATACCAGTTCTGCTATTTTTTTCACCCATTCTCGCTCTTGTTTCTCATTTACACCAAAGTGGGCAGCAGCCTTCACTTTGAAATTGCCCTCAGACATGAATTTCACCACTTTCGCCTGTTACTTCATTCTGGCTGGATTGATGCTGTCTGTCTGAGAATGTGCTTGGAGGCCTGTGCTTTGGCTGTCTGTCACCATGGGAGCGTGCCATAGTAACAGCAGTCAAGGCGCCAGTGGACGCTCGCAGAGAGAAATGTATGTCCGGGATTATCTCAAATAACCTCCCACTAAGGATCCTGCTAACCAGGAATGGAATACTCTGTTTTATTAGTGTTTGTATACATTTATGCACAGAAAACACCCAAAGGTGCCTCAAAGTGACTCAAAAAGAAGGATTCTAGAGTCAGGCAAGTGGACCTCCAGGCTTACTTTAGCAATGTTGAACTAAACTTATTTTGGCAGGCAATACATGGTATTTCAGGGAACTGATGCTCTCTCCACACATATTTTCTTTGGATTAAGTCTAAATGTTTATGAAACTTTGAAAGTTTTCTAGACGGTCAACCTGCCCTATTTGAGTGTATTGGGATTCTGGAGTTTTGTGTATTTTTTTACCATAAGGTTTCAACTCTACTGTCACTTGACCAGTTCCTCCTATATCCACTCACTCCCAAGGGGAACCTTATCACAAGGACTCCCTTTACAATGAAAATCTAATTTTTGTTATGTCATCGGTTTGCTCAGAGTATGTATACACTAGTTTTCTATTTGCAGACGCGCACTGTATTAGTTTGTATGTATACACACTTTATGGACCTTTAACCAGGTCCTGTATTTGCCCACATGGTGTACTAATGTCCTCTATTTGCATACACTGTTAGATACCTGTTTCTATCATCTATAACTAGTATCTTCTCACTATCATTAGTCACCTTACTATATCCTGTCTACCCTTTCCTTCACAAACAATTCTCAGAACTCATCTTTAATAGTAACTCCAACACATAGAGTTTAACAACACATACTGTGTGGCTATGTCCTCAGTATGCATACATATACTGTGTGTCCTCAGTTCGCATACACACTCTGTGTGGCTAAGACCTCAGATTGCAAACACACTGTGTGGAGTATATGTAAGATCAAGTCCTCTATTTGCATACACATACTGTGTGATTATGTCCTCAGTTTGCATATGCATTGTTTGAGTCACCAATTTGTTTGAGCACATAGGTAGGTAATAACGTCTTGCTTTTTTAAAAAAAACAGTCTATTCTTCATAAATAGACTGAATACTCTTGTGTTTAGGATCAGAAAAGTAGATATAAGATAGCTATTCGAATTGTACAAATGTCCTCACTTTGCTTATGAAACAATGGCCATGTCCTCAGTTTAGGCATATCATACTGGTCTACTTGGGAGCACCAGAGGCCAGTTTAGTATTTTGCACTATAACTGTTTACTGTTTAATGGGAGCTAAAATCGACTTGTGCTCTAAATTGAACCCGAATTAAGTGAAAGCTGGGTGAATGTAGGAATGTCCCCACTTTGGAGGAGTGTGCAACAGTGTCCCCAATTTGCTGGTTACACCTGTATGTGTGTGTGTGTTTTAGAACGCAGGTGAAATACATGTATATAAAGTGCAGGGACCGAGTGTATAGCTGGCTACACAACATATCTCAAAAGTCCAATCCAGACACTGGGCGAGGGATGGTAGGTAGGGTGGGAGGGGGGGGGGGCTCAGAAAGGGTATACCTACTGTATTCGCGAATAACCGCCTGGCGATTATAGATTTGGAGGGGCCTTTATCCCCGGCCTTCATGGCAGACAGACGATCATTCCAGTTTTAGTGCTCAGATACATCCTATGACCCCTGTATCTTCAGTGCTTATTTGAGACGGGCGCTTATTCAAATTCCGACGCCTAAATGCAGTACATGTATAATCTCTTGGAAAATGCAGTATAACATTTTTTTAAAATAGTCATAGCATTTTGAGCCTTTATTCAGCCTTTTCTTTTTCGATATAAAATAGACGTTATATTTTTTGGTAGTTTTGAATCAACATTGCCCACTTATCACTGTCCTTGTTCGCTGGATGGGTGGCCGACTTCCGGTATGTAGCTAACTCGAGGTGGGCCTACTGTATAGTGGCCCGCCTTGTGGCCTGAAAATGTCAACAATTATAACCATCGGCACTTTGAATGAGCGCCGGTCTTGGATAAGTACAGAGGGCACGTTAGCATTGAAACTGAAAAAAATACACTATAAACTCAGCCTTGGATAAGCGCCTGTATTGGATAAGGGCGGGGGTGGGGGTAAAGGTAGGCTGAAAACCATAAGTGCTGGGTGCTTATAGATCCATGTATCGCTATAGATCCATGCACGTACTAACGGGCAGAGCAAGTTCTGTCCAAATTCAAGTTGGCACTTGTAGATGTCCCTAGGCTGTTGGATTGGGACAATGGGTAATAA
Organism: Acholoe squamosa; assembly: GCA_949317995.1. Taxonomy (NCBI): domain Eukaryota; kingdom Metazoa; phylum Annelida; class Polychaeta; order Phyllodocida; family Polynoidae; genus Acholoe; species Acholoe squamosa. The sequence continues at coordinate 59,687,382 of OX439042.1, forward strand.
TGAATCAGTAGCGACAGAGGCCTAGTGGACTATGGGTGTAAGCAGAATAACCACCAATGTAGGCTCATATCTTGCATAAGGGCGGCAGCATAAGGGCTTCACCATACGACCTGCATGAAGCCAGTCGTAGCATCATAGGAAATTAGTTCCTGGGCTGCATTCATGCATCGTGATGACCAGAGGTCTGAAAATAGACCCAGGAATACAATAAACCTAGAACTCATCAAAACTCAATGGCTCGTGAAATAAATCGAAAGTGCAGCAGATGTGTTAAAGCTTATAGTCCCACGCCTGCACACTGCTGACCAGGTTGCCAAATGGACAGCTGGAAAGTGCTGCGATACAGAAAATTTTTCATGTTTGCTTTTTCCGAACACACTAGTTTTGTTATTTTACACAGTCATAATATCAAATGTCTGTGCAAAGTCTTTACTTCGCCCAAGTAAAAATCTGTCCGAATAAACACGATGGAGTTAGATATGGGAATGATCAAAACAAAAAGAAAAATAACATTGTATTCCATGATACAAGCGTATATTACATGCCATTGGCGTTCCCATCGACACCAACAGTCGATTCGTTTTTTAATTGAATAATTGCACATTTTTATACACCCAGGCTTTGAATCCCCACTAGTCATTGAACAGGGTATATATAATTTTATATATATATATATATATATATATATATATATATATATATATATATATATATATATATATTTATTTATTCATCATATGGCGAAACCCGAACATACTTGTGAAAATAATAAATTGGCTGCTGACCTTCAAGTCTCCAATTTAATCTAAGACTCGTGATCCTTATATATACATATTGATTGGTGTGGAGTCTGATACCATGTGACAACCAGATACTTTGTAAACATTCAAATCTGAAATAGCGCCTTTATCATAAGGTTAACCCTTTAACGTCTGCATGCTTCGTATAAATGTTCCTTTGTCGTCATGATGCACCAATGAAGCTGTGAGTAACTCTCCAGAACTATATTGGTGCATCATACCAACCCGTCGGGGGTGAATCAACCAAGGCAGTCTCTGCATATATACATATATAGTTGTGGGTTACTCTGTAGTGTGGCACCCATTCATCATTTTGACAAATGGACATACTGAGTAACCTGTTACTAAAGGGTTAATCTGTCTATTTATCTATAATTGATACATATGGGTTCAACTTCAGGACAATGGCAGAGAGTTTTGTGTTGGCGTTACTACGCATTATCCTTTTGGTTATTCCCCTATCTAATCGCTAAGGGGGCGTCCAAAAACGTCGTCATTAGCTATGTATAAGCAGATGTTCACTACCATGGGATATTTTTACATCGTATTCCCCGAGGTG